>OZ022263.1:48255369-50655369 GCA_963978885.1 Nemotelus pantherinus | reverse complement strand
GTTCCTCGATGAGTGTTTCCTCTTCAAACTTTGCCAAGGCATTTTCTTGACAGATCTCGGTTCACAGATAACCAGACGTATATCCAGTCGTCCAAGTCGTTCTTCTGTGGTTTTCTCTGTTCCTTTTGCACGTACGGAAGTCTATTTCCATTCGCTCTTGCTGCGTCTACCCAGAACGCACAATGCCCTCAAGCTTGGTCCTCTCCCGCAATCTTTTTTAAAATTCAAGCACGTATTGAAAATGTTACCTTGAATTGCTATTTACTTTAGTCCTAATTTTAGTTTTCTAATTATTCAATTATTTTTTTTCCTTTTTTATGTTTCATTCTTTTTTATTTTTACTTTCTTGATGCTGTAATTGGAATTATATCTGTAGCGCAAGGGATTAATAAATAAATAAATAAATAAATGTGCTTGTCGAAAAACAAATGCATCCACAACGTGCCACTGTTTGGTGCGGATTTTGGGCTGGAGGCGTCATTGGACCATACTTTTTCGAAAATGTTTTTAAAGTCAAGCAGTTACTGTTACTGGTGCTCAATATCGCGGGATGATAACCGAGTACTTTCTGCCTAAATTGGATGATATTGATGTGGACGACAAGTGGTTTCAACAAGACGATGCGACATGCCATAAAGTCCGTGAAACGACCCAATTACTGCATGAGGCATTTCCTGGTCGTGTAAACTCTCGTTTTGGTGATCAGAATTGGAATAAAATTCAACAATTGAGCAAAACTGTGTTTTTTATTTAATTCACATCTTGCGTAAATTTTGGGATACCCTATATTTACCAGAAAGTACAAAGCTCATAGATTCGACTAATCGAAATTGAACGGACTCTTGACTTAAGCCAGAATGTTAAATGCTTAGGACTTCTCCTCAACTTAAAGTTTTTATGGAACGAAAATATAGAAATAAGAGCGAATAAATTTTCCGGAGCGTTTTCCTGTTGTAAAAGAGCTATACAGGCGAGTTGTCGTTTGTAGCTTCGTAATATTGTATGGCTTTGTAGCGCTGTGGTTGAACCGATAATACTGTATGCGGTGGTGTTTTAGTGCCGGGGGCCCATCGAACCATCTCTACTAAGACACTGTTCGTGCTACTTCATTGGTTGCAAACCAATCTAATAATCTTACAGCAAAGCTAATCTGGCTGCTGTGAGACCGCATTGTATCTCAGCATGGACTAGAATTGATCGAAAATCAATTGGTATAAAATGCTTTAACTTTCACGAATGTTTTTAAAGTTTGCAACAAAACTGACAAAATGAATGCATAAAAATTGAAAATTGAGTGCATGTTTCTGACATAGAGTCCGATTTATTGAGTGAAGTGTTTAAAAGTAGATCTGTTATCGAGATATATAATAATTTTATACCTCTAATATGCCATTAATTATAAAATTTTTATTTTACTTAATCAAAGTTTGAGGAACGGTATTTCAGCCAGTTTTATCATTGTAGCTGGTAGGGTCTAATGTTTTTCAGTTCTACTAATGAAATCAGTTTCTCGATTCTTTACGACAACGAATCAATCAATCAGAAAATCAAATCCATAAGAAGAAGACAATATAAGCTTTAACTGTATAATATACCATAGTTATGCACAAATAGTACGTATACCTATGTACTAGTCTAACCTTAGACAATTCTTACAGATAAAAAAAATATTTTCCTACAGACACCACTCCACGATACATTCTATTTCCGGTAACACTATTTAACTTGTCTTCAACTGCCATTTAAGCGTCAGCCATCAGGTACGCTTTCAAATGCCGTCCCCTTTGCGACGAAATTGTATTAATGGATGAGTAGGATGTAGGTATATACCTGTAGGAAAGTGTTTGAAAGCATGAAAGAGTTCTTGTTTATCAGCTTGGAGTATGCTTTTTTGTGTATGAGGCAGATTAAACTGCCATCTTCCATCCTTTTCACCCATTCTGCATTGCGTCTGAATCACTTTAGGTTCCCACGTACATAATTTGAGGAAAACATGTTGCCCTCTTAACATCTTTCTGCCTACGTGCATAGATACTCGTATCTATGCAATACATATAGTGTCAGGACATATTTATGAAACACCAAAATATATACTCGTGATATGAAAAGACACTTTTCTTTCAGAATATATCGTCATGGCATCAAAATTAACGAGGCATAGAGAAACAAAAATGTCAGCGATTCACAAGTTTGCCTGAAACAGTTTCAATTTAAATGCCTTGGCTAAGAGTGGCGCTCGAATTCAACAGATGTTCATAACATGAAGCTACGTTAGTTTAGGCATCACTCCAAAGCTAATTAAGATGCATATAAGAGCTAGGCTAGCACTTAACCTAGCCAAATGTATTTAGTGAATGTCGCTATGAGAATAATGTGTTTAATTTCTTCGAGTGAAAAAAGTGTACAAACGTAAATAATACTGGCGAACAAATACTACAGAACAAACATCGTTGTTCCTACACTTAAAAATGTGAGAGGTTTTTATTTTTACTAATGTTCGAAAAACATTAGTAAGTATTAAAATCGATTTGGCCAAAAATTCATATTTCATTTTATATATCATCAAAAAAATTCAGTGACTATTTCTCGGGAACGTGCCAGCTGAAAACTTTCAGGATACATTGGTGTATATGCAGAATAGGTCCAGGTCTCACCAAATGTCAATTATCTCTAATTGTTTGGCACCGACGGCCATTTTAGTGATATTTTTAATATTCCTATTATTCTGCCCACAAACAATTTTTGCAAAAATTAAGTTAGTGAAATGAACTTTGAACGTGTTTTAAATGTGAATCCGATAATGTTTTGGAATTTTTTAACCCCATGTGTGCGCTAGGTGCCTAATACATTATTCATTTTCCGCGGGGCAAGACATTTATTTTCCGCGGGGCAAGACATTTATTTTCCGCGGGGCAAGACATCATTCATTTTTCGCGGGGCAAGACATTATTCATTTTCCGCGGGGCAAGACATTATTCATTTTCTGCGGGGCAAGACATTCATTTTCCGCGGGGCAAGACATCATTCATTTAAAATCATCATTCATATTAAAATTTTTAAATTGCGATAACTTTTGACGAAGCTATCCAATCGTTATGAAACTTTCAGGACATATTGACATTATTAATTTGTAAATTCGTGTTTCTTTTGATGAGCATGTTGGCACCCTTGTAAGTTGGGTAGGTGCTGAAAGTGAAAACCTTTTAATCATCAACTCTCTTGAAAAATTGTCGCTTTTTGGAAAAAAGCCACTCGTATATAAATCTTATGCTTTGTCTAGATAGCCAAAGTAAAACATTTGAAATTTTACAACAGCAAGAACGGTAACTTTTTCACAATTTATCTATATTTTTAGCATAAAAAACTTCTGTTCACGGGAACTCACGACCTAATAGTCAGATACAGTTGAAGCCTGCAGAATGTATTGACCTTAAGTAGGACCAGGTCTGATAGAAACGATTTTGAAATTTAGACAATTCTGTGCCAGTGGTGCCATCTTGAAAAATCATTAAGAAAAATAACTGCTTTTGGCCCTATTCAGTCACCAGATTTACTCTGCGCCACGTTTGGTAGAAATTTGGTTAAAAAATTCGGTTGGAGCTGCCAGCTATGGTAATTTTACTGTCTTAAATTTTGGAAATTCACTCAGGAAAATAAAGCATTTTGCCCTATAGCTTCCAGTGCAGTCATGGAATCATAAAGAAACTCATATGGAATATTGAACTTATTGTAGACAATACTCAGCAGAAATCTAGTTGGAAAAACAATGATAGGGTTGCCAGCTGTGGTTGGTTTTGTTTTCGCATATATTTTCGGCATATCTTTAGTAAGCGATTTCATCATAAAATTTTCAAATCGTAGTGATCCACTACAAGATAAACAATAAATATTAAGTTTTCGAAAATTTGAATTTTTTGCGACTGGTAGCCCTAAATTTCTTTGTATCCCTATAACTTCCAATGTAGCCATCGGACCAATACGAAATTTTCAGAGTAGGTTGACTTCAACGTCAGTGCTAGCAAAAGGTTGCCAGCACGAGGCGTTTTTGTTATTTCCGTGCCATTAATGCTTACATTAACACTTAAAAATAAGTAAAGAAAATAAGTAAGCAATAATATCGTTTACAGCAGACGTTTAGTCCGCGGACTATACACCAAATTCCACCTAAATTTTTTAGTCAACCTGCTGTAAACACTCAGTACCCGACCCAAGCGATAGGTCGGTACACGATCAAAATCATTTAAATAATCATGTTTGAGAGACAAATGAAAATATAATTACAGTGTATGAGCTAAATTAAACGACAGCTCTCACGTATGTACAAACGAGGACTAGATTCAACTTGACGAAATTTTAAGTCAGGTCGCTGTAAACACCTTAGGACTAAATTCACTTAGTCCGCGCTGTAGTTCAGGTCATATTTGGTCACAGCACATTTTTTGGATGGCAATCCCAAACACCTTTCTATCGCTGTAACTTTCGATGAAGTCATCGAAATCAAATTGGCCTAGGGTATATTATTACTTAGAGTGTCCTTAAGTAGCTAGTGGTAGAATGCACACCCAAAATCTGCACAAATTCTCTACTGTTCTTCGAACATTAGTGTTTCTAGCGGTTCTGATGCGCTAGGATTTTTAAGTTTAGATTGGAATTTAAATTGTTTACCGAATAGATAGTATTGGTAAATTTATTGGTAAATTATTTTATTTATTTATCACCAAACAAGTTATAAAAAAATTACATATGAATGAAATTGGCGTTTTGCGATACTGAGAGGTAGGCTATTTACACAGCACCAATGTTTCAGGGAATTTAGTTGTAGTTGAAAAAAGTTAGCAACTGATAGCATAGAGTAGATGAGGTACATCAGATAAAACTTCCGACAAGTGTCATATAAAAATAGTAAAAAACAGAGGACAAGATACTACTACCTTGAGGTACAGCTGAGTTGACATGAATATTTTTTAGAGATAAACCCCTGGAATTTCACATGTTGTGAGCGGGTGTGGGGGTAAGAACTAAGCCATCTTAGTAGAGATTCTGCAATTCCGAATTGCTGCAGCTTGGAAATCAAAATGGAGTGGTCAACGTGGTCAAACGTTTTACTGAAGTCAGTGTAGACTGCGTCAACTTGATCAGCTTTCTCCATTTTGCATAGAACATGGGAAACCAGCACCATCAGGTTGGTAGAGATAGAACGGTCTTTCCGAAAACCATTCTGCTGCTCGTTAAGCCTAGCATCGACCAGAGCCATTTTATCCAATATTGAATAAAATGGCGATGCCTCTATAATTTTGAGTTAATCTTCTATCACCATTTTTGAATATGGTGTAACGTAGGAGGATTTCCAATACGATGGAAGTGCTCAGAAGAAAGAGATGTGTTTAATATGATGTGAAGAGTAGATATTAGCTTTGCAATACATTTAATAAGAAAAGTCGAAGGAAGAAAATCAGGTTCAGGGCCTTTGTTACTATTAAGCTCCAAGATAGCTTTCAAAATATCATCTCTAGAAATGGTTATAGCCTCAGCAAAAATTGTTCCAGTTACTTTTGGGGAATGACAGAATGATGGAGTACTGGCTGGGCTAAAAACCTATTGAAAGTTAATTGCGAAAAAGTTGCAAATTTCTTGAGGAGAAGAAGACATTGAGGTTTTATTATACATAGAAGAGTGATAGCCAGTTGTTTTCCGCTTTATATTCACATAGCGAAAAAAACTTTTTGGGTTATGGTTTATATTCTCGCCGGTAGTTTTAGTGAATCTGCCATATACTTCATTATACTTTTCATGGAATTCTTTGGTCAATGCATTGTATTCTTCTTTAAAACGATGGCTAGAGTCAACATTATTTTGTATTGATTTGCAAAGCTTATTTCTATGGTTCCTCAGCCAAAGCTCAGAAAGTTGATCCTTTCTCATAGCAGTATTTTGTAAAATGAATTTACATAACTGTCAAGAGAATGGTGAATGCTATCATAATTAGCATTACGGAAATAGTATCCAATAGTATTATTGCAAGTTTGAAAGATATTAGAAGATACATCAAGAGTAAGAGTGGAATGGTGAATGCTATTAGAGAAGAGATCTTCCGCGTCGGGCTGACCACTTCTTTGTCATAAACATTCGTAAGTATAAGGTCTAACCAATTGCCATTACGGTTGGGAGTTGGAGCAACTTGCTGCAAATCATTACCATATAAAGTACTAAGAAGGTCAAAATCAGAATATTCAAAATGGTTAATAGGTAGTGAGTAATTATCGGTTTCATCAAGAACGAAAAGTAAATTAGGGCGATTAAAATCTCCTAGGAGTATAATTTGATCCTTAGCACTACAATATGCCATGAAGGTTCGCATCTATTATTGTAAATAGAGTCGTCAGATCTAGGCGGGACGTAAAATAAGCCGATATATGTATACCGATGTGCTGTCGCATGATATTCGAATAATTTTATCCTGGAACAATTTATGCGGGGTTGTCAACAATTTCGCTTGAGAAGGTGCTGCGAACAGCAAGTAAAATACCAGTTCCTCTTGTCTGGCCAGTGGAGACATAATCATAGTCATTTCTGAAGGTTGTTCAGCTACTATCGACGATTTCTTCACTAATATGGGAGTCATTTAACCAAGTTTCAGTAAAGACAAACACCTTGAAATGGCATGATTTGGCGTCAAGATAGAGTTTATTTAATTTGCACTTCATACCACTGCAATTGTGGCAAAAAATTCTGAGGCACTTGAGAGAGCATACCTTGTTAGGAGCAATACCTAACGTTATAACGGGGTTTTTGCAATGAATTTGTAGTCTGATGATTTTTATCCGAAACTGTATTTGAGGCAGTGGAAGACGAGATTGATAGCAGTCAGGTCAAAGTTTGAGGTGCATATTGCATTCTATCAAAGGGAAGCTGATGCTATGATATTTTGGGGGCCGAAAGCCTGGTCAAAATGGAAAAATCTGGACAAATAGATATTGGCCCAACCAAAACTAGCCGCACATTTGTCGACATTTTTCAAGCAATTAATGCTATTGTGACACATATTTTTTTTACGCTTCTGTCACGTACTACATCCAGTAGTTGCAATAAAGACCTTGTTACCATTTAAGGGAAGGTTCTTTCAGATTCGGTCGAAAATAAAGCAAAGTTTGAGCATTTTTCGAGGGATAATGAAAAAAACATACGAAGTTCTGGTTTTAATTATTTTATTTGTTGATCATTTTAAAATCGTTCAAATTTTTATTACGATGAAATTCAATGTGGTGGCTCCAAAATGGCGGCTCTCGTCTGTCTCTGCACGCGGGACATCGTCCGGTAACTTCAAGTCTGTAGCCTCTCGTAGTAAGCTGATATCAGTCATAGCTCAAAGTCATTAAAATTTATGGAAATCTCTATGTCTTATACCTAATGAGAATGAATTGGGAAAAAAAATTAAACAAATTATTGTCGAGTGAGGGAGAAAGGAAACAAGAAGCGAGGAAGTACAGGCAGTCGATGACGAGACGGCCGACGATATAGACGCGCGACGGTAAGCATAGATCATTTGAAGTGTTAAAATTGATAGATAGAAAATAAAGTGTATTCAATCATATTAAAGCGGGTTTTTAATTAATAAAAGACGGTTACCTGACATTATGGACATTTAAAAAAAAAGTGTAACTTTTAACCCGGTTCTTTTTCACTTTGACCTCGCTTAATAATTATGAATTAAAATGTTTCATGCTCATTTTAGGAATAAGACATACAAAAAAGTATCTTCTTTTGCGCAGATTTGGAATGAAGTGAATCGGATCAATAGATTGACATCTGTGCTTGAAGTTATGATGAAAAATATCGTTTCGAGAAAAACGCGTTTAAAGTGTTTTACCAAGTTTGCCTTGGGATAACTTTCTTGTTTGTTCAGTTATCACGACCAGTGCCAATGGTTAAAAGGTTTTGGGGCAGCTGATTACGAATCTGAAGTCAAATTAACAAAATGCAAAATGGCGGATCCAATATGGCGGATCACAAAAATTTCCATCTGCCAATTTGGACCAAAATATCTAAGATTTTCGTGGTCGTCGATCGTCAATTTGCTCCATTATACTCACATTAGGATCTAAGTCGGCTATTTCTGTGCCGTATAGGAATCCTTTCTCGACTTCAAACTACTCCTGGTTGGCCTGCTCCGGCAGACATTGTGCAAGGCGGGCGTTTCGAGCAACGGGCGATATTCGTCGTTAAGGATATGCGATTTTCTGACGCATCGGTTATTTTTCGCAAGTGCTGCCACCTAAAGTGTATTCCAACACGAACAATTATGCGATAGTACAGATCGTAATTAGTCCCGGTACATAGAAAGCCATCTGGGGTCACGCGGTGAATAAGCTATACCGGAGCGTTCCCCAGCGCGCGTGAGGTAGTTGCGTTTGAGACGCTCTAATGCGATAAGTATGTTCCAGATCGGAATATCCTTTTGCAAACATATTCTACACCTATGTAGCTTCCATTTTTTGTAAAACAAAAAAATCGATTTGTAAGAAAAAATCTGAAAGAACCTCCCCTTAAATTATTTACGATAGCCCACTAAAAAAATGTTCGATCCCTAAATACCATGGTGCGTCATTCAATCAATCCATGGTCAGGTCGACTAACAAGTAAATGCTTTTTTACAACTGTTTGCTTCCCTACAGACAGAGAGGCGTCCGAAAAGAAAATTTCGACTTAGTGCCATAAAATCAATACAGACTAGCTGTGAATTTGCCTTGGCCAAGATATTTGTCATCAGAAGAAAATCTAACGATGTCTTTATTGTAGCTATACGCGAATGAATACAAAGTAATAGAATCTTGGCGTCTAGTATAGCAAACAAAAAGAGTCTCAAGGATCTTAGGTTGGTCTGCATCATTAGGATTTAGAATGTCGGAATATCGATTATTTTTCTTTAGCACGTGGCTTACTCTAAGGGAATAAATTCCATCGAATTTTTAACTGCACAAAAACGCACATACGTAAAAGGCTGTCAAATATACAATGACTTTATTTAGTACAATGAAAAAATGATCATATTTTACAAATATTAGCTTTGCTCCGCAACTTTGTTAGCATGTTGCTCATTTTGCTGTAACTTTTGTTTATACTAAGTATTATGAGTGCTGAACAGTTCTACAGATAATCCTACCATCAAATAACCATTACGACCACCCTACAGCATTAAAGCAGCTCAGTTACGCGGAAAAATCACCTGAACGGCTAGCATTAAATTACTCGTAAATAATACTTTAATTAAATACTTTTGCACCTCCATACACGCAACGCTTTCGATGACGTGAAGCCGTTGATCTCGACTGAAGAGATCCTGAACTAGGTCAGCCGTGGATTTCCTGTGCTCGTAATTTGTTTATTTTGCTGCTATCCAATGTGTGCCATTAATTGATTCCTTGTGAAAGTTTTTTTTTGAGCCAGCCATCATTTACTAATGTAAAGAGAAGATATTTGGTAGGGACGCTGTGTAAATGAGCGTGATTTTAATTAGATAGTTTGTGCGATAAAATGAAATAGTTTGCAGTTGAAAATATATACACGATTGCATTGAATTTGGAGCGAGTGTACTTTTGCTGTAATATTTACACTTAGATCAATAATTCATTTAAACTTTTCATCCAATCAACCTTTTTCAGACGACAAAATGTCTATACACCAGCCATAATCACTTTAAATTATTCCATCAATATCCTCTTGAAAGTCGCATAGTATCCTAGTTCACTGGCGAATCGTTTTCGCAGCGAAACCTGTAGCAAAACCTTTGCAGGCTTAGAATATGGTTGACATTAGCACTCGACCGGCCCTTTTTATTGATTTCGAGTTTTATGCAAAGTGAAACTCATTCAGGTCGCATACCACTATATCAGCCAATACGTCGCTATGTCCTTCCACCAAACAAGCTCAAGATTATAATAAACTACATCCACTATTGAAAGAAACAGTCGACGCCATTCGAGCGTAATTGACTACTGCAGCAAGTTTTACATGCATAAGTTCTTGCTTATGTTCACCTCTATATTAATTGCACGTGGCATTTGTGGATTTTAGGTCAGATTTTCAATGAACGCGCACAAATACAAAGGATCGTATATACCAAGGACTTGACAAAGCTCTTCGTCACGATGAAAATATTTGGATGTTGCGGATATTATTTTAACCTTATATTTGTAGAAGTGAGAAGCAATATGTTTTTTATTATTCTACAGGTATTTTATACAGAAAAATGAAAATAATAGCTGATGCCAGTTTATTTTGATTCTGTTTAAATATTATTATCTTAAGTTAATTTTAGTTAAATTTAGTTTTTATTTTATTTTCATTAAATTACTTTAATTGTATCGATCAAACAATGTTTGATGTTTCTGTAATTTATTTGATTATTCAAACTTCCAATGTTGGATGGTTTTAAAAAAAAATTAGCTTATCATACTAATCAAATTGAATTGTGCAAAATGGTATAGCAACTGAAGAAGATAGTGCCACGTCAAGACACTACCAATGTCCTCAACTCCGAAAAGCAGCTTTCAAAGAGTAACAGCGGTATAGCTAGATATGTTGACTTGCAACACATGGGAATTCCTTCTTCATCTAGCAGACTTCATCTTATAGAAACTGCATGGACAGGAGTTCAAACCGACAATCTGACACATTCATTTGCGCTAAAAAGCTATTACGTGTTTTACCAAACGATTAGATTTGCTTGTCCAAACAATATGCTGTCCTACACGCTCTTATTCGCGTCGGGCCAAGACCAGCTCAAGGGTCCGAAGAGCCTGGAAGATTACTTGGGCATTCTTAGGTTTTATTTTGATGAATGGGGCATCAAGCTAAATAGTAGCAAGACACAACTGATTGTGTTCAGGAACTCTTCCAGGTATCGGGAATCACAAACTATCCGCAACAAGGCGAAAAAGTTGCTGTTAGGTTCAGAACATCTAGAGTTACTCCTAGTCCTACATAGCGTTACCTTGGAGTAGATATGCATGAGTTCCTGAAATTTAATCTCTATGTCCGACGTAGAATTAAAGTAGCCAAGTCTGCATTGCAGTGCATCAGAATTTTTTCGCCAAAAAGATGGGCCTGACGACAAAGGCTGAATCCATTTGCTATAAGACAACCATTGAGTCCATCCGGACATATGCATCCCCATCATGAATTACCTGTTCCAAATCTATCATGACAGAGGCGGAGATTTTCGAATGGAAAATTCTGCGCTTCTGCACTGGCAGGTTCTACAGCCCGGTAACTGAAAAGTGGCCGAGAACCTCTCTCGTATACCAGGAGACAAGACTTGATTTACTGAGGGACCGGGTTGTGGAGCTGGCGACAAGATGGACGGACATGAAAGCAGACTGATCCGGGGTATCGGGCGCACAAGTGGCTCTAATGAGCCATTTATGCGTCCTGTGAAGATAGCAGGACAACGGCGGCTCATGGACATGCTGTTTAATTATGTTGGACTCCAGACGAATCTGAGGGAATAGCTAAGACTTAGGTTAAGTTTAGGTCTAATTAGACTAAGCTAATTTAGTTAGACGTAAGCTAGATTTAGTTTAGTATATTAAGTTAGCCTTTAAATATAAAATAGCTAAGTCAACCACAGGTCATGTACAACCTGGGTAGTATTTTCTATGTGTAAGCCAGAAAAAAATTAATCTATGATAAAAATATATATAAACAATTACCAAAATAGTATAGACGCTAGTTATAAGAATTTTTATGTTAAATACCCCTACTGTTAAGTTATGTATGTCCATTTTAATTTAATAAAATATATATTATAATAAAAAAAAGTCTAGCGCATCAGAATCGCTAGAAAACTGATTTTCGAAGAAATTGTCTTTGAGTGACAAAAAATGTGGAAAGACGTAATACTTTTTTTTGTAGTATCAGATCAACCATTGCTTATCCAAAGCCACAAAACCCAACTATAACATAGATAATGAAAATGTTCAGTGCTGGCAACACTTTTCCAACAAAGCAGCAATAAGTTTACCATTACAAGCTCATACTTAAATCAACTTACCCTTTGAATTTCGTTCTCATCGCAGGATTTCATCGAAAGTTTCAGCGGTTAAACGTTGTTTGAGACTGCCATCCGAGTAATTTTCAAAACTCGGAAAATTTAAAAATTGGTTTTTTATTTTTATCGCAAATGCTTTGCATATAAGTATTTAATTTGAAGCATCTGTTGGTGCAATAGTTACGAAAATGTCTGCTGCTGGTTACCCTGTGTTAGCAGCAAAGCAAAATATATACCAAATCTGCTTCAAGTTCACTGTGCTGGAAGTTATACGAGTGAAAAGAATTTTAGGGTTACCACCCTGAAAACTTTTCAAATTTTCAAAACATTAATATTTGTTGTTAATTTGCATTGCAGGGTCATTCCCATTTGCCAATCTAATGACATAATCGCTTAGTAAAGAAATTCCAAAAAAAAATACAAAAATGGTCATAGCTGGCAGCACTTTCATGATTTTTTTACAAAATTCCTACGAAATTCGGTCCATTTACTACATGAACTTCGTTTTGATTTCATGACTGGACCAGAAGTTATAGGGGAAAAAGCTATATTTTGCTGAGCAAATTTGCAAGAACTAGGAGACAAAAATCACCATAGCTTGCAACTCTATTCTAATTTTTCAAAATGTTGTCCAGAGTAAGGTCCAAATATTTTGTGAATTTTGTTAAAATATGGTAACCGAATCGGAAGTTATAGGCCAAAAAGAAGATTTTTGCCACAGGGTTGAAAATCACTTCTATCAGACCTGGTCCTAGTCATTAACAACATGTCCGGTAAATTTCATGATGATCGGATTATTCGGTCGTCAGTTCTCGTGAACAGAAGTTTCGAGTGCTGAAAATAGAGGTAGTTTGGTGATGTGTTGCCGTTCTTGTGCAAATCAGAATTTTAAAAATTTCAATGTGATATGATGGACAAAGACTAAAATTTATCAGTGATTTGAAGTTTTTGTCAAAAAGCAAACAATTTTCAGGAGGGTCGATGATTTGAAGGATTTTTTTCAGGAGCCTGCCATAGCTACAGGGTTACACGCACTGCTTTGTGTTAAATTTTAGTCAACATCAATACGCTCTGCGATTTTGATCCAATGTTTCTGTCAGAAGTTATGACAAATCAAAATTTGAAAAAAATCCTTGCCTACTTTTTGGCACTCAGCACTCACACGGCTCAAAATTTCCAATTCTTTATCATAGGCAAGCTTAAAATATAATAAGTTTTCATTCCTAATACTTTTTTTAACGAAAATTTACACTGCTTGGAAATATAAGAGAACCCGAAAATTCACTAAAATGCCCGCCGCCAAAAAGTTAAAGATATCTGAATTCTAGCAAATTCTAGCACTATATACATCTTTGTCCTCCAAAAATTTCAGTTCAATCGGATCGCCTTAATCATTTTGCTGATATATAAATATATATATAAATATATATATAAATATATATATATATATATATATATATATATATATATATATATATATATATATATATATATATATATATATATATATATATATATATATATTGTTCGAAAATCAGCAAAAATCCATAAAAAAGGCAATGCTTTATGGAGAATTCTCAAATCGTGAGTTCTTTTTCGTGGTGGTAGCTCCAATTCGGTTATTTGGCTCTACCTCTATATATATATTTTGGCTCTACCTATATAGAGGCAGGGGAGTCAGTAAAATTGATGACAATTTGCAACAGAGGACATTTATCAATCATTTATCAGTAAGTAAATTACCAATCTTTGGGACTCAACAGACTTGTTCAGTTTGACAAAATATCAAATACTGCTGAAAGCAACAAGTTGTGTCGCTTGAACGAATCAAAAGCTCTGCAAAGCGTGTTCTACATATATGCTTGCCACATGCACAAACAAAAACCAATCTAGGAAAGCTTACTAAACTGAACCAAATCTTAATCTTGATGAGCTGCATACGACCCTAAACAAAGAAGACTGCAAAACACTTGGTGAGTTATTGATCTTTTTAACGAATTGATATAAAATATATTTTTGTTTGTTCTTTTTTTTTTTGTACAAACAATGTACTTTATAAACAGTTCTTTGCTCGGTTACTACGGGTATATCAAAGATATGTGGTTTTGTGGATTGTGGTCGAAATTTTTGCAAGAAACATTCAATGGAAAAACAATTTACTATGCCTAGTAAATTGTTTTACGTATTCCTACGTATTCTTTGGACACAAAAAATCCAACAACACCGCACATTATGCTTTCCATCAAATTTTCAGCCCACATTACACTCAAACAAAAGGTCAAACTAACCGCCCTCATGCTCAGTTTTCTAGATCAATCTTCACACTGCAAATTGAAACTGCCACGGAAACTTGACACCGCAAATCAAAGTGGATTTTGATTTGAAAAATATTCAGGTCCCTACAGTCATCCGATTGAAATTTAAGAAGGCCTTCAATACTCTAAGGAAATCGGGAGCCATACACCTTGCAATTTAAAATTTTCCTTTGTCCTCAGCTTCCCGATTGAAATTGATTTTGTTTTAGTCGTTTATATCGCCTATCCTCCAGAGACTTTCATTTGGTCAAGTAATTTCTCGAGGTTTTTGATGAAAGTAGGAGGATGGGGTGTAAGGCAGCTGAATGGTTTATTTTCTCTACACATGGATTTTCCCTTTTTATCGATTCGTAGAAGACGTGTTATTCAACTTGAAATTTGATATGTTTTTTCCATAGGTTGCCGGTCGGTCGATGAGACTATTACGCGTGGACTCCTTAATCGAATGGTTATTTACACAAAGTGGTGAACTAATCATGTTTTATCTATTGGTGCTTAAAAATTACTTACCTTCTTGGAATATAATTAGAAATATTACTTTTTTCGAGCTACTAATGAGTTGGAATGATTGTTCAGGGAAGAAGATATTGGAGACGAAACATAAGGACGCTCAAAACAAGGCAGTGTCTGATTGGGTTGGGGATAATTAAGCTTTTCATATTGAATATACGTATGAGCACACATACAACGATGTGTATTGTATGTTTATTTTGTAGGCAGTGTTGAGGCAATCATGAGGTTGGAGACACAAAAGATGTGTGAGAATATTCACTTTTGTACCACCATTAATTTGCGTAGGAAATCCTAGTCGGCTAACAAACTCGAACTGATTTATCAATTAAAAAACGATTACACTCCTACTCGATTTAGTACGTCAATGCCTTTAGTAAAAGACGAGTATATTTAAGTTAATAACGAGCTTCTTTCGAGCATACTGTTACATGTTCACACCATTAACAAATGGTTTTGTTAATGTGCACGTTCTCTCTCTCTCTCTCTCTTACAAATCATAAAATTCTGTAAATTGAATTGTATTGTTGTAGTAAAAAAAACGGACGCTTCATTTTTCTCGACGCATACACATGACGTTAGAAATCGATACGAACGTATTCCAGTGTCCTTTATTAATCATAGCACGCTATCGTGGAAAAGTTCAACTCTAATCATAATAAATTGAAGCACGTTAGACTAGATAGCTGTTAAATGTCATTCGGAGCCAAGAACGACGACAAAAAGGGTATTTCGAGAATGTGCATGGTGCCAAAACGGGACAATGCAATAGATTTTACTTGACGGTCAACTGTAATTTGCATACATATGCGACATTTATGGTTCCAGATAAATTACAGAAAGCATTATTGTAGTGAATACCCGCTTTGCCAGGACAGTTCATGGTTTCAAACTGCATTTTAGGTAGGTAAAGTATTTTTGGAGGTTGTATGAAAATTTCTGGCATAACCATAAGCCCGAAATGACTGTCCACAATCATTTATCTTGTGATAATTTTTGATGGGTAATTTGTGGCCCTATTTATAGTATCCAATTGACTCTATCAGCTTCAAGTCCCTAAACCTTGTTCTCAGTAAATTAAGGATTAAGGCAGCACATCTATTTTTCATTATCTATTGAGACATCGTTTTTTATCGTTGAGATGGGACAGTGAAGGGCTTCGAGATAAAATGCTATACTAAGTTACGATATGCAACGGAGTTTATGTCGTAGGGTATGGACAAGGAATAAATTAAATGTTTATTTGCTACGGACGGTTGAGACGAAGAAAAGTACGAAGATGTAATTGATTTATGGATATTAATATTTTAACAAATATTGGGTTTGGGGTGAATCAGGAGTAAAAAGCGAAATAAAGAACTAATCAAGTTCATTCCATGTCCTTTTTATACTGGCATTATTACTGTTTTGATTTATATTGTGAATGTATTGCTAAATGCTGTTCAAACCAAGATTCACTTGTGAAAAATGAGCCCTTGTACACGCTGAAAAATTATTGTTCTACCCTTAATATATTTTGCAGCTAATACAATAGTATATTGGTATACCAATAATTAATATTAACACGCCATCGATACGATTTTTCCATAGTCCCAAGAGGTATAGTCCATAGTCCCCCATCTAAGTACTAACCGCGTCCAACACTGCTTAACTTCGATGATCGGACAAAATTAGGTTATTCCAGTGTGCTATTGCTGTATTTAATATTAACATCCTAACTACCAATACAAGCAATGTACTTTGTTGTATGACCAACAATTTCACCACCCTTGGTTAATACATTTATATTCGCATAGTAATATATTTATGTTAAGATGTTAAAACTTTTATATTTACAGATGTTCTTAACATAAAGAGTTAACAGCTTTATATATAATGTTAAACTCCAAATATAATATTGTAACTTCCTAATATAAAATATTGAGCTGTTAAAATTATGTATTAGGGACAATGCTGTTACTATAACATGATGTTAATATATTGATTTCGGTCATTTCTCAGCGTGTAGATACCATTATATTTCTTTTTCATAAAAGAAAGAATATTGATTAGTAGGAACAATCTTATTTGTAGGAACAATCGCGAAGTAAAAGCATACTGGAAAGGTATGCCGTGAGAGTCAAACGTGATGGTACACTTAGAAATTTCATTTTTGAACCAACATATTTATCTAACTGAAAGGTATAGAAAACAGTTGAATGTCTCAAACCAAAGTTTTATTCGTTTCTAAGAAATTATAATCATTTCATAGCAGTTCATACAGCACTTATCATTTTATAATCAAAAACATTGTAAGAGTGCTATTTATTATCAGTCAAAAGTAATGGTACACTTGTGTCCTATCAATTGAAAAATTACAGTTCAACTTAAAACTAGTAATTAATTTGGGCTCCTTTAGCTTTTCTCACAGTTTGCAGGCGGCTTAGCATAGATTCTACAAGGTTTTTTGACACATTTGGGCTTAGAGCTTCCGATTCTTCAAGCAAAGCATTTTTCAAATCTTTCTTGCAAGAAATTGGTCTTTTTCGAACTCGCTGATCCAAAATTTCCCACAAATGCTCTATTGGGTTAAGGTCTGGAGACTGAGGAGGGTTATCAAGTTGATTCGGTATCCAATACAAGAGCCATTCTTTGACCAAGTGAGTGTATACTTAGGGTCGTTGCCTTGTTGGAAGACCCACGTCCTAGGCAGCTCCACTTTTTGAACGCTGGGAGCCAAATATTCTTGCAAAATTTTGAGGTATTGCTCTTTGTTCATTGTACTATCAATGAACACGAGATTCCCGAGTCCTGTCTCCGCCATACACCCCCATACCATTACGGTCTCACATAACACATACTTCCTTGGCAATAATTTGTTAGGCCGGGTTGAAAACGTGGTTGACCTTGGTGTTATCTTGGATGAGAAACTCCGCTTCACCTTGCACTATGATAAAATAATTTCCCGTGCAAACAAACAGCTAGGGTTCATCAAAAGACTTTCCAAGGAATTTCGCAACCTGTGGGTCACAAGATCCTTATACATCTCAACTGTACGTCCTATTCTCGAATACGCTTGCATAAGCTGGAATCCCGCTTTTGAAACCCACAGTGACAGACGCGAGTCAATTCAAAAACAATTTTTACTTTTCGCCTTGAGAAAACTGTACAACCCTTATGATTTTAATAGCCTACCCCCTTATGAGTTTCGACTGGGTCATTTAAGCCTATCGACACTAGCATCCAGAAGAATGGTGATATCGGCCTGCTTCACATTCGACGTCATAAGAGACACTATTAATGTAGAATTCCTGAATAGTAAAATTTTGATAAATATCCCTGTGAGGAACACCAGGTCCTCTCGTTTACTTAAATAATATCCACATTCCACTACTTACGCAGCTAATGAGCCGGTAAATAGATGCTGCAGAATATTTAACAGTATAAGTTTTCTGTATTCCCCAACGATCTCCAAATTCTCCTTCAAATCCTCCCTTTTCCAAGCCATCCATAACCCCTTATCTTAAGCTATATGTTAATGTTTTATTTGTTTGTTATTTATGAATTGTTATTGATTTATTTATTAATTAATTAATTAATTTAATTTTTCGTTTACACATATTTATTTCAAATATTTTCTTGTATTGTTTATACCTTGTTTGGTTAATAAATAAAATAAAAATAAAATAAAACCTCCACCATGCTTGATAGTAGATGTGATGTTTTTTTCTTCAAATTCGGAATTTTTAGTTCGCCATATTTTCGTAGATTTTTGGTGCCCGAAAATTTTGAATTTGCTTTCATCGGTGAAGAGCACAGTTTTCCAGAACTCAACTGTACAGTTTTTGTATTTATTTGCATATTTTAGCCGCTTCCGTTTATTCGTGTCCGATATGAAAGGCATCTTGCTTGGTGCTCGTCCATGTAAACCATTTGAATTCAGTATCTAACTTCTCTGTCTCACGGGTAATGTTTTCTGCAATGTTCACTGCACTTGATCTTGGATTAGCCTTTACTTCTTTGATGATTTCTTGTACTTGCGCGGGATCTAATTTCCTGGGTCGACCGGAACGTGGAAAATTTTCTAATTTTCTACAAGATTTGAACTTCGCGATTATATTTCTAATTGTCAAATAATGTCTTTTGACTATTTTTCCAATTTCGCGGTAGGTCTTGCCCTCTTGACATTAACAGAAAAAACTAACTGAGTTTCGTGCCTCATTTTTCTGAAATATACTTAATACTGAGAACGACTCAAATACTTCAAAGTAATCACTAGTTTAACAACAAAAGAACCGCTAGCTTTAGAGCCAACACATTTGCAAGGCATGATAAAAGCAAAGGAGGCCGAAACAAAATTCTGGTTTTAAGTTTAACTGTTATTTTTCAAATGATAAAAACAAGTGTGCCATTACTTTTGACTGATAAAAATAGCACTCTTACAATGTTTTTCCTATAAAATGATTAATAGAGCATACATTGCTATGAAATGATTATAATTTCTTTGGAACCAATAAAACTTTGATTTGATATATTCAACTGCTTTCTATAAATTACAGTTAGAAAAATATGTTAGTTCAAAAATGAAATTTCTAAGTGTGCCATCACGTTTCACTCTCACAGTATGTCTCGAGTGAAAGTTGCACAGTACGGCGAAAGTTTCCATCTTGCAATCAGGAGCAATTTTCTTAATCAAGTCAAAACTGTTTTTTTTACTGATGTATAAGGACTAGATTCATGTCTGGTTTGGCGGTGGCGGTCATTTTAGTGAATTTTTAGGTACTCCGTTGTTTTTATAGAGAGACATTTGTTCTTTAAAAAAAGTATGGGAGAAGTATGGGAAGTATGGCAAATAAAAACTGACAATGTTTAATGCTTGTTTATGACAACGGTTTCAATTTTTTTTTTAGCCATATGAGGGTGCTGAGTGCCTAGAAGTAGACAAGGACACCAAAAAAAATTGGATATCTCATAGCTTTTGACAGATACCTCGGATCGTCACGAAATTTCTAGGACATATTTATGTTGACTAAAATATGCATAGTCTTGGGCAACCCAGTAGCTACCAGTGGCGTGGCGTTCATGGAAGCAAGGGAAGCATTGCTTCCCTTACATTTGGCTGACATAGATATTAAATTGTTTTTTGTTTCGAAATCGTGAAATAATCGCGTATTAACATTTATTAAAAAAAATTCTCAAATCAAATTGTGAACATCTCACACAGTTGATCTGGTAACGCCACAGAATGAAAATAATGAACGAACAACCACGACTTGGAAGCAATGTAAAAATTGCTTCTACGAGCATTTATTTGACCCCATATAGACTAGACTGTGACGTCATTAAAAAAAATGTGTCTATACGGTATGTTTGGAAGCAATGAAGATGTTGCTTCCAAGGGGAAATTATCTTCTCAAGAGAGAGACTCAGAGCGGAGGAACATATTCCTGCGTTCCCCTCACTAGCAGCAGGGTAAATTGTTATTGCTATCATTTTACTTTGCTTGTACAGATTTTTTGTGAATGAAGAATACTTGCTATGAGCGAATTTGAATTACGATATGTGACAAGCATTGCCAGAGGCTATGGATTCAATAAGTCGTTATTTTATGTGTTTTATTTATGATTTATATTATGACATGATTTTTTTGTATGTTCTATTTTGTATGAAGTTGTAGACTAGAATTGTGTAGAAATGAATGTGTAAAATTACTGTGTAAAATTGAATGATACTTTTAATTGTTATTTGAAATATTGAAAGGTTGAAATAGGTGAATGTATTCACTTGTTCTGTGGGTCAACATTTTAGAATTCGTCAACTTATTTAAATTTTATTTCATTGGATCTCGGTTATTTGCTGAAAAAAAGGACATCATCAACCAGGACCGATCAAAACCGAATTTGAAAATTGTCTCTATAGCAAAGATCGACAGTTTGATCGCAAAATTAATAAATGAAAAACTCGGAACGGATTATCGGTTGTAATATTAAACAAAAATAGTTTTGCTGGTCATGTGTGCTATTTTCAAGCGTTTCAGACATTTGGCGAAATATCGGATTTTGTAATTTAAATCATGTTTAAGCTGTGAACAGGTATGGTAGAAATAGCATTGATCACATCAATTCAGTCCTTTTACTTTCCAAGTTTGATTCCGGTGATTTGAAGAATTGCTGAGTAGTCAATATAAGTATTCTGTGATATTGCTTACAGTTAGGAGAAATTGAGAAACAATGAAGATTCTAATATACATTTTGTGTCATTTAGGATGTCAAGAAGAAGCATTACATAGTCATAATGAAAATGTGTATTCTTGCAATAGGGGTAAATCACCTAAAGACAATAAATCTTTTGACAGTGCGTAATCGATAATTGCCAGGTGACTTGGACGAAGCAAGTGTTTCTTCCGGAGCATCAAATTATATTCAAAACGATCTCGTAAGTTGATTTTCAAAAAAAAAAAAATATTGAAAGATATATGTAATGAAATTTAGAAAAGCAAATTCATAGCAATAATATTAGAAAAAACAACCGATATATCATATCGATCACAACTTTCAACAACCTTTGGTTATATTACTTCTTCCGGTGCAGTTAAAGAAACTTTCATAAATCTCACAGATGTTTCTGATAACCAAACTGCGTCCCGTTCATTTAACCTTGTTTTGCATACTGTCCGAAAATTTAGTCTTCCTTTGTAATATCTGCCAAAATAACTGGGTTGCAAACATGTACAAAAAAAAATGCATAAACACGGAAAAATTATTCATTTCTTCGAACATCGACTAAATTTGATTTTATCTAAATCGTTCAATAGTAATAAATAGTAATAGTAATCCCAATCTACTACTAGTTTTTCAATAAAGACAATGAGTTTATGTGCTTTGTATTTATTCGTCAAAAAGTGCTTCCAAAATTAGCTCCAAAACGTTGGACTTTTAATGGTCGGTTATTTTTAAAAAATGTTCTATAATAAGGAGCAATTAAAATAGCTCGTAGATTATATAACTGGAAATGATAGTGCTAATTGAGACGGAGAGATCGTTAATAGTGAGAGTGGGCTTATTTTTTTACTTAAAGATTCTTAGTTGATTTTTTGGTTTAATGTTTTTTCTAAAAAAAAAAATACAAACTATTCGATATATTTCAGTCCTAACAAAGTAATATACTGTATCATATTCAGATCTAATACAATCTTTAAGAATCAGTTTCACGGAAATTGGGAACGAATTATGGTCGATTTGCAAAACAGCACAACGACGTAAAACAACAAAGTGCATAATTGACAACAATGAGAACCATTCCTTACAAGTGCTTATTTCGAAATATTTGGTAGCATAATCGTTAAAATATACTCAAGGTTTCATATTTTTAAACCTTTTCAATTCTTCGAAGTTTGGCCACTTTCAAAAATATTATATTTCTAGTTCTGGGAATGTTATTATTTTACTGATAAATATTGATATGGTTTCTTATTGTGTGAAGGACTGTGAACTTTTATTTTCATAAGAATACAGAATGTCTACTCTCACGTCCCCGTTAGTAATTCCTGGGTGCTTTTATAGAGTGGTTCTATTACACGTAACGAATTTGCGGAAAGCGTAATCAACCATGGACATCAACCAATTGCTTCCCTTCGGTAAATTATCACGCCACGCCACTGGTAGCCACAAGAGGCAGGTGAAAAAATTCTTGAAATCATTGGCCTTCCTGAACAATTTTCGCTGTTTGAACAAAAACTCAGACGTTTGATAAATTTTATTTTTGTCCATCCTGTAAAATACAATTTTTAAAAAAATTTTGTCGCACGAGAACGGCAGCGTTTGACCCTTGTAACAGTGGTGCCATCTTGAAAAATAGCCCAAAAATGAATGCTTTATGTCCAATAACTATCGGTGCAGTCATAAAATTGATTCAAAATTCGCAGAGTAAGTGGCTTTAATTGTAAACTATGTTTGGTATGAATTTGGTTCAAAAATGAGGATGGACATTGCAGCTATGATAATTTTTGTATTTTTTTGTCATTTTTTTGCTAAGACATGCTATCATTAAATTTTCAAATGATAATGATATTGTAATGAAAATTAACAGCCATTATTTAAATTTTAAAAATTAACCTAGCAATAGCTTCAAAATTAAAACGATAGCAATAGCTTCATCATATTAAAACGAAATCCACAGGATGAGTTCATTCCGAAGTAGCTTTGGTTTACTTTTGACCGTGGTGCCTACCAGTACAAGTATTTTCAAAACACATCTAGCTTCAAAATTTGTCCGATAGATGTCTGATTTCTCCTATTAAACACTTGGTTCTATAGTCAAAATAGGGACTGTTCCCAAGGTAAAGAGCCTTAATTATAAGGAAAAAGTGGCTGAAAGGATTTCTTTACTGTTATCTGGAGGTGATGTAGCCAGAGAGCCTGCTCTTCGATATCAAGCCCGAGAAACGGCAGTTAAGCTGACTTGGGCACCCCCTACAGGTACCTCAGGTGCCACTTCACTAAAGAGAGAACTTGATCCTGAGCAATCATAAAAATGAATCGAGATGACAAGCTGCCAGGATCAGCGATTTTCAGAAGAAATTAAAAGATTCTGACCAAGACTAGATCCAAGGTCTGAATCTCAGATAAAGAATCCCTTTCAAAGTTAATGCCCCTTGACTAATCGATCATTCATGGGTTCGAGTTCCCACATTTGATCGTAAATCGAGGACATCTAAAAACACCAACTCCAGGGAATTTAGCCAGTACGGAAAAGGAAAATATGAGGGGAAGATGTCGCATGCACCTTAGTCTTGCTCACGAACATCAACATCGGTGGATGAAGCAAGTGTTGCCACAATTCCTGTTCTATGTGACTGTCTTGATCTCCAGGATCTTAAATTGGGTGAGAAGGCGGAAATGTCTATCGAATGCGAGGAGGGTCCCGACAGAAGAAAAATACGAAGATCCTTCAAATTAAGCTTAGCTATTCCAATGAAAGCTTCGGCATCGATCGTAACGAATTGAAGATGGGAAGTATTTGAAGGAAACATTCTTGTTAAGGTGATGGGACTATCTGTTGGATCAAAGTTAAGGGGTGGACGAGGTAGAGGGAGATCGGATGATTATATTCTGTTGGTCAAAAAGTAGTGGCGCCGAGATAAAGACGCTTCGCTTGAAAAATAGTAAAAAACACTACAGTCCTTGTGCTTCCATCTTCAAATAATTTCATAATGTTGTGGAAGGTCAGTTCCGTCCCCTCCATATGTTGTGACCGATGATCCCATCATTAATACATTTACCACAGCTTTGATTAATGACATCAAAAACACTACAAAATCCCAAACATTCGGAATTTTATAGCAATTTTAGTTGTCCTTCGGTAGTCTGACACTCAAAAAAAGATATTTGTCTATGATACATGATATTGTTCTGTATAAAT
The DNA here is from genome assembly GCA_963978885.1 of Nemotelus pantherinus. NCBI lineage: Eukaryota > Metazoa > Arthropoda > Insecta > Diptera > Stratiomyidae > Nemotelus > Nemotelus pantherinus. The sequence goes on along the minus strand of OZ022263.1, from coordinate 50,631,099 downwards.
AAGGACAATATTAAACTCGACATAAACATGAGAGTTGAAATTGATCGATATTCTTTATGAAATCCGAAAAAAACACTTTCATTTTTCCTAAAAAAGCTTATATCCCAATTGATATATCCTGTTTATGCACGCACGGAAAATATCATTGGGGTTATCTTTGATGAAATATGAAAATGTATCTAAGATATTTTCAAACTTGTTAGAAGCATATATGGTGAATGATTTTGATGCGGTAGGTAAATCCAATTCGTTTCGAAAAATTTATGTGAGGTAAGAAAGCGATATCTGCGGGTATGTAAATTTTAGTGCTCCCGAGAAGCTCACAAGCATATTGCCCGGGTAAGGAATTATGCAATGGATAAAATTTTACAAGATATGAGAAAACGAACGAATGAATTAATAATAGCTTAACTGAATGATGGCTTCAAAAACCTATGGAAATACTGAAGTTTAGAATGTCAGAGTAATTTTTGAAGTGTTGGCAAAGTTAACTAGCAGAATATTTTCGCATTTTAGTAATAAATATTGCATCGTATTAAAAGTTTATAGCACAACTTACCCTTGTAATGAACCTGAATTCGATATGACGCCACCGTCCAAACTATCTCTTGACATTTCATCAGCCATCTTCACTTTCAATTGGTGTCCGAAAGAATTAACGTCAGTTACCGAATTCGGTGTAACTGGTCCCCCGGAAACTGAAAACGGACCCATCCCATTCGGCAAAACAATATCTACACAAATATCACAATCGTCCTCTGCAATGGGTTCGCCACCTTCTCCTAACACTTTTTCTGCGCCCTCTTCCTCATCGCCTGCCATTCCTTCGGCATTTTGGTCTAGAAGAGCCGTTTCTTCTTCCTCATTGTAAATCATAAAGTAGGCAAGAGTCAGATAAATAACAGATATAATGAACGAAGGGATTGGAATGGCCATAGCGTACACTAAATTGAGCGTATTTTGCCACATATCTAAATCACTTATAACAAGGCCCGGATCAATTCTCGAATAGTAGCAGGAGAAATTCGATCCTTCTTTCACGTACTTTTTCGTCCAAATAGTACAGTTCAGCATCGGCGGATAGCCACAACCTTTGACATTCGGGAACAAGCGTGCTCCAGTGAAATACCATTCAGAATCATTTCCCATTAGTCCTGTCATTTCAGCCAGATCTGACACTTCCATGAAAGGCTCATTATCGCTCGCAAGGAGGTTCTTATCCGAAAATATCTCTGGTGTGTCGCCGTAGTCGTACTCACGAATGGCACGTGCATTCCGATCATGCTTAGCCGTTTTAGCCTGCTCGAACGGATCCAGCATACTTCGGGTTGCCAGCGGAGTTGTCTCTGGCGATGGTGTAGTCTGCGTCATGTTCAACTCCCGTATCACGTCGTAGTAATTCAACTTGTAGTTGACACGAATTTGCGTGCACTGGTAGATATCCTTGGTGCAGCCTTCTCTGCACGAAGCCCACGTGCAATTTTTAGCGCCATGTAAATGCGATGTTTCTACAGTTAAGCAAAAGGCGGGATTCTCGTCGAATTGCATGAAAATAGTGGTGAAAGCAGGATCTATAACGAACGGCACGAGAAACAGGAATGCGAAAAGCGAGAATGTTCCAAGCAGGATGAAAAACGCTGTTGTGTAGAAAAGTAGTTTTTGTTTTAAGGTTCGAACATCTTCAGGCTCGTCACCCATATCTTTCCCGCAGGGATGTTCGTCGAGTGCTGCGTAAAATCCGGTGCTTTTTCTAGCTTTTGTCTGATTTTACTCTGAACTGTTTTGTGGAGTTGCACGCTCCAATTAGCCGGTGGTTACGAGAGAAATTCCATAGCAGGACGTCGTGCCCCTGTGAATAACACTTCGAGAACACTGCACTGTATTGTTCACTAATAGACACTTTTTGAATAGAAAACGGTATTACTGTATACACCTAAATCGTAGAAAACGTCACATAAACTCGGTAAATATTATTAAAAATTCCGTTACACAAAACTTGTAGTAAAAAATTTAGGGATCTGTTGGAATTATGTCAGAGGGTATATTTTTAATCGCGAGAGTACCTATAGTTTTATCTCGTTATATAACACAGAAGTGTGCTGAAAACCACTTGTTTACTACTATGAATGCCGTTTTTGCTGAAAGCATCGCTTTGTTAGCTTTCGGGTTTTGTCTGGACGGTATAGAGAGAACGACCATATTATCTCATTGCACATTTCCTACAAATACTTGGGCAATTGTTTTCGAGCCTATATCAGTACTTCAATCGCGTTCGGTGCCATCCAGTCGTGTTTCAGTTGCGTGTTTACTCCTGCTAGTTTCCCATCACTGCATCGAAGTTCGAGCTGCTTTCATCATGCTTTCGCGCTTTTGCTCTGCTCCTGCTGCATACGATCTCTCGATAACGTGGAGCACGAACTCCTATGGCGGGCTGTAAGGTCCGTCAAGATAACACTTTCACGAAGAATACTTGTGCTACACGACGATACTGGGCAATTGGCTTATGTAACAACAGTTCATTTTTTCGTTTTTGTATTTGGCCGATACCGTTTCATATTTCTTACATATGAGCCTTGTTCGGACACTTTATATCGTGCATAATCACTGCGTAAAAATGGGACCCAAATTTATGTATATTCTGATGCTTTGTTTTTAGTGGCCTAGTTGCATAGTGCATACTATATAAATGAAAATATTTATTTTCTTTTTTCAAGAGGTGCACTTTTGACAATTGCATGCGATCTCAGCTCAAATATCCCACTTTCTATTTGAATTAAATTCGAAGCGGTTTACATAATATTAGGGCGAAACGTAATGAGTTGACTCCGTCATATGTCATGTTTGTTTCTAGACCACAATGGATTGGGAAGTCACACTGAATTTTGCTGTTTACACGACAGGAACTATATCGAAAACACAACAGGCAGAAAAATACACATGGAAATTAACTTCAATTCTTTGTTACTTTAGCCTAGTAGAAAATGGCGTAATTTTCGACCGTACCGAATTTTCCGCGGCCCGGTTGTGTGGGTCATTTACTACTGCTGTACTGCAAGAACGCCACTCGCACTAGAAAATCCGACTCGCATATCACCCTAGACCATATTACACTTTCAACAAGGACTAAAGAAAACTTCGAACTGTCTGTAACATGGCGTTCAAGCTTACGAAAGCTAAGTCAATTGATTCCCCAATATAGGGGACTATCTCGTGCTACAATTCAGGGAGCTGAGTACACTGACTGAGCTTATTCATTCATCGAGCGCAGAGTGGGGTTAAAGAAAATGTGGAGTTAGCATGCGCAAAAATATGTCTATTTTGAAAACTGGCACCTACATCGTGGATTCCGGCCAGGAATCATTGGGTTAGTCACGACTGATGGCATGCCAACCAGTGAATTAATCGGATATCAAAAACAATTTCCACATACATATTTCACGTAAAGATTTGTGGATTTGAGTGCATTTTACAATATTTACTGCATGAAGCGACCGATTGACTGCCAACATTTTTTTTGAAAATTATATGACCAGTCGACATTCAAATCAAGACTATTGTAGATTCATTTGCGGGAGGTTGGAAGACCAGCATGAAATGAAGGTACTTATGTTTATTGCAACCAGTGAACATAGTAAACACAGAGTTTGTACCCTTACGAATAGGCAGGCGTGTAGGAGAAAGTTTCGGTTGTATCGACAATGCTGATGTCACGACCGGGTTCATGATCATATTTTGAAATATGTGACCGCACTGTTAGCACATATATAATGTAAAAGGACAAATAGCTGTTTATCTTAATCTTTGGCCTTCTATTACAGTTATCGTGGATTTATAGCGAAATAAAACTTATTAAAAAACAAACAGTTTATAGTTGGGTGTTTATATATGCCTATTGAGTTTTTAGTGTAATGTTTGTATGAATATTCTTATTTCTGTTTCACTTATTAGATTAAGAGTGGACACAATTATGGAAAATATACGAAAGGATTGTTTCTCCTGTTTTCGATTCCAGTCACTTTCTATTCGATTTGTTAATATCTATGATGTTTAATTGTTATTTAAGTGTTTATGTATATACTTTTGCTGATTCTAGAAATGATGGTTTGGAATAAAATAAAGGTATAAAGAAAAGCTAAAACGTCTGCAGAAACTAAAACTTAAAGCAATTTACACCTCTAGACGAACATTTTTGTAGTTTTGGCATCTTTAGGCTTGGCACTTGGCTCATCAATTTTAGCTTCTAAATCAGAAAGGTTTAACCTACTTCAATATTCATGTAGCCAACCTCAAGTCCAAGTTTTCCAATATGCTGACGACACGCTCTTATTCGCATCGAGCAAAGACCCGCTCAAAGCAGCGAAGAGCCTGGAATACTACTTGGCACAACTAAGTCTTTACTTTGACGAATGGGGCATCAAACCAAATAGCAGTAAGATACAACCTTGTGTATTTCGCAATCTTTCTAAGTATTGGGGATCTCAAATATCCGCAACAAGGCCAAAAAAACTCGCTGTCTCGTTCGGAACCTCTAAGATTACTCCAATCTCATCTCTAAAGTACCTCGGTGTTAACTTCCACGAATTCCTCAAATTTAATCCTTATTTGCGGCGTAAAATCAAAGCTGCTAAGCCCGCATCTCAACGCATCCGACCTCTTTTTGCTAAAAAGATGGGCATGACCACCAGAGCTAAGTCCATTTGCTACCAGACTCTGATCCGGCCTATCCTGACTTATGCTTCCCCATCGTAGATTACCTGTTCCAAAACTGCCATGGCAGAAGCGGAGGTATTTGAAAGGAGAATCCTCCGCTACTGTACTGGTAGGTTCTACAACCCGGTGACTAAAAGGTGACCGAAGAACCTTCTCCTGTATGAGGAGTCGGGACTGAAGCCACTTAGGGACCGGGTTCTAGAATTAACGACAAGATTTTACGGACTGACAGATGGTCATGAGAGCGGACTGATACGGTCACTTGGGCGTACAGGTGGCTCTAATGAGCCATTTATGCGCCCCGCGAAAATAGCGTGTCAACGACAGCTCATGGATGCGGTTTTTAATTATGTAGGCCTCCCAACGAATAGAAGAGGCTAGATGTAAGACCTATGATAAGGAATTAGGTCTAATTAGGCTAAGTTAGTTTTAGCTAGGTATAACTAAAACTAACTTAGCCTAAGTTAGTTTTAGTTAGGTATTAGTTTTAGCGTAAGGTAGATTTTAAGTGGCTATTGCTAGGATAATCCCAGCCACTGTACACGGCTGGGTATGATAATTAGCGTGTAAGATTAAAAGAAAATTCAAAAGATAGACACAAAAAAAATAAAACAATCAAGAGCCAGCAGGCCAAAATATTATAGCCGCTAGTTTGTAATTTTTTTAATTGTAAATAGTACTAAAATTAGATTAATAATGTACAAACAGAAAACTGAAAAATATCATCTTTTTCTAATCTTAGACCTACTTGTTGACGTGTTTCTTTTCATTTAAAAATCTTGACGGCTTATTACTGGGATCGAAAGAATGCTTTGCATAAAGAATACCTTTGAAATATTTTCAACAGTATTCAACAGATAAATACACATAGAAACATGAATATATGAAAATTATGTATGAACTTAGCATTGATTTTTCTTCTCCTCATAGTTCATCATAGCTTCAACTATTTACCAAATAATTTTTTTCTAAATTATATAGTCTATCTAGTCCATGCTCTTGATTACTTATTTTGCCCATTACTCTCACCTTCATACGAATGAAAAACCTTGCCAACTTCTAAACTTATCTAAATATTATTAACAATTTCAAGGACAACATCGAAAGTAATCTACGAAAACTAAAATAGCATAGTCAAAAATCCCTAAACCCCATCTCGGACCATTGAACATTCCGTAATGGCAAAACTGACACCTTAATCCGACTACTCGGCCAGCTAAGCTAAAATCCATGTCGAACAAAAAGCACTTATTTACTCCTTTCCGATAAGTACTCTTTTGCCAGTCGAATATTCTTGATGACATTCGAGTGAAAAACTGTCTAAGTCATTTTCTTCTAAAACTTTTGCGACACATCAATATCCCAAACAATGAAACCATTGTCGCCTTATCGCCAGATATCTGGGAAAAATGTAGTGTGTGCTGGAAAAATGCATTTCGTCAATACTTCTTGAAGCTTGGTCCTTACAAGCGTATATTAACGTACATGTGTAGAGTATAAAACCGACTCTATATGCGCTGTTGATTTTCTTGGTTATCCTCATCACCATGCAAACGATGAATAACAATGACACCCTCTAGTGGATGTTCTTGTCTATATGGAAGCCCCACTCAAGACTCTTTACTTCAGCCCATGTGCTCATTATTCTTGTCATTAGTGGTTTGCTCGTATAGTCGCTCACTTAGTAATATGGGCAAATGAGAAAGTGAAAGAAGTTACTGCATTCAGTGCTTTGTATTTTTGTCCTGCATAAGTTTCCGAACTAACATATATCTCAACATACACGAAGCCTCTTCGTCAATGTGATTGTCATCGTCTAATTTGGATTTTTTATGTGTATGAAATCCTGCATGGTGTGAATTTCTGCCCTTTGGGTTTACAGCCGAAATGCTTAAAAATAAGCACTTTTCGCCTACTCGAACAAAATAATACAAATAACTCAGACCAGGGACAGACTAATAGAGATCGATGGCGCCAGCTGTTGGAGTTTGGCTATTATTCGGAATGTTACTGAGCTAAAGTATTGATGGGGAGAAATGGTTATGATTTTTGGTATGGATGTTTATTGTGGTTTACTTATCCCCATGTCTTATTCGTCCTAACGAGCATAACAAAGCCATTAAGTTCCAAAGAGCAGTCAAGTTAGCACAAGCTATAGATATTTATGCAAGAAGCAGTTGGATGATTGATATTACGAAGCTGTTAAGGGGATGAAAACTAAAGCTTATATATTTCAATATCCTTTGATGCAACTTACTTTCTTTATTTTATTGATGGAAGTTTCTCATCAAGATGTCTTGTTGCATAAGGTCATGTTGTACTGAGAACCTGATATGAAAGCGTGCTAATTTTTAGTGGTTTAATTTAGGGGTGGAACTATATTTTCACTGATAGACACTTGAAAAAGTTAGACGAAAAAACATGAGGCTACTTGCGGTATATGTTACTGACCAAGAACACACAAGGTTGGTAAACACCAGATTTCATTTGATACTTGCAACATACGTGGATAGGCCTAACAGACTTTAAATGTTGTGTGCAGGAAGATGATTCTACTTTTTCTCAATTTACTACGCAACAGCATTAATCAAATACCAAGTTTAGAAATCATATAGATGGATAAGAAAGCGTTTATATTGCTCTTTTCACAGACATGAATACAGTAAAGAATCCTCATTAAAGTTTAATGCGTTGATGACAGAAAGGCTGCAAGAAAGGAGTTAGGTGATAAAATAGAATGGCTAGAAATAAATGAGTGGAAATTTTGTCGTTACTAAATATTTTGGCCATTTCTGCTCGTTGCAGGTTTCAGCAAAACCTGCAAAGGTGGATAACAGTTTCACTAAGCGACTGGTGAGACAGGAAGCTTTACAGCATTAGCCCTGCCAATGTTAAAATACTGAGAAGCATGGTCACATTAAACCATATTTTCAATGGCACTCATACAATTGACATAGTTCATCATCTGCAGCTATGGAGAGTCATGTATGGAGCTATAACTGGCAATTGATAAGCAGTAATATAGCCTCTATTATGAATGTCTTCTAACTATGCGTTATAACAATAATTTTCTTAACTATTTTATAAATGATTGATTCAAACCCAATCTTCAGTGGAGGATTAACGACACATGAGTCAAATCAGATTGGTCTCTACCTTTGGTTCCCATATTCGCAGACCAAATTTATGGAGTTTATTGTACATTTGTAGGATTATTCGAAACGTAATGAACGCCAATGGAGAAAAATAAGAGACAACGAGGCTACTACTATTGTGGTGATATTACCGTCAGTGGATCTTTTTTTTGTGGCTTGTCAGTCGATGGTTGGACATAATTAACAGTCAAGGTTTTACTTCTGTTACACACAACAATGAATTTTTTCACTGGCTAAGTTAGATGCGGAGTTGCCCACCATAAAACTAACATCGTTCTGAAAAGAACAGCAAATAGTTTACCAACTTGGTTGGAGTAAGGAAACTATTTTCCTAAGTTCGTTAGTCTTTAGTCATCCCTCATGAGGCGAGTTATTACGCATTTTATAGCTGTTAGTTACTTTACTAAATACCATTCTACTGTCTTAGGAACAACCTTAACGATAAATCTTTTCCATTTTCTGTATAAAGGTAGGTGTGGAGCAGCTACTACCTTAAGATCCCACTTCATGCAAACATGCAGTAGAACCTTCTTCATTAGCACAATGACGTGCTGCTGCCACTCCCGAAGGCCCTTATGTATCATAAAACTCCTTTATTATACTATATGGAGTGCAATAGATTGAGCCAGTATGTTTATGATATTCGCAAAGAGACATACCAGATTAACATTGAGAAGTTAATCAGCGATATTTCTCCTTTTTCATTTAATGGAGAACTTTGCGCTTAAGTACTGGCAGGTTTTACAACCCGTTTACTAAAAAGTGGCCGAGGAGCTCTCTCCTATATCGGGAGACAGGGCTTGAACCACTTAGGGACAGGGGTTGTGGAACTGACGACAAAATTTTCCTTACAGGCAGACAGACATGAAAATAGACAGATTCGGGATATCGGACACAGCCATTTATGCGTCCTGCGGAGATAACAGGACATCAACGGCTCATGGACATGCTGTTTGTTTGCTTCTCGACGAATCGGAGGGGATAGTTAAGACTTAGGTGAAGTTTAGGTTTAATTAAACTATGCTGATTACAGTTAGATTTATTTAATTACAGTTAGATTTAGTTTAGTACATTAAGTTAGCTTTTAATTATAATATAACTAAGTCAACCACAAGTCATGAATAACTTGGGTAATATTTTAAAGTATAAACTAAAAAAAAATAAAGATATTAAAATTAAATAATTTACAAAGCAAGAAGAGTTAATACTTTTAATTTCGCAGGTGAAACGCAGCCTATTTTATATTTTATGAACAAAATTGCACAGGTTTGTATTTTGCTGAAATTTTAGGAGGCCAAGGGGCCGCAACAACAACTTCCTTACGAGACCACATGAGGGCGGTAGAAATTTTAGTTTTTTGGTTATTGGCAAGAGAAATGCCGAACCAAATAAACACAATACCACCTAGCACGAAAAATCACAAACACATAATTTCCTTAAATTTATTTTCGTCAATTATTTCAAAATTTATGGAGCTATTACACATTCCCTACTTTATTATTCTCTGGTAAAATAGGTTTATTACGCGTCGAAATTCAATCTTTCAATACGAAAAAAATGCAAATCATATAAGAGCAAAGGATAAGCTAAGTCTCACTGATAGACTGATTGATTTTTTCAAAACATACCATTTCTTTCATATCACAGCTTCGAATATTGCAAGTGGTCTTATAAATTGCAGGACCGCTATCCTAACTGTCGATTGAAATAAATGCAACAACATCAAACGATGATCATTCAAGTATTTCCTCATTCAAACTACGTTCAAAGATTCAACGTCTTTGGACTAACTCAACATCTCTGGATTCTCACAGGATCCATCCTATCCTGGTTATAATTGCGAAACTGTTTGATGAAAGGTATTACTTAGTTACTGCAATCAGCTATGCACTGAGCAGAATTGCTCGTATGACACTGAAATGGAACGGTTGAGTCCATATTTGCTTCCCAAATTCAAGTGCTCCATCCTTGCAGTCCAACGTGAAGATTTTTTGACAAAAGTAACAATTGTCAGTTTGGAAACTACTTCCAGCAACAATTTGCGACTGTTTCCTCTTTTCGACAGTACCTAACAGTGACTTATTCTAGACTAGAAGGGAGGATGGCTATAGAGGTCTATTCCCAAGCTCGTTGCCACCAACTGTCTAAATCTTTATTGAATTGACCATTCGCTAAACAAAGATCTACATAGCACACTTAAGGGCAGTAAAAAGTGGAAAGGCGGCGTGGGTTATTTCAGCAAAAAGAAGAACTAAGCTCTAAGAAACTTAAGGAGAGATATACACCTAGAATGGTCGGCAAAATCGATTTATTTTTTATTGCATTTTCGTGAAGATACAGGTCTCAAAAATATCTGGTGAAAACACCAAGTTAATATTTCTATAAATAAGCTAGTTACAGCCGATATAATCAAACGTGTTTTACGAAGTATGATACGATAGTTAATAACATTCATTAGGCTGCTTCAAGTATTGTTCAATTGGTGTTAAAATAAGCTGTAAAAGAAGTACAACGGGAAATAAAAACAAAATTCGAGTGCTGGTATAACCAAACTAACCGTTTTTGGAGATAGTACGGGGCGAAAACGTGGTTTTACCTCATTGTAGGGAGTTGAGGTTCTCATTGGACAGTTTACAGGAAAAGTTTTTGATATTCTTGTAAAATCTTCTTATTGTGCTAAATGTAACTATTGGAATAAACTCGAAAATACTGAGCAATGTGAGCAATGGAAATCGAATCACGATGGAAATTGCCAGGCCAATCATGATGGATCGGCAGGTAAAATGGAAGTAGACGCCATGAAAGAATTATTTTCACAATCCGCCGAAAAGTATAGAGTTATGTACACTAATTACGCCGGGGATGGTGACTCTAAGACGAACACGGAATTAGTGAATGCGAAACCGTATGGTAACGAGATTGAAATTACAAAAAAAGAATGAGTGGGTCACGTTCAAAAGCGATTGTGAACCCTTCTTCGCGAATGAAAGAAAAAAGTCCTGGAATCAGCAGCAAAAACAAATTGAGGGCAAAGTTTATAGATATACTGAAGATTTACTATGGCTTAGCTATTTGCAGAAACTGTGCCTCCAAGGATGAAATGAAAAAAGCGATACGGGCTACATTTTACCATTACGGCTCAACAGACAGCAAGCCTCAACAACATTTCTGTCCCGAAGGCCCCGAATCGTGGTGCCAGTTGCAACGAGCAAAGGCTAAAGGAGAACTGGAAAATGTTCGTCACAATTATTGAGCATTGCCAAAAATGGTGTTAGATGTCATCAAACCAGTAAACGAAGACCTCAGCAATGAAAAATTGTTGGAACGCTGTGTTGGTCGATATACCCTAAACTGCAACCAACTTATTTGGACAATAGCCCCAAAAACGATGAACAGCGGGGCCAAAATCGTTAGCATTGCAGTATATCTTGCAACATGTACATTCAACAATGGTTTCATCTCATCGCTGGAAGTCATGAATGTGTTAAGAATATCGTTCGGATCGGGATCGCACTTGTACGCAGCGCAAGAAGACGAAACTTGCATAGCGAAAGCTGAACTGCAAGCGCAAGAACAGACGAAAGAAGGTTGAATACGGCGTCGGCAAGACAATTTAGAAGCCATGAATATTCCGTAAACAGTAAAAGACTTACACTATGGGCCTGGTATCGATGATTCCATGTTAGTTGACAAATTTAATGATTTATTCAGACCTAAATTTTCAAACGCGTTTTTCTTAAAAACACGTTTTTCTTAAAAACACGTTTTTCAAATCGGTACCCAAAATTTCTCGAAAACCAATTAACTGATTACCTTAGTTCTTTTTGTGATTATTTTATATAACATTATCTAGTACTTGTCATAGGATTTTTTTTTTCGTTACTTAGTTTTTGTTTTATAGCCAAAATAATATCTAATTTTTGGTCAAAAAATCACTATTCATGTTCAAACGTCCGCCATTTGGTCATTAATCGATATTTTCAAAATCGGCTATGACACGAACTAGATTATAGTATCTAATTTAATAATCTTTTTCCATTTTTTTCTTCAGATAATTTTTGAACAAACGCCAGTGGGTACCGTTAACGCTGTTTTTTTTACAGCGCTCCAAGGATCATACAATATCCTTGTATATTTTTTATATTTTGAATTAAAAAAAAATTAAGCATACTTTTGAATGTGTATACTTTTAGATAATTAAACTGCCAATCCGATATTTCAAATAGTTTTCCTAAAGAAAATGCACAAAAATGACCGTTTTATCCGGCTCCTAGGTGTATATCTCCCCTTAAATGAGCTATTTTGAAGAATCCATTAGAGAGAAGCTGTGGAAGTGAAACTATCTAAGCTGTCATAAGCTGACGGACTTGAATGAATCAAGTACCGCAACATTGGTGTTGAATAGCTACGTTTGCAGCTTTCACTTCACAAAGAAGTGTACAAACTATCCTTTTACGACAAATAATGGTGGAGAAAATCCAGCACATTAGTTTTCGTCACAGTAGTGCAGAAATAAAACCAATAAAATTATATTTTATGGGTCTGAAAACTTAAATGAAAATTTAAATACTATCTCAACAGCTTTTGTATGACAATAATATTTTTCATGACAATAATAGGCGTGTTTTTTTGCTTCACCTATCTATAACAGAACACTGCAGACGCATTGGGAACAACAACAACTCCCCCTTTCCATAACAGGAGTTGTTGTTGTTTCCAATGCGTCTGCACTGGTTAGCATCGTTCTGTTATGGATAAGGAGAGCAAAAAAACGCGCCTAATATTGTTTCATACACACCAATTAGATCATATTTCACCATATCAGGGCCAGAAATAACGAGAAACTTCGAGAAATATATTTTCGAACTATCTCGTACTTGTACCTGATAGAACGGAAATATTCCACAGATAAACGCAGATAAGAACCTTCAAAAAGCCAAGATACAAACAGATTTTTATATGGCAAAAGAAATCGAGAATAGCCTAGACGTTTGCAATCACAATCGTCTGGAAATACTCAACGAAGTGTAAATACCTTCGGTGTGAGTCTTTGGAATGTCTGTCTTAAGCCTTCAGCAAACATGAGTCTGCGAACATAAGCAAGTGTTGAAATTGACCGGTTTATGAAAAAAACGACACTTTTTTACATCCACAAACACATGTGAATATTAGTGCTCATACAGTGCATGAGCGAACATAAGTCAAGTCGTATGTCAGAATCACTTTACAGGACACAACAATTGAGCAAAAAGTTGCCCAATGTAAATCCTACTTTTCTGGCGTTTCGAAAAGTTGTCTTTGGGTGCAACATATTTATATAATGTAAATAAGAAAATAGAATAAAGAGAAAAAAAACCCAATATACACAACGAAAAAACTACATCAGCAAAGTAATAATATGTCTTTTTAAAAGATTGAAAAGACATGGGCAAAGAACCAAACTGATGCTCATCATAATTTGTAAGTATTCTAGGTATAGGTGAATTAAAATATACAAGAGTACGCACAAAGGGAGTAATGAAAAGCTAATGAGTTCTAACCGGGCGATCATACACACGTAAGAAATGAGACCCGCAAATGTTGGCGGAAAGTAAACCATGATAAAGCTTATAAAGGACCCATTCATCAAGGAATGCTCGTCGGGTACTCAGCATATGGAGATTTACAAAAAAAGTAGACGGTCATGATAAGTACGATAAGCAACATTATGCTTGTACAAAAGGCACCGAGTAAATTTACGTTGACCGGATTCGACAGCATTAGACAGGTACACGAACCGAAGAGATCAAACTTGGGAGCAATATTCAACAATGCTACGGACGGACAAGAGAAATAAAAAATGAACAAAGCACTAGCAGGGCAGATCGAAACCAGCTACCTTCGAAGATTTAGAGACAATAAAAGCAACATGCAGATTAAATTTTAACTTCGGATCAAAAATGATGCCAAAGTTTTTATGTTGATCTATATGCTTCAAAAGACTATCAGACAAAAAGTAATAAAAGGAAATGGGAATAAGACATCACGAAACACTTGGAAACATTAAGAGCAGGGAAGTTCGCAGCGCACCAATCACTGAAAACAAAAGGATCCGATTATAAATTACTACAATCATTTAGGGGAGCGATAGCACGGAAAATTTTAATGTCATCAGCGTACAAAAGAGATTCAGACTTAAAGTTGCAAGGTAGGGCATTGATGAACAACGTGAAAAGGAGTGGACCAAGGATAGAACCTAGGGGAACACCAGAAGTAGGATAAAAAGGGGAGGAAGAATAACCATTAAAAACAACACGGCAGGTGCGATCATGGAAGTGGGAAAAAAGCCAGGATATAAGGGAATTGGAAACACCAAAATTGCAAATATTTTCTAACAGCACTGAGTGGTTTACCTTGTCAAAAGCTTTCGCGTAGTCAGTGTGAATCACGCCAGCTTTAAAACCGCTATCTAAAGTACGCGCGACGAAGTTACAGTAGTAACATTAGTAGCTTTTCGGCTGGAAGGAAAACCACCAACGAACAAACTCAAGTTAAATAAAATAGACAAAGGTACACATAAGGAAGATGCAAGAGACTTAACGAACACAGTAGAAATACCATCAGAGCCGCTGTTCGCTGAGTGCGGATATTAGAACTTCCCCCTCCAGAGGATTAGTCGTCACAAAATCCTCATGAGGTGACACAGTCGCAGCAGAGTTCCCTGAAGCAATGTTACTAGAGGAACAGGAAGAAGCAAAGAACTTAGGAAACAAATCAAAAATATCTTGAGGAATAGAAGCACAAGTTTCCTCCAGAAAAAGTATCAGGAAATCGATTACTAGTTTTAAGAGAACGGACATACGACCAGAAAGGATTCGAGTTATTTGAAGAAAGACACACTTTAATATGGGCGAAGTTCCCACGTTTCGCTTCTTTAACAGTTTTTTTTAGCCACTGCTCGCAAAAACCGATAACGCTGAAAAGCCTCATCAGAAGAACTATGAAGAAATTCATTTCGGGCCTTATCATCCTCGCGCAAAGATTTAGAGACTGCCACCGAAAGCCAAAGAAGACAAGCACCATGACGAGTACGAAATACAGGAGTAAATCTACATACAAAGAAATTAAGTAGAGAATAAAAAAAAGAACAAACTTCATTGATTTCAAGTCCACGTAAGAAAGAAAACCAGCTGATAGTGAGGAGTTCAGCAGCACTTTGTTCATAATCTGCTTTAAAAAAAGTTGAAAGACGGCACAGCTATGCTCTTTGTGCGGGGACTATTCAATAAACAAAAATCGATGTAAAGAGGGTGATTATGAGGGTCAGGATCAACGTAAAGAAAGGATGATGCGGAAATAGATAGATTAGAAGATGGAAAATTAGAAAAAACAAGATCCAACAAACGATTGTTGTTATAGGAATGCAATTAAACTGGGATAAGAAACCGAAAGAAAGAAAGGCGGAGAAGGAAATTTTAGGCAAAATGGCTAAAGACGAGAATATGCATATGTTTTATGTGGTTTGTCTCGGCGCATATGCATCGCCGCGTGACCAGACTCATGGCTGGTTGGACCTTTGTACAGAAAGTCAGTGCGAAGGGACACAAAACCGAATTAAGTGTTTCCAGGCGCGTTGGTTTAAAAGCGATAAATAAAATGTTAGCGAGTGAAAGTAACGCAAGTGATATTTTGATAAATGTGCGATAAAGAATGTGTTGACGCGATTTATAAATAACAGTTATTATTTGAATAAAAGTATGATTAGTTGTATAAAACCAAACTTTTTTAATTCATAAATGCGGAGAATATCGAATCCACAAAACATGTTTTAGTGCGAAAACACAACAATACAAAAGAGATTGGAGTAACTTTTATTTTTTTATTAATTTTTTTCAAAATTTTATTGACAATTTAAAATTCTGATAGATATCTGCTTTCCTAACAAACTGTACACTTAATCCGTATCTGTTTTCTTCGATTCGCGAAACGGGGGATGATACAGAGACAGAAAATTAACAATCAACTGTCCAACAACCATGCGCGTAATTGCGGCGAACAAGTAAAAACATACACGAAACATTTCATTCCACAGCTCTCGCTACTTGTCAAAGCCTTGTTTACAAAATTAGTCAAGTTGAAAATCTATAAGCTATTTTCGGTGCAAAGTGACGTGTTTTGCATTGACCTAGTGTTATCGGTAAAACTAAACACAATCGACTTTCGGCTGATAAATTAGCTGCGAAGCGGAAGAAAGTTGTCGAAGGACTCAGTTCCGTTTGGGAAATCAAAGAGAAAGCCAATTCAAGTGGATTCTGTGGAGATATTGTTTTTGAGCAAGGTGAATTTTTGTATTCTGATGATTGAGTAAAATTATAGGTGAAATTCCCTTTTTTTTTACATAATTTAGAAGTTCAGGTGTTTTTATAAGTGCAAGGGAGGTGTATTTGAAATAGTGCGGCTTCAGAAAAATCTCCTCGAAACGGGAGTCTTCTCTGGCCGAGAGCCATTCTCAAAGGGTTGCCGTGTGTGTCATGCTACGAATTAGTTTTGAAATCGTTAAAATATAAAAATGTTTTAGGGTAATATTTAAATATATCAAAAGTAGCTTAAATTTTAAATAACCAGCATACAATCCATGTCATCTAAAAGTGCTTGCTTTTTATGTAGAGGAATTTAATTATTTCTAAGCAATAGTTACTTCACTCCTCAACAAGCTCACGACACAAACATTTACAAGGTCCTCTTTCCTTTTTTTTGCATTTACTAATGAAATTGGTATTTTTACTTAGCGTAATGCATGCAAAAATGCAATAAAAAATAGAGCATGAAAATACTAGCTGGTAACTTCCAAATCAAAAGGAGAGCTGAAGGAAAAAGAAACGCAGGGTAAATTTGTATTGATTATTGCGCGCGCACATCCTCCGCAGTAGGCCATTTCTTGTATGTAGTTCGTGATCCATTTTGAAAGCGTGCCACCGCAGTCAATTTGCTTAGCCTCTTTTCGCAGATTTCAGACGATTTCTTCGAACACGAAAGTGCATTTCTTTTAAATAGTGACAAATGCCGCGGCAGTGAAGTTTCACAATACATGCAATTCGTATGATTTCAATTGGGAATAGAATTGTGCAATATTATTGCGAGGACAATGTAGACAGGTTTTAGATTTATAAATGTGTCCCCGAAAACAGAGTGTTTCAGAGTGAAGTGGAACAGTAAATAGTCAACATCGTTTACTTCAATATTCCAAAGTGACAGATTTAAAAATAGCTATCTTAAAAAGTGACAGTAATACTCATGGTTATAAATAGCTGAAAATGTTGAAAAGCAAAATGCACGAAGTGGTTCTATGATTGAGCCACAAACATAGATTTCACATTATATAATTTCAAGTGCGTGGAATGTAACATACAGCCATTAGCCAGTCGTTGAAGTAGTTTGCACCTAGATTTAACATGGGCAAGAAGAAGGTTCCCGTAGAAGACTTGATAGTTCCGCCGCAGGACAATCGCATTTGCGGTACAATATGTCTGTGTCAGATGACACTGGTCCTGAGCACAGTAGCAATCGTTTACCTCACAGTCGCTATCTACATGCCCTCGACTCGAGCGTTTTCAAGTGGAATAGAAGAGGTGCCTGTTATGTGCACCACAACGAGAGCCGTTAACAAGGATAACTGCGAGTGGGGCTCGTGCGGTGAATGGTGCCTCAGCAAAACCTCGGGGGCATGCATACAAATCTACGTCAACCTTCGAAACAATGGTAGCAATGTGTTATTCCAAAACTGTACGAACTCAGCGAACAAAACCTGCTTTGGGATAGATCAGGAACGTGCCGATAAAGTGCGTTGCATTGCCGATGAATGCAAAAACCTCACGGGGACTTTCAATTGCACCATGGGGAAGTGCCTGAACATAACGGATGCATTCGAGTGCATTTTCCACAACACGGATCCGCCGCTAAAGTGTTCCGGACGTCGTGGGAAAATAACGTGCATCGACATAGACGGGCTATTTTCTTGTAATCGAGGGACTTGTCGAAAAATAAAAACACCTTACAATTGTGATAGGCGTTGTGTAGATATTCCAACCAGGAACAAAAACGTGGTAGTGCTAAGTGGTGACAAAGTATATTTGTCGCAGTGTCAAAATGCGATTAATGCAGATACTAAAGAAGAAGTGTGGAACGAGTCCGCGGACAATATACTAATGACTTCGTGTTACATTATTCGTAATGATTCGGACAGTGTGGAAGCCAGGGATTGCATCAATGGATCAGTGATTGAAAAGACCGCTCTCACCGACCTGACCAACTTCACTTTTCTCAGCCATCTGCATGTGGCCGTAGCGACACCGATGTTCCAGATCGCTCCGCCTGACTACGATTTAACAATCTCCAACGAGTCGCGCCTCATGATCAACCTCGAGGGCTGTGTAAATACCCTAATGGATGAGTGCAAGGAGTTTTTGCGTGAGTACGGCAAGGACGGGACCGACCATAATGCTCGAGCCAGATTCCCATGCTTCTATGCTCCGAATAATAAAGAAATAGTTGTGGCCCGGTTTGATCTAGAAGTTACATACAAGCAATTTTTGTTCGCGTCAATTGTTCCAGCAATTCTGTTTGTTGTTTCGTGTCTAGTGCTGATATTATGTCAGACTACAGTGTATGTGGGCGATGATGCCAAAATGCGATTTAAGGGCTGTGTAGATACAGATACGATAATCGCAGCGAAAAATATGGGTTCACAGGCTAACGTGGGCGATACTGGAGGCGGTGATTCGGTGATGGCGCTTTGAGATCCGTCACGTAAGATAGTTTTGTAATTATGAGTAATGCTATTGGAGGTAACATTTTGACCAAATTGTAAATTTTACTAAATTTTTTAGTTAATTTTTTGTTTAAATTATAATTAATTTGTGGTTCCAAGAAAATTTCATCATATTTGTAGGAGTACTCAATCATAGTTTTTGTGAGAATATATTCTTTAAAAAAGCACGGCGGAAGGATAAAGCGCTTAACTATTAACTTAGCATTAAAATGCTTAGTCTGAAGCTAAAAAAAAGTATTTCGGCTGTAGCCAAACGATTTGGTGTAAGAATTTTTACTATAAAATATATTGGAAAAAAGACTGACATAGGACACAAAAACAAAAGGCTCTATAAGAAAGAATATTCGAGAGGCGGAATTCTGAAATCGTCAAACAGAATTTTCACAAAGGTATTTGAAGTGAAAAAATATTAAAAAGGTCTAGATTTGTCCCGAAAATAAGCAAAGTTTCATAAACCAAACTGAATGAACAAATTTACAAAGAATTTTTTTTTATTCAAAGTTTTCTGATACGTAATATTCTAACAGTTCTAACACTCAGACTTGAAATAACATCAGCTAGAGTGGTAACATTTCCGTTTCTATTTCGTCAGAATACGAAGTTCACGTGTTTCGTTTTACACGGCACCAACCCAGCACGCCAATAAAATGTTTTTTTTTTTAAATCGTGTGTCACTATTTGATCACTTTAACTAGGATCGCCCTTCTTATCCGTCAGATACAAGCACCATCTTGTTTCACCAATAGAATGACCATTTTCAAAAAAAAAAATCTGTGAAAGTAATCATCTTTGTGGACGATTGGCTGATTACTGTTGTCGCCAACAGTCAAAATCCAGCCACCAGTCAGCCGCTTGCATTCATATTGCGTTTACAGCCGACGATCCAGTTCCTGTTATATCATGGATATGGAGCAACAGGTTGTCATAGAGCAACAGATTGCGCCAACCTAAGCTTCAAAAATGCAGTTCAAGTGCAACCCTGAGTGTGATTGTAACACTGAATTAGTACAATCGCACTCAATCTACATTTTTTGTATCAATGCGGGTAGTGGCGAGCAATTATCCTAGCACGATCTAGATCACCGCTTACTTTGTGGCATCCGAGATCGAAGTCCTTCTATAAGGGTCATTGGGCTCATCAGGCTGATCAATGAGCCTTATAGAAGAAGTCCATTATGCGTTTCGTCCTACCTTCGCTATGCAGAGTAGTTTGTCGCACGGTAGCTGAGCTTGTCAGATTTCCGCCAACACCTTCGCCCACTTTATCACTCAGGCATATATCACAACTACCATAATTTTACTGGTTGCGAAGATTTTTAGAGCTAGTGCTTCATCTAATGTTTCTACAATACTTTTCTGTTCCCTATTGCTTGGAGGGGAAATGAAAACGCATGATTACCTCTGTCGCCTCTTCATCAGCTATAAAGCCATCACGCTCCATTACCTCTATTTTGGCTCTAGAAGCTATTCGTTTTACCTTTTTGGCAGTTATATTTTCTAAGGTGATTCTGGAGTCATCTTCCAATCGCTAGTATAAGCCCTCTTTCGTAGTTTTCCTTCTCTGGTGTACTTGACTGTCAGTTTTCTCTATTTGGGCTTCATTACGACTTAACGAATAATTCTGCATAGATTTGACCTCGAGCTGGTTTTATCCTCACAGTCTCTTACTTTTTTATCGTTGCTTTCGAAGGGTTTTCTTCCACATTTGGAGTTTTTTTTGGGCCATATTTCTTCTTGCTTTTTCTTTTGATCAGCAGCCGCCTTTGATTTTGTTTCCGGAATAACCTTTCGCTCCATATTCTGCACTGCAGGAATAACCTGCAGGAGTAAGCTTTCCCTCCATATTCTGCACCATTGTTACCCAATTTTTTGAGTCTAGAGCCAGAGCTTCAGGACTCTAATCAGGTACACTTTTCTTTTCACGGAGCTTGGGGGCACTCGGGATCAGTGAAGCTATCGCCACTTCAGCGGAATGGTGCACCAAGTACGTGTTCCGATATTACACCTCAGTATTTCGCAAATTTCTTCAAGTGCTAGGACATATTCTTCAGCACTGTGGCAAACTGAACCATCTTATTACATTTCCTCGTCGATAGTTTGCTCGCACCTATTTACTCCCTCTTTGGGGTGGTTTGCGCTGGCGAATTTCACTGCAGAGTTTTGAGTTTTGAGTTTCCAGTAAATTCCTTAGACGTCTCCCAGCCCTACACCCTTTGGTGTCTCAAAATACTGTTTGGAATAATTGCTAATCCCTCCGTCTTCTGCATTACACATATTATTTTCATGCACGGAGATTTGGCCAAGAATGTTTGCCGTAGAGGGAGCAGTCTTTTGTACCTTACATTTCATCGAAAAGGAAAAGTTTTGATGGACACGGTTGTCCCATTTTCCTTTCTCGATCCCTTCGTCAAACTGTCAGTTTTCCCACCAGTAGTGACACAAAAGTGTCATTGGAAGCTGCCATTTCTGTTTAGTGGTGCCTTTCGCCTTGAGAGCAAATATCTCTGCTCTAGTGTATAGTCACAATAATGAACTCATGGTTGGCTTTGGCAAGAATGAAGGCCATGTGAGGACTAGCATCAGCCTTCATGGAGTCTGATGCTCACAGACAGAGAATTATGCAAACTAAACTTATGGCACTAACTTAAGGGGGAAAATACATGTAACCGCTAAAAAAAAAATCGATTTTTTTTATTACATCAAAATGTTTGAAATGCTCTTAAAATAAACCAAAAAAAGTTTTCAAGCGATATTCGTATTATTTCTCGAGTTATAGTCAGTTAAAGGCAGCGCGGCGTTCCCCAGGTCGGTGGAGCTTCAAAACTTTAAACGCGTTTTTCTCAGAGCAGTACTTTTTCAACTGCCGTACAAGATATCTAAAAAAATATTGAATCGATCCGGCTCAAATTTATACCAAATCTATAAAAGAGTATTATCTTCTCGTTGAACCTAAATGTTATTGTAATTTCAGAAAAATAGTTTGTTTATTAATGTTTAAAGTGTGATTTTTTTTGAAAAATAATCGACTTTTATGTTTAATCTAAAATTAATGTAAAAATTTAAAATGTTTTTGTAAATTTTATTGGTTCACCTATGAATTACATATTTCATTAGCATATTTTTTTTTCTCTGAATGTTGCAAGTTCCCCGGAAAAAGCGTTAAGTTGTACGAGGCAGTTTTTGATGTGTTTTTTTCATTCGCTCGCATCGCCGCCATTTTGTGTTGAAAAATTATTAAAAAAAGATTTTCATTTACTGTGAAACATGTATTTTAAGGATATATTAGGATGTATTTCCCCCTTTAATGGTGTGAACTTTGAAGGTACTCTGAGGCCGGCCCACTTATCGTAGTTGAATTTTTTCCCAAATTTTTATAAAAAAGTAAACTTAAATTTCGCGTGATGATAATCTGTGTAATCTTTAGATTAATACTCTTTTTACCACTCAGACAGTGGTTTTCTATTATAATGAATGAAATTTTATAATAATTTAAATGAAAATTGTATTTGTTTGAAGCGTGCTTTACTAATTTAATGGTTAATATTTGACTATTAATGTGTAGTTTAACTTTTATTTTCAGGCATTCCTCTATTGCAGGAAGATAGCCCAGTTCATCATCAGTCCGGAGTGTTTTCGTTGCAATAGCTCAAAATCATACTTTTTGACTTCAAAAAGGTCAAATCGAAATACTTTTCGATGGAGAAGAAATGAAGTGTTTAAATCATTTACATACAGTCAACTCAATCTCACTATTTTAAAAAGTCAATGCTTTTAATTATATCATCGAACATCCATAGCCAGACCAGAAGTAAACATTTCGCTTATAGCTCAATTTCAATTTTGAAACATTAGTATTCGCAGCCACAATTTAAAACGAAAGCTTTAATAACAATCATTGCAAATTTATATCAACGCTCAACAACACTTCCATTTTTTTCACTAGTGCTACGCCCTAGCGATTAATATTATCTACATCAAAAACTTCCGACACGAATAGCAAGAACGAGGAATGCGTGATGAGTATAAAAACAATTAACTGACGACTAAAAAAAATACCGAAATTCCAAAATAAAGTTACAATTTAAATAAGTCACCAATCAATCAACTGATGTACAAAATAAAATAGATAATCTCGAATAGAAGACATTTTCAAAAAAAATCATTCAATTTGATCAGAACAAAATAAGAAAAGTCTCTGAAAAAAATAAATACATGAAACAGGACCAGTACAAAAAGTCCCAATAACCAACCATCAGAATCATCGAACACGCTACCAAGAGATTCAGAGCAAAATAATTTTTCCAAATTCAATGATAGGACTAACCGTATTTCGTATTTCAATCGAGTATATTAAAAAGTATTAAATAGACGTAGGGGCCATAAAAAGTTTGAAAATGAAAAGCCCGAGCGGATCAATCAGCAGCCTGCAAACTTCGGCAGGACCAAGTCTGTCGGGTAGTAAGACTACATTAAATCGGCCGAAATCACCTGAACCGGAAGAGCCGGAAGAAACACTGCTCGAAAAGGCAAAATTTTACACTTCACTATGCTTAGGTAAGATTGTGTATGTGTGTGAATTTCGATTTTTTTTAAACCCTCATATTTAAGGCCATCTTTCAAAATAAATTAAATATGAGTTGAAGTAGTAAGTTTTGTCTGAGACGCTAGTCGTAAATTGTTTTTCATATAGTGTTTGATTATTTGAATTAATCCTCGAAGGTCACACCTATTTTTTCGATCAAGGAGGTCACTCTGGGTCAATTTGACCCTGCATCAACTTTTGTTTTTCGCCATTTTGCTCCATATCAACCAATCGTCTGGAAAATTTACCCAAACATAATTTTAACGTTTTTAAATCAAATTTCGCAAACAATAAGTTGAATATAACTAGCAAAAATGTTCAGAAGCTCGTAAAAAAATTGTTTTTTTCATTTTAGCGCATTTTACAAAAAAAAAATCATTTTTTTTAGATTATTATTTTTGCATAAAAATTTATAATTATCTTCATGAGTAGCAACAAACTGGGGAAACATTTTTTGAATAGAAAGCATTAAAAAAAGGTATTTATTTCGCAAGGCGATGGAAGGAGTTTTTTCAAACAACCAAAATCGTTGATTTTTAACTATGCATTTAAATAGATGTATTAATTATGCATTTAAATGTTTAAATTATTATATTATATTTTATAAAAATTTTATTTTTATGAATCTCCAGCACAGTCGTTGCACATATAAAAGCGATAATCGTCGCACATTGGGCGCGAGCAACTGATACACTGCATTTTTGTTTTCCTACCTTTTTCTAAGGGCAAAATGAACATCTCGCTTTCATAGCCAATTGAGGTCTACCTTCCGGATTTGCTGGACATTGTTCATCTAGAATCAGTTCTATACTTCTACGTATTTTTCTACGCAAGGTTGCATTTTTCAGCTCCTCTTGTAGATACGGAGTTACCAAATGCATCACAAGTTGCTTTATAGCAGTTGTAGCAGAGAATTTAATCTTACGACTGTTAGCTTGAATATTTTTACATAAATATAAAACTCTTGTATTTACTTGCGCTTGATCAAGCATGCCGAAGAAAAAACGAATAGGCCAACGGTTTGTTGCTCGGGCAGTTGTGTACGCATGACAAAGCTTATCAAAAACGTCTGTGCCTCCTTTTGTTTTATTATAAAATGATACCATCTCTGTTATAAATGCGTATATATAAAAGGTAGATCACGTGCTTACTAGATGTTCTTGTTCGCTCAGTAGTACTCCATTTTCTTTTATTTTTACTGCGTAATACAGTTTTTGGTCGACCTCGCTGTTGCTGCCCCAACAAACGTTGGTTCAAAGTTTGATTTTCCTCATCCTCGGCGTCAATATAATCCGAACTTGATATATCAGTTTTTGAATGCACTGACAAATTGTTTTCTTCATTAGAAGCATCACCATCAAAGATCTCCGATCCATCATGCAGAAGTATATTTTGAACCCGTGAACGTAAATTATACGCCATTTTTCCAGTTTATTATAAAAACAATACAAATGAAACTTTATGTGGCCACACTTCACACTTTAGCTTGAATAAAAAATTAATAAAATAAAATAAAGCAAATGTCACAACAGCGTCAATATGACCCTACACCAACTTTGAACGACGCTCAACGACAACTGAGCGTTGCGCTATACATGGGATGTATATAAAACGATAGTTAATACTTCAATCTACCGACAGATGGCATACTAACGGCCAAATTTAAATTTTACTAAACGATATTGGTGAGCAAAGTTGAGGTATGGGTCTTTTAGACCCAGTGTGACCTTCGAGGGTTAATTGTTGTCTTTAACTTTCTGTTTACC
The DNA here is from genome assembly GCA_963978885.1 of Nemotelus pantherinus. Classification (NCBI taxonomy): domain Eukaryota; kingdom Metazoa; phylum Arthropoda; class Insecta; order Diptera; family Stratiomyidae; genus Nemotelus; species Nemotelus pantherinus. Next base: position 50,606,079 of record OZ022263.1, on the reverse strand, counting down.
AATTCGTAGTTTTTTGCTAATTTCGCTGAATTAACAAATAACCAGCTCGTTTTGTCGTTTTAGGTACAACAGCAATTTTATCGATTTTCGCATTTCTATTTCTAATTCCGTTCGTTGTTGATCCGGCAATATCGACAATAATCGCTGACTACGATCCCGTTCCGGTGACGTGTGTAGTCACCGAGCACATATACGCCGAGGGAATGAAGAATTGCAGTTGGAGCTCGTGCCGTGAAGGCTGTACAACCGCAGCTATTAGGTAAAGCCCCCCATTCGATTATCTAATAGTATCTTTTGAATGGTTCTTGGACTTTTGTACTTGTAGGTGTCATCAGCTGCTGGTGAATTATACTAGGATTCCGTTCGATGAGTGGCAAAGTAAGCCCAGGGATTTAGACACCATTGAATGGGATGTAAGCGACACGAAATTCCTGATCAACTCTGAAGGCTGTGGCTATCCGCCACGAGTCAATTGCAGTATTTTTGCAAAGCAGCATGGGTAAGTGTGAAAGTGCGACACCTTGAAGGCTCAGAAACAAGATACAGTACTGAATTGCAGTAGCTAAAGTTTCTAATCCGATTTGACTTTGATGTGTAGTAGACAGACAATACAACCGACATATTAAATTGCAATTTTTTTCAAAAAACCTTACTAAAAACCGAAATTTCTAGGTTCTCTCATGTCGGAGAGCCATTTCCATGCTACTACAGTCGTGCCTACCCCGAAGTTGTCATCGGGCGATATTCCTGGGAAGATAACCTTAAACATCTGATTCTATCACTCATCATTCCCAACGTAATCTTCGCAATTTCGATTGGAGTATTGAGTTACTGGTATTGTCCGTGTTGTGACAAGGCCTGTCACAAATCGTCGCGGGTCTATGCCGAAAAGTTCCCGGTCAAAGAAGAGTGAGTGTCTTGCGATTTGTTTAGAATGGCATTGCTATGCTCTTGTCTTAATTTAATTTTGTTTTCTTGTTCCATTCAGTTGAATGTCTCGTTCACCATATGGATGTTACTCGTTCGTTTTTATGAATCAACCTATGATTTGTTGTTTTCATGTATCTAATTTATTTGTCAACGTACCTTGATATATTTCTTGTAATGATTAAAATGAACGCACAATAAGCTACTTGAAACTTAATTGTTTTGTGATACGGATGAATTCATTCGAGCTTAAGCTTTTTTGATATTAGAATACATGACTTATACATACATTGATAAACTGTTATCCGGTTGGGATGTTGAAACATCATGCCTTATTATTGTTACCGTTGTTGATGCATGCAATTTTTACATAAGCTTTTAACGTACATTCATATTTCTTAAGAGCCTTATGTGTACATATATTAATGCTGCTAGTATTAAAATGAAATAATTGGCTTAATAAAGATACAATTGATTTTTCATCTCATCTGATATGTGCATGTGATTTTGTCTGGGTGAAGAAAGTTTCAGAGATAAACAAAATAGTCCATGGATGACTGTATGAGAGTAGAAAAATAGATAGATATGGAACCATAAAAAGTCTAGATTTATAACATACTTAGCTCATTTATATCTAAATAAATTTGTAGGCATTTCTAATTTAATAAGGGATCTTAAAAAAATCCAAGTAGTGAAGTCTTCAAGAACAGAGACACTCCCCGAATTTCCCATTTTTTAGTCTTTCAACAAATTGGCAAAATAGATTATTGTTCAGCTAGATCAGTTTAGTTCAGGAATAACAATATATATGTATATATTGTTATTCTACAAGTTATGGGAATCTTTATAAGTTTAAAACAATTATGTTACAAAGAAGAAAAACACTGAAAATTTAAATAAAAAAAGTTATTTTAGGCATAAACTGGTGCTGAAAAGAATCAAAGATGGTCAATATGAGGCGTATATTTGTTCAAGGAGGCAAGAAGGTTTTCATTTTGTCATAACTTGTTCACTTTCATATTTGTTATGCTTTTATGATATATCATTTTGTTATATAGTTTTTAAAACACTTTTTAATGGTCTCTTAGGTCTAAAACTAAAAGAAATAAAATAACAAGGTAAAGCTGTCCTACTACAACCCAATTTAAATTTTGAGGATTGTCAAGTTGTCAGAATTAACTCTAATATCGATTTGTAACCAGTTTAACTACGACTCACTTAGTCTCTTATCAATCAGAGATACCTTCTTGCAGCTGAGTCGACGCTGAATCCCGCATGCGGTCACGACTCATAGTTCAAACTTGGTTTTAAACAAAAGTCTGAACAATGAACCATGTTTGTAAAGAGACTGTAAACAGTTCGCTGTGTAATTTCGATTAGAAAATTAGTTTTATGATCCTTCTCAATTCATTGCACTAATTCAATGTCATAAATGGACACACGATTGCTTTCAAGCTGCATTGTTCAGCACATTATTGCTATAACCGGTAATTGCACTGCCGGTATCTGTTGTCGGCTGCCTAGTCGCGCTATCGCAGACGACCATGGAGTCTGATTCTAACCGGAGATGACGGCGGCTGCAGTTGACATTTGAGTAAAACAATTGTTTTTGTCAATTTCCACAATTTGGTTACTGCCTGTAACACTGTTTTGGGACTTTCTTTCATTTTGATCATTAGTGACACAAAAGCCAATTCGCTGATCTAAATATGCTACAATCTGGAGTTTCAAACATCCTGGTTCTACACCAATGTTGCGCATTTTCAAACTCTCAGCATTTCTTACTCTGCCGTTCCAACATACAGCATTAGTAAACAGAACGCAACACCTGCTTTGTTTTGTCTTCTCAATAGTTTTGCCCCGTAAACTTTCCGAATTGGATTTCTTTCAATCATAAGAGCTAGGAGCCCAAACTTTTTCAACTTGTTGTGCTTAGATTTATCAGTGGTTTTTTGATGAGTTTATAAATAACTTTCGTTCTTGTGAACCAACAGAATTGTTCATCATTATTTGGGATCAAATTCAAGGAGTAAATAATTTTCATCTTGGCTTCTTAATTTTCGTTCTGCCTTATTTATGATGGCATCTCCATCAATTTTCTTGATTTTAAAAGATAAAAGTAGGACTGAATCAATTAGCGAAACCAGCTTTTTTATTTACTTTGAATTAGAAATTCTGTATTCACCGTTGCGTTTTTAAAACATCGTTCAATCAATTTTAACCATTTATTAGATTCTTTTCAACAAAAAACCATCCATATTAAAAATTTGGTGGAAATTACTGTTTTTTGTTGGAACTGTACCGTTCCATGACAAAAAAAAACTTTTATAACTATGACAGTCAAAATGTTCAACGCCAAAAGCATTACCATTACTAATTTTTTCGGAAGTCGAAAGATAAAAAACCAAAAGTGAAATTTAAAAACAAATTAATTTTCGCAGTTTAATTTTTGCGAAGACATCATGAAAATCATAACTGCTGCTACTAAAAATTAACGAGAATAGCTAAGGATAATCTAATAAAAATATATAATTGATGATTTTCTTGATTAATGTTTTGTGGAAGGTTGATTTCAATCCAATAATTACATCAAATACAATGATAGATATTTTTGGGAACGAAATATATTCGAAAATCCTTCGATTTATATCGTTTCATTGGAGTGCGCAGCCCAAAAAGGTGCAATTCAAATTATTTGAAAATTAACCAATTCAAGAAAAAAATTTCAAGTCGTTATTAATCAAAAAGAACATAATAACACAAAAATAATAAAGCAATAAAAGGAAACACAACATAGCAGAACGATATGTAAGCAAGTTTGTTTATTAATAATCTTTGGTCGGAGCGTGCGTCGGAGAGGTTATTGTGGATGTCCACGGCGCTTATCCAAGTAAGTTGACGACTCATTCACTCTGGTCACTATCGAAAAGGCAAAAACAGAATTGTTTGCACTTGGAGCAGGGTGCAGTCTAGACTAGTATATGCTGTAGTTGCATATCTTTCGCGCCTGTGGTGGGTTACTATCACTGCACCGGTTGGCAGGTTCTCATCTGGATTTCGATTCGTTAATAGATACGAATGGCGCCCACGTTGGGCGCTATTTGTAGCGATTTGCCAAAAGGAAGATTGACAAGGCATCTTATTGAACCGACGTCCAGAACGGAGTCTGACATAAAGGTATGATGGTATCTCAAAGCATACGACAAAAAAAATTAATATCTTCTGAAGAGAGCTACCGTAGAAACGGTCATGAATGCCCCTTGTCCGCATTTGTAGAGCACTCTTAAATCCATAACAGTTCTATGTGGCGTTTTAAGTAGATAGGGTTGATTTAATCTAAGAAAAAGGCACACTATATATTTTTGGTCCGCCATGAAAACATATGGTAGTTGAAATGTTAAAGGCTAAAACAAAGAAAGTGAGGCTCCTTCCGTTAAGGGCCAAAGGCACTCAGGCATCAGCTGGCTGAGATGTGAGAGAGCGTGTTTGTTTGGAAAAGGAACTAAACAGCAATGATCAGCTATCGTTGAACAATAAGGCCAAAGTAGTTTTAGATGTTGTTCACTGTATTTATAGTTTTCTTTTTAGTATTTATATTTTATATTATTTTATTAGTATTTATATTATTTTATTTATAGTTTTCTTTTTTAATGTTAAAAAAATTAAATTTATTTCTTAGTTTTTTGGTAATATAGACTGGAGCGTATGTCGAGCAAGATGCAATTTCATTGAATAACTTCGTTTTACAAACGCTGGCAGCTCAAGCTTATTTACTTTACCTGTTTAAACATTATTCAAACCTTTGCCTTAATAGATAAGTGGAAACTCCAGGAATGCTTTCAATCTTTTAACATAATTGTATATTTACATGAAAGTAGAAGTGGAAGAGTTTTATGAGTTGCGGGTACTTTATTACCCTTTTGAAATTCAAAAGTAGAATTTCTGGTTTTAAATCTGATGCTTTGATTTAAAACCAAGTCATTGCAAATTAAATGTAACTGCTTTAGGCTTTGGTAATTCATGAACGAATGAATCGAAGAAACGTTTTCGTTTCCTCATATGAAGGAAATGTATCACGAATGGCTCAGCATATTTCATATTAGATTTTTAGCTACTTTTCCTGCCTCCATTCGTATCCGCGTCCATTTCTAAAGATAGGAAAGAGCGAAAATAAGCACTGAAAGGAAAGCATGTTTGTGGCTCGACAATTTAAGTGGCACTGTGCAAAAAGATCGTGGTTAAATCGGTATCACCATTATGGAAGCTAGAAAATGCCAATTTGTGGCAAAAAGGACTTGAAAGAAATCCGGTATGAAGATGGATGGCTGCAATTAAAGCCTCATGTCGAAGCGAAGAATAGAGGAGATCTTCCCAAAATATAGGAACAGACACGAATGAAATAATTTTTCGACTCAAAGTTCACCATGTCGGACATCATATCCTTATGAAATGCTTTCGTATTTAACTGCCAAACTAAATAATATATCAGTGAATAAAATAATACACATCAAAAACAGTTCGCTGAAGTGAATGAGAACTAAAGAGCCACATTACTCTATGGAATTGTTTTTAGTACAGGTCTAATCTACTTCCAATTTATTTGCATTCATATTCTTTTGTAGGTGCATGTTGTGTTCGATGATTTTTTAGAAATTTTCATAATTTTCTAAGCTGTTCTATGCTCAAAACTTTCAACTATTTGGTCTGGAAGTTATTTCTCGTAGAATAACCAGTAGATTTGCAATATTTCAATTGCATTCATAAACTGCAATAGTTTTTCAAATGATCTGATCAGTATTTCATATGAAAATCATTAGAGGCATAAATTTCATGATTTTTTAGCAAACTTTTGTGCCGCAGCGATGACGAAGATGAACTGGAATATTAGTGAATCAAAAAAAAAACGTAGATAAATATTCAATTGCACAGTACTTTACTGTTAAATGCATTCTTATCTCAATCAACAGCGAAATTAGTGAATAGAAATAGAAAAAATTCAATTGCCAAAACTTTCAAAATGTTTTAATATTACAATCTTTCGATAACCTTTGGTAATTAGATAAATGAATATATTTTTCATACATTTGCACGTGCTAAATTAGTTGTGAATTTTCCCAAAAGCTGGTATTACTTGAATTTCGGCTTCGCAATTTTCAACCACGTAAATTTTAACAGTAATAGTCTCGTAAGATAGATTTCAGTCTAAAGTCACCACAAATGTGGTTTCTCTCTTATTGAAAATAAAGTGCACAAGAGTATCGCACTCTTTCGTTCTTGATTCTTTTCAAAATCACACAATAGTCTATTTATCCTGATGACAAAGATGCAAATTTAGATGAACTTGCCTGAATTCACTTTCAATCGGTTTTCAATTTACGAAACTAACTATACAAATGGTAAGACATTGTGATATAGATTTAACCTAATGCAAATGCGCAGCTTTGTATAAATACATAAAAGAAAACCAATTTAGCTTAGGATGAAGCTGGTAGTAAATACAGTAGAGCAAAATATTCTCTCAGATGTAACGAGAAAGCATTCTTATTTCAACGTATTCAATCATATATTAACGATGTAATTGATGTAATAAGCAACATAAACTCACCCGTACATATTTCATAAGCATCTATTCATTTTGATTTCAGAACATAACTACTATATAAGTTCATGTATATTTTCGGCGTGAATCAAGCTGGCTTTTATGTGTTGTGACAATTACTTGTATATGATATCAGTTTATTACATTCGTGATTTATTTCGTACAGGTTTAAAAACGCATTTTCGTAAGATATGAAATGTTATAAAGGCTGAAGTGCAGTCACGGCGATTAATACAATGTATGATAGCTACGTTAAGGATATACCGTATTACGTCATTGTGGAATAAATACATGTATATATTTAGATTTCTTTATACGATTCATACATTCATAAGTAGCAGATAAAGTTTTATTTACCTAACTATCGATTTAGTTCTTTTAAGTAGTTTGGTAAAGTGCAAAGAATCAGTTATATGTACATGTTGAAGGTTTGGGTAATGAATTATACCATTAAACCCAGTGAATTAGATATAAGAGTGAATTTTGTTTCATACAAATACATAAAACGACATTTATATAAAAAAGAGAATATTCGGAAATTAATTCTTCTGATAAATTATTTGTAAAAAAATTTAATGAATATTTTTCCAGCAACTAGGTCTGTCTTACCTAGGCAGTTGAATAAAAGCGCTATGCCAGCTATTACTTGTTGTTATTTTTTGTTCTTAAAACAATGGATTTAGAGAAATTGATTGGCATCTACACGCTCGTGGTAATGTCTAACAGAAGATGACTTGAAAATGGTAAGTATTGTATGTATTTTTTTTTCGGCAAGATACGAAGTGACCTGACGGCAAATTAGATGAAGTATACTTAAAACTTTGCCGGTCGCGTTTTCCAAAAAAAGTTCTGCACTTCCTGCTTGCCCTTTTTTTTACAAGCAACGATGTAATTAATGAGTTAGATTTTTTAATTTTTATGACGGTATAAAAGTCGAGAAACCACGAAAATAAACCAAAGACCACGCAAGTATATAATTTCCTAGACTAACAATAGTTTTTACTGCCAGCAAAAGAAATTCAGACAGATCAGCTGAGCTTAACGACATCTTAGCTCAATGAAATTTATCTATCAGCACATTAAGCACATCCAAATCTAAATGCCAAGCGAATGAAAGCGATCTGTTTAAAATACTTGAAAATAAAATAACGGCAGCATTAACTACCAAAATTGATCAGTTGTCAAATACCATCTCTACCAACTTACTCTTCAACCAAAATTTAATTGTTAATAAATTAGAGAGTATAGTTAAGTCCGATACAAAACCGTCGATAGAAGTAGGGCCATCTAATCCTTGTGCACCTTTGTTTGAAATATCACTTCACGAGGAACTACTGAATGCACATAATAACAATTCTTCAAACTTGAACCTCTTCTATCAAGGAATTGTTCACTGCCATCGAGAATCACGAAGCTGTTATCCAACAAAAAACTCTATCTGAACCTCCCAAGAACGATTCTCATAAAACAATTTTTAAATTTGTCACTTATTGGTTGAAGATGATTGGCTTGAGACGTATCTCAAAAATCAAAAGCTGCGATTTAATTCAAGAAAATTTTCAACCCCCCACAAAGTTTCGACCAATATTTTTTTGTAAAAGGAGTACCAGATTCCATCGATAGCAGGATCTTAAAGGAAAAACTTTCCATCAGTGATATTAGCGTCGAGATCTTACCTCAACGTAATAAGCATGCGGGCAGGAGCTGCAAAGTTTTAATTCCTGAAAAGTATACTTGGCTTTTCACTCACCTGAATGGAAGCGTTAGGAGCTATAAATGGAATGGCATCATATTTTGTCGTTGGAGGACCATCATCGCTAGCAGCAACATCAAAAGTAGAAATAAGGACTCAATTGTGACTAGTAATTCTACTTCACCTGTATCCACTAACCAGGTTGCTACTTCAAATCTTCTGACTAGAGACTTCCCCAGCTTTAATCAAAATTCTACCGTCAGGTGTTCCTATACTGAGACTCATGCTATAGCATATCCAACTCAAGTCTCCTCTCCATTTTAGACTTCTCATCCCCGTAAGGTATGTTCCGACTCAATCGTAACTCGTAATTCAAATTCATCCAGTAGAACATCAACTATTTTAATATATATATATATATATATATATATATATATATATATATATATATATATATATATATAATTGCTCATGAATTCTTCTATACTAAATCTCACGAAGCGTATGACAGATACATTAAAGCTACTGGGGAGAATATAACCCACGACCCCAAAATTTTTTTTTGATTTTGTTAATATGAAGCCGAAAACAAGCGGCAACCCGTCTTTAATGTCCATTGAAAATTCGATGTTATCTTCTTCTCCTCAGGAGATCTGCAAATTTTTTGCTGACCAATTTTCAAGAAGTTTTTGGTCCAGTTTAGCATCACAACATTGTATCGATTCCCGGGTGCGGCTCAAACAATTTTTGCTGAGAATATGACCATATCGAGGAATGGAGCTTGACAGTAACAAGGGCCCTGGACCTGACCTCCTTCCCCCAACTTTTCTGATCAAGTGTGTAAAACAACTGATCTCGCCCCTTTATACTATATTCAATAATCCTCTCTCCTCTGGGCTATTTCCTTCGTATTGGAAATCTTCTTATATTACATCAACTTATAAAAGTAGCGATAGACGTTTTATTCAAAATTATAGAGGCATCGACATTCTATCTGCTATTCCTAAACTATTTGAAAAAATCATCTACTGCAAACTTTCTCCTCTGGTCGACGCTCGACTGAACGAGCAGCAACATGGATTTAGGAAAGGTGGTTCTACTACAACTAATCTTATGGTGCTTGTTTCTGATGTTTTGTGCAAAATGAAGAAAGATGACCAAATTGACGCAGTCTATACAGACTTTAGCAAAGCATTCGACCGAGTTGACCACTCCATTTTGATACCCAAGCTGAAACAATACGGAATTTCTGGATCTTTACTAAAGTGGCTTGGCTGCTACCTTCACGACTGCTTGCAATTCGTGAAATTCCAAGGTCTTATTTCTAAGAAAGTTGACGTTGAATCCGGTGTACCTAAAGGAAGTCATCTTGGCCCTCTCCTCTTTAATATTTTTATATCTGACATACCGGAGGTTTTATCTGAAATTCCTCATTTACTATATGCGGACGACCTCAAAATCTACCATGTCATCAGTCTAAACTGAACTCTCTAGACCATTGTTGCTCCGCAAACAAGCTCCCTCTCAACATTGCCATATGCCGCGCAATTAGTTCATTATACGTACCCCCTCAACAACACGACACTCAACAGGGTTAACAGCATATTAGATTTCGGTGTCATCCTGGATGAAAAGCTCCGCTTCAATCTACATCACGATAGAGTGCTTTCCCGAGCAAGTAAACAGCTTGGTTTCATTAAGCGACGAGCCAAAGAGCTTAAGAATCTCTGGGTTACTAAATCTTTATATATTTCATTCGTATGTCCACTTCTTGAATATGCGTGCACTATCTGGAACCCGGCTTTCTAAATTCACAGCCAAAGATTTGAGTCTGTTCAGAAGCAGTTTTTACTAATCGCTCTGAGAGATCTTTTCAACCCTTTTGATTTCAGTAATCTACCACCATACGAGTATCGCCTTAAATGTATTAACTTGTTACTCCTTGCGTCGAGAAGATTAATGTGTGTCTGCCTGCTTCAACTTCGATGTCATCAGAAACGTGGTTAATGTCGTCTACTTGAAAGAAAAATTTGTGCTCGATCAGCCCTTGAGAGTCACTAGATCCCGACGATTGCTTATTGAATACCAACACAACACAACATATGCAGCAAACAAGCCAATAAATAGGTGCTGCAGGGTAGTCAATAGCATGAGCGAGAACTTTTCCCCTACGATATCTAAAGCATTTTTTAAAAATAACATTATGAAGGCTCTCTCTTCATAGTCTCCCCCTTTTCCCCACTATACTAATATATATGTACAGTATATTTAATTTATACTTAAATTCATTTAGTTATTTGGCATTTATTTACTACCTTATTTGTCATCTATTTGTAACTAATTTATTTATGCGCTATTTATTAGCCTTGTATTCATATATTTTGATTCGTAATTTTATCCATGTACTATTTTATTTTATTCTTCTATAAATGTACACCTTGCTTGGTGAATAAATCAGCCGGGTTCCTATATTTGATACATTTGTATCATTTTGATACATTTTTGTTTGACATTTATATTTTTGATACAATGATGCAACAACTCCCTGCAATATGGCAAATACATGCATTTTGCCATCCAGTTATAAATTCTATTTATTTTATCTTGACGCCATGTGTCTTTTGGGTTGACTTGGTTGTTCATTTTTTCAAGGAACAAGGTTAGCCTTAAGGGATTAGCCATTGGGGCCGAATGATTAAATCAATAAATTTTCTTTTTTTATTATTGTTCTGATACAGCTGATAGAAGGGTCAGAAGCAGTAAATGCAGACTGATAACCACTACCTAAGAGATGCCACAGGAAATAGAAGTACAACTTCAAGGGGTTATGAGTAGTCAGGATTTTTAAAACAAAAAATAATGGAACTATGTACCGCTTTGATCACAAGAATGCATTGAAACCCATAGGGTGAAAAGATTTTCAGGGCTACCACTTGTGTGAATTTCAAAATTTAGAAGATTCAAACGCTGCTACTTATATTCAATATCAGTTGCTTATGTTGCAAAACTTTTAAAACAGCATATACTGTGACATAAATGAAGAAAATGCCTAGTACTTGCAACACTTTGACAGTACTGCAACTAAAAGTCTTCCACAACTGCTTCCCGTCAAAATCACCCTACCCTCGTTTTCATCCGGTGAATTCAACAAAAGAATGTAGTTTGGGGTTACCATCCGAACAATTTCTGAAACTTATTTTCATTGTACACTGAAAAAACATATGGCGCCAGACGCCATAATTTATGGACTTCTGGCGCCATGTACATAGTCGATTTGGGGATTGTGATAAAATATAACGCCACACGCCATATTACATGGCGAAAAGTACATAGGAGCAGACGCTATGCTTATAGCCCTCCACGTCATGTACTATGGTTTTCCACGCTATGCATTATGGTCCTCCACGCCATGTATTATGGCCCCCCACGCCATCTACTATAGTCCTCCACACCATGCACTTTATGCAAACTAAAGCAACACAATAAAGGTCTAATAAAAAATTTAACTCTTAAAATATTTACATGCATGCTTAACACCAGATATGTATACCTAAAAAAAGAAAATTTTTTTTAAATTTCTTGGTTTTAACATTTGTTTAAATATATTTTTTAGGCGGGTTGTTCTTCACATAGAAATACTCGAGCCCGTCAGACATTCATAGTGTATATGCGCTTTGTCATTCTGATAACCGATAGATCTGACGATTAACTAGTGGGGTGTGGCCGTAAAAAGGGGTAAAAAAAACAAAAAAAGTTATTCGAGCGTGTCAGATATTCAGAGGGAATGTTAAGTTAACTCATAAAAGTGTCCTATTTAAATGACTGACGATTTGGACGTGACCAAAAGTTATGACTGATTTTTTAAAATGTAAAAAAATATGACCTTGAAATACTCGAGCGCGTCAGATTTTTATACAGAGGGTTCAACTTGATGTCTTAGTTGTCCTAAATTATAATCTGACAATTATATGGAGGGATATTGTTAATCTGACAATTTGAAAACAAAATTTTTTTCGTTTCTTCTTTTTATTACTGGATGAAATAAAAACAATATGTACATATATAAATAAATATATATATATATATATATATATATATATATATATATATATATATATATATATATATATATATATATATCATTTATTGATATAAAAGTAGAAAAAAAATATTAAAAACAAGTATTTTAATTTTCATCCTCACTGGATTCGTCTTCGAAGTTGGTTTCCAATTGTTCAACTTCCTTGTCATATGAAACTTATTGCATTAAATTCACAAAATTATTTTAAAACAAAACAAACGAACCAAAGCGTCGTACATCTACAAAAACGAACAAGTCATTGTGATCAGCTGAGATGTCATCATGGCGGCAGACGGTAGTATGAGGACGGTGCGAGAGATTGAGAGATAGAGAAAGAGTGAGAAGGAAGAGCGGCGCGGAGTGGGGAATACACAGTTCTCATCATCTATACACTTCATCCTTTATTTATGGTTTTTGCTACATCACCCCATGAAAACCGTCAGATTATATGTTTTCCGTAATCCTGATAGGATTTCCTTCAAAATAAAAAAAAATTCAATCGCGCTCGAATATTTCGAGGTGAAGTTTTTTTTTTACAACTTTGTGACTCGGCCACTTCCTTATGTCACGCTCAAATTGTCAGATTATTGAAATATACTCTTTTCTGGATGTACTTAACTTACCTTATCTTAATCTGACGCGCTCGCGTTTTTCTGAGGATCAATTTTTTTTTACTAATCTGACGGGCTGCTCTCAACACACCCCACTATATTAAGGGTTCATATATGGTAGGGTACATTACAGGGTGCAAGGCTTCTCGATATATGATTTTCTGACTCGCCGAGTAACGCGCAAAATCCCCGCTTGGGCTCCCCTACTATAGGGGTACAAAAAAATTTATTCTAAAAATTTTAAAATTTTACAAATCATAATATTTCTGATGTTTATTGTCACTGCAAGATCATTACCATTTGAAAATTTTGTGATAAAACCGCCTACAAATGATCTGAAAAAAAAAACACAAAAACAACTATAGCTGGCAGCCCTATCTTGATTTCTCAACCAGATTCCTAGTGAATATTGTCTACAATAAGGTCCATTTACCATATGTTATGGGGCAAAAAGTTTTATTTTGGTGCGACAAATTTTCAAAATCCAAAACACAAAATTAAAGTAGCTGGCAGCTCCAACCGAATTTTTAAGCCGAATCTCTACTACATTTGGCTTGGAGTCAGGTTCAGCTTCTGTATGAATTTCGTCAAAACGTGGTGACCGAATCAGAATTTTTAGGGCAGAAAGCAGTTTTTTTTTCTAAGTGATTTTTCAGGATGGCACCATTGGCACATGGTTGTCTACATTTAAAAATCGCTGCTAACAGATGTGGTCCTACACAAAATCAATACATTCTGAGAATTTCAGTTGTAACTCATTATCGGGTCGTGAGTTCTCGTGAACAGAAGTTTCTGATGCTAAAAATATAGATAAATTGGGGAAGAGTTACCGTTCTTCTCCGACATACAATTTCAAATATCTTATTATGGCTGTGTGAATAGAGCATAGGATTTGCATATGTAGTACTTTTTTAAAAAAATAGCGATTTTTTTCAGGATACTTGTTGATATGAATGTTTTCACTTTCAGTGCCTCCCGTAGCTACAGGGTTACCAGCACGTTCGCAAAAAACCACATAGGTCTACATCTTCGTTAGTTAAGTTTTTTGAGAAGTTATTTTTTGATAGAGTTATAGAGATATTTAAAATATCACTAAAATGGCCACCGGCGCGAAAGGGTTAAAGATAAGCAGCATTTGGTGAGACTTGGACCTATTCTGCAAATCGTAGCTTATAGGGCATAAAGCTGTTTTTTGTGTTGAAAGTTAGTTCAAGATGGCACCAATTCCCTAGCGTTGCCATCTTATTAATTAAGCTTATATCAGACTTGCTCTTACTAGCCAATATATCACCAGAATTTCATATTTTTTAAAGTGACGTGAACATAAATTCTGGATGTTTGAAAAATAATTTGATTTGCTAAAGGGGGTAGCCCTTGCCTTCTTGTCGAAGGTGAAATTTCAAAAATATCAAACTAAACGGGCGGAAAAAGCTCTAAGATCATAAGAATATTCTATGATTTTTCGGGAAACTCAATGAATCGTTAAATTTCACTTTGCGTGCTTGCCCAGCTAGCTAGGGTCTATAACTTGCAAACACTAATGCGTTATCGCAATTCATAATTTTTACAAATGGGGCATTTCAAGTGAAGCGGACAACGAAAAAAAGTCGAGGCTCTGGATTTCGTTCATATTGTGCATAATGGTACTTCTAGAGAATATGAACGTGGATACGATTTTTTTTTTGGTCTATGAGGTTTAGTTGTCGAGCTATGGACTTATGAATAATTGACGAAATTGATGAAAGGTTTTTTTGAAAGCCGATTATGAGATTCGAAAAAAAATCTGAAAAACATTAAATATCAATCATTATGTTTAGTGTTTTTCAGATTTTTTTTCGAATCTCATAATCGACTTCCAAAAAAACCTTTCATTAATTTTGTCAATTATTCAGAAGTTGATAGCTCGACAACTAAACCTGATAGAAAAAAAATTTCGTATCCACGTTCATATCCTCTAGAAATACCATTATGCACAATAAGATCGAAATCCAGAGCCTCGACTTTTTTTCGTTGCCCGCTTCCCGTGAAATGCCCCAAATACCTTTTACCTTCTTTTAGGCAATTAACGCTTGCACAGAGCGAAAAATTCCCAAAAAGTTACCATATTCAACCTATTTACTAATTTTTTTGAAAGTCATTTGCGTATTGAATTATAAGAGTACTTAAAATATCAATAAATCTATAATCGGCGCTAAATGTTTAATCTTTTAAGCAACTACACTTTAGCGAGACTCAAACCTAATCTATATACTCATCAATATATCCAAAACAATTCAGGTCAATCATTAGTTATGATGAACTTGAGTACATAAGCTAAGTGATTCTAATACTAATTTCTTTGAAAGTCAGTACAATTCCTATTTTTAAGTAATTTAAATACCAAATCAATAACTCTCTCCCGCAACTCAACTTAAGATGCAACCACCTGAGATATTTACCTTTTTTATCGTCTTAAAAATCGATAAATCACCGATAATTCCGAAGAAATACAAAGCAACTGACTACATACATATTAATTAATGGCAAGCGCACGCAAGCTTTATATTCATTAAACCTTCTTACTTGACAACGGCTAAAATATTCTTTACGATCAAATAGGGAAGCAGCACAGAAGACGAATAAAAAACGAATCGTCCTGATTCAGGAGAAAATAATTCCTCGACTAATTACATTTATTGTATGTTAATCTAAATCCACCGAAATTCGCTGTAATTTAAATTCCCGTAGGTCTACTGGCTTACCACTTTCCAGAATTAAAATTCGATATCATTTCAGATCCCAAAAGCATTAAACATTCAGGGCGCAGCAAAAAAAAAACGCAAGAGTATTGTCCTTTTTGCGAAAGAAACACCCTAGGCTTACTCGACGGAAATAGGTGAGGTTTCTAATTTTCTCATTGATCCATTTACCGTCTGTTGCGAAAATTAGCTTTATTTTTCTGTCAACGTTAGCTTTCGTTATTTAACAATGTATTGGCTTTATTAACAATGAATCGGAGGCAGTGTATGTCATAGTCAAATAAAGTTGTTTGATTTTCGGTTACGCTCGATGTTGACTTTTCTAGTTGTTGGATTTAGCGCGGGATTTGTGCAAAGGTTCATGCACTTCTTGTCCATAACCTTCGTGTGTCCTCTTCTGATGTGAGAGGACACACGAAGTGTGAGTAATATGAACTGTGAGTAATATCCTTTCAGTTGTGGTTTGTTTTGATCATAAATACTGCTCCCCTTTGCGTGGAGTTTGCGTGCTCAATAGTGGAGAAAGTCAGTGGTTGGATAAAGTTTTAAGCGAACTAGATTTGTATCACGAATAAAATTGAATGTTTACAAGTTGGTTTGTAGACTTGTGAAAAATGGGGTTGCTTAGTAAGAAAGCATATTCGTAAGCCCGTTTTTCAATTAATTTTTTTTTATTGAACAATGTTTATCGAATGACTTCCAATGATGGTTCCAAACTTATTTTTCCTGCAAAAGTGGATTCGAAGTTCAAATGCTACATTATGTTAGTAGGCAAGGATAGACGCCGGTAAAATTTTATCTTTTTACTAGCTTTTACAATATTCACACTGTTATCCTAGCCAGAAAGGAAAAAAAGCTTTTGCGCAAAATAGCAAATTTCTTCTTTTTTTTGTTGCCGAAGAAAATGGTTTCCTTAATTTTTGATGAAGCCAAAACAAGGAACTATAGTAATTTTTTAAATATAGCTTCCATTTTAAATAATCTACCAGCAGATATATTTCGATATTTCTTTAGAACCATGTCTTATAAATACTAAAAAAAGAGGGCAAATTACCCTCAAAATATCGATATCTGACAAGAAACACTGGTTTATTTAACTTGATTACAAAAAGAAATAGCGAACTCCTACCCGCTTTTAACAGGAGGATATTTGGCTGAACATAACGATAGACGATTTAACCACCTATACAAAAAACGCAAACGTGAGCATCAAGCGTGATGGGCTATGTACTTAGCTCATACAAAAGAAGGAAATCTCATTGGAAAATCCGCGGAAGCGAGATGGTTCAAAAGGGAAGGCTAGTCATACTCTGCCTTCAGCAGAGCAACGATGTACTCGTACATTAAAAATTAGTATACCAAGCCAAAAGATGATGGAATCAAGCTGTGATTTATGCAGCTTTTAAACTTTAGGAAGTTTAGATTGGACAAATTGTTTATTTATCGTCAATGATGATAATTACCAAACTGTATTCACAAATTTTACAACATTGATTTAGCCCACACTGGGCGCTGAAGGTAACTTAATGCATTTCCCTCTGGGAATACGCCCAAAAAACTCTTTAAACCCGTTATTTTTCTAATTGTTGCATAAAAAGGGTTTTTTCATTATTTTTGTATTTACAAGGTACAACAAAGCGAATTAATTCAGTGCAAGTGGACAGTGGTAGCTTAAGTTTATATGATTCCGTCGAATTAGCTGATAAATCTAGCTAAAATCACGTGTTTTCATCTAAAGAAAGCTTAGTGACTTGTATTTAAGTAATAAGGTTACATCAGTGAATGTTTTCTTAACTAAATTACCAGGAAGTTTCCAAACCACGTATTTCACACGTTTCATTTAGTTCCTATTACTGCTATTTCAATGCCTTGGCTTCAATCAACTATCCTATAAAAAAACATGCCTATGCTTTGTGCGCCGCTGCTTTTGCAAGGGCAACCTGACGAACATTTAAGCGGGGTATGCCTTTGACCCAACTTAACGAAACATCTAGGTCATATCATTGCTTGCCATCGAAGGATATTCTCATACGCGAACAACCTGTCGTGTCGAGAGGACACTGAAGCTCTCATTGTTTCTCAACTTCGCTCGTTCATTCGTTCGTATCTTTCAATAAATTGTGCATTCATATTTCGATAAAATATTTCTCTTTTGATGATTTTTCTATGATTGTGTGCGAATCGAAATGAATGTGCGTGAATGACGAAAGTATCCCAATTTAGCTTTGCTTAACGAGTCATTTGGTGAATTATACTCGTGTCTACAACGCGTTTTGTGCGAAAACCCATAAATATTGCTATGCGAAGGATTAGAAGTTTCAATTTTCGTTAGTAGTCGATTGTTTAATCGATAGGAAAAGTTCAGGCTACCTAATATCAGTGCAGTGGTGACTAAGTGTGCGAAAACTATCAACAAGTTCTGTGTGTGCCCCACTTTCCAGTGTCCGCGACATTCCTGCTGGCGAATCGTGGCTTTCGATTTAGTCACGACACCGTTGAAATGATGAATCAACCCAACCTGTAACCAGGCGCTCGAAATCATACGTGTGCTTCGGCTAAGGCAATGAGTACTTTATTGGTGGCTAGCGCACCTTTTACGGTTCCCCTGGAATAATATTGCCTAGGTTGCGTTTGTCCACGGTTTTTTTTCGGGTGACTAAATGGGTCGCAGAGCGAATAAACCGCGCGTAATTCCAGAACAAGACCAACGAATATGTGGTTCAATATGTGTTTGCCAGCTTACCATAGTGTTATCCTGCGTGTCTATAGTGTATTTGAGTGTCGCTATCTACATGCCGTCCTACAAGTAAAGTGTACTTTTTATATCACCCAAAAGCTATTTGGTCCCCAAACGTGTCACTTTTTTTATTTAATTATCTTTCATTTTCTGTACAGAGCGTTCAAATCCGGATTCGAGCCGGATCCAGTAATGTGTAATACCATCGACCTAGCCATGCCAAATAACTGCCCGTGGGCATCGTGCGGAGAATGGTGTTTGACGAAAACCAGTGGATTTTGTCCGCAGATACACTCCGTGGTAAGGAGGAACGGCACGGATATCCAGTTGAATAATTGCACGAGAATCACAACGACAGCTTGCCCACAGGTACATGTCAGGACTGGTAACGACCACTGATTATTGTTATCCTTTGACGTTGTCCAAACATAAGTCAATAAAAGACTTTTATATTTTCCACCTGAACAACTAATCAAAGAAACATAGCAATATCAATGGAAATATCGAACATACATTTAGTTAGTTTTAAGTAGACTAGAAAAAATCAATGGTACACATGTGCATTAGTTAGTATTCCGCGAGAATTTCCGCCGCCTAACTCGTTCTGTTTAAATTTTAGATGTCAACTACATCTATTCATTAAATTTATATGATTCGTTTAATTGTTGGATCGATTAATTAGCATAAAGTCTCCATAAATTCACCAACGCGAACAACTTCATTTCATTTCCTGCGCTTTTCACTTAGCTAATGGATTATTAATGGAGCGACACTGTGCAATGTCTCGTTCCATGTGCTCGGCTGTGCGTTATAAATGGTAGTCGTCCGCTCAACTGACACAAAAGACGCGGCACACTCGTGTGCTCCACAAGTGTTTAGGAAATAGTCAATCCTATCAAGCTTTCCCTCTCGCCGACTAACTGACTTTGTCCTTATGGATTGTGTAGAGCCTTTTCTCTCTAAATGGCCAAGTTCTGTTGCATGTTCGCAATATGCTATCTACGTAAAAGTTGGTTTGTTGTGATAAAAGTTGATTTCGAATATAAAAACAGAGAAAAGATTTCAGATTGAAAAGAACAGATAGCACGAACAGTAATGGCGTTAAGATGGTAAGCGATACTTTTACTCGAGGTCAACTTTCGGATAGTGTTTTATTTCGAACATGACAGACGAAGCAACATTAAAGATCGATTGCAAGGCGAACGCTGCCAAAACAAAGCAACGAGTAAAGCTAAAATTTGTCTGAAGGGTCATTAGGCGTGAGTGTGATCCGTTTGAAGGTAATGGATCGTTAAGGGTATGTCGGAGATGTTTTAAACATGAACGTATGATGGTGCGAATGGAGCTGTGGATGGAAGGAAAATCTGAGCATCATTGAGGAAATCAGAGCACTTCACGCCAAATATATTTCTCGTGTATATAACATTAGAGAAACACAATCAGCGCTGCACACCGAATATATGTGTTGCACAGAAAATTCTTGAAGATGTTTGTTTGAAACAGGAGAGGTTTAGAAACCCCGCAACTTTATTTAAACTTTTTTAAAGGTGTACTTTTCTTCACTTTGTATTGTAAAAAAGGATGTATATGCTTACGAAGACTAGCGTAAATTTAGGGTCGATTTAGCGTTGGCTTAAGTGAATTCAACGAGCATACATTAGAAAAGCATGAAAATAATAAATAAAATACAGAGCCAGATTGTGAGTGGCAGTGTTATTTGACTCTTAGCATTTTTAATTGAAAACGATCCGTTCTGTACAAGCCTGAAAAATTCCATAAATCTGCGGTGAGCAGAAAATATATCGAAAGAGCTATTTTCTTACCTGAAATCAGTGCCAGGACGACATAGCAATTCAGATAACTTGCATACTTTTTTGAGCTTTATAATACTGCTTTGATTTTCCTGAAAGGTATACATATGGACAAGTAGTATAGCTAAGCGATTAAATAGCTTAGTGAACCAAAGTGAATAAATCTATGCGAAGTTTAAAATAAATTTATTATTTAAGCTTTACTTAAACATGCATTCATCTGTGTTTGTATATATGAATGCGACCTTTTCAATATATTTAACTACTTAAACTTCTACTACAATCAGCTTCACCAACTTATATGTTAATCAAAGTAGACTCAAACTTAATTTAAAAAAAGTCTAGCGCATCAGAACCGCTAGAAAACTAATTTTCGAAGAAACTGTCTTTGAGTGACAAAAAAATGTGGAAAGATGTAATACACTTTTTTGTAGAATCATATCAATCATTCCTTATCCAAAGCAACAAAACTCAACTATAATACAAATCATGAAAATGTTCAGTGCTGGCAACACTTTCCCAACGAAGCAGCCATAAGTTTGCCACAACAAGCTCACAGTTAAATCAACTTATCCTTTGAATTTCGTTCTCATGGGAGGATTTCTTCGAAAGTTTCAGCGGTTAAACGTTGTTTGAGGCTGCCATCCGAAAAATGTTCAAAGCTCGGAAAATTTAAAAATTGGTTGCTTATTTTTATTGCAAATGCTTTGCATATGAGTACGTAATTTGAAGCATCTGTTGGTGCAATATTTACGAAAATGGCTAATGCTGGTTATCCTGTGTCAGCAGCAAAGCAAAGTATATACCAAATCTGCTTCACGTTAAGTTAAACCCAACCAGTAAATTTCATTTCGATTGAATCACTGCGCTGGAAGTTATACGGGTGAAAATAATTTTAGGGTTACCACCCTCAAAACTTTTCAAATTTTTAAAGCGTTAATATTTGTTGTTAATTTTTATTGCAGGATCATTCCCATTTGAAAATCTAATGACATAATCGCTCAGTAAAGAAATTCCACAAAATTACAAAAATGGTCATAGCTGGCAGCCCTTTCATGATTTTTGTACAAAATTCCTACGACATTTGGTTCACATTAAGGTCCATTTACTGCATGAACTTTCTTTTTGATTTCTACTTTGGACCGGAAGTTATAGGGGAAAAAGCTTTATTTTGCTGAGCAAATTTGTAAGATTTAGGAGACAAAAATCACCATAGCCGGCAACTCTATTCTAATTTTTCAGCCAAATTTTCAACAAATCTTACCTAAAGTAAGATCCAAGTACTGTGTGAATTTTGTTAAAATCTGATAGCTGAACCGGAAGTTATAGGCCAAAAACCGGTGATTTTTCGAGATGGTAACACTGCCACAGGGTTGCCCGCATTTCAAAATCACTTCTGTCAGATCTGGTCCTAGCTAATACCAACAAAACAACCATTATTATGCTCGGATAATCCGGTCGTCAGTTCTCGTGAACAGAACTTTTGAGTGCTGAAAATAGAGGTAATTTAGTGATGGGTTGCCGTTCTTGTGCAAATCGGAATTTTGAAAATTTCAATTTGACATGATGAAAAAAGGTCAAAATTTATCAATGTTTGAATTTTTTGTCAAAAATCTAAAAATTTTTAGGAGGGTCAATGATTTGAAGGATTTTTTTTCAGGAGCCTGCCGTAGCTACAGGGTTACCCGCACTATCTTGAAAATCCATGTGTGCTAAATCTTAGTCAACATCAATACGCTCTGCAAATTTCACGATGATCAAATGTTTTTGTCAGAAGTAATGACAAATCAAAATTTGAAAAAAAATCCTTGCCTACTTTTAGACACGCTGCACCCACACACGGCTCAAAATTTCCAACTTTTTAACATAGACATGCTTAAAACATAATAAGTTTTTATTCCCAGACATTTTTTTTAACAAAAATTTACACTGCTTGGAAATATAGGAGTACCTCAATATTCACAAAACTCTCGCCGCCTCCAAAAGGTTTAGGATAGAACGTTCAGGGGTTGAAGACCAGAGCTCATGATCTTAAGATTTTCTCTACTACCACGTTAGGTGGCACAATATGTCTTACAAAAATTTGGCTAAATAAGAATGCATGGAATAATGAGAATTTAGCCCTTGGTACCGTATTCTGCAAGGACCATAATCATTCGGTCAGGCGATTAACTGACGGTGGTGGCATTTCAATCGCGGTTAATAATTCACTTAAGGGGGGCGATAAATGTTAAATTTTCAAAAATTCGAGTTTCTTTTTTTGCATAAATAGTAGAATTAGCATCTAAAAAATATGTTTGTAAAGTTTTAGAATGAAATTCGCATTATTTATCGACTAAAAACTCATTTAAGTGCTCCGCCGTAACTCGACGCTCGAGCGCTATTGAATCCGCACTGGAGCGCTCGACCCTCGCTAGTGAGTCGAGAATATCGCCGCAGCTCTTTGACAACTAAAAAAGGTCGTCAAGCGTGTCAAGAAGAGCTGAGAAAAAAACGAGTACTATGAACGTACTGAAGGACTTCTGTATGGGCCTGGAATCGATGATTAGTTAATAAGTCAATGTAATCATAGAGTTTCTGTGTGTCAAAACTACGCGTTTTTCTCGAAACGACTTTTTTTTAAATTGGCGGGCAAGATAACTCAAAAAGTTCTCAACCGGTTCTTATGAAACTTAGCACACGTTTTTTCTATAGTATAAGCTTTTAGTTGAACTTCAAAAATGCCAAAACAAATTTCAAAATTTAGCATTTTTGACTCAAAAACTATCGAAAAAAAGGGTCAAAAATTGTACTTTTTTTATGAGGCGTGCTAATTCAGGATTTTTTTACTTT
Organism: Nemotelus pantherinus; assembly: GCA_963978885.1. NCBI lineage: Eukaryota > Metazoa > Arthropoda > Insecta > Diptera > Stratiomyidae > Nemotelus > Nemotelus pantherinus. The sequence goes on along the minus strand of OZ022263.1, from coordinate 50,583,050 downwards.
TTTTTCTTTTCTTGGTTCAACTAGAAGATACATGTTTAATCAACTCACTCCAACCCATTTTTACTAATGTTCGAAGAAGAACATTAGTATTAAAATCACTTTGGCCAAAAATTCATATTTCTATATATATATATATATATATCATCAAAAAATTTCAGTGAAAAAATCTCAGGAACGCGCCATCCGATTGAGCTGAAATTTTCAGGACACATTGGTGTATATGCAGAATAGTGCCAGGTCTCACAAAAAGTTTATAATCTTTAACCCTTTGGCGCCGGCGGCCATTTTAGTGATTTTTTTAATATACCTATTATTTCGTACACAAATAATTTTTGCAAAAATAAAGTTGACGAAATAAATTTTGAACGTGTTTTACATGTGAATCGGATAATGTTTTGGAATTTTTTAACCCCATGTGTGCGCTGGGTGCCTAAAAACAGAACGGGAAAAATTGAAAATTTTTAAATTGCGATAACTTTTGACCGAGTTATTCAATCATTACGAAATTTTTTGGACATATTAATATTATTTAGTTGTAGATTTTCGTAGCTTCCTATGAGTGTGCTGGCAACCCTGTAGCTAGGGCAGGCACCGAAAGTGAAAACCTTCAAATCATCGTCTCTCTTGAAAAACTGCCGTTTTTTTAAAAAAAAGCCACTCATATGTAAATCTTGTGCTTTGTTTACATAAACAAAAAAAAAAATTTTATATGGTATAACGGGCACGCCTGGTAACCCTTGCCCAATTTACCTATATTTTTAGCATCAAAAACTTCTGTTCACGGAAACTCACGACCCAATGAGCAGAATTAATTGAAATTTGCAGAATGTATTGGTCCTATATAGGACCAGGTCTGATAGAAGTGATTTTGAAATGCGGGTGATTCTGTGCCAGTGGTGCCATCTTGAAAAATCACTAAAAAAGATAACTGCTTTTAGCCCTATAAATTCTGATTGAATCGTTCGATTTTGACGAAATTCGCACAGTGGCTGAACCTTATTTAGTATCACGTTTGGTAGAAATTTGGTCGAAAAATTCGGTTGGAGTTGCCAGCTATGATAATTTTGGTGTCTTAAATTTGAAAAAATAAAAATTTGGAAGTGAAAACATTAAACCATCGAATTTCCAAAAACTGTCCGTTTCTTACAATAAAACCAATCTGTATACAAATCTTATGCTTTATCTACACGTTCAAAGTAAAACTTTGGAAATTTCATGTCGGACAAGAACGGTAACCCTTTCCCAGTCAACCTATATTTTTAGCATCAAAAACTTCTGTTCACGGGAACTCACGAATCAATAACCAGATACCATTGAAATTTACAGAATGCATTGGAATTAAGTAGGACCAGGTCTGATAGAAGTGATTTTGAATTGTAGGCAACTCTGTGCCAGTGGTGCCATCTTGAAAAATTACAAAGAAAAAAACTGCTTTTTGCCCTATGAAATGTGAATAAGTAACCAGATTTTCATGATATTGACACAGTAGCTGAACCTTTTTTTTAAGCTCTGTTTGATAGAAATTTGGTTGAAAAATTCGATTGGTGCTGCCAGCTACGGTAATTTTTGTGTCTTTGGTTTTGAAAATTTTCTCAGGAAAATAAAACTTTTTGCCCTATAACTTCCAGTGCAGTCATGAAATCAGTACGAATTTCATACAATTTATGGAACCTATTATAAACATTATTCAGGCCAAATTTGGTTGAAAAGCCACAATAGGGTTGCAAGCTGTTGTTGGTTTTGTGTTTGTTTGCAATATCTTTATTAAGCAGTTTAATCGTAGAATTTTCAATTGGTAATGATATTGTAGTGCCAATAAACAGCAAATATTAAGCTTTCGATTATTTGAAAAAACTCGCTGCAGGTAACCCTAAATTTCTTCATAGTCCTATAACTTCGAATGTAATATAACAACGTGAAGCAGATGTGATATATTCTTGGCTTTGATACTGGCAAAAAGTTGCCAGCACGAGTCGGTTATGCTACTTTTGTATCAATAAAATTATACCGGAAACATTTACAATGAAAATAAATAACCGATGTTTCAATTCCCAAAGTTCTGCAAATTTTTCGGATCGCAGCCCCAAACACCAACTTCAGTTACAGTGCTACAGGCACTGAGCATTTTCTTCATTGATGTTATATGAGATGCTGCTTTCGAAATTTTGTGAAATAAGCAACTGATAACGAATATAATTAAACCGTGTTTTGCTCTCATAAACGTTGAAATTCATGCCAGTGGTAATATCTGAAACCTTCCACCATATGAGTTATAATGCATTCTTGAGACCAAAGTAGAACGTGGCGTTTGAAACAGTTTGGCCGTCATAAGCAGCTCATGTGGTGGAATATGCTCTCAAAACCTGCACGATTCTTCTACTGTTCTTCGAACATTAGTATTTCTAGCGGTTCAGGTGCGCTAGAGTTTTTTTTTATTTCAATTTGCTGTAACTGATGCTAAAAACCCGCCGATTGATGTCTTTCGCCGCGAAGGTCTCAGGAGATTGGTTACTACGACGGCCATTTTGAAAAAAAAAATTAAATAAAATCAGATTCTTGTATTTCAATATGTAATGAATAAACATGATTACTTTCAAACGATTCATTTACTCCTTGTATTTTAAATAAGCCTCTGAAAACGATCTACATTCAGGCGTTTACATGTATCGCCGGCTTAAATGGGATCTCGCGTACTGATTTCAGTTTCTGCAGCGGTTGAAATTACCATTGTTCGTAAATTAACACCAACCTCTATTTTTTTAACATTTCTATTGCGGATTCATCTTTTCTTTCCCAGTTTAATTGTGCACCTAATGACAAAAAAAAAACGAATAACCTAATGACTAATGAAATTAATTGGTTGGTCCTTTTCAGAGGACTCAACGTAAACTTTCTTGTCTTACCTTAATTTCTGTCATACTTTAACTTATCGAGTAAAGAGAAGTAATAATTTTACTTGTTGTTCAAGCTCTCAAAACTAATGACGAAGCGCGTCGTTGATATTGAAGCTCCGGCTTAGAAGCTGATGCCACAAATTCTACGGTTTTATGCCAAAAAGGTGACCAAGTACACGATGAGAACCTACTACTGCCATATTGATGACTCTAACTGATCTTGGCATCAAAAACTCTTTTGGTTCCATATCCATCCACTCGAAAAATCACTCTGCATCGCTTTCGTAATGTATTTTAATGATTTATCTGCTTCGTTACCACACGAAATATAAGCATGTTTGCTTGCTTTTTTCATCTTCGAGTTCCTATCATAGTTCCTTTAGTGTCCAGGATTGACTTTGGTAGAGTGTTTTTATATTGTGCGAACTCCTTAAAGCTAGTATCCACCAAACACGCTGCTTGGATGCTGTTCGCGCTCAGCCAGCAAGCTATCATCTACACCAAAAGCTGCTCGCGCACTGAATGCGAACAAACAGAAGAGCGGTGCGCGAGCTGCTCGCGGCCTGCATTTGAGACACGTCTCCACCGAAAATGTTCGCGGGTTTGGATGGAACGCAGACACACTTGGTGTGGACGAGTAAACATTGCATTTCGGTTGCTCGTTGGGAAGCAGACGTGCAAAATGCCATTCAGTATGGAATGGACTAATGAATTAGCCATTAAGTTAATCAATAAAGAGGAGGAATATTTTTTTTTGGGATCACTTTAATAGACAAATTCCGAAAGAAAAATCAGAAAATATTTTTGGAAAAATCGGAAAAATTATGCGAAGTGATGGGATAGAAATAGAGAGGACGTAGAAGCGAGGCTTACACCGCGGATATTTTCGTTTTTTTTTTTTTTAAGTTTAGACAATATGATGTAGGATTCTGCACGAATAATAATTTCGTCTTCATCAAAATCCATTTTGAACATTCACGAAAGTTTTTTAGGTGTACCGATATAGGAATTCTGATCGGAAAGCAAAGAAGCAGTGCGCGTACAGAACGCGCGCACGGAAGCAAATATTTACACTAAAAGTGCTAGCACGCAAGCTACTTTTTTGTTTCCATACTTGATGTGGACGTTGCGGATGGAGAGCGCGTACGTTGTTCGCGTTCAGCTCGTGTCCAACAACCAATGACGTCAAATCTGAGCGTGAGCTGTGTGCGAGCTCTGGCCTTTAGAAATAAAATATTTGTTAAATAATCTAGACAGGAGCATCGGTTATGGTCTTGATGGTATACCGAATATCTTTACGAAGTCACCTTCCTTGTCTCTGTATGTTCCATTATCAGCATTTTTAACCTAAGCATTTCGTTCAGTATGATACCTTTTTTCTGGACATCCACTAACATTTTTCCTGTTCTTAAAGCAAGTGATGTGTCTTATCCATATAACTCTTAGTTTGATTCAGTAAACTACTCAAAAAGTTTCTATGCAATATGGTATGCCCAATTATTGCTTCTGAGCAACAAGGTTCCATTAAAGAAATGTTAACAGTAAGTGCTTTATTTGGCGCCTCTATCGAAAGCCGGTTAGGATAGGTAGCGTTGAAATCAACAACGACTGGGGCAGGATTATTATTGTTTGCAATGCTACAACGCTACGCAAAAACCGCGCCTAGTATCTAACTTACTATCCTTCACAGAAACTGTTACTCTCGCTATCGACCAGCAAAGGCTAGTGGATGCAATATACACAGACTTTGAAAAAGCTTTCTAACGAACCATATAATACTTCTGTCAAAGTTAGATTGGTTTAGTGTCTGGGATCCACATTAATCCTTGGCCGTCTTCTTTCTTTCTTGTTTACAAACGATCTTCTTTCCTTTATTTATTCCAACTTTATCCTGTGTGCTGGCGATCGTAAAATATTTATGGTAATAAAATTAGTGGATAATTGCTCGCAGGTACATAATGATTTTTGTGCGCTGAGCAATTGGTGCTCTGTTAACTCTATAGCTCTAAATGTTGCAAAATGTCACCAAACCGCATACTTGTCAGCTACTCCCTATTTAGTTTCTTTTTCTGTCCTTAGTTTTCCCTCAGTTATGTTAATAATTTCAAGGACTATGGTATAGTACTTAATTCAAATTTCAAATTTGACATCTATATAGAGTGGTTGTTCCTAAAGTTATCTTGCTTCTAAAGTTAACCTGCTGCAACTCTTTTTTGTCAACCCTTGTTCGTCTCAAAAAAGACGAGTGTGACCTTTGTTATGAGACAAAAAAATAGTTGGATGGCCAGCTTTTGGTGCAGACCATAGATATGAAAGAATATGGATACGAAATGGCTATCCGTGTACCTATACGTGAGTGTGCCTTTTTAAATACACGCACAACATTGCTCTCTCACAAATTCCGCTCAGTGCGCCCCTTTCTACCGCACTCACAACCGAACGGCCTTAATGCTGTGTCTTAATGCTGGGTATCGGTGTAAAAGCGTGCAACGAGCAACACGGAAAGAAACGTCAATGTCAGTTTGATTTGTGGCTGAGACTGAGAGCATTGACTTTCAGTCAATTTTTTTCACATAAAATTTGAAAATTTTTCGGCGAATTTGGTGGAAACGTACATTTTCGTTTGTGCGCAATCATTTGCGTCGGTTTCGCGAGTAAATTGGCGGTAAAAAATTATAAAATAGTGCGATAATGAAGTGCTGCGTTCCAAGCTGCAAAAGTAGCTACCGAAGTGCTTCGCAGGTGATATCGTATTTCGGGTGAGTAAAATTAACCTTTGGCATCAATTTAGTATAGTTTTTGTGTGAAATCATAATTAATTTCATTCACAAAGCATTTTAATCTCCACTCGCCGGTTCGGGGAAAGAAGGTAATAAATTCAAGAATATTACAATTCTTAGAAGAAAATTCGATCCTGGCCCCAATTCAGTATGGATTCCAACAACATAGTAGCACATTAGCGGCAACCTTGGATGCACTACACTTTATAAACTCTAAGCTGGATAAGGGAAATCATGTCGCAGCTATCTTCGTTGACTTACAAAAAGCTTTCGACACCATTGACCATGGAATTTTACTAGAACGATTAAGCAAATACGGATTTGGGGATAAAATAAAGCTACTAGTGAGAAATTACCTAATAAATAGGCGGATAGTAACCAAAAGTTCTAATTATGCCAGCCAAGAATGTGAAATAAATATCGGTGTACCACAAGGATCTATCCTCAGCCCACTTCTTTTTCTGCTATACGTGAACTATCTTGTAAAATTGTGCTCTTTGCGGACGATACCCTTCTTCTCTATTCCGGGAATGAAGGATTTCTCACTACAGAACACTATCAATGCAGATTTAGAACGATATTTCAACTGGCTTCAGCAAAGTAAACTAGTTCTTAACATCCATAAGACCAAATACATTGTGTTTCAGCAGAGGAACAAACGTCCAGTGAACCTCCGCATCCAAATAAACGGAGTACAGCTTGAAAATATAAATTCAATTAAATATCTAGGATTGGTGCTAGATGATAAAATGATATGGACAAACCACATCAACAACATCAGATGCAAAGTGGCACCTATGATAGGAGTAATAAAAAGGTTTGAATTTATACCTTTGCAAACCAAGCTCACCATTTACCATGCGTATATTGTTTCTTTAATCACATATGGAGTATTGTTGTGGAGCCAGACTTCTAAACACAACATTGAGCTTATTGGAAGACTTATGACCAAAGCTATCAAAATAATTCATAAAATGCTCACACTTACCCCAACTTCAGCGGTATATGCTAGAACTAAATATCAACAAACTTGTACTGTTTGAACGAGGTAAATTGATTTATACGATTTTAACGAAACAGCTTAAATGGCCAAACATTCTTCGAACTGTTGGTGAGTCCACCAATATTCCAACAAGAAATGCGGGTAATATATCAGTGCAAACTGCAAGGACGGAAAGAATGAAGACCGACCCTGTACAGGAAGCAATACATTTTTTTAGCACACTGCCTAATTCGGTTAAACATTCGGAAAACTTAGTAAAGTTTAAAGAAAATCTAAAGCTCTACATCGCAAGAGCACACTGCTAATGAAATCCAGAGTTTTTTGTAAACTTTTCTCTGGACGCACGTCTTGATGACAAATGAAATGTACACAACATGACCTAAAGTACTAACTATAAAAAACAGGATGGTACTATCCCTTATACCAATACAGCAATTGTCTGGGAAGTACTAGGAATAATTACTTAATGATGATTTTGTAATGCACACGGACGTGCATATTGAGTGATGGAGGGAGTGGAGTGAAGGAGGTAAAAAAAAGTCAAACGACGTTCAAAATGGTGATTTCTCCTAGTTTTTACATGAGCGTTATCATATGAACTGTGTAGGGCACACACCAGTGCCTCATTCTCACACCAGTAAGCAAAAAGTCGAAAATTAGCACATTTCTCTCGGTCGATTTCTAATCCATTCTCTTTTATATCTGTGGTGCAGACCGACTTTAAGAGCATTCACTCTGCTACATGTCACTTTCAAAGCCACTGAATTGTGTAGATTTGGTGATATTTCTTTATGTATTCGCCTGTAAATCTGCTTTATGCGTATTGTTCTTGAATATTGTCGTCCTCATTATCGTACCGTGATTCATGCGGTTGACTCTGTCCAACGTTGTCGCTCGTTATTCTTCAAATTCGAAATTTCTTATAGTAAATGTGGGATGCGTCTCATAATTCTGAAAATTCTTTCCCTTGTGTCAAGAAGAGTATTCCTTAATGAATTTTTTCCTTTCACAAAATTCTATGACAACTATCCCCAGCATTCCGTTTCGTGAACGTCATTCGGGACGAATAAGACAATAATAATAAAACTTTTATAATCAGAGTTGTAAGCTTTAATATGATTTAATTTTTTTCTTCTATCCGCTTTAAAGTTTTATATGCCTATATAAAATATTTTCTATCCAATCAAACTACATTTTTTCATTCATAAATACACTTTGAAGCACATAGAGTTCCAATCATGAGGTGAAACTTGCGTTTGAATCCATTTCCAGAAGAAAGAATCTGATTAATACCAAAATTATTTCAATAAGCATATCTAGAGCGTATCTAACGTGTCCTTACTATTTATGAGCTTTGAAGACATTAAGAATAAAGAAAACACTTCTTTCGCCTACTTCTCATATCCTGGAAAAACTAATAAATTCTCAATGAATATGATATCCATGCACTGAGCAGACCGTCAACCCTGCTTTCTACATAAGCAGCTACGGCAACAAACATGTCATCATGAAAAATTCAAAAGGGATTTTTCGTCTACGTAGGGAGCTTAACATTCCCAACTTGTCTCAAACAAGTTGATGAATTGCATCTTGTAGAGACACAAACGGTCTATGTGGGTAAAATACCTGGAAAAAGTTGTAAGTGTATGAATTTAGGTAGATTTCAGAGTTAAGAAGAGCTGAGATATTTTTAGATTGTTTGCATAAATAAATTGAAGAGTTCTCTTTAGTCATATTAAGTGACATAGCATACTTTTAGATCTAAAGTAAATGGATCTTATTTTTTGTGGAAATGCAAATGCATGTCAAGATACATACGCAACTTTGATAGAAGTTGAAACTGGTGTACAAATAAAAACATGTTTACCTGTATCTTTTATGCATCAATTATGGTCACACTTCAATCTAAAGTCATTTTTGCGTTAAGATTGATTGCGCATAACACGCTCCGTCAAAAACAATCTTGAAGAATGTTCAAATTAGGACATAATCTAGATCAATTGCACACATTTTTCCGATGATTGATTTCAAATCATTATTCAAAATTGAAAGCAAGTTTCTCCTCATCGCAAGCTTTATTTCGTAGTGTTATTATCTGCTTTTTCAAATCAATTTCATCCGATTGATGAAATTTAATTCAACCACTTTCAAACATAATGTGGAATGATGAATTGGCCTGTTGAAGTTAGCAGTTGTTGGAATTTTCACGCAACTAATTAAATTAAATTGATTTTTGCAAATAATCTGGGGAATGTATCTGAAAACTTCGAGCTTTCTAACAAAATAAATATCAAAATCTCCCTATCGTTTCAGCAGAGAGGCATACGAACAAAAGAAATACGCAAAAATCATTGATGTATAGTAAAACGGAAATAGTGCCCAACATTTGTACCAGTTCATCCTACACAGTAAAAAATTTGGCGGTGTGACTTTCATTTTGTCCAAATAAGTATTAACTGTAACTAACTACGGAGTTAATACTTCATTATTTACTCCCTACCTACGGTTGAAACGAAAATTTTATCCAAATGGTGAAAACAACGCGTAGCGATGTGTAATGACGAAATCAAATTGAACGTTTACGCAATGTAATCAATACTACCTCGATATTTTTTCGCGGAAAACACAAGTCGGAACGTGATTCTAAAATGTATGAATACGGATATACTATGCAACACCATTTCGAGTAAAATAATGAAGAATGTCTTTACTTGCCAATGGTTCTTCGTGACGAATGGTCGAGACGGCTGCTGATTAATGTGAAAAGTTTGAGTACCTAAGTAGTGACATAAGTGAAGTTCCTCATAATGTCGCGAGTTATGCTTAGCTTAGTATATAAGAATATAAGAAAATATATTTTAGTGCAAAAAAGTGAAGAAAATAGAATCAGTGTAGTTGACGTTTTATGTGAAGCGGCAAATAAATTTGAAATTCCGATTAATAAAAATTACTATTTAAGTGATAGTACAGGTGCGGATATAGACGATAGTGTACTGAATATTTTGATTGAAGACAGTGTTCACAGCTATGATATAGCCTTCTTCATAAAGAATTTTCAAAATTACGGTAATTTCTTGTCTTTATTTAAAATATATTTATATTCCGTTTATGTTTAATGCTAATTCGTGTTAAAAATAATCAAATTAAAAATACTTATTGATCTGAATTAATCCTAACGGTAATTTGTTGCACGTAGATTTGCTTATTTTATTATAAGAATAATGCATATTTAAACCAACAAAGTGAACGATGCAATTAGACATGATTTTAGATTGATATTTCCCCAGTGAAAAAATACCTTTTTTTAAAAGCAACATAGCATAAGATCATATTTTAAAAATTTATTTTCCATGTAACATACATTCAGATTTGTATAAAGATGTTGCAGTCCAAACTGACGAAGAAGAATACTCAGTTCCGGTTGCAAGGCAGAACTGTTTTGTAGGATCTATACCTAAAAAAATTAAACTCGATGTCCATGTACTGAAAGAGGTGATATTGGCTAATGAAATTTTTTTACGAATAAACACAATTTTAATTCGAAGGAATTGAAGTTTTTTCTGGAAAACAAAACAGAAGGAAGAAAGTTGCTGGAATTTTATGAAACACAAAAGATATTGCCCAAAAAGCTGAGAATAAAGCTCGTGAATTTAATTGTAGAGCATTTAATAGAAATCCATGGGAATTATCCTTCGAGTGAAAATAAAATTCTTTGGGCTAAAGCGACTGCTCTCCTCTTCCCAACACTGTGTGAAGACCAAGACCCGCAAAACTTTGTAAAGATTATTTATCTCTAAAAACAATACCAATGGTTTGATAAATTTTGATTTTTAGGGGATATTTTACAATCCCGTTTCGAGGTCCGGATTCTTTGCCTTCAGATTGCGAACAGTTAATAGGTCCTTAGGTAATTCGAGGGCTGCCAAGGATCATTCATTTCAAGAAACTGAAACGGAGACCGAAGCGAGTGAAACGTTTGACCGGCTCGACGAAGAGGCAGAAAAACTTAAAAGACTTTGTCCAAAAAGTGGTACTAAAGAAATATTTAAATTAATGAGAGAAACGGTATTAATGCGACAGCAACCGTTTTCTTTCGAAGCATTTCCCCGGTTTCTCGACACACCAGGCCTAGTAAGTCATTACAAGAAACATGCGTTTTAAACTCATTATATAAAACAATTTCTATTGATCTTTTTATGATTCAATTTCCCGTTTCAGATTGAATTCGATTTTGAGCTGAGACACGGAAATAAAAACTATCTAACTGAAAATTGGGATAGCATCAAACAAAAAATTATACAGCTCGCAGCAGACAAAAAACTACAAGTATATGATGAGTTTACCTTGGAGGAAGAAAGTAACTGTTTTCACATAATCGTTTCCATAAAATCTGATTTATTATTCATTAGAATTCGATGAAGATGTAACAACAATTTTGTTACTAACAAAACTGATTACCACAATAGGAAAACGTGGGTTCAAAGAAGAAAAGTATAGGATTTTTAATTTTCGCCAGGTAAGCGCTGAACTATGTGATAATGTTTCCGACAATAAACCAACTCTTCGAATTAAACTTTTCAGATCGACGTATTTAATCCTAACGAAGAAAAATTCAAACAGCCTTGTCTTATTTTGAGAGGATCCTCAAAAAAAGATTCTGTATCGTACTGGATAGCGATCGATGGGAAAGAAATTCCAACTGACGTTAAAACCGGTATTCAGGCATTTGCATTATTATTTAAGAGTTTTTTTGTATTCCATGCGTTGTACCCAAAAAATTTATATTTTTTCTTCCTATTTGTGCAGGAAGTTTTCTTTAAATTAAATTTGAGCTGCTTAAGCCCAAGGCTTGCTGAAATTCGAAATCAATTAAGATTATGAATTTTTAGATAAAAAAAAAATTTTTTTTACAAAAAATAAGGTGCATTCAATATAAGCCATACATAAAATTGCCTAAAGATAAGAATATTTTGAGTGAAATCAAATTTGTTTAATATTAATTGCATTCAATCATGTATCATTGTCGAATATGTAAATATGATTTCCAATTTTCATACCTGTACATTAGACACCTCCATCTTATTCATAATTTACATGGTGGTGTTGATAATAATCTAATATGTGGTTATAAAAATTGCTCGAACGCATTTTATTCTTACAGTGGGCTTCGAAAGCACATAAAAAATGTACATTCTTCTGACAATACACTTTGCCAAATTATAAGTCATGTTCCAAATGAATTGAATAGCACCGAAGAAAACAATTTTGATAAAACCACGGAAAAATATTTACAAGAATCGGATATGTGTGTTGATTACATTAAAATCAAAGACGAATTCATAAATAATGTAAATGGTTTAAAAACAAATGAAAAAACAAAGACTGAAATTTTTAAGCATGTTTCGAACCTAACAAATTCCATTCAACTTAATTTGAAGCGTAAGTTAGCTACATATGAATTAAATTACAAGAACTTTGAATGCGACCTCAAATTTTTATCAAATCCATTTGAAAATTGTGCAAGCGTCTTCAAAAGAGAAAAAAATTTTTTTTCGATGGTCCCTTCACCTAAAGAAATAGCCATTGGAGTACGAGAAGACAGAAAATGGAGGAATGATGCTTGCAAATTTGAATCCCGTAAACCTATAACAAACACATTTTCCTATGTGTCTATTGTTGAAACTCTCAAATTTCTTTCTCAAAATAATAATTTTTCTAATTTAGTCATAAATAAAGAAGATATTGCTGAAGAAAATGAAATGCACTTTTCTCGCGGCAGCTATTTTTTGAACCATCCCATTTTTTCCTCTCCCGAACCTAGTTTCTGCATTCAAATCTTTGTTGACGACTTTGAAACAGCCAATCCACTAGGAACTAAGGCAGGGGTTCATAAAATAACTGCTTTCTATTTTACAGTATTAAATTAATACAGATACTTGAAACTGTTGGTGTGAATATTGAAATAGGTGAAAATATGTGCCAAATAAAAGGATCTTTATTTTCGTTTACACATGATAATTTAGGAGCTAATTCACTTTACGGGTTCAATGAGTCATTCAGATCAAACTATTTTTGTCGATTTTGTTTAATAAACAGGAATGATATTCAAACTACGTTTGTCGAAGACTCAAATTTATTTCGCAAACTAGATACGCATAAAATGCAATTAAAAAATAATTTGTATGGGGTGAAGACAACATTCAAACTGAATGAATTACAGCATTATAGTTGTTTTGCCTCTTTAAGTGTGGATATTGTTCACGATATTTTAGAAGGAATCGGTCAATACGAAATAAAACTATTTCTTATTTATTTAGTGAAAGAAAGAAAATTAATTTCTATGAATGAGTTTAACAATAGAATAAAAACCTATAATTTCGGCTTTTTAAACAGATCAAATATACCTTCCTTAATTAACCTTGAATCGTCGAATAAAAATCTAGGCCAAACTGCATCCCAAGCGTGGTGTTTAATGCGGTATTTCCCTTTCCTTTTGAAAGATATTATTGAAAACGGAGACGCAGATGTCCAAGCAAAATATAATGTTTTCCTGCTTCTGCTTCAAATTACAAGTATTTCATTTTCTTCTATGAATAAAAGAGTTGACATTAAAAAGTTGGTGGTCATTATTGAAGAGCATCATTGTTCTTTTAAGCTACAGTCAGGGCCGGGGCGAATGATTTCTGCGCCCGGTGCAAAAGCCAGATGTTGCGCCAATGCAATACATTCAATGAATCCTAAAAGAATATACCTCATGGTCAATCAACCAATACTCGTATGAGTGAGTAAACTAATCTTATCCAATACTCGTATGAGTGAGTAAACTAATCTTTCATACATATAAAATACAACAACAAAACAACATAGCTATAAAGGCAATAATTTACCAATAAATGTTGTTCAGAAAAATCATCTAATCTCTTAACGTGGTACTAATAACACTATACTCTTGGTATTGCAAAATACCATTACTTAACATCAGGAAAATGAAAAGCAAATTTATTGCACAATTGTTGCCAGTACATACAGAAAGCTTTTATAAATTTACTCCCGTTTTCATATATACTCCTCACATAGATATTTTATTTTGATCTTAGTCATTGAAAAAATGCATCAATATTCAACCCCAAAATTCATTACTAAACCTACAAATCAATATGCATTTCTAAAATTTTCATTAACATTTAGCGAAACACCTCTTCATCACAAAATACTTGCCGAAATCGCCTGAGTGGCATACCATAGTAAATGGAGCAATATTGGGATCTTGCGCCATGCCCACGTATACGATCTTCATGAAAATTTCTCGCCATGTAGAAAACTTCTTATAAATAAAAATTTCTGTGGCGCAGACTTCGTCCAGTGCACCACTCGCTGCTGATCGATCGATCGATACATATTTTTGTAGGTATACTGCTCGTATGGAATAGATTAGGAGCAAAATGTTCTGGTGCTACCTTAAATACTGCACAATTGCGTACGGGTATTAATGATTAAGTCAAATCTCAACGAGAAAAGTAAATTTGTAAATGAAAATTTCCAATTTAGGATGGAAATATTACAGCAACATTATTAGTTTAATTCTTTTTTATCGAGGGAAGTCATCGGCTGGTAAGGGAAATGATTTTTGTGGGAAAATAAATAGTGTTTTCTTGCATTGCCTGGAATGTGTAGGCAGTTCTTATTCTTGCATGTGAAGGCAGGGTTTGCTGCAAGTAATTTACATACATATGTACATATATCATAAACTTTAAGCAAAAATGCTTTCAACGATTATACGACTGCATTGCAGGTAATGACTGTATCATGTATGGTAATTTCATATATTGCTTTACTTTCTGATGGGATTGTCAGGTAGAAGAAACTATTTTTTGAGAAGAGTTGACTTTTTAAATAGAAAGAGAAATTCGAACATATTTTCTTTAAAACGAAAAAAGTTAATAGGCATGACTTAGGCGATTGATAACTTAAGATCAAATTTTTGAAGGCGAGAAGGTAAATCTTTACGTTTGATTAGTTGCGCCCCCTTTTCGCCAGCGCCCGGTGCGACTGCCCCATATGCGCCTATGGAAGCCCCGGCCCTGGCTACAGTACCCTAATCATAATCTACTGCCCAAACATCATATAATAGTACATTATCCTAGGATATTTGCCGTCATGGGATCACTAAACAACTTATGGACCATGCGATACGAGGCAAAACATAAACAATTAAAAGACTTTGGCAAAATAACAAAAAACTTTAAAAACATTTGTAAAACGCTTGCAACAGAACATCAGAAAGCTAATTACATATCATATTTTGAAAAAACTTTTAATTTAAAGCCTGTATTCAAAGTTAAACATTATAACGTACTATTACAATCGATTTGTTCCAGCAAATCACACGAGCAGCTTTTTGAGAAAATTCACTGCATTAAAAAGCAGTGGAATATTTTGAAAGAAGTTCAGTTTGGATTTTTGTACAAAACTGGTTTTGTAATTCTCATTTCAAATATTTCAAAAAATAGTTTACCATTGTTCGGAGAGATAAAGTATATATTAGAAAATAATGCAAATATTATTTTATTGTATCAGGAAATGAAAACAGTTGAATTTGTGTTTCATTTGAATTGCTTTAAATTAGAAAAAAAGGAAGAACTTAATTTAATACGTTTGGAACAATTAACACTTGTAGAGCCAATGGAATTAATGTCTGATTTGAAAAATGATCAGATTTCTTTGTTTATTATACCGAAGTCTCAAATCAGTTCAAACTCAAAATGAATACTTTAAGGAAATTTGCGCAAAACAAGAGTTTTATTTTCTATATATGTTAATTTTCTGTAGTTTCTATTTATGTTACTTGAAACATAGTTTGTTTTCTTCACAAAAAATGTGTTTTACTTATTCTACAAAGTGTTCCTTCTGCGAAGCCAGGTAAAGTATTACTATTTCGTTGTTGTTGCTTCGTAGTTTACTTAAGACTCGATAATAAGGTCTTAAAAGGTGGTAAAGTGTGGTAAAAAGTGGTAAAGTGAACGAAGTTTATTAAATGTATGTGGGGTTACAGATTAACTATTATCAGATAAAACCCGTTTGAAATTCGTGTTTTAAGAAAACTCCATGTAAGTGCTTCTAAAAGCTCTATTTTGAGTGAAGAGACTCTAGGTTTGGATAAAAATATTTACCTTCTTCAGATTTATTTTATACACCTTTTTCATAATTACATTAACTCAGGATTATGTTTCCTAAAATATACTTTTTAGTTCTTCTGAAAGCCATATTTCGGTTCATCCGATTGGATGCAATACGAAATTATCTAAAACGAGGGACCCTATTCGACACCGTTTAGGAGTGAAGTTGACACCAAATTTTTTACTGTGTAGCATGAATGTCGTTTGTCATACTAAGAACATTCAGCTGTTCATCCTTTAACTTCTCTTAGAATGGCCTTCGAAAATGTCGCTTCAATTGTTTTAAGTTTATGATGAAGTATGATTCACGACCCCATGAAAATGTCGTGTGTAGCTTATGAAGGACAGTAAATTTATGTTTTGTGATTTAGGTACAACTGTTTCAGGGCATTCAGAAATAATGTAGCGAAATAATAAGTGAAGGCAAATGCTTTTTTTACCTATTTAATAGAAGCATTTTTACCTGTTTTGTAGCGTGTGCAAATGTTTGAACAAAAGTCAGAGCTACTCAAACACTATACTAATGTCTCTTCGCAGTGGAACAATCAACATCATCCTGTAATAGCATCTTAATGTTGAGTACATATTGAGCAAAACTCATTTTAACAAAGAACAATATGTATTTAGTCGCTAATGTCATATACTTGCGCTAATACACTGTCTTCTTTGGAATTGGAGCTACAGAGTGTTTTGCTGATGATGACAAATGATGGAAGCACGTTTCCATTGAAGAATTGAGACAAAAATTGTCAGGGATGGTGAAATATTGAAGAAGTTCTGGTTATAAACGTCGAAAGAACATTACTCGTCACGTTTGTTGTCGTTCGTTTACATTATTTAGACAATAAATCTTCATCAAAGTCGATTTCATTGAACGTCTTTGAAAGACGTACTGAGATTAAAGGTTAACCGTGACTACCAAAATAGTTTTTTCTTGAATAGGCTGCATTCTAAATATACTTGAAAAATTGCGCGAATTTTAGGAAAATTCATTGTATTTACTATATAAATCCCAACTAGCCAGAAATGTGTGAATATGAAAAATATACAGTCTGTGACGTAAGAGCGTGGTCACTGTTAAATTATAACAACAATAGATTTTTTTAAAATTCGCACATTTATTGTTTAATTGCGGTAGTCAATACTCAATGCAAATACCTTAGTAGCAAGTCCAATCCCATCCAGCATCAATTAGGGTCATGCATCGTCGGGGCATGCTTTCCACGAGGTTTTCGGCATATTCTTATGGAAAAGATTTCCAAATTTTCCATTTTGCGCTTTCCACTTGCTATACGCTCGACTCCGATGTTTTGGGTCGTTGTCCTCTTGATGGATCCAGCTCTCATTTTTTCTGATGAACAATTGCTTGGCAGATGGTAACAAAGCCTTTTGATAGATTTTGTTCATTTTTTCGAAATTCAAAGTGTCTGTAAATAAGAACAAAGTTCCGAAACCCTTTTTTGAGAAGCAGCCCCAAACATGGACCTTGACGGGGTGTTTAACAGTCCGTTTGAGCAGTCAACTAGTGGAGGTTGTCCAGGCGTGTTTGATGCTCGGAAATGCTCAAAAGGAAGATTTATCAGAAAAGATCACGTTGCTCTAATCACGGGCCAAATTTTCCTTCACCCATGCTACACGTTTCTCAACTTGTTTTCCACTTAACATTGGCTTTTCCAAAGTACTCCGATATTTCACTTTATTTGCAAGCAAGTGCCTACGAATCGTTCCGTATGATATGTCAACACCTTTTGCTTTCAATTTTACAGCACCTTCACGTAGAGTCAAAGTTGAATCCTTCGAAAACACTGCGAAATTCTTTTTTTCTTCTTTTTTTGTCAATTTGCTTGTACTCCCGCGATTAGGAAAATTATCGACATTATCGACCTTTTTATAGCGATTCACTCACTTGCTTACGAACTGCTTCGACTTTCCCATGCATTTTGCAGCAGCTGCTTGTGTTAAGTTAGGTCCTTTTTCATGCGATCATAAAAAAATTGCCTCGACGCGCCACGCGTAAGCAGCACTCATTTCGAAAAACGATTTGAAGAACGACTGAATTCGACTAACAGCTGATTCATTCCATAAAGCATGGATAACTGGAAATAGATCGCTACTTCTACTTGTAACAGTGACCACGCTCTTACGTAACAGACTGTACATTGAAAACGGAGGAAGTGCAGTTTTAAAAAGCTGTTTGTGATTGTTGCAAGCATCATTTACCGAAATTCTTTATTGAAATCATTGTTTAAATAAATTTGACTTATAATTTTCTTTAATTGCTCATTTTCTTGGACCAAGCTTTCAATCAAGAGCGAATAAGGAAGAGTTGTAGTATTTAATGGAAAATTCGTAAAATGCTACCGATCATGACTCTTAATCTTTGCAAAGAGCCTGTTGATTAGCGAAAATGCTAATTTTTGCGAAAGACCGGTAACTTTTTTCGTTCAAGCTTTCCATCACGAAGCCTATAAAAAGCCTCGGAACCACACTGAACCATGATGATGACCACGCAAACGGAAATGGCTAAACGACTCGAGAAATTTCTCATGAAATGTTAGATCGCTCAAGGTCGAGATACCCAACATACCCGATGCCCTCTCTGAGTCTAAGGTTGACATAACAGCAATACAGAAGGTCCGATTTTGAACAACGCCTGTCATCAAAAACACGTGTATGGTTGTTAAAGAATTTTAGAATGTCTATGGCGTTGTTCGAGTGTCTCCCGATTTTGTCGAATAGCTTCAGATCCTTGTCGCGTATAAATTGTCTTTACCCTCAGGTTTGATGTATATTTATGTTTCGAATATACCATTGTATTTTGAAAATTTTTCGCAGTGCGAGATTTTGGCAGGCTTGTAGTTTGTGTTTATTTGTCTTTGATGTCGTGCTAAATGCGATGCTACCAAAAAGTAGTGCTGATCCTGATGTTTGCTTGTACAGCAGTAGTCGGTTTTTCGCGTTTAGTCTTTTGTTTTGTGTTAAGCGGAACAGTGATTGTACAGCCTGGAACTATATGGCGCGTTTTTGGACTATTTATCTTCGAAAAACAAGTCCTAAGTATTTTGCAGTTCGTTGCCATTCTATTTGTGAGCTTCTGTCGAGTTGTCTTCTTTTGTGTGTGATGGAAATCGCCTAGATTTTGTCTGGGTTTATTTTTATCTCTCATTTGTGGAAGTAGTTCAGAACCGTGTTGATCGAGAATTGAAAGGTTAAGGTGACGGTGTCTGCTAATCGGGATGTGTGGAATATGCAACTATCATCTGCGAACAGGACTATTTTTGTGATGGGCAATTTAGGGATATTTGCAAAGTATAGATTGTACAAAAATAGGGATAAGGGTGATCTTTGCGGGTGTTCAGTTTCAATAGTATGGTGCGAGGAGAGATGTGTGACTATTCTTATACGAAAAGTTTTGTCCTTTAAAAATGATTCTATATAAAGGTGCAGTGATAAAGAATGCATGCATTTTGAATATTATACCTGCGTGCCAAACTTTTTCGAATGCTGTTGCTACGTCAAACATAACAATGCCGATCGATTTTCTATAACTAAGCACTGTGCGGATGTGTTGGACCACCTTTGCTAGTCGGAGCTATGTGGAGAAAAGTGGCCTGAAGCCGGATAGTTCTTCTGGACGGATGTGATTCTTGAACATTACTTCGTTTAAACGAGAAAGGAGAATTCGTTCTGCTACTTCGACGGTTGAAGGCAGTAGAGTAGTTGGAAAAAGTGAGTATTTGCCGGGTTTTGGCAGCATTATAATGACAGCTCGTTTCCATGATTCTGCATATGTTCTCAGTCGGAAAGACGCGTTGATGATATCTGTTAAGGTCCATAGTATGTTACCTAGTCCATAAATCAGGCATATGTTGCTGATTTGGTGAGCGCTGGGCGATTAACGTCAATTTAGCTAATAACTAGGCTCTTACAGATGTTGCCTCTCGGAACTCACGAGTTTAAGATTCTCCTAGCAGCACGATGGTCTCAATCGCCACAGTGTGCTTTCCTCCGGCTCAATGGTACTCCCAGTGTTCGTCCTGGTATTCGCTTATTTGTCTGCGGATAGTATTGGTTAACCGATTCGCTTCCTGTTTTAGTTTCCGGTCACCTGTGCCTCTAGCTCTTCGCCGGATTTGATTTCTCCTCCGTATAACTATATTGACTGACAAAGAGTTTCTAAGGATTGTATTCCTCTTTTAACGAAATATTGACCGTGTTGTCCTCTTTAGCCTTAGTTAGACACTATAACTAAATGCTCTACTGAGTCTTCTTAGTCGCTGGCTGTTTAAGGTATTTCAATGATAGCTGCTTCTGCCTGTTCGACTCGGAAAGCATCCCGTTTGGTGATGATCTTTTGCTTTGATAGTTCGTGGATGAAGATATTATCTAAGCAAAAGAACACCGACTTAAGGTCTGATGACATGGACATTTATATGAACGTTTTGGTTGATTACGTGTGAAAGCCCTATGTCAAGGCTATTGTTGCTCCTGGGACCAAAATACGTTGGTTCATCGGGGATGTGCAGGCATATTTGTGATACTGTGATGAACTCAACGACTTGTCGACTTTGCGAGTAGCAGAAATCTCATCGTAAGCTCCACGTATTTTCCGCATCGCGATATTCACAAAAGGACATGGGCATCCCCGGACGGCCACACCTTTAATCAGATTTATCATATTCTGATTCAGAAAAGGTAGGCCTCCAGTATTTTAGATGTGCGAATCTTCCGTGGGGCCCACTGCGACTCCGACCACTACTTAGTCAAGACTCGATATCGATGTCGAATATCACTGTCGTATGAAGTCAGAGCAAGTTCAAGACGCAAGTTCGATGTCGACAAGCTTCGAAACAAAACGATGGAAGCCGAGTATAGATCTGCTCTGGAAATGGAGCTAGCTTCTACGCCTAACACCACATCTATCAACGAAGTTTGGACTACCATCAAAAGCGCAGTGAATGCAGCAGCCGAAAAAGTAGTGGGATATACAGCCGGGCAACGCAGAAATGAATGGTTCGACGAGGAATGTCAAGCCGCGTTGGACGAAAAGAATGCGGCCTACAAAAACCACATTGAACGACCGACTAGAGCCAAGAAAGAAAAATATGACGATCTTCGGAGAGTAGCTAATAGAATAATTAGACGTAAGAAACGAAAGCATTTTGACACCATGCTGAATAACATGAATGACAACTTTATGGCTAACAACACTCGACAAGCGTACAAAGTAGTGAGGCACTTAAAACGAGGCTTTAAACCAAGAACTAGCCTATGTAGAGCTGTCGATGGAAGCATCATAAGTGGCTCAGAACAGGTGAAGGAAAGATGGGCGTCCTATTTCCAACAACTACTGAACGGAAATGTCCCCGCACCCAACGAATCGCCATCACTAATTGGTACATACCATGACAGTGCCTCATCTCACCCTCCTACTCTAGATGAAGTCCGACAGGCCATGGACCGCTTGAAACCCAACAAAGCACCGGGCATCGATGGGATCCCCGCGGAGCTCCTGAAGACAGGCGGGATTTCCGTTTTAAGGGCTATCCATGGATTGGTGACAGGCATATGGCAAGAAGAAACGATGCCGGATGAGTGGCGAAAAAGTGTTATATGTCCCATTCACAAGAAAGGAGATAAACTGCGATGCGAAAACTACAGGGGCATATCACTAACTACTTTGTACGTCGTACAAGCTCTTGACAAAAATTTTAGAGTTAAGGATTTCCCATCACGCTGAGAAAATTCTTGGTGAATATCAAGGTGGTTTCAGACGTGGAAGATCGACAACTGACTAAATATTTACGGTCAAACAAATTTTGGAAAAATGTTGGGAATTCAATATTGATGTCCATCAAATATTTGTCGACTTCAAACAAGCGTACGACAGCATCAACCGAACTGCATTATATAACATCATGCTGCAGTTTGGAGTCCGAGCAAAGTTGGTACGACTGGTGAAAATGACCATGACCGACTCCACGTCAGAAGTGCTAATTCAGAATAATATGACCAACTCGTTTTCGACGAATACTGGGCTAAAACAAGGGGATGGATTAGCTCCGGTACTCTTTAACTTAGCGCTTGAGTATGTCATCAGAAAAATCCCCGTTGACACGAGAGGAACTCTATTATTTAAATCGACACAACTAGTAGCTTACGCTGATGACATCAACATTATGTCACGTTCGTTCAACGACGCCAAGGAAGTATTTGTAGCTCTAGACGAAACCGCCAAAGAAGTTGGTCTTCAAATTAACGAACAAAAAAACAAAAGTTATGACTCAATCAAGGAAAAGGACGCCAATAAGACAAAAGATAACGATAGGGGACTATAACCTTGAAAACGTAGACAACTTCGTGTACCTAGGGACGAACCTCTCGAAGGATGGGAATGAGCTTGACGAAATCAAACGACGGATTCAATTAGCCAATAAGACATTTTTTTTCGGTGCTTCCCACTTTAAAATCTCGATGCGTTCACAGGAATACGAAGCTCCGCATCTATAAAACAATTATTGACCTGTGCTATGCTACGGAAGCGAAACCTGGACGCTGACCCAGGCATCTGAAAAGGCCTTGAATACGTTTGAGAGAAGGGTATTGCGAAGGATCCTCGGTCCAATACGGGAAGAAGATGGATGGCGAATCCGATACAACAACGAGCTGTATAACTTATATGACGAGCCGGAAGTCTCTACCGTCATACGACTCCAAAAATTACAATGGGCTGGCCACGTCGAACGAATGAGCGACAATCGAATCCCCAAACGATCTCTCAAGGGGCGAGCGAGCGGAGCCAGGCCAGTCGGTAAGCCACGCAAGCGCTGGGAGGATTCTATAGATGCTGACAGCAGGTCACTTTTGGGAGCACCGAACTGGAGGACGCGGTCACTGAACCAAGACGAATGGAGGCGAAATATTAAGGAGGCTGTAGCATCCAGTAATTTTTATTTGTTTTATTTAAAAATTACTGGTCACATATCTCCGACCCACACTGTATGGATCGGAGACGCTACAACATATTTTCAATTGAAACGCATTTCAAATGCACAAAAATAAAGTCCCGCAAGTCCCCCGGTGACCTTATTTTTGTTTTCGCACAGCAAAGAAATTCCTAACGGGATTTCCTCTTGCTGTGCAATCGGGCATTGCGAGCTTGCAGCGCAGAATTCGACACAGTCGTTTGGGTGTCGCTGTGGCGACGAGTCGATCAGGAGACGTAGCGACGGGCGGCCGCTTTTGGCGTGGCGGGAAGAAGCAATTGAACGGTTGCAGTATTTGTTTCAAAGTTTGAAGTACATTTTGGAAGAAACTCGGGGGTTTGAAAAGGAGTTGTTGTCGCCATCGTGTGAAAACGTGCTCGCTTCCGTGGTCGGGAAAAACTGAGTGATAATAAAACGGCGCGGAAGCTTGATTCGAAAGGATATGGGAGTGATAAAAGATTTGTGATTAGCTGTGTGCTGTGGGAGTGTACGACAGCCGCTACGCGACTCGAAACGATACACAGAGTGTTGGTGGTGTGTTGGACAGCTACATCTGGAACATAGCGGATTCGGGCTGTAGTGCCCATATGATGATGATGAACTCTTGCAGCTGGGTCCTGGCTCGGATAGCTCTTACAGTTCCCAAATCAAGGTTGTAAGCGTTGAAATCTCCTGCGAGGAGAATTGCACCCTTGTGGTCGACGAGTTTATGAAGGTGTTGAGTGAAGCCATCTGCGTTAGGAGGTTTATATATCGATATAGGGTAGGATTGTATAAATCCATAAGAGAGTTTGGTATCTTAAATAGGCTGACACGATTGTGAAAGTTGACTATGGCCATTTTAAAAAGCCAATTAAAAACGTTGAGCATCTTTATTGGGCTTTATGGTTTGTTTTGCTTCCTCTTTAAAATGGCGTTGGAGAAAACAACCTAAAATTCTAACACACCAAGATTCATTCATCTATATTGAGTGAGCGGCACAAAACCTGGAGGTGCAGAAAATGGCGTCTTCTGTAGAAAAAATATCTGCAGTTGGTAAAACCATCAGGATCGTTGAAAATGAAATGGACCATGGGACAAATAGTAGCAAAAGCTGTTAATGTGGAGGAATAAGCACGCGGGTGGCTGTGCCAACCCAACAAAGCCAATTACAGTCTCAGTTGTTGGTGTTCCAAAAATAAATTTTCATTTCAATGAAATCATTTAGAAATAAACAGCTCAACAACCAATGTCTAACATTTTAAAAAAAGCCGTTGAATTTGTTTACCGTTTTGTTTTTATTTTAAATTAAAATTGTATCGGTTTAAATTGATTGCTATTTATCATTAGTTTACAGCAAAACAAGTTTTGTTCACTTTGATGTACGAAAAAAAAACGACCCGTCATGCAAAATATGAAAACATTCCCACAAATATGCCCAATAGACTTCAAAAATATGCGAATTGCCTTGAGACACAGCCTATTCGTAAAATTTCTCAAAGTTTTCGCTCCCTGGAAATACCACTGAAGTTAAGAATTATGTCAATTTAAAAAAAAAGTTTGAATCAATTCTAGCGGATCAATCTATCCACGAAAAGTTTCTTCGGTACAAGTGACACTTGTACGATTGATTTTAAATTAATATCTTTAATGTGGTATGTTTCCTATTTCTATTCGAATAGTTGAATGGGTCTGTGAACAATGCAAAGCTTTTTCTGCAGATTGAAAAACTGTTTACACAATTTTGTACATCAATTTATCTGTTGTTTATGGTGAATACGAGTATATCGACCGACAGACTCGTGGGTAGAATTTGTGCCAATGAATACGAAATTTCCTATTTCTGTCAAGATATCGCAAACGAAGAAAATTTCCTTCGCCAACAATTTTCCAAAGCAACTCTTTTCTTTATTCAATCTTGCGAAAGACGTCGATGATAAGCAAACAAACTTTTAATTGATCTCAAGACCGAGCGAACGAGCATGTAGCTCTGCGTTTCCATCTTATATTAGCAAATCTAAATTTGGAAAACCCTTAACGGCTACTCCAAATAGAATAAAATAGTATTGTTATGGTATATTGTTATGTTTTACAATTCAGCGGTTGACGTCATTCGGCGGCGACTTGAAAAAGTTTACGGTCTTAAAACAAAATTAAAATGTCAAGACTAATTCCATTTGTCTAGACAGTGCATTTGACGGGACGTCGTATCGGGGATACTTTATTGTGCTGGCGACTCCTAGCTAGCTTCGTTGACATTCTACGTTGCAGCGGACATCATTGGATATGTAATACACAGCAGAAGAAGTAGATATGAAGTCACTATTCGACCTTTTTTTATAATTGTGTAATTTTATGTGAACGAGAACCATTTGTTTTGTATTGCGTCACTATTGAATATTCACTTTCCAGATGATTTCCAATTCAGAATGTGTATTAGTTTCATGAGTGACTTTATTATCCATAGTTATTTTAGAAGATTTACTTAGAAGATTTAGTTTTTTTTTAGTTTGAATCTTCATGCTGAAGAATATAAAATTAATTTGCAGGCTGACTAATAGAACAAGTTGGTAAGGTTTATTGTTAGGAAAATTAAGTTAAATTGAAGGAATACTTTATATGCAAAATCTTGTTACATTAGATTTGCATTAAATTTTGGGGGATATCATCAAAATCTAATTCAACTCAATGGACAAATGTTAACAAAATTGAACAGAAAGTAGAGTAAAGTTTTTGCATTATACTATCACAAACTTATTTTAAATGAATATTTGTCAGCAGCCATTGATGAGTTGTTCTATTAGCAGCCACTTCTTTTCAATGCAGGACTGATATATGTCAAATTCTCAAATGTAGAATGAATAGGTAGAGTTTATTCAAAATAAGAGTTTTATCTTTTACATCGTTATAAAAAACTCTCAAGCTTTTAATTTTCAAAACAGTCAGCAAAGTGAAAATAAAGAAAAAGTCTAGGGCATCAGAACCGCTAGAAAACTGATTTTCGAAAAAAATAATCATTGAGTGACTTAAAAATATGAAAAGACGTAATACACTTCTTTGTGGTATCATATCAACCATTTCTTACTCAAGGTAACAAATATCATTTTCTGAGAGCATCTCCTATAACACAAATGATGAAAATGTTCAGTGCTGGCAACATTTGTGCAGCAGCAATAAGTCTACCATAACATGTTCGTGCTTAATCAACCTATCCTCTGAATTTCATTTTAGGATATCATCGAAAGTTTCTGCAATTAAACTATGACTGGGGTTGCCATCCGAAAAATTTAAACATCGGTTGCTTATTTTATTGTAAATGCTTTGCTTATGAATACAAAATGGAAGCATCTGTTGGTGCAATATTTACGAAATTGTCTGGTGCTGGCAATCATGTGTTAGCACCATAGCCAAAAATTTAGCAAATCTGCTTCACGTATAGTTAAACCCATCCTGTGAATTTCGTTTCGATTGAATGACTAAGCTGGAAATTATAGGAGTGAATAGAATTTGAGGGTTACCACCCTTAAAACTTTTCAAATTTGCGAAACCTTAATATTTGTTGTTACTTGTCATTGCATGCAAATTTAATGACATCACTTAGCATGTTTCATGTTTTTCCTACGAAATTCCTACGACAGTTCCATTTATTACATGAATTTAGTTTTGATTTCATAACTAAATCGGAAGTTATAGGGAAAACAGCTTTACTTTGCAGAGCAAATTTACAAGATTTAGGTCACAAAAATTACCATAGCTGGCAACTCTATCCTAAGTTGTCAACCAAATTTCTACCAAATGTGGTTTAAAGTGTGTGAATAATACTGTGTGAATTTCGTTAAAATCTGATTAAAATCTAAAATCTGATCTAGTTAATGCCAACATGTCCTGTAAATTTCATAATGATCGCAGAAGTGTTGAGTGCTGAAAATAGAGGCAACTCTGAATTTTGTAAATTTCAAATTGACATGGTGAGCAAAGATTAAGATTTATCAATAATGTGAATTTTTTTTATCAAAAAGCAAAAATGTTTCAGGAGGAGGTGATTTAAAGGATTTTTTTCAAGAGCCTGCCGCACCTACAGGGTTGCCTGCACAGTCTTGAAAAACCATGTGTGTATAATATTGGTCAACACCAATATGCTCTGAAAATTTCACGATGATGCAATGTTCTCGAGAAGTTATGACAAATCAAAAATTGGGAAAAAATTCTTGCCTACTTTTAGGCACTCACTGCCCACACAAGGCTCAACATTGCCAATTCTTTATCATGAACAAACATAAAACGTAACAAGTTTTCATTTCCAATACTTTTCTTTAACAAAATTATACTCTGCATAGAAATATAGGGGTACCAGAAAAATCACTTAAATGCCCGCCGCCGTCAAAGGGTTAAAGATATCTTAATTTTAGCAAGTCGTGGACTTACCCACTATATACGGGCACTCCAAAGATTATCTCCCTTAATCTTTTTGCTTATATATATACATATATATATTGTAAAGTAGCAGTAACTTTGCTTGTTTGCCTACACGTCGGTTCGCTTTAGAAATCCTGTACTTATCTGCTTTGGCGAGCCTGTCGCCGCTTATGCAAATTTAACAGAAGTTTTTTTCTAAAAGCCGCACCAACAAAGACTTCGCTTTGGCGAACTTGTCGCCGCTTATGCTAAGTCTTTAAAGATTAAGCAATTCGCTAATAACTTTGAAAAAAGGAAAACAACTCCTTTCTCAAACTTGGGTGCCGCTTGTTATTTGGCTTCCCAATACTCAATAATCTTTATTGATTCCAATCCTGAGCTTTTATAGCAATAGTATTACAGTTAAGCTTTTCAAAAAAAATCTGCGCGAATCAAAAATAATTACCTAGTTCCAGGTATTTACCACCGCGTGCAATTAGGGCGCTCTAGTCGCCATCTATGTGATATTTGACATTTCGACCAGTGTCGAAACGTCAAGTGTCAAGTGTACACAACAATATATATATATATATATATATATATATATATATATATATATATACATTAGGGCGGGCCAATTTGTATGGAGCCGAAAAATTCGATTAGACCTGCCCCCTAGGATGATTTTATGGACAATTCTAAGCAACTTTGCCGAAGGAACCATAGGTCTATCTCGATTTTCGAGTCTCCCACTTTTCAAAAAAAGATTTTTTCCCTATAACATCATTTTGATTCAAAATTCGTTTTTTTATTCATCGTTATATTATCTTTTTTATGTGTATATGGGGGGTTTTTGGGGTCGAGAAATTCATTTCTGATCTTTATTTTTACCTATGACTACCGCCAGAGGGCGTTTCATGCATATTTTAACTATTTTTCGTCTATTTTCCGAGAAAAATTACAAGTTTTTCGGTAAAATTGATCTTTATTTAATTTTTTTCAATGAAAATTCAAATTAAAAAATAAGAACATGTGTAAAAAATAAAAAAAATGAATTTAGTGAGAAAAAAAGCGACAAAGTGTTGTTGCTTTCAAGTCAACAACGCATTTATTTAAAAAAAAACATCGGTAAAACATCATTACCGACATATTTTGTGAAAGAGCACAACACAATGACATTTATGAGTGTTCAGTTCATTAGTGTTTGAGCATCATTTCAGTGAAAGTGAATTATAAATTTCCTGCCAGTGAATAATTGTGAAATTCAAAAAGAATTAAAAGGTATGTGTTAAAATTTTGTAATTTAATACACATAGGCATCGATGTTGTTCTCTTGCTTGGTTACTTTTTTCTGAAATATGTAATACATTGTAATGTATTTATATGTATAGCATGTAGGAATAATGTGCGTTGGAATAATGTATTAACTGGTCCTTAGAGGCGAAATGTCGGTTGACATATGAGTAAATGCTGTTGATATACATATATGAGTTAGGCACATATGAGTTATGCCAATTTGTAGGTGGAAAAAATATATTCGAACCAAATGTTTTGAAATATACTAATTTCAGTTTTTTAAAATTTTTTTAGTAAAATTATACAATGGATCCAAATGCATTGCCGTCTACATCTCAAACCGCAACAACATCAACAAGTACCGAAAGTCATTTGAAGCATTTGCCTTCGCACGATGTTGCTGTTTTTGGTGCATCTTGTGATTTGAGTGGACTCGATCTGCCAACGAAACAGGATATTTTAAGATGTTTTTTTTTCTTGGCCGAACGTGCTAAACTCCAAAACAAAATGTTTTCGTATAAAACATTCGTACCGCACGTAACAGACAAATTGATTGAAATTTGGAGTCAACTTAATGTTGAAATTCTAACCAAACAAAGTGTTGTTAGAAAATTGGGTACATTGATTGACAAGTATCAAATCGAAACTAAACATTCAAATATCGCCTCATTCAGAACGTTCGAGCAATCTACAAAAGAATTATTTTACATCGGCAAATGTCAATGTGACTTGAAAGCAGAATTATGCTCATGTGGATTGATTCCAGATCATTTGAAAGAGTTCATGCGAGATCAAAATAATGACAGAAGATTGACGATACCGGAATTCGTGCTAGAAGTTGAAGAGCCAGCACCAACGTCAACAATAATACCAACAAGCGTTGAACAGAGCCATTCAGCATATGAACCAAGTACTGATATAGATCAGCCAAGTTCAAATCCACAAGATATTCCGCCAATGATACGAGGACCGTATACTCCCAGATACGATGCTTCGAACTTCGCTGCGATGTGTGATCGATTTGGTGTGTCTGATAGAATAGCAGCAGCACTCGCAACATCTCTTATGCAAGACATTGACGTAAAAGATGCACATGGCAATCCTATCATCATGGATAAAAATAAAGTGCGTCGAGAAAAGGCCAAATGCAGAGAAGAACTGCTTCGTAAGCAGTATGATGCATCCAATTTGATAGCATTTTCATTCGACGGCCGAAAAAATGATGCTTTAACAATGGAAAAAATCGATGAGAAGTTGCATGCAAGGATGGTGAAAGAACCACATCTAGTTGTTTTGAAGGAACCAAATTCTCAATTGATAGGCTACACAAAAGTCGAAAATGAAGATGCTGAACACAAATTGATGACATTTAATGCATTCTTCGTCGAAAAAGAAATTGCTCTCGATGCATTAATCGGCATATGCTGTGATGGTGAGCCAACAAATACTGGCGTAAGAAATGGGATTTTGCGTCGATTTGAATTGCATTTGAATAGACCGCTGCATTGGTTTGTGTGCATGCTGCACTTTAACGAGCTGCCATTTCGTCATTTGTTTGACACTTTGGAAAGATCATCGACCACTGGACCACGAACAACAACTGGAACGTTGGGCAAACAAATTGAAACTTGTGAAAATCTTCCGGTATGTATCATTTGTCATTTTTCTCATCGATTTTTTCCATTATTAAATGGTAAAATTTAATTCATCTCATTTCTTTTTTTTCAGCTTGTAGATGAATTCGAGATAATCGTGCTAGAGAACATGCCACCTGATTTAGATCCATTTGAATTATCCACCGATTCAAAGTACTTATACAAAATGGCCAATGCAATTTCGAATGGTGTTGTTCCTGCGGATTTATCTCACAATAAACCAGGACCAATAGCACATTCACGTTGGCTCACCAAGGCGAATAGATTGTTGCGGTTGTATGTGTCAACTGAAAATCTATCAAGGAATTTGAAAATTTTGGCAACATACATAATGAAAGTGTATGTGCCGATGTACTTCAACATCAAGTACTATAATTCGGTGGTCTTCGGTAGTGTATTATTTTACAAATTCATTCGTTGGACACAATATTTGGATACAAATCTACGCGGAGTTGTGAATAATGTCATTAAAAACAATTCATATTACGCACATTCCGAAAATATTTTGTTAGCGATGTTATTTGATGATAAAAAAGAGACACGAAAAATCGCAATCAAGAAAATTTTACACTACCGAAGAAATCTGTACGACCCGGCACATCTTAGAGTTTATCAAAAACCTTTGATAAACTTCAATTGTACAGAATATACGAATATGATTGATTTAAATAGAGATGATGTCTTATTCGAACCACCGTTTACGTATAGCATTCCGTATGATCATTTGGAACAATATTTAGAATGCGATGATCCACCATTGCCTGATCCAAGAATTCCGGTACACATACAAGCAACGGAAAGACATGTTCAATTGCTGGCTAGCGTTTCTAAACGTGTTTTAGAAAAGAGTCGACACAGTGTTATGGCAGTTACATCAGAAATCCGTGCAAAATACCCCCGACTTGAAAGCAAAAAAGACTTTCAAAAATAAGTTATTTCGCTTTTCTTCCACTAAATTCATTTTTTTTTTTATTTTTTACACATGTTCTTATTTTTTAAGTTGAATTTTTGTTGAAAAAAATAAAATAAAGATCAATTTTACCGAAAAACTTGTAATTTTTCTCGGAAAATAGACGAAAAATAGTTAAAATATGCATGAAACGCCCTCTGGAGTAGTTATAGGTAAAAATAAAGATCAGAAATGAATTTCTCGACCCCAAAAACCCCCCATATACACATAAAAAAGATAATATAACGATGAATAAAAAAACGAATTTTGAATCAAAATGATGTTATAGGGAAAAAATCTTTTTTTGAAAAGTGGGAGACTCGAAAATCGAGATAGACCTATGGTTCCTTCGGCAAAGTTGCTTAGAATTGTCCATATAATCATCTTAGGGGGCAGGTCTAATCGACACAAAATTTGGCCCGCCCTAATATACATATATATATATATATATATATATATATATATATATATATATTTATATATATATATATATATTGTAGTATATGTAAGATTTAATGAAACACAAAATATTTCGTTTTGAGGACCGATCCTTACTCATCCACATATATTTGCCGTCTGATCTCTTTCTCACTTCGTCATCTTACCACTAGACCGGTTCGGATACACTGGGTTACAAATTTTTATACAGTGTCCTACATTCGGCCATCCTGATCTTAATCGACCTCGATTAACATTATTAAAATTAAACAAATACATGTCAAAGCTTCTTCTCTGTTCTTAATTTCTATTAATTTTTTTTTCTATTTTTTTTTTTATACATAGGTTAAGTAAACTGAAACTATAATACATTGATATATACATACATAAGTGATTAAAATTAATATTTACACAAATTATTCATACCATACCACTTATCAATTATTTTTTTTACATTCTTTTGCATATCAAAATTAATTAGGTTTACTTATAGATCTTAAATTCATGTATGGTTTTATTCTAGTTACATCAAATATTCCCGAAAATTGTTTATTGGTAATTTGAAATCCTTCTACGTCTTTAACTAGATACCTATCGTTTCCTAGGCATTTATTTATTTTATAAGGGCCTCTATATCTTGGTATTAATTTTTTATTTACTCCCGGAGTAGTGTCTATATTTGAAACCATAACAAGGTCCCCAACATTATAATTTCTTGCAGGTTTACGTTTCTTATCGAATTGTCGTTTATTATAGTCTTGTGATTTCTTAATTTTTATGGCAGCAGATTCCCTAATTGCATTGAGATCACGCAAATTCGGATTCATTGAACTTTCAATAGCTTCGGAAATAATATCAGTTGCCGAATTACGTTGGTTCACGCCAAACAGTAATTTGCTAGGAGTCGTACCAATTGACCGGTTAACAGTATTATTTGAACTATACTCGACTTGACTCAGTCCTTTGTCCCAATTATCATACCCAGGCTGCACTGTTTTCGCCACCATAGATACAATGTCTCGATTCATGCGCTCCGCTTGACCGTTTGATTTTGGTGAGCCGGTCGCAACTTGGACATGACGAATCCCCTGTTTCAGAACGAATTTCTTAAACTGCTCTGACGTAAAAGCGGATCCACGATCTGATATGATTCTTGTTGGTGTACTATATGCATCGAAGTAATTTTGCAGGCAACGTATTACCTCATTAGAATTAGTGGTACGAGTGGAATAAAGTTTCAGAAATTTTGAAAACCCGTCGACAACAAGAAAAATATATTTCTTTTTATTCTTTGTCACCTCGAATGGTCCTAAATGGTCAATATGAATTGTATGAAATGGCTGGTCAGTTTTCGGAATGGGAAACAAGAACCCTTCTTGTTTTCCTTTGGGGGCATTATACGCTATACATTTAGGGCAATTTTGAATATATTCCTTCACGGTAGAAGTTAGATTTGGAAACCAATAAGATCGACAAATGACCTCACAAACTTTATTTACCCCAACGTGCGAATGTAAATCGTGAGCATTTCTTAATATATGGATTCGCATGCCCTCCGGAACATAAAATAATAATTTACCAGTTTTGGGTGTTTTCCGATAAAGCAAATCTTCTCGGATTTCGTAAAAAGGACTTTCTTCTTTTCTAACCTGATCCTTCAGCTTCCTGATTTCAGGGTCCTCGGACTGACATATAGCTAATTGCTGCTCAAACGAGCATTCTTCCAACACTAGAATGTTGTGACAGCGACTTAAAGCGTCAACGTGTTGCATTCTGGTACCTGCACGATGCTCTATTTCGTAGTCGTAATCAGAGAGCTCTAAAACCCACCTATTAATTCTAGAATTTATTAATCTTTTTTTCCAGTGTAAGTGTTAGTGCATTACAATCTGTAATGATTTTAAATTTCAAACCATGTAAATAAGTTCTAAACCGTCTCAAAGCGTAGACTATGGCCAAAGTCTCTAGCTCATAGCTATGGTAACGAGATTCGAAATCGGAAGTTCGCTTTGAAAAGTAGTAAATAGGATGCATAAACCCATCTTCTTTTCGCTGCATCAGAATCGCTCCAAACCCTACAGAACTTGCATCGCAGTGCAATTCCGTGTAGTCCGTCGGTGAAAAGATTCCTAAGACGGGTGTCTCAATCAATTTTTTCTTGAGCGATTCAAAGCATTCTTGTTTTTCTGCGTTGAATATATATTCTTGGTTCGACTTAAGGAGTTCATACAAGGGTTTACTTATGATAGAGAAATTTTTAATAAATTTTCTAAAGTATGAGCATAAGCCCAGAAAACTTTTCAGTTCCTTCGTGTTACGTGGTTCACTATATTCGCAAACCGCTTGAATTTTTTTTGCATTTGGCCGTATCCCTGACGCAGATATATTGTATCCGAGATAATCCACTTCTGTGCACAAAAAACTGCATTTGTCTAATCGTAAATTTAATGTGTTTTCTTTCATCAGCTTTAAAACCTCAGCCAATATCTCAAGATGTTCTTCAATGTCTTTTGTCGCAATAAGGATATCATCAAAATAGATCATGACTTTTTTTTCACGTATAAGCTTATTGAAAATCATACAAACATACCTTTGGAAAACCGAAGGCGCATTTTTCAAACCAAATGGCATCTTTAAATATTCAAACTGACCCATTGGCGTAATGAAACTTGTAAATTTAATTGAGTTCTCCTCCATTTTGACATGGTAAAACCCATTTTTCAAGTCTAAACTCGTAAAATATCGTTTGTCCCTTAAATCATCTATAAGATCTTCGATTAGAGGCAAAGGATAATTATCTTTTTGCGTGATTTTGTTTAATGCGCGATAGTCCACGCACATTCTCACCTCACCAGTTTTCTTTTTAACTAATACAATAGGGCTTGAGTAAGGCGAAGAGCTAGGCCTGATTATGCCTTTTTCCAACAGATCATCTATTATAATCTGAACTTGTTGCCTCTCCAAGGGCGAAAGACGTCTTGGGCAACTAAAGATGGGTTTTTCACTTGTAAGTGTAAGCGACATTTGATATTCAACATGATCGCCACGTTCATTATTGCATTCCAACGCATGCATATACATGTTCACAATATCTTTCACTTTTTCTTTCACCTCATGTGAAAGATCGTTGTTTATGTTAATATTAGCTAATGAGTTTGTTTGCTCAACTTCTATTTGAAAGATTTCATTTTCGAATCCTACATCTTGTTCAACAATATTTTCTCCGATCATTAACTTCGAATTACTAACTTCCATGAAATCTCGCCCTAATAAAGAATTCGGGGTCATGCACTCATCGGGAACAACATAAAATAAAATGGGATACACTTTATCTTTCAGGATTATATCCGTTTCAAATAATCCTAAAATATCTACTCTATGACCATTAATACCAGATACAGGTCCTTTGTAATTACGTTTTAATTTTATGAGCTCTGGTAATATGCTCTTTTTCAATAAACTAATGGGACTACCGGTATCGATCATCGCTTCAACTTGCAGTGAAAATCTTATACCTAGTTTGCTTTCATTAAAATTAATTACATAACTAGTCATAAAACCCTCAGCCTCGTTCTTCGAAACTTCGATTTTATTAACAGTTGGGTTACCTGAACATTGCTTTGCCATGTGTCCTGTATTTCCGCATTTGAAGCAAGATCCTTTGGGTCGCTGCGGCTTCGTACAATCTTTCGACAGATGTCCCATACGGTTGCAATTAAAACATTTCATCTTCGTCAGCACGGATGACTCTTCGACAACACGGCTACCTGATGCTGCTTTCGAACACGTTGCTTGGTCTTCATATCGGTTGTTTGAGGCTGGCCTGGTCGCGTCGTATCTTTTCAGGTGATACATCAGCTCGTTCACCGATGTGATAAATTGCAACGATAATATTTGTTGCACGTGCTTATCACGGAGACCTTTAATAATATATTTAATTAAGGAACTGTCACCGATATTACCTCGAGAGATTTGGCGCATGGTATAGATATACTCCTCATAAGATTCACCGCTCTGCATTCGACGTCTCGCCAGATTAGCGTGTATATCCATGTCGTCTTCAACAGCTGGAAATGCTAGCAAAAACTCTCTTTTGAAAGTGGGCCAAGTTTCGCACGTATCGCTGCTGTTCCTCCAAAGTTTTGCAGTGCCTTTCAAGCGTAAATTCGCATAATGAAGAATAGTGTCTTCTCGCCATCCATACATTTTTGCGAACTTCTCCAGTTTTTCGATGAATTGTGCCGATGATCCGAAAATGTCATCTTTTGGATCGAAGTGAGGCAAAAGCTCCTCTATTTCGGCTGGATGCAGGAGTTTCTCTTTTACTCCAGTATCACGGCTCATCTTCAACAATTCATTCTCCTTTCGAAGAATGTCGAGTTCACGTCGCAAGAGTTCGTCTTCACGCTCTTTAACACTGCGCACATCACCACAAGCACCATTATCGTCACGTTTTTTCGAGAATTTATCTCTGTGTAGCGTAGAGCTACTAGGACGCTCACAAAAAGCACTACGATAGTCTTTATCCTCTTTATGAGAGTTCGTGTCACTATCAAACTCGTTTTCGACACTTATGTCTTGAACGGCGTCAGCAAGCCGACGCTGAAGCACACTTTTATTGCCTGTTGTGGGCAAATGTAAAGACTTTAGTTTGTCTTTCAACTGTTTCACTGTCCAATTGTCACTCATTTTGATGATTTTTCTCACAAAAACACTTCACCAAATACGCCCGTGAATAATCCCACTTCTGAGAAATTGTAGTATATGTAAGATTTAATGAAACACAAAATATTTCGTTTTGAGGACCGATCCTTACTCATCCACATATATTTGCCGTCTGATCTCTTTCTCACTTCGTCATCTTACCACTAGACCGGTTCGGATACACTGGGTTACAAATTTTTATACAGTGTCCTACAATATATATATATATATATATATACATATATATATATATATATATATATATATATATATATATATATATATATATATAATCTAATACTAATTTTCTTCGAAAATCAGTAACAAAGATCTTAAATTTTACAAGAATATAAAACGTTACTATCATCTACTTAACATTTTATAAGACCTGCATTTTTATTGATAGATTCTACATTTTTCTTTCATTAAAGCTAAAAAGTAATCAATTACGGCACCGCATATCATTTCCTCCATCCTTCTTTAAGTCTAAGCAGCTCAAGACAAACTTAAAGTATAAATTTCTTCACCTAACTACGAAGATAAAAATAAAGTCCAAATACCTGTAATGTCTCTATGTTCCTTGATCTTATTTACAAGCATTTGACACTTCACTTTATTTATAACTTGCACAACTTTCGAAAGATTGCGAAAACTTCAAGCTGAAAGTCGGAAAAGTTTATGTAGTCTGGCGAAAGATAGGAGCCTACATCTACGATACCTAAGATCTGCCTTGAAAATGTTTATCCTACGACTCATTGAGAATGTCGAAGTGGCAAATCCCACAGGGAACTATTTAATATACGGTTTCCTTTCCCAGACAAGTTGATGTTTGGGCAAACGGAAATTATATTCTACCTAATGCAATAGATTTTATTATTCATTTCGTAGAATTGATATTGATTAGTACGTTAAACAGATGACTACTTGTTGTTTCGGAAAATCAAATCAAAACTTAAGTATGAATACGGAAAGAGTATACTTTGAAATTACAAATGCTAGAGTTTCAAAACAGACTTTTAAACCATGGCTTTTCTCTCAACTATGTTAATTATGTTAAACGTCAAATTAATTATGTTAAACGCTAAATTTTTAATACTGCTGAGCTGGTATATAAGCGCAGCTCATAAGACTCATATGAAAATATACGTTAAAAAAATTAAGACATACTTGATTGGCGATATCCTGCATATCATTTTACTCATGGAGTGCACAATTCTGCATATGTTTTTTTTTCTTTACAGAAAATAATTTTATCCTGAAATTGTAGCTAAAAAAAACTGCTCTTTAAAATTCCATCATGCTTTGCGCCATTAAGTAAACTTTGCAATCAAACAATGTTACAGAATTTCAACGAAAAGCCAACAAACTCCCTTTTCGTAATTCAATTTATACATGATTTAAATTCACAATAAATCAAGATTCTTTCGGGCATGAAACTTTTCAAGCTCTGTTAAATCATCAGCTTTTCCTGTAATTCTATTTTCAGTTCCGCATTAAAAAAAGGTCGGGGTACGAAACCCTAAAACAAGTAGCCGTAAGCCGTTTTTCACAGCCACAAAAGACCGTTCGATTGTTGCGGAGTAATAACCTATCACTGACTCGATCCCGTCCTCGGTTAACTCAAGAAGCAAAAAATATTAAAGAAGTACTTAGAAGACGAAGAGGATGGTTTTTTTTAGTATTACCTCACGAATAAAAAGAAAATCTCTTGTATTAGAGTGATGTGGTTGTTTGCTACAGTTAGGATGCTTTTCGTGGAAAGTGGGCTAACATCAGACTCAGAGGGGGAAAATTGTGAGAATGAAGTTTCGTGCTGCAGGCAAATAAAAAAATCCTCGGCTTTTAATATATTTTACGATGATGATGTGCTCTGTTCTGATGAAAAAGATTTGCAAAGAATACAGGGAACGGTTGAGAAGGAGATGTCAGCTACAGGAAATCATCATGATTTCGGGAAATTTTATTAACATTGAATCACCATGCTATAAGTCAATATGTGTATCTATGTGTTAAATGACAGGTTTTGTGATTATTTCCAAGGATGATATTGAAGAGTTTTGCAGAAATAAGGGATATAAACATATGTGAATTAAAGCAGTGATTTTACTATTTTACTAACTATTTGCTGATTCTGCAAGCTAAATAATCGAAAACACTAGCGTATGTTAGTAACCCATTTTCAAATGCATATGTACTAAGTTTTACGGATTTTATAAGGATTCCTTTTTAAAGTCTGGATATAAATTGGATACACGGCTCTATCCTTTCGAAAGTAACTGAAACTGCACGGGGGACCGTGTCTACATCATCATTCTTTTCAATTTTTCAACCAAATTCACTTTCAATAACTTTCTTTTTTCGTGGGATCTCTGTGTTTCACATTAAATACAGCTCAAGAGGTACAAGTTAGTCAGTCCAGGAAATTGAACAGCGAAGGATAGAACAAAAGGGAAAATTCTGACTGTTTTTTTGAAGAGGCCCACAATATATTTTCTTTGGATGTGTAGTAAAGACTTCTCATTTTTTGCTTATCCTACCTAAAATGTGTTCGTATTAAAGACTTATTTGATGGTCGGTTAATTAAAATTGACTTTGCTATTTTTGTAAGGAATTAAATTGTATTCAAAATTGGCGCTATTTTTTCAATTTCATTAATGTTTTTTTTGTATTCCATCTTAAATTATGTAACAAAATGCTATATTCTGGTAGCACCAGATTTTTGTGGCTTTCTCTTTTCCAGGAAAATCTCATGGCTAAATTGCTAAGGGCCCAATTTTCTTGTAAAGAATGTTAGAAATATAAATGTAGTATCTACAAATCGCATGAATCATTTAATAATAGGCGTGTTTTTTTGCTCCTCTATCCAGTAGAGAATAGGATATACGCATTTGAAACAACAACACTCCTGCACAGTGTGGCCAGATATTTGCGAGAAAATATAGCCCAATTTTTCCCAATTAGCCTCATTTTTATAGCCCAAAATAGCCAAGATTTCTTATTTGTAGCCCAAAAACCGCCACACCAGATTTATAACTAAATTAATTCATTTAAGCTGATTAAACTATAGTATTTAAATCCCTAAAACTCGTGCGAAGTAACATAAATGCTCTAATTGTGGCACAGAAGTCGTTTGAAACAGTAAAAATGTTCGATACCATACACAGATAAAATTTTATTCACAACGTATTTGAAAAGGGAAAAATGTGAATAAATTACAGGAACAGTGTGGACATTTTTAGAAAAGTCCTAGAATGTTCACAAAGAAAATAAATCTTGCAAAAACAACTTGCAAATTTGGGTGGCACAAAAGTTTTAATAGCTATAAAGGCTGAATATTTTGTTTAAAATGTAAATATTTTATCTGATTTCATACATTTAAAACTATGAACGCAAGTTTTGAATTAAAAAATAATTT
The DNA here is from genome assembly GCA_963978885.1 of Nemotelus pantherinus. NCBI lineage: Eukaryota > Metazoa > Arthropoda > Insecta > Diptera > Stratiomyidae > Nemotelus > Nemotelus pantherinus. The sequence continues at coordinate 50,543,380 of OZ022263.1, read as the reverse complement.
TTTCAATTAGACGATCAGCTGTTAACATTATGTTTAGACGTTTAAATACTTTCAAAAGGAGATATACGTCAAACAATTTCACTTGTGGGTCTCCAAGCGACGTTTTGCGAAAAATTGAAGTGTGCTTTGAAATAAAATGAAAAATTTTTAAACAATGATTTTGAAATGACTGCGATTTGAATTCACTATCGGAATTAATAAAAGCCGCTATGGCTTCTTCGGCTTAAAATTAAAAAAAAAAACATCATCATCCTTTAAAAAAAACATCTACTCAATCTTCCGGGAGAGATTCGTTTGCGGTCGTAAATCGATCGTATCCTGCCAAATTTTGAATGTCTGCTGGAACATTTGTGTTCTAATCACTTTGAATTTGAATTCTCATCACTTTGAATTTGAACTCTCATCACGATTCCGCTTTCGACCCTCAGATTTCGAGAAAACCCACATTTCTAAAAACACTTTTGTAATTGTAAGATTGTAAGACACTTTATTCCATGCAGATCGTTATTAACAGAGAGCTTCTAATATAAAAACTAATTTTATAGGGTCTGGAGAACGCTCAGTATTTTCCAGAGCTTACAATATGAAGCTCATCATATAAGTGCAGTAATTTAGTTTTATGTTTGGTATAACTCTAAGGGCTGTAAATAGGTGGAAAAAATTTAGCTTGATGTCTTCCAAATTATCAATGCAATCACATTTAGCTTTATCAAAAAAGATGGTGATGTTTCGGTTATGTGTATTTCAGTATCAAGTGTCCATCCATTCTTTAAAAATAGCACCCGTCCACTAAGATTTTATGTTAGGTCGCCAAGTTGTGTGTAATGTCAATTCTTCCCAACGATCTTGGTCTTTCGTTTTCTCCTATGCAGCTTCCATTGCAACTGGCAACTGTTCTTTCAAGGTTTTCCATACGTAATTTTTTTCTTTTTAAGACGTAGTAATTTTTGAGGTGTTGTTCTAAAAAATACTCCTGTCTCATCAAGATAATAGGTATTTTCGCGTAATATTCTTAGTTGTGACTGAAATTTCTGAACTGAGTCTAAATCAACATCAGCTTCTTCGCCACAAAGCGTGCCGTAGTGAATAGTCCTTTTTAACGGACTTTAACTTTCTGTTTGATGCCTTGAAATTACAAAGTTTTAATTTTGTAGTAATTTGACGAGCTCTACTATGAAGTATCTGGCCGGATATTGGCAAATTTTTGGAGCGTGTCTTAGAAGACCATTAATACCACAATTTATCCATCTGGTAGCATTGTAACCGCTTCAACCGCTTTCTCCCAGTGTCTTCATAATTTTCCAATGTTATTTGATACCGGTCTTAGTTGGTTTTTGTTTTATTTTTTAAATGCGATGCACCTGACTCTTACTAATTTTAAAGCTATCGCCAGTTTTTCTTTGGATGAGCAATTGTTTGTCGGATGTCTAACTTATTGCGAACACTTAGATAGTTGTATTTTGCACTCATAGTAGATTTTTTCAGTTGTTTTGACGTTGCCTGAACAAATGTTCAAATATTTACATCATAACTATCAAATAAATTGCATTCGTACTTGCTTAAAGGGAAAACATGCAACAATGCTCAAATAAATCAATATTTTATTATTATCAGAATACCAATAAAATTGAAGCTATCTATAACGTACCGAATTCTACACATAAAATAATTTTTCATCAGAAAGTTATGCAGAAACTATGCGAACAATTTTCTTGACCTTGAACAGATATTTTTCTGGAAAACTCCTTTTTGCACAATTTTTCATGCTGATCTGAAAACCGTTTTTGGTCCGATTACAAAGTATGTACTACTAAGCCAATTTTTGTGCAGCTAATCTGGCTCACGGTCCAATTTTAAAGCCTGCCCGATTACAGAATGAATTTTTTTCAAGATTATTATGTGCGGTGATGTTATAGCTCAATTGTTTAGGTGGTTCGTTCATACAGTGTCCCGATTAGTAGGTTTTGCTGTATAGCCCAAATATAGTTTTTCATAAAAATAGATAGCCCAAAAACCGCCAACCCGCGAAATGAAAAAACGTCCCGCGAATTCAAATTTTAGATAGCCCAATTGGCGGGAAATAGCCCAATCTGGCCACAGTGCTCCTGCACCAGTGAATTCACTAGTACAGAAATTGTATTCGTCATAGGTAGTTCACGTGCTGAAGTATAGAATGTGCTGATAGAAAAAAGAAAAGCTCATACGAAGTTGTCTTTTTTTCTGTGAGATGGCTTTGGTTTTTTGAAGGTTAAGTTGAATGTTTGGGTAGTTAGTAAATTAAAAAAAGCTCGCATAATGTGTAGAAAGTTAAAAGAGATAATTTTCTGTTAGTCCTTTTGCTATTTTCTATCGATTGTGGTAGTGTATATTTGTTATTTTCTCCCTTTATTTTGAGCTGTTGAGTGGTACCACAGCAAATACAGCAACCTATGTCAGTCTTAGCGAAAGCATCAGCTGTTTTGTGATGGATCGTTTTTTTGCGTCATTGTTCTATTCTGTTCTGTATCGGAGCAAAAAAACACGCCTAATAATGCATAGAGATTGATGGAGTAGAAATAGCTAAAGCGGGAAGCCAATGTAATGTATGGTGACGATTTAAAGAACTTCAGTATAGTATTAGCTTGGAGGCTGTCGTCTAAAGATGAAGATAGCCCCGCTATGTTTAAACTCTTTCTACTTTTAGGATCCTGTTCCGAATTGATGAGCTTCTAGAGCTGTTAAAACTTGAATATCTAAAGTCGCACTCTATTTTGGGCCAGGACATTCGGTGACCTGAAACCTTCTGTATCACGCGAAAAACCAACCGAATTCGAACGCTCACAAGCCAAAGTGTGTGACGCCCATAGAACCTGTGAGCATGACATGCAGGTTTTCATACCGACCTATACTCGTGATGACTCGCCGAGGATGTAGATCTGGAATAATAATCCAGGGTAACTTTTGCATGTGCATTGCAATTTTTGAATTACTGAAGCCTTTTTTTTTAAATTCAAATCACCTTGTTCTATTCTGGTATCAGTAGCGTGCACAGATGAGGGCAAAGAGGAGCAGCTACTCCTGAGAATTTGTTGTTGCATTTTACCCCATAAGAGATTTTTGCTGAGCCTTCAAAGTGATTCACCGAAAATTAAAGGAGATGCACAGCAAATTTGCGTGTCTGCCCCTCTATTTCAAAGTCCTGCGCATACTCTATTCTACATTTCTTATTAATATCTTCGGTTACAGATTTAAATTAGTCTTTTTATAGTTATGATATTTATGCTGAGTATTTGCTTAAGTGAGGTCTTATAGTTGAATCTTTATTAGAAGACTAGGCTACTTAAAAACTACCTTATCACCAGATTAAAACTATATTAAGGTATATACGTATTTAAGCTGAAGCTTCGTGCAGGGTTATTCAAAAAGATGAACCCAATCTAATTAATTCGTATTTAATGAAGTATAATATAATTACTAGTGAAAAGAGGAAGTTTCAAAGTTTTTTTTAACACAGCTGCACGGGAAACATCTAATCGGTAGTTAAACTTTTCCCACACGCGAAAAATCATTTCTTTTGTTAATGAGTTCACCACAGCATTGATACGATTCCGCAGGTCGACCAGAGTTTTTAGTTAAGTGGGGATGTAAACAGCATCTTTAATATAACCCCATAAGAAAAAGTTACATGGCCTTAGATCAGGAGATTTCGGCCACCAAATGTGTAGAGCCATTTCCATTTCCATGGGAGGCATCGGTGATAGTTGCTTCAGGAGACTTGCCTCGTGCCAAAGTTCACACAACTATGTTGCAGGTCTGACAACGTGGCTAATCCTCCCTAATGACCTGAGACGCTTAGGTGTAATTCAGTCATCAGGCTGCAACTATGCAAGTTTTACTGAGGATAGAGTTACCTCGTTGCCTCAAACCCTCCTCCTTTCTCCGGTCTTGGGACCGGCATATCACAATTTAGACTTGCGATCGGCGGATTTTCGGGGCTATCCGCGACCGAGATGGATGGCGCATCCGGTACAACAATGAGTTGTACGAACTGTACGATGAGCTGCAAGGCTCCAAAATCGTCAAATTACAACGGTAACAGTTGGCTGGGCACGTGCAACGCATGAATGACGATCGCATGCCAAAACGTGTCATGAACGCAAGACGAGTCGACGGAGCGAGGCCAAGAGGAAGACCAAGAGCTCGTTGGGAGAGCTCAGTGTATGCGGACGCCGAACAACTATTGGGGTTCCAAGATTGGAGGACGCGGTCACGTGACCGAGACAATTGGAGGAGATCGATCCAGGCGGCCAAGGCCCGACGTCGGGCTGTTGTGCCACGTTGATGAAAGGGGATGTTTTGTCGATGGAAGACATTTGATGACACTTCAGAACATTCAAAGTGAGGAAATTAGTAGTGCACCAGTTAGCCAAATAAGCATCCGAATCGCTCTGCAATATGGTATAGTCGTTAGCGGATTCAATCACTCTGAAAATTTTAAGATCATCAGCGTAAAAAAGGCAGGGTGAGTTAAAGAGGGAAGGAAGATCGTTAATAAACAAAAGGAACAATAAAGGGCCACGAATGGATCCTTGCAGAACTCCTGAGGTAGGAAAAAAGATGTAGAGGAGCAAGAGTTAATAGTAACAACACAAGAAGGATCAAAAACGTAGGAGGCGAACCAACAAAAAAGGGCACCGGAGAGACCAAACTCTGCTAACTTTGACAGAAGAATATCATGGTTCACAGAATTGAAGGCCTTGGCAAAGTCGGTATAGAGGAAATCAACCAGCTTTTGCTGGTCGATTGCGGAAGCAATGGTGTTTGTCAAAGACAATAGGTTTGTAACCATTGACTTACCTTTGATGAGTCCATGCTGTTCACTGGCCAGCAGGGGCTGGAAGAAAGGGTACACTCTATTGTTAACGACTCTTTCGAGGAGCTTATTAAAACAAGGCAAAAGGGATATGGGACGGTAATTACAGACGGAAGAAATATCACCAGCTTTATGGATGGGAAATATGTTGGCGGATTCCCAAAGGGATGGAAAGGTCCCGGCTGAGATGCTGAGGTAAAAAATTATTCACAGAGGAACACACAAGGAAGATGAAAGTGATTTGGTGAAAAAATATGGAATGCCGTCAGCACCGAAGCTAGTGCTTGCGTCGAGAAACAACATCAATGATTCGACTTCTTAGTAAAAAAGGCAGAAATGGTACAATCAAATGCGGGAAAAAAGGTTGATGGCGAAGAGTTACTATGATGGGAGGTGAAAGAAGAGAAAAATTGAGCAAAGAGCTCACAAGAATCTTGAAGAGAGGACGCAGACTATAAATATAACACTCGAATATAACACTTTTCTTGGTAGTCTTGTCATCACTTTGTTAGGTTTTCGATTTAGGTCGGGTGCTTTATTTTGCTGAGAGTTCCGGAGAAGAGCAATAATTTTCCTTGAAGAACCGATCGCCTGTTGTGCCGATGTTTTCGTTTTTGTTACGTGCTGGCTCGCGATGATTTGTTTGAAACATACCCACTCATAAATTTTCCTTCGATTCGTCAAAGCCAATTACCTTGATATAAATGTCTTGAAAACAGAAAATTTCATTTCATAGACCATTCTGGCGAAATTGGTTGACTCCCCAAACTTGGCGACAGCTACGTTCAAAGGTGTTCAACGGTTCATTACAACGCTTATTGTGCAGCAAGAGAGTCCGTTCTTAAATATTACTCGTAAGTAAGGTGTTTTCAAATCATAAGTCTGGGTTTCTGGTGCGCTACTAGTTGCATCTCAGTGAATTCCAGAATTGAATAATTCGTCTAATATCAATTGTGTGGTTTTGGAGATTCCTTTTTGGTTTGTTTGGCCAAAGAGATAACCTTCTGTTTGCTGCTTTCTAATTGTAGAAACTTTTGTTTTCTAAGTGAAATGCTAGATACCAACTTCTTCCATCAAGCTGCTAAGCAAATTTGAACAAGGACACGTACGCTAATGTATGATATTATTGAACTGGTTAAGCCAACAAATATTCCCCGAATGATTTGGTTTGAATAAAAACTAGCATATGCAGAGATGCTGTTTTACACAACATTCTTCACAAAAAGTTTGCAAATAAGCTAGTTGTTTTTTTTGTTAAATTGTATACTCGAAAAACTTTTGGTTTGACTTTGTTCTACAAAGTTAATTAGCATGTCTGTAATCTTGATAAGAATTTTCTACGAAACCCTTAAGCCTAGTCTTGTTATATTGAATAAGCATTTCAGGGCAGCAATCAATATTTTACGAATATATTATATAATCTTTCCTGAAATATATTTAAATCAGTGATAAATAGATAATATCAGTTATCCTCATCTTATTTAACCATTTTTTACTTTCTGTTTCCAGGTCGATCCGGAAAACCTGAAAAAAGTTAATTGCAACAATGGTTTAGCATGTGCTACGCTGAATGGCGTTTTCAATTGTTCGAACGGTAACGAAGCTCATACATAAATTTTCATTCATGTTTTCGTTAACGCTCTTCATGTATTTTTAAGGCCATTGTAAAAATATGTCCGAGTTCTATTTATGTCATCATAAAGCCGACGGATTCACACTTGACCCGGACAAGGATAATACGAAACTCAATGGATTTTTCGAATGTTCTGGTTCGTAACTGTTTTAGTAACTTTGAACTAAATATAACAACATGACTAAAAAATTGATAATAACGACTCATTGACTAGGCGCTCGATGTACAAAAATAAAGAATAAATTCACATGCGACCGGTACTGTCCAAAAATAACAACGACTGCCGTCAATGTACTTATCATTCAGGTAAGGCAGCTTAGGGACAATCTATAATACACACATATTGAAAAATTGAACGAAATTGGAGATTTCCTGCGGGAATAGCACAGATGCAAAATTAAATTACAAGCATACGCTTTTTGCGAAATATTATCACCCGATACAGGTCTTTAATATTTACTAACGTGCTTCCACAATTTTCGGTGTAGGTATCATTTTTCGTTCTCGCCACAGATGCTCGTGTCAGAAGTGTGTTTGTTGTATTAGAAAAAAAAGCAAATAATTACCCGATTATGACAAATGATTCCCGTAAAGTAATTGGTACTTCATAAAACTCTGTTTACAGGATGATTCATTAATTACCGCCGAGTGTGATACGGCCGTGGGTTTTAATGAGGCCCGTGAGGCGGAAAAGGGCGTGCAGCTCGACATGCCGAAACAGTTTTGGAACGAAACAGATGGTATCCTGCTGGCAAGTTGTATGGGAGTCATTAAGGACGGAGATAAAATTCGGTATGTATGTATGAGCTATAAATGAATGGTGGAATCAAAAGCCCCAACTAAATCAAAACTAAATTGCTATGCTTGTTTAGGTTCGAATTGCCTGGTCTTTTGTCGAATTTTCAGCACCCAAAATGAATTGCTTTTATGGAAGACTTACACAGAGATTTATCATTTAATGGCCACATTCACTCTTTAATAGATACCTTTTCTGAGAATGTAGGTCAAAAAGGTTCAATACATGTTTGTTATCCCTGAAGAAAGTAAAAACAAACGACTTTGTAGCATATTGAAGATATTGAAGGTGAATGTAAAAGATGTTTTTGAAATGTAAGTCGGGAAAGTTTCTTCGAAACGGAAACTTGTTAAAGAATGGCCTTTCGTCCGCTGGAAAAAAAGAATCTTGCTAGACAATTTCACAACCATCCGTTATATGTAGATTTGGGATGACTTTTGAAAAAGACGCTAGCTTTCAATATCGGTCTGCTAGGATCTAAAGTTAATTAAAATGTAATCAAACACCTAATTTTGCCTGGTTTGAACCACCAATCTCAGGATACTGTAAATTTGAATCAATCAATAATTATTTGTTCTATTTAAATTTATTTTCCCGAGATCAGGCGGTTTCTAATAAAATTTATTCAATCTTATCACATTTCAAGTACTTCGATAACTTTTGGCAATTTCATCTACTCCACTCCGTTTTCATTGAGAGCGCTCAATAACACACTTTTCCTACCACAAACACAATTCGACCATGAAATATATGTCTTGGCTGAGCTCACCAGGCAAAAGTTTTAATGAGTGTCAATTAAATGTGGGAGCTCCTTATGGGGAGATTCAAGGATAATAGCGTGAAAATAATCTTGTTTCGAAGTTCGAATCATTAACCAGTCTTTACACTGTCTTAACACCATCTATTTGTTTGTATTTCAGCGCAGCGGATTGCTTGAATGGAACTTTACTGTCGCAATCAACAATGCCACATCCATTTATGAACTTTACGCAGTTCTGGAAGATTTATGCTGAAAGTGACAGAATACTGGATCCATTACAAAGGTGCGTAGTTGTTATTTTTTTAAATTATGGTATGAGCTTTGGATGGCATTTTTTATTTTTGAAAGTGCGAATATGTTGATGGGACAAGTTGGAGAAACTCTAAATTTATTTTTATTAAAAATCAATGATTTAGATGATAATGGACAAGTTGAAATGAGCTATTTTCCAAACATAGTCACTACATTGTTGTTTAAATAAAAAAAATATTTTCAAATATAATGGCTATTATAACAACAGCCCAGCAGCTCTTCCCCACACACCCATATTCACCAGACGTCATGTTTGTTCTTCACCACACACCCATATTCACCAGACGGCATGTTCGCCAAGGAATATTTTTAAATAAATAGAACAGCAGCGATCGTAGAGCGGCAGTCAAGTTTGGTTGTGATCATACGCAGGGAGCACTCTAGGGTCCCCTAAATAAATCATAAAAATTAAACTTGCTCTTTTTTTACTTTTTGTAGTATTAACGCTATATTATTTAATTATTTCAAGCAAAAGCGAAGCAATATTACAAGACTATTGTCTGTAAATTGAGGAAAGACATTTTTAATTTTTTCGGCACATAATTTGGTAGGTGGTAGTTTACAATATTAGTGCGTTGGAAAGGTCAGTCTCAAATTTGCACTTAGAAAAAAAGAAGAATAGTGTTTCCCAAAATTATTAAATATTTCGCAGCATCTGTAAATTTACTTGCTGTATCTATACAGAATATAATTTTGTCACACTTCAACACATTCCGTGGGTTTGAATTTTTTTTTAAAGAAGTCTCTACCACGATCAAAGCTATTTAATTGTCAAATTACAAATAGTTGCAAACGATTAGTTAGTGTAAACTAAGCCGAATTACAGACAAATGACACCAACATATAGCTAACACTGCACACAATCAATAGTCGAGGAGCACATTGATATAAATCGCCAATTGACAACAATGGAGAAAAGCCGAGACACGTCTCATTCCTGACGGATAAAATGTCAAGGGTTTCAATTTTCGAACGATTTTCTTATTGGAAAGACATTTGCACAATTCAATTTTCAAATTCAAACACCAAATGTCACTTTATAGCTCGAAAGAATGAACTGCACATACTAAATTAGCGTTGGAGACATGTGTCAGCACCGTCTGCATTTTCAAAGTGAAACCAACTTCCAAGCAACGTATCATGCTAAGAACTGAGTACAACTCTTGCTTATTTTAGAGCTAAATTTCGTTGAAACAAATTTCACGTGAAATTTTGTATGAAAATTTCACTTGAAATCGAAGACAGCCATGCATTACAAACGAATCACCACAGATTTGGCAAACGCGATGCGAATAGTCGAGACCCACGTTGGGCGCCAAATTGTTACAGTTATCTTTCACAAGCGCTTTTAAACCCATTTTCCTGGCCGGGATCACAGGGTGATCCTCGCTCACGAGAATCTGATGGAATAGGCACCACTCACTTCAACTCCGAAAAACAGTCATATGATTTCCGTCCTGAAGCGAGAATCATGTCTTATCGTGCGCTGACTGTATTTCACGAAAAAAAAATTACTTTCATCCTAACAAAAAAAGACTAACACATTAGGTGAAATTCCCCAAAATTTGAAATAATTTGTTAATAATCGAAATGGAAAACAACTATTTATTGGCTTGGTCATTCCTAATATTGCTGTTTTTTTATTATAACGAAAGAACAGATTTTTGCGTCTATTGGTACTCCCACGAATTGGCGTCCAATTTGGAGGTAGGAGAAAAAGCGGGAATTCGTTAGTACAAAACTGTAGGAATATCGAAAAACGCAAAAACTTGATCCTTCGTTACAATAGTGAAATTCAACTTAAGGTTTAAACTTAGAACGGTCTATATTGAATGCATCGAAATTATTGTAAACTGCACTGAAAAAAATCTACATGGCGCCCAGAGCTATGTAACATAGCGCATTATTTATGGTCCCATACGCTATGTACATAGTACCCTGAGCTATGCAGAATGGCTCACAGCGCCATAATTACATGGCGCAGAAATTATGGCCCCACACGTTATATTAGATAGTACCATGAGCCATGTAATATGGCTTCAGTTGTTATATTGTTTGAACCTCTTCATATACGTTTTGTTTGCGGTAGTGAAGTGTGAATCATAGTGAAAGACTGTTTGGAAAAGTGGGGTTTTAGCAGCCTCATCGACAAATTCATAGGTGAGCGAATTTCGCTATTGTTCGTTATCTCAAGTGAAAAATCATATGGAGATATAGATATGTGGTATTTGGCATGCGTGCAAGTATTTAAGGGTGTTATTGTGGTGCTATAGTTTGCATGAAGTGCGTTTCATTTCAAATGAATCAATCATTTCAAATGAAATCCATCAAAAAGGATCTCTGCGAACTATGACAGCGGACTAATACCCCTAATTGTTTGCACGCATGATTTCGTAATTGAATCATTCTGATTTAAAGGCAATAGTTTTAAACTTCAAATGCTCATGGTGGAAGTGTATACTTTTGAAGTTACATTAACGCAAAAGTCATATATATATACTTAGTTTCGGTGCATTACCATGTGATCGCCACTCGAGTTGAAGAACTATAGTAGATGGCGTGGAGGGCTATAGCACATGGGGTGGAGAACTATAGTGCATGACGTGGAGGGCTATAAGCATAGCGTCTGCTCCTATGCACTTTCCGCCATGTACTATGGCGTGTGGCGCTATATTATATCATAATCCCGAACCGACTATATACATGGCGCCAGAAGTCTATAAATTATGGCGTCTGGCGCTATGTGTTATTTCAGTGTGTATATTATTATTGTAAATTGAAAGGGAAATTTATCTTAATGTTATTGTAGAGATTAAATTATTCCTTGCATATTCTCTCGCAATGGCATCAAAAGTTTGTTGGCCTTAGTGCTAATACTAAAAAGAAGAAAATATTGCTCTTCACAAGAAGACATAGTCTTCTATTGTTCCTATAAGCCTCAGTAGCAAAATAAAAGACCTGGGACTTATCTGGGGCTCTAAGCTGCTATGGAAGAAAAATACAGCAGAAAGGATTCGCAAGGCATTGTGTGTTCTCCGCAGCTGTAAGAGGGCTATAGGAGCGACTTGGGGGCTGCAATTTCGTATCATATTCTGGTGACTGGCCGTACTTAAGGCTGTAAACCTGAAACTGATGCAAAGAAAAAGTAAGATACCAGTGTTATTTACAACGGATGCTCTCCGTACTACTCCAACAAAGGGACACTTGGTGCTGCTTCGTTGGCTTGTAATTGCTTGTCAGCTTGCAAAGTCTGGCACACTTTTGCTGGAAGTGGTCTGTAGTCTCCCAATTGGCACCGATTGCTTCAGTCAAACGAAATATCAGGAAAAAAATTAAAGGACGCTGTGAAGTCATCTGTCATCATCATAGTTCAATCACTAAACAAATGAGGAAAACTTTTAACATTGGTCATTCTAGGAAACTTCACGATTTATGAAGTGGGTTCCTCCACGCAGCGGTGAAAGTCTTAACTGGACACTGTCTATTTAGCAAATATGCAGCATAGCTGGGTGTCCTTTGCGACGACTTCTGGTGGAGCTGTAGATGCGAAGAGGAAAAGGAAACAGTTTTTTCCCTCCTTTGGGAATACTCGGCCCTCACTCGAAGAACGTTAAAGTCCCTTGGCTCGTACTTCTTTACTTGTCCAACCGAATAGATTTCACTAGACCTTAAGGGGATCATCCAGTTCATCAAGGACTCAGGGTGGCTCCCCGCTCAGTAAAAGTTATGAGCTTCCCAATGCGGTATCACAATCGGTTCTTGTGTGCCTAAGTGTGCCTTCTCCAGAGTCTGTCGGAAGGGGGCAGCCGCAGAACCTAACCTGCAACGATGGTGGTATTTTACTAAGGCATTAGTTATTGTCCTTTCGTCACAACGGGCCTCTACTGTGCGTAGGTGTGTCTGTCGGCAGGTCTCTGTCGATAGCAGCCACTTCAACCTAGTTATTGTCCAATTTGTTCTCGATTTCCCTCTAGCCATTATTTGAGACGAAGATACAAGTAGATTGCTTGTTCAAAGATGAGTTGATATATGAGTTTTCTTCCAGGCATGGTCGATAACATGCTGACGGTTCTGAGGCCAACAGTGAAGACTGAATCAGTACTAGATACATCTGACGTGAAAGCAGACTACCCGTTTAATTAGGAGACGGGCTACGAGGTGCGTTGGCAAAGACGTCGGAACCCGAGGAAATGACGGGGAAAATAATGGGCTTTAAGTCCTCCTTTGACAGCCTGAGGGCAAGAGTCAGGATCGAGTTTGTGTTCAAAAGACTCGGGAGCATGCAGACGATAATCCAAGGACGGACGAAAAGCGCAAATAATCTTCTGAATAGGTTCATTCTGGTAATGGGGACCTCTAGCTCAAAAAGTTTAGGTGCACAGTGATCACGTCTCAGACAGTTTGTCTTTCAAATCCCCAAGTTTAATTTTCGAGCCGTTGTTTGAACACAATGTCAATAACGACGTGACATCGGTTAGGGAATCATGAATGGAATTTTTCAATAACTTCACTGTCTGGATTACTTTATTTATTTTATTATCGTTGCTATGTAATATAAATAAGGTATACACATTTTTCACCTATCAATTGCCAAGTATTGTGTGTGAGTCACTCCACGGAAAATCGACCAACGGTCTTTGATCGCTATCGTCAAATTTCAATGAAATTTGCACTATGATATAAGTTTTGAGTTATGTGCACCAATAAATTCTTTTTAAAAATATCTAATATTTGCGGTAATATGGCCTCTTGAAGTTTTTGAGAAACGGTAATTCGTGTTGCATTCAAAAAATTGTATAAAATCTTCTTCTTTAAATATGACTTGTTGGAAAGGGTAAGGTGCAGGTATCCTAGAAAAAACAGTGCGAGAAACATCCTGGCCAAAAAGGATAAAAAGGATCATTACAGTGTCCTTTATTCTAGAATATTTCAAAACGCACACCTTCAATTTTCTTAATTTTTTTTATATATTGTAAATAGTTATGTAAGCTCGCAAAAGTACATTTGTGAGAAATTTTTAAGGGTACGAAATACTATAGCCGCCAAAGAAAATTTAAAGAAAATGGTACCGACACAAGGTGAAACTTACAATATATGTTTGATATGAAATAGCTTGATGGTGGCTTTGCATTTTTTTCGCAAAATCAAGGTCTTGTATTCCTCAGTTATGAGTAATTATTTTTATTGTTTTTTTTTAAAGGAATAGTACTTCGATTTTTTCTGTAACTAACAGGTCCAGCACTAGAACATAAATTGTTTGCAATAATTGAGATAATTCATTTGTAAGCAATCATAAAACAAAAATAAAGAGAGCAGATTCTTTTTCATTTACTAGCGGCATGAACAATTAGGATTATTTTGCGTTTTCCCTACACCTAGGGTTTCTCGCACATATTATAGTGTACATATATTTTTAATTACTTCCTTTGTTTGTTTTTTTTTTTGCATATTTTTACAACTTAAAATTAGGGTTAATTGCAATGCCTCTAGTTTACATTGATTCCAAGAAGTTGCATTCAGGGTATAGATCGGAAGTAGTTGAAGTTAAGGAAAGTCATGGGTTCATATAGACAAAAAATTTTGTAAAATGGGCATTCTAAGAAGAAACTGAAGGGGGTATTCTGGTCTAGAAATTTGATCAAATAAATTTTTTTCCGTTTGCATATTTTCAAAGTGTATACCTTTAAGAATAAGCTTTTAAAAGGATTTTCGGAAATTCGAATTATTTTTGGAGTTACAGCTATTTTTGTGACACGCCAACTAAACGAGACTCCAAGTTTTAAACGCTTTTTTCTCGGAACTACTTTTTTATGATATCTCTAGTTGTAATGAACCGATTTACGTGAAATTTTACACAAACCCTCTTAACACTATTGGTTATCGTCTGACGTAGGGATTTTTTATTACTATTTATTAAAAATCCCCAAAGTTAAAAAAATGAGGCAAAAAACCAACTTTTTTTTTTTTACATGGACGCCATTTTGTGAAAAAAAAAGTTTTTTTCAAATCGCATACGTCAGACGAATTTCACATTCTTCTTATTACAGAATTCACCAAAAATGTATGTTTCAAACCACCAGGAAGGTTGGAATCATGTCAACCATTAAACAAGTTTGTTTTTGAGCCTTCACTTCGCCAGCCTGTATCTACATCAATTTTAATTTTTTTTAATTTTTGGAAGACATTTTTTATCTTTAAAATGTTAATAAAAGACTGGTAAAAAAATATATACCAAAAATGTTTTTGGTTTTTTTTTTCATTGCGTCGGTAAAATCACCTCAAAATCGTGCCTCTAGACCGGAATACTGCCTTAAAAAACTTTACTAGCGTACATATGCGCGCCTTAGGGGAGGCCAGGGGGGCCGGGACCCCCCCAGATTTGTACACTGTCAAGCTCATAAAATTATCCTTGTTGTGATGGACACATTTTGCATAATCGGAACGCGTACATCCTTTTTCAATGCCATCGAATCCTTTTACATACACTTTCCGAAATCATCACAACACCAATTGCATACAAAGCGTGGAATAAGAAGTTTAAGCTCTACTCGTTAGTCAATGAGATTTCACAATTGCAAATATGTGATCGATAACTATGGGACTATAAAAGAGGCTTTAGAAAAAGAAATGAATGAAGGAAAATACAGCGACTCAGTTTATGCATTGGCGATCTTTCATTCAATCAGTAATCCTAAGTTTGTAGCAAATATTTTCTTCTTTCACTATTTTATTTTTATAACGAACATGTTTAGCTTATATTTCCAAACTAAAAATGCAATTCTTTGAGATGGGATGGATCTTGTGAATGGAACATTTAAAACACTACTCAGTGAGCGAGAAAACTTTAATGTAGTTTGGGAAAAAATTAAATCATTCGCAGAGAAGCACTGTCTGGATCTCACATTTCCCAGGGGATCACGAAAACGGGAAACAGCAAAATGCACAAGTCTGAAAGGTTTTGATACTTCATCTAGCCTCGGACACGCAGTTAGGGCTACAAAGATATCAAATGGCTCGAAAAAAGTAAGTTACTGCACTCTTCGTCTTGGAAAATTATTTGTGCTTTTCCTAGGTTTTCTAGGTAACAAAAATTTGAAACAAGAGATAAATTTCTTCCTTGTGTGCTTAATATATTCCAATTTCTTCAAAGAAATTTTGAAAGTAAGCTATCCTCTTCTTCAAGTATAAATCGAAATATATTTAGCTTCTAAACAGAAAAAATTGTCTTATATTTATAATTATTTCCATTATATTCCCGTATAATTCATACAAGCGTTCATTTCTTAGTGCTAATGGATAATTCATGAGTAACTCATACTTACCATTCACATTATATGCATGTGGTAGTAGCTCATACGTATTCACAGACACGAAGTTTATTTGATAATGCATTATGCATTAACAAATAACAAAGAATAAATTAACAAACATTTAATGTATTAGTAAATTATATAAGTTGTATGAAGAGTACGTGTATCTTACGGAAAACAAAATAATCGCTTCTTTTGAACCTTTCGGTCCCTGGCCCCCGCCAGATTTTAGGCCACGGCACGCCTATGCTAGCGTACTGTACAAAAATGTATTTAAAATAAAGCAGGAACTACCCACAGAAGAAACAAAAACAAATACTGAATTATCTATAGTAAATAATATCAAAGAATATTCAAAAGCTAAAGAAAAGGAAAAGTGTTTACTTGTATCACTTTTGCCGACGAACTGATCGCGTGTCAAAGTAGTGTCCGAATTTCCTGACGCAAACCCATAAATTAGACGAGGTTATACTTCCCCGAAAAGGCGAAGAAGTATAGATCCACATGTCGCTGGTCTCAGCGTAATGCAAACAGCAGACTGCCTAAATACTTCAATTTGGCGGAAAGATCGGGGACACATTCTGTCTGTGTATGCATTATACATCAACACGTTAAATTAATGAATAAAGGACCAAAAATAAATTTTCTAGCAAAGAGTTCCGATATAAGCTTGGCTAATTATAAGGACTTTTTATCTCTGATGATATGCTCTCCTCCACAAACAGATTGGTATTTTGGTAGCCGTCATGATCGCCCTGGATCAGCAGTTATTCTAAGTACACGTGAAAAAAAAATTAATGAAAATTGCGTCAGTGTTATTTGTTATAAGCAATGGACTTATACAGATCGTTCTATGTTAGAAACTAGATTAGAATCTTCTGCAGACTTTGAATAGCATTGCGAAACAGTTTTTAAATCTATTTTTAAAACATAAAATTCTTTCGTACCATATTTTGTAAGTTTTACCTTGTTTCGGTACCATTTTTTCTAAATTTTCTTTAGCGGTTATAGTATTCCACTCCTTGAAAAAGTTTTTACAACTGTACTTTTACGAGCTCCACTATGAAATTTCACTTTGAAAAAAATTAAGAAAATCGATGGTTTGCATTTTGAAATATTCAAGGATAAAGGACACTCTAATGATTCTTTTTATCCTTTTCGGCCAGGATGTTTCTAGCACTATTTTTTCTAAGATACCTACACCTTACCCTTTCCAACAAGCCATATTTGAAGGCTCTACGTAAAGTAGAAAATTTTATACAGTTTTTTGAAAGCAACACGAACCGACGTTTCTCAAAAACTTCAAGAGGCCATATTACCGCAAATATACCATATTTTCCAAAAATATTTCATTTTCGATAATAAGCTCACCAGCCTTTTTGGATAACAAAATATTTTTAAATTCCAAGGAGGGGAGTTCAAAAATTTTCTGAAAATTGGTCGATTTTCTATGGAATTACCCTATCTTTTTATTTTTTAATTTACTAATAACAACCACGAAACCTCAGTAGATTAAAACCATAAGCATTGTTCAGACTGCTTCATCACACAGAATATCAAATTTTCTTTACTAGTTCACCTTCCTTCGTTAAGTATTAATCGTTAGATAAAATACTAACTGGGAAACCAAACGATAACACTCAATGAATAATAAAAGCCTGAAAATCTTAAAATTATATAATCCCTCTTGAATGAAATCCTTAGACCCAGAATCCTTAGAAAATCTTAGTAAATCTTCATTTCGCTGAACAGAGATAAATAATTAGAACTTATTTATTTAGTATTCACAACAATCTCTCATCTCCATTGGCTTACCAGCCAAGTTATAAGAATAGCATCCGTTCATTCATTTGATGATGTGGTGCTGATCCATCCTGCTGACAGCCTTAAGTCCTAATTACAGCTCGAATAAATCTAAGCTAATGAAAAATGTATTTGCGCACGTGTAGGTACATGAAATCGTTGAGTGGCCGTGCTTACATGTAGGTTCCATTTCGTATGAATTTTTATAGGAGCCAATCCACTACAACTTCAGTTCCCTGTGTGAAAATCACTCATTCGACACTTCATTTTCAGATTCCTGCCAAAACAATCCACCGTAACAATATACAATTCCAGCAAACTGTACATTAACTTGGAAGGATGCGTCAACACACTGCGTGGCGAGTGCAAGGAGTTCGTGGCCAACTACGGGAAGGATGGCGATAACAACACCCATGTATCGCGATATCAGTGCTACTACAACAAGGTACGTACATATTCGCATTACGTATTCTACTCAATCAGAAAGCTAGTCTACCGAAATGAAGTGAAAAATCATATCCATTTCACTGGATGAATCAGAATCGATACGAATTTCACAAAGTTCTCTTTTCAGCACGATTCGAGCTTTGTTGTAGCTCGTTACGATCTGGCAAAAACGTATCGCGAGCTGATTATAGCAATTTCAGTGCCGAGTGCTTTCTTCATTGTTTCTTTCTTTTCCCTCTGCATAATTACGCAATCAGTTAAGGTCAGTGGACATTTGGCAATCTGAGCAGTATTTTCCCTTTCAAAAGCAATGTGAAAAGTAGCTTGCGTGCTACAACTTTTTTTTTTACTTTTTTATTCAAATTACACATTCATATCTGCATATGGATGTTTATGCACACGGAAGAAACGCGGTAAATATTCGAACCTATTTTCAGGTGGGCGATGATGCCAAAATGAGATGTAAATATTGTTCGGGAGAGAACTCCGACATGGAAGATAATTTGCCCAAGTCGAGTAGTAAAAAGTACCTGCAGAAGCTGAACTCAAGTTCGACGAGATCGTGCAGACAAAATACTGATATGCGTATGGGAGCTGCGGCCGCCACAGCTGGATTGGTGAGTTTTTGCATGAATGAATTGACTTTGAAATAAAAAAAACCCCATCTTTTTCATCATAGCTCTGAATTTTTCACACATGCGAATTCTGTTTAGGTATGCTTATAGAATTTCATATTAATATTCTCAACGACTTCCATGTTAGCACACTGTAGGAGGCTGACGTGGTAAGTCCAGGAGGATTCAAAATCAAAAAAGGTCAAGAATGTAATCGAGGCTATTTCCTTGAAATATAAAATCAAAATCGTTCTCCAATAAGAGCTTAGCACCAACGCATTTCATACTTGAAACTCAATATCATCTACTTAAGTTTGCTCGCTTGTTGAGCTCTGACTAAGCTCCTTAAATTCCATCCTATCTAATCGGTTTTGTAAGTACAATATGCGTAGCTCAGAAAATGAGAACATATTTTCGCGACACATCATCACGTCGAGGGATGTCGAGGACTGTCTAGGGACGTACCACGAAAAGATGAGCCTGAATGAGAGTCATGATAACGTAATACAATAATATTAATGCATTCCAGACTCTGAATAATTCATCAGAGAGCGAATGAGCAAGGGAGAAGCGGACTCATCATCACTTTTCTCGGCTCCAGTCCGATTTGAATTGCCGCTTCAGTATCTTTATGCGACGGGCGCATTATTTCATACTAACTGAGCCTACTGTTAATAATGCATTATTTATTTCGACTCGGGAAGAGCCAGTCGACCCTTACTAGAAACAAACACTCAGAAGATACGAACACAACTCCCCATTTCATCCACCTGATGATATTATTAAATGTGTACATAACTCCTCGCACCCTACACTCGCCACGCACGGGTTTCTTGTTTACTGAAATATTAAAGTTTACGTTTTGGGTTGAAATGCTTGCGCATTCATAATGATTTTATGAAATTCACCAGCGTGAAATTGAAAAAGTAGACAGTATAGCATGTGAAAGTTTCCTAAATCACGGATTAAAGTGAACTTTTTGAGATTTGATTCGCAATATACTGGTCCTTTTTACGGCGCTATCAGTGAAAAGGAGTACATGCATATCATGGTTTTGGTAAGTGTGCGATGCTCAGAACCTGCTTTGGGTTGAACTTTAAGGATTGAAAGTTCCCAATTAGGCAGTTGAGCGGGAAGAATATAATAGCCAAGATAAATTTAGGCACGCACAAGCTCTTGAATTTGATCTATCATGCTGCTATGAGGGCAGAATGTGAGTAATTAATACGTGTAGTTTCTGAGATATCATTTAGTAGTATCTTAGACGGCTAACGAGGTAATTTAATGCTGAAGGTGTTCTTTTGATGGAAGATATTATAGTGAAATGTTATAGCACACTGATATAGCGAATTGAGGAAAACGTTCCTACTCCTGAAGTATTTTGCTTGTTCAGAAGTAAAGTCGTCTAACTATTTTCAACCAAATGATAATCTTATATGTTTTGAGTATGATAGACTTACACAAATATTCCATATCTCACATTAATTCCACAACTCTCTTCAAACTCTGTAAACATAAATTTTGAGCTTAAGAAAAAATTTGAATTGTCAATAATTTGCTACGGAAGAGAAGTGTACATTTGGTTTTTTTTGAGTTTGAAAATACTGTTTTTGAAGGGACAACCAAAATTGGTGACTCTGAAGAAAACGGAACTTAATTCAATCGGCATTCATAGCGGTTTTATAAAAACCTGACGTGCGTCAAACATAGCATCAGCTCATAATACAGCAATATTGTCTTGGAATATAGTACTTTCGACTCGATGGAAATCTGAAACAGTCAATGAAAGAGGTACACTCTACGTGGAATTTTGTAGAGAATCAAATGTGTCTTCTACAAAATATTGGCTAGTAATATCGTTGATTTGATGCCCATAGTCTATGTACCACACATCAAAACAAGAAGCTCACCAGCAACACCAATATAGTCCGGGGAAATCTAACATGGTGCTTCGGAAAAATGAGGGGAAAGCTGAATTTTGTTGTGAACCGTGGTACTGGCGTGTTGAAAAAAATGTCAAAAGTCCCCATCGATCCGCATGCTGCGTCACTTTTTATACGGGGTCAAAGGTCACCAAAAGTGACATTTCCTAAATATCTCAGTAACGGTTACGTCTTCAGAAAAACAATGTATGACGAATTTGTAGCTTAGAAAATTTCCAACAAAAATGATTTTATTACTTTTTCCTGTAACCATAACCGTTTTGCAGATATATTGATCTAAACATTTGTTACTAAGAACATCCTCTTTCTCACGGCATGTTAATATTATCCGATTTTGATTACGACTTGGCATATTTGTGAGTTTGTTTTTCTATGTTTAAGAGGCGAATAAAAAAAACATGTAAATAAACTTATCTACCATACTCGAGGGTAGATGGAAAAGTGTGCTCCGATAAATCCACCCCCCCCCCCCCATTCCCCTTTGCCATAAAATGGTATCCCTGGGCATCCATCCCAAATCTTCAGAAATGAGCTCGTTGCCTACTCTTTGCCCACTGTTAAACAAGATAGGATCACTTTTTATCCTGTTAATTGCCTTTTCTTGACATCGCAGGACTAGTCCTACACCCACACCCTACCCACCCCCGCAAACGAACCACCCCGAAATACTCGGTTTTTTAGTTTTTTTCCATACCGTCTTATCCCGTGAACGATTAGGGCAAGGTCACGTCATTTCAGGTGCATATTGGTTTCGAAACGTGTCATGTCCCTTTGGCGCTATGCAGTCATCACAGGATTGGTAAAAAAACTGATTCTTCGGGGATAGTCTGCAGCGGGTTGAGCTCCTATAATGTCAAGAAGGAGCGTTTACAGAATTATGCCATGATATTATCTTGCTTTTTCATACTCCTAGGGCCATGATATGTTACAAAACCTATTTTCACCTGCAATGTTATTGTTTTGTCCTGCTCCTTCGTGAAATATCCCATACATGATGCAGCAATACAGTTTATTTCCGAGAAGAGAGTAGCGAGCGGATGCCCCTACAAGTTTTATGGCAAAGGGGGGCGGGGGCTGGTGGGAGCTTTTCGGAGCACACTTTTCCACCTACCCTGGAGCCTGGTAGATAAGTTTGTTTACAAGTTTTTTTTTTATGCGCCTCTTAAACATAGAAAAACAAAATCACAAACATGCCAAGTCGTAATCAAAATCGGATAATATTAACATGCCGTGAGAAAGAGGATGCTGTTAGTAACAAATGTTTCGATCAATATATCTCAAAAACGGTTATGGTTACAGGAAAAAGTAATCAAACCTTTTTGGTTGGAAATTTTCTAAGCTACAAATTCGACATACATTGTTTTTCTGAAGACGTAGCCGTTACTGAGATATTTAGGAAAGGTCACTTTCGGTGACCTTTGACCTCGTATAAAAAGTGCCGCAGCACTCGGATCGATGGGGTCTTTTGACATTTTGTTCAACACGTCAATACCAAGGTTCACACCAAAATGCAGCTTTCCCCTAAATTTTCCTAAGTTTCGCCTTTTTCATGTTGAATTTCACTGGACCAATAGCGATAATGAGACTCAGGAAATCGACAAAAAAACTGATCTTTTATCTTTGGGTTCAATTCCACAACAAAAATCACAGTACCCTCAATTGTCGAGTGCATTTCAAATGATTGTGGAAACCGAATCAAAATTGTATGGTGAAAAGTATCAAATGTTATCACTCACGAAGCTGGTCAACTCAAAGGCCCAGAAAAAACTCACTACAACAACGTTAACATCAATTTTTAACATTACCCAGAAATACAAGCCAAACGAAAAATTACAAGCCAAAGGTCAATAACACTGTCGCTACTGAACAGACCAACCAGTAGTAGTCATAGTATGTTATACACATATTCAAAGTCAATTTTCTTTAGCAGATATTAACAAAAAATTAACTCTAAAAACATTAGTTTCACCGTTAGGGATGTGATCGCGAATCCTTGTCCAGAGTTTTTTTACGAGGTCATTAAGGGAGCTCTCTTTGCACGGCTGATCGCTAGCTACTCTGCTAAGCTGAGTCATCTCTTAGGGAACCTCAGCTTGGGTGAATGGCAACTTTTTCAGTAACTTCGTGAAATGATCAGTTGGCAGATTCCTCAGTGGCTGGCGATTTATTGAGATCCTTCTCGTCGCACCAGCTAATTTAGCCTGTAAGGAACAGACACAGGCTAATTGGCCGTGTTCACTGAAATCCAGGCATTATAAACTTAGAGACGACTAAACAAATGTTCGATTTTTTAATCAACCCCAAAAACACGAGGTTGCCGTTTCCACAGTGCTATTAGAAGTGGCTGAGCTAACAAAACAACTAACCACCATCACACATCTGGTCAACTGGTACCTACGCACTCGATTGCACTCGAGTCCCGCACGAGGCCTCTCTCGCTATCCCGACACGAAAAAAACTATAAAGTCGGCTTCTATCGACCAAAATTTGACCCTAGAGCACAGAAATGTGTTCCCCTTTGCACCTACAAACCTGTCACTTCGAAAAAAAAAACCAAACTAAAACGATTTTTTCAGATGGTTGGACAACGTGACTTATCACTCAGCCGTCGTCTAAATATTTTCAAAAGACTGTCTGAACGGCATTTCCTGAGTTACACAGGCACTCAGAACTGGAAGAAAACTTTTTTCTCATATTGGCGAACCAGCCAACGAAAGTTGATGACACTGGAGCTAGGACTCCGTCGCGAGTTATTTTGGAACTTCATTATTGCAAATGTCTCTAGACCTACTTTAGGCACAAACTTAGCAAACGCTATCTAAAAGAAGTCCTACATGGACTACTTCGACGACATTTGAGAGTAGTTTATACTTAGAAAAATGAGCATATCGTTGGCTGAGCACAAATACTCTAACGATGGTCTCATCATAAACTTAAAGGAATGCCACTTTCTTCGTCCTTCAGTCAAATTCTTTGATTATGATGTTTTGCCAGAAGGCACCAAGCCCTCCTTAGATTAAATTTAGGCAAAAGCAACAGCTAAACTCTTCAAGACGGCTAAAACCTAAGAAGGTTTTTGATGATGGCGAACTTCTACCGTTGCTTTTCCGATACCTCACACAGCTGAGGTGCATCAGCCACTCAAAGCATATTTTTGCGGCTTCGAGGAAGATGGGACATCGACATCGATAGCAAAACTTTAGACCATGCCAAGACTGGCCACACAGAGACCACTCTATTGTTCTTCTCAGACGCAAACACCGAACTTTCTCTATTCGTAAATACAACAAACACCTCCAGTGGGGCTACTTTGTAGCAAAATGTAAGAGCTATTGGCAACTTTTCGGTTTTTACTCGGCCATATTAAGCGTAAAATATAAAAAACGTAAAATAAGCATAGTGCAAACGACCGCGAACCTAAGCGACTTGTCAGGCTGTTTGCTGTTTTCGCCACTTTTTGGAGGTCGAAAGTTTCAAATTGAGCACTCACTTTTGCAATCAAGTAAAATTCAGAAAAAGAAACACCTCTTCAACTTAGAATCTACGTTACGTAAGCGAGTTCAATTCTGACATTCGACTATCTCTGGTGACAATGGTGCCTACCATCCATTCTTTGCGTGAAGTCGGTTCACGAGTTCGGAGAGTGTCCAGGATCGGTCCAGTGTTACCTTACTCGAAGCAGTAAATTTTAAATTTACTCTATTTTTATGATCAGTATTTTATTTAATTAGTTCCACACAGGGGCGGATTTGACCATTTCGCCGCCCTAGGCCTCAGAAATATTTGCCGCCCTTTTCGTGAATTATATGTAGCAATGCGCGGTTTTGTTCGATTCCCTAAAATACTTCGCTGTTTTTCGTTGCACCTGAGTTTACAAAAAAGGAATATCAGAGCAAAACCGGCACCGGTTCGTTCGCAAAAATTTCCTATCATTGCGCCGTCGCCACACAAATAATTATTAAAATACACACACGGTAAAGAACCTACAAGTACCTAAAAAAAAGAATCCAAAAATACCAATTTAACGTCTTCTCATATTTTTATAAGTAAGTTTACTATTCCGTTCAAAGTTTGCTTCCACACTTGACTGGAGATCAACTATGAACTCGACTACTGTAAATTAATGTTCGATATGTTATTAGTTAAGGATAAACCCGAAATATTTTCACCTATAATGTTCTAGATTTCATTTTATAGAAATTTTTTTAATGAAATTAATTTCAGTAATGAAGCACAATTTAAAAAAATACGTCAAAAATAAAGAGATTCGCATGTAGTTGATATACCTGTACCACAAGAATAAAATAAAATTCTCTGAAAAATCAATACACGCAAATATTTATCTCTGATAAACTTTTCCTAAGTTGAAGAGGTATTATTTGGGTTCTTTTAAGGATCTTTTTAGGCTCTTTTTAGGTATTTTCAGATATTTTCTAGGTACTTTTTAGGTATTTTTGAGTTTCTTTGGTCCTTTACCGTGATCGCATTTCGATATTTATTATGAGTCAAACTTTTTAATGTCCGAAAAAAATCATCAGAGGTGAATTTTTGCGTGCATTGATTTTTAGAGAATTTGGTTGGCTTGAGGTGTTAGGCTTATTCAACTCAAATATATGTACATATACGACAGGAAAAAAACTGCCGCTCCAAAAAAGAAAAATCGAAAAGTGGTGGCCCCACATAAAATTGAATATTTGCCGCCCCCGAAATTTGCCGCCCTAGGCCCGGGCCTACCGGGCCTAGTGGCAAATCCGCCCCTGGTTCCACACTTCATTTTGCCCTTGATTTGACTCAGGTACCTACTCTAAGCTAGGCCAACTCAAAATTCGGTGCGCGGTCCTCCATCCGTACCTGATACGAACGACAAGAGCCAGTGCTCTCTCTATAAGATTAGAAGAGCTTTTGGAATGAATGTTGATGGTCTTAAATATAGCTGCTGAGCCCGGAAGGTCAAGAAGTACAATGCTCATCTGTTTTTTTATTTTATCCCCATCGCTGATAATATTTTCTGCACTATTTTACAGAATCTGATTCTTGATTTGTAAAATTTTAATTATATCAAAAGCGGACCGTGTATTGTTTTTGTTGAAAATCTCATCCATTTTTCATTTTTAATATTTTTGAATTAATTACCTTTTTTGTCCAATGTTTTTTGACATACCATCTGAGTGTGCTTTTGTTTTTTTACTATGCTTTTTATTATTATTTCGCGGCAATTTTTATCAAAGCAGTTCTAACGTTAGTGTGAGGTAAAAGGTCGTATAATCTTATGCATCATCTGATTGAACTTATTGCAGAGAATTGAGTAAAATCTTGCTAGACGATCAAGTACATTTTTTACAGCAAATAAATTTAAAAAAAATTTCAGACTCAAGTACATTTTTTTTTGTATCGTTTGCAACATCAAGACATTTGTTTCAATACTTTGCATTACAGTTGAAGCTCATATTCAGATCTTTCCATTACCGGATTCAAAAAAAAGATCAACGATCAAATCAATTAGCAAACGAATTTTAAAACGTATTATTTTGGCCAGATTTTTAATGAATAAAAATAATTTTTATTTAACTGTACCTACAAAAATATATTGTAAAACGATTGATTAGATATGGCATGGAATAGAATCTATTTGTTTTTTTTAGATTGAATCATCGATCCTAGACGCTCACGAGCTGGCAACCAGTACCAAATCATTACTACCGATAAGTCCGTTGAACGAAACCACCGAAAAAACGTTTTCTAAATCAGAAGCAAATGACGGTGCTGATAAACCATTGATGATCATCTAGACACCACTAGCATTTTTATAATGTTTTATAATACAAAAATATTATACATTTAATGTGAAATCGGGATCAAAAAGCGATATTTATACGAATTCATAGATGAAAATATTGTCCAATGCCTTTTGATAAAGACTCTGAAAATATATGTGTGCGAACGGGAAAATCTTTCAAACGTTTATATACTCTTTACGAAAACATATTTATATAAATGTGCATAAGCATACATTTATAAATGTCATTGGATTCAATTTCGATCTGTAACTACCTCTTATATATTTATATACAATCTATGCAACTAATATTATACTAAATGGACATTTAACTGCCTTTAAAATACTTTGACTTTAATACTTTAGTATTCAAAACAAAAAAAAACTCACTATGATACCTTGAAATTCACGTCGATACATGTTACTTCGAAGAAAGGACACTTACAAGTGCTGTAATCAGCTTTTTTTTTCCTGCACACGTAAAATTAGTAGCAATGTAATGAAGCATCTCATAAATTATTCAGTAGAGTAGTACGTGGTTTACGAGCCTAAAATTTTGCACGTCAATACATAATTAAATCGATCTTCACATTAAAATTTCGAAATTCATTGCAAATTTCTCTCACAAAGAGAAAAAATGAAATCAAAATATTATCCTTTTTGAATTGAATCAAATACCAAATGAGATTTGTTAGATGAAAAATTAACGCTGACAATTAGTGCTTTCATTTAGCACTGTGTATACAGATTCTTGCTGTGTACAATTTTTGCTATAAAATATGTAATTAAATGTGTTAGCTGGATATTCCAGACCTGATTGAGTAGCTAGCTGTAGAAAGTTGTGGTATATTGGGATCAAAGTAGAGCGGAAAAACGATATGTCCAGTGTAGTTATAATTTGTTTTAAGAAAATGCTTTAAATAGCTGAATACCATTCGAAAAAATTGCTATACTAGTCGTTATTAATTCAATTTTTTTATTAAAAAATCACGCTATCCGAAATTCTTGAATTATCAAAAATTATATTTACATGGAATGCGTGAGTGGTTTCACAGCTCAATCTAATTGATTTTGAAAATGCATTTCTAGATGCTGTAAATTTCATGCTGTAAATTTATATTAAGAATGATATTAGCAATTCTCGCACGACTGCAAAGTGCCTTTCATACTAAAAAATCTCTGATTCATATACTTGTAGCACAAATTAAAATATACATTCATACATAAATACAAACTTATATGCATCTACACGCAAAAAAATATATTAGCAATGATGTATGTACCTCAAAATGATTCAAATTGCGCATTTCAATATTTGTGTAAGATTTAACTTAGTTTTAAGAGCCAAATATATCATTAAAATTAAATTAAAACTTATAAATTATTTGTGAATAAATAAATAGCTTTCAATATATTTTTAAAGTGATAATAGAGAGAAAAAAATAGAGTGTCTGCTTTTATTTTCGGAAACGCCACTATGCCTGATCCTAGCCAGTTTGGTACTTATTTTAATCGTTTATTGTTTGGCAAGCTATTTATCTGTGGGAAATTTACAGCGTGAACTGACCAACTTCATTTGCTTAGCCTAAAAATTCAATTCAACTCAATTTCAATGGTATCACACCTAAAATATTTTACTATGAGACTCTATTTCCGCAGCAATTTCGATCTGATTCAAGATAAGGTGACTTTGGTACCATCTAAAACCTTCATGAAATATGTAAGCCTGTTTTTGGCTATTTAGAACTATTGTTTATTCTTCAAACAACTAGAATATCGTATAGCAACTGTAGCATCGGAAAGATTTTTTTCCATTTGCATTTATGAAAATGAACTATAAAAACGTGACTTTTTATATCGCTTCATCGAACGCATCTATCCGACTAAAGGCAAAACATTGGGTCTGTTCCTTAATTGCTCGGATAAACACTTTTGGGATAAAAACTTACTTCCGTGAAAACTTTCCGAAAACCAGAAGAGTAAAGGAACTGATTTCGGGTAAAAACGGACACTTTACAAAAGACGCGTGACTTAGAAAGAAGAGAGACAAATTGAAAAATTGAATTGAAAGTTTCGGTTTAGGTATGACTCATTTGCATCCGTTTTTATTCTAGAAGGTCAGTTTTTTCAGAATCCATGTAGCTTTAACATTTTTGAATAGCATTAAAATGCATTCAGTCTTGTAGTCGTTGAAACTGTGCAAGTAAAGTGTGTTCGTTACATCGAGCTCAAATTAGGGACGAATGCAGCAACAGCTGCCAACCGGATTTGTGCCCCATTTGGAAACGATTTTGTGTCAGGACTTGCATCTCAACAATGGTTTGAGCAATCTTGCAGCGGGAATGACAGCCTTGAAGATAAAAGCCATCCTAATGTGGTGCCTCGGATACGTAACACTTATGCTGTTGCCGACATAGAGGGCAACCCCCTTCAAGTTCGCAAGAATCAAGCGTGAAGTTCAAGGTTGACAAAAGTACCATTATTTGTCATATTTGATGCCTGGGGAAGAAACGACGGCTTGATCAGTTCTAAACTCACCAAAAAACAACCAAATACAGTGTGCACGGATCTGATAGAAAAACAAAAACCGATCAAAAGCTTCTAGTAGTCGAAACATATGTAAGGATAAACAAATTTCCATAGTACGAGAGAAACTCAGAATAGCCTAAACGCATATATTCGACCATTGTGAAAATGCCAGAGGGAATATAAAAATCCCTGGTGTAAGATTTGGCAGTCAGTATTTTAGAAGCGAACCGAAAGAATTCGACTGTGAACCGTTAAATTTTGTACGCGAAAATGAATGAATCTTTCTGTATGAAGTAAAGTGCTTTATTTGTAACGATTACTGTTTTGAATAAAAGTGTTTTTGCAACGAAAATAATTCTAGATACTGATTCCACAATGAGGTCTATAGCCGGAATGGGAAGGAGATGGATTCAATTTTTAGCATTGAATACTTGTTGAAGCACCATCTATGGCGAAGTCCTATTATTTTCTTTTAAGCTGCCAAATGTGAAGTGCATCGTTAAATTATGATCAAAACTATCGAATACTCAGTGCGAAAATTACCAATACATTATGCAGCTTTGAATAAAAAATATATAATATAAATTCAGATGCCACAGTTGGCCAAAAAAATTCGGAATTCACGAAAAAATAGATAATCCGGTTATAAGAATCGTTATTGTCAAAACTACAGCTCTTGAAAACCAAGATGGGTCCTAGTTTCTTCAATAAATTTCACTAACATTGTTTAAACTGCTATGAAAAAGAAATTTCGAGAAAATGAAGAATGACTCACTACTAATGAAACCTTGAATTAGAATAACGAACAATTAGTTGAAGAATAATATAAATTCATTATGATTGAAAAGCGCATATTTTTTACATTGAAAAGTATTTACGCATAAACAGCGTATTGTTTGGTAGGTATATGGATTTCAATCCCTGCTGACAACATCAAAACCTCAGTACCACTTCAAGAATATTTTTCCTTTCGATTCCAGAAAAGTTAGACACCATACCAAATATGATATTTTGTTTTAGCAACCATGCTTTTAAATTTCTCTTAGTTTATCGCATATTTCAATATCATAATTTATACAATGATATATTTGTAGTAATATTCAAGTTTCGACTTGAAATAATCAAAGTATTTAAACAGCTTTATAACACGAATCGAGTATTCTAGTCTAAAAATATTCGAACAAATTACAAAGAAGGATCTGAACCACTGCCACTTTACTGATCTCTTCGATATATGTATTAGCATGTTGTTTCTCAACTTTTTATCGATCAATCTTTAACAGTATATGCTACAGTACTTATAAATTCGTACTCACCTTTAATTGTTCCTGTCGACGGTAGGCTTGCAGCATCATTTGCTTTCTTGCTTCTTCGCTTATTACTGGTTCTCGGCCAGGTGGGCCTTGGCCACGAGATGAAATTTTCACGATAACCTTTAACTTATTTATTAGAGCATACGTCTCTCAACAAACTAAATCACATCTACCTTTGTCTTATCGTTATTTCCCACATAGTCTTTTAGATGCTTTTCCGCAAGCATTTCATGTCCAGCAAACCACAATACTGCCTTTGCTGGCTCGATAACTTCCTTCGATGCCTAAACAAATCCATTATTAAATTTATCATAGAAATATGAAAGAAACTCAAAAATATATTTACATGAGTTCCTGATAAATCTTCAGTATTGGTGAATTCCATACGAATAGGATCATGAGGTGGAAGTTGCATGGGGTAAACAATTGTAACGGCTCCCTTTAATATATGCATTGCCTCTTCGACTGTTTTCAAAGTCAATGGTGTATTAGCGGCCACTAATTTCTAAAAAAAATGCCATGAACTGAATGAATGCAAACTACATTTCTAACAGTATTACCTTATCAATCAAAGCTTTAGCATCAGTAATTGCTTTTTTCAGAACCTCTTGCATAGACGCTTTCGGTGCATTGCCATTACGTCTACCAATTGGGTCCTGGAAATTATTTAATGTGTTTGCGTTAACATTCTACATATTTCCAAATCCTCCTAAAGTACCTTATTAAATTCAAATCCTCCACTCGGAATGCATTTTTCGCCCCATATGTCCTTCAATTTTAATTCTTCAATCTGTTCGTCAGTTAGTCCTTGCATTTCTTGCGGCAAAAAAGTGCCATGCTCTGCAAGCTCTTCGATTTCGGTGCAAATGCGGTGAATTTTTAGACGCCCATTGAAAAGGGAGCAAATATCCTGTGAAACTTTTTGCACTAATTCTTTCACTGACGTATCAAAAAGGAATTGACTTTCGTCACCGCGTTTAACATGAAGACGCACCATTTTGTTGGTAATATAGGTTTAGTTCAAGTTAGAAATTTTTAGAAATATTGGTTTTTATTCCTGAGTTATTTGAAACTTTTGCCGTTTTCGCTCGAAAGTTTAGTTCGGTAGTAATAAATCAACTGACATCGATGCCTATTACTAGGCAACATCAATGTTTACTTCATGTAAATTGGGGATGTGGTAACTATGGAATCATAAACAGGAAAGTGAGTCTGCTTATATTTATTGCGAGAATCAGCGGGATTGTTCAATTTGTTGAATTGACTTACATGTTACATTATTAAAAATTACCAGGTACAGGATGCGCACAGACTCACCTGAATTCGTTACATTTTTCTATTCATGTTAACATGTGTTTCAGGTCATAAGACAAAGGTTTGAATGAAAATTTCGGCATCCGGGCCTTTCCGAATTGACGTCTTCGCCTTTTTCTTTGTCTTCAGCTTTTTATAACAGAATTTGTCGTCTGACCAAGTCAAGCTCGTCGGAATTCAGTTATCTTCGTCTTGGCATTGCGCTCCCGTATAACAGTTCATCAACACGTTCGCTTGATCGCGAAGTATAGCTGTCAGTTGACTTGGTGTTATTTTGGTGGTTTTGGGAAGTTATATCAGTCTAGATTTACACGCCTCAACTCAGCGCCAGTTTTTACGAGTTGGTGAAAAGTTCCACTAAAAAACACGAGTTGGTATCCGTTTCTCGTATTCAATAAATTGTCTTGCTAACCAAGCTCTGCAGGCAAATTCGGACACTCCGTGCGGGCTTGCTGCGAACTGTCATAAAAGCTTAACTATTCCACTGACGTCACAATCAGTTATAACAAGCTGAAGACAAAGACGAAGACATTAATTCGGAAAGACTCTATGTACATATATGTATAAGCAAACATCATCAGTAATTGACTCGAATGCCTAATATTACATACATAGTTCGTTTTTTGATCTTTCTTAATTAATGTTACCAAATTATATATTAACTCTTGCCTGAGTTGAATAACCTAAACTTCTAATGCACCTACTAAAATCTTTACATATTTAAACATTTCTTTTATTGAATGTATAGAAACTAAAGTAAAGAAAGTAATCCGACAACAACCCTTGTACGGGTCTGGGGGTTGAAGTTGGCAGAGAGCTTCATCACAAATTTGCAATCAATGTGGATTCGAGTGTGGAGTGACTAGTTCCACGACTCACTTTATCCATGATTTAAATCAAGTAATCAGAATTAGGTACATTGTTCGAACTTGGATTCGAACCAGGGACCCCACATACAAGTCAGCGCTCTACATACTAGGATTTTTATAATGGAATTAATCGACTTAAATTAAATTGACTTAAGTAAATATTCGAATGCGTAAAGAACAATTGACTTTACCATAGTGTATTCTTCGGTCGGTTTCGTTAAGTTCCGGTAAATTCGCCTGTAAAATCATTTGTAACCTATATCTACTCACCGGACTGTGTGAATAAGAAACTAGGAATTTTGACTTTGACGGTACTTTCACATTTGTTCGGATAAGATTGATCTGGGTATACTAATTAATCGACAGCAGCACACTGAAAAAAATCAGTTAAATTCATTCATGTTAAATGTATTTTGGTTGGGCCCTAAAATAATAAAACCAACACATACATACAATCCATTCAATTTATTTTTTATTGATTTTTACAAAATATTTCCATAATTATTAATATAACTACTCTAGTTTTGTATAAAACATACAAATTAAAGACTCATTCCATTTAATAAATAAATTATACTTAAATATACAAACAACACTTACATTCTATTTTCTGTGATGTCTAATTTCAAATTAGTAAATAATCATAGATGTCTTGAATAAATAGTTCAATTTCGAACTTCGTTTTACGATTTATAAAAAGTGTTGAGCGTAATGTTCGCTACTATTGACAGGGGTTTTTTTGAGGAAATATCTAGTCTCATTTAATTTGGTTTACTAAAAGTTTTTCACATGGTTTTTTCACAGATTAATTGCACTCATTACTTACTACAATATTGATGCAAAATGATCGACATTCTCATTTTCAATCAGATGCTTCTTAATTTTTTTTCAAATCCAGAACTTTTACGCCACATAATCTCAGATACATAGGTTCATCTTAAACTGACTCATCAAACGCTCACGTAATCCCTTTTCCATTAAACTATAATTCAGAAACTAATCGAACATTTTCTTGAATTTACAAAAAATGTCGTAACTTTAAGAAGATACTTTTTGAAAATTGACTTTTTCATTACACTTTTGATTCCTCAATAGTCCTTGAGCACGCACACAGGATATTTTACGAATCTCAAAGTAGTAAAAATTTGTAAAATTTAAGAAATAGATTCATACCATCAATTTCTTTGTTTTATTTTTTATCTTTTTTTGCATTTTATTGATGTTGTTAGTTGCTTAGTGTATGGTCAAATGTGTAAGTTGTTCTTATTTTAATATTGAGGAAGTCAAAATCACAATAATTTAGAAAATCATAAATTATTTCGCTTAAAAGTGAGTCTCTAGCGATTTAAAAATGAAGATTTCATTATCTTAATACCTTGCGGAAATTTTCTAATTCGTATATGCTGTTGGAAAGCCTGTAATCGAAAGCGATAAATGAGTTATTACATTGGACAGAGAGCATATTTTTAGTTGTATTTGAACATTATACATAATGTATACGCGCAAATATGTAAAAAGTTCTTACCTTCCAAACGCATTAAACAGGGCTACGATTTCCGTACGGGAAAGTCGAAATAGAGCCCCAAACTCTGTATGCCGGTTCCAGGCATTGGTTTCTGCTACGTAGTTTAGTTTTTCCGAAAATAGAATTTTTAACGCTGTGCCGAGTCCTTGAGTCTGAAAAAGATTTGTTTTTTACTTTAATTGAATCGTTTAATCATTGCTACGTATAGCAACTATTTCATTTAGCTGTTAGAAGCTTTGAAGTACATGGAGTTTTATCAGAATAGCAGGTGACTCAGCGTTGTTTTTTATTGCGGATTTCATTATGTATTAGGTTCGGTTTCGTACGGCTAAGCTGAGTCAACTAACTCTGAGTCAACTTATTATCCATTCGAAATTGTTAGAAAAATTTCCAATACTTGCGTTAAGATCTTAGTTAACTGATAAGTTAGCGTTTCTAGCACGATACGAGGGGCGGCTGAAAAGTTTTGAACCTAAGTACCTCTAAGTGTCACTAATGTTTCCCACTGCATTTTACTAATTCTGAAAAGCCTCAGTAGTATAACCGCCGAGTTTCATGTCATTAGGACCATAAAACATTTAGTAATTGAACCGTAAACATCACAATGTCTGGGAAGCGCGCATTGTATGGAATTGGAGTAGAGTTTTCATAAAATTCTTCACAAAGAAGGGCAAAACGTCGACGGAAATATTTGAAGAGATGTCTGCAGGATGATCTTTTTTTTACTGCCATAAAACCCTGGAGCTGAGAATGCAAGCATAGCAGGGAGTCGTTGGAAGATGATCTCATGTAAGGATGTCCAAACACAAATTATATTCAGCCAAGAGAATTCACAATAGGCACTCGATTTCGACAAGATTATTCGAAATCCGGCCAAAAGCCGAGAGAAATGTGTAGTAAGTGAATCAGGTAGATTTGAGGTCGATTTGGTCTCAAATTGATCAACTGATCAAAATTGCGTAATTTGCATTCTGTACAAAAAAAATTGTTCAAAAGGATCGGTAAATCATGTGGTGGCAAATAGAAGTCATATGTATTCGCAAGGAACGAATCGCTGATATTTTGAATACTCATTTGCATATACAAAAGGTTTGGGCACGATGGGTGCCAAAAGTGCTCACTCCGCTGGACAAGCAGTATCGAGTCACAACTTAGCCAGAGCTTTTTGACATCTGGGGCGATAGTCTTGGAAACATTTTTCTCGCATTATCACGGCTAATGAACCATGAATCCGGACGTACTATTCACAGTCAAAACAGGAGTCAATGCAATAGATAGAAAAGAGAGAAAAACAGTCAGGGGAAATCAAAGTGAAAAGATCGGCATTCCAGCTTATGTCCACTGTTTTGTAGGATTGTGAAGGCATCCTTTTCATAGACTAAATTCCAAAAAAAAAAAAAAATAACACTGATGGGATACTATTACGCCGTATTGCTGACAAAAGCAGTAGGATGCAGCCAAACGGCGAGGCAAACTGGCATAAGAAGTCCTGTTTGTGCAGAACAATGCGTTCCTAAACACTGTGCGAGTTTTAAGATGCGTCCTGGGCGAGACAGGATTTGAATAAATCGACTACACACACATTATAATCTGATCGTTTTCGTTTTTCCAATTTAAAAAAAAATTCGAGAACGAAGATTTTCGAGTGACGAAGAAATGAAGGTGGTAGTAGACGAAGATTTTGAAGGAAAAGACAGGGAATATTTTTAACTGAATGGAAAGCCCTTTATGACAAATGTAAGAAGTGCATTATATAAGTGGAAGAATACTAGTGATGGGCGCTTCTGTTGTATTCAGAAAACGAAAACGAACTGTTTTTTTTTCCAAAAACAACTATTTTTTAAAACTTTTTGAAAACTGTTTTCACTCGACCAGCAGCAGGTTGATACTGGGTGTTACCATTAGTGATGGGCGTTTCTGTTGTTTTCAGAAAACGAAAACTATTTTAAAAAAAACAGTTTGAGAAAAACTGTTTTTTTTCAAACATGTGTATTTTTAATACCCAAGTCTCAAAAATGTTCAGTCGTTCTTCGTAATGTGCCATGTTATTGATCAACACACGCGACCGATTTTTTTGACTAAAAATCGCACTTTGAACATCAATTACTCCACGTATTCAATTTATTTGGCACCGTGTGCTAACATCCTGAAGGACATCCTGGCCGACGATCTCTAATAAAACATGCTTTTAGACCGTGCGAATTGGAAAAAAAATCGATTTTGCTAAAAAATATTCGTGTTCTTATATTTAAAAAGTTATGTTTACTTTGAAACGTGCCTTGAATACAACTTAAATAACCGAACGAAAACATTAACATGCTTAAATGTAATGGTACTTTAACCAGAAACTAATTGAAAACGCTTGAAATGAACAAACTGATTTATTTTAAAAGAGCAACAGCCAACTTAAATCACAAGTGAATCCTCGACTCTAATTGATCATGTTATAAGTTCCTCTAATTTCCGCACACATAAATTCAATATCAAAATTTATGGCATGCACGATTTAGGTTACAGGTCTAAAAATTAAACTATTTGAGGTATTTTCATTCCTAAATCTCCTATGAAAGTATTTCAAAAGACTATTCAAAAAAGACAGATTTTCGAATGTAGTCCGTGATAAAACTCATGATTTACAACTTGAATCACGAGAAATCGAATAAGAGAAACCAATTCATACTTTGGTTTGCAAAGAAACTTTCAATTACTTATAGACAAAGTCCTCCGAGAAGCAGTAATTGGATAAATAGTGATATTTTGAAAATATTGAAGTAGAAAAATTGAAAATGGCACTTACAAGAGAAATAAAACTAGTGAAACGCTATTACAATGCAGGCAAATAAAAAATAAACCAATCAATTTAATGAGTACAGCTTAAGATAGAGTACTTAATAAAAATATTGGTAACAGTGCAAGTTGATATATATTTATAGTACCTAAGGTAAAAGAAACAACACTTACTTGTAATTTTCCCCATAAGCGACACTTATCGCATCCAACGCAATCCATAATACGCGATATGTTCCGGAATTTTTCCTTAAAATCACTTTTCAATTTAATAGCACCCAAACCGCTCGTAAACATATGACTTTCATCAAAATGCGATGTAAACGACCTGCAAAAGTAAAAATCCAAATAACAACTTCAAAAGTTCCCATCCAAGCAAATATAATCTATCGTACTCAATCACATTCAGCAAATCATGGACTGCAACTTTAACCTCTGAATCTTCCTCTTGATTTCCTGTGTAGAATTCTTCTTTGCGCAAAAACGGTGAAATTTTGGCTAGAGCTCGTAGCTCCACTAAATAAATGAAATATAAATTCCTAAGCCAATGTGGACCTTCGTTATTCGTTGTTTCTGGGCCGAATCTGAATAAAATTAAGTAGATCATATACATAGAATCAAATCAACAGCGATTGTTATACCTCCTTTTAAATTCTGCTGCATTCGCACCCCAGACTCCTTTCAGATCAAGAAAATCTTTCGATTCCGACAGCAAATACTTTGCACTCAAGTGAATATTAATGCTGGTGTGAAGTCCAGATATCAAACGATAGAAAGCTCGCTGCTCCATGCATGCGTACGATGTATCCAGTTGTGGGATGTACGATGACAGTTTTTGTGTTTGGTTTACGGTTCTGTAATGTTTGGTGAAATGTTATGTATTAACTATTCATCACACATGTGTTCGGACTTACTTAAAACAATTTTCCAAGTAAATACTTCTCCAAATTCGATGAGCGGATTCTCCTTTATAGCCAGTATAGCGTTCGGGGTTCAAGAGTAAATCGACATATTCAGCTCCATTCTGCAAATCATCCAAAATACAAAATTCTTCTTCGGCAGCATCGTGATCAGCCCATTTCTTGAAGCCTTGATGAGCTGCTGGGCTTATACTTGTGTTTAAGTAACTAAGCTCTTCATTGCAATCGTGGACATCTTGTGCATCTTGCGAATACTGAAAACGAGAAGAAGATTAATATTTTCCTAACACGTACGCATGAGAGTTATCAAGAAAGCAAAACTTTTCATATAAGCTGAGAAATTTTATAAAACTGTTAACATAATTATATGGGCTCTAACAGAAAAAATGCGTACATACTGTAGAGATTGGCTTAGCATTTTTTTTTTATCTCATAAGGACAATTTCATTAAAAGTATTTTTACACACATCATATAAAGACTAAATGATTAGGGGTTTTTATTTATTTATTTATTTATTGTTGTTTACGGACAATAACTCCTTTTAAGAGGTGTAAATAAGACAGAAACAAAATTAGAGCCTTAGCAGTAACTTAAAAATTAAATTATTTAATCTTATTACTTAGTCAACTAATTACATAAGTTCATTGAGAACGGAAAAAAACTATAAAAGATGATAACTGAGCAAATTTCAACTTATGATACCACAGATTTCACTTCAGTCGAGGTAGTTCCATAGATTATTGCCTATTTTCTTTATTCGCTCCAGTGGAGTGTTTTGGCCAAACTTTTTTCTATAGCTAGAAACGTAAAAGATGTATCGGCCTCTCGTCGCTCTGGAAGGTATTCGAAAAGATAATTCGCCAAGTAGATTTGGAGCTTCGATACGGCCGGTTAAAAGTTTATATAAGAATACAGCGACAGTCATAATTTTTCTTACTTCTACTGACGTCATATTAATAAGTCTTCTAATTTCTGAATAATTTGGGTTCAAACAATGGATGTGGAGTTTGTATGCAATGCACCGTAAGAAGTTGTTTTGCACCCTTTCAATAGAGTTAGAGTGCACTTGATAATAAGGGCACCAAATCAAGGAAACATAGTCGAGTTTACTTCTGACTAGTGAAGTGAATAACATTTTTAGAGTAATCATATTCCGAAAATCAATAATGCTTCGTTTAATAAAACCCAACCGTCTAGCGTCGTTGGTTATTTGAGCTATATGTGGAGCAAAGTTTAGAGTTGAGTCAATTAAAATTCCAAGGTCCTTAACAATATCTACTCGCTTGATTTTATAGTCTTTTAGGATGTACGTATTAGGAATATCTAGTTTAGTGCGGTTGAATATGATATAAAGACATTTGTTAGCATTTAATTCTAGGCCGTTAAGATTACAGTACTCGGTAAACCTATTTAAGTTGGATTGTAATATGGAAATGTCGTTGGTGGAATTAGTTTTCCTAAAAATCTTGCAATCATCAGCGAAGAGTAACAATTCAACATCTTGAAAAATAGAGCGAATATCATTCATAAATATTAGAAAAAGTAAAGTGCTCAAATGTGAGCCTTGAGGTACCCCTGAGGTGGGAATAAACGGCTGAGATTCGGCTTTATTGACGCAAACTATAAGCTCACGGTTTGTGATGTAGTCACATAACCAGCGATGCAATGAACCCAGAATGCCACAAGCTTGCAGTTTTTTAGTTAAAAGAATATGATTAATTTTATCGAAGGCTTTACTTAAGTCAGTGTGTACTGAGTGCACCTGAGAATACTCTGAAAATGACGCTGAAATATAATTATAGTAGGCTAATAAATTAGTTGTTGTTGATTTGCCTTTACAAAATCCATGTTGGTTGGGAAGAATATGAGACCTTAATATAGGAGTAATGTGGTCGGTAACAATGCTTTCGAATATCTTGGGAAAAACTGATAAAATGCAAATTGGGCGATAATTATCTACATAACACTTGTTGCCAGATTTATGGACTGGAATAACAAATCCAGATTTCTATTTCGCAGGGAATAATCCTAAAGCTAAGGATTCATTGAAAACTCCAAGCAAAGGTACAACTAGATTTAATGCGCAGTACTTAATAAAAATGGGTGGTATGCCGTCTGGCCCTGCCCTCTTGGTTGGATCGACTGAGGTCAGTTTATTCAGCAATGTTTCTGCATTCATAGCAAATGATGATAGATTTATAATATTACTCAACATAGGCGCTAGATTGTGTATAAACCTTGGAGAAGTAGCTAGCCAACATGTGTGCTTTAACATTATCGTTCGAACTTTCCGAAGAATCAAAGACCATAGTACTCGGCAAAGAGTTGGTAAACATTAAATATTGATATGATTCCAAAAATACTTAGTATTATCAGGAATTCTAGCTTCGAGTTTACGCAAATAATTTTGAAAGTCTGATCTCAATAAGCGTTTAAAGCTATTGAATTCTGTATGTAGTTATTGTCACAAATAATATAATATATCTCTACAAATGCACTATTGCAACCAATCGCATAAAATCGTGTCAGTGAAACACGTTGCACTTCCAACGCATTACCAACCATTTATCACGTAGACATATTTAGTGATGATAAGCAAACAATAAGCAAGCGGCCTGTCTATTAATTTCTTTTTATCAACTTTATCGCTACGTCTAAGACGCTTATCAGTCGATTTATTTTTATATAAGGAAATCAAGTTCATTTATCTGCCGATAAATGTTGTTTCAGCCATTGCTACTAAATGTTGCATCTGATATAATCATACATACGCCTTTTCGATTCACACTTTCATGAAAACAATAATCAAACATGTTTGGAGCAATATGTTTAATGAGGAAACCATGATTAAATAATAACATCAACCCACCCCTGTGAAGGAAAATATAAAAGTAGATTCAGATAACATATCACGTTATTTACAACGCCCACATAATAGTTTTTTTTCGTTAATGTTAAGAATGAAAATATTATCAGAAGGCCACGTCTTGCTTTGAAGAGTATAGATAAATTGAAAAATGTAGTATAGTATTTATTTTGTGCTTATTGCTTTTTTTGTGAAATCGGTGAGATATACCGAGCAGAGCTATTAAATTACATGGTATAATTTTTCACGTAAAACAGGTGCTATTTCACGGTTCAAACACAAAACAAATGCATTGCAAACTTGTAATTTACAGCTTGAGTAATTACTGCTATAAAAAACATAACATTGATTTATCATGTAGTATTCTATGGTTTCGCATTATTTTTAATTTGATGGATGCACGTTTGTTTAGTGCTAGTTGTTAAAATTTTTTTAACAACTTAGAAACGATTTCAAAGTATTTTCAGTGCATTCACTTTGCTGTTGATGGAAAAGGTTTCAAAAATACACTGAAAAAGTTTCAAGTTGATGAATTAGTGGACAAAGTTATTTCTATTATTTGTTTATTTAGTTACTTATAATACTTAGAGACTAGACAGACAGCCACTTTAATTACTAATTTACTAATGATCATTTATACCTAAATTAGTAATTTAAAAGTTGCTGACACACAACACTGGCGTTATTGATGAATACTATCACTGACTGTCTGTCACTCAACCAATTAGTTTTTCGAAAATGGAGTAAGTGAAATAAGTTTATGATGCCTCTTCTATGTTCTAATGAATGAAGTTGGAGTATAAACCGCGCAAGAAATACGTTAAAATTTTTTAAATATTTTGAATTTAAATTGGACACCTCAAAAAAGTTGTCTTCTTCTACTTTTTCAATGCGTAAGCCGACTTTTTACAATGAGATTATGTATTATATCGGCCAGTTCTACATAATTTAAGAATAAATGACCAAAGTTTGACGATCATTTGCGATTTGCTTAATGATTGATAATTTGGTCGTTTAGTGGTAATTAGTCCAAATTACCATTTGTCACACAGCACTTAAGTGATCATTTACCGCAAATTATCATTTAGGCTGCACTATCTGTCTAGTCTCTAAGCTCAGCACACGAGGGCCCTGGGCTGAACTTAGTAATGTATATGAGTTCATGATTTCATTTTGTAGATGATTGCCTGATTCATTATAACGTGTACAATGATAGCTCAATATTTTTTCACAGACGAACTCTAGGTTTCTGCATCTCTCCGCACCGGAATCTGGACAAACGTCTAATATACATCCGAAATCAAAGAAATTAGCTTTATAAGATTATAATGCACGCAATGATATTAAGAAAAAGTATAATTACTTAGCACAAGATTTTCTAACGAAATCCCGCAAAGTATACGAGAGCTATGTCAATATAATTGACG
Organism: Nemotelus pantherinus; assembly: GCA_963978885.1. Taxonomy (NCBI): domain Eukaryota; kingdom Metazoa; phylum Arthropoda; class Insecta; order Diptera; family Stratiomyidae; genus Nemotelus; species Nemotelus pantherinus. The sequence continues at coordinate 50,501,583 of OZ022263.1, read as the reverse complement.
AAAACATAATTTAGATTCTCTAAAAAATTTTTTGACTTTGTAAACATGAAACGAAAAACTTCAATCTACTTTATGTCGATATATATATATATATATATATAATTCTAACTCTTCTAGTCCCCAAGAAATATTTGATTTCTTCTCCGACTACTTCCAGAAAGCTTTAAATTCACCCAGGATTGATTTAATACGATCCAATTTTTCCAGCTTTCAAAACCAAATATTTTATATTAAAGACCAAGTTTTCCAAGAAGTCGGCAGATTTCTCTAGAAATCGGCCAAGAAGTCGGCAGATTTCTCTAAAAATATCGATAGAAAGAAATCAAAATATATTTAACTTCTAAAGTAAAAATTAAAAAAAAGTAAAGTAAAAATTCTAAAGTAAAAACTTGAATGAAAATATTGGGTTGAACGAGTAGCTTTAGAAAAATTAAACACAAAATTCATCTGTAAAAGAAGAGTGCGGTGTAAACAAGCACACGTTAGCAGTCCTGCTGCCGATGAAATTCATATTACATTTTGTATAATTCGTTGCCTCACCTTGCTTACAACTTGTAAAAAATTTCTATTATACGGTGTTCTAGTTTTTTTGTCTTTTTGGAAAACCTTTCATCTTACATTGAGTGTCAAAAGTAGTGCTAAACAATCAACCAAAAGCTATGGAGGTATTGCCAATCTATCGAAACGTTTCGAAAAAATTATCAGTGAAATGTACACAAATTTAACAACACCTCTCTGAAATAAGCAACATAGTTTTAGATAATGTAGGTCCTCTACGACTAATCAATCTCATGACTATAATCTCAAATACTGCAATGTAGAAAAATAATATCGAATTGGTATTATATCCACTGACTTCTGCAAACACTTCAACCATATCTTAATAATTAATTTCCAGTAGTTCGGTATTGGAAACCCTGGTAAACCGATGTAACACTTATCTTTGAAGTCAAACTCAACAGGTAAAATTCAAAGGTTTCTGGTCCAAGCATTTTTCGTTTTTGGTGTGTTTTCTACTGTTTGTATTGTTCAAAATATTTATTTCTGATCCTTCGAAGGTTTTGGTTGACATTCCACACCTCAACTACTCAAGCAATCTGAAAATGTATACAATCGGAATCACTGAATTCTGAAACAAGCTCGACTTTAACGTTAACAAATCCATACTCTGTGCTATTTTCAAAAAGGCCACAAGTTTAGTCCTTTCCTTTCAGGTTATTTCAGGCTTTTTGGGACAGGTATCACAAAAGTATGCCGTTGTTTACGGTGAGAGAGGACTCAGCCAGCTTTGACTTTACTTATTATACTCCAAACTAGCCTTCTATTTAATGAAATATTTTGTGGGTATCACTGGATGGTACATAACCTGGTACCTTTTTTTGAAAATCACCTTTTAGTTGAGTTACCAGTAGGCTCAGGTATTTTGCATGTTCAATCTCCTGTTTTTTCAAAAGTTTTAGCCCAGCAATTTTATACTATATTTGCCAAATAAATCCAAGTGCTGTTTTTTCAGCGGAATTATGTTTATTGTGGGATGAGAAATATAATGTGAAAAGTGCATTAAGCAATATGCGCTAAAAAGGTCACAACAATTATTTTTTCTTAGATACTACGTGAACTTTTATGCCTCAAATTTGTTCAGTACAAACATCTGCACAAAAGCTTCACAAACGAAATTTACGTGGGGTTAATAGTTCTCGAGATTTAAGGCTAAGAAAACCTTTACAAAATGCACATGATCCACTATCATTTGTGCATAGGGGTGAAAACCGACGATAAAAGCATCAAAATAAATCAGAGCATCACCAGAGACAGTGCTACAACCTTCTAGAATCATCTAAGTAAATTAAGCAGAATAAAAGTGACAATAACGTGGTGGCCAGAAAGCACAACCTTCGTCAATCGGACAAATGCTTTAAGTGAAAATTTTGCAATAATTTCGGACACACAATGGATATATGCCGAAAACGAGGAGCCAATAATTAAGCAACCAATTAAGGTGAATTAGCCGTACAACATATCCTGCTAAGGATGCAGACAATTAGGAGTCGTACAAAGCAACTACCCAATGAGCCGAAAGACAATGGCACCCCCGGTAGTCAATTTTTGCTCCATTGTCGTAGACGCAGTTGTTCAGTAAGGATGTTCAGCATTCAATTTCAGCATTGTAGCACGAGCAATGTGTTGGCGGATAGCAGCAGTAATGATCATGATGCTTACCTAGTCAGAAGAGACGTCACCGTCAAGTAAAGAACATGCTCCCTACAATTCATAGCTCTCCCGGAAACTAAACACAGCCAAACTCTTTTAGGTGTCGATCTAAAATACCGACATTATAGTCAAATTTCCACAGCGGTTTTGGAACTTTGGAGACAATACAAAAGTCAATTACGACGACTGCCAGGAGGAAGACGACAATATTCCTATGTGGAATAACACTGACAAAACCTACCGTTTGTCCATAAAAAACTTCAGTAACAACTATCTTCCAAATTATTTGGAATATTTGTAGGAAAAACCACCACGTATGGATCTACAGATATGTGATTCATTATTTGACTTCCTCGAGCCAATCAGCCCTATCAAAAGAACACCGCAAAAACAAGATCAACACGAAAGCATGAATATATCTCAAATACGTTACTTCGAAGCACTTGCAACACTAAGTTTACTAGTTGATATTCCAAGCAGTAAACAGTGATGGCAAGATAATCTTCCGACATCACTTGCATTGAGTGCGAATTGCTTTTTATTTGAATGTTATCATATACTAAAATGCAGACCTGTTTTAGTGCAGTGGACCATCCGCCAGATTTTTCGAGTACCACGTCGATACCGCAGACCATATCACAATCGCTCATAGAAGCCCTCTTCTCTAAAGAAATACAAATTGAAGGAAGAAATACAAAAGATGATGCAGAACGATATCATCTAGGAGTGCGACTCAGCATGAACGTCACCGGTAGTAATGGTCCCCACTAACCAACCTGACCAAGAAAAATGTACAATGGAAATGCAAGCTACATAAGACCGACTTATTATGTTTCTTACAATAGCGCCAAATTTGCAACAAGCCTAAGGAACAAGACCGCTCGAACTGCGAACAGATGCAAACCATTTTAGATGCTAGCGGCATTTTATCGATCAGTGTTCTCAGGAGCACTCTAGCTTCTCTGAAATATCTTGGTTTTATACTATTTTGATACATTATATGATTTCCTGTATACTTAATAAGCTGTTTATTTCTAAAAATGTACCATTTTGATTATTTATCTGAGCTTGTTGAAACCTACATGAGGTTTTCGTGTTCTAATAAATAGAACGCCAGATACATGCGCATTCATTCTTGGCTGGAATCTCATTTATGATAGTATATTAGGCTTTGAGTTTATCTACTCTGGATTTACACACACAAACTCAACACGTGATTTGAGAAGGCGGTTATGAATAGGAAGAGCTGAGCGCGTTCAATTGTGTATCGTCAACAATAGTTTATTAGTTGTAGCATATTGTAAACTAAGTTCAAAATATTGTAAATGTAGTTGTAAATAAGCCAGTTGTAAGTAAGCCAGTTATCAATAAAGTTGGCCAATGCCAGTTGAAAACTCACCTCGTGTTTGAATGCACTGAACGAATACTACATGGCGCTGCGGACGAGAGCGACAAGTACAACTGAGGTTTCATTAAAGTAAAAGTTAAAATTATTGCATGGGAAATGTGGAAATTTTGAAAAAAAAGCCGCGTGGTCGACCGCCGAAAAGAACGAGATTTGTGGAAGTGCCAGTGGAAATCCGCAGTATGGAGTATCTAAGAAGAGTGGATCCGTTATCTTTAGACGGGCATAACATAAGTGAAAATTGGAAAAAATTCAAGCAAAACTTCGACATTTTCCTGGTCGCAGGTGAATTAAATAAGAAAGCGGATGCTATAAAAATTGCAGTTTTTTTAAACGCAATTGGACCAGAGGCACTAGAAGTCTTCAATTCATTTAACTTGAGTGCAGAACAAAAGGCCAGTTATGATGAAGTGATCAAAGCGTTCATGGATTTCTGTGAGCCGAAAAAGAATCAGACGTATGACTCTTTCATCTTTCGAAGTCGGAAGCAGGAAAATGGGGAACCATTCGACAATTTTTTGCTGGAATTAAAGAAATTGATACGACCATGTGAATACAAGGACCAAGAAGATAGGATGCTGAGGGATCAAATTGTTATTGGAGTATGGGATAAAAACATCCAGAAAAAATTATTAGAAATAGAAAATTTGAATTCTGCCAAGGCAATTTCTATTGTGAGAGCATCAGAAACAACAAAAACTTAATGCGAAAGTATGTGTAAGTTGCAAACTAGCTTTAACAGTTGTAATACAGTTCAAAAATCTAATTTATCAAATTTCTCTACTTCTTACGAATATGCCAAACGTAATATTCGAAAACCAAATACTAACAAAAAATATGAATACAGCAAAAAACATAATGATTCAATGATAAAAGACTGCAAATATTGTTTTAAAAATCATAAAATTCTAAAATGTCCCGCATACAATAAAACATGTAATAAATGTGGAAAACGTAACCACTTTGCAATTGCGTGCAAAAATGATAGAAATGCTTCTCTAAATTACGTTCGTAAAGAAATACATAATGAAACAAATGATAAAACTGATGATTTATATGTGTTCGGCATTCGAAACAAGTTTTGTTCGGATTCAGACTGGTTTGAGCGTGTAAGAGTTGGTGATAAACTTGTGAAGTTCAAAGTTGATACGGGAGCCGACATAAATATTTTGCCATCGAATATTTTTAATAGTATAAGTAATGTTTCATGTATACAAACTGATGCCAGAGTATATGCTTATGGAGGGACCGCTATTAATGTGATAGGTATAACAACCATTGAATGCTGCATTAAAAATGAAATGCAACCTATTGAATTTGTAGTAGTAAATCACAACTCAATACCGATATTAGGCTTAAAAACGTGTGTTAAATTTGAATTGGTGAAAAGAGTACTCTCAATAGGTATGATGAAAAGTAAAGAGAGTGTCTTGGAAAAATATAGTGATGTTTTCTCTGGGTTAGGGCATTTCGCGAAGAATGTGAAGTTGGAATTGAAATCCGACAGCCAGCCTGTTTGTAAAGCTCCGAGAAGAGTGGCATTATCTTTAAAAAATTCTCTTAAGTCTGAACTTGATAGACTTGAAAATTTAGGAATAATAACGAAAGTAAATGAAGCTGTCGACTGGATATCAAATATTATTGTAGTAGAAAAGCCAAATAAAAAGTTGAGAATATGTATGGACCCGAAAGAATTAAACCAGTGTTTAAAGTTAAATCGATATCCCATTCCTACGTTTGAGGAAATATCTCAAAAGTTGGCTAATAAAAAGATTTTTTCCGTGTTAGACCTATCAGAAGGGTATTATCAAATATCGCTTGATACAGAGTCAAGTAAATTGTGTACAGTCAGTACGCCATTTGGGTGTTATCGCTTTAAAAGACTTCCATTCGGCATTAAGACAGCTCCAGAAATTTTTCAAAGCAAAAATGAAGAAAACTTTCAAAATATCAGGGGAGTTAGTATATACATTGATGACATTCTGATAGCGGCTGATAGTGAAGAAGAACATGATAAAATAATAGAAGAAGTAATGAGAAGAGCAAGAGAAAGAAATGTGAAATTTAACAAGAGTAAACTACAATTTCTGAAAAGGGGAGATGTAGCATATTGTAAACTAAGTTCAAAATATTGTAAATGTAGTTGTAAATAAGCCAGTTGTAAGTAAGCCAGTTATCAATAAAGTTGGCCAATGCCAGTTGAAAACTCACCTCGTGTTTGAATGCACTGAACGAATACTACAGGTTCCGCGGCTGCCTCCATCAGACAGATTCCGGAGAAACCACAATTGGGCAGACGAGCGCCCCTTGTGATAGCGCATTGCGTAGTGTCACATCCCTTATTAAGCGGAGAGCCACCTTGAGTATTTGATGAACTGGCTGATAGCCTACTGGTCTACCGAAGCTTCATTGCTTAGGCAAGACAAGAAGAATAAGCAAAGGAACTTCATCCCTTTTCCAGCGATGGCCGGGCATTACAGGGCCTCGCATATATTTCTCCTGCAGAAGTCATTGTAAGGGACACCCAGCCGTGCAGCATTTCTGGAAGGCAGTGTCCAGTTAAGAAAACCACTGTTGCGCGAATCCTAAATCGAGAAGTTCACTAGAGCGACCAATCCAGCGATTACACTGAGGGGACCTAATATCGTTCTTTTTTGCCAGATGGTCCTTTAATTTGAAGTCGCCAGAATGCCAATCGAGAGACTGCAGAACACTTCCGGCAAAAGCGTGCCAGCATTTGCAAGTTGGTTCGCTTCACAGCTCCACTTAATGTCCCTAAGTCCTGGCACCCAAAACAGTGGCGTCATTGAATGTCTCGACATCTCGTTATAGTAGGGGAGCCCAAGCGGGGATTTCTCGCGTTACTCGAGCGCGTCAGAAAATCATATGGGGAGAAGCCCTGCACCCTGCAATGTACCCTACTATATATGAGCCCTTAATATAGTGGGGTGCGTTGAGGGAAGCCCGTCAGATTAGTAAAAAAAAATTGATCCTCAGAAAAACTCGAGCGCGTCAGATTAAGACAAGGTAAGTTAAGTACATCCAGAAAAGAGTATATTTCAATAATCTGACAATTTGAGCGTGGCTTAAGGAAATGGGCGAGTCACAAAGTTGTAAAAAAAAAACCTCACCTCGAAATACTCGAGCGCGATTAATTTTTTTTTTACTTTGAAGGAAATCCTATCAGGATTACGAAAAACAAATAATCTGACGGTTTTCATGGGGCGATGTAGCTAAAATCATCAATAAATGAAAAAAATTGCAGGATAAAAACTGATCTTATCTTGTTTAACAGTGGGCAAAAAGCAGGCAATGAGCTCATTTCTGAATATTTCAGATGGAAGCTGAGGGATACCATTTTATGGAAAGGGGGGGATAACTTTTCGGAGCACACTTTTCCATCTACCCTGGAGTGTGGTAGCTAAGTTTGTTTGCATGTTTTTTTCCTGCGCTTCTTAAACATAGTAAAATAAACTCACAAACATTCCAAGTCGTAGTCAAAATCGGATATCAACATTCCGTTAAGAAAGAAGATGCTGTTAGTAGCAAATGTTAAGATCAATATATCTCCAAAACGGTTATAGTTACAAGAAAAAGTTAGCAGATATTTTTTGTTGGAAATTTGTTAAGCTACAAATTCGTCATACATTGTTTTCTGAAAACGAGACCGTTACTGTGATATTTAGGAAAGGTCACTTTTGGTGACCTTTGACCCCGTATAAAAAGTAACGCAGCACTCGGATCGATGGGCACTTTTGACATTTTGTTCAATACGCCAGTGCCAAGGTTCACACCAAAATTCAGCTTTCCCCTAATTTTGCCGAAGTTTCGCCTTTTTTATGTCGGTTTTCACTGGACCAGACGCGTTAGTTTGTTTGTTGTGTTTTTTGAAATAATTTTGTGAATTAATAATGAGTGATGTAAGTGTGAAATGTGTATTTTGTGAAAAAGAAACTTGTGAAAAAACTAAAAAGTTTACACATGAAACAATAAAAAAATGTATGAATATCTTGCAATATCGTAAAGTGAAACGTGTTCGAAGAAAATCTAGCAACGCTTATGCTACGGTCGTAATTTCGGATGTAACATCTTTAAACGATATATATATATATATATATATATATATATATATATATATATATATATATATATATATAAATATATATATACATATATATATATATATATATATATATATATATACATATATATATATATATATATATATATATATATATATATATATATATATATATATATATATATATTTCATCCAATTATTTCATCCAGTAATAAAAAGAAGAAACGAATTTTTTTTTTCAAATTGTCAGATTAACAATGTCCCTCCATATAATTGTCAGATTATCATTTAGGACAACTAAGACATCAAGTTGAACCCTCTGTATAAAACTCTGACGCGCTCGAGTATTTCAAGGTAACATTTTTTTTTACATTTTCAGAAATCAGTCATGTCTTTTGGTCACGTCCAAATCGTCAGTCATTTAAATAGGACACTTTTTTGAGTTCACTTAACATTCCCTCTGAATATCTGACACGCTCGAATAACTTTTTTTGTTTGTGTTTTTTTACCTCTTTTTACGGCCACCCCCCACCAGTTAATCGTCAGATAAATATCTATCGGCTATCAGAAAGACAAAGCGCGTATACACTATAAATGTCTGACGCGCTCGAGTATTTCCATGTAACTGTTTTTTTTTACGTTTTTGAACATTTTTACACGCTCTCCCCCCCCACTAAAATGGAAAACTTGACATAAACTTTTTTTCATTTTAGAACCTAATCTTCACAATCCAATAGGTCCCCATGACGCTTTAGTAACTGCAAATTTAGCATCCCGGGCTCCCCTACTATTAAGACATGCACCGTATTCAAGGACTGACTTTGAGGAGGTGCAAACTCCGTAAGGGTCTGTATAGCTGCTTGGCTGTCAGTGAAAATTTAGATATTCACTCTAAATATCTGATTACATAAGAGTCAATTGGCTGCTTCAAGAAGGCTGCACTTCTGCTTGAAAGACACTGCAATGGTCTGGCAGGCGGAATGAAGGCTTCAAGTTAAGGTCCGCTTTAATTTGCCTGCTTTAATTTTTAACATTTTAATACAAAAAATGCTATGCCACATACGATTTCAAATGAATTGACATCAAACAATTTATGTATTTTGATTCGCTACAATATGGGGCAAATCGATTCTTCAATTTATAATAACAAAACGCACAAGAGCCTGAATGGCATGATTGAAATTAATTGTTTATGCTGCATTAAAACAAATTGAATTTTATTTGATAGGCTGAGTAACTAATTAATAATAAATCGATAAATTAATTTATGTGTCGTAGAATAGAAATGTACAAGATTATGTACTCTTATGAGCGGAAGAATAAATAAGAGAATTCTAACGATATATAATACGCCTATATGCATGCGAACTTGTATTTAGCTCAAAACTTCCTCCTCTGAAAATTCGTTTCTTTGACAAATTGGAAGAGGCGTGAAATGAGTAGAATCACGACTGAATCTGCTCCGGATTCGAATTTAGATACTATCTTGTTTAACGCCTATTGACTGGTTAATTAACAACTTCGTGGCTAATAGCATTTAATTAGTTCCAACATGCTACATGGGAATACAAAATGTATATTTATGCTATTGTTGTCGTTGATTGAAGTCGAACTTTATAAAAGTGTCGCACTAATTTATGAAAGAATCTAATATTGAAAAACATTTAATTAAAAAAGTGCAACTAACTACCATTTAAACCTTTCATTTTAATAGAATAAACAAAAGAAAGAAAAATTATATCTATTCGGCTTGCATCATAATGAAATCTGAAAAATAGGAAGCTAATTGAACCTAACTGATAAATCACGTATCAGGTAGACAAAAATACCAGAAAACTAGCATCAACTTATCTATCGTAAGCTACAATCTTTCGTTTTTTGAAAATTTAAGTCATGCTGATAGCTCGTTAGTGAAATTACATGCCAGCTGTTATAGCCAAAACAGTCGGTCGTGACGTATGTTTCGCTACCTAACCGAGTATGTTTATATAATGGAAAATTCAAAGCAAGCTCTGAAGCGCTTAATGAATATTTCCGCATGCTAGACTGCATAATAACAAACGCCAATGTGATTAAACTTTGTCGAGCATGGAGTAAACGTGGCATTGGCCGAGCGTACAACTAACGCCGAAAACTGTTTGTTTTACTGCTTTGCCGCAGAGGCTACGCCGAAATATTCTTATCTCGAAAGACACGTCATGTTTTCTGTGGGAAATACTTGGTAAGATTTTCGGGGAATCATTTGGTTTTTGCTGGGTTTTTCATTTGATGCATATATCAATTATAATGAAAATTTAAAGTAAGTACGCACTTTTCAGGTCATGAATATTTTCTAAAAGGATTTGGAGCAAATTGTAGCACTTACCTTTTGTGCTGGCGATTCGGGCCTGTCATATTGCCCTTTTAATCCTTCCGGTATATCCTTCTCTTCGCAGTGTTGCACATGGCAAAACCGCATTGCACACTTGCTGTCGTCCACCCAGAAAGGACACTCTTGTTTCAAATTGACTTTATAGAAGCGAAAGAAGTCCTTGATTAAAAGACTCTGGAGGCGAGGGAAGATGCGCATGTTGTTGAAGTGATCCACAGTGTCGACGTTACAGCTGCAGTCGTTAATGGAACCCTTCAACTGTAAAACAGAAATTTAGTCAAAAGTCTTATAAATTACATTGGGATTTTTATTACCTCACAAAAGCAATTCTTCTCTGCTGGGTCTTCATTTGTCTGCGAATAGAAGAAGCCCGTGCTCGTGTGGCACAGTGCAACCCAAGCCAGAACCAGCCCCAGCAGAACCTTGGTGCCTTCCCTTGACAGTGACATTCTCACATCAATTCACTTCCGCTAGTAAAAGAATTCGCAACCGACAAGTTCAGGTGCAAGTGTTCGCCCGAGCCACTTTGCATTCAGCGCGAAACTGGCGTCTAACTAAAAACAATAACAAAACTCGCGACTGATGGTTTCGGAAGCAACGGCAACGTAAACAATTGGCAGTGTAAACTTGAATGAAATCAGACCGAGTTCTAAGCGTTCAGAACAGCTTTCACTTTGGACGCGAAAATCTCACTAATTTTTACGCTAATTGGAGAAGATGCAATTTAGTCCAGTACTAGTTGACTGGCATCTGATTGGGATGAGAGTGAGCACAAGACCGATGTCACGTTTATCTTATGTAGAGTTCACCTCCAAATAACTGAGTTGCTGCCTGCACATTTTGATTGAAAATATGACGAAATCCGCCAATGACTGATTGGTAACGAAAGAAACCTCGCAATTTGTTGGAATTTGGACACGTACTCGAAACGTCATTAGGTGACAGTTAGTGACTGACCTTGAGGGAAGATACGTCAATTCCATATGACTGCATGAAGTAGGATGGTTTGAGGTTATGATTAGAAATGGTTTTAGTATAAGCTGTAGCTGTTCAACATAGCTTGGATAGCCGCAGCACTGCCAGATATGTAAACACCGGGGAAATATGATTTTTTGTGTTTATTTTTTTTTGCTCTATTTTATGTTTCATTTTTAATTTATTGATAATTTATAATAAACAATTTATATAAAGTACTAACTACCTACTTCCCCCTTGTGGTTTTTAGAAAAAACTTTGAAGTAAAAATTCGACTCATATAGTAGCTAACCTATTTTACAGCCGACTTTTATTTATTTGTTTACAAAAAATCATGACAACGGAATATAACTCCAATCATGGCAATAGAAACAAAACAAGTAACAAAAATTAATAAATTAAAAATAGACCAAATAAGAAAACACTATTCGAAAATTAATTGTCAACACTATGGTCAAATACAAATTGCTTCAGCCGTTTTTTCAACGAAAAGGACGATTATCACTGAAGATCAACTCCAACTTCCTTATGATGCTTAGATATCCTGGCCAATAAAGAGGAGAAATACACGTTTGCTTGCCTATATAGAACAGTGAGGAATTCCTTAGAACTGCTAACTCTTAACCAGCTAGGGGATAGGATCAAATCAACGAAACCGAATATAATTTAAACAAAAAGTACTCATCAAGGAGCGTAAATTGAAGCGAAAATTTGTAGAAAGATAATGAGGGTAGCATATGAGAAGTAATTGCATATTAAATTTGAATAATAAAGACCGCAAGAACCATCGCTACACTCACTTAATGGCTTTTGAAAGGTACAATAAACAGAGAGACTACACCTAACAAGGATACAACAAATTAAAATTAAGAAACATTTCCGTTAGTGCCAGAATAAGGAACTAATACAGTGGTTTGGGAAGATTTAGCTTGGACTTACGCAGCACGAAGATTAAATTTTAAGTTAGGCTGAAAAATCACACCTAATGCAGGCAGGGCTTGATTAACGAAAGGCAAATAGTTTTCGGTAAATTATTAAGTGAACGCTACAGGAAAAAATATTATTTGTTTTATTTTTGAGAGCACAATGATAAGCGATTGCATCAATTGAGAAAATCACACATCGTTTTGACTCGATACTCTGGAACAGTTTAAATTGCACACAATTGATAAAGGATGGGAAATCATTAATAAGAATCAGAAAAAGTAGTGGGCGGAGGATAAACCCTTGTGGAGCACGAGCAGAAGGACGTAGCTTAGCACACACGATTGCTGAGATAGAAAGGAACCCAAGAAATTGCAAATAATGTGCGAAAATGACGAAAATGGAGGAATGGAGGAAATTTTTCTTATTTGGAAAAGCGCACAAAAACTGCACAAAAGAAAGACAATTATAAATTTTACGGCTATTACGGTTCACCCTTTTGTTTTTTTTTGCTAACTATTTTTATATTCCAATTATTTATTGTTTAGGTGTAACGATTTTTAAAGTGTAACCATTTTGAATCCCTTCCTTCCTGATCTGTAAATAAAGGCCACTTTAATCTCTCTCTACTGAAAAGTGGTCAAATGGTGTGTATTTTCAAATTTTTCAAAATTCCAAACATATTTTTTGATGAAATTTGAAAATTTTTGTGGTGATGGATGTGACGCTAAGGATGACTTTATTATTCTCCCAAAAACCGACGACTAACACTTTTGGTTGTCAATTTTCAGGAAATGCCAATGAGAGCGTTTTCGTACTTTTCATGAATTTCCCCCACCACATGATTCAGGAAAATTCAGTGAATGAAAGTACGCGAACAGACCATCCAGTGAAAATATGATCAGTAACTCGTTTTTGTAACTTGAGTGGAGAACATTTTTATATCTGATGACGTCACGAAATTTCAGATAATATCTGTGCAGTCCAGTTGCGAATCATGTAGTGAAATGTGTGTGGAGGGATGAAACGTGAAAATTTTAAACCGGAATTGAGAGAGAAAATGAGAGAGACGTTTTGAATCAATAGCTGAATCGTTTTGAGTCAATCGCCCGCAAAAGTATAAAAACTAACAGTCATACATTTTTTCATTATAGGATGCTTTTCAAACAAAAACTTGACAGTAGAACTCAAGCTGGAATCGCAATTACTCCGTTTCCTTCCGTTGCAATTGCTTTCGTAAACGCCAATATGAAGGAGCAATCAAATCAACGACGTAATCCATTGCGACAGTCATAGTTGAAAGTGGTAAGATCTGTGTTTTTTTTTGCGGTGAGGAATAAATAATTAACAACATATTTGTTTGAAATGGAGCTTTAGCTTCTTTGCTAGTAATATGCTATCACGATTTAAATTAAATTAAACCGTCTCTGTTCAGAAATATTGTGAAGAACCGCCAAACTGCATGCACATATGTGCACATCTATATTCATATGAAATGCAAGCAATGGTGCAAATCTAGTACTTAAAAAACTAAATTTATTTTAAAATTACATACCCATATATCGAACACTGAACAACTATTTTTGATTAGCAACTTCTCAAAATGATTTCGTAGTGCTTCCATCATGATTCGGTAGATTCAGTTTTCTATATATGAACTATAACTGTATGTAGTTCGTCTGCTCATTTTCCCTCACATTTTACTTTGCAATGATGATTACTTCAAATGATCGCTGCAAAATTTAAACTCATGCTCGCACCTCAATAGAACAATCACCACATAAAAAACGAAATCCCACCTCACTTTTATTCCGTCTCTCCGTTGGCTCTAATTCTTAATTACTGACGAAATCACTATCTTCTGCACTTCAATCTCAACATCGCAATTGGTGTTTTTCCTTCCATATGGAAATCAGCCAACATTTTCCCTATACTTACGGCAGATGGCCCTGCTCGTATCTTCAATTACCGCCCAAACTACTTGAGAGAGTTGTCTACAACAGAAATTATCCTCTATTCGAGCCTTACCTTGCCAACGAGTAACATGGATTTGTCAAAGGTAAAGCTACTGTTATTAGCTTGTAACAGTAGATTTAGACAGGTGGATGTTGTTTACACTGATTTCTCTAAGGCATTCGACTCTGTCAACCATGAGCTTCTTCTTTTCAAATTAGACAAATATGATTTCTATGGTCCGCAGCTCTCCTGGTTTTCTTCTTACATTTATGAACGTGCTTGTGTTGTTACTGTGAACTCCTGCTCCTTTGCTCCCTCTATCCCACCTCAGATGTTCCGCAAGAATCGATACTTGGCCTCTTGTTGTTCTTAATCTGCATTAATGATCTTCTGCGTCTCATACGCTCCTTCTCCCTTCTTTATGCAGACGATCTTAAAATATTCAGAGTAATCGATACAATTGAAGACTGTTTTCTGCTACAGAATGCAGACTCACACAAAACTGTACACTCTAGGCAGCTGATATAATGCGAATTATATTACTTTGAATGTCCTAAAATTAAGCCAAACGTTTCTGGTACCTCTCTCGATGCTGTATTCCGTTTGTAAGACCTAGGAGTAATTTTCGACACTAAACTCTTATTTGACCAACACATATTGCATATAACTGCCAAAGCGTCCAGGCTCTCGGGTTTTAAACTTAGATCGTCTAAGCATTTTACTGATATCTCCACCTGTGTACACCTGTTTTTCTCTTTTGTCCACAGTATCTTTGAATACTGTTGTCAAATGTGGTGCCCACATTTTTAGTACTTAATTGATGCGCTTGAATCCGTACAACGCAGGTTCACCCGGTCTCTGCTATTCAAATTCAATTTGACTTACTGTAGGTATAGTGCAAGACTTACCATGCTGCAAATTCCTTCCCTGAAATCTCGTAGACTGTTCTTCGATGAATGCCTTCTATTTAAACTACGCCATCGACTTATCCCATCTGACCTCTGCAACCAGGTTTCCGTTCGTATATCTGATCGGTCATGTAGATCAACCTTAACGTTTAATGTTCATTTTGCACGGGCAGATACGTATTACTATCCTCCGCTATTAATAATACCTAAGTAATATAATGAACTCAGTCTTGGTTCCCTGCTTCCGACTTTGTTACTTTTAATAATCATCTTAAAACATAAAGTAATTACTTATTATGTTTAATGCATTTTCATCTTGGCTAATTGCTTATTTAAATTTTGGATTTATATGTCTCTCTCTCTCTCTCAAATGTAAATAATAAGATCCTTGACCTCATCCATTCCAACATCGAATCTTCATCATTTTTGCTAATCTATCTAATCGTGCTAGTCACGTATGCAAAACAATTTGTAGACGAAAAGAAATATGATGCGCTGTTGCAGACAGTAAACAAACACCTGCAACAAGCGCATCCTAATCCACGAAACGACATGGGAACGTCGCGAGATAGACATTCCCATTGTAGTCAGCATATTTAGAAATGCATTATGTTTTGATTCTCTAATAGTCAGCAAATCTAGGATGGATAAATAGTTTTGCATGTGTGGCCGCGAGACAGTCAGTTGCAATCAGGTACAAGTGTCCGGTCTGTTAATTAAAATACAATTCGTGAAAATAAGAATCTTTTTTGTAACAGTTCAAATAAGTAATTCGAAATAAAGTTTTTTTTAAACCGAACAACACTCGGCTACATTATTTGCTAGAGTTTCCAAAAAGTCTTGTTTCAATTTTAAGAAAAACAGATTTTGACCTCTTAGCTCTCAATCTCAACTCAATTTATTGGTTTGGCTTGTTTCGAGGACTTGGCATTGACATTGCAGCTATGAAATTAAATTCTATTCTCGTAGATTTAATCACCGCTCATACTCCAATCTTCCGCTTGCGTAAGCGTAATGATGCTCCTTGGTTCACTAAGAGTGTTAAACGCGCTCTAAATACTAAAAATGCAGCACGTTGCAAATTTTGAAGCTCTCATTCCGACCAGGACTACGCTATTTTTTCTCGTTTACGTTCTGCTGCCAAGAATCAAATAAGGCTTGCCATGCGCAACTATCTATTGCACATTGAATCTTCTCTGCTTTCGAATAACCCTAAAAACTTCTGGTCATTCTGTCGCTCTTTAAAATTCTCTTTTCTTTTACCTGACTCCCTTACATTTTATAATATCACTATTGCTCATCCTCAAAATGTTTGTAATCTCTTCGCACTGTTTTTCTCTTCTGTATACTCTGACTCAATGATTCCCTCTTCTTGTAGCGTTTCTTTCGATTTCCCTCCTTGTCTCTCTTCTCTCTCGACTAATCCTCTTGAAGTGAAATCACTCATATCGTCCCTTGGTTCTAATCACTCTCCTGGCCCTGATAGCTTTCCTAACTTTTTTGTGAAAAACTTTGCAGCTTCCTTATGTGTTCCTCTATCAATTTTATTTAATATAAGTCTTTGTTCTGGTAAATTTCCTTCCTCCTTCCTGGCAAGCATTTTTAATATTTTCAAATCTGGTGAGCACAACGTCGCCTCAAATTATCGCCCTATTTCTATCCTTCCCTGCTTTTCCAAAATCATTGAACGTTTTGTGTTTAACAAAATTTATGACTCTCTTAAGTATGCTTTCGTACCTCAGCATCATAGTTTTGTTAAAGGGCTGTCCACATCTACGAATCTCATTGAGTTTTCTCACGCAGTGGCCTTGACGTTAGATCGTAACTCCCAAGATGATGCTATATATACAGATTTCTCTAAGGCATTTGATTCTGTCAATTTTGAGCTCCTCCTACTCAAATTACACCACTATGGTATCTGTTAGCCTTTACTTTCTTGGATATCTTCGTTCCTAACTAACCGCACCTGTTTTGTCTCCCTCTCCGGTGTGTCGTCCTTTCCGTTTTTGCCCTCTTCTGGTGTACCTCAAGGATCTATACTAGGACCCCTATAATTCAACCTCTTCATCAACGATCTTCCTAATGTTTTACCGTCATCTTGTTTGCTTTATGCAGATGACTTAAAATTATTACGGCTAATCAAAAGCCCAGATGATCATCTACTTCTTCAGGATGATTTGAACTATCTTACAGCTTGGTGTAGCTCTAACTGTCTATCGTTAATTGTTTCCAAGTGTTTTGCTATGTCTTATTCTCTGAAGTCCCAGACTTATGACTTTCCTTACTTAATATATGAATCCGTTCTTGTCTTGGCTGAATATTTTACTGATCTGGGGGTAACCTTTGATCGTAACCTAAAATTTGATATCCATGTTCGTACCATTATTAATAGTGCCTCGCGGATCGCCACAATTCATTTAGCATTTTTACATGAGTTAAGATATTTTTTACCCTAGTTCGTTCCAAACTTGAATACTGTACTCAGGTCTGGTCTCCTCGTTTTACATACATATCTTTCCAATGCCGTTGAATCTGTTCTGCGGAGGTTCACTCGCACCCTACTCTTTAAATATAACCTTCCCTACACTCAGAGAAAAATGCGCTGTAAAATCAACAGTCAGACCCGTTGAGATCATATTTTATATTTTGCTGTTGAACTATATTGTAATAACAGATTTGTCCACAAATTTCTGTTGTTTCAACTAACTTTATCCGTTAATAACAATCGTACTCTGTGCTCATAACAAATTTTCGATTGAATAGACAGTATCGCCTGTAGCTCTAACAGCTCGATCTGTGGGAACAACAGTTTGACCGTTATTCTACCAGGTGGTGAAGACAAATTTGTCATTTACCGCCTGTCTGGAAGAACGCGAAGCTATGAAGTGTGAAAAGTGATAATACTGTCTAGCAATAAAAGTGGTAGAATGGAGGAAGATAATTTACAGTATTTTTTATTAAATTGTGACGAATGTATGGTTGACGATTTACAGCTAATGGAGTGTCATATAAAAATTGAGCTTTTCGGATCTCAGTATCTATTTCAGGTTAACATTGATATTTCGATGATGTTCCCAGGAAAGGATTCAAGCTTATTTTCTACGTGGGAAGCATTTTTTATGAAGATGAAATCATTTTATGAAATTAACATTAAAGATAAAGCATCCAGGGAAATGATTTTGCTACTGCATAATCGAAGTATTAGTCCAGGTTAACATTGAAAAGGATTACATTTTGTTTTTAGATTCTTTGAATTTTATAATCGCCCGCCTTTTAAATGCGGTTATAACACCTACTGGACGTTATAATTCAGAGCAAAAAGGGAAAAAACCAACGATCCAAGAGGCTTCGTTCTATATATTGACTCGCCGTCGCATTTCAAGAATCGCTTGTAGAAAGGAGACTACGATTTTCCAAAGAAACCGATGGTAATTGTGATTGGAAGTGAATTGATGGAAATTACAGAATATTTTGTTTATATTGATGGAGTTAAATTTAAGTTGTCATCGTTTTTAGCAGCGTTAGATATTTGCTTCAAAACTTTCCAAGCTTTTAATTTACACTACCCTATATGTTGCCGTGGCGTTTGGTTATTTATTCAAAAAAATTTCTTTGAAATCAACACCGAGTGCGATGAAGATCAGCCGAAAGTGAGTGGGCTCATATCTCATTTAAAAACTATAATGGAACATACATAAAATGTTTGGCTGTTTTGTATGCAAAAATAAATTCGAAACGGTCAAAAAATTGCTGACTCACTTTGCAACTGATCATAAACTCAAAAACTTCGGTGTGTTCAAATGCTATCAAAAAAATTGTTTCCAACACTTTTCTAGGAAACGGGCATTTGCAAAACATCTAAATAGACATTTAGAAAGTGCTCGCAATGACAACTTGACTTTAACTTCTTCCCAGCCATTGGAACTAAATGTAAATAGTGCTTCAAATTCTAGTTTGATAAGTCATGTAGAGCCAACGATTTGCAGAGAAAATATCTACTCAAGTATGAATATCGAAAAAAGTGCTTTAGAATTTATTAGTTTTCTATATGCTCAAAGCAATTATCAATCGAATTATCAAGTTTTTTTTTTGTAGCTTGGATGGCTTTGCATTCAAGAAAAATGCGTATAAGTAAGCTCACCCTACTTATTTCAACTGAATCTTCTTTCAAATCAACAGAAGCAAACTGTTAGTGATGAGACTATTTTTCCGTTAAATCAACAAGAGTTCTGTTTTCATGACAAATCTTTATCTGTTCACACAACTACCTTCCCTGTCAAATTTAACAGTAATTATGTTCATATCAACTGTTGCTACAGTTGTTTCAACAACCGATCCGTTCCTAGATCAACAACTGAAAAATAGCTGTTAATTGAACAATTTTTGCTGTTGGATGACTTTTAACAGTGAAAATCGTTAGAGCAACCCATAATTTGTTTGATTTTACTGTATTTTTTCTCTCAGTGTACCTGCCTTATGATGAACGCTTATCGCTCCTTAGTCTCCTTCTCCTAGCAAAGCGCAGAGTTTACCTGAATGAATGCTTTTTGTTTAAAATTTACCGTGGCTATCTGATTTCATCTATAGCATCCACGATTAATGTATGGTAGTGTGGGAGGCAAATTACGTTCTCCGTTGTCTTCGATGTACCATTTCCACGTAAAGATACTTACTTTCTTTAACCTGTTTTACGCTTATTACGTACCCATAATGACCTCCAACTTGGTCCTCCTCCTCACTCTATAGCCACCTTTAAAAGTAGTATTTGTAACGTAATCTTTGCTGCTGATTAACTTATCTATCTTTATATCACTCGAGGCTTTGAATTTAATATTTTTAATTTTCTAAATTTTTAGTTTCTGTTTTTATTTTCTATTTCTTATTTTCTGTTTCTATTTCTTAGCTATCCTATTTGTAATTGGGCTTTTTGCCTGTAAATGGATTATTGAAAAATTAAAATAAAATTTAAAAAAATCACATCGGATTAAGATTTTATTTTTTGTGGGTTGTTTCAAGATGGCATCACAGTCAAGGAGTTGCCAATATATTTATTAAGCTTCTATCTTGCTTGGTTCTACTCAAAACCAATAAATTCAATGAATTTCAATTGTGACGAACACGAACTTTTGGAGTTCAAAATAGGTAATTTAGCTAAGGGTTGCTGTTCTCTAAATTTCGAAAGTTTCACTTCGAAAAGATGAGCTAAGCAATAATTTTATATATCGTTTGCATTTTTCCCAATAAGCAAAGGACTCGATGAATTGAAGGTTTTTTTGATTACGTGCCTGGCATAACTACGGGATTGCACACACACTCATCAAAAACCACACAAGCATATTTCGTGTGCTCATCAATAGTTTCACGCCATTAAAATGTTGTCCTATGATGATATTCGAAAAATAAGACCTAAGTCAATAAACTATTTACACATATATTTACATAGTTCAAGAAGTATGCAAAAACGTTATGGAGCTGAAAGCATCTTAAAATGTAATTTTACTTCCTTGATTTCAATTTATTTGAAAGTATTTAAAAAAAATAAGGATTATATCTCTTCTTTGGGTATTTCACTAACGCAATTCTAATTCTAACGTAAGGTTACTGTCTTGAGTCTTTTGTTTAGGCTCTAAACGTATACACTGTCAGCCATTACGGGATACCTCAAGCTTAATTGTAAAGTGGTTGGAGTAATTCAGCATGATCCGAAAGATCATCCAATTGCCCTGAATTCAACACATTTATGATATTAACTGATGTCGCAAACATAGTTGTAATGACTTCAGCAAGCAAAAACTTTCATTTTTACTCTGTAACAAATCAGTTTAATGGCTATTCACCTAATGCACCTGAACCACAAATTCTCCATGGTGTGCGTTTTATTTACTCACTAAGAAATTCTCTTTCTATTTTCACTGCTATTTACATTCACTTGCTAATTCGGTTTCGAGAAGCTCATTCCCTTCGCAGGCGTGAATTACTATCACTTACGACAAGCCATGCAGCCATTCTGAAACGCATTTCCATTAGTTTTTAATTATCGTACACTTTCAGCTTCAGATACTCGAAAGGTCAATCTGATGTACGGTTGCCACGATCTCCGACAATTTCACTGATCTAATGAGCTAATGCAAAAATACATGTCAGTTTTTCGTTGCAGGCGAATCTAATTTGGGGTTTCGGGGCAAAATCGGCTTCATTCATAATGATCCAGACGCAGCCGACGCGTTCACAGCAAGATAACCTGAATTCGCGGCTAAACCGGCTTTGGTCTCGATTAATGGCACCGAGCTGGTGGATTTTGCGATTACGATCATGCGGAACGCAAAGAGATGATCGGAACAACGCCAAGACGTAGTCAGTGACCTGGTAATGAAATGCTGAGGAAGAAGGGGTTGTGCTGCGAAAATTAGTCCCTCAAATGAGTCCATCGATTTAGCTAGTGTTTGAAGGTTGAACGTCGCTGATTAAAAAAAATCCTTTTATGAGAAAGTTTTCTTTTTCTAAGGCCAATTAGTGGTTGATGATTTTTGTTGTTTCTGGTTTATTTTCAGTTACTTTTTGTTGGTAATCAGAATGAGAATGTGTCAAAAATTTTGAAAAATATAGAAGATTACCTAAAAATTTTTTTTCCATCGAGAATTTATAAAAAAGACTGCCAATTGATTGGTGTGCATCTACTAACAAAAAATCTGTCGCTTTAATCTAGCACTTTAATTTGTTTTGCAATTCCGATCATGCTTATCAACTTTCTGCTATTCAGAGCCAGAAAATTGCATTTCCTCTTTCAGCCGAACACGTCTTATTTCATCAGCCAACCTTTCTTCGGCGACGTCATAGCTTGGCATAAACTTGGTAATGTCGGTTACTTTCTTGATTCTGTCCCAGGCCCGAGACACTGTCCGAGAACGATACAGTGAGCTAACAGAGCCAGTAAGCCTCTTCTATTCGCGAGAAAGAAACGCGTCTTCAGTTCAACTTTAGCTTTTGAGTTGTGCGTGTGCTTCGTGCAGAGTCTCCCGCGATCTTTTCTTTGCCATTTTCCATTTTTGTTCCGCACTCACCATCCGCTGCTGACCACTATCGAGTTCTTTGCGCAAAGTGTTTCCCCGGAGGGTCGAGAGTGAAGACGCTCAAGTACCGTTAGAATGGTGTTTACGTGGAATTATTATGAGTTTTGAAGTGCGGGTGTTTTGTGCTGTTTCGGTAAAGCGCGTAATTAGTTCATAGTGTCCATGGTTCTGAATAGGGAATGAGAATAGTAAGAGTCGGACAGTTACGGACAAATAGCCAGAGACGAATAGCGAATCGTTGTCACATTGTTTCGTGGACGCGCCATCATCTTCTGACACAGTTTAGGTGAAATAGCAGTAGACAAAAGTATGCTACAGCCCGTAATTGGAATATGTATGTGAAGCAAAGTGTTTTCTTCAAAGAAAGTTAATTACAATCAGATTGCCGCAGTCCATTGAAGGAAGTGAGTAAATTTTTGTTGACTAGATAATTATTTTCTAGTAAATTACAGTTTTTTTTTATTTTGTCAGCGTAGTTTTTGAAATTTTCTAAAAAAAATATTGTGGGTTAGAATTACCAAATGCTATCTTGAGGCTATAATTCGGAAGTATATATTTCAAGTTGCTTGTGTCAGTCGAAGACAACTGCAAACTGGTTTTTGCTTTAAATTATTAATATTTCTGGAATGATCCAGAGACGTATGGCTGGTTCTGGGGAAATACAAAGCTAGTGGCAGCTCTTTTGTGAGGAAGTTAATTAAAATATATTCCAATAGAAAGCAGTTTTGCTAATATTTTTTTTGGAAATAAGGGGAATCGTTGTTGAATTTCAGGAACCAGAATTATTATTGAGACATCAATATAAGAAAATTTGTTCGTATTTAAATTGGGACACAAAAAACTTGGCTATCTTAAACGTTTTAGTTTTATTTTAGAAGCAAATGCAGGTTGGTTTTATATTAGAAGCAAACATTATTTATTTGAGGTGTATGAAAACGTTTTTGTTTCAACGGAACAAATAATTCAGGTCTTACAGTCAATTAACCTTTTTATTTTCTAGTTTATGAAGGTAATGCGCTTGAAAATGTTTTGCGTTTTTGGTTTTATTACGATACTCGCACACTTCTTCTATTTCAAATACCATAATTTTCTCATGATACACTTTAAAGTTTATTAAAACGGCCGTTTTGGAGTTGAGCTAATTAATGGTGTAAGCCAATGAGTTAAACTGTTTCGAAGATCGTTTGCTTTTTTTTTGGCTTTCCGGATTTAAGCGAGAGTAGGATATTCATTTATTTATTTATTCAGTTTAGTGTGTCGTTCTTAGGCGAAAAACTAGAATACAATAACAAAAACATTGAAGTAAATTTCATTCATAATTGACTTTTAAGGTTTAATTTTGATTATTATAGGATAACTTCGAATTTTATATACTATTCTGGAATGCACCAACCAAAATAAATAAAAGTCTCACGATTTTTTACTAGTTATAAAAACGTATGTAGTTGATGCGGATTTTTCCAACACTTAACTAAATAATTATAAACCGGATATGTTTACAAACGATATTAAGGCAGTATTCGGATCTAGAGGCTCGATTTTGAGGTGATTTTCCGGACGCAATAAAAAAAACCATAATCATATTTAGTATCTATTTTTTTATTAATTTTTTAGTATCTCTTTTTTATTAATTTTTTACTAACGTTTTAAAAGTATAAAAATGTTTTCAAAAAAATAAACAAAGTTAAAATTGATGTAGATACAGGCCGGCGAAGTGAACACTCAAAAAAAAAATTGTCTCATGGTTGACATGATTCCATCCTTCCTGGTGATCTGAAACATAAATTTTTGGTGAATTCTGTAAAAAGAAAGATGTCAAATTAGTCTGACGTAGGCGATTTGAAATTTTTTTAACTTTGGGAATTTTTAACTTCTATTAATAGCTGAAATTTTTTTCAAAAATCCCTACGGCAGACCAATTTTAGTAGTGTTAAAATTGTTTGTGCAAAATTTCACGTAAATCGGTTCATTACAACTAGAGATATCATGCCAACCGTATCAAAAAAAGTAGTTTCGAGAAAAACGCGTATAAAATTTGGAGTCTCGTTTCGGGCAGTCTGAGTCGTTTAATGGTATGTTACACTTAGATTTTTTTAATCAGAGATCTCTGTCTCATGCAATCTTCCTTCTTTAACCTCAAAAGCGAGATTTTTGGGAGCTCTTTCAGCCATACGAGCAGTTCAAACTCGCAGCGGTTAATTTGTTGTTGATCGCGTTTATTGGTTTAGTTGGCGTGTCACAAAAATAGCTGTAACTCCAAAAATAATTCGAATTTCCGGAAATCCCTTTATAAACTTATTCTCAAAGGTCTAAACTTTGAAAGTATGCAAACGAAAAAAATCCATTTGATCGAATTTCTAGACCAGAATACCCCCTTAAGATCTTATTGAATTTTTTTTAAAAATTTTTTCGCTTTGTAGCGATTTTAACTCTCTTCGTAGACAGTGGAATTACAACACGGCAAATTCAGCAGAGGAACCACTTTTTGACCTAACCTGCAATAGAAATTTTGTACATGTATTGCCCATTCAACTCTAAATATTATTCACCAGCAGGCCAAGAATTGGCCATAAGCATTGCTAAGTAACTATTATAAGCCTATTAACCATAAATGAATTGGGCTCATCACACTTTCCTGTAATCTTCGCTATTCCTGGCAATATGAAATGAAAACTAAAAGCAAGTGAAATGAAAAGTTGATGAGAACTAAAAGCAAGTTTGCATATAAATTCTGATAAACAAATTGAAAGGTATTTATAGTCAGATTGCTATAAAGTCTATTAGTAACATCATACAAGTAGACATTAGTAACACCACGACTATATTTGACACCACGACTATATTTACAGACAACACTCATTTTTATCGACAGTGAAACCAAAGTGATTGTTAAAGTTAGGAGCAAAAATTGGTGGAACAAGTAAATAACAAAATACCAGAATACGAAGAAATTAGTAAACCCCCTTACCACAACTATTAGGAAGCGTTTACTTCAAAATTGAAATCAAAATTAGAATAGAGTATTTGCAGTCCACTGGAAAAGCGCGGGGAAGATTTACAAATTAAGCAGTCTTCAGACGTAATACCGCTTTACCATCAATTAAGCTACTCGACGGAAGAATTGTTTTCAATGACAAAGAGCTGAACTGATTTCTAAGTATTTTGAATCAGGCGCTTGTACTTCAAATCACCTCGCGCGAAATGACGCTTGATTTGCTGCAGTAACAATTCGGGGCAGCTCATGCTTGTAAGTCAAGAGGAATTTTATCATTCCTGAAGAGCCTTAAAACAAAAAACAAAAACTACAGCGCATCAGAACCGCTAGACTACTGATTTTCGAAGAAATTGTCTTTGAGGGACCAACAAATGTGGAAAGACGTAATACACTTTTTTGTAGTATCATATCAACCATTTCTAACCCAAAGCAAAAAAACCATTTCTCAGCTATAATGATGAAAATGTTCTGTGCTGGCAACACTTTTCCAAAATAAATAAATGATGAATAGCAGCAATAAGTCTAACATAACAAACTCACGCTGAAATCAACCAATTCTTTCAATTTCGTTTTCACCCGAGGATTTCATCGAAAGTTTCAGCAATTAAACGTTCTTTGAGGCTGTCATCCAAAAATGTTTCAAAACGCGGAAAATTTAAACATTGGATCCTTATTTTGATCGTAAATGCTTTGCAGATAAATATACAATGGAAGCAATATTTGCGAAAATTTCTAGTGCTGGAAACCCTGTGTTAGCAGGATAGCAAAACATATACCAAATCTGCTTCACATTACGTTTAACCCACCCTGTGAATTTCGTTTCGATTGAATGACTTGGCTGGCGGTTATAGAAGTGAAAAAAATTTTAGGGCTACTACCCTCAAAACTTTTCAAATTTTCGAAACGTTAACATTTGCTGTCAATTATCATTGGAGGATCATTTCCATTTGAAAATTTAATGACAATGTTGCTTAGTAAAGAAATGCCAAAAAAATTACAAAAAAGGCCCTTTATTAATTTTTTTTACGTCATCTTGTTTATAATAAGGTCCATTTACTGCATGATTTTCATTTTGATTTCATGACTGGGTCGAAAGTTATAGGGAAAAAAGCTCTATTTTGCGGAGCAAATCAGCACGATTTAGGTGACAAAAATTAAAATAGCTGGTAGCTCTATTCAAATTTTTCAACCAAAGTTGTACCAAATATGGATTAGGTTCAGGTAATGTGTGAATTTGGTTAAAATTTGCTGGCTAAATTGGAAATTATAGGCAAAAGAAACATTTTTTTTCGCAGTCATTTTTCAAGATGGCACCATTGCCAAAGAGTTGCCTGAATTTCAAAATCACTTTTATCAGACTTGGTCCTAGTTAATACAAAAATGTTCTGTAAATTTGATAATGATCAGATTATCCGGTCGTCAGTTCTCGTGAACAGAAGTTTCGAGTATTAAAAATAGCGGTAATTTTGGTGATAGGTTGCCGTTCCTGTGCAAATCGGAATTTTGAAAATTTAAATTTGACATAATGGACAAAAGGGTAAAATTTATCAATAATTTGATTTTTTTCAAAAAGCGAACATTTTTCAGGAGGGTCGATGAATTGAAGGATTTTTTTCATGTGCCTGTCGTATCTACAGGGTTGTCAGCACAGTCTAGAAAACCCATGTATGTACAGTTTTGGTCAATATCAATATGAAATTTTCGGATAACATAGATGTATATAGACAGTAGGTCCATGACTTGATATATCTTTAACTCTTCGGCGGCGGCGGGCATTTTATTGAATTTCCAGGTACCCCTATATTTCTGTACAGAATACATTTTTGTTAAAAGTAAGTATTCGAAATGAAAGCCTATTATGATTTATGCTTGCTCATGATAAAAAATTGGAAATTTTGAGCCCGTTGTGGGTGCTGAGTGCCTAAAAATAAGCAAGGATTTTTTTTTCTAATTTCGCTTTGTTATTGCTTCTGACAGAAACATTGAATCATCGTGAAATTTTTTTTTTTCGAGTTGTACAAGAACGGCAACCCAGCACCAAATTACTACTATTTCCAGCACTCGAAACTTCTGATCACGAGAACTGACGACTGGATAATCCGATCAATATGAAATTCACAGAACATGTTGGCATTAACTAGGACCATCAGACCTGTGATTTTGAAATATGGGCAACTCTGAGGCAGTGGTGCCATCTTGAAAAACCACAAAAAAAAACCGCTTTTTGGCCTATAACTTCCGATTCATTCAACAAATTTTAACGAAATTCAAGCAGTAGCTGAAACTTCTGAAGTTTAAGCCAAATTTGGTAGAAATTTGGTAGAAAAAAATAGGGTAGAGCTTTTGTCTCCTACATCTTGTAAACTTTCTCATAAACTTCCGATTTTTTTCTTATAACTTCAGATGCAGTCATGAAATCAAAATGACATTCATGTTGTAAATGTACCCTATTGAAAGCAAAATTTCGTAGAAAGATCATGAAAGGGCTGCCAGTTATGATAATTTTTTTTTTTACATTTCTTTACTAAGCGATGTTGTCATTAAATTTTCAAATGCGAATGAACAACAAATATTTAGGTTTCGAAAATTTGAAAAGTTTTGCGGGAGGTATCCCTGAAATTCTAGTCACTCCTATAGCTTCTAGCGGAGTCATCCAATCGAAACAAAATTCTCATGGTGAGTTTATATTAACGCGAAGCAGATTTGGTAGTTTGTCGATTATGGTGCTAACACAGTGTTGCTGGCACCAGACATTTTCGTAAATGTAGCACCAATAGATGCTTCCATTTTGTGTTCATATGCAAAGCATTTACAATATAACAAGCAACCAATGTTAAAATTTTCCGAGTTTTCGAAATTTCTCGGATGGCATAGTTTAATCGGTAAAACTTTCGATGATACCCTCGAATGAAAACGAACAGGGGTAGGTTGTTATGATAGACTTATTGCTGCTGCGTTGGAAAATTTTTGCCAGCACTGAACATTTTCATCATTTATGTTATAAAAGATACTGTCAAGAAATGGTTTTTATGTTTTGTCTAAGAAATGGTTGATATCACTCGAATACTTAAAAAAAAAAAGTATTACGTCTTTCCACATTTTTTGCTCACTTAAAGACAATTTCTTCGAAAATCAGTTTTTTACCGGTTCTAATGCGCTAGTCTTTTTTCTAGAATCAAATGTAATCTTTAGGTTTTTGAGAGCTATTAAAACATGGAGTTCAGAGAAATTGCTTGAAGCTTATGCAAGCAGGTTTACTTGCAGGTGTCATTTGACAAGGATTAATGGCGAATAGTTTTAATTGCACTTCTAACCGGACTGCTTGGAGATGGATGCACCTAAATGCATGAACCAAAATCATTGAATACAAACGATTGAAAAGTACCAACACTAAAGCTGATGATTTATGCAAGATGATTTATAAAATGTAAAATAAATAAAAGGCAGCTATTTTTAAAACGTTTGCTGAGCCAAGATGAGGAAAAGGAGGTACGAAGAAGAAAAGTGTGTATAAAAATGAAAAGCGGCTATAAAAAATCGCTCAAAAATGTGGCGAAGTTTTGGGAACGTGTGTGATAAATACTAAAGAAAAGTGAAGCATGCAACAGTTTGAATAGAAATTTCTAACTTTCTGATGTGAATTTTCTCCTTTATTATTGTTAAAGTTTTTGTCTATTGTATGTCATCTATTCACATTTTGTATACGTTGTCATCTGGCGGAAAAATGCTTTGATTTTACGTGCTTAAGTGTATTGACTTAATTTTATAGTTGATTGGATATTCTTGGTGAAAATTCCAAACGCATAATATTGGATATTAATGTTGATTTTATCTTTATTATATTGACGATCAGCTAGGAACTTTTAGACAAAGTTAAATAGTCCTAGTAAATCAACGACTTTTTTATTTTCATTTTTTTTAGGTGACTACACTTATTACTTCCTTACTTAATAACGGTTGATTAAATGTCATCATCTACCTTATGTATTTTAGAAAGTTTATCTATTTTTGCAAAGAGCATGTTGATTGTTTAGATACTGATGCAAAATTTTTGATCATATACATATAAAGCTGCGCACTTCTTTTAAATACTATACCTATCGCAGTGCAAAAATAATATTCAAAATGTTCTTCTAAATTCTGGAGAAAAATTTTAAAATAGTTCATCTAAAAGATGCTGTTGATACGCGCTCTTTCTCAATCGCAATGCAAAAACACCTTTTTCGACGTATGTTTACTCAAAACAGGATTGTCTCGTTTACTGTCTTGTTACTCAAAATAGGCTTGTCACGCAGTTTCATGTATTTATTTCTATAAATGTATATAGCCTTTCCCGAAGGATGGCATCATCAGATATTGTGTGAGGTGATTTGTGAAAAATTAAGCAAATACAGCAAATACAGATACTGATAGCTTTGATGAGATGATAAATCGAATCCATTCAGAGAGCGCTGAGGTAGTTGGCATAAAAGCATGATGATTATTCCCTGCAGAAGGCCTCGACGTTATGATTCGACGTTAGGCTATGACCGCAGTAGTGAAGGGTTTTTGGTATATGTGCAAACTTAAGCAACTTGGCGCCGTAAAGCTTGAATATAACTAAATGAAACCTTTACGGCTTGAAACTTATTCAATGATGGTGAGGCAAGGTCTTCAATTAAAATTTCAGCATAGAAATCAAACCTCATAAATAGCTGTAAAATCTAGTATCATAACAATATATTATCAATAAACTATTAAAGTTTGCCCAATATAATCTGAGAGCAATATGATTGAAAGCCAAAGCACTGCTAGTGCACATTCCTGCACGAGCCCATCATCTTTCCTCCATTCAACGTATCCGATTGCATGTATGGAGAGATCAGAAGAAGAGAAAAATAACCGAAGAATAAATCTAAAAGCGCCCACATTCGATCAATCAATCACTGCTTATGCTTCTTAGGTTATTGGTATCTGCAACACTTTTAAGCGATCGTACCGGTTAGTTGAGCGCAGCAAAAAACGGAAGAATTAACTGTCGCTAACCGTAGGCTATAATTAGCATCTTCAAGACATTGTCGCCACTATCCATATAAATACGCCTTGGAATGCCTCGGTCCGGACGGTCGTTAGCTATGCGGGTGACCCAAATTCTGTTTTGATGATCCCGGAATATTTTGAGGTCACTCGCGCCCACCAGTCTCTGGGCCAGGTGACTTTCTTCAATTCGATGTCGCTTGCACCAAGTGCCGGCGTGCTCGTCTTTAACGTATCGTATAAAAGTTGACTGGGCTGTGCGAAGGGGGTAATTGGTGGTTAGGATTTACTTTATGCATACATTTACTTACGCAACGCAGCAAAACAACTGGAATGAGTTGAATGCTGGCAAGAATGTGGATGAGAAGGAAACCACTTTGCTACGATAAAATTACATTCCAAAGGAATGGGTCTTGAGTATAGCTAGTGGACGGAAAAGAAGATGGAGTAGTGAATCGTTGCTGAGGTATGACTGGTTCTCGATGATGCTAGTTATGTATGCTATGATTAACGTGAACGCTAAGAAAACAGCAAAAAACTAACGAAATCTGATGCAATTTATTGTAGTATGTAAAGTTTTGAAACACGTTTCCAGTGTAAAAATAGCTTTTGAAATATAAATGAATACAATTGTGATGATCATTTTGAAATTGCTTACGCTGATTCTAGTTCGCAAGCACAATAATTACAAGAACAGAAACTCAAAGTAGAAAAAAATATTGAACACTTAAAAGTGTATAAAACGAAAGTAGATGGATTGTTAAGGCCAATGAACCTGTTGTAAGGACTTCACTTTCTTTTTAGTAAGACATAATTTCAATCAACTTCAACTTGTGTCTTCTCATTTCTTTTCCATCAAACCGGTCTCTCGGTCTCTCTCTATCTAATCCTTATTTGAGTGTCCAATGCATCGGACACGCTACTTCAACTAACAACTTTTAATCCAGGAGTGTTTTGAAATCTGCAATGCAAAGGTTACAACTTGGAAGGTTATAACTTGCAAATTTAACTTTAGTTTTGAAGAGCTCATAAAATTGGTTTTGGAATGATTTGTAAATAGAACTGCAAAATGTTGAAACTACTTAAAATTCAAAAATAAAAAGTATACTTACGGATCATGTACACATGTATACTTGATCATCATATGCAATTTAAAAATATCAAAACCTTAGAATACATCAAATCGGATGATCAATCCACAAAACTGTTTCTACAGCAGCCTAAAACTTTATTTTAAGTGATACTTCACACACGCAAACACATAAAAGTAATCGCATAAGCATATTAACACAACAAAGCGCACATAGTTCGATAAAAAACAAAACCAAACAGCAAAATATACTGAAAAACATACTGAATAAGAAAAAGTGACAGAATGAATACTAACAAAGTATATATTTGTTAGAGAATTAAAATTTCAGAGCCCACACTGGGCGCATACTTTCAATCTCGTTTTTTAACGATTTTAAACTACTCAACAAATTTAGACTGAGAAAATTTCAACGATTTCAAAAAAATCAATGCAGTCAAATGTATTAGGTAGTGTCAATCGTTATATAGGTAGTGTCAATCGTTATCGACGTACATTTGCCAGCACGCGAAAATTACTTTTAAAAATTTTTTCCTTTGGTCCCGCAAAACTCTTCTCCTTTACTAATTAAAGATAAAAAAAGCCTGTTTTGAAGTCACTTCTTTATCGAAATAAGTAGAATCAATGTTGTAAATTATAAAAACGTATTATGTACTCAGACCAATTGCTTAAATATTCTTAAAAGATGCTTGTTTTGTTTTAATTCGGTTATTTTTTTTTGAGTAAATAATTTTGAGTAAATACTTTGAGAGTTTAGACATTTATAAAAGAAATAATTCAATACTGTTAATGGAATGCCAAATGATGATTGTAATTTGTCAAAATTAAGGCATAGTTATGTCCGAACGCGATAGTATTTTAGTTTTACTCCACAAGAAGGGGGAGTCCGTTTGTTTACTTTTATATTCACATATGTGACTATTATTTCATTTATTCTTAATGTTTTACTCATATATTCACTATTAAGGCTTGATTTGCTATTTCGTTTTGTCAAATTATAAAATGTTTTTTTTGTATTATTCGTATTTTTCTTTCTGTCTGTGTTTTCGCTGTTACTGTAAAATATACCCCTACAATTTTCATTTATGCATCTAAAATTTTAATTTTTTAATCTATTTACATTTTCTTTTTTAATATGATTTCCGTGCCTTAATTTTCAACGTATTCGGAAAATTCTTATTTCTATACCGTAGGAAGCTATAATAAATTGAACCGAAAGATTTCGTTTTAAAATTTATTAATTAAATGATCTGAGTAATAATTAACTTTTGATTTAAACTTCAGTTTATTTGTTGTGGACTTATATCAGCAAAATTTCGAACCAAAAATTAAGCAATTTTGATTTTTCTACCAACAGACATAGTGAAAATTTAGTTATTTTAACCGAAAACTAATTCAAATTTATTTATAAATTCAATGAAAACGGTGTAGATTGTAATAAAATGCTGATCCTGATGAATAATTTATGTTTTTCTTTTGTGATCCAGTACAAACTCATGATCGCACAGTCCATTGTAGACAAAGTAGTAACTGGACACATAAAAAAGTATTTAAAAGTAAGCTTAGCGTCTTCTCTATAAAGCTAGCAGTTGGGGCCATTACTAACGTATTTTAATATATGTAAGTATTTAAGCAATGTGTCCTGAAAACTTACTTGGCTAGACCTTGAATTTCTTCTTGTTTCCCTTTTTGGAAACATATACGTTCAGTAACTTGGTCACTTTGCTGCTGTTGGTTTTGCGATCAAATCCAACCTACTACCTATCTTATTGAATACTCCAAGCCCTCCAATGTGCACTTATAATCAAGAGTCTTAATTTTTCCGCACAAGAGAGGTATTGAACATTTTTGCTAAGCTGAATGTCTCTAAATCTGCTGGATATGATAGTATTTTGCTCTTCGTGCTGAAGTAATGCATCTCCGTTTTTGCTAAACCTCTACGTAAACTATTTCTTGCTATATTCAACAAGAGTCTTCTCGGCAATAAGAGCTTGCACACGTTCAGCATAAACCTACAAAAACAGGGGCCTATGATCCTTTCAATGCCGACCAATTGTAATTGTTTTGATTCTGTCTAAAGTCTTCAAAATATTCGTTATTTCAAAATTATTGACCTCTCTTGAGCCAAACCATCTTAATTATGATCGTCAGTACTTCCATTTCTGACGCTCAACCGGGGACTCACTCACGAATAAACCGTTGTACATCGCTTCGGCATAAGAACGTGTATTTGTATATTTCAAAGCCTTTTAGCAGAGACTGGCATCTAGCCCTATTAGCCAAACTTCATAGATTTGGTCTTCACCTTACCCTTGTCAAGTGGATTGTTCCTTTTAAATTGTTCTGACTGGACTCAAATCAGAGGTGCACAGTACCAATGCCGGTGTAGCACAAGGTACTGCGCTGTCCAAAACTCTCTTCTTCCTATTTATAAATGGCTTCTTTTTCTTGACTTTCCACCCGGCATATATTTTTGCACAAACTTCGTGACATTTATACTACTTACTTTTCAATTTTACGTCTTAAATGCAATTGAAACAAATATGGTATTGACGCTATCCGTTGTTAGTTATCGTGAGAACAGAATGCTTTCAACGTGGGAAATCTAAGAAATCTGATGGCGAAAACAAGCTACGGATTTGAATTCAACGCGGAAAAATACTTTAAGGACCACTCTTGTTTTCTAGGGCCCAAGCAAAATTTTTTATAACTTTGTAGTAAGTGGTTATATGAATATTGCATTGCATGCATTGTTGATAGAACAGTTTATTTAATCCTACGTGTCATAAATTAATTGTAATATTTTTTAATGAGAGGACGATTGAAGTCGAAATTGAATTTAGTAATTTATTTCTTTTATAATGAACAGGAGCTACGAATCTAAATATCCTGGCTGTGTTATTGGGCGTTATAAGATATCTTTGATTTTTTCAGCCACTACTTGGCCAGGCTGGCATGTTATTTTATTTAGAGAAGGGGTTTCGGTTCCTTTTGAGCAGAAGTAGTAGGTTGAGATTAATCTCCACAGCGTTTGGGGCTATTTTTTTGTACCATCAATTTAATTTAATTTTTTTTTTGTTTATATAGTGCTTTATTTCCATATCATGACAGTAAATTACAGAATAACAATTCAATTTTAATACACTACTCCTCCTTTTAAGGTAAGGAACCTTGTATAAGGAGTGAGGAGTTGTGGATGATTTTTCATTTCAAATTATACAATTACAAAAAAGAATCGATTCCAGTTCATTATAAAATAAATACATAGATAATATTTAAAGTTTAAAGAACAAAGTTATTTAAAAAAAAAAGAAAATACACAGAAGAGGAAGACCGTCGACGTTATATTAGGCACAATATAATAAAATTCACACAGCTTTGTGTGAAATAATAAAATGAAAGCAATAATTTAATGTCTAGAACAATATACAAGAAGTTAGAAAAGAAGCATTTCAATAAAAAACACCGCTAGCTAAAGCATGGGATATATTATTATCTCAAGACCAAAGCATAAACCAAAAACTGCGAATAATGAGAGAGAGATAAAGAGAGAGCGAATTTATGGCTACCTCCCGTAATATAATTCTTTCAGTTTTTTTTTGAACATTTCTAAATTATTAGCTCTCTTGATGGACCTTGGCAAGTTATTAAAAAGTGTTATTCCCATATATGTGTAATGGCTCTGACCTAGTTACGTCATACGGTTCGGAAGTAACAAGAACTCTTCGCTACCACCTCTCGTTCTATTTGTATTAGTTTGAAGTTTACCGGCTGCAAATTCTTTAAATATTTGTATCACCGTACATAATTGATTGACTTGCTCTACTGTTAAAATGTTGATTGACTACTGTTAAAATATTGATTGTACTAAAGAGTTGTTCACTGTTAAATCGTCTAGGCTTTTGTAATAAGATTTTGAGTACAGACTTCTACATAGCTTTCAGAGGGAGTAAAGCATTTTGTGATGCACAGCCCCATGCAACAATTCTACATTGAATAATAGAATGTATTAAAGCAAAGTAAAACATTCTTATTGTTTGCTTGGTCAGAAAAGAACAAACCTCGAAGCATATAGTAAATATTAATTTATTTACGATAAATATTAATTAAAATATTAATTTATTCGATTGCAGTAAATATCAATTTATTTAAAATTGGAAATTGCTGAAACTCAGATATTACGAGGAAAATTCAAACCGGCATATTGGATTCCATGATTATTTACGATTTATATGAGCAACTAGTGGTTTAAATATGAATATAAATATACAGAGTTTCAAAAGAAATAATTTTCATAAATCAAACATTGTGGTTATTTTTTACTCTACTAAAAGTAGTAAATAATGAAAATTCGAACGAAATCCTAAAGTGAAATATTATTGCTATAATATATTTCTCATTATCTTCATACATCTGATACATTTCAAACATTGCCGAAATAAACTTTCATTCACTCAATTTTTATTAGCTGTAAATCATATCATAATCTAATAATCACAGTCAATTACAATTTCAAATTTTCGTTTCAGCTCACGGTCCGCAACAATCAATCAGCGATCCTGCATGATTTATTTTCGCGAAGCTGACATTGCATTAATGTGCAAATAACAGACAATAGCGAATCAGTTAAAACGTATTTGGATATCTATTTCACGCGAACACAAGTGCTCGACCAAGAGCAAAACCAGCATCATGAAAGAAATTTTGGTCGGTCTAATTTGGACGAGCTGCTTTCTGGCTCTGCTGCCGACACGAGCCAATGCTGACGATGATTCGCTGGCAGGCAGCTTCTTATCCGGTAAGTAACGAATTACTTTGCATCTGATTAACGATACTCAATACGATTACGGCTCTTGGCTACCTACTTAGATGCTCCGCAAGAGTCTCACTTTACTTATAAGTATTAATAAGAAGCAGCGCCGTTGCGAATGCCATCGATAGACGTACGGCGAAATGAGAACAGTTTTTGATCGAACAAGACGTTTGCATGTGCGAAATTTTTTCATACACACGTTACGAATCTGAATGGAATGAACTTTCACCGGCAGCAAATTTTATGTTGGCTATGCCGTTAAGTAATCAATTCTGAAGTGACTCGCCCCTAGCTTGTTCATTGCTAAGCGAGTCATGGAAGCATTTTGGAATTTCATTGAAAAATTTCAGCCTGGGACAATTCAGTTGGGTTTTGCATATTTGGCTTAATCAGCGACACCTGAATTATGTAATTTTTCATCTGAATGAATTGCTATCTGTCACCGATAGATTTTGAAATCAATGAATCAATGAGAGAAAATTGTGTGTTTGTGTAGTCGAATGTGAGTGGCTTACTTATAACTATTTACGCATGAGAATAAATATATATATATATATATATATATATATATATATATATATATATATATTGGATTTTTTAAGCTTTGGGATTGAACGCATTAACTGAAAATATTGAAGAATATTCAACAATGTTTGTGGACTGCTAGCATTTCTTATAAAAGCTGCGGCGAAACATGAGGGAACAATTCATTCGAATAGCAAAAGTTGTGTTTATAGTAGAGTAATAAAAAAATTAGTGAAGCAAAGAAAAAATTACGTATATGAGTATTTGAAAAGCATAACAGTGGTGTCAGGAGTGCAATTTTTTCGAAAGTGACGATAGTAAAGTAAAAATGAAAAACAGAGAGATAAAAGTGAAAAGGAGTCAGTTTACAAGACAATCAGATAAAATTGAAACACCATAGAAAATAAAAAACTACGAAAAAGTATCTGCTAATTTTTCCGGACTAAAACAAAAGTGAACAGTAAACACAATCATAGTTGCGAATTTCAACTGAACAAGACTCATTGATGGAGAATGCCATGTAAAATTATTCAAATAAGTTGTCTGACTGAATTAAAGGGTGCGTTAAAAAAGCGGAAATTCAAAATATTAAAGCAAAATTAATAGCCCGGCACTAATGTCCTAAGAACTGGATCTCCAAACGGTACAATTTCTATACATAGGAAAATGCTGTAAGAGGTGTAAACAACGAAAATGAAGAACCTATGTTTAATTTAAAAAAAGTTTGTAGCAAGTTAGATGCTTCAAAGAAAAAATGAACAACATGGATGGAAACGTATAAGCAGTCACAATATAAATCGAAATACTTTTCAATTCCAACAGTTTCAATTCCGAGAGATGACAAAACCTCATGCAGAAGTGTAAAAGCTCCAATATTCGATGGGCATTTAGAATGAAAAATCTACAACTAAAAACTCGAAGCTACTGCAAGAAGCACCAACTTGAATGAGTCAAAATGGGCAGCATCTATGAGCGCAGTTTGATAAGACAGTGACTTTTTGAATTTATAGTGCAGTAACTTTAAATGCACCACTCATCTATCTGAGCTATTTAGTTTGTGTTTGACAGCCATTGAAAGCAGATAACCTCGTTAAAAAATAGAAAAATTGGAAAAAAGTGAATTTCGTGTGCTGATCAAGCATTACTTTTTGCGTAAAAAATTCATCACCGAAACCAAGAAAAGGCTTGATAAATACTATGAGGAATCTGAACCATTGATTTCAATGGTTAAGAAGTGGTTTACTGGGTTCCGATGTGGTCGTATCACTACAAGTGTTGTTCAGGTCGCCCAAAAGAGGTCGTCACGGCAGACATCGTCTATAAACTCCATGGAATGATATTGGACGATCGGAGAATAAAAGTGGCTGAGGTTGCTGAGGCCATAGACATCTCCACTGAGTAAGTTGATCACACTTTACGTGTATATTTGGACATGAAGAAGCTATCCGGGCGATGGATACTGCGATTGCTCACACTCGACCATAGCGGAACCGAACAAAGGAGTGTCTGACAACGTTCAGTCGTAATGGAAAAAAGCTGTTGTGCCGTTTTGTCACGGTAGACGCAACATGGATCCATCACACCACACCAGAGACCAAAGAACAATCAAAACAGTGGGTTTCTTCGAGTGAACGTGCACCAATGAAGCCGAAGGTGGGTCAATCTACCAAAAAGGTCATGGCTCCAATTTTTGGGATACACGCGGTATTATTCACATTGATTGCTTTGAAAAGGGTGAAATGATCTCGAAAAATATTATACAGAGCTTTAAGACAGATTTGATATTGATTTAAAGCATAAACGACCGCATCTGGTAAAGAAACAAAGTATTGTTCCATCAAAACATTGCACGAGTGCATACGTGTGTAGTCACCATGATAAAAATCCATAAAATGGGTAACGAACTGCTACTCGAGCCAGCATATTCTCCAGACTTAAGCCTCTGCGACTATTTCCTGTTTCCAAATCAGAAGAAATGAGTGGGCGGTAAGAGAATTGGGTCGAATGAAGAAGTCATCACTGAAACAAACGCCTATTTTGATGGTCTTGAAAAAAACCATTAGTTGAAAGGAATAAAAAATCGGAAAAACGCTTGTCTGAATGTATAGAACTATGAAGAGACTATGTTGAGAAATATAACGCTTATTTGCCGAAAAAAATCTATCATTCAAAAAGTCACTGACTTATCAAACTACCCTCGTATGATTTCGCTACTACGGGGTCCTGTAGCCGAGTTGCTTCAACTATTCCAGTTGAACTGCTCTCGAATTCTGTATCTTTGATCAAGAGAATATAGAAACCAGAGGAACCTCTACAGTGATTGGTGCAGGAAATCGATAGACTAGAACTGTTGGCCCTCCCACTATATGACGCAGAACATTGAGATTATGCAGCTACATCAGTGCATTGTAAGATCGAAAGCTCCAACAGTCAGTTAGACTAGCGAAAAAGCGGGATGTGAAGGAAGCTTTGATGAATGGCTTAAACTTTGAAGCAACCAAAAGTTTAATAGCTAACACAGCTAAACCATAGGATACTGCCTTAAAAAAGTGCAAATAGCTGTGCGTTGACACGAATTTCAATCGTTAACCCGAATATCAATCGTCAACAAGAATATCAATCTTTGACACGAATGTCGTCGGAAATCACTGACGAACGGTGTGCCTAGATGCTGGAACTGTAGTTAATGACGACATCTACAAAAGGCCTGCCAACATCAAAATATACCGAATTATTGCAAACAAATGCATCAAGAAGAAAACCAAGACAGAATATAGCACCCACCAAGTAATCCTTCTCCTAGAACTGAGAAGGTAGAAAACGTGTAAGAGCCATTTCGTGGGGCAGAAGTTGGTTAAACGAATCGATACCGCTAACACAATTATCACCGTTTTTAGACTACATCGTGGAGAAGTAGACTTTTGTCTAGAAATGAGCTCCTGACTATAATGGAAGCAGCAAACCAAATCCAGAAATAGCTGTTTTGGGCAAAATGTTGTGCTCCGAACTGACCACGCTTCGCTGAGATTTTCACTTCACTTATAAATTTCGACGGCCAAGAAACAGGACCGATATGTTGTTTCGTTGCCCTTATTCAGCCAATTGTGAAAAATACCACCGACTGGAGGTAAAAAGAGCCAAGTACTGATTTACAATTGATAGTGACTGAAGCCACCGAAGGATTGTCACAGCAAGCAATCCAAAACTCTCAGATAACCAGACAATGGTATATGGCCATTGCTATTATGGCAAAAGTCTATTAAACAGCCTAAATGGAAGGACATATTGGAGCATGGTGCACTCGTCAAAACCTATTAGGTTCAATGGAACTCTCTGCAGATCTAAAACGAAGTGCTGAAGTAGAGATGGGAACGGCAGACAGTACATCATGCACACTGAAAGAAAAATCTTGGTAAAATCAACAATTTTCCTTAGTTGTTTTTGCGTCAACTACGGGCTATAGTTGAAACAACCATAAAAAAATAGTTGATTACTTTTATGCACCATGACGCGTGGTTGATAAACAACGTCCGTGGTGCAAAAAAAGTAAGCAACCACAAACAATGATATTCCAACAATGTATATAGTACGAAATAACTATAGCCCATTTTGGTGTGTTCTGGCAGGGTTAGCTCTAGAAACGTCCGGGGCGGTAAACGTAAAGGGTCTAATAAAATCCTACTGTTTTGCCAAAATACTAATAAAAAATATTTGCAGCCCATAATTCTTAATGTTTTTCAAAACAGCCATATAAAAGCGGCACAGATAATTAAGTAAGAAAAAAAACTAGGTCAGAGCATATATACTGTATGCGCTCACTGCTTCGGCGCTGCACTGCATCGCAATGCGTGTCCTTTACATGCATACATTGAGTGCACAAAAGGCGTCATACAACGTAATATAAAGGCTTCACAGCATAACATGAATATATCGAACAGCAAACCGAACACAATTTTGCCATGTAGCATATGAAACTTCTATGATAGAATAGGAGTATGAGTATGAGGAGTACGAAAAATCAACAATTTTCCTTTGTTTTTTTTAGCATCAACTACGGGCAATAGTTAAAACAACCATAAGAAAATTGTTGATTACTTTTATGTACCATGACGCGTGGTTGATAAACAAAAAAAAATTTCATTCGGAGCATGAAAAACGTCCAAATGTTGAAACCATTCTACTTTGCGTAGAATAATTCCAAAGACGTTGCTCACTGAATTACGTTTGTTGAAATCAACTATTGCAAAGTAGTTTAAGTACCATAAAAACTGTTGATAACTCGAAACGTTGAAGTTTTGAGTGAATTGATGAATATTTTTCTATTGATCAACTAATTTTCGTGGTTATGAAACAATTAAAACAGTTGATTTCATGAACGTTGCGATATTTTTCGTACAACCAGAGCCAACTACTTTTATATTTATATAAATTAACTATATTAACATAGTAAAAATAACTATTTTCCGTAGTTCGTTTAACGATTTTGAATGAATCGTTGCAATACTATTAAAAATAGTTGAACCAACCAAGAGTTTTTCTTTCAGTGCAGGGTGCGGATTGTCCTTCCCAAAAGTTAAGTCATAGAAATACTAATCGTGAACGATTTTATTAGCTACAGGCTCGAAAAAACTTAGAAGAATACAGCCAAAAGTGTAGCATCTGCACCTCTGTCAAATATAGTGTAGGAATGCCTTTCGACAGAATATCTGTGGGCATTCAAGAAAACTGCGAAGATCACCTATACTGGGAAAAAGTTCCCGTGCAAGCGAATCTGTTATTCATTTGAAATAAACAGAATGTATTATATGTAATGATAATCCTAGAACCTACCATTGAGCTATTACTTGAACAATTACAATCACATTCA
This sequence comes from Nemotelus pantherinus, assembly GCA_963978885.1. Lineage (NCBI taxonomy): Eukaryota > Metazoa > Arthropoda > Insecta > Diptera > Stratiomyidae > Nemotelus > Nemotelus pantherinus. The sequence continues at coordinate 50,460,376 of OZ022263.1, read as the reverse complement.
CCTGATCAGAATATTATATTAGTCTTTGAATGATTCGGACTAATATTTCATATTGAATGTATTTTGAAATTAGCGTTGATGAGGGGTCAAATATGTTTATTTAATTTTTAAGAAGATCTTCTGTGTTAATTGAACAATTAACAGTCACACATAAAAGTAATGGAGTATCGAAATCAGCATTTATTTGACAATTCCGTATCTTTGTGATCATCCATTCAGGTTTTAAAAACTAACTTTACGAGTATTTTTGCTGCATATATTGCTCGTTAAATTAGAATCTAAAAGCAATCATTTTATTGTTTCTGATTATTGGAAATTAAGTTAGCATATAGAGTAAGATTGATCTCAAAATTTGACCACAAACCACAAATCACAACGAAACAAAAATCAAACAGCATCTTAATTATCGTTCCTTCTTACCTTTCATTATTTACAGGTCTTCTGGACTCAATCACCACTGCCGTTGACACCAAAGACTGTCCGGGCGTATGTGTTCACACATTGGCAACATTGATTTGCTATGAAGTCCTCGATGACGTACCATGTCCATCTTCTAATATGCGTTGTTGCATCGAAAATGCACCAGGTAAGTCTGAAAATTTATACCACTCCAAAAATCAGTAAAAATTTTGATTTGATCGCTCTATTTTAAGTTAAAAATACAACAATAAAACCTCCACAAATATCAACCACTACAGGGGCACAAGCTCCAACCAAAGTCGTTTCGACGTCGTCCACAACTCGTCGGCCGCCATCGAAATCAACCAAACCGTCAAAACATACAACAAAACACCAAAGCAGCGAGGACGAGGATGATGAAGAGGAAACTGAAAAGGAGGAAAAAAGTAAATAGAAAATTCACAGCTGGTTGATCGATTGTTTTATTCATTCTTACTTTTAGCTTCATGCGCTGGAGTTTGCGTCAGTGGAAGAATAGCTGATTATTGTGAGGCACATTTGACTCAGCCAAATCTGTGTAAAGCTGGATCGAAGTGTTGTGTCTCGCTAAACGATTACCCAAATGGTAAATATCCGAAAGATATTTACATTTTAGCCGACCATGTCAATAAAAAGCCTACCGATACGAAATTAACTAACACGCCTTCAAAGGTATGCTCATGAATTCGTTCTTTGTGAGTCAAATGCTAACCCAAGCTTTATCCATAGCATTCTCAGTCAACGACTGAACCAGTTCGAACGAAACCTTCGATGAAACCTACCAAACAGCCATCAAAGAAAACAACGACGGCACCTACCACTTCGGCCGATGACGACGATGACGAGGAAGAGAGTGAAGAAGTTCAGGAAACTAAACAGAAAGTTCCTCCGTCGAAAAAATGTCGAGGAGAGTGTGTCAGTGAATTATTTGCCCTGCTATGTGATGACATAGATCCAGCTGCCGTGTGTTCGGGAGGTGGAAGATGTTGCATCAACAAAGGCGACGAACCACCTCCAGCTACGAAGGTCGAGGAAAAGATCGTTGTGACGACGCCTAGGCCAACAAACAGTCCTGTCAGCGATGCTACGGACAGTTTTTTCTCGCAGATTCTCAGTCTGGCTGAAAACACGTTAAGCAATGCAAATCAAGTTTCGCCAACTCAGATACCAAAATGTCCAGGATTTTGTTTGATGAACATCATGGCTGCTTTCTGTGAAAGACCCTCTGTTCTCATAGCGAGTACATCGAGTTGCAAGAAAGGATCTGTTTGTTGTGATAATACAAGGTATGGTGCTGAAATTGAGGGAATTATTTTTAAACCAGAGAAGAAGTTTATTTTGATTTTCTCTTGCTTTTTATAATTTTTTCATATTTCCACTAAATTACGCAAATTGCATTTAAAATATGTCACTCATCAAATTGTTGCATAGTGAGCTTTAACGCCAGACCGCTTTTTACCTCTCTTCACTTCTTTTGTTATCACATTGGTTGTTCATATTTTAGTTAACATGAAGCCTATCATTGATAAAATTAAATTAGTTTGAGTTTGACGATTATAAACAAACCTTGCTGTTTATTAACTGATTTATTATACATTTTCACATTATTTTCTCAATGCCAGAGCACAAAGGCCGAACGGTCCCGTACGACGACCCCCACCCCCATCAAACTACAATCCAGCCGCTTATGCACCAACACCATCACCCGATCCGAGAGAAGAGTGTCCTGGATCTTGCATAGTTAGTCTTCTAAGTTTCACGTGCTTCAGTAAGTAGCTACTGTCAATTCAAACACCGAATTTGATTTTCAATGAACTGTCATTGTAGGGAACGCTGAAATGACTGACTTATTCAAATGTAAAAAATCAGGACAGATGTGCTGCGCGCCCAAGAGTAAGATTCAAGAGAAACAAGGATTTGGTTTCAGGAACGATACATTCACGTATCCTTACAATCAACAATATCAACCAGTGACTCCTGCACAAGGAGTAATACCACAAAATAGTATTTACCAGACAAATGGAGCAGCACCAGCTCCACAACCACTCCCAGCCCCAACAACTTGTAAGTTTTTCATTGATGTACTAGAAGTTAAAAAAATAAGATAAACAGGACTCTTCATTTCAAAGTTTCGTTTCAAAAATAAAATAATTTAATTGAGCTTACCTGATTTGGTTTTTTCTAACTCTGAAAACCAAAAACTTCTTAGTAAAAGTTTTTTTTTCCTTTAGAACCCAGATACATTTTAATTTCTTCAGTTGACTTCAATAAGGGCTAAAGACTGACAGATACAAAAGGAGTCTTACTAGATTAGACTTACTCTGGACCTTTCCGAATTGTATGCGTCTTCGTCTTCAGCTTGTTATAGTTGAATGTGATGTCATACCAAGTCGAGCTCGTCCGAATTAAATTATCTACGTCTTGGCATTGCTCTCCTGTATAACATTTGACGAAGTCATGTTCTGATTTAATTTTTTGTTGGCTTAGTGGGGCTTTGAGGCAATGTTACAAAGCAAAGCCATCGATTTCGAACGCTACGTCTTGGTCTGTTTCAAACTGTTAGAATAGAGCAGCTACTCTGCTGACGTCACAATCTGTCATAACAAGCTGAAGATGAGGACGAAGACGTGAATTCTGAAAGGGCCTCTATCATATTATTGAAATATATGTATCTTCGAAAAGAAAAAAATATTTAATTTAAATTTAATTTATATTTAATTAAACAATCTTCTATTTTTCAAATATTTAATGCAATTTAAATTTGAAATCATCATTCTCATCTCAGTACCACCAACTTTGACAACAACCACCAGCACAACTACCGCTCGACCACCAGTCTACTCAAAATACGTCTGTGGAGTGAAAGGAACCGCTCGAGCTGCCAGATCAGTTAGCTTGAATCAAGCAGTCTATCGACGCGAAAAACATGGTCATACTAAACGTCAGATTCCAAATCTAAATGCAAACTACTACAATCTTAACAAAACATCTGAGCGACTTGTTTTGGGCACTGCGATCATTCCAATTCAGATCCATAACGACAAACTTGGAGACTTGGTGCATGCAGATTTTGCAAGATCACTTCAGTTACGCGAAGAAAGTCAACGACCTGAGCCACTGACCAAATTCCGTAGAGGACGGGTTGTGGGAGGCGAGGACGGTGAAAATGGAGAATGGTGCTGGCAGGTGGCACTGATCAACTCACTGAACCAATATCTTTGCGGTGCTGCGCTAATTGGTACGCAGTGGGTATTGACGGCTGCTCATTGTGTCACAAAGTAGGTAGTCGAAGAATAACAAGAGATCAGAGAATTTTTTAGTTCTAAAATAATGTATGCTAACGAAGAAAAAGCACGTGTTATTTAAACCTCACAGACTCATTCGTCAATAGTTCATTGATAACACGAACTACATTCTTGTCCGTTATATTATTAAAAATACTTTCAAAATGATATTTAAAATAATTTTAATGGTATTGATAGAGGAAATTATTCACGCAGGAAATAATTTAGAAAATTAATGCTATACCGTTACCCAAGGACTAGAAAAATAGTTATCCAATATTTTGTTCTTTCACTAGCATCGTACGATCAGGAGACGCTATCTACGTCCGTGTGGGAGATTACGATTTGACTCGAAAATATGGAAGTCCTGGGGCACAAACTTTACGAGTGGCAACAACATACATTCATCATAATCACAATAGTCAAACACTGGATAATGATATTGCACTTCTGAAATTGCATGGACAAGCTGAACTAAGAGATGGCGTTTGTTTGGTAAGGGAAAATTGTATTTTAAAAATAATGTACTTATAATTGTTGCATATAGATTTTGCGAAAATATCTTATATGCTTAGTAATTATAACTTCGCTCAAGCGAGAACGAGTTGGAAACATGGCGTAAAACATACTGTTATTTTTTCGGAGAAAAATAAATGTGTTTATAAGGGTTAGATTTTCAACTAAATATTTCCGTGTCGAGATTTTCCCTGAGATTTTTTTTAGTATTTCTTTCCTTCCACACTCTCTATCAGTCAATCAAATCGCACAGCCCATGTGCAAGACATTTGTGATTTGTTTGCTAAGTTCTTTGCTTTTTCCGTTTCCTCTCCTAACATTGCTTTAAATCTGCTGCGACTGTGTCTTTTCATGAGGTTTTTGTGATGAATAATCATCTGGAGGTGGAAATTCTAATATCCTCGTTGGATCACTCAGCGAACAGCGGCCCTGATAGTATTCCTAATGCGTTTGTTAAGTCTCTTGCGTCTTCTTATGTCTGTTTTATTTAACTTGAGTTTGTCCGTTGGTTGTTTTCCTTCCAGCTGGAAAGCTGCCAATGGTTTTCCGATTTTAAAATCGGGGGAAATTGGTAATGCTGCCAACTACCTTCCTATATCACTCCTGAATTGCTTTCCTTGCTTGAGCGGATCGTTTATGAAAGGATTCATAGTGTTTTTTTCTCATTTGCCAAAGAGCAACATGGATTCAACAAGGGACATTCTACGACTATTAATTTAGTGGAATTCACTAACTTCATTGCATGTACTTTGGACAACGGTCTTCAAGCTGATGGGATTCACACTGACTTCGCGAAAGCATTTGACAGGGTAACCTCAGTGTTGTTAGAATTAGAATTGAATTGTAATTTTGGTGTTTCCAGTTCCCTTATATCCTGGCTTTCTTCCTACATTCGTGATCGCATCTGCCGTATTGTTTTGCGCTGCTCGCGCTTTGCAACCGATATCGGCACATGTGTTGGGTTTTTTTATTTCGGTTGTTCGTAGCATTATTAAACATTGCTCCCAAGTGTGGTCTCCTCGTTTCATGTACATGCCTAATGCTGCTGGATCTGTTCAGCGTAAGCTTACTCGGTGCCTTTTGTACAAGTTTAATGTTGCTTATCATCCTTATGATGACCGTCTTCTTTTTTTAAACCCTCAGGGTATGCTTGATGAATGTTTTCTTTATAAACTTTATCATGGTTTACTTTTCTCCAACATTTGCCTGTCTCAGTTCTTACGTGTATCTGATCGTCCGATTAGAGCTCATTCACTTTTCATTGGCGGGTTCTCTTGTATATTTCAACTCACCGGTACTTAGAATACTTAAAAGCCATGATGAGCATCAGTTTGGTTCTTTGTCTATGCCTTCTAAATGTTTTGAAAGTCATATTATTGATTTGTTAACTTAACTTCTTCGTTGTGTATATTGTGTACTTCTTTCTTTTCTCTTTTTCTTATATTTTTATATCGTTTAATATTTATATTCCTTTTTCGGGTTTTATATTAAGGTTTTTTTTTGTATACTATCTCATTTTATAATTGTATTACTCTGTTAGATAAGATTTTAATAATAAGTAATAAATATTCTTTTCAAATCAGCAAAAGACGCCGTATTTCCCAAATAATCGTAGCTCAGTGGTCCAAATTGATATCTCCTTCAGACACCTATCATAGGCACTACCTTGTATCTAATTTCGTTCATATGGTCCAGTCAGGACGTTTTTTCATCCCAAGTTAGTGCAAAATATTTAAATGAGTCGATTTTTTGCAATTTGTTGTTTGTTTTTTTTTTGCAGAAATAATATATATTGGCTCTTCTGGACATATATGATCAATTTACTTTCTAACAGCCAATTTCAGTATTGAACCAAGTCAGCATTTACAATGCGTTCCAAAGTCAATTCATCTTTTAATTGTAGTTTATAGTCCACGACTAGAACTACTCTGCCCAATAAATTAATATTCTGAATAATGTTAACATACAAAAGCAACAAAAGGAGGCCCTGTATGGATCCCTGAAGAATGCCGATGTTTGCTGTGAATTCGTGACTTTTAAACGTATAGTTGCTTGTTATGATATGCCTATTATATAAATAATCCTTTAGTAGTGTTCAAAATTGTGACGGATACCACATACATATAGCCTTTAGAGAAAGATATTAAGGTCAGTAGTGTTAAACGCCTTTTTTAGGTCCACAAATATCATCACTGCATAATTGCGTCTATATCGCTCATTATTTATGCAATGAACTGCGTATGCTGCTTTGTTCTTAAATCCACATTAAATTGGTGTTAAAATTGATTTGGAGCAAGAAACTGTTTGTACTGGAATAACTCATTCAAATACTTTATTCATAAGATTAGTCACAGCTATAATTTGAAGGATCTGTTGGTGCACTTCCTTTGCAGATAGGTATTATTTTTACTAGTTTCCGACAACCAGGAAATATGCCCTTAACAATATTAACTACTAATGTTAAGGGGGTAAAGTGATATTGTCAATATTATTATCTTCAGAAGGAATAATCTCTAGACCAGGAGAAACTTTGCACTTAAGTATTTAGTTGGTCGCAACTGAGTTCATATGAACTAGTAAAAATAAATCCATTATTTTTCCAACAAATGGCTTTAGTAATATGTACATATATCGCGTTGTACTAGGTGGTGTTAGAAAGATGACATTTTGTACCAAAAAAAAATTTTGGGCAGTTTTTTGATTCAGTTCCGTTTGATCGCGCGTTAAAGATGGACACGAGCAAAGAGAAAATATACCATATTTTGCAGTTTTTCTCCGATAAACACGAAAACGCAAGCAAAGCGGCTGAAAATGTGATTGGTGTTTATGCTCCTGATACTTTTACAGCCAATTACGCACAATTTTGAATTCTTTGATTTCATTTTCGTAATTTCGGTGTCACAGATGCACCATGCTCTGGAAGGCCAATTGTTCCAAATGTCGATAAAATAATGGAAATCGTCGAGTCCATATAAACGCTATTTCGCTCAAAATTTAAGCATTGCACAAAAAAGCGTTTGCAACTATTTGAATAAGGGTCGATTCAAAAATAAGCTCGACGTATGGGTGGCACAATAGTTAACGCCAAAAAACCTCATGGACCGAATTTCTATCTGCAAATCGCAGCTAAATCGCAACAAAATTAACGCGTTTCTAAAGAGGATGGTGACTGGCGATGAAAAATGGATCACTTACGATAACTTCAAGCGGCAACGGCAGTGGTCGGATCGTGGTGAGATGGCGCAAACGGTGACTAAGCCAGGAAGGTTTTGCTGTGTGTTTGGTGAGATTGGCAGGCTATCATCTACTATGAGCTGCTCCACTACGGCGAAACTCTTAACTAACACCTGAAATGTTAATAATTTGACTCTCTGAAGGAAGCAATTGCCCAGAAGCGACCAGGTTTGGCCAATAGGAGAGGTTTGTGTTCCATCAGGACAACGCCATGTCACACACATCGATAGTAACTCGCCAGAAGCTCCGGGAGCTTGATTGGGAGGTTCTAATACTTCCAACTTATAGACCTGGCACCAAGTGATTACCACCTGTTCTTGTCCATGGCGATCGGTTTTGCTGGTGAAAAGCTCACTTCAAGAGAGGTTTGTGAAAACCGATTACCAATAGAGACGAGGGCTTCTATTAGAGAGATATAATACAATTATCTTCAAAATGGCAACAAGCTATCAAAGAAAACGGTTCATATTTGATTTAAATCGGATCATTCTAAGTATGCAAAATAAAACCTTCAATTTCATGCAAAAATAATAGATTTATATCTACTACACCTAATGTTTGGCTCGGTGTTCGTATTAGAGACGCATTAAGGTTGCATTTGACCAGTTTATTTTGTTTGTTTTTCTAATTAGATTGCAGCTCATTCATCAACTTCCAATATCTTGAGCTAGTTTCAACTGAAGCTTCAATTTTCCTTATAAAAAAGTGCCTTTTTGCTTCGTGTCTTGCTCGATTTGATTACTTCTTCAAGTTCAGAAAATTTTGTTGAAAAATTACGCTCACAAGAAACATTGCATAATAACGTTGCATTTTCGAAAATAAGGATGTTAGAGGGTGTTTTGTGTGTTCTTTACTTTAACATTCTCGCCCGTTGACTTATGCTACCCAAACATATGTTCATCATCTTTTTAGTTCACAGAAGCCAAAAGATAGCTGGCCATGTAAGGTCTGGAACAGTCGATTGATTGACCTTCATCTGAACACTTTCTTTTTGCCAATCCGGTTTTGATCCGTTTTGAGTCAAAATGAAAATGACAATACTATATTGTCGACCACACAGATCAAATACTTTTGGCATGAGTCACCCGAAAAATTCTAAAAGACAGTCTGTTCGGATTTAGCCTAAAATTAAAGAAATATTAAAATTTGAAAAATAATATACAACAAAACTTACCTTAACCTGTCACTGACAGATGACAAACAATATCAGCTGCAATCACTTCAATTTGTATTCCAACCAGCTGATCATTGGAATATTAATGCTGTATGCTAAATCAAATCGTTGTTGTAAAGAGAAATAATTGTATTGGAATTATACGTTATACCAATGAAGGCGGTAAATTTACCGAAATTTTCATCGTGTGAAAATTTCTTTGTTATCGGCATTAGATAATTGTATTTGAAACGGAGCGGATGAATTGGAATTTGTGTTATCGAACAATTTGTGGAATAAATAGAATTAAACGAGAATTAACCAGTGATTTTGATTTCAATTTCAAATTCGAAACATCAGTTAAGTCGGTCTATTAACAGTCGAAGCAGTTGGTTAGTTAGTTAATTCGGTCGAATAGAAAATCGAAACATTTGGTCCTTCGAACCGGATCATTGAATTCTCGGCTCCGGTTTTTTTAATATACGAATTTGAAAATAGAAAATAGAAATTAGACTTTTGGACTTAAATCGGGTGTGCGTTAGTGCAGTGAAGTTGGAATTCCTCGAAGACAATCGCTACATAGAAATTGTCAGCTGGGTAAGTCCCAAACACTTATTCCTTTGTTTGAACATCCTTTCTTCCTTTCCTCATATCGTTTATTGCAATATCTTTTGATTTATTCAAAATTTAAAATAATTCTTGAGATCTAACGTTCGTGAATTTAAAAATCTATCTTACACATCTATAATGCATCTTATTGATCTATAATTTATCTGACTATAAACTATCTACTTCATTTACATATAATTTCGTTAATTTAAAATCTATCTTACACATCTATAATGCATCTTATTGATCTATAATTTATCTGACTATAAACTATCTATTTCATTTCTATATATAAAATATCTTTATCACCTACAAGTTATATATATACTCGAATAAATAAAAACTAACGAGCATTCGAGAAAAATAATTAAAACTTTGAATAGTGGTGGCGTAAATTGAAACGTGATGTATATAGTGAATGTCGAAAATTAGGTCGTGAAAGGTGCGTAAATTGATCAAATTCGGTTGTTTCGAGAAATTCGCAGTTTAATACTGTACCGTGACATTCCGTTATAACTGTGCCGATTGAACTCGTTATAAAATTACTTTGAGAAACTTTGTGCCTTGATTGTTTGAACGTCAATATGGCTGATGTACAAAACTTAATGTTGCGGCAAAAAATAGCGTGCGACCAGCTCGTAAAAATGCAAGCGAATTATCGCAAAGATTCTAAGTCCAGGAAAACTGCGACTTATTATCGAACCTTAATCGATAAAGTATCTTCTCATTATGATCGATTTCTTGCAACGCATGAGAAAATTCTGGAATGCGTTAATGAAACAGTTATAGATTCTCAGTATTTTTCTGATGATCATGAGAAGTTTGAAATACTGCATTTGAATTTTAAATCAGAGTTGGAAGATTTATTGCAAGGGTTAGAGGGCGTAGAAGATAAACAAATTGCAGCTTCTCAAAGTGATAAAAAATCGAATGAGTCAGAATTGAAACTCCCGCGTATAAATTTACCTAAATTCTCGGGAAACTATCAAGAATGGGTGTCATTTAGAGATCTATTCGTGTCACTCATTCATGAACGATCCGCCTTATCGAATGTAGAGAAATTACATTATTTGAAATGCAGTTTGACAGGGGAGGCTGAAAACTTAATTCGTCACTTTGCATTAACTAGTGCGAATTACGACTCAGCGTGGAAACTTTTGAACGAGCGATACAACAATTTGCGTGTATTACTGAATGCCCTATTTAAAAGGTTATTTGACATGAATAATGCGTCTGAGTCAGCTTCCTCCTTGAAAAATCTATTAGATAGAACAGTTGAGTGTGTCCAATCAATCGAGAATTTGCAAGTGGGTGATTTGTGGCAATCTATTTTAGTATACATGACTACGCAACGGCTTCCTCACGAAACTAGACAGTTGTGGGAACAAACTCAGACAGGGAACACAAAATTTTCGTCATTCGAAGAGCTTAGATTATTTTTGCATCAACGATTTCGAGCCTTAGAGGCTACAGGAACCGATCGTTCCAAGCAAGCTCGTCAACATGCTCATAGTCGCACGCCTAGTAATCGCTACACTCATGCAGTTCAGACCCAATCTTCTTCCATTTGTATTCATTGTCGTGAATCTCATCGCTTGGTGCATTGCCCTCAATTTAAACAGCTGCTACACGCGAATAAATTTGAAATCGTAAAAAGAAATGGCTTATGTTTAAACTGTTTGGAAAAGGGTCATTTGATAGCTAATTGCCCCAGCAAATTTAGATGCATGAAATGTCAGAAGGCTCACCACACATTATTGCATAAAAATGCTTCGAACATTTCGAACCCACTTTCATCGACTTCAGAAATTGAACCCGCGAGCGTGAATTCCGTTAAAACCACAACAAGACGGGAAGTGCTGTTAGCTCGCATTATCTTGAATACACCATCTGGACTAGTTACCTTACGAGCGCTTTTGGATCAAGGTTCGCAAACATCCCTGATCACAGAGTCGGCAGTTCAACAAATTGGATTAAAAAGAACATCAACAAGAATAAGTGTTGTTGGAATTGGAAAATCGAACAAAACTGACGTCAACGGAATGGTCGTCCTTAGCATGTGCCTTCGAAAGGGAGCTACACTAAATTTTGAAGCGTTAATTATGGATAAATTACCCACTTTGATACCCGCTCGAACCATCACAACTTCTGAATGGAAACAACTGGAGGACCTTCAACTCGCAGATCCATTCTTCGATCGTCCCGCTCGAATTGACATATTATTGGGAGCTGATGTAGTCGGGAAACTGTTGTCGGGTGATATTAAATATTTGGAAGCGGGACCAATTGCTCAAGATACAAAGCTGGGTTGGATAATTTCGGGTCAAGTAGACACCCAGTGCGTGGAAAATCTGAAATGTTTGAAAATTGAGGTGAATAATGATGTTGAAATTAATGATCAATTGAAAAGATTTTGGGAGTTAGAGGATATCCAGCCACAGAAAATACCATCACCAGATGATAAATTCTGCGAATCCTTCTTTTTGGAAACGACAAGTCGTGACAATACAGGCCGATATTCGGTGAAATTACCTTTTAAAAGTGTCGAAGATAAAAATACATTAGGATGTTCAAGAAACATAGCACTTGCAAGTTTCATGTCTTTAGAAAGACGCTTCCAAAAGGATGACAATTTAAGGAAAGAATATGTAAACTGTATTCAAGAATATTTGAACTTAGGACATATGGAAATAGCCAAGAACCAAGAGGAGCACGTATTAAGGGGAGACCAACGGTACTGTGTAGCACATTATCTACCTCATCACGCAGTTCGAAAAGAAAGCAGCACAACCAGTTGCAGAGTAGTTTTCGACGCTTCTAGGAAGACTAGCTCTGGCGTATCGCTGAACGACATTTTATTTACCGGCCCCGCAATCCAGAATGATTTGACGACAATATTAATGAGTTGGAGGAAATATCGGTTTGCTTTCGTAGGCGACATCACAAAAATGTACCGCCAGATAAAAGTCCATCCAGAAGATGCCCAATATCAAAGAATTTTGTGGAGATTTCATCCGTCAGAAGAAATCAAGGATTATGTACTTAATACAGTAACATTTGGAACAAGCTGTGCACCATTCTTGGCAATTAGGACGTTACACAAATTGGCGGAAGATGAAAAAGAGAAGTTTCCTAATGCATTCAACTCTATATTAACTGAATTCTACGTGGATGATGTGCTGTCTGGAGGAGACGATCTCTTAGAAGCAACGAATAGGCGAAAGGAAATATTTGAAGTGCTCCGAGCTGGAGGATTTCCTCTTCGGAAGTGGATTAGCAACGACTTTAGAATTTTAAAAGACGTACCTGTGGAAGATATTGAAATGCAAGAACCATTAGACTTGAACTTAGACCAGGGATACAAATCCTTAGGAATTATTTGGCATCCAGTAACAGACCAATTTAGTTATCGTATCAAATTAAATGAAGAGAGCAAGCTATACTCGAAACGTCAAATGTTGTCAGACATCGCGCGTCTTTATGATCCTTTGGGCTGGATTTCTCCAATTATGATTAATGCAAAAATACTTTTACAATCTTTGTGGTTACAAGGGCTTTGTTGGGATGAACCGTTGTCAGCTGATATACACAAAAAATGGATTGAATTCAGAACTAAATTATTGAAAATCGAAAGCTTACGAATACCTAGGTGGATACATTATACTAAAAATTCGAAATTAGAACTTCATGGATTCAGTGATGCGTCATTAAAAGCTTATGCAGCGGCAATTTACTTAGTTGATCGACGTGAAGACGAAACCCACTCACATCTTATTCTAGCAAAAACAAAAGTCGCACCAATACGGACTGTGTCAATACCACGTCTGGAGTTGTGCGGAGCAGTATTATTGGCAAAATTAGTAGCAAAAATCAAAGAGTCATTAAATATCGCAGATATTAATACTTTTCTATGGACCGATTCCGAGATCGTGTTGGCCTGGTTGAAAAGTCATCCGACCCGTTGGACAGCATTTATCGCCAATCGAACTACGGAAATCTTAAATCATGTCGGTAACACTCCATGGCGACACGTCCCATCGAATCAAAATCCCGCCGATTTAGCTTCTCGAGGAATAGACGTAGAAGAAATTTTTGAAAATTCGCTGTGGTGGTGTGGACCTGCCTGGTTACTAAATGAGCCCTGTAGATGGCCAAACACGAAAAATTCCATTACGACTACGTTGGAAAGTAGAAAGTTAGTTCTCCTCAACATCATGCAGAAAAACAATGAGGAGCTAGAATATATGTTACGTAAATACTCAACTTTGTCGCGCTTGATCTGGGTAACAGCATGCGCTCCTCTCGAAACAACCCGTCTCTAAAGGATACTTGAAGACAACAGAATTACAAAAGGCATTGAACACAAACGCAACAAATATCGAATGTATAGAAACTTGAACAGAACATAGAAACTCGATATAGAACTTCGAACATAGAACCTCGACCATAGAACTTCGAATATAGAATATCGACTATAGAACCTCGAACATCGAACCTCGAATTTAGAACCTCGAATTTAGAACCTCGAATTTAGAACCTAAAAAATAGAAACTTGAAACTAATGTTGATTAAATTATAAAAATGGACACTCGACTCAATGGACACTGATGTGCACAGTTCCTTATTTGGAACTATCGATCGCATCGCCAGGACAACACTTATGAATTTAAATTGAACTATTCAGATCGCTGTTAGTTCGTGCAAAAATTATTACAACATCTTTTGGAATAAATGGAAGGTCGAGTATTTAAACCGATTACAATCCCGCCCTAAATGGCTCAGCAAAGATAAATGTGCTCGCGTCGGAGATATTTGCATTTTAAAAGACGAGAAAGTTGTATCGTATAAATGGCCTTTGGCAAGAATAGTTGAACTGCATGCCGGTAAAGACAATTTAGTGCGGGTCGTGTCAGTGTTTTCGAATGGTAGAACTTACAAACGTCCAATTTCAAAAATCGCTTTATTACCTATACCCAACTATAACTCGGACACAAACTAAAAAAGTGAAAATCTCAAATCGAATTTCATATTCTCAAATCTTATAATCGGCATAAACAAATTTATTTTCAAGTTAAATGACAAAATTAATATAGTAAACATAATCATATCAAAAGTGATGATTAAACGTAGATATGTACAACTTAATATTAATGAATTACCAACCAGATAATTTAATATTGAACTATAATAGTAATCTTAACAGTAATATTACTAGCAACTATTATATTAAAATATAAGTTAACGTAATAAGATAACAGATAGTGAATAATATAAAATTATTGATAATAGACAAATAAACAAATTAATGATAATGGATTAAAAACTCAAGCCATGCTCCACAAAATATATAATACGTGAGACTTTTGTGTTCGTTTGAAGTCCTTAGTCCCATCCCTCCCAGCTGACACACTACCACCCTGCACAACACAGTTATTGACGCAACTAAGGGGATCGCCAACATAGTTGGCTGGCCTCCGCCTTATTTGCACTGTCGATTCGAACTGCATCAAAGGAGAACGAGAAAGCGACCAGTAGATGAGATAACGCACTCTGCAGATGAATTGAACTGAGTATCTTATATACTAAAGAATAAATAATCATATCCTATTTGCAGACTTCAAAAAGTCTTACGAAAGGTGCAGATTTAATGGTATCAACTCCAGTGAAGCGAAATTGGGACTTGAAGAAGGAAGCCAAATGTCAGGACTCCTTGGCCGAAACTACTGAGCTGATGTCATGCCTTATTCTGACTCTATCGATTCAGCGGGGGGAGAATGTTCGGATTTAGCCTAAAATTAAAGAAATATTAAAATTTGAAAAATAATATACAACAAAACTTACCTTAACCTGTCACTGACAGATGACAAACAATATCAGCTGCAATCACTTCAATTTGTATTCCAACCAGCTGATCATTGGAATATTAATGCTGTATGCTAAATCAAATCGTTGTTGTAAAGAGAAATAATTGTATTGGAATTATACGTTATACCAATGAAGGCGGTAAATTTACCGAAATTTTCATCGTGTGAAAATTTCTTTGTTATCGGCATTAGATAATTGTATTTGAAACGGAGCGGATGAATTGGAATTTGTGTTATCGAACAATTTGTGGAATAAATAGAATTAAACGAGAATTAACCAGTGATTTTGATTTCAATTTCAAATTCGAAACATCAGTTAAGTCGGTCTATTAACAGTCGAAGCAGTTGGTTAGTTAGTTAATTCGGTCGAATAGAAAATCGAAACACAGTCACTTCATCTTACCCTGTACTGACAAAGTTTCATAAATTTGAAAAGTAAGTGTATGGTAGTAACATAGTTGCTTCATAAATAAAAAATGTCAATAAAAAAAAAATAAAATAAACACGGTGATATACATTTCACAAAACTTATATGTGATACTCTTTTGAATGTGCTTTTAAATCCAAGCCCAATTGTTTCTAACTAAACCAATTTTTTTCCTAGCTTGTAAAAATATTTTAATTTTAAAGCGGATTTTTCCTTTAGAAGCTAGATATATTAAAATTTCTTGACAGATTTCTTATATTTCGAGATTAGCCTCTCCTCTTCTTCAGTGTCTATCAGTAGACTTTGAAGAAGATGGCACCGATAGACACTGAAGAAGAGGGCATATTACCCAAAAAATATCGATATCTGTTAAGAAATTTAAATGTATCTAGCTTCTAAAGAAAAAATAGGCCTTAAAACTAAACTATTCCAAGCCCAAGTTCATGTTCCTAGATCCAATAAATCAATCATTGTGAAATTTTACTTTCAGCCCTAGCTGAGAAATGCTCAGCTTTTATTTCAATTGACAATATATTTTCTAACTACATAGAATGTTTACTCTTTTGAAACCCACGTTGGGCGCCAACAGCTTCACTTATGTTTTAGTGAGTTTGTGGTTTTCGAAACAATTTTTCCAAACTCAAAATCATGAAGTGCAAAAAATTTAAACTGTGCAAACCCATAAATCAAAATATTAGAGCAAGGTTAAATCAATATTGCCTAATTTCAAGCAATTAACTGAACCAAAGAAATAAACAGAATCATTAAAACATTGTATCAAAATGCTATTCAAAGAAAATTTACTGTATCTAATGTTGTATCCAGCAACCTACACCAGTCTCTTTATATCACATTTTCGTTGCTTACATGATATTCCACGAGTCCCAAACATAATAAATCCTTTCAGCGTAAACAATGTCATTGTGATTTTGTGAACTCTCAAAATCAAAAACGGGTAGCATTTGATTTAGACAAACATGATTGAAACATTGTGTTAAAAATAAATTGAAAATATTCAAGATTTTATCTTGCTGCCAATTATCCAATTAGAGACATTAATCACTGAAGCTGCAACCATTAATTACTTACCAATTGTCGTGCATAAGTTTAAATAGTAGTCAATAGCTGCTGTTTAATAAACAGAGTAGATTAGCATATTCATGAATGTACATGAGCTGGTATGCGTGTAAAATAAAGTTTTAATAATAGCACTTCCAACTTGCGTATGTCAGGTATCTATATATAACGTCTGGTAAAATCATTGAAAGTATGTTAATTTTAGAATATTCTTGTGTATTATTTTCAATTAACATCTAATATTTAGGTATGCCTTCCGGCACGAGGTGTGAATCATGCAGCAGGCAAAAGATGCACAGTAACTGGATACGGATACATGGGTGAAGGTAAGAACATTTATTTTCTGACTGCATGAAAAAGCCCGCTCAATTTACATTTGAAATTCATTTTCATTTATTTTTTCTAGCTGGTCCTATTCCGCTTCGCGTACGAGAGGCTGAAATTCCAATTGTCAGCGATTCAGAGTGCATAAGGAAAGTGAATGCAGTTACAGAGAAAATATTTATCCTTCCTGCGTCCAGCTTTTGTGCGGGTGGCGAGGAAGGAAATGATGCTTGTCAAGTGAGTTTATATGATAGTTTAGCTTAGTGCAAATCGGCAAAATATTCTTTTCAATTTTCTGATCTCAGGGCGACGGTGGCGGACCGCTAGTATGCCAAGACGACGGTTTCTTTGAATTAGCTGGTTTGGTTTCATGGGGTTTCGGTTGTGGTCGAGTTGATGTACCCGGTGTTTATGTTAAAGTTTCATCCTTTATTGGATGGATTAATCAAATAATAAGCGTTAATAATTTGTAAATAGATGTATAAGATGAAATCGATCATTTTGCATAATGATTACGATGGAATAGGCTAAGCCGATTATTTATTAAGTTTGATATTTAATATGATGTAAGAATAATATTTATTTAATATTTATATATTCTGTATTGGAAACTATTATCGTATTCAATTTGATAATATTTTTTCTATATTATTTGTTGGATACGTTATTATATTTTCGCAAGACTAAAATGCACTGTTTATGATTTTTTTCCAGAAAAAAACCAAAATAATGTAATACAAATTCCACATGTACATACCTTATTGTATGTTTATATTTAAGGGAGAAATAAATTAGATACAAATGAAATCCTTGAATCGAGTTTGATTTCTAGAGCTTAGTGAAACAGTTATCAATCTATTTTTATTGCTTGATGCTATTTGCCACAGTTACAGAAGATATTTTCAATTTTATTGATTTTATTTTTAATTAATTTTATCTCCAATTTAGGAAGTTTGTTATTTCTGGGAATATTGCGTATGCGAACATATGATGTCAAAACACATATTATTGTTCAATTGAATTTCTTCAGAGGCGAAAAAATCGGAGGTAAAAAATTCAATTCAAAATTTAAAGATGCCCAGTTTTTTGCCTGATATGAGAGTGGCATTTCCCCAAACCAGTGCATGCAAAAACATTGGGACTAAAATATGAAAAATTTGGCGTCAGTCTCTGATAGACAGAAAGTTAAAGAAATCAGAGCCAATCAATTTTTTCGAGGATACGCAATCATTGTTTCAATCAATCTAAGTGATAATCTACATTTAGTTGTCAGCAAATTATTACTCAGCAGTCAACAAAGTGTGCATTCATTCCAAGGAAATTTGGTAGCAGCTATAATTATAATTATTTTAAGAATAACATGTGAACAAGTTAAAAATTTGAATATTAATACATGTGGTGCTAAAACGAACCTCATATGATCTTGAAATAAAATAATAATAATAATAATAGTAGTAGTATAAGATAAATATGCGGACAGATGAATAAAACTTAAAGTATCGAAAATAATATCGAAATAAATTGCAATGATATAAACACAAAAAAATTTATGAGAAAATATATTACGTCCCAAAAATTATCCCATTGCAACATTCGAGCTAGTAATTTAGAATTTATGCCAATCAGATTTCTATCAGTTACGCCTTGACCACCCATTAAACTTATCTCATCTATTCACAATATATTTAAAATGTAACATTAACCTGCCCAAATAAAAAACCCTTAAAATAAGCAATAATTTCCAAATTGATGGCATGTAGGTTCTAATTTTAAGCAATCTGAATTGGAGGAAATTTGGGCAAAACTTGACTTTTCATCACCAGAGAACGATTCAAGGAGTCATACAAACACATTTGAGAAGAAAACATACTGAAGATATACACATAAACAAGCAACCCCCAGCACAAACACACAACCAGATAAACATAACTTAATATTAATTACTCATTCAGAAAAATTTCATCACTTAACATTTTTTTTAGAATCACTTTAAATCAAAAGTTGAAACACTTTTAAATCAAAAGGGAATCTTATTTGAATTCCACTTTATTATAAAAATTTTATTTTCAAATCAAAATGTTTCATCATTGAATGAAAAATAAAACATTAAAACAAACAAGACTCACTTTGATACAGCGTTGACTCACTTTGATACAGCGTTGACTCACTTTGATACAGCGTTATTGAAATGAAGTGAGATTATTTGAATTAAAAAGAAACGTATATGGCGCCAAATCATATTTGAAAATTTTTGATTCAAAAATGTATCTTTTTTGTTTAATATTCTAAAACAACGAAAAACGAAAAACGCAACCAAAAACAATGCCACAGCTTATTTCAACCAAATACTTTGTAGGTGTGCAATGATCCGTTATCTTGCAATGCAGAAATTATTTCTTTGTCTATGCTTTAGTCATTATATTTGTAATGTGTTCAAGTTCAGTTTTGCTGAATTCTTGGAAAAGATCGTGCAGAAAAATTAGTTTTTCGAAATGGGACCACATACGACAATTGATCAGCGAGAACTTGTTCTCAGTAATTTTAAAAGTGGCCATTCACGCAGGAAAATTGGTCAGATGGTTGGACTAAGGATTCTACAGTGCATAAAATCATATACCGATTTGTCCACGAAAATAGAACCCTCGATAAAGGGAGAAATGCCCCCAACAAAATTTTCAATCAAACGGACGAGCGCTTTATTGTTCGGAAAATCCGGGAAAACCCAAGGCTATCGGCTCCGAAAATTGTAAGTGAAGTGGAAGCTGAGTTGGGGAAGTCCTGCCACCCGGAAACTATTCGTCATGTGCTGCGAGAGCATAAATTCAATGGTAGAATAGCGCGTAAGAAACCATTTGTAAGTGCCAAAAATCAGAAGTGCCGTTTAAAATTTGCCAAGCAACATTTGCATAAAGATTCTGGATTTTGGAATACCGTTATATTCGCTGATGGGTCGAAATTTAATATTTTTGGCTCTGATGGAGCCTCATATGTTTGGCGTAAGCCAAATACAGAATTCCAAAACAAAAATTTGAAAGCTACAGTCAAACACGGAGGTGGCAGCGTTATGATTTGAGCCTGTATGTCCGCAGCGGGAGTTGGAAACTTGCAATTTATTGAGACTACACTGGATAAGGCTCATTATCTCGAAATTTTGAAGTCCAATTTGATTGAAAGTTCGGAGAAACTGGGCATTCGCGATGGCTTCAGATTTTATCAAGACAACGACCCGAAGCATAAGTCGGGTATTGTACAGAAATGGCTGGTTTGGAATTGTCCGCATGTTATGCAACCACCGGCACAGTCGCCCGATATTAACGTCATCGAAAATGTGTGGGCCATTTTGGATACAAACATCCGAAAACGGAAGATATCCAACAAAAGCGATCTCAAAACTGCATTGGTTGAGAAATGGGCCAAAATTACCCCACAAGTGACACAAAAGCTGGTCGATTCAATGCCTAAGAGGCTAAAAATGGTTGTTGACCAGAAGAGTGGTCATACTAAATATTAAAATATTTTTTTATGCCTTGCAACTTAATTTAAACATTGATTCTGTTACTTGGTTGAAATAAGCTGTGAAATTGTTTTTATTTACTTTTTTCTTCATTAATTGTTATGACAAATAAAAATAATAATCAACTGAATAAATGATAATTGTGAACACCAGTCTAATAATCTGCGTTTAAATAATATTGATAACTTATTTCGTTTAGTTTTTATAAGAAGTTAAATTTTTTTTTACGTGCTGGTTGAAATAAGCTGTGAGCCACTGTATATGATAATATTTTTAGAATGGGATGGCCAATAGTTAAGGAGGTAGGTGAATTTCAATACACATAAGTCGTATGAAGCGCGGTACCGGGAGCTTCATTAGGACAACTAGTGAGTGTGAAAACAAAACATTTGTAGTAAAACTATTATATATCGCTTATATCAATTGCACAAAGAAGATAAAATACTAAAAATTGCTAATGCTAATTTACTTAATGAAAAAAAAACTACTTGTTTATGGAAAATGAATTTATTTCAAAATTTTTACAATTTTATTCTCGTTTCTTAAACTGATTCTTTTATTTATTACTCTAGGTGTTTCTACGATCATTTCATTTCTGCGGCTTCCACATGCGTACATATAAGATGGAATTTTTAGGTCTTTAACCTTCCGATGAAATTTTAAATCGAAAAGATTGAAACATCAACAGCTGCACGGAGACATAATACACACAATTAAGACTCTTTACCTTATAAACGAAAGTAATCGTCACTGCAAGTGCTGAACAATAACTCAAAAAATAACGGAAAATGGAAATGGCTTGGCACAATATATGTAATATGGGCATCATATATATTAAATAGGTTTTTATGAGAAAATAAAACATTTTTCAACTAAAAGATGGTGCTACTCGATATCAATTTTCATTTTTGAGGCAACTAGCTGTCGTAAGCAAACTCTCGGTACCACGCCCCATGCGATTTGTATGTATTGAAATTCACCTACCTCTTAAACTACTGGCAGTCCCATTCTAAAATGTTTATCATAAAATAAGAATACTTTAAGCTTTGTTTTGTCATAAAAATAAGCAAAATTAACTTGGTCCAAATTATTCAAAAAACGAGTTGACATTTTTATTTCCGGTTTCACTCAAATTTTTACTTGCGGTTTTCAAATCTTATTTCAAAATTAAAAAGAACAGTTAATTTTCTACACCAATCAGGCTTTTCAGATTTTTTTTTTGAATCCTAGAATCCGCTTCCAAAAAAACCTTTCATCAATTTCATCCATTTTTCAGAAGGTCATGGATCGGCAACTCAACCTCATAGAAACCAAAAATTGTGTATTCACGTTCCTATCCTCTCGAAGTACCATTATGCGCAATATGAACGAAATCCAGAGCCTCGACTTTTTTTCGTTGCTCGCTTCACGTAAAATGCCTCGTGTAACATAGCAGAGCACCTAGCAGATGTTTTTACCACAAAAAGCTTTTATCTTGCAAGCTTTCACCACAACGAGCTTTCACCCCACAAGCTTTCATCGATCAGCTTCTCATCTCGACGAAAGCTCATCTTGGATTTCCCATATAAGAGCCAACTCACGCAGGATAAAGGCAGATAGCTTGGACATTCGGTCGTGCACCCTAGGGTCTGACCTCCAACTATCAAATTCATTTGTCATATAATTATTAATAAAGACACCTTTATATATTTTTATATAGTGTTTTCTAATTAGTAGTTATAATTGGCACCCAACTCGAGGCACGAACATAGCCTTACGAAGGAGTCCGCGATTGGCACCAGAGATGGCAGCCATACAGATGTCTGGAGAGCAGCTGCAAGAGCTCATTAACGCTCTTCGCACCACCAGCACACCACCTTCCAATGGTAACTTTGCCCGTTGCTCAGCACGTTTTGACGGAGAGAGAAGCAGAGCAAAACTGGAAGAGTTCGTCAACGCAACAACGATCTACAAGCAGGTCGAGGGAATCAGTGACCAGCAGGCAATTATGGGAATGCCTCTGCTTCTCCAAGGAGTTGCAGCTACATGGTGGCAAGGTGTCAAGGGAGAAGCAGATACGTGGGAACAGGTTGTTACGCTTCTCCGAACAACCTTTGCACCTTTGAGGCCAGCATACCAGGTCTACATGGAACTCTTCGAGAAGAAGCAGAGCGAAGACACTCCAACAGACCTTTTTATCTGCGAAAAACGTGCCTTACTTTCCGAACTTCCCAAGGAGGCACACTCCGAAAAACAGCAATTGGACCTTGTTTTTGGTCTACTCAACTTAAAGATCCGACAGCATATCCCCAGAGACGAAGTGAAGACTTTTGAGGGTCTTCTACGCAGCGCTCGAATCATAGAAGAAAATAACGCAGAGAGAAGGGCAGCGAGGGATCCGGAGCCGAAAACTCAAAAACAACGCATCAAGTGTGAGTTTTGCAACAACTTCGGACACTCTATTACTGACTGCAGGAAGAAGAAGCAAACTCAACAGCAGCACCACGTTAAAACAGAAGACAGCAAAAGTCGATTTACCGGAGTCACTTGCTACGGATGTGGGCGACCAGGTGTTGTCCGTAGCCAATGTCCGTCCTGTAGCAAACCAAAAGAACCAGCAGCATTCAGTTTCTGCTCTATGGACCATAGCACCGCTCTTTATTTGTGTCATCGACCTGTTGTTAGAGTTACCGTCAACAACATTGAAGGTGTTGGTTTCGTGGATACAGCGGCAAGAATAAGCGTTGCCGGTTCACAGCTGTATCATCAGCTGAAACAGAGTGGCTGCAGCTTCCAAACACAAAACACTTGTGTCATCTTGGCAGATGGCGTAAGGCAACAGAAAGACGTGCTCTTAACAAGAGTGGATGTTAAGATCAATGGGAAAATCATTCAGCTAACATTTATGATTCTTCCAGATTCGAGGGACAATCGTACACTTCTAGGAGTCGACTTTATTCAACACGCAAACATGGTATTGAATGTGCCGCAGCGCTATTGGTTCTTTGGGGAGAACCCAAAGGAGAAATTCGATCTATTGCAGCATGAAGACATAGACCCAACTCAGAGGCAAGCAGTGGACATCACTTCTCGACCAGGGACGCCAGAATTAGCTGGACTGTCTGACATAACTTACTTGCCAAGACCGATCAGCCCACTCCCCAGTACACCAAAGCGTGCGATGAAGATGGCCAGGATTTGTGACGACATCGATGTGGCAGAAATCAACGTCGTTCCTTTATCATTGAGAGATGATGAAGCGCCAGAAGCTTTCAACGAGCTCAAATGTCGCTTGACCATTTCTCCAATTTTAAAACAAGCCGATGAGACGAAGCCTTATACTCTTCGAACAGATGCTAGCGACTACGCCCTTGGAGCTGCTTTAATGCAAGGGGAGGGAACCGACGAAAGACCTGTTGAATATGCAAGTCGTCTTTTGACCTCTGCCGAGCGGAATTACACCAGGAAGAGAGGACGCCCTCGAAAACATGGGTCAGCTCCGACGCCAACCTAACTGCCTCCTCGTCGGGACGACTATCGGAGTCAGAAGGGGAGTCTGTAACATAGCAGAGCACCTAGCAGATGTTTTTACCACAAAAAGCTTTTATCTTGCAAGCTTTCACCACAAGGAGCTTTCACCCCACAAGCTTTCATCGATCAGCTTCTCATCTCGACGAAAGCTCATCTTGGATTTCCCATATAAGAGCCAACTCACGCAGGATAAAGGCAGATAGTTTGGACATTCGGTCGTGCACCCTAGGGTCTGACCTCCAACTATCAAATTCATTTGTCATATAATTATTAATAAAGACACCTTTATATATTTTTATATAGTGTTTTCTAATTAGTAGTTATACTCGCAATTTTGTGGCTGTGCTGAGCTCAAATTCCATTTTTTTCGACGAGAATAGTTTATTTTAGCAACATATTTTTATTTTTCACTCTTTCAAAAGTTATTCCCACCTATAACTCTATCAAAACTATTCCATACTTCTGAAATAGTAAATAAATATTTGAATAAATATATTTTTATAAATATTTTTTCGAACAATCCATATCAATAGCACATGTTAACTGGAACTTAACTAATTACAAACGAATCAGATGTTCTTATGTTATTAATATCTTAAATAATATAAATATATTTTCATACCAACATCCGTCGAGGTATGTATATTTATTACTATAAGCTGGCTTCAAACAGCCGAAATTATATTTTTTGATTTAACCAAAAAAAAAAAAAAAATCTAGCGAACCTGAACCACTAGAACCATTAATGTTCGGAGAACAATAGAAGAATTGTGCAGATTTTGAGTGCATATTCTACCACATGAGCTACTTATTACAGCCAAACTATTTCAAACGCCACGTTTTACTTTGGTCTCAAGAATGCATTATAACTCATATGGTGGAAAGGTTTCAGATATTACCATTGGCATGAATTTCAAAGTTTATGAGAGCAAAACACTTGTTAATTATGCACGTTATCAGTTACTTATATCACAAAACTTTGAAAGCAGCATCTCATATAATATCAGTGAAGAAAATGCTCAGTGCCTGCAGCACTGTAACTGAAGTTGGTGTTTGGGGCTGCGATCCGAAAAATTTGCCGAACTTTAAGAATTGAAACATTGGTTATTTATTTTCATTGTAAATGTTTCCGGTATGAATACTAACTGTTAGCATTTATTGATACGAAAATAGCACAACCGACTCGTGCTGGCAACCTTTTGCCAGTATCAAAGCCAAAAATATATCACATCTGCTTCACGTTGAAATTAATCTACCCTGCGAATTTGGTCTCGATCCGATGACTGCATTCGAAGTTATAGGAGTATAAAGGAATTTTGGATTACCAGCCGCGAAATTTTTCAAATAATCGAAAACTTAGTATTTGGTTTTTATTGTCACTACAAAATCATTACCATTTGAAAATTTTACGATAATATTAATAATATATTAATAAAGATATTGCAAATAAGCACAAAACCAACAATAGCTGGATACCCTATGGTGGCTTTTCAACCAGATTCGGCCTAAATAATGCCTATTATAGGTGCCATTAATTGTATGAAATTCGTATTGATTTCATGACTGCACTGGGAGTTATAGGGCAAAAAGCTTTATTTTCCTGAGTGAATTTTCAAAACCAAAGATACAAAAATTACCATAGCTGGCAGCACCAATCGAATTTTTCAACCCAATAACTATCAAACATGGCTTAGAGTAAGATTCAGCTACTGTGCCGATATCATGAAAATCTGGTAACTGAATCAGAATTCATAGGGCAAAAAGCAGTTTTTTTTCTTTGTAATTTTTGAAGATGGCACCACTGGCACAGAGTTGCCCACAATTCAAAATCGCTTCTATCAGACCTGGTCCTATTTAAGTCCAATATACAGTAATCCCTTGACTTACGTCTCCCTTGTTATACGTTTTTTCGACTTACGTCGTTCATTATTTTGAGACCAAATCCTTGAAATACGTCGTCCGTCCCTTGACTTACGTCGCCGTTTTCATACAACAGATTTGTTTTATGTACAATTTGAGTTTTATATTTATAACAATCAAATGGATAGAACTAAGCGACAACATTCTGCTGGGAAACCGTACCCGAAGAAAATGCGAAAAACGGTGACTATTGGCAAGAAACTAGAAATTTCAAAACGTTTCGATAAAGGTGAAAAATCGACAGTTATAGCAAGTGTTATGGGACTTCCCCCAATAACTGTTCGAACCATTATCAGCAATAGAAAAATAATAAGTGAAGCAACTAAAGCAGGGGCATCCACAAGTGGTACAATAATTACCAAAAAAAGAGCCCCTGCATTGGGAAAAGTGTTGATTATTTGGATCAAAGACCTAAATCATCAAAATATGCCGGCGATCACGTTAACTATTAAGATGGATTCAAAAAGCTTATTCGAACAAGTAAACTTGAATCGAGGAGACACTTTCGTTGCCAGCAATGGATAGTTTGAAAACTTCAAGAAAAGAAGTAAAATTCACAATGTAAAAGTAACAAGCGAAGCGGCTAGTGCGGACTATGTCGCAGCGAAGATCTTTCCAAACACTTTACATGATATTATTGAAAATGGAGGATATTGCGCACAGGTGTTTAATGTTGTCGAGAGAGGCCTGTATTGGAAACGCATGCCCTCAATAACATTTCTTTCGATTGAAGAAAGAAGAGCTCCTGGTTTTAAGGCAGAAAAATCCAGGATTACTTTGCTTCTTGGAGGGAATGCATCAGGTGATTTGAAACTGAAACCTTTTGTTGTTTATCAATCAAAAAATCCAAGGACATTCAAAAATGTATTCAAAAAAAATCTACCGGTTATTTGGAGGTGCAACAAAAAGGCCTGGGTTACTTGTAATATATTTCGTGATTGGTTTGATCAATGTTTCTGTCCGACAATATAGAAATATTTGGAAGCCAATAATCTTTCTCCTAAAGCGCTACTAATTGTATATATATAAACATGTTCAAGGAAAATGATCCCGAAAAATTAAGAAGTGCAGAAATTTCAAACGAAGTTTACACTTCTGTCAACGATTACAAAGCAGTTGCTCGAAGAAAAAAGAAAACAAACTTTGTCCCAAACGCGAATTTCGACCTTATTCACCAGTAAACCAGTCAACTCACAAACAGAAGAAATAGAGGCTATTCATTCTTTAGATGATAACAATTAATGTGTTGCTTTTTAGTGTTTTATGCCAAATATGAACATATTTGTACATATTTAAAGAAAGCCACCTATTTTCTTCTTTGTAAGTTTTATAAATACGTATTCCGGTTGCTACTTCTTGCCTTCATTTCTATTTCTAACTTGACGTGTTGTCGTGTACAGACACTTGATGAAGGGAGCAAGTAACAGCCAAAATACGCAATTGTATACGAAAATAAAACTTCTTTAGATGAAAACCCACGACTTTCTTTAAAAAAAATGAATTATGTACAAACTTTAAAAATCGCCTGAGGTTCTTTCTGCCCTCGAATTACGTCGTTTTCGACTTACATCGCAAATTTTCGGAATCTAACTCCGACGTAAGTCGAGGGACTACTGTACTCTGTAAATTTCAACTGTATCTGATGATTGGTTCGTGAGTTCCCGTGAACAGAAGTTTTTTATGCTAAAAATATAGGTGAATTGGGAAAGGGCTACCGTTCTTGTCCGACATGAAATTTTCAAAGTTTTACTTTGACTGTGTAGATAAAGCATAAGATTTGTATTTTTATTGTAAGAAACGGACATTTTTTGGGGATTCGATGGTTTGAATACTTTCATTTTCAGTGCCTGCCGTAGCTACAGGGTTGCCAGCACGTTCATAAAAAACTACACAAGTGTGCAACTCAATAACATTAATATTTCCTATAAGTTTCATAATGATTTGATAATCTAATAAAAAGTTATCAAAATTCAAAAATTTTCAAATTTTCCCAATTTCATTTTAGGCGCCTAGCGCACACATAGGGTTAAAAATTTCAAATATATTATCATATTCACATTCAAAATACGTTCGGAACTCACAACAAAGACTTTATTTTTGCAAAAGTTATTTTTTGACAGAATAATAGGTATATTTAAAATATCACTAAAATGGCCGCCGGCGCCAAATTGTTAAAGATTGTTAACTTTTTGTGAGACCTAGCAGTATTCTGCATATAAACCAATATGTCCTGAAAATTTCAATTCAATCGGAAGGCGCGTTCCTGAGATTTTTTCACTGCAATTTTTTGATGATATATATTGAAATATGAATTTTTGGCCAAAGTGATATCAATACTAATGTTCTTCTTCGAACATTAGTAAAAAAATCGCGATTTATGCTTCACACACATACCGTATGTATGCCACAAGCGTATCCCAAGTTTTACTTGAGGAATATTCAATATTAGTTTTTATTGCTCGAATAAATTCATTACTAACAAACCCAAGGCAAAATACGTTAGATTTTTCATAAGGTGCCCTATTTCGGCCAGAAAAAAAAAACACACACACAAAATAATTTCCATCCCAAAATACATCCTGCATTATACGATACGAACCCTCAACGGTCATCGCATTTAGGCTAGTTTTTATGCATGATTTTTTCCTGCAAAAGTTTTAATTTTCGTTTACCGTATGCGTGCATGCCATACAAGTTTTCCATACAGCCGCTGACTTAACCCTTTTTCTTAAACCATTCGCGTATCTACTGAAATTCCCTGGCATCTCTGCCAGGGAGCGTTCTTACCAGCATTTGACCAACCTTGTCGTCCTGGCCGAAGCCGTGTTCGCATCGCTAGTTTTTGTTTCGAAAAAACCAATTCGTATCTTATAATATCGTCATTATATACGAAAACACGATCTGTGCGAACTAGGAAAAAGTGGCAGCGGTATGACAGCGACATCAACCTAACACGAGCGGTGCAGTACCTCCACCTCGATACGAAAGGGGAATTATAGGCTTCGTGGTGTAACGAGCATAGGTGAGTTTTTTCATACGTACCCTTTTGATATAAGCGGGAAAATGGGTCTGGGACAGCTTTTTTGTCCCTGTACCATCGCAACATACCCACCATGAGGCGTTGAGTCGCAGACGCAAACTCGGTACCATCCTTGGACCCTTCCATCGTGAACGCTGCTTCAGATTGCATACATACTCATATGCATGTACATATCTCGTCGGAATCTCGCCGCATATGAGCGTTGAGGCCATGTATATTTTGATTGCATGTAGGCAGAGGGCGGAGCGAATACTCATATCGGAGATGAGTTTTTGCCAGATTGGTTTTTCATATCTTTTTCCACGATCTTAGTTCCTTGTCTGATTAATCTCTCTTCCAAGAAAAGCAGCGTCTTCGATGAGAACGAGACATCCAAGAAGCAGATTCTGCAACCTTGAATTTCTTTCAAGAGCGAATTTCAGAGCCGGGAGCCTTGGAGATGGCAGTCATCGTGGCCAGGCCGGCCGAAAGAAATGATTAAATCAAGTCGAAGCGAAGACAGAAGTTCCTTGGACTTCACACTGAACAGACGTACGAAGTGCATTCATACCCATTTATACCATCTGCACCTCGAGGCTGAGACAAATCGCAATGAGCTGAATATTCCGGAAGGATATTTGATGACCTGCGTGTTTTATTGAGGGTTTCTAATATTATTGAAAACTTAGAGGGAAGGAGACCTGACGCGACATTTTTTAAATTGTTGGCGCGCACGAACGGGAATCCCCGAAAATCGTCAAACAGTAGTTAAGTGTAGTTAGTGCTTGTTCTAGTGTAATTCTGTTTGTGTTCATTTCGTGCAGTATTGTGTGTGCAATTAACGCTTTCGTAGATTAGTGGCTGTTCTAGTGAATTGAGTGTGAACTTGGGGGAGTAAAATATCCTGTAGAAGCTGCTTGTTCGGGACGCGTGCATTACACAAGGCTTCGGCATCAAAACCGCTTATTTTGCATCTTTTCGTGTTTTTATTCATAAATCCGGAAGCAGTAATAGTCTGCATGCATCTGGTGACAGTTTTAGTTAGATTTAATAGACGTAGTTTAACTACCTCCACGATTCATACTGGACATGGATCAGACCGCTGCCGGTGCTAGTACACCGACAACGGCAGTAGTGACAGGCGTTTCAACAATTGCAAGTAGTTGTGTGATAGTGCAAGGTAGTCAAGAAGACATCGGTTCAGCAATTGCTTTGGGTGGTGGTGGTCAAACGGCTGCAACGATCACGGGTAGCTTAGGAGCAACAGGAGGACCATCTACATCACTGTCGGGAGTGGGAACACCACTGGCGGGAGAGAGTCATCAACGGCCATTCGCAGCAGCACATTCGGCGACACCAAGCCCCGTTTTGAGCCCACCGGGAAAGCTTTTCGGACGAAATCGAAACGGAACAAGTGAGTACTTAAATTAAACCAATATGGTCTTAATTGATTAATTTAAGATTTCTTGATTTGATACATTTATTGATTGAGTTTCCTTTTCGTTAAACAAATAGTTTCTTTTTGATTCATTGCCATGATAACACTTTTCGCTAAAACTCTAAAATTTCTTTAGAAAATTCTTCCAATTTTCCTGACCATTCCATTCATTTCAACATGAAGGCTCATCTATTTTATTTCACAGTCGAGTCATTACGTTCCTCCTGCCGCCTCAGACAAATGTCCATGTCATGTCTTCGATTTTTTTCTTTTCTTCTGTTGCATATCGATTGAATGGCGTAGGGTGCCGTAGAAAGAATGTGTGTACATGGCTCGCAGAACGAGCAAAAAACAGCCACCCAGTCGCCAATTTCTTGTGGCAGTTCTTAAAGCAACCATAATCGAGTTTTTTTTGCTTTGTTTTCAACTAGCCCTAGACTCTTTGGTCGGCTAGTCGCTTATGAAATGCATCGTTGTATGCAATCTTGGCTCGATATTAACGTAGCGTAACGATTTCAGGGCAGAAGCCTGAAGGAAACTACGGATGTATCTATTTGCGAAGAATAGAAAAAAACGAATGTCGTTTTTGCAATATAGCTTCTTAAGAACATGCTATAATGTCAATGAAAATGAAATAGTCGAGTAGAATGAATATTTTAAGTCAAGACGGAAAATGAATGAAAAAATTTACAACCTTCATAACGAATGGTTCTATGTTTTAGAGGAAGATGGCGCTAACTTAGGTGATTTTGCATCTTTAATTTAGGTTAATAAAGGATAGAGAAAAACCTCTTACACGCTTTGAAGAATAACTGCCATTGAATATTTTATTATATTTTAAATATTGTTCAAAATGCCGAATGTGAAAAAGCTTATTATATTCTCCGCAAAATTTCTAAATTTTCAGGAGACACAAAAAACTTGATAATCTTTAAAAATTATTAATCATGGCAACGTAGATTTTTTCACGTACATACGGTATCCTTTCTCATGCAAAAACATTTAATTTTTTTTTTAAGCTGATGGGTGGGCACCTGGTTTTTTTCTCTCCATAGGAAATGACTCCATTTCAAAATGAATAGATTTTTTCAAATGAAAATTCCAGTTTAAAAACAAGCTAATTTTGACAATTTAAAATAAGAAGCAAAGTGAAATCAACTAAAAAATATCTATTTCGGCAATTTCAAATAAAAAAAAGTTAAAATTTAGTAACTATAAAACAAAAGGGATTTAAAACTTTGCTGCCTGTTCTTCCGCTGTAGTTGTGGGCCATTCGTTTGTTTCATTCCAGAAAACTTTATTTTCATTGGGAATGTTTTATTTATAGTACAGTTTTCTGATGTCATGCATTATTTTAATATTAATGGGTATTCAGATGAGGGAATATGCAGCTGCGGCAATTTGATGCATGTTTTATGTATCATAAAATCACAACGCTATCTACATGGCCGGGATATATACTGTCACACGGGTTTTTTCAAATTAAAAACTACTGGCTTGAGGTTTCTTCTTAAATTTTTACTGATTATTAGTACATTTGGGTAGAATAGAAAAATAAGCTTGGCCTTCACACAAACTTTAAGTTTCCTTGGCCAATCGTCCGTCGTCTATCGCAGCACGCAGCTCATATAGAGGAAAATTATTCAAAGCTTCGGTCTAGGTGGACTTGAGGGGTTGAATGTTGTATCTTCTACGGCAGATCACGTACTCCAAAACCGTCCATTACTTGTACTCCAGCGGGTTCAAGTCGGGGCTGCCAGAAAACGAATTATCTGGGCTCAAAAATGCAGGTACGTGCCATTCAAGCCTGGTCTGAAATGTTCTGGCCATTTGAACCAGTACCGAATCTAGCTGGAACACCTAATGCTCGTTTTGAAACATAGTTTGGCTGAGAGGCTTCTCAATACGGTTTGAAATCGTCTGTTCACACACTTTTGCGAAGGTTTTCACGCCTTTTTCACAAAAAAAAACAGCTCAGTGGTGCGATCATAGGCTACGCCCCACCAAAACTTGAATGACGCCAGGTGATGGCATCTCTTGACCCGCTGAATGACTTGCGATGCGTTCAATGATAACTGAGCGTACACCGGATCATTCTGTCGAAGATATTCTCGTCCGTAAAAAATATTTTTTGATAGCCCCCATCTGCCTACTCCATCAACTCTCGCTTGCATTTTTCCACTCTATTTTCCTTCAGAGTGGCGGTGAGCAATTGCCCAGTGTGATGGCCGTTAGACCCAATTATTTTTGGGCTTATAGATTTCGCATTTACATCCATCTCTCGCGACCACCGACGGCCTTTCACGTCACCAGTATCTTTGAACAATTTAACACAGCGATACACATCTCTTCGGCTGATTTCAAGTGGCTGAAGCAGCCGAA
The DNA here is from genome assembly GCA_963978885.1 of Nemotelus pantherinus. Lineage (NCBI taxonomy): Eukaryota > Metazoa > Arthropoda > Insecta > Diptera > Stratiomyidae > Nemotelus > Nemotelus pantherinus. The sequence continues at coordinate 50,427,667 of OZ022263.1, read as the reverse complement.
AAAACTCTCCTCTTTCGATTTTGCACTTACGAAACGCAATTACAGTGATGTGGTTTTCTCTGTCTGTCCACTCCATGGTAACAAGCTGACTGAGACTGCTATTTTTTTATTAAAATTCATACAGTGTACCAATAATATCTTCGTACAGCAGCTATTTGAAACTTAAATGCTAAAAAACAATAAACTGTTGCAACAAATTTGAAAGAGATTTAATGCAGATTTATTCATTAAACATTTTTATTTAATTTAGAAACAAAAACTAATCCATTTAAATTATTCATTACAAAGATATTAGCTAAAAATAAAAGAAAGTCGACAATTTGCCTCCAATCATGCCGTCGTACACTTACGAAACAGTTTATGAAAAATCTTACTAAAACTATAGATACATTTTTTGTTAACATTTAGTTGGGTAGTCTTTGTTTTTAATCACGGCTTTAAGGTGGTGCGGTATCGATCTTATGCTGCCTCCTCACACTGAGAAAACACATGGCGCCAGACGCCATAATTTATAGAGTTCTAGCGCCATGTACATAGTCTATTTAGGGATTGTGATAAAATATGGCGCCACACGCTATAATACATGGCGAAAAGTACATAGGCCTCCACGCCATGTACATGGCGTGGCAGACTATATTACATGGCGTGGAGGACTATACTGTATGGCGTGGAGGACTATACTGTATGGCGTGGAGGACTATACTGTATGGCGTGGAGGACTATAGTACATGGCGTGGAGGGCTATAAGCATAGCGTCCGCTCCTATGCACTATGGCGTGTGGAACTATGTGAAATCGATTATGTACATGGCGCCAGAAGTCTATAAATTATGACTTCTGACGCTATGTGTTTTTTCAGTGCATCTGAAGATGATCCAGTTCACATCCAACAAAACGCCACGAGTCTTCTCAGTTCGATGCTCCGAGCTGAAAATTCCCGAGGGATAAATAACTTCAAGAAGCTTGCTGACATTTATACATCTCCTCACACAGCATGGCTGCGAGTTATAATTGTAGTGCCATGAGCCATATTACATGGTTCATGGCACCATGTAATATGGCGTGTGGGGCCATTATTTCTGCGCCATGTAATTATGGCGCTGGGAGCTATACTGCATGGCTCAGGGTACTATGTACATGGCGTATGGGGCCATAAATAATGCGCTATGTTACATGGCTCTGGGCGCTATGTGGATTTTTTTCAGTGCACTGTGGGCCATTGTCGGCCACTGCAATTGTCGCAATAATGGCCACAATGAAGCCACCAACACAAATTTGCCTTCACACACTGGGCCACTAGATGGACCAGTCATGATTTTTCGGTTACGCATGATGGCCCGCTTTGATGTGTGCGAAAAATCGCTCCCAAAGCAATCCTCACCCATCGCCATTTCCAAACTTCACCACAGTCGGCCACTGCAAGCCGTCGCCCGTCTGCACAATGGTCCACATGATGGCCCACAATGTGGAGGCGAAATTACAAGGTTTTTGCATAGCTTGGCTCCAATTACGCCCATTCCTGCTGAAGAGCCTGTTTTAAGTTTCGACCTAATAAGATGAGTCCTGAATCTTTTTTCCAGCATGTTCCACATGTGCCCAATAGGATTGAGGTAGGATAAAATTATACTATCGTTTGAATATAAATAATATCATAATATCATATAAATAATACTAACTGTCAGGATCTGTCCAAGAATCCTTATTGTGATAACAACTTTAGTTTTGTATCTTTCCCCATCCAAGGAAAATTGATTTTTCTGAAAAATTCTTCATTGCTGTATTGTGGCCAACAAAATTTTGCAGTACAAAGTTTTTAGTACTCGAATCGAGTTGGGGCCATGATTGGCAATATTTCATCAATTACTTAGGCTGCAACCAGTACGAACTAATTCCTAAATTATTTCAAGGCGATAGCCAAGTGTATGTTGTCATGTGTGTAGATTGATTAATTTTAGTTTTTATGATTTGGGAAAATATAAATCCTATACAAAATAATATAACTTTGCCAGTGAGTTTGCTACCAAGCAGACGGAAGCTCAAAAATAAAACTCATATTCAAATCTTAAAACTTTTATCAAAGCATCTCATACAATAGTTGCTCCATCGCAAAGTATTGTACAACGAAAAGTTTCCTTTAGATTCCAACATCCTCTTCTTTTAATTGACGTTCCCCAAAAACTTTATGAAGCAAATCAGAAAACAACAACTGAAATCTTTGCGTTACACTGCCAGGTAGGATTATAGTACTTTATTTTCAGGTATCTGAATAAAGGTCCTGCTGAACATCCTAGTGCTCTTGAGATAATGCTCCATTTGCTATTATTCATATTTTGAATTTAATTTGATTCACGTTATTGATAATTTACATAAAACAAACTTTATCATATTCAAGTTAAAAACATTTCGATATTTCAATTCGTATCCTAGTTTTTTTCTTTGAAATTCTGTATAAATGCATACCTGATGCATTTAGTTGTAATGAACGTAATGCATATTGTAATTATCTCGTTTTAATTTAAAAAAAACGAAAACTCTCTCAGCAATTAGCTTCACTGATATCAGAAAATTTATAGAGACCGAAAATGATGGTTGTATTCTCCCTCTCTATCCTCTCCCTTTATTCTGTCTCTCTGTATGTCTGTCTCTCTCTCTCTATCTCTATCTCTCTCTCTCTCTCTCTCTCTCTCTCTCTGTTGATTATTCATTCCTAATGTATGGATTCTTTCTCAATCACAATCCATGAGCCCGTACGTGAATGAAGCAATTTTACTACACATACAATTTACTCTCTGCAAAAAAAATTCCCCTCAATGCCGCACGCTCTACCCCTCAGCGCTGTAGGAAAAACATACATTTCCATACATTTCTATTGTTTTCGACATGGTCGATTTACGGGTTAGTAGTGATAGTGGAAAAATAAAAAATGGACAAAAATTTCCAAATTAGTCAAATTTTCTAAATGAAATTTGATGTTATTTTGTAAGGGGAGGTCGAAAATGTTGCTTGCACACATTTAACAACCATTTCTTTCCACGAGACAAAAGCTTTCTATGCTAAATCCGGTAAAAAGAGATGCATTGGTTCGAATTGAATTTGTACCCATATTATACATTCTATAGCGAAATCCTATTTGTGATTTATGCACAACACTTTTTTTACTTTTGCACTGTTTAATGACCAATCTAAACATTTATGGGCCATTTAGACAAGCGTCCATGCGTCCGCGCGTCCAAGCGTTTTTAGATTACACGAGTCAAGTCAACTCAAATCCAGTTTTTTGAAGGCGGGGCTAAGGCGATAAGTGGATGGATTTTACACGCTTATAATGATATATTTTTTGCTCCGTACAAATATATGGGTAGCAGAAAATTGTATGTATTTATCCATATGACTATATATACCTACATATATATGTTTGTGTCTAGATATTCAGATGTATTCAATTTTTCCTCGTAATAGTCATGCACGTAAGGATGCAAAATATATATTATCCACATCATTATATAAGAAAATAATCATCCACAAAACATATATTTAAATGATTCATCCACACATGCCACTGAGCGAAAGAAATCATTTTAAAATCTATTGTACATGAATCAGCATACTCCACCTCCTTCGCTTTAGACCCGCCTATATAAACAAAATCAAATTGACTCGTGTAAGCAAAACACGCTAGATCGCATGGACGCGTGGACGCATGGACGCTTGTCTAAACGGCCCATTACACTTTTCATTGATGAAAACACGAAAATAAAACATGTGTCAAACCGCCCGATTGAAATTTTAATTGATCGCTTATGGTCATAGGCGGGGAAAGCTTGATAGCGTGTAGGGTGCTAAAGTTTGGCCAACCCATAGATATGACGGCATTTAGGTGGAGAAAATTACTCTAACAATGAAAAGCGATGTAAATGAACGATTTAATTAGCACAAGCAAACTTTGAAATTGACTTGGGCTACTATTTAGGAATGCTACGTGCAGATTATGGCGCTAAATGATCTATACGTGTCGTTTGTATATATTTCATGTGTAGAGGTTTTATGTAGCCCCCGTCCCAGACATGACCAGAAATATTTCCGGAAATATTTCTAGAAACATTTCCGAAACATTTCCAGAAATATTTCCGACAATATATCTCTCCCCGTCCTACACATGACCGGAAAGTTCATTCATGGTTACGCGCAATCGTAGCTCAAATCAGGACTGCCGCTTTTGAAGCTGCATATCCCGTCAAAATTAAATAGCAAGACGGCTCAATGTGACCATCTATGCAGCTCCATTCTATTTTTGCCATATGTTTATCATTAAATGTATCATTAAATTTTCTTGGTTTTAGACAGCTAAAAAAACTAAATCAGAGTAATTTAACTTAGTACACTGCCGTTTGATACTAGTTCATGACTATGGTAGAAAGAAAGAAATTTATTAAGTTTCTCCACAAATTCCTTTTGTATTTCACTTTTGTAAATCTGATTTTATACCCACACTCGGAAAAAGCATAGCGCCAAAAGCCATAGTTTACATACTTCTAGCCATGTATATAGGGCTGACTTTGAGATTGTTCTAAAAAATAAAACCGTCCGAAATTTCTATTTACATTATGAAATTTTATTTCTTAACTGTTAAATTTTTACAAATAAATTTTGCTCCATTCTGGATTCAAATCCCTAATTTTCTTCTTCAAGCGTTGACGCCCTTCCCACCGGACTACACGAGTTTATTCTTAAATTGTTATTACACTGAGAAAACACATGGCGCCAGACGCCATAATTTATAGACTTCTGGCGCCATGTACATAGTCGATTTAGGGATTGTGATAAAATATAGCGCCACACGCCATAATACATGGCGAAAAGTACATAGGCCTACACGCCATGTACTATAGTCCTCCACGCCATGTACATGGCGTGACGGACTATTTTACATGGCGTGGAGGGCTATAGCAAATGGCGTGGAGGGCTATAGCAAATGGCGTGGAGGACTATACTGTATGGCGTGGAGCACTATACTGTATGGCGTTGGAGACTATAGTACATGGCGTGGAGGACTATAGTACATGGCGTGGAGGGCTATAAGCATAGCGTCTGCTCCTATGTACTATGGCGTGTGGCGCTATATTTTAACACAAATCGACCGAAATTGACTATGTACATGGCGCCAGAAGTCTATAAATTATGGCGTCTGGTGCCATGTGTTTTCTCAGTGCATCTGAAGATGATCCAGTTCGCATCCAACAAAAGGCCACGAACCTTCTCAGTTCTGAGCACCTGGAGGTAGAGCAATTGATGTTAGGTAATGGAATTCTATTAAAGAAATTCCCGAGGGATAAATGACATCAAAGCCCATACCCCTCTTATACATAAGAAGCTTGCTGTCATTTATACATTTCCTCACACAGTATGGCTGCGAGTTATAATTGTAGTGCCTTGAACCATATTACATGGCTCATGGCACTATGTAGTATGGCGTGTGGGGCTATAATTTTTGCGCCATGTAATTATGGCGCTGGGAGCTATACTGCATGGCTCAGGGTACTATGTACATGGCGTGTGGGACCATAAATCATACGCCATGTTACATGGGACCACGCGCTATATAGATTCTGAGATTATGGCGCTGGGAGCCATATTGCATGGCTCAGAGTACTATGTACATGGCGTATGGGGCCATAAATAATGCGCTATGTTACATGGCTCTGGGCGCTATGTGGGTTTTTTTCAGTGTACTTAGCCTTGTTTAATGACATGTACAAAGACTATGTTCATAGTATTTGAAACTATGTTACATAGGAGTTGAGACTGTGTTTACACCAGAAAAGCTAATAATGTATGGAGATTTGCCTTATTAATATATCTTATAGCCTAGGGCACTATGTCCGCAGCGAGCGTGACCATAAATGCTGCGCTATGTTACATAGGACTAAGCACTATGTAGATATTTTTCAGTGCACTGATAGTAGATAGCTACATTTTTTAAACCAGTCTGAATCCTATTCCACTTTTATAACTTTTCCCACAGCAGCTGTATATAATTCCGAAAGAGACTAAAGCCATTGACACTGAAGAAAATGGAGCAACTATCATCCGACAAGAGACTGGGATCTAACAAATTCGTATTGGACTTTAATTATTAAAATTTTAGGTTGAGTTTGCTCAAAACTTCGAACAAATGTTAAATATGAAATAAACGCACTCAACAATTCGCACATAAAAACAGTTAAGCACACTAAACTCTGCAAATTATGAAAACATAAGGTACTTAAAATGCTCTCTGCATCGAAAAAGATTTTGCTACTGTAGAATTATAAGCATATTTGTCGTCACATTTTACATTTTATCATGAAACGTGTCAATAACAATGTTTGCTTCCAAATTAGAATTCTGCGTTGCTTTTCGCCAATATTGCAACTCGTGTCGGGGTAAAAACCGAAGCATTGTTTTATACCTCGCCCCGATACCTTCCCTTTATTTCATAGGCAGGTATTTCCATGTTTTTTACTCAGTGTACTCTACCACGGCTCCTCACTCATATGAACGTCCATGTACTGCAGCAGTACGACAAAATTATTAACAATGCACATTTATGATGGAATTGGTAATAAAAATAAGGCTTGAGGCTCCGACAGTAGGAGGGCTACGGTTGGTATGGACATCGGCATCGGAACGGCCTCGCGGATCACCAATCGTGTAAGTGTACGGAGGCGTCCATGAAAAAATTAATTAGATGACCAGTAGTTGTTGATATGTATGCAGCAGCGAGACGAAGCGATGGAAAAAGTTTTTCAAGTTTTGTCTCTGCTCGACTGCAAAGTAGCCAGCGGCCAATAAATAAATGAGACGTGCTTTCAATAATCAAACAAGCCCCGATTAAAAACGTTCCACGCCGCCATTATGCCAGAGGCCGTCATTTAACACTAAGCCGCCAAAATGCATTCCTTGTGGTACACCGGTGAGAATATTGCCCAGATCGGATTTAACCTGATGGTGCTGACAAGATAGATTGTGCATCTGAATTCCGTTTCGGGCAAATTTTACGAGAAGGCTTTTAAGACAGAGGCAAACGCCAATCTCCGCAACATAGGCTTAAGACCATGCAGATATCACAGTGCATTTCGTTTCATCACAGCGTCGTACTGTTAATGAAAAAACGTCGGAAATTAACGAAAAAACAATCAAAATCGGCGACTCTTCGCTGATTGTCGTTTCGACAGGAGCGATGCGACAAAAACGCTAACGATTTCTTGAATACTTATAAATTGAAGAGTTTATAAGGCAAAATTCCTGGCGTTCAAAATTCTTCAACTGCTGTTATTGTGTTTATGAGTCGCCTAATATAGGGTGACTGAGTGCCATGCCGCCTCGTATCACGATGGGACCGGTAACGGTCGCTCCAGTCGACGGTCTGTTGTACCCCTCAGTCTGAAAAAGTGTCGGCATCCTGGCCACTTAAAGTATTTTCAAGTTTCCATTGGCTCTCGCAGACATAGCTACATATAAATGTACATGTAAAATTTCTTTAATCACATTATGTCATGAGTGAAAAAGGTTTTAAGTTGGATAAACATTTTTGAAAATGTTTGCCTGGTGGCATGCTGGCCCTGTTCGAAGAGTCTGAAAAACGCCAAAAGTTACTACATAAACTACAAGGCACTTTGGTATTTGACCTTACAAAGTCTGTATAATTTTCAATATCTTAATGAATTTTAACAGATTCTCTCTCACACTTTTATATGTTAATAATATTTATATTCTTAGGTGGTAGGTAGCTTAGCTCTTCTCTGTTAATAGTGAATTCGTACTCAACTCGATCTGAAGCTCTCTAAACGATTTCAACTCCAAATCCAATCCTCGCAATAAAAACTAGATCTTTACCCTATCAGTCAATATCTTTCGTGATTAACGTAGGTACATACACAGCACATCTTGGGCACCGTTGCGTTCTTGCATGGTATCGTGGTATCGTAGGCATCAGAGTCACCGCCGAACATGCCAACCTCTACGAAAATGCATGAGGTGATGTTCGGTTTTTGTGCCGTACACGTACAAAACATTTTAGAGACGACTTTTTATCGTTATAACGCTCATCTTTCTGTTAATTTTCATCCTTCCAGTTTTTATGACCTGCCGTGAACACGATCAAAACACGAAGAATTTTTCATCGAGAATACGACGATGTGCGGTATTTCGCCCTGAAGGGGACGCTGCATAAAAAGAACGATCCATAAGTAGGTACGTCTCCTTCTTATCCTCGGCGAAGGGAATGATATCGTATCGAGACAAGGTGAAAACTCCTTTTGCTATACGATCCCAGGCATGCAGGTACGGGGCTCATACGTAAACCTTGTACTGATTGATGTCGGGATCGAGTAGGATGGGTTTCTTGAAGTGATCGAGAAACGAATTGGTTGAGATTTCTTTTACATAGATTTCTTTTGAAGCATCCTGAAAAGTTTTTCTACATGGATATAGTGCACATACATTGGCACTGAGGGTAGAACAAATTGAATATAAAAAATAAAGGTGGGTAGAGTTGTATCTTACATGGAAATCGTACGATGATTGGCGGAAACTGGTTAGGGTGCAACCAGGCAGTTTTGACAATCTTTTGTTCGCATTGAATTTATGAATGGCAGAATTGTTTTTCAACCCTTTGAACCGGTGAATTGAAAATGAATTTACAATTGAAATTGGCGGTTGGAAGCGAAAATGGCAGTTACGAATAGGGATACGGATAGGTTCAGCTGTTTTTTTGCAAATCCAAAACGATGATCTGTGTAGCTGATTGTTTTATTTATAAGTGTTGAGTGTATCTTTCTATTTTTAAGCAAGGAAACATTAGTTTCATTTAATCCAATCTAAATCCAAATGGTAGTTATGTTGCTCAAATTTAACTCTAGCCTAGCTTCTAGCACAATATGGACTTTAAGGATTTATTATGTATTAACCACGAATTTTCAATCCTATTTAGCTATGTGTTAAATGAAATATATTTTAACAAAATATATTAGAGTAAAAAGTTTATAGTATTCCTTTGGAGATGAAAAATTCACCAGAAAGATAAAACCACTGTGTTAGAAGTTTTCAATATGATTGAACCACCTAACTTAACAGTGGTATTGTTCGTGTCACAATACCAATACAAAGTGATTTTTCAAGATTTTTTCCCGGAATCACCTTTCGACTGATTGATAATTTGACTGATTGAATTGAGAAGCCTATTTTAATAATTTTGAACTTTATTTTTATACTTTTCATTTCGAAAAATAATGATTTCTAAAGCTTTTGTAGCAGATTTTCGAGAGCTCTTCTAAAAAAACGTCTTGCGATGAGCACAATATCTCTAGATTGAAGAAGAAAAAACAAAAAAATATTTCGTTAATATAAGGTATTATTTAGTAATTCATTGAAAAAAAACTAAATATTGATTTTTTAACAATATGGCGGCTGATCAAAAAATATCTATTGTCTACATAAATTTTAGCCTTAAACTGTTTCTAAAACGAAAATCATTTATCCTTCAAAAAAGAGAAAATATACTTATATGGCTTATTGAAAATATAATGCTGATCGATTGAGCCGTTTCAAAACAAGCTTGCTCACCGGCTCAAAACAAATGTTTTGAAATAAACACGTTTGAAATTTGAAAAACACTTAGTTAAAGTTAAAACAAAGTTCAAAAATAAAGAATCGTTAAAATATTTCTTGACTTACATCGAGCTGCATATTCCAGTTCCATATGATAAACGTTCAGTTCCTGCAGTAGAAATTTAATACTATTTTATTTTAATATTCTGACCGCGTATAGCCCCTTAAATCAATTTAAAATTAAAATTTTCTAAAGGATATCTTTATCCATTATGAAAAGCGTCAGTAACAAGTTTAATAAAATTAGCTATTTTTATGTTAATGGAAAACATTTCCTACTTTTTGTCTTCATTAGGATACGTTCACTATGGTTGATTTTCAATATCATGCTTTGAAAAAATACTTATGAGCTACAAATTTGTTTCAATTACTTTGCATTGCAGATCACATTTAAATGAAAAATGTAAAAATGTTCAAGGAAATAAAAAGCTCTTTCATGAAGATATATGTAAGCATAGATCTGTTTCCTAATTTGTTATGGTCACACCAAGTCGTGAGGTTATTTAGGTCGGCTTGAAGTTCCAAGCAGTCGTGAAAATTAGATACCTTTTTAAAAAATTTGGCGTCATGAGCATATAGTAAAATTGATGAATGTTTCAGGACAGATGGTAGGTCATTTATACATAAAAGAAAAAGTAGAGGGCCTAAGTGACTACCTTGAAGAACACCAGATATGACATCAATTTCTGATGAAAGGCCGCCACCAAAAGATACGCATTGGGTACGACATTCCCAATAAGATGCTATCCAGGAAATAAATAGCTGAGGAAAGTTAGACGAGGACAATTTACACAATAAAATGGAATGATCCAGCTTATCAAAAGCCTTCGTGAAGTTAGTGTAAATACAGTCTACCTGAAATTCTACCTCCATTGATGGGATAACAATTTTGGAAAACTCAAGCAGGTTGGTAGTTGTGGATTTGGCTTTCATGAAACCATGTTGGAATGGGGATAATATGGATTTACTATGAAACGTCACAAAATTACTGATTATCGCTTCAAATAGTTTAGCAACACATGGAAGTTTTGCAATGGGACGATAGTTGCCTACAACATTTCTATCGCCTTTTTTATGAACAGAGAAAAATTAAATAGGTAAACAAGGATAAAAAACTAAGAGGAGATACAATACTTTAAGATATCATTAGGAATGCCGTCGGGGCCTGGTGTCAAATTATTGTTCAGCTTCCTAGAAAACACCAAAATGGTATCTTTGTCTATAAACAAGTATTTCATTCCTAAAGAAAATGTTGGGATCAGTGTCAAGTTGTCATTATAATTATTACTATTAGTAGAAGGTTCCGTATTGTATGCGGTACGGAAATGATTAGCGAAGATATTGCTAATAGTTAATGGGTGGGAAATGGCCATGTCATCTGAGTTAAACGTGTTGGGATACCCATCGTGGTATCTCTTGGAATTAATAAAATTCCAAAAACTTCTAGACTGCTGTTGAAAAGAAGAATTAAGATTTCTAAGGTGAATTTGGTAAGAACTTTCGACCTCGGACTGATAAATATTCCTCAACTCTACAAAAACCAAAAAGTCAGAAACAGAACGAGACGAGCAATATATATTCCAAGCTTTAGATTTCCATGGAACCTTATTGCAATTGTTAGGAATAGAGACTGGAACAAACTGAGCAAAGCATTCGAAAAGAATTAAATGAAATCTGTACACTGCCTTATTAATGTATTTTTCTGACACCACAGGGGACCAATCACAGCTCGCAATGAGACCATTTAGGACATCCAAGTCGACTTTCTTAAAGTTAAATTGACACGGTGAGCTATGCAAAGGAGTGCTTAGAGATGTATTAATTTCGTAGATGATAAGAATTGGTATGTGATGTGTTGAATTGCCAAGAGATGATGGACAGTGCTTGACCTCGGATGATCATGCACGCCAACCTAAAAACGTTTATTTCGAGAAAATCGCGTTTTAAGTTCAAATTCAATATTTCTGGCATATAAAGCATATATATATATATAGGTAATACTAGTATCCCATAATATCTCCCTCTATCTTTACAGCTGCTATGTGAGAGAATAACGTATTGTACTATTGTATATGTATATATCAAGCAGATGCTACTAAGAGAAAGTCGATGTAGCAGTTAAGCGAATTGAACGAAAATCATAAAAAAAAATTACCTTGGCGCGCTTCGCTATATATGCACAAAAAAATTTCTTTTTTTAATTTCAATTTTATATTATTAACATCATGTTTTTAAAGCTTCATTCTAACATATTCCATCAAAACGAAAAAATCGATTTTTTGAAAATTTGAAGGTGCTATGTCCCCTGTGGAAGTTTGTTACTCGTAGTTCCAAGTGAATTGATGAAAAGTTGCTGTATTCAAAATTTTAAAATTTTAGTTCAGCGAAAATTAGAAACACTAAAATTTTAAAAGGAATTTTTTTTTCCCCAATTTGATAATTAGCGCATTATCTATTAGCAGATAGAGAATGACACTTCACTATTTACTCAAGCCTTGTAGTAAATAAACGGAAACATCTAAAAAAAAAGTATTTGTGGGTGAGCTAAATAATAAAACCGATTGTTGCTATGAAAAAGAATAATTTGAAATATGGAAAAAAGAGTCATGGGTTAAAATCCACGAATAGCATAGATCGATGCTATAAGCATGGTAATAGCACGACAGAAAATGAACAAAAAAAAAATTTTCTCTGTGTCGGCATTTTACAAAATCAAAACTGTCTTTTGAGTTATTACCGTTAAATTTACTCAAATCAACTATTTCTTTTAACATCTACCTAGAAAACAAATAAAAAAAATAGTTCAGCTATGCATACAATAACATAACACTGCTGTTGAATATTTAATTTCACTTTCATTTTCCGCAAACATTCCCATGAACTCGAAGGCGCTTCGATTCGAACCTTTTGTCTTTACTTCAGATTCCTTCATTCACATCTTGCTCATTTCGTATGCACAGGCTCATATGGCCATGTTGTACTCTCGCATGTCTTCATCGCTGACGAGAACCAAAAAATAAATTAAAAAAAGATTATTCAAAACTGAATCAGGAAAAAACTTTTATATGATGATAATCGGCAAGGAAACTTCCAAAATCTTCATCGATGCAAAAAAAACAGTCCGATAAAAAAACGAACCGCTTCAAATATCTACTATACATTGGACGCCGGTCAGGGAGGAAATACGAAACAAAACCATAATCAACTACTACCGCCAAACAAACATATTGTGTCTTGATAAAGTTTTTATGCTGGGCCTTCTTGAGATCGTTGCGTGCATCGGGATCACACCGTTCTCAAGTAATGCTGGTCGGATTGATGAGCCAGTCACACACAGAAAAAAGTGAACGTGAAAAGAACGAACGGTGTCCCACGAAAAAAGGGTTACCTGGATTTAGGTCCTCCTGAGGTTTTTCTTGTTTGCATCTCATCTGCTGGTCACGTAAAAAATGCCCAAAAACAGTTTAAAGAAAAAAATAAACTCAGATTCTTTAATTTTTTTCTCTGACATGATTGTACCCTATGTGTTCGTAAAACTGGAGGAGTTTTTGTTCAAGTTTATTTGAACTGATCTGATCTGCATAGGTTGGCTGGCCCATCTGACGAAACGTGAGACTGAGTTCACTCAGTCGAATGATTCGGGGTGATTTTTTTTCAAATCGGAAAAGAGTTTAATAGTTTGATTAGCGGGTGTATTGATTCCATCCGCTAATCAAACTATTAAAATATTTTCCGATTTGAAAATATTCGATATTGTTGTATCTACTAGTTGCATGACAAATTTATGATCATAAAACTCGAAAGATTGCAGAAAGTCTCCTCCAAACTAGTGAAGTACATAATAGCACCATGCTCAATTTGAGCTAATACATGGGGCTTTTGCAAGCAACGGGCTATATTCGAAAAAACAATATCAACTGTGAGGAAATCTAAAGCCATTCCGAAGCTATTGCCATAACTTCACAACAAATTCCTCTCAGGATAGTAAAATCTTCGTCTCAATGTTGCAATATCACTTGGGTACGAAAAATTCATCGTAAAAAAGTCGCACTTATCTACAGTATGTTCCATTCCCAAATATATGTATTTTTCTAACATTAATTTTGGGCCTGATTCTCATAGATTTTTTATCGTTTGATTCATAAAATAAAACCTTATCTATAAAAACCATAATTTATTTCACCTGAAAAAAAAAAAATTCCCATGACTCCACCACAGTTCACTTCTGCTTTTCCTGATCACTAATCCTTGAAATTTATTCCGGTTCCTACACTATGAGCTCACATATGTCTTCCAAACTTCTTGCATCGGAAGATGATGAGTCCCAAAGCTAAAAAAATGTGATCCTAAAAAAAAGTTCTCAGAAATATTCATCTTACTTTGAAAGAACAATATCTATAAGAAAAAAGCGTCAATTTTTTACACCTCAACTTTCCTTTCTGAAACATCCACTAATGCATACATTTCGTATGCAAATTAGATCCAGCAAATGACCTTAAGCATTCTTCACCATTCTTCGCGATTGCACAACCCATTGTAAAAAAACAACCCACGATTCACCCTGGAAGACACTAAGTTTGTCTGATGAGTTTTTTTTTCGTCTCGAAAATTTGAAGTTTGAATAGAAAGGGTTAACAAAACATTGAATGACCCTCACTCTGTCATCTTTGCTTGAGGATCGCTGCTGCAGATGAGCTGCGATAGCAATATGAGTCGGTGAAGGGAGGCGAAGCGAAGACACACCGAAGAATGGGGTGAGAGAGACCAGATTTCGTTCTCAGTGCGTTTTGTGAATTTGAATCGGAGCGAGTACGGGATGAGCATAAATATATTGTTTGGTTGTTTTATTGATGAGCCTCATATGCAAATTAAGTTGAAGCGATCGTCAACGATGCTTTTTTGTTGCGGATTAAACACATTTTTTGTATGTGGACGGTCCTGAGACCGCTGAAACTATCGAAAAAACTTAGTGGTTTTTATGGACAGTCTCCTATAGGATCCTGTTGGAAGGAGTGGTGGGAATATTCTTTTTTTAAGGAGGATATTCGAAGCAATTAGGACATAAAGCATATTTGAATAGTTTTTGTCCGTACTGTATTGAATGGGAAGATGTGAGAAAAATTATTTTTTGTCTTAAGAATGCAAATTTAGAGATCTAGGACTGAAACCGAATGAAGGCCTTGTGGACGGTCGATTTGAATATAGGTAACTCTTTCAAGCTAGCATTGAATGTTTACTAGGCAAAAAAATGAAGATATCTTCAGCATTTTTTTTTTTATTGAAAAAAAAATATTTAAGCTATGACGGGAAATTTTCTCATGCACAGTTATTTTGATTTACGAGAAATCAAGCAAGCTATTTGGAGTGACTGCTTTGATATTTTATTAATTTTTGTTTTGCATGCTATATTAATTTATGTAAGGCAGAATCTGAAAGTATGTCACACATTTTGCTAGAAAAATCGTACGAAAACTGCAAATACCGCGAAAAATGTGTTTTGACGCCATTTATTTGAAAAATAGTTTTAATATCATATGAATCACGTTTATCAATCTAATAAAGACAGGCTGCAGTGCTCACAAAATAATTTTCTTATTGTTTTTTTGGTATAAGGTTATTTGTCCTGTAATTTATGCAGTAAGACAAGAATTCACAAATAAAGTTAAGATAATTTTTTGGGAGCAGCAAAAAAAAAACAGTATGGAAAAGTTTATTCTCACAAGAATTTTTTCACCGAAAGCACTCGGTCACGTCTATTTTTTCATGTATTCATCTGGAGTCTGATATGCATTCTACCTAGTTAACTTTAGAGGTTTTGAAGGTTGCCTTTTGCATTTTTCACGCTCAAGAGCTATTTTCCGCTTTGCTTCATCAGCTAGATGTCTGCACTGCAAAAAATCCACCTGGCGCCCCTATGTAACATGGCGCACTATTTATGGTTTCATACGCTACGTAAATAGTACTCTGAGCTATGCAATATAGCTCCCAGCGCCATAATGTCAGAATCTACATAGCGCGTGGTCCTACGTAACATGGCGCAGCATTTATGGTCCCACTCGCTATGTAAATAGTACCCTGAGCTATGCAGTATGGCTCCAAGCGCCATAATTACATGGCGCAAAATTTACGGCCCCACACGTTATATTACATAGTACCATGAGCCATGTAATATGGCTTCAGTTGTCATATTGTTTATTATAATTTAGTGATGTTCTAAAAGATGAAAGACTGTTTGGAGAAGTGGTGTTTTAGCAGCCTCATCGACAAATTTATAGGTGAGCGAATTTTGATATTGTTCGTTATCTGAAGTGAAAAATCAAATGGAGATATACACAAGTTGTATTCAGCATGCGTGTAAGTATTTAAGGATGTTATTGTGGTGCTATAGTTTGCATAAAACACCTGGCGTGGAGGACTATAGCACATGGCGTGGAGGACTATAGTACATGGCGTGGAGGACTATAGTGTAATACATGGCTTGGAGGCCTATAAGCATAGCGTCTGCTCCTATGTACTTTTCGTTTGGCGCTATGCGTTTTTTCAGTGTGGTTCTTACGAGCTGTGCTACACTGAAATAAAAAGTCGTGGTTGATTTAACTATTATTGATACAGTCAGAAAAATTTAACCACTTAACACTTTTTTAGAATCACTTTAAATCAATAGTTGAAATCACTTTGAAATAAAAAGCGAATCTTATTTAATTCCACTTTATTATAAAAATTTTATTTTCAAATCAAAATTTTTCATCATTGAATTAAAAAGAAACGTGTATGGCGTCAAATCATATTTGAACATTTTTGATTCATTTTGATTCATGTTGGCTAATTTCCAGTCTATTATTATTTGTAGTGTCTTAATTGGTTTTCCACATGTCTTCCAATAATTCGAGAGAATGAATGATCATTTTGAAACCTTTGCAGTTTGGAACGCTCTTGGTAGATTGGTTAGTTAGTAAACGTACTGCAGATAGTTAGTCTTTGTTTTGGAGTTGCAGGAAAAGGTTTCTGGCAAGAAGAACACATGGAAATTTTAAATAATATTTCACCAACACATGGAAATTTCGACACATGGAATGTTTAAATAATATTTCACCAAATGCCCTGGAACGCCAATAGTTTATGCCAAATGCATAATTGTTTCCTTCAATCATGCGATATATTCTTGTTAAAATTATGAGTCTGCAGCTCAAAACTATTTTCTCCTTGTTACTGCTTAAACAGCACTATAAAGACTTTATGTTGCATAAAAACTTTATGTCGCATTGCATATAAAGACTTTATGTTACATCAGAAAATAATGTTGATTTAAATTTCTGAAACCCCAGAAGAAGTAATAATTTTTGACCTGCCTATGTACTTCTGCCGCTATCCACGAATAAAAAGTACACCATAAAATTAAGGATCAAAGATTCACAACAGAGTTTTCTCTTGAAAGTAGAAAAAGTAGATAATTTTTATCCACCTGTTTAAAATTGCACTCGTATGTTTTGACCATTTTTATGAGCATTGTCAATTGAAATGCACCTTTCTTCAAGATAAAAGAATATGAACAAGATAAAAGTTTCGATTCAAACTGAAGGCATGGCAGACTCCGCAGAATTGCATTGCAATAGCAGTACTAAAATAGTTTATAAACACTCATTGTCTGTGTACAATTTGATTACCGAATAACCATCCCAATAGTTCTTATATGATCATTTGTTGTTTAGTGAACACATCTCTATTGTGCATTTAATTTAATTGTTGAGCAATTATATATATTATATGGTATGAAGCATGTGTTTCTTCTGCTTCTTGCTGGTCGCTCCAAACCCCGTGGAAAACTATCTATGATTATGTATATTGAAATTGCATGTATTGAAATTCGCCTGCCTCCTCAACTACGAACCATCCCATTCTAAAACTTTTACCATAAAATAAGTACACTTTAAGCTTTGTTTTGGTATAAAAACAAACAAAATTAACCTGGTCCAAATTATTCAAATAACGAGTTGAAGTGATTACTTCCGATTTTACACAGGAAAAAAAATGTTTTACAAATCTAATTTCAAAATTAAAAAGAACAGTTGATTTTCTATACCAATCGTTATATTTAACGTTTTTCAGATTTTTTTTCCAGTCTCAGAGTCGGCTTCCAAAAAAACCTTTCATCAATTTTGTCAATTATTCAAAAGCCCATAGCTCGGCAACTAAACCTCATAGAAAAGAAAAATTGCGTACTCACGTTCATATTCTCTAGAAATTCCACTATGCACAAATTGAACGAAATCCAGAGCCTCGATATTTTTTCGTTGTCCGTTTCACGTGAAATGCCCCGTATATTTATAATCCATTTACTCAAAAACAAAGAAAAAAAAAGAATCATTAACATTTTTCAAACCACTCCTGAGTAATAAGTAAATAAGCGCAAAAACAGGATTTAAAACTAAACGTCATCAAAGTTGGAAATGTTTTTTCATTTTTGACGGTTTGTCATTTTAAAACAAATATTTAAAAAAAAAACTGCATCAAAATACTTTTTTTTTTGAAAAGAATTCATCAAAAGATATGCATAGTGCAAGAAGCAAGTTATGAAGAAAGTTGCAAGAGGAAACAGGCGAGGCAGGGGATATGCCGCAACAGACAGGAGCTAACTAAATGTTATTTAGCTTTTGTATTTAAATTCATTTTTTTACACCTTTACTCATACATATGTATGATAAACATTCACAGCATATCTAGTTTTGTTTAAATTTTTGCTACCAGCCGACTCCTTAAAAGAATAAAAAAGGAGTTACAAGCGTAGCGTTCAATACATATAAATGAAAGCGTAAATGTAATTAATATTTAGGGATATAGGGATATCACTCCACAAATTACAAAACAATGCTACAATTAATCGCAACATCAGCATTACAATCAACATACACGGATCAAAGATACATGAGACTACCTCCAACAAGTGTACCGACAATGACCTTTATTTATATGCAAACAAAATATTTGGAAAAAATAAAAGCAGTAAATTAATTTGGGTAAAACTCGTCTACGTGCTCCCTATAGTCATTAGACAATTTTACCAATTGATGTCTGGCTGGTATTTTTGTGGCTTTGTGTTTGCTTTTGGCGGTGTTTTTTGTTTGTTTGTTTGTTTATCTTCAGTGTGCTGTTTTTTCGTGTACTTTTCTTAGTTATTCTCTAATTTTTTTTTCACCATCCTCAAAAACAAACACACAACCACAAAAACACAAGCATATAGGCCGAACATCTATTAGCAAAATTGTCTAACGGCTATGAGGGGGGTTGGGCACGTAGTCAATCTTAATACTGACACTCTGGTTTGTCTCACATCGACCGAAAGTTAGAACGTGTTATCCTTTGTATACTTGCAGCATTTTCAGCATCACCACCACTCACCGGTTTCAGCTTCAAGCACTTCTCGACGAGCCAGCTCCGACCAAATAATCGTGTCAGCAATTACAATGCCTTAACTTCATTTGACATGACTGATCTCTAACGTCCATCGTTGTTATGGACCCACGTCTTCCAAATCCATGGATTTAGGTTCTTAATTTTTTTCTTATACTTAGGTAAACTTCGGTTTAGTGAAGTAATTTTAAGTATACTTATATTTGAGTATTTTTTTTATTTACCTAGTACTTTTATTTTTACCTAATATTCATTTTATAAAGAAAAATTTAGTTTTAGTCTGGAATGTTACCATTATTGCCTCTTTTCAAAGTGAACACATTTTTTCGGGAAGACACAATGATGGTTTCACTTTAGAATTAAGTTAATTTTGGGAGATAACATTATCTTTTTGTAAAACTAAGATGAACTGAAACTTTTCAGAAGTCATACTGCGGAAATTAAATTAGTTCAGGAATTATCTCCTCTCAAAGCTGTTTTTATATAGACTTTTAGAGGATGTAATGCTTATCCTACGATTTAGAGGCAAGTTGATGGTATTGTTAGCTTTGTGAGGACACGACGACTATATTTAGGCTTAAGAATTAAGCTATATGAGCAGAAAGCGTTGCCTCCTTCTAAAGTTTCAGTAGCCTTGGGAGGTTATTGGGAGGTTATTTTTAAAACAAGGCAATTTTTTTAATGAATTTAGCATCTCCTTCCAAATTGGCAGTAATCTGCTGACTTTGAGACGACATAATGATTAGGGTTAAAATTATGGTATGAGTTATTGCCTTTTTTGGAGAGTGTAGGTGGCGTTTGGAAAACGTAATTAGTCTACAGTAAGAATTAGATTATATAGTTTGCTTCAAACTCAATTTTTATTATTTTTGATCCCTGCCGTTTTTTATGTTAAAACATATAACAATAATAATAAAAACATTCAAAAAACATGTTATTATAAATTCAAGACGATATGAGGTAGCATCGTGGACTGATGTTTTTGTAATGATGTGCAAAATCAATGACTCAAGCTTTCACATTTGAAATATTTCATTCATCGTGACATCAAGCCTGACAATATCCGCATGGCCGTTGAACATCACTGCCATGAGCTGTTTCTCCTAAATTATATTTATACAAGACAATTTTGAATTTTACAACAACCAACCTGGACTTGGTGCTTTACTTAATATTTTTAAATTTGTATCTGTTATCTTTTATTCTCTTATTTTTTCCGTGCAATATTTTATTTATTAAAGCTTGATCTCTGGTATTATTTAAATGGATGAATTTTTATTATTGATGTCTAATTAAGAAGCAATTATTTTTACATAATTAAGCTATGTATATTATTTTGAATAGAAAATGGGTGCAAAGCCAATTTTAGATAATCCAGCATAATTAAGGGACAGCGCTTATTTCTCCGTAAATTTCTTCCTCCCAAATGTGTATCGTCCTTGTTTCAATATTATCCTTTATGTGCATACCGTAGCACAGACGTCAAGTTCGCCCAAATATCTACGCCTGATTAAACTAGCTGATAAGAATGGCACGTGGGACTTGTCGAGGCCCGACCTCAAATGAAAAGTATCTTTGACGGCAGTTATTTCGCAATAATAGTCACGAAAAAATATCCTTGAACCATCGTAAGAAAAAAAAATATTGAAAGTGAAACTGGAAGAAATACATGGAGAAAAGGTTCGAAAATTAGAGGGAAAAAACTGTCTTAGCTCTTACATCATGCCCTGTCTGAGCAATAACAGTGATTATATAAAAAAAACAAAACTCTTAACTTTCAGTCTTAATTGTAATTGTGTTTTCTTCAATGTTCTGTTTGTTAGGGCTTCAAATGCAAGCGATCGCACGGATAACGCTAGAGAAAAATCTTCGTTATCTGACACTAATACTTTTTCTTCACTTAAAAATAAATAATTGTTGCTGTTTTGATTGTGAGATTTCCAACGATGTTTTGAAAAATATTAGTAGAAATGAGCTTTACACAAGAAAAGAATATTTAGATATAGCTGATATGTCTGTAACAGATAAAGAATCATTTTGAGATGTAAATTTTAAACTTCTTATTTGTTTTTGTTATACAGAAGAGGGTTGATCAATAAGGAATGATAATGAATATAAACCAAGGTGATTAAACTTAAAAGATATATTTATTTTTCAACATAGTCTTTTAACAAGTTAATACATTTAGTCCATCTTTTTTCCAAACCCAGGATAAAAAAAAAATCTGGACTCTCCCAAAATGCCTCAACAGCGGCCATCACTTCCCTATCATCTTCAAATTTCTTACTCCGATGGTGGTGGAAGGAAAGAGGTAGAAGCCACTGAGAGCTAAATCTGCAAATAGTGTGGGTGTTCAAGCAGTTCGAATCCTGTTTCTTTAATTGTATCCATTGCAACTGCAGCATTGTGATCCGGTGCGTTATTTTGAAGAAACAGAACTCCGGCTCGCAGTTTGCAGTGTCTTTTCTTCTTCATCCTCTCTCGCAATATTTTTATTTGGTTAGCTTAGTAAGAGCCTGATATAGTGGCACCCTTTTTCAAATATTCCATCATAATAATTTTTTCAGCGTCCCAAATAACTGATGCCATAAGCTTTCCTGCCGAACTCGACACTTTGAATTTCTTCGGCATCAATGAAGGGGGTCGCTTTCAGGTCATCGATTGCATTTTGGTGGATCCAGGTTTCGTCCATGGTCATGAAATGTGACAAAAAATTCTCCTGATTTGCCTGAAACTTTTCGAGATTCATCCTTGAAATGTCGACTCGTTTCTTCCCATGCTCGTCCGTTAACATTCTCGGTACCCAATGCGCAGAGACCTTTTTTATATGTAATTCGTTAGCCAAGATTTTTCCAACACTACCATATGAGATTCCTGTGACCTCAGCTACATGCCTGAAGGTCACTCTTTGATCTGCCAACACGACATCTTTGACTTTTTTACGTTGTTTTCAGTGAGGGACATGGATGGACGTCCTTCGCGGTGTTCATCTTCAGTGAATGTTCTTCCCAACTTAAACTCTTTGGCCTAGTGTGCAATGGTGGAATATGGAGGAGAAGTGTCCCTTAATGTTTTCACCATGTCGCTGTGTATGCCTCTGGTAGACAGTTTTTTCATACAGAGGTACTTAATGACAGCTTTGATTTCGTTTTTCTCCATTTTGATGTTCTCTCTTCGACTGTTCGTATTCAAATGAATGTAGCTCCCTGGAATCGACGCCTATTTATATGTTTTTTTTCATGGTGACTTAGTAAGTATATGTAGTAGTAAATTTATTAATTTTTTTTATTTTATGCGAACTGGAAATAACTGATTATCATTACTTTTTGATCAAACCTCATATAAATATACATATTGTTTTCATATTGAACCATGTTTATTTCAATGAAATAAGAAAGCATTATTTAGCATTATAATTTTGCAAGATCTAGCATTATTTAGCATTAAATAAAATTGAATCTAGCATTATTTCAAAAAAATAAATGGCAGCACTGCTCGTGAATGGGAGCCTTAACGAATTCCGAAATTGGTTTGGGCATGATATAGAACTTCAGGAATGGGGTTGGGCGCTCCAAAATAAATTCCTGCAGCCAATTACAACAATATTACAACCAGCTCCCGATGAATTACTCAGTACTCTATTTTGTAATTGTAAGAATGGATGTGGTCCACGGTGTGGGTGTAGAAAATCGGGATTGCAACACACTTTAGCTTGTGGCCACTGTAACGGGCAAGCTTGCTTCAATACTGTTTCATTGCAAAATGACTATGAGGCAGACTGTACATATGACCCTGAAATTCTGGCAGGTCTGAAAACAACAATTCAGGGCACCGAAGATGATGACGATGAAACTGAAATTCCCGACCGTCCAGAAGATGACGATCATGAAGAAGAAAATTAATATTTTTATTTTTAAATTATTAAAGATTTATAGATTTTCACTGCAATTCAATTTAAATCGTAAGAAATGTAAAGCTGCTGAATAAAGATAAAATTGAAATATATTAACTCGTTTTACTTTTACTTAAAATTTACATTGAATAAATTAATATAACTTTAAGATATATCATAATATAATCAGTATAATATATTATCTAATATCTGAAAACTTGCACATTTTAAAGATAAACGACTTAATTATTTTTCTATTTAAAATCTACTTTCGATAAATTAAGATATACAATAAGTATTTCATTTAATGAGTTTTTAATTACATGAAATTAAATGAATATATTAAAAATATGTAAAATGCTATTAAATACAATGTATTAGCTGATAAATAATACAAATAAATCAAAACTCAAGGTAGTATTCACAGATATTCATTGTTGACCTTGTATTACAGTACGTATGATTGAGCGCTGAGCGCTCATCGCCCTCTATCGCGAAAACGGTTGAGCGCATAAAAAAATGTTTCAAATAAAGTTTGTCGCAAATTTTATGCTCTACAATTTTTACAAGAGATGTTAACATCATTGAAGCAATAGAAACCGAGATAATCGTGAAAAACTGTTTTCTTGTACCTTTGACCTTAAATAAGAAACGAGAATTTTATGAGACTTTTGAGACAACTTTTAGAACGCCAAAATGAAATTATATACCAGCCCCTGGACACAGACGGTATAGCTTTCCACCATTAGCCTCTTCAATCCTCTCGCGCACAAAGCATATTAAAGTTGCCTTTCCGCCATTTCGATCTAATTGTCAAATTGGAGGGGAACTACTTGGATTTGACCAGATTTGACAATGAGCACCCCAAAAATTACTACCATCCCCTTCAATGTAAATCTTATGGACATGTCCACTCCATTTCTACTACCTCACTGTTATATACGAAAATTCAGCTTATTATCTCTCATTCCGAGGCTGACCCCTTTTTTATGCTAAAGTGACTGGACTAATACGCGTCAATTGATATGTTTTGTAAAATGTCAATAATATACTCTGTTACTTTCCAAATCAATTAAATTCAAAGTATGAACTGATGAATGTATAACTTTCATATTCAACCAACGGATATTGTAATTTTTATACCAACAGTCCTAACGCCACAATTGTTAAAAAAATCATTTCTAAGCACAGAAGGGACATTGAAAGCTGCAGGACTGTGTTCAAAACATGAGCTCTACTTACCATCAAAGTAATAGCACGATGCCACATGTCCAATTCCAGATGTATTCAAAAAGTTTTTTAGTAGAAGATCATCGAAAAAAGTTATAAGCCATGGCACAAATGAATACGCTGCACACGCCGACGCCACCATGGGCGGCATTTGTACTCGAACCTTGAGAATTTTCGGACAATGAGTTTACGACAAGGCGAGCAGAAGGGTTGATTTCGATGATCTATGTTTAGACACCGATCCTTTTGTAGGGCATTTTTTACTTGTGATATTCATAGGCTTAAGACTCGTAGCATGCGGGTGGATGATGAGCTATTGATTTGGAATATCATGGGTTTAATTTACAGTTAATCAAATTAATTCACGTTGTGCTGTTGATGATGATTTTAAAATGAACGAATTGGATTAGTGTGATAGCTATAGTTTTTTTCAGAATCAACTAATACAAAACGAATTTGAAATTATACAATATTTTCAGTGGTCGCAACATCAGCTCCGAGCAACGAAGCAGAACTTCAACTATACAGAGTTTTACAACGTGCCAGTCTGCTAGCCTACTATGACACACTCTTAGAAATGGGTGAGTTTCAACCATGCTTAAAATAAAACACGGTAAACAAACAATTTTTTGATATTACAGGGGGTGATGACGTGCAACAACTGTGCGATGCCGGTGAAGAAGAATTTCTAGAAATTATGGCGTTGGTGGGTATGGCGTCGAAACCGTTACATGTGCGCCGACTACAAAAAGCACTGCATGAATGGGCCAATAATCCTTTGGCTTTTCAAACACCGCTTCCTAGTGTGGGTGAGTGAAATCGCCTTCAAAAAGTTGACGCTGTTATCTGACTTGGTTTCTTGAATTCCCATAGATCCTAGCCAATTGATGTACAGCCCGGAGCCTTCAACATCCCGTTGTAAGTTCATGGTTTCACCAGGCTTCACCCCCACTCCACTGATGGGTACTGCGCCTCATGGTCCGGTTGGCATGAGTACTCTTACAACGCCAACAGGAATCACTTCGCAAGTAACCTCCAGCTCGCCTCAGTTAACACCTACACTAACCGACACACAAGTGGCGCGATTGAGTATAGCAGCAGAAAAACTGGCCAAGGAGTTGCCACAACGGGAACCACGCGCTCATAGCTCGAAGAAACGCACAAGCCGGGAAATCGAGCAAGTTATGGCGATGAGTGAAAACGATCCGCGAAGAATGGACGAGATTCGCAAATATGCTGCAATTTATGGTCGGTTTGATTGCAAGAGGCGGGCCGAAAAACCGTTGACGCTGCATGAGGTCAGTTTGTTTTATATATATAAGGAAAACAGAAAACAACCATAGTTAAATGAATTTTTATTAATGTTTTTAGGTCTGCATTAATGAAGCCGCCGCACAAATCTGCCGTTTTATCCCGCCGCTGCTGACACGTCGTGATGAGCTTTTCCCGCTCGCTAGGAAAATCGTCAAGGATTGTGGTTTTGGGCATTCGGCCAGTATAGCACGTTTCGGACTGGTCCAACAGCAGCCCAAGCACGATGAAAGCGATCCAAGCGGCTCGGGAAAACGACCACGACTAGCCAGTGATACTACCACCACTTCGTCAGATTACAGCAAGGTAACCGGTGGATTTCATAGACTTGACTGTCATAGTCAATCTCTGAAAGAATCTACTACAATTTGCTTGGATTAGTTCACGTTTAGGAACATGCTTCAAAATTTCGTAGAAAATCCGCTTCCTTGCAAATCATAGTTAAGAAGGCACGTTTTATTTTCTGCATGTGCACAGCACACACAGAAAAATATTAATCCTACTACTTTGCCCTTTTAAGGATAAACGCTCTATCTGGCAGTTTTTTTTTCATTTTTGAGTTAACATCGGATTCGAAAACTACAAAATATGAAAAAACTTTCTTTTGTGGAATTATACTAAAATCAATAGTGAAAAATGCCCTTTCCATATATCTGTATGATGCAGAAAAACACAAATCATTCAATATCTCCGAAGTTATTAAAATGCAGATACAGCGTTTATGCGTAGTACGGCAGTACTTATATGATAATTGTGTACTAACAGTAAAATGCTTAAATGCTTTGTTTTGCAGCAAACAACATTTCAATACTATTATCCGCCGTAAATGCGATGTATTGCTGTAGTCTGCTTCGCTGCGACGATGTATGATGGCTGGCTAAGCACGAAAACTAATGCTTGGTGGAAAGTTAAGCGAAATCGAAAGATTTGTAGATTTTTCCATGGTTTCCATTTGGCTTGGGTTTGCATGGCATGAATTACTTAAAAGTAGAAGCATGTTTAACTGCAATCGGCTTTATTACAATACTTTATTATTTTATTTATTAGTATGAATTAGCAATATTTATTTTATTACTGCTTGCTTACGCTTATGCTTCTTTAGAAGTGATTATTTTAGATTAGCTAAATGCTTACTTAAAGTAAAGTAATCCCACGACAACCCTCGTTTGGGTCTAGGGATTGAAGCTTGTAGAGAGCTTCATTACAAATTTACAATCAATGTGAACACGAGTGTAATATAAAGTCATTAGTTCACGACTCACTTTACTTCTGATTAATTTAGGTACCCATTTAAAGCTAGTTGATCTAGAAGCTTTGTGTGCGAATCCTCGTCCAAACCTGAATTCGAACCAGCGAACCCATACACAAGGAGCCAGTGCTCTACCCACTAAGCTACTCAAGCTTCAAAATGCTTCCTTATTTAGCATTTATGTGGAAAAAAAATGTGTAGGTTTTATAATATAAAAATAAGTGAGCCGATAAATGAAGGAAATGCTTGGCTCTTGGTATGTGTGGTCCCTGGTTTGAACTCAAGTTCGGACGGAGAACGACACTCCGAGCTATCAGTTAACCTCGCTCCGAGTACGTGGCTGAGTTAAATCAGGGATAAAGTGAGGCATGAGAGTGATCAAAATAGAGTTTCTACTACCTCCACTTCACAAGACTTCAAATGGATTTTAGCGGAGCAACTTTGCTTTGCGATAAAAGAAAGAGCTGCATGGCAAATCTGATATAACCATGAACTGAATCAGATATTTGTGACGGAACATTTGATGCAGATCACGGAGAAACCTAAAGTTCCTCCAACTAGAAGTTTTTGAACCAATACAACGAAAGAAAGTGTATTCGAAAGATCAGAACTTGGTATGGGCTGTGGTATCCTCGCCTCAGCAAGTATGGTCCAAAATTTAAATTTTTAGCTCCTTAAAACTCTATTTTTTTACTATTTTGATACCAAAACAGACCGCGGATCACTTGTTAAATATATGAATGGTAATGAATGGCCCAAATCTTCTCTGTGACTGTTTCGTGTTTAAAGTTTTAAAGTGGGTTTACATGATCAATGTGAAATAGGTCTGCAGTGTCTTTCGTTTTACAATTTTAAGTCTGAACGTTTCATATCTCTTTTAAAATTCATAGCACTCCACAAATTTGATTGTATTTTTTTCCTATTAAACTCACAATTTAATTTTGAGCGCAGCCATTTTCAATGAGTTTCGTCAAAATTCAATTTAATGGGTTTGCTATGATCAAAGTCTACTTTGACAGCAACCCGTTGACGAAAGTCAAAAAAGGTTAAATTTCATTCAAAATCCTTATTGTCAAAATAAACTTTGATTGTGTCAACCTAATTTTAACAGGCAAACTGCTTTGTTTCTACTTAGAAGCTTAAATACCGCAGAACACTATTACCTATCTTGATTTGACTTAGCTCACCTCTGATTTGTTAACAAGAAATGCTTCATCTATGTAAATTCGTCAGTACCACTGTTTCAATTGTTGCCTAAAATGCTGTTGTGTTTTTATTTATTTATTTATTTAAATCCATTTTAACAGGCTTCTGCCCAATTACAAAAATAGAAATATGAAATGAACCCAAAAGAAGAAAATAGAAAAAATTAACAAATAAATGAAAATATTAGAAATATACATATTAGAACTTCAACAAATTAAAGCTAATATACAATTTAACATTGAAGGAAGCGCAAAAATGGTAAAACAAAACCAAAAAAATTTAAAAAGAAAGTCAAACATTATAAGAAGCATTAAGAATTATATCTTTAATTTGCGACTTAAATTGACAGAACGTTAGCGGAAAAGGACCAAGCTGAAGATCGTTATGCTTCTTGGGCATACGCACTAGCGGTGAGTTAAAATAAACTTCAGAACGCGCGAAGTGAAGAGAGAACATTAATTGGGATCTGTCTGATCGATTGACGTTACGTAGACACAGCATATAAACAAGATCGGAGAGCATAGGGCAATGGAGGAACACTCGTCGAAACTCTAATGAAGGAATTTGGAATAAGGAAAGACGATCACTATAACCACAGTAAGGGATGTTGAATTTAAATAACAGTGAGCGAGTAAATCTACGCTGAACGTGTTCCACTGCACCACTGAGATATTTATGACGGGGAGACCACACTTGACAACAATACTTTAGGATGCTACGAACAAGTGAAAAAAAAACAGATGGAAAGAGCTAGTAAACGAAGAAGAGCATCTAAGAATGAAACCGGACAGACGAGAGGCCTTGGCGGTTATATAGGCAATGTGCAGGTCAAATTTGAGCTTTGGATCAAAGTGCACACCAAGATCCTTAAAATTATCCACAGCCGTAATGGAAGAGCAATACAGAGTGTAGGAATATATAAAGGG
Source organism: Nemotelus pantherinus (assembly GCA_963978885.1). NCBI lineage: Eukaryota > Metazoa > Arthropoda > Insecta > Diptera > Stratiomyidae > Nemotelus > Nemotelus pantherinus. The sequence goes on along the minus strand of OZ022263.1, from coordinate 50,398,798 downwards.
TGACATTTTATACGTATAGGACATCTGATGACATTTGGATATGTTCAAAGTAAGTGAATTTTTCGAGTACCAGTCGCACACAGTACAGAGATCGTTTTGGAGTTGGAGGCAGTCGTTGGTAGATTCAATTACTTTGAAAATCTTAAAGTCATCAGCAAACAAGAGGCAGGGAGAATGGATAAAGGAAGGGAGATCATTTATAAATACTAGGTATAATAATAGCCCGAGAATGAAGCCCTGAGGAACACCGGAAATCGGACAGAAAGGGGAAGAGGTGGACGATTGCACACATACAGCACAAGAACGACCAGAAACATAGGATGAAAACCAAAACAAAAGAGAACCCGACACCCCATAACTTTGAAGATTTGCAAGGATAATTATGTGGTCAACAGATTCAAAAGCTTTTGAGAAGCCGGTATATACGACATCCACTTGTTTCCGTTGTTCTAAGGCTAATAGACAAAGGAACACATGAGGACGATGATTGTGATTTGGCCAACAGGTTAGGGATACCATCAGAACCACAGCCGACATTGACATCAAGACACTCTAGTAAGGATTCAATTTAAACCTTTCAGGGCCGATACCACATCACGACGAAACCAAGGAGCGTCATCAGGCTTGCAAGGACGTCTGGAAGAAACGGGAGATAAGGTTAGATAGGAAGTTGTGAAATTTTATGACAAGGTCATTGACAGTGAGGTTACGTGAGAAAGAAAATCAGTTAACCGAGTTCATTTCAGTCATCATACTAACAAAGTCAGCTTTATGAAAGTTAAAGCGCATGGCTTGAGAAGTAGCTCTAAAGGTCAGAAGATCAAGATGAAGTGTGACTGAGAGATGAGGGTGATGTAAGTCAGCTTGGACATAGGGGAAGGAGGTAGGATGAACACTGATATTATGAGGGGGAATATTAGATAGAACAAAGTCTAGTATTTTATTATTAACATTGGGAAGATAGGAACACAGTTTAATTGGGAGAGTGAACACAAAGATAAAAAAGATGAAGTTATCAAGGAAATATTGCTGGATAAGATTATGTTAGAAAAGTTATGATTCCATACCAGGTTCGGTAAGTTGAAATCACCACACATTAAAGATAAGGCAGAAGTGAAGCTAGTGTTGAGGTAGGTGGATAGCTCATCAAAAAATTTATTGTAAACCGCAACTGGGGAATAACAAGGAACTTATACTGAAAAAACAATGAGAACTTTTATGGGAGCAAGGGTAACGCGCACAGCAACACATTCAATAAGAAGAAGACGGAGAGAAATTCATACAGAGTGTTCCTTGAAGAGACCTATGAACTGCAACTAACACACCACGGCCATCGTTTTAACCTGATGTAGCTCGATCATGATCATGGCGGAAGACTGTATGAAACGGGAACAGCTCGTTATCGTAAATATCTACTGTTAGCCATGTCTCGGATAAGCATATTATATGATCAGAAGAAAGAGTAGAGGGGAGATTCAGCGTGCTTAGCTTGGTCCTAAGTCCACGAACGTTCTGGTAGTATACATTAATTGGATTGATCTTATTAATTTCGAAAGTACTGGTTCCATTGATTCTGATTCCTGTTAAGCACACATTGTCAACTAAGGCTAGGGTTTTTACGTTGTGGAGATCTTTGATCTTGTTTGATGAAAATGTTTACGAGGTCTCCTGGTGAATTCCTCAAACAGTACACCAGATTTGTTTAATAGCTCTATAATTCTATGAGCTTATAAACTAAACAACTTGTATTTCACCATAGAGATAATTTTTGATTTTATGTAAATATTTTACAAAAGTGTTTATAAATAATCGTGTATATACATACAACCCCCGAGGATTGCGTTAATTTTGACTATTGCACTTGAAATCGTTTTGTTGAACAATTGACGTTATTACAGCCAGTAACACGGTATAGTTTTAGTGCGAGACGTAGTCCTGCAGACACAACGAAGCTTGTTTATTATCTTTTATTATGCAGAGCAACTTTTCGGATTTAAGTTTCGTATTCGATCTGTATTTTACTTAATCACAATATGGTTTTAATGTGCGTGTGCTTGCAACAATATTTTACCTGCGAGGTTAATTATCAGACGGTTGACATTTTTTTGGTAATCTTACTATCAATTTGTTTGAAATAGTTTCCTCTTTTTATTGCCTCTTTGCTGTGCTTTTATTAATTTATTCCATTTGCCGATTGGAAAATATTATTAGATCACCGCTTATTAAGGGGCCAGGTACGCTTAGGACGTCCAGAAAAAGCTCTTTTTCAGGATTTTTTTAGACACACATTAAAGTAATTAATAAAAAATGTTTTTTTTACTTGAAAGAAATATATTTGTAGGAACTATTGTAATTTTTTTAAGGCACAAGGCTGAAAATTAGTTGAAATAGAGTAAATTTTCGAGGGGTCAAAAAAGAAAAATTGTTTTGCCGTGATCACTGCAGCTTGTCACTGGGTCATCCGAAATAAAGAAAAAATAGTAGATTATTAGTTAATGATATAGTGCTCCGGATGGACGAAGGACTTTGGCAGATTTTGATTTTTTGAATAATGGCGGTTGATGAAATTCAAAATTGTATTTTCGACCAATATTTCACTCACATTTTCAGCTATTGAAAAAAAAATATAGTCCAATCGAAAAATCCTTCGTTCTTCCAGAGGATAATTACTTATCAAATAAGTGAGAAAAATGCTGATCGATAAAGCCGTTTTCAACAGCGACTTCGAAAACATAATTTCGAGAAAAATGCTTTTAAAGCATGCGGAAAACGCTTTATGCAATAAAGTCGCCTTCGTTCAAAGTTATTTACCTCCATAAAAAATTGTCCGATTCGTCTGAAATTTGCAGAGAATGCTCTTGAAATATGCTTCTTTTAGAAAATGCAAAGAAAATAAAATTGATTTTCTCAAAATTCTAAGTGTACCTGCCCCCTTAACTTGCATTTCGTACTGTTTACCTATCATAATATTCCAAAATCGGTACAATCTTTTTTTTGATTTTCATTTAACAATTTTTTTACTATAAGACGTTTAAACGTTTTTCGTCTCATTGTTATGCATTCACAGTAATTCAATAAAAATTAAGAAAAATGCGTACAAAATTCTGATTTTTATGGCCAAACGCAGCTTCTATGACTTCATACTGCCAGTACGATTATAAATATTATCGAATAATTTTCGAAAACAAATGCTGACATATATGTATGTCCAGTCTCCAATAATTTAGCTTCTATAAAGCTTCCAAGTATTCATTACTCCTTCGAGCTAAATTTCTAACTCGCCGAATCCCTTTGGGCATGATTTAATTAGTGAACGCATGGTTACAATATTTCCCATGTATCTCATTGTTTGCCAGGCAGAGGTGAATATTTGACCTGTGGTATGACGTTGTAAAAAAAAATTGCAAATATTTTGGTACTGTTTCTCAAGAAATCACTTTCATATAACTAATCATATAACTAATTTTTATAGAAATAATTCTTCTGAGCTTTGGAAAGAGTTTTCTTTAAAAGGACTTCTGGACCATCGAAGAAATTTTCTGGAAAGCTTTCTCCATCGTTTTCTATCAAGCTTTGTATGTAGTATTCTACTTGTTTGAAGGAAACTTAAAAAATTCCTTAAGAAATATTAAAATCAAATTAATCGACTAATCGTTTGCTTAGAGGTTGCTTGTAGATGTTTAGTTTCAGCTTAACAACTCACTTTCCTGCACAGTAAGATATGCTTCACATGCTTATAAACCCTCAGGTAAACGTTTCCAATTTTAACGTATACGTTTCATCACTAGAACTGAGCTCTTTCACTGATTATTTTTATTTCCTTTTGTCAGGACTTACTTGAAGACTCAAGACACAATCTATACGCAATGTATCATAAGCTGGGAAGACCATTCGATTTGTCGGACGTATCGAAATTTTCGTAAGTATTATGCTTGAGTTAAGCTAGAGTTACAATCAATGCCACCAACATTTGTTGCACGTCAAAATGAGTTTGAACCCATGAGAACGTATGAGAGCAGTTACAATGATGCAACACAACTTTGCTTGGCAGCAGAGTTTGCTCATATCTCAAACTTGGCATGGCAACAACATTTTTGAAAAAATATCCAATTCCACCTGTTCCTATGAGAGTCCGGGAAATGGGAAATGTCATATGCAAATGACAATCAGAATTTGTATTTTTTTGTCTCATTTTTGCTTTGCATTATACTCCGCAGCTTTTAGAGGATAAAATATTCACTGATATCTCTTTCCGAGACTTTAAAGGATCCAAATTATCGAACATCAATTTCTTTAATATAGCCAGTGACAGATGACAGTAAATGTTGTGTTGCATTGATTGTAACTCGTTCCACCAACAAAACTTGGCAGCGAATGTTGGTTGCATTGATTGTAACTTAAGCATAACTCGTTCCACCAACAAAACTTGGCAGCAAATGTTGGTTGCATTGATTGTAACTCAAGCAATACAATCAATGCAACCAACATTCGCTGCCAAGTTTTGTTGGTGGAACGAGTTACAATCAATGCAACACAACATTTACTGTCATCTGTCACTGGCTATATTAACGAAATGGTTGTTCGATAATCCTTTACAGTCTCGGAAAGTGATAGCAGTGAGTATTGGTTCCTTTAAAAGCGGCAGCGTATATTGCAGAGCAAAAATGAGCAAAAGAAAAACAAATTTTGATTGTCATTTGCATATGACATTTCCCATTTCCCGGACTCCCATAGGAACAGGTGGAATTGGATATTTTCAAAAATGTTGTTGCCATGCCAAGTTTGAGATATGAGCAAACTCTGCTGCGCAACAAAGTTGTGTTGCATCATTGTAATTGCTCTCATACGTTCTCATGGGTTCAAACTCATTTTGTTGTGCAACAAATGTTGGTTGCATTGATTGTAACTCTAGCTTTAATTGCATCAGCTATCTGTCTTCTTGCCAATTTAACATATCCCTTTTGAGTTGAACTCTGACGAAAATAATTTTTTTTTTATCTATTTTAGACAATCACGTTCCGACTACGAGGATAACGACAATGATTCGAGATTTTCATTCAGTAACTCAAGCTCGCCGCCACTACAGGTAATGCTTAATGCTTACTTGCTTAAATGTTTACGTGGTTCTTTCAATGATCAGTTAAATGGATCGGAAATGGATACCACGTCCGGACATAGTGTATCGATGAGAGAAACTCTAGGTGATAGCGGGCGAGAGGATGGTCAAAAGTCACCTGTTCCATGTACAAGTGACACAATACCGAGTTCGCCGCTAGGAGTGCAAGTGATCGCCGCTTCAGGTGGTCATATAATTGCCGTGGCAAATCCAGCATTGGCAATGAGTCCCGCTCTAAATGAACCTCTAATTATAAAGAGAGAAGCAATGTCACCAGATATATAGGGCTGGAAAAGAGAATTGGAGAAATTCGCAAAGGGTAAGAATCAATACTCGTGGTCATTTTTCGGGTGTTATTAAATTTATTTTGCATCTTTTTTGCAGATAAATCAGCAGTAAACTATTGAGTATCTCCACAAATTTCTAATAATAAGGCAATGTACATTCCTATGTAAACAATTAAGTAAGAAAATAATGTACATATTCCAATGCAATCAATTAATCAAGTATTGTAAATATTAAGAACTAGAGCAATTAGCATGGATGTAGTTAGTTATAAGATAATAGTAAAATTTAAATTGTATTATCTCTTCTAATACTTATTTTCTACATAAACATTGCAATAAAATCTAAATTGACATATTTTAAGTAAAACTACAAAACTCATACAATCAACATCTCTTGCAAAACGAATAAAATTAGAATGTTGCAATAGACAATGCGAACACGATGGGCAATAATTAGACTTTTACACTCCAAGTGAACGAAATTATACAAATGCTTTTATCTAAATTTTTAAGTATGATAAATTTTGAATCATAATTTAATTTGGACCTTTTTGGTGATTTTTGTTTGGAAATCCTGCGAGACTGATATTAGATGCGTTTTATGCACACCCGAGCAGATCAAGTTATGTTAAGTATATTGAATACAACAACAAAATTGTTGCTGTATTCAATATACTTAACATAATTTGATCTGCTCAAGTGTGGAAAAAAAACACTTATTAATAAATTATTTAATCGAAAGTGCATATAAAAATTGAAACAAACTTTAAACTATGAGCAAAGCAATTTTCTAAATTGAATCGATTTAGTTAAAATTATTAATGAATACAATAGTACACGTACTAAAATAACTTTTTTAAAATTAATTTATAATTGGCATCATATATTAAATTAAAAGCTATTTTTTAATAGAACTGTGATTACTGGAAACATAATTATAATACCTAATACTCCTTTGCTTCAACCTTACTGATTAAGTCAATAAATTCTTATAGAATTCAAACATATATATGCTGTATGTTGTAAATGCTGTAAATAAGTAAATATAATTTAAATGATTCTCAAAGAAAAGGATATATGAACTCATTTGAAAATTCAATTGTGTCCCATGCAAAAATAAATGATTAAAAGTCAAGTCAGTCATACTTAATAAGTCGAAATGAAATTTTTTTAAATTTTTTTTCATTTTCAACAAGAAACATAGTTTGACTTACCATTGCCCAAATCAGGTAAGTTTTGGCGATTTATTTTCGTTTGGCTTGTTCCATTCGCACCCGTAATTTGTATGCAACTATTGTTACCGTTGTTTGAAAAATGCACAAATAACCATTTATCTTCGAATGGGATGAAAGAGTGATAGTTCCGGATGTAACAACGACGCTACAGTTGCCGAGAAGTGAAAGAGAGTAAGAGTCTTACCCTGCGTATTTACCACGGTTTATATTTGCTCCTTGAATAGAGTTACTCATATTCGAGTGAAAGAAAACTAATACATTAAGTGGAATCCACAAAGATTCTAACATTCCTAATAATAATAAAACAACTATCTGGCAAGATAAGATTTATGGTAAAGCAACAAAGACACGACAAAAATAATTTTAAAATCTACTAAACTTCAATTTTTCACTTTTTCCCGACAATTAAACTCAATACCATATTTGGTATGAATTAGTTATAAGTATAAAAAAAAATTTTGTGCATCAGAGTCGCTAGAAAACTGATTTTCGAAGAAATTAACTTTCAGTGACTAAAAAATGTGGAATGACGTCATACACTTATTTGTAGTTTCATATCAACCATTTCTACACAAGGCAAATAGATAAGAAACACTTTTTTTATCTATGATAATGCCAAAGCTCAGGGAATGCCCTTTGAAGTGAATGCTTAGCGATGGCGGTAGGGAGACACATATGGGAGAAGCCGATATCAATTATTCCATTATTCTTTTGAAGTGCCACATTTATTTCTTATTTTCTAAAGCGCTAGTGTTAGTTATGCCTAGTCGCTACTAAAGCTTTAATGTGGCACTTAATTAATGGAGCGCTGGTATTACGCCCAGTCGCCGACTGTTAAGACAACACAAAACGAACAAATGCAGCCATGGGCACGGCGGGATTCGAACCTGCGGGCAGTAGATCGCTGCTTCGGACTGATGCGTTAGCGAGCTAAGCTACCGACCCCCTGAAACAGTTTCATGGCTACATACATCCTTTGAATTTCGTTTTCATCCGAGGATTTTCAGTGATAAAACGATGTTTGGGACTGCCATCCGAAAATTTACCAAAACTCGGAAAACTTTAACATTGGCTGCTTATTTTTATTGAAGATATAATAGAAGCATCTGTTGGTGCAATAGTTACGACAATGTCTGGAGCTGGCAACCCTGTGTTCGCACCACAACCAAAAATTAGCCAAATTTGCTTCATGTTAACCTTAACCCATCCTGTGAATTTCGTTTCGATTGGATGACTGCGCTGGAAATTATAGGGGTGGAAATAATTTTCGAGTTATCATCCGTAAAACTTTTCAAATTTTCAAAACCTTAATATTTGCTGTTTATTGTCATTGCAGGATTGCAGCATTAATAAATAAATGCCAAAAAATTACAAAAACTTCCATAACTGGCAGCCTTTTCTTGTTTTTTAACGAAATTTCTACAGAATTTAGGTCCGTTAATTATATGAATTTCGTTTTGATTTCATCAGAAGTTACAGGAAAAAAAAAACTTTTATTTCGCTGAGCATACTTACAAGATTTAGGAGACAAAAATTACCATAGCTGGGGTATTTGGCAATGGTTAAAATTGATCAATAATTTTATTTTTTTCCGAAAAGCAAAAACGTTTCAAAAGGGCCGATCCTTTGAAGGTTTGTTTTTCGCGTGTCGGCCGGCTCCAGGGTTACCTGCACAAGTTTTAAAGTCCATGTGTTTATAGTCTTAGTCAACATCAATATGGTCTGCAAATTTCATGCTTATCTCATGTTTGGTGGAAACTTTTCGGAGCACACTTTTCCACCTACCCTGGAGTTTGTTCACATGTTTTTTTTGATTCGCCTCTTTAACATAGAAAAACAAACTCCCAAACATTCCAAGTCGTAATCAAAATCGGATAATACGAATATGCCGTTGAGAAAGAGGATACTGTTAGTAGCAAATGTTTAGATCAATATATCTCAAAAACAGTTATGGTTACAAGAAAAAGTTATACAATCTTTTTTGTTGGAAATTTTTTAAGCTACAAATTCGTCATACATTGTTTTTCTAAAGACGTGACCGTTACTGAGATATTTAGGAAAGGTCACTTTTGGTGACCTTTGACCCCGTATAAAAAGTAACGCAGCACACGGATCGATGGGGACTTTTGACATTTTGTTCAACACGCCAGTACCAAGGCTCACACTAAAATTCAGCTTTCCCATAATTTTTCCGAAGTTACGCCTTTTTTATGACGGATTTGACTGGGCTGTAAGGTAATCACAAGGCAGCCGTTTTCGTGTTTAGGTTGAAGCTGGGAGAGAGCTTCATTCACAAATTTCCAATCAACATATATGAGTGAGGAGTTTTTAGTTCCATGGCTCACTTTCCACTGACTTAAATCAGGTGCCTGTTCAGATGTAAGTGAACTCAAAGCTTAGTGAGTAGGTTTTTCATTCAAACCTCCATTCGAACCTGTGACCCCACTCTCTAGGAACTAGTGTGCTACCCACTAAACTACAGGAGTTTTAAAATTCCCTTTTAACTTTCATTTAACTAGAACTCTAGGAGATATGAAATTGAGTATATCAATCAACATGGCTTTCCTGAGGAAAGCCGGTGATAATTCGCAAAGTCAAAATATATTCAAGTCTATTTAGAGCTCTACTCACTATAAAGCTTGAACCAGCGATAAGCAATTCTAGTTCAAGCTCAATCAGCTTGAGTAACCTAGTGGGTAGAGCACTGGCTTCTTGTGTGTTGGGCCTCTGGTTCGAAATCAGGTCCGGCGGAAGGATCGCGCATCGAGCTTTGAGTTCACTCTGAATAGGTACCTGAGTTGAACAAGGGTAAATTGAGTCGTGGAACTAATCACTCCACACTCAATTTCACATTTATTGTAAATTTGTGATGAAGTTCTCTATCAGCTTTTACACTTAGATCCATACGTGGGTTGTCATGGCATTACTTTACTTTATTTCAATTATAAAAAACTATATATTCTGCGTTTTCAGTTCATTTCGAGCGCTCATTTCGTAAAGACGTGAATTGTGTCCAAGTGAAGTGGGAATCCAGTTTGATCCAGTGAATAGCATTGCCTAACCATATTTTCTTGAAATTTGAAATCTATCAATCGTAATAGACTTAAAGTTAGTACTGAAAAGTGAGTAGTGCTGTGAAAAGAAAAATATCTTCGCTTGAAGGCGATGAGCATGACAATGCGGTGCGTGCAAAGCTCGCGCTAAATCGAAAACATTATAATCTAGTGAAACAAAAACACGAGACAATGACGGCTCACTCAAGCAATATGTTTGCGCCCCTCGCTAATATCGACTGTGACGACGAAAACGGGTCACAGCCCAATGAGCCAAGTGTCAAAATTCTTAAACTTACTCCGATCGTGATCATAAACCAGACGAAAAATTTTGTCAGTGATCTGCTTAACAAAAACGGTGTTACTTTCTATAAAATAAAACTCATGTCGATAGGAATCAAGCTTTTCTTTGAAAATGAGAATGACAAAAAAAAGTTCATTGAAGTATTAAAAAGTGAAAAATGTGAGTTTTACACCCACCCTACAAAATCTGAGCTGTTAACGAAAATATTATTAAAAGGATTACCAAAAGTAGAAATAATGGAACTCTATGATGAATTAAAAGAAAAAGGAATATTCTGTGAAGATATAAAAATGATATATCATCACCAGCCTAGATTTCACGAACAGACAACCTATGTATTGTATTTCAAGCGAGCATCGATTAAAATGCAAGAGTTGAGGAAAGTGAAAGCACTTTTTCACACAATCGTCACATTTGATTACTATAGAAGAAAGCCAAACACACTCACACAGTGCAACAGATGCCAAATGTTTGGACACGGCCAAGCATTTTGTCATCGAAGCTTCAGGTGTAAGAATTGTGCTGGCGAGCACGAAACAATAAACTGCACTGTTACTAAACCCAAGTGCTGCAATTGCAACGGGAACCACTCAGCCTCTGAAAAGCATTGTGTCAAGCGAGCGGAGTACGTAGAAATAAAACGTAAACTCGCAGAAAAGCTTCCTCGACGTTCAAACACTACCTACATACAATCAGAGGAATTTCCCTGCTCTGCCACAGCAGCAGTCACTAGCAACCACATCCAGGAGTGAAGTAACAAAAGCTGCTTCCACTCTCAGCTCACACAATTTCCCTGCGCTCTCTCGACAGCAACCGTCAGCAACAACAAATACTTGGCCTTCTCATCACAGCCAGACTGATCTGTTTACTGCAAACGAATTATTAAGTTTAACTACTGAATTGATTGCAAACCTTAGAGACTGTAAGTCTAAAGAACAACAGTTTAATGTAATTACATCACTAGCCATCAAGTACGTCTATGGTTGATCGAGCTACGAGTTTGAAAATATGCACCTGGAACGCAGGCAGTCTAAGCAATAAGGTTTATGACTTTAATAGCTTCATCACAGAAAATGATATAGATGTAATGATGGTTACGGAAACTTGGCTTAAACCGCAAAGTAATTATTACTGCCCTAATTATATATCCTATCGGTTCGATAGGCTCAATAATAGAGGTGGTGTTGCTATAATTACCAAAAATAGTATAGAGCATGAATTAAATAAACAAATTAAAACAAAGTTTATTGAAAATATATCCATTAATATTAAGTTTCATGGAGAGCCAGATTTTTCTCTGATTGTGGCTTACTTTCATGGAGGGAACACTAATGCTGAGAAAAAAACAGGCTTCAAAAACGATCTTATTAAAATAACTTCTGGTCCGAATCCCTATATAATCGCAGGGGACCTCAATTCTAGACATACTATGTGGGATTGCCAAAGGCACAATTTCTGGGGAAGAACCCTACATTCACTCTATATGACGAGAAATTTTACGATTTTGCATCCAGTGTCTCCAACTTTCTACCCATCTAACAGTAATATGCTACCTTCGACCATTGATTTGGTAGTTACCAATAAGCCTACATTTGTCTCGCAGCCAACAGTGAGTAACTCTCTCTGTGGGAACCACCTCCCAGTCTTATTTTCAATCCAAGGTGATATAATACACAAACCACGAATTTCAGCCTACAGTTACCATTCCGCAAATTGGGATCTTTTCCAACAAGTTATGAACAGCAGGGTCAATCTTAAAGAAGTTTCATTAGATAAGTCATACTCGAGTGCACATATTGATAACCAATTAAATTGCTTCATTACTAATATTATTGAAGCCATAGATACTTCAGTCCCCAAAACAATGAGAAAGCATATACCTGAGGTTTTTCCTTCAAGTTTGAGAAGATTAATAAAGTGCAGGAATGATGCATGACGACAATGGCAAAGATGTAGGATCGAACCAAATCACAATATCTATACTGCATTGTGTGCAGAAGTTAAATTCAAAATCAGCCAATACAGAAACATCACGTGGAATATGAAAATTCGATCGTTAAACAAATCGTCAAAGCCATTTTGGAATCTAAGCAAGGCGCTACGAAAACGGTTTCACGTAATTCCTCCTCTTAAAGAAAATGACAATATGATAATCCATCCGAAAGAAAAAGCAGAATTAATGGCTAAAACGTTTGCGAAGTATCACCAACTTCCAAATAGGCAACAAAACGATATTGAAGAAACAGTTGAATCTAGTCTGACCAACATACGTAGCTCTTCTGTGAGTTCTAAAGTATTTTTTCGTCCCAAAGATATCTCAAATATGATTGAAAAACTAAAAACAAACAAATCAGCTGGTATAGATGAGATAAAGCCCATAGTAGTTAAAAAATTCTCACGAAAATGTATAATTTTTTTGACCCACATATTTAATGCATGCATGGGCCTGTCTTATTTTCCAAACTCCTGGAAAGTTGCCAAAGTCGTACCGATACTAAAACCCAACAAAGACTCTAGTACAGTAGAAAGTTATAGGCCAATCAGTTTGCTTAATTGCTTGTCAAAAATATTTGAGAAGCTGATACATAGCGAGCTGATGCAATACACATTGGCAAATAATATTATCCCTTGTTTCCAGTTTGGCTTTCGACCTGGTCATAACACAACTCAACAGCTTAAGAGGATCACGAAAACTGTCAGCCATAGTTTTTCAAACAAAAAATCAACTGAAGCAATCATGCTAGATATCGAAAAAGCTTTTGACACTGTGTGGCATGACGGACTGCTACACAAAATGCTCTATTACAAGTACCCAATGGAACTCATTAAAATCATACAAAGCTTCCTAACCAACAGGAAATTCACTGTAGCCATTAATGCAGAACAATCATCGCACTATCCTTTAACAGCAGGGGTACCCCAGGGTTCTGTGTTAAGCCCTACATTATACAATATTTACACTAGTGATATCCCCCGTGTACCAATGTGTGAGCTTGCCCTCTTTGCCGATGACACTGCCTTATACACATCAGATATAGACCCAAAGAATATTATAGAAAAACTGGAACAGGGCCTAAACAAGTTAGAAAAATATTATTCTACCTGGAAACTAAAAGTTAATAGTACCAAATCACAGGCAATATTCTTTACCAAACGAAGAGCTCCGAAATATTTGCCCGATAGACCAATACGACTGCATAGTGAAAGTATTGCTTGGAGCGATACTGTGAAATATCTAGGTTTCATTCTAGACAAGAGGCTTACCTTCAAAGCTCACATTCTGGATCGAAAGCACAAAAATAGTATTTTAGTAAAATCTCTTTATCCATTAATTAATAGGAATTCTCTGCTTAGCTTAGAGAATAAATTGCTTATCTATAAAATAATTTTTCAGCCAATGTTGCTGTATGCTTCTCCTGTTTTAGTTACTGCAGCAAAAACCAATCTGCAGATACTACAGACTGCGCAAAACAAAATGCTTAAACTAATTTTTAACCTCCCTCCATGGCACTCAACCAGTCACCTACATAAGATCTCCGGGTTAGATTATATACACGTCAAATGCAACAAGCTACTTATTAATTTCAAACATTCGTGCTCTTTACAAAACAATCCAATTATAAACGGTTTATACAGCTAACGATCTAACATAAGTTAAACCTCGAAATAGAATCAGGTTCGTTTTAAGTTAGTATATTAATTTAGTATTTAGGTTTAGTTTTAAGTTTTACCTTAATTAATTTACGAGGTTTTTTGTATTTTTTTTTGTATTTCCTCCACGCCGAGAATTCTGTATCAATCACAAAACCTTACTGCCAAGTACATAAAAATAAACAGAGTTGTAAAGACTAGGTAATTAAGTCTGATCTCTCAACAGCAATAATTATGTATCTCATCTTAATATTGTATTATCCTGTTATGAGAAATAAATTAATTGAAATTGAATTCTGCGTTTAATGGACTTCTTCAACATGTTTCGGAAACAAAATATACTTGTTACTGTTTTTTTTTTATTTTTTCATAGAAGTCTAACAATGCATTTTCTTAAAAAAAAATTGTTTTACAAAATAATTTTAAATTAAGTTTACTTAAAGCGAATCCTAAGCACATACAACTGATTTTAAATAGGTTCGGCGATTTTTTCTTTTATCCAGTCTGAAAAGAATGCAACATTTGCATAAACTCCAGGAATTCCTTCACGTGCACATCCAATACCATACGAAACAACACCAATTAGATTGTAGAAGAATATACTGCTGTCTAATCTCTGTAATTTCAAGGAAAATGATTAGCGAAGTAGTCTTATAAGTGAAAAAAAATAGATGAATTGAAGGATAATTTCGAGTATTTCCATAATGTTTGATCGCGAAATCATTTCACTAACCTCAGGCAACATCAATGGTCCACCTGAATCGCCTTGGCAAGTATCTTTTCCTCCACTAAGAACACCTGCACAAAGAGTGGCACCATCAAACTGATTATCACTGATTAATCGGTTTTGAGCTCGATATCTTTCCTTGCATTCGTTATTGGCTAAGATTGGCAGTTGGACCTCTTGCAACACATTCGCTGATTCTCCGCCTGCAATTCAAAGGAAGATCAGATTTGCTGTACAATTTTTCTGCATCTTGTTAATTACCTTCTTTGGTGCGTCCCCAACCAGCTACGAAAGGGGTGAAGCCGACTATGTCGCGGTTCTGGAACTTAATTTTGTCAGGGATGCAAACTGGTCCAATTGTGTCGGAGAACTGCACATCGTTAGCGAGGACTAGGACGGAAACGTCACCTCTGCCATTTCTGGGATTGTAGTCAGGATGAGGAATTGATCGAACGATGTTGATATCGACGTGGCGTGTTTCGCTGTCATCATCTATATCATGTTCACCTAATCTAACGATTCGTCTGAAGGAAATTATGATTATTCAAAGACAATCACTGTAAATGGGCGAATGACTTACAAATTGTTCTTGAGACAATGGGCAGCGCTGACAACATGCCGCTTTGTTACCAGTGAGCCACCACAACGGAACGCAATTCCATCGGTTCCATCATAGCCAAGCAATGCAAGCCAAGGCCACGAGCCAAGCTGCGATGGATGTCCACCGACAATTTTCCTGTGTGCCACGCTGGACTGACCACATCCTTCTTGAGGCGTCAATAGCCGCACGTCTAAAGTTTGAACCGGTCTAATAGTCGGTGGGGCAGTGGGGATTCTAGGTCCAGTAGAAACTGGTCTGTTTGCATCAGGGCAACATATGATAGGCGGATTTGCGTTGCACAGTTGATTGGATAAACGCAGAAACTGTGCGAAGGATTGGTCGTTGGGATTCGATTGCAGCCTCGTCAAAAGTGGGGGACAATTGGCTAAACCTAAGAATCAAATTAATGTTAGTCCCGCTACGTCGCATGCTTTCATGAGAAAACATACTTTTACATGATCCGGCACGCGCATCCGGACCCGTGCAATCACCTGCCTTTTGCTGAACAGGTCCCGGCGTGGTCGGCCTTGGGGGAGGGGGAGGATTAAATGTTGTGGTCGTTGTTGGCGGTCGTGTCGGTTGTATCGGCCGTGTCGGCCTTGTCGTAGGAACAGGTTGTCCGTTGCCTGGAAGGAACGGATTGCTTGGGTTAGCAGTAAATTGCTGGTTCGGATTCCGATCAGGCTGTGGAGCTGGTTGATTGTTAGTAGCCGACGGTGAACAACAAATCTAAAACCAATATTTAAAAATTTTGAATTGGAAGCACACCGCACAAAGCAAGTTAGACTACGTACTACTGGTTGACCCCGAATTACGGTGTTACCGCAACTCCGCTGAGCCAGTCTTAAAAAATAAACGGCTTGCTGTGAACCACCGCTATTGGCGTACAGCTGTAAAAGCTCTGGACAATTGGGAAGGTCAACACAAAAGCCAACATAGCTGCCAGGCACATTACAGCGACTTCCTAAAACCCCTGCAAAAATAGAAGAAGCATTAGAAGCGAGGAAGTGTTATTTAGAATAGTGAAAAAATATTTTTGTTAGAATTTCGTCAATAGTATTGTACATACATGCAAGCGATGCATTTACTTTTGGGATACGATTCAAAGCACAATAAGTAGATACATAGATAAATTGTAGGAACGATTATATAGGAATACGATTATATACGAATATATATTTAGTTACTCGGGTAAATATTTGCAAGCTGAGGACAGTTTCGCTTGGGTTTTATTTATTGAATTCCATTCAAAGGGTTCGCACTAACCATGCATATAAATATTCAGTATCAACATAAAACGGTCCCATTTGACGACGAATATGTAAGAAGAAACAATCAGGCTTCAAGAGCATAAATAGTAGGGCATAAAAGCAATAAGTGGTTGCTGTTGTTCACTCTGTATATTATTCTACAAAAGCCAATTAATTCAACCAGACAGTCAAACATTACGTTTCGAATACTTACTTGAACCTCTATTGATTGGAAAAAGTATACTATCTGGAAGAATATGATTTTGTAATTTTGACAATCGATAAATAATTTTATAGATATAAATGAAATTGGTATTATCAAATGAAAAGCTTGCCAATTTTATTGTGTGATGTGATAATTTTTTTTGCAGGAAAGGGCATGCAACTTTTGCCTTTAATCAGTAAAAGAATAATTAATATAAATAATACTGGGTGTGATAGAAGATTACAAACGATCAAGCTTCACTGAAGACCTTTGCTGCCTATTGTAAAAACAGGGCTGACATAAAGCTTCTGATTGAAAATGCTTTTTGCTCTTACATTCTAACTTAGTAAACGTCAAAAACAGAATGCGTTTTTGTTCCCACTATAGGCTTCCATTAAATTTGGAGTTCAAATTTCCTTTTTTTATGTATTTATTTATTTTATTATGCTTTCAAATGAAAGCACTCAATATTATTATAAATACGCGTAAAAAAAAACACAAATTCAAAAAATAAAGAAAAGTAAATAGAAGTTCATGCTAAAAAAAATTCAATGTAACATATTACAGAACGTACTTAACCACAATAAACAAATATGACAGAGGATCTAGCATGAAGGCATTGCACTTCCAGGAATACGTAGCAAAGTGTAGTGAAAGAAAGTTCCCGTTCGCACAAATGGAATCAAGAATACCTCCGACGATCTGCTTGGCCGACTTGAATCACGAATGATATTTTTGAGTGAAAACATTCATCGAGGACTACTCTGCGTGCACCCAAAGAGGGAATATGGAAAAGACGAGAAGGATAGGGATAGTGTGACATTAAATTTTAAAAATAGTGAGCCTGTAAACCTACGCTGAGTCGACTCGACAGCGTCAGATAGGTATTTAAAACGAGGTAGCCAAGTTTACCATTGAGCCATACCCCAGAATACTACGTGCTAAGGCAAAAAAAACAAATGAATGCTTGAGGAAATATTAGTGAACCTGCAAAAACAAAGCCAGCAACTTTGGAGGCTCTGGGAGTGATAGTCAAATTTGGCATGGAGGTTGAATATCAGCTTGGTATTAAAAATCACCCCAAAGTATTTAAATTGCTGTAAACCAGGCAAGGAAATCATCAAGTAGAGAATATTTATTTATTTATTTATTTGCCAAACAAGGCATCATATAAAACACATAATGCAAAAAATAAACTGCAAATTATTATAATTTCAGTTGATACTTATTTGTATTTAGGCGAATTGGGACGGGAAATAAATGGGTTAAGAAGTTAACAGGACTTTTGTCAAGCTATTTTTGAAGATAGATTTAGTGATACCTGAAGAATATAATGACTTATACTGTTGAATGTTCTTCAACATCAATTCATCGGCTCATTATACAAACAGACTATGTGGTGCTGGTATTCCTTAAAGAGACTTGTATGCCTAGTTCTTCTTGTTTGATTGTTAAATGTGATTTTATTAAAGAGAGAAAGAGAGACAGAGCTCCTACAGTAACTGTTGCATTAATGATGTCAAAGGTTAGGCATGTGCTAATTAAGGTTCTTTTTGTTGAAAGAATCATAAGGTTTAAAAGATTAAGTCTGTATTCGTAAGTGGAAAGATTACTATAGTCGCATGGATTATAGAGGTGCGTCAAAGCGAAAAAGTGAAATAGTTTCTGAACCAATTCGAGTTTGTCGCTGTGTAGTTCAAAAACTGGGCTCCAGATTATGCAAGCGTATTCCAGTAAAAGTCCGCACTAGTGATGTATATAGAGGCTTAGTAAACCAAATGTTTTTGTAATCTATTGCGTGCCTCCTAATGAAACCTAGTAGTTTGTTTGCCTTCGATAAAACTTTGTCGTACTGTAGGTTAAGCACATTTTGGTGTCTAGTGAGTGCTAAACCTAAGTATATGATATGTTCTACCCTATTAAGTTCATAAAGATTTTCTTGAGATAATATGAGTTAGCTCTGACTTTATTTTTCCGGTCAACGTTGAGATTTAGTTTATTCAGGTGGCACCACTGTTCGAGAGATTGAAGCTTTGATTAGAGAAAAGCCAAGTTGGACTGCGTTTTGTTAGTATGGTACAGTTTTAAGTCATTAGCGTTGAAGAAATGTGGGGTATCAAATAAAATCCCACATTGATTTGTAATGAAAATATTAAAGAGAAGAGGTCCCAAATGACTGCCTTCTAACACCCCAGACGGCACAAAAATGGTTTCTGAAAGTTTTCCTTGGAGTTTGACAATATAAGATTCAAGCCAGCTAAGTAGGCAGCCAGATAAACCGAAACCCAATAATTTATTTGTCAAAATTTAGGACTCGACTCTGTCAAACGCCTTGCTGAAATCAGTAGATATTGCAGCAACCTGAATTTGCTTTTCCATCTCAAAGAGGACCTCCAAAACCAAGATCATGACATTCAAGGTAATCGACCTGCATTTTCAAAACCCATGTTGTTGTTTGTTGAAAAGAAGGTCGAATATGGAAGTCAGCTGATCGCAGGCGAGCTTCTCAAAGAGTTTGGGGATTACTGAGAGACTAGCGATGCGTCGATAGTTATGAACATATCGTTTATCCCCACTTTTGAAAATAGGCGCAAGATGGGAAGATTTTCAGAAGGATAAAAAGACGCCTAATGACAGCGAATCGTCAAAAATTATATGCAGGGGGGTTATCAATTGATTGATACACTGCATCACCAAGTAAGAAGGTATTTGGTCAGGGCCAGGCCCCTTGTTGGTGTTTGATAGGGGAATATATTGGGCGTATTTTTATATGTGAATGACTCCTTGCGACACTTCGAGATGTTAAAAGGAAAGCAATGTGATCGGAGTCAGCTTGAAGCTAGTGACAGGCCACCACAGATTTGTTTACTCTATATAACTTTAGGTTATCCGCATAAGAAGATAAGAGAAATTGATAACAGGAGGAGTGTCATTGAAAAACAGGGTGAAAACTAAGGGGCCATGGATAGAACCTTGAGGAACTCCATATGTAAAGTCGAAACGAGAAGAAAAAGAGCCATTAAGGGTGACTTTACTGGAACAGCTAATAACAAAGGCAGGGGACCAAAATAGAATGGCTCACAAATTCCGAACACTTCAATTTTTTTAAATAATAAGCTGTGGTCCAGGAAGTCAAAATCCTTTGAATAGTTTGTATATTATATCAACTTGAAGTTGAAATTTGAAAACACCATAAGATTAGTCATTCTAGAACGGCCCTTAATAAAACCATGCTGCTCGGGGATAAGAAAAGTTTGGGATGAAAGTACGGTTGAGATGGAAGGGCGTAACTTAAAATCAACATCAGTGAGGAGTGGAGAATGACGAATATCAGGTTGCACATAATGAAAAGAAACACTATCTAAAGGAATTTAACGGAACTCTTGAAATAATTAGGTCTAAAGTTCTGTCATTGGCATTGCAAAAGTAGTTGAATTGAGAACAAGAACAAAGAGAAGGAAAGGAGGAACTCAATAGAGAGGAGTGGTTGCTGGAGACTATACAAAAGTTATTAGGACTCCATTCAACAGACGACATATCAAAACTACAAGAAATAAGGAGAAGAGTCAATGAAAATCTGGTAGGAATGAAACTAGATAATTCCACCAAAAAAGGGTTTATGCTTGATGACAGAACAATTAAAAGAAATACTGCCACAGCAGGCAAGTAGTGTAGTGATACTTTCAATAGGAGGGGTAGAAACGGAATCAGAGTAGAGCATTTCATTGTGAATGACAATTAAGATGCCACCTCCATTGAGTTTTGGAGAAACAAGCAAATAAGCAAATAAGATAACATGTTAGCATGGTAACAGATAACATGAGTAGAGGTCAGCAAAATTAAATTCAGCTTAGTCCGCATGCCGCGAAAATTTTCTAAACACGATTCGTTTGTGTGACGCTGCTCAGAAAATTTTTCAAATTCCATCGTATAAACTCTTTAACGAGAATACCAGCAGACCAAACCTCCAGTGCAAAAAAGATGTCAACTCCAGCAGAAATAATTTAACCCCGGATAAATTATCCGGGGTGAGTTTGAAAGATGATAGTAATGAAGGTGACAAGCCAAGCCTAGATGTAATGATATTTTGAAAGTCATTCAATGTTACTCTATAAGTCAAGCGAGAAATGAAAATTTGAAGTGGGGATAGGGCAACAGGTATTGATGGTGCATCGCAAAGCGTAAAAGAAGAGGCAATTTCTACTTCCTCTCAAACCGGTAGTGATACCCTTGTTCAGTAATTTGCCTCGGTGGACTCTGCGTTCTCTCTTCTTCCTGAGCGTTTTAGCAGATTGTCGACAACATTCACTCCTCTTTTTTCTATTTTACTTAGGTCTCTGAACCACTGGTGACGCAAGATTTTTAGTTACTAATAGACGTTCATGTACAGACTAAGTTGGTATGGGTCGGAATCCTCTTGCGCATTATTTCAATCAGATCGTGCTTGCTCATCTTTTGGTCTTTGCTTGCTTCAGAAATTGCGCAGCTTGTGGGTCGGTAAGGCAACCCTCATCTCACTTTGTGTCCAGCATTATTTTAACATATGTTGAGACTATGCGCCAAATTTTCTCGTTGCACAGCATCGTTTTCTCGATTGACTCTGATATAACCAAACCAATCGTGGTCTCGAGGTTGCTCTTCAAGCTTCCAAACCGACAGCATTCAAAGAATGTATTGTATATCGTAGTCATCCACTCTCTACCGTCAGTACGGTGTACTCATCTTAACTAGTCTGTTGGAGTTGGCACAGGTAGAAGTCTAATTATATAGAATTATGCCTATTGTCATTCAGTTCATTATAGGCAAACTGAAATCATTTTGTAGCATAGACACTGATAGGATTCCAAGGATATATTTGGAGATGACGAATATTTCATTTAGTTTCTTATAGGTTATCTTTATTAATAAGAGTCCCTCCGAATGTCAATTATCTCCCCTCTGGAAAGAAGTTTTATGCTGTAATGCCAACACCAGGTGATGTGACTTCTGCAAATAATTGTTCACTCTTAAAAAGGATAATATTTAGAGCCCCGAAGTTAAACATTAGAATTAACTATTTATATCGAAAATACTAAGAAAATAAAAAAGAATTTAATTCATAATTTAAAAATATTCACAGAAAATACCACCAAAGAGAACATCCTACGTGCGGAACAGAATGAGTCCATTATCAAAGTAGCCACAGATACATATTATTTGAACTTTCAATTTCATAGACATATGTATATACGCTAATAAGAAACGCAATGTCAAACCACATGCATGACTTAGCTTTATATTTATTGAATTGCGATAAAATGTACTGTCGTCAATATGAAGATCATCCAAATAACACCGCCGATCCATTGCGGTGTCTAAATTTGATCAGTGATAGGTCATCGAGACCTCGAAAAATGTCGTGCTTTGAATATATTCTTGATAAGCTAATGACGTTTATTTTCATTCGATCCAGCACTTCACACACAAAGCAAATACGAATGTGAGCTATTGCAATAATCATTTGAATCTATGTAGCAACAGAAGTATCTACGTAGAATCTATACTGCAAGGCACTTTTAAGGTCTAATGACTAAGACCACAATGCTCTATGAATAAGTCTGATAAATTGACGCATTTCTATCAGTGTCATCAGTTTGTCAATCTGGTTTTTCTGTAAAAACTGAAATTCAACAGTTAAATAGATAGCTTATTAGAAACCCCTTGAATTTTCGGGGTCACATTCGTCGGTACATTCCACATTGTTTCGTCATGAGTAAATGTGAAAACATGTTTTCTCGTTTTTTGAATTCAAAAGACCATTGTCCACCATCTTCTTTACAAAAAAAAAAGTTTCATCTAACGCGACCATAAAAAAATCAGATTCATATTTAATTACGGATACATCGTGATTTTTACTCTGCGTCAGAAGCTACATGTTTATCTTGCAAATTTGATGAAAACACGTAACACTTTCTTGGCGGGAATCACCTTTCGGAAACAAGATTTTTTGTTGGACTGGTTCAGGTTTGGTCGTCCGGTTCATTATTGGCAGAAAATTAGCTACATATAACATTCGAATGTCTGCAAATGTTTTGCACTGCATGTCTGCTTGCATATAATCGTAGCAGTGTGCATGGTGCATATAACATTCTTTGAATTAAATAGCATGTACGGTTATTTTTATTTCCGCCGGGTATCCAAAGCGAATAGGTGTTGTAAGTTTGACTTTGTCCATGCAATGTGCGTGCATATATGTTAATGTTTTCGAAGAAATTGACCGCCAATGACCCTGCTGTCTTTCATTCAAGGATAACTTGAATGCCAGTCATCGAATTTGTTGATGGTGATTTAGAATGTGTGTTGACTATATTAAATTATGCTATTTAAACATGATTATGAAGCATGCAATAATATATGTATTTGCAGCACCTGTTATCCGCAAATATGATTGGAATAATATTTCAACAAGTAATTCTTCACTGGTTTTTACTTCAACTTGTTCTCATGTTCCGGCTTTTGGTCTGGCAGAGAGAAAAAACATGTTTCCCCAAAAACTTAGGAGTTTTAAAGGTTCTTTCCATTCCTATTCATTCCATTCCAATCATTAGTAATTTGTTCAGCTGGCGCCTAAAAGTACTTTAAGTTGTTTTTGTCATTCCAGCATAAACAAATGAGCTGTTTCATCTACGCATAAATCAATCTGATGCGTCATTAATTGTAGCAGCATGGCTTAGAATGCAAGAATCAAAAACTTCGATTTTATTTTTCTTGATTTCAGTTTAAACTCCTCTGATGCAATCCGGATTCTCAGCAGGCATTGATATTAAACCACAACGTAATTTGAAAGCCAACATTAAACATACATTTCTATGCATGTCATGTGCATGTTTTGCATTCAGAGAAGATCGATGTGCAAAACTATTTTGGATTCATCATCAATTTATCGATCCTCAAGTCGTTTAAGAATCAGAGCAGATATTTGTTTATCAATGGCAAATTAAGCTTGATAAATCCACAGAAGCAATATTCTAAGAAATTAGTCTCACTCATTTTCACTTGTTTGTCTCCTAAGTTTTTTGGAAGTGGTGACATTTTAAAGGGGATGTTGGTTATACATAATATAGTTTTTAAAAATAACAATGATCTGTTTGTAACCAAATGGCGGCTTCGGCTGTTCAAGTAAATTTAACAAATAAAGGTATATTTCATGAAAAAAATATATTTAGGGATACTCAGTAATGATACCCTTCTGGAAATATTTTACCTTATGCGGATGATAAGCACACAGGCAAAGAAAACTTAGTAAATTTTGAGCTGTCATAAAAATTCACATGACAAGCTTGCATTTTTCCCATTCTGCCGGTTTTAAGCTTTGGAAGGTCATCCCCAAATCACTTGTTTTAGAGGTCTCGTATTTTCGGATCCCATTAACTCATGTCCGAATTATCAAATTTATTTGAAATTCGCAGGATAGATTAGTATTTAATATGACCGAATTTCACAAATCTTGTGGCTGTGATGGCTTCTTGAAATAAAAAAAAATCGTTCGGCACTGATAAGCTCCGACGCAGAAATTGAATAAAAAAAGAGGTTTATCCTTTCATCAAATTGATAATTTGTTCTCCATTATAAGAATCAAGAATCAAGTATGACTTTTTCATGTTTAAATGTTCAGAATTCAGTTTTAAGCATAAGTTTTCATAAACTAGGCAATTACAGATATTTATCAGATGGCCAGCTGAACCACAGCCAAAGTACTTAAATGACACTGGTTTTATGATTCGTTTCTGCAGTTCTTCTACTATTTTGTTTGGATAATTTTTTCAGGTATTCGTCACATATTGAAAAAAAGGAGCAACTAAATGCAAATTTTCTGTTCTAGAGCTTCTGATGGATGCATTGAACCAAACAGTGAGGTATGTTACAATGATGCAAATCTGGTAAACTTTTGGCTGCAGAATTTGGACAAGACTGCCAGCCACCATAATTTTTGTCAATTTTTTACTGAGAGACCTTTGCGTCACCATACAAACACTGCGTTTCATATTGACAACGGTACTTTGGCGTGGCAACTAAGTTTATAGCGTGCAATTACCTCGCGATTAAAAATTCAGTTTCTGAGTCACAACAACAAAGTACTCAAAACTTGCAAATTTGGCATTGTATTAAATTTTGGTGTTCTAATTGCACATAAAAATTATAGAAGCCATCATCGGTTGTATTTTGGGGCTCTAAATATAACAATAAAAAAACACCGCAGCAGCAATTTTGTATTCTTCACAAATTTTCGCGCGGTTTTTAAAAACAAAAGATACAGAAAACGCGTTATCGATAAGGCATTCATCAATTTTTCTGCCCTAAATTATAATAACCAAGCACACCGAAAGTGACAGTTTTGTATGAGCATTTCATAAAAACGGTGTCCAGATAACAAAAGCAAGTTTCATATAAGCATTTCATAGAAACGGTGCCCATATAACAAAAGCAAAATCGAAAGTACTGCGCAATTTGGCATTTTTTAAAATTTTGTTTCTCAGATTTCAGCAACAAACCCTACAGGAATCGCCAATTTGATTTAAACGTACTGCATGTACAAGTCAATTAGCGGCTTTGGTTCACAATTGGTTTCAACTGTGATTTTGATTTTTGGTAGCATGTTTACATTAGTTTGATACAATTATATATAGATATTAATTTGTGATCATGGTTCCCTTCTTGTCTATAAATGAGCATAGACAACGTATATCGCCTCTAAAGCTTATCAAAGCAGAGAATAATTGATACGGGAAACTCGATCGTTTTGCGGAATAAGCCTCCGAAAGCAGAATCAAAGCGGAATTGTTTTTGTGGGATGATTAAAATTGAAAAAAAAAAAATTTTCATTTATTCTCTGCTTTGATAAGCTTTAGAGGCGATATACGTTGGCTATGTTGATTTATGGACAAGAAAGGAACCATGATTACAAATAATAACCTTTATGAGTAAATGAAATCAATGGATATAAGTCGAGGATGTTAAAATTTATCACAACTAACGTAAATAAAAAATTAATGATCTCCAACTGCAAGTGGTCAAATCAGTCAAGTATGCACTATGATCTGATGTCTGATGAGAATTAGTGCACTGAAAAAAATATGACATGTACTATTGAACAGTTTGCATTGTTATTTCTACATTTTAGGAAAATGTTGTGAAGTCAACTAAAAGAATGTCAATTTGATATTGAAACTGGTTGTTTTGAAAAGTCGCATTTCGATTTGAAAATTTTGAATTTGTCCAAATACATATGCCCTCATATTCAATCAACATGTCTAAACATGTCAATTCTAATCTATCGTATAAAGTGAACAATAAACCTTGGAGTTGAAACAACAGTGACATGTTAAATGAACATGGCATTACTATCGATCCAAACTTTAGATTGATCGAATTGACAATGTATGTTATGGTTATTAAATTTCTATAGAACTGTGCAGTTTATTTGACAAGTGCGTGTCTAATATGAATAGCTGTATGGACGTGAGTACGTGCTTTCGTATGTTTTGGACGATAGTGAAATTGTGGTAGAGCAGATAGAAGACATCGAATTGAAAACTTTGTGTTCTAAGTGGGATCTGGACGATTTAGAATTCGTATATCAACGATGTCTGGGTAAGAAAAATAGCACACATGTAAAAAAATTAGTGGTGAAAAGAAGTGCACTTTTATGTGAAGAAATTTAGCGGATAAGATAAAAGTGCGTCATATGAAGCTGATCGATAATGAAGAGATAAATGAGTCAATCCCTTCTAATCATCTCGGAGAACGAATATTATTTAAGCATGCCTTGAAAAAGTGGAGAGCAAATGATGTAAGTGATATATTCCTGCGATTTATGGTGCTAATATTTGATTGCCAATTTATGATAGGTTTTTCGGCTAGCACACAATCAACCTCAACAAAAAGTGATATTGATAGCGAGGTAGAAGGCTAAGAATCATCTGTGATTACATTACGTGACAAAAATGTAACAGTATCAGTAATAACTTCAACACTTTTAATATTGCTTATCGTGTCCGCCTTTTTAAGAGTGCAGATATAAAAAATATCCTGTCTGGTTCGGTATCAGGAGCAGTAGTACTCAAACACTACAGCAGCTGTAAAACATTATTTGATGAACAGCAAAAGCTACTTACTGATGCCATAATAGAGTATTAAATTAAACAAAATTTACCGTTAAAACCTAAGGACTTGGAGCAAATTTCGGACGCCATAGTAAAAGAGTTTCCAACAGAGAATAAAGTACATTTTGCCATTTATTACTCAGTATTTTATCTGCTTAATCCACAGGAAACATATTTTGTAAAATACATTTCATTGACATGCAATATATCAAAGATCCCCCAATTCATATTTACACTATCACTAACACAAAAAAAAGTTGTTAGAAAGAAAAAATGTTTAATAAAAAAATTCAATTCACCCAATTTATTTCTATATGGGAGCTGGAATATAGGTTTTTTGACTATTTGTGTTAGAATAAGAATAAATTTTGTTACTTTGAATAAAAAATCTTACAAATGCTATCGCCTTTCATTTTTGCACGAAATTATTCCTGCTCTAAGGTTAATTAACTTACTTATTTATTTCTGCTCTAAGGTACTCATACAAACAATAGTTTCGATTTGAAGGTAATATGTATTCAAAGTTGAATATCTTTTTAGTTAATATAACATTTAACAGGTAGGTAACCTACCCTGTCAATATTACAAAATATAGACTGTTAAATTAACGAAAAAGATATTCAACTTGACAGTCTTACATGTTATTTTAAAAGTATAAAAACGTAATATTAGCCCTATTCAACTTGTTAATATTACATGGATTCTTGCAATACTGACAGAAAATCATGTTTGTTCAAATAGAATATTTTATATTTATTTCAACTTATATTTTCATGTCATTTTGAACATAGAACTAAATAGTTGAAAATCATAACGTCATATTTGTTAAATTTACATGATATTTGTTAGCTTTACAGTAACATTTTTTTGAGTGTGCATACTTTCGAAATTACTTAGTCACACAAAAAAAAAATTCAATTTTAATCATCCCCCAAAAACAATTCCGCTTTTATAAGACTATTTATTTCAAAAACTGCATTCAATAGACTTTTGATTTTTTATTCAGAATTGAGGAAACTATGAAAATTCCAAACTTAAAAAATAATAACAATAATAATCTTCCACTAACTTCATTTATGTTGATTCCTCTCTTATGACGAAAAAAAATAAATATAAAAGTGACCAAATTATTTAACGTTAAATCTATATCCTTTTTAGAAAGAAAAAAGAAGTGTTGCTGAAATTTAGACGTTTAAGAGCTGGAGAAACAAAAAAACATATTAGCAGTCTGCTAGAAGTCACTGCGGAAAAGTGTTATCTTTTTCAATTTGCAGCTTTGAATTGTGGATTGAAATTTGCTTGGTAGTAGCAAGCAATGACTCAAGCAAAGCTACATGAAGCCTTCATGAATACTTAGTCTTGATTGCTTTTAAGGGGAAGTTCTTTCAGATTTTTCCACGCAAATCGATTTTTTTTTGTTTTACGCGTGGCCTCAGATGGCTTTTTATGTACCGAAACTAACTACGATCTGTACTATTGCATACTTGTTCATGTTGGAATATACTTTAGGTGGCAGCACATCCGAAAAATAACCTATGCGTCAGAAAATTGCATATCCTTAACGACGAATATCGCCCGCTGCTCGAAACGCCCGTCTCGCGTAACGTCTGCCGGAGCAGGCCAACCAGGAGCGGCTTGAAATCGAGGAAGGATTCCTATACGGCACAGGAATAGCCAACTTAGATCATAATGTGAGTATAATGGAGCAAATTGACGATCGAGGACCACGAAAATCTTAGATATTTTGGTCCAAATTGTCAGATGGAAAGTTTTTTCGAGATCCGCCGTATTGGATCCGCCATCTTGTATTTTGTTAGTTTAATAATCAGCGACCCCAAAACCTTATAATCATTGGTACTGGTCGTGATAACTGAACAAACGAGAAAGTTATCGCAAGGCAAACTTGCTAAAAAAAACTTTAAACGCGTTTTTCTCGAAACGATATTTTTCATCATAACTTCAAGCACAGGTGTCGATTTGTTGATCTGATTCACTTCATTTTAAGTCTGCCCAAAAGAATATACTGTTTTTTATGTCTTATACTTAAAATGAGCATGAAAAATTTCAATTCATAGCTATCAAGCAAGGTCAAAGTGAAAAAAGCCGGGTTAAAAGTTGCACTTTTTTTAAATGCCCATAATTTTATTTATTTTTTGTCCCAATTCATTCTCATTAGGTATAAGACATGGATATTTCCATAAATTTTAATGACTTTAAACTATGACTGATATCAGTTTACTACGAGAGGCTTCAGACTTAAAGCTACCGGATGATGTCCCGCGTGCAGAGGCAGACGATAGCTGCCATTTTGGAGACGCCACATTGAATTTCATCGTAATAAAAATTTGAACGATTTTAGAATGATCAACAAATAAAATAATCAAAACCACAACTTTGTATGTTTTTTATTATAATTCTCAAACTTTGCCTTATTTTCGACCGTATCTGAGAGAACCTTCCCTTAAGAGCCAAAAATATATTAAGGATATTTTTATACTACTTTGACCAATTTAGAATTTTAACCAAATCAGTATTAATATAAGAAAATTCAAGCCACATCGCAAAAATTATTATAAATTATTAATATAAATTTATGTTGCGGATTTTCAATTAAAAAGTGTAGCATCAAATTTATCAAGTTCTCATTCAAACGCATCGTCTAAACTATAAAATTTTCATCTATCGCCACATGTTTTCAATATTGTTCATTTTCAGATCTACTAATTAATGATCATCACACATCTTTTCCTGCTTTTTTCTTTTCTTTTGTATCCACATTAATTAGCTGTTTGAAAAATTTGGGCTCAAGCAGAAGGAACTTCTGAGCTCAGTACAAAGCTCTATACAAACAAAAACCAACTTATGTCATTAATACACTTAATAACTGATTTAATGCTTTTGGCTATTTATATTGTTTTTGATACCATTTTTATTGCTATGAAAAAATCATAAAATTTTTATTGCAATCAAAGATATCTTTCATTTTGATGTGTGAGTTGAAGCAAACTATAATAAACCGAAAGTTCTTTGGTTAGAGGCTAGTCAGGCGACCCAAAATGATCCAAAATGAATTTTCCACTAAAATTAGAAAACTGCATTTAGTTGTTTGCCTAGCTGTTTTATCTTTCAAACATTAGAATAGAATCAATACCTAGCAATCAATGGGCATGACGAGTCGAAATTGTTTTTTGCTTTGGTTTTTTTTTTACACTTCGTATGGACCAAATATAGAAAAAACCTGACAGAAAGTTTCAAACCTACATTTTATCATATCAAATGTGAAATAGGTTTGAATAAGAATTGATACACGCACTTCAATAGCTTCACACTTCAATTCACACTTCAATTCAAGACTTAAAAACAAATACAGTTTTAGCTCTGAGAATATCAAAAATTTTTCATTCAATACATTCAATACAAAGATAGTGATGTGATCAACATAATAGATCAGCATAGTAGATAGTGATCAACATTTTCTAAAGCTCTAAAGAAAACAAAGATGAAAAAAATTATAAACTGGTTAGACTTTGATGGATTTTCCTCTAAATTCAAGCACCTTCGAATTTCAGAAGATTGGGATTAAATTATAATTTTTAATTATGAGTTCAAAAACCTCATTCAAACAATTTAAAAATAGTAAAATCTTTTCTAATACAGTAAAACGTAATTATTATGATTTTGGACTTTAATTTTGCAGTAATATAAGTTGTAATGACGACAAAATTTTGATATTTTCCCCGGAGACAGATCAAGTTCCGAATGAAAACGAAGCAAGAAATTTTCATACCAAACCTATAACCACAGCAAAAGACAAATAAGCCAGATTCTTTAGAAGTTTCAGTACAGCTACAATATATTTGGTACATGCGTCATATTTAATATTCTTAAACGTAGATTTTAAAGATTGTTTTCATTAATTTTCAAGTCTTGAGATAAGTGATGCTTTTTAATACTTGCACTGTTTTTCGGCAGTTTTTATGGGGAAAAAACCAAGATACTTATGAATAATGGATTCAATGATGCCAACATAAATTTTCAACATGTCTAATAAACAAAAGTAATCATGATGCACTCATAGAGTAGCAAAACTTCTCTTAAAATACGTGAAAAAGCAATCAAATACTGGGAATCACCTCATGTGTTCAATTTTTTATTACACGCACATTTCTTGAAAGTTTCTAAGACCCAATATGAGATTTCTTTTTGTATTCAAGATTCAATTAATTTGAGATAAACATTTCTCTCCTCTTCTGATCATTATTAAAGCCGTAGTATATATACATATATTGCTGACACGCGTTTGGCTTCGTTAAAGCCGGTTTCTATGTAAATAAAGTTAGCAAACAACATTATTATTGCTGTTTAACAACCTGTAATTACCATACACTTAAGACCATTCAAACAGCATACAAATCGTCGTTTATACACATTAACAAAAAATAAACCCAAATGAAAAAAAATCTTTTTATACAGTAGTTTTCAAGTCAGTTGATTTTCCCAAAATTTTCAGAATTTTATCGGATGATCGTTGCACAATTAAAAACCTAATTACAAAATAACACTAGCAAACGCACAAATCGCAAGCACTGTTTTAGGATTTCAGAATTTTAATAAGCCCAGAAACAATTCATTTACCCGCTTTTGAATAATCATACGCGAATCAAAGTGAATTACTAAAGAACTGTATAGAAACAAAAGACTTAAGCGAGTAACTCGTTTTTAATAAACTACATTTTTTTGATTCAAACAACTTTTCTGAAACCGTTTGCTCTTACAATCTGAATACGACTCAAAACTTGATTATTTAAAAAATATTAATCTGCTGATCATTTAACGAAACGAAGAAAAAATTGTTTACCTTGACGTTTAACACGCTCGGCCCGAACGAAACTTAAGACTAAAAACAAGCACAGAACTTGCGTGAAAATCTTCATTTTCGATTCACTCCACCAAAAACTTTAAAATATTTTGAAAAAAAATGCAACACAATTTCACTAAGAACGCACACACTGTCTGGAAGATTATAATTGAATGATTTTATTTCGGGTGATTTCAACGCAAGAACACCACTGACCACAAAGCACTTGTTCAAGTTCAACGTAATCGAAATAAAGATCGATTCCTTAACGCACGCACGTACTCAGCTACTTATCAAGACAAACTGAATCTTCTCGCACTGCGAAATTTTATTTAAAACTGTTGAGAAAAAACTACCGAAACTGACCACAAGTCAGACTGGCCATTCGACTGGCATTGCCAGGGACATCATGTTAATGTTGGATGAAACTTGATTTTATTCTTGTTATACAGAGCTGAGATTTGATCTTACACGTGATGATTCACGGGCATTGAAAGTGAATTTTTTATTATCAACTTATGCATGGGAAATTTGTGGTTTTGATTCTATGCAAAACAGATATACCATCGAATGCCGAAAGTATAAATTATTATTAGAAAAAAATACTTTTCTATGTTTCGAGTTTGAAAAGACCAAAATTCATTTTTTTCAACCTGGCAGTGTCACAATCGTCTATCTAATACTTATCTAGATATTATGACTTAAGTATATCATCGGTGGGGTTGCGACGAGTGCGCTAGCAGCAAACATTTCAAGGTCATGTAGTTTAAACTGTATTCAAGTGGACTCATCAAAAGCTTAGAAGAAGCTATAAAGCTAATCATTTAGCTGACAATTATCTATAGAATTAGTCTCATGAGATGTTTACTGCGGCAAAAGGGAATTATAAAGACGCGTTCAATAGCGTACATATACATTATCAATGACGATATGCAACATCTATTAAATCAATAGATAGTGATCGAAGTCGGTTTTTTGCACCATCTGAGCGCCGTTTTGAATAATGACTGGGGATTTATCAATAGATGTGATCAGATAGCCTGTAGAGCAGAAAAAAACATTTGCATTGTTTGACATCATAATTTACACCAGAATGCTCTGATTGTTGATCCACCTAAATTTTAGGAAGTCATTACTCAATGTGCAAGCAAATTCTTTTGAGTGAACGACTTCAAAACGTTTTCTACGTACACTAAGTAGCAATAAAAATTATAAAGATTGTTTCTTTAAAGAATCAAGAATATATTGTGTAACAGCTTTTCCCATGTTGAAAGTTAAAATTCAAATAAAAGCATATATTAACTTGGATATTTTGAAATTATGATGCATTCCACCACATTCAACCAGGAACTACTTCAGTCCGCTTCAGCATCTGCGGGAGCATCAAGTGCAGCTGCAGCCAGTGGTGCTTCCACTCAAAGTAGTAGCCAATCCAGTTGCATTAATCCAGGCACAAGATGCTACCAGTGCATCTGATGAAGCCGATATTAACTAAACATTAATTGTCATGTTGGTACATATTCTGAATTTTCTTTCAACACATCAAACCATGACTAATTAAAAATTTACCGCAAAATTGAATCACTTTTCAATTGCAAGTGATATATCAATCTGTCAATTTTCCGGATTTCCTTCAAACTAGAGTTGATCGATAAAAATGTCGCTATGTCTACTCACCAGATTTCTAATTGAAAGCACATAGTCATTTATAAATATTTATGCTATAGATTGTAACAAGCTGATTTAACAACATTATTAGCCATATGAGTTGAATCTGGATGGAACTATTTTAATACACCAGAAATATCTTTATAAATTCTACGACATTTTATTGATTTGCGTGTTGATTTGGTGGCGATGTAATGATTGCTAATTTACAAGAATTTGCGGAAAGTATTCTACACCATAAGAATTAGACTCTATTTGTTAAGTTTGGAAAACTTTATGGAATCAAGAAATTAAGTGATTGCAGAACTTAGCCTTGTTCTTTATTATATTTTCATACAAAGATGTTTACATTGAAAAGTGAAAAGTCCTTCGTCTCCTTGAACTTTGCATTATACATATTGCGGAATGCGGATTGATTCATATTTACAAATACTCGTTATAAGTAAATATTACAGATTACTTAGAGTTTTAATAATGCTTTTATCTTGTCATAATTATGTTATGACTTATCTACTGAGCTGTAATATTTCCCCACAATATACATGAACTTGACTTCTTCTTCATCTCTTCTGTGCCAATTTTACTACCAGATTTCTGTCGTTTCGTATTTACTCGCATATGCTCCGGTTGGTGTTTTATAATAACTTTTGGTGTATTTAATCAAAGTTCAAGAGCTTTATTGGCATGTCTAAATGGATTTTTATGGGGTTGATAATATGTTTTTGGCTTTAAATATTACAAAGCTGTCAGTTAATATATAAATATGTTTTTCCCCTGTTTTATTATCTTCATTATTTGCACAGCAACTTCCCACATGCAAATCTGCTCAAACATTTTACTACCCAAGATTTCAAATGAGTAAATCATCAAGTTCTATCAAATCAGTAGCTTCCGTAAGGTAAGTCAAGTTAGGACAATTTTTGCAATATATTTTGTTTATAATTTTTGGAACTTTATCACTGTTGTTGAAATTTTTTTTTGAAAAGTATCAAGAAAAGTATCGACATCTGTAGGCGACACCTTTGTATTAATATAAGAGTTTTCAATTGAACTTAAATTAATAAAACAAACAGTTTAAAGTTTTGAATATAACCACGAGTATATTAAATTAGTTATGTGTAATTAACTTGGCCCAATTGACTCATATCTGTACTGCAAGAAAAAAAAAATCCGTTGCGATTTGTCCCAAAAGTAGTTGACTGCAGCCACATTTTTTTTCTCGTGTTAATTGAAACAGAATTCATAGGTCTATCTTTTTTATATTATATATTCAACAGTTCCTTTTTTATTCTTTGGTAGCTTTCCTAGTGTTTGCAGCAGCAATTAAGGCCACCAATGATGAATAACTGACTCCTTTTTTTCAATTTTCGTTCAAGATTTTCCATTTTAAAGCTCTTTTAACTTATTGAAGGGAAACTTTGGAGCTGAAGATAAATTTTCGAGAGGATCTTTTCAGGAGAATACTGATCTTAATGTCTAAGAATAATCTCTTCAACATTTAAATTAAAGCCGCTGGTTTCAATAAATATTATTTTATTACTTGACAAACTAACTGGTTCTCAAAAAACCACTGTGATAAACAAAAACCGCGTTCAAGTCAAAAACGATACACAACCGTCACACACAGAAAACATTAAATCAATGCACGCGTCACTAAGAAATCATCACAAAAAATTAGTTGAAGTTGACCGCTGTTTAAAAAGTTGCTCAAAAACAGCTGAGCTGATGTTCATTCTTGCAGTAGCTGTATTTTAATGTATAAAAGTGCCGAACACTTAACAAGATGAAATAGAATCAAGGACAACGACAGAAGTTTTCGTTAAAGTGAAGGCAACTTCTAAAATATCAAATATGTTATGATGTGTGCTAGGTAAAGCAAAAGTATCTAAACTTTCTATAAAACTCAAGCAGCTCGTGGAGTGCGTTCCAAGTCTCGTCACCATTAAGTTGGTGGTATAGGTTGAGTTGAGGTAGACTCCTGATTAAAACCAAATCAGCTTTGAGCGCATATCCCCATAAAAGCTTGTGCCAACGCTAACATGGTATTTTTGCTTGCATAGATATAGGATCAAAAACACACATTCAGACTTCGATAGTGGATTTAGGGGGGGGGGGACCATTTCGCATGGAAAATAAGCTCATCCAACCGAAACTCGTCAGGAGGAAGCCTGCCTTAAAATTATATGAACCCTTTAATGTCCTATGTCCCTTTAATGTCCTGGCCTATGAGCCCTTTAACCTTCATTTGCCAATTTTTTTGTGGGCTTGCAGAAATATTCAAAGTTATTAGAAAGCTTTTTTATTGCCCGAAAGAAATAAAAAATCAAACAATGTGTAAAAAGAAATTGTTTAAAACCACAACTTCTAGGTGACCCTGCAGAATCTTCTTAGAACTGAAAGAGGTCAACTGAGCAAAAGAAACAAAGCAGTCACAAATTGGAAAGCCCAAACTTTTGCCTTAGCTTGGTTTTTCAATGAAATTGAGATTAATGTCGACAAAGGAGATGCCACCAGCTCCACGGAAAACTGGCTGAAAATACGGCAAACAAAAAGCCGGCTCGTAGCTTCCACCCAAGGTGAACAACACGGAATGACGTAAAATTATTTCGTTGGAAGCATGTGAAAATCAGGCACCAAACTAAAGGTGGTGTCAAAACATGAAATTCATCCACTAAAAAAAAAATCGTTGTATAAATAAAAAAAATAGATATGAATCAATATTTTCAAATATGATTTGGCGTCATATACGTTTCCTTTTAATTCAAATAATCTGCCTTCATTTCAATAACGCTGCATCAAAGTGGTCTTGTTTAGCACAAAATGTTTTGTTTTACATTCAATGATGAAAATTATAATATCAAAATAACATTTTTATAATAAAATGGAGTCATTTTTATTGAATGTGGGGGCTTATTTAATTCAAATAAAATCCGTTTTTTATTTAAAAGTGTTTCAACTTTTGATTTAAATTTGATTCTATTAAATTTTTAGTGGTGAAATTTTTCTGAGTGTGATCTAAGAGCAACACATAAGATTGCAAGGCTCTGTAACAATGACCTTTCTAAGGTAGATTGAAGGGCTAAGAAATTGCCAAGCCTGCTTGAATTTCACAGTTATCTTTTTACATTTCAAATTAAGTGACGATTTCGCTTTGAGAGGCTCAGAAAGGTATCATTAAACACGGAGTCATAATCTTCCTATCAAATTATTTTCACGTGTTTATGTGAATAAAAATGCAAAGGATTATGAATCGAAAAAACCTAGAATGACCCGAAGCAAAAGATTCTGATGTTAAAGCAATGATCCGACAAGTGGTACATCACTCTTTTTGGGAATGCGTACGCTGTATACCTCCCGGCTGATAGGCTCAGCGTTGGAACTATCTAATTTGGGCTGTTTTCTAGATGTGCTTGCTATAAATAGGGCAAATGATAGGGAATAATTTCTCCGCAGAGCACCAATTGTTACCAGGATAGGGATCAAATGTTTTATTTTCTGCCTAGTCCACTCAACTTTGCAACTAGAGCAGCGTGCAAACCATCATCTGCCAGGCGAATCTTAAGTCCTCATAATGGAATGTAGAAAATCCCTTTCTGAATAAAGTTCAACAACGCAAATATGGCTGATCATTTTATGAAACGCAACAAAAAGTTTGTAAGTATGTAATACGCAAGGCGAAAAAAACCTACCAGAGAGCATTTTGTGGCAGCAAAGACGGTATCAATGAGCTGAAACACCTTCTCAAGGTGTTAAACTCAGCAGTAAGGTATGTGAGGTGCATTCAAAGCCACTATAGCAACTGGGAAAATTCAAACACTGATGTACTAACTGTCTCTATGGGCTAACATTTTTCTGTAAATCATAGTCCTTCATATGCAGTGCACCAAATGGAGTAGATCATCGGCTTTTTACTGCCTCGTAGGATCTTAAATTTTCGATTACGTGGGCCATGAACTAATCTGAGCCGTTCAAATATTCGGGTCTTAATAGCGTTCTTCTGGCTGATAGTCAGTTATCTAGAAAGAAAACTCTATTATAGCTGATTACGTTTCTAGGACAATTTTTCCAGACCATTTGAAAACTATAATGAACAGCAGAAAAGATTTTTATGAGAAAAAAATAGTTTAAATTAAAACTCATGACAATATCCTTAACCTGTTAACTGGGTATGACAGAATATTTCGTCATATTAAGAAGTCAACTGCAATGGACATGAGGATATTTTTCGTCATGAAAATTTGAATCGTAAATGGGAATGATGGATTTTTTTCTAGAGAATTTTTAACTTTATATGTCGCCGTGAAGTAAGATCACGATATGGCATATTTGGAATTGGTTTGTATCTGTGCATGTTCTAAAGCAGTCAAGTAAAGGATGTTGGTGAATCAGTACAAAATATTCCATAGTATGATTTATGGAAAGTAGTATAAATGCAGCGATTTTTCGTAATTTTTAACTTACTTTCATTGTATTTCTTTCATTAATAGACATATAAACATTCTTGAAATATAAGCTGCTTGCAAAATAATCAGTTAATGAGTTAATCAGTTAGTGAGTTTCATTATATAGTACTGTATACGCTGCCAAAAACAGAGTATTCAAGTTAAAAAGGGACTTTTGATTATCCTAGAAAACTGCTTATTTAGGGATGGGTTGTATGCGTGATCAAAGATGGGGTTTGGCATGTGCTTGTCGTGATTTGTTCGTCTTAGTTTATCACTGTTTATGAGTTAATGATTTGAAAAATGAATACATTCAAAAATAAATACATTCATACAAATTAATACATTCCAGATAAGGAAATATCTGTCTCTATAGAAAGGAAGAATATCTTGGATACATTGCATTTGGGCGAGTCTAATACTAATTTTCTTCGAAAATCAGAAAACTATGATTTGAAGGATTTTTTCACGTGATTTTTTCAAAGTTGCCTGATTGAGCATTCATCGAAAATCTCACATATCCAATACTAAAAAGCGTTAATATGCTCTGGGAATTTCGTAATGATCTGATGACTCCATCAAAAGTTATCACAATCCAAAATTTGAAAAATATTCTATGCCTAATTTGACACACTCACCGCCCACGAAGGATTGAAAACTTTCAAAACGGTATCATAAACAAGCTGAAAACATTATTTAGTTATCATTTCGCATACTTGATTTTTTCAAATTTCTTATTTTCATAAAAACACATAAGTACCTTATAATTCACTAAAATCTCCAAAGAGTTAATAGTATCTTAATTTGATCTTGATTCCGACCAACTTCTAGTACTTATACATCAATATGTCCTGAAAATTTCAG
This sequence comes from Nemotelus pantherinus, assembly GCA_963978885.1. Taxonomy (NCBI): domain Eukaryota; kingdom Metazoa; phylum Arthropoda; class Insecta; order Diptera; family Stratiomyidae; genus Nemotelus; species Nemotelus pantherinus. The sequence goes on along the minus strand of OZ022263.1, from coordinate 50,360,395 downwards.
CTTGAACGAGTAACGCAACCACAAATGATACTCACTGAATCTTTATGTTGATATATTGCATTACTTCGCACTGCGAAGAAAAAAACTCCCATTGTGAAAAGAGTTGAGCAAAAGTTTATTCCCCAGTTAACAGGTTAAATAAGCATGCAATGTATATTTTTCTGCAAAAACTTAAGATTTTAAGAATCATGATGATTTTTACTAATGAAAAGCAATTATGTTCATTTGTGCAGTTATAATATATTTCCACCTTTGTCAAATCGGAAACTTCCTTACATTCGTGTTAAAGGTGGTAACTATATACTTTGTGACACTATTTTTCGATTTAATTTTGATCAACAAGAACCGAAAGAATAAAACGTTTAAGGCTATGTGTAAAAAATTAAGTGCCATTTCGAAAGGAAAAAAACTTCATTTTAGCATTCACATCAAATCAAGATGCATATAAAAATAACATTATTTATATATGATGTCTCATATCTGCTGGATATTTCACCTGCTAAGCTTTGGATGAGTAAGATATAAATATTCTTTAAGAAATGTTGCTGTGGTGAAATAAAACCAAATCAGCACACCATTACTATTTGTTACAAACTATCTAGAACAAAACCAAAAAAAACTTACGAGCATATTTCGCTTGACTTTTCTTTAGTGCAGAATCAATCTTACTATGTTAACCCCAAAAAAACTGATTGCTGCCAATCTAAATGACCTGTAAATTTCTTTTCCTGTGTACCATTATTTTTTGTTAGTTGTTTTTTTATAATCTTTACCAATCAAATGACACACGATTAATTCTCAATCCTTCGAGGACATAAAACACTGCCAGATAAAACTTTAATATCACATTTACACCATACACCCAAATATGTGAACCGTTTCTATTCAATAAAATTTGTAATCAAACTTGTCCGGGTATTTCCCTGCTCAACGTAGACAAAACGAAGTATGAAATCGGACACGAGTTAATCGTCATTGCGAAATGAATCTGATTCAGAAGCATCCAAAATAGCCTCATTAAATTCTTGTCGATTCACCGGCACTAAGGCCAGCATTTTTCTTCGGGCTGCACTCAACGTATTATGTTGTGTTATGAAATAAGTTGCTTTCGGATGAGTGACCAAATTAACCTATCAAAAACCTGTAACACACTCAGTTTTACATTATAATATATATCCCATTAATTTTACATAGTGCATATCGGCCTAATGTACATGAAAACTATTTTCAGTGTACCGTTCTGTAAATTGTACATCATAGCAATTTTGAATTTGATATTAAATAACGGCACTTATAATCAACATATCTTTGGAAGATGAAAATTGACATATGTAAAGAAAACAGTTTACGCATTGCTGCTTTCTTCGCTATCCAACCGTTTAAAAGTTAGCAAAGCATTTGCGAAAACATTTGCCACCTAAGCGAACCGTAAAATTTATGATGGGCCCAAATTTTATTCATTTTAAAAAAATATTCTGGTTGCGTTATTTAATGCCAAAAATTTCACAATGGAAATTTCGTAGCTTGACATTGATGTGTTTCTTTTGAATATTTAACGGCGCCTGCAATATATTCTAATTCACATTTCCATACATTGATACAGTTATATTGATTTGAAGATCACTAAAGAAACAAGGTTGATGCTTTAGTGAGTTGCTACTATTATTTGAATTCACATTTCGCAAGAAAGCAAATTAAATATAATTATCATCGAAAAGATGATCTTGTGAAGACTCATAGCATTCAAGAGAAATATTAGCTAAACATAGACTATAAAAACTAGAATATAAATTGTAGAGAGGTCACAGCATTGGTCTAATATTATATTTCCATAAATCGTTTAAGACTATAACATTCATTTTGCACACGGACTATATAAGAAATAACACATGCTCAAACTCTATAAATTTAGTTGACTTTCGATCCAAGGTATAAATGACGATACTCTCGTGTAAACTCCGGGAAAGCCGATTCTAGCGCACTCGTAACCATATGAGACCACACCGATGAGATAAAAGTTGAAACGATTTCGATCGGCCGAAAGCTGAATTTTAATAAAAATATTGTTAATCAGATTCAATGAAAATATTTTATGGGGCCATTTACTTGAGGCAACATCAAAGGACCACCTGAATCACCCTGACAAGCATCTCTGTATCCGTCACCAGCACATATAATCTGGAATCATTTACAATCGATTTAATATTATCTTGCTTTGTTTTTGTTTTTTAAAGTGATGTTACATCATTGCCTAGTGAAACAGTTGGAAAACGTTGACGATAATTTGCCTCACAAGTTCGGGTGTTAACAACTGGAACTTGAGCATCTCGCAGAGCATTTGAGGATGGACCTTGAAATGTTACTGTTCCCCAACCGGCAACGAATGGGTTGTAGCCCGAATAGTCGCGTGAGCGAAGTGGTTCCGCAACTGGCAGACATATTGGACGAATACTCGCTAAACGAAAATGAATATGGATTTTTAAATTACACATTGCTGTTGCTATTAATTGTTTATAATATTATATACCTGTAATCTGAACCAACTGAAGTAACCTCAGCAGAGCTACATCATTTGTAATCGTCCTGGAATCGAATTCAGGGTGGACGATTTTCCGGTCGATCAGAACATCATTGACACCCGGTTGATTTCTGGCTTCTATAATGTGTGCGCCTAGTCGAACCATGTAGAGATCATTGGTTAAACAATGTCCAGATGTAAGAACGTGTCTTTGGGTGATAAGACTTCCACCACACAAAAATCTTGGCTGTCTATTGCTTGGATTTCCGTAACCAAGACCTGCGATCCAGGGATAGGCTCCTGAAAAACAGTTAGATAATTGAAATGTTTCGATAAAAAAAACTGAAATTCAGAATAAGAAAAATGAACGTGTTTATGATATATATATTTATTTTTATCAATTGTAACTAAACAAAAATTGATCATCGCACAGTTTGAAAATTGTAAAATATGTATATATTTATTGAAAAACGGCTTCCAATTGAACAGAGTTGAATTCAGCTACGTGTTTTAACATGGCTGCCAACTTAACCAGCAACTTGGGTAGTGTCTCTTGGCTTTTTGCACGGGATTGAGTAAATGTTTGATTCTAAGTTGAAGGAAAGACGCCTGGCACCTCTCAGCACTCAGGTCAGAACGATCAGTTGTAATCATACCCCAAGCCTATTAAAGTTTTCTCAATCACACACTCACCATTTGAAATAGTTCATTTACCTCTAGAAACCAGAGAATGAAGGATGTTGGTGTAACTTGAACTGTTTGTCCCTTAATATTTCCAAGTGTTTTTCTACGTCCTTTTCCCTTAAGCTTCACACTCATGTCATTCCTTATGCTATTGATGGCACTATCTTCTCTTGTGTCGATCATTTCTCAGATCTTGGGGTCACCTTTGATCGCAAACTGAAATTTGACGTTCATGTCCTTACTATCACTAAAAAAGCTTCTCGGATTGCTTGCTTCGTAATTCGTTCCTGCCACAATTCATTTAGTTTTTCTACTTGTGTCCACCTATTTATTACCATAGTCCGTTCTGTACTTGAATACTACAGTTAAGTGTGGTGACCTCGTTTCAAATACCTCTCTGACGCTGTTGAATCAGTTCAGCGCAGGTTTATACGTACTTTACTTTTTAAATATAGTCTGCCATATTTACCCTATAGTAGACGTCTACCTCTTCTTAATATTCCTCTCCTTGAGCAGCGCAGAGTTTACTTGGATGAGAGTTTCCTTTTCAAAATCTATCGCGGTTACCTATCTTCCTCATTAGAATTTTGGTTCATTGAGCGGGAATCCGTAAGGCCAATCAGATCCTCCATTATATTTGAAGTTCCGTGTGCTCGTACTGGCACTTTCTTCTACTCTCCCGTTTTACAACTCTTACGCACTCACAATAGTCTTCAACTTGGTCCTCTTCCACAATCTATTGCCATTTTCAAAAATATGGTTCGAAGTAAAATTTTTGATTATAACTAATTAATTTTATTTTCTATTCAGGTTTATAATGGATTCTTTCTTTTCTTTTTTGCTCTACTTAATTTTACTTTATTATTTAATGCTTTAAGATTTTTTGTATATTTTTAATTTTATATATACTTACATATATGTTTGCTCTTCAGATCCTAATTTGGTTTTCGGTTTTTTTTGTTCCTAATTAATTTTATTTTCTATTATTTTTAATGGATTCTTTCTTGTTTTTGTTCGACTTATTTCTACTTCATTTAATTTACCACTTTAATTATTTTTGATATATTTATATTTATATTTACTCATTCACTTCTTACTATTTTTTTTTCATTGTACCCTATTTGTCTTTGGGCCCATTTCTTGTTAAATTGATTATTCGTGTTTGTAATGGATGTTTTCTTTTTTGCTTTAGTTAATTTTACTTTATTCTAACTTTAATTATTTTATATACTTATATTTATATGTTCTTATTTAGTTCTTGCTATTTTATTTTTTTCATTGTATCCAATCTGTAATTGAGCAGTTTTGCCTGTTGTATTGAATACGCACCAAATAAATAAATAAATAAATCGCATTGTATGAATTTCCTCGTCGGCACATATGTTGCTCCTCATTTAAGGCATTAATCTTAAACAATCTAGAGCGTATTTGTCGTTCAACAAACCTCTAAAGACATCTCAACATGAACGATGTTGTGCTGATCGGCATAAAGTTCTTTAGATCTGAAAAGTTATCCCTCTAAGGTTTTGTTACGGAGACTAGGTTAAATTGTCGCCGAAGACCAGGCATTTTCGAAAAAAAAATCCCTTTATTTTTGCCTCCGGATGGTAATTTTTTCCCCTCAGCATAGCCGAAAAGAAGCCATCTAGTCCCAGCAAACCTGAAGTTTTCAAAGGAAATATTTCTGAAATAGCACCCGGAAAGCAATTTCCAAGCCAAGCCTGTAAAGATTTCTTTTTGAATTTGGTAAAATATCCATCCGGGCGTTTCAGAGAATCCAGCTAGCTGATTGGTCATTCTTTATGACCTTGTTCAGCCTCGACGTCTTTTTATACATCTTCCAGTCTCTCAGAGAACGATCTGAAAAATTCCTGCTTGGATGTCTTCACTAAATTTTTATGTGTTCGCTATAAGGATCATCCTCTGTGTTACTCTTACAAGGTCGATTAAAGAATTTTCTGATATTTTTCCTGAGCTTTTGCAGTTACCAAGATTTCAACTGAGATTCTATTGACTTTCAGCGTTTTTATCCTACCTCTAGGGCATACTTTGTCTACTAGAAGTAACTTAATCAGAGCTTCTTGGATTCATTCTCTTCACCACAGGTGTTGGATTCATAGCTAAAGAGAACACCAAACACCGATAATCGGAGAGTGAGACATCATCCGAAGTCTATCTCCTTTCTATTAAAAAGAGCATATAAAGCAATTTTGCCAATCCTGACATCGTTTTGCGCTCCTAGATGTTTACGATCAGCCCATGGATTACTTCTAAAACATGATCCCGCATGTCTTCAGGAGTTCCACAGCAATCCTATCGATACCGGATGCTTTTTAAATTTAAAGTAGTACCTGACCTGCCAGAATTTATCTGATGTTTATCTGCTGTCATCGTACAAGTGTGCGAATAATGGTGGTATATATAGTGTGCAGAGATTTCTGTTTAATAATTGCTGGAAGTAGCACACACGTTGCTTCTTCGCCTGATCTGAGCCACTTATGATTCCTCCACCATCAGCCCTCCACAAGCTAGTGCCTAATTTTAATGACGCCTTTATACGCTTTCCAGTGCTGCTAGCTATAAATCGGTAATTCATCCTATCAAAAAACTTTTGTTTCTTACATTCGATTATACTTTATTCTATTAGCTATTCTCGGAAGATCGCCATATTTTTCCTTCTTGATTCTTGTATGTGGCTATTGTAGCCTGCCTTCTTTTTGTCCAACGTGGCTTGAGACTCCTAGTTGAACCATTACTGGTTTACTAGTTGAACACACCACACCGAATAACACCCGCACCGTTTTTGTTTGCTGCATTCAGTGCACTTTGTATGTATGGCAGTCGAGACCTCGTTGATAGACGTGTTGTTAGGCGTGAAGGCTAGTTGAGTTCCCAGAGCAAATGTATACTCGGCTTCAACCGTCTTGCTCCGATCTTATTCTGGTTCCATATGTAAGCTGGATCCGGCATCAATATCGGGTTTTAACTTATCTGCCGAACTTTAAACGATATTTTTGTCTTCAACAAAGGCCATCCCAGACTCGTGACTTCCAGATGACTTTCTGTTTTTTGAAGAATTTGTGCGATCTCAAGTCAATAAAGTCAGCACCAAACAGGTTCATTTCATAGACAGCGACAATTTTTATTTTGTGTTTCATCGCCAGTTCTTACAAAGGGTTCGTACATTCCGGTCCCCAAAAGAATAGTCCATGTTTTATTTTTTCTGGGGTCGTTTCCGTTTATCCTGTCCAATTATCCCAGGTGAAGTTTCAGGTTCTTGAATGAATAAGTTTCACGGGAACGAATAATTGGCCAATTGGGAAAGGAACCAGGAAATTGGAATCAGTCTGGTAGATGTTCCCGGTTTAAGGCGTAAAAAACTCAACTTCACCCTCCTTTGTGAGCAGTATCTTCAACATAAACGATATGGAAGTTGCCAGCAGCCAAACAATGTGAAATCAAATCTTCGAGGAAGTCGAAGGTACGATTCAACAGAATTTAAATTGCTTCTTCGATAACCATCAACCACTAGCTAGCTAAGTATGGTAGCTTTTTAATTTTTTTAGTGTGAAAAACATCTTTGACGCAAACAAACCCGTTATATCTACAAACAAACTATTTTTTTATAATTACTGTAAAGAAATTGAAAATGTGTTTAAATTTCTCGTAAGTTCTGAGAAGTAAAAGACACAAATTTAGCTTTATGTCAGCTGCTAGCTATTAATATCCAAAAAAGATATTATTCAAAAGTATATCCCAAATAAGGCATATAGTTCATTTTTCGTTAAACGACTAAACCACCTCATTACACATATGAATCCTATGAAAAATGATCATGAGCCAAATAAAAAATAGTTTTATCCTCATAATTACTATGAACTTCATATAAAATGAACAATGTCACTCACCTCTTTGAGCTTCTTGACCTCCAACTACCCTATTTGTCGAAGCTGAACTGATTCCGCAAACATTTTCACGTGGCAAAAAATTCTGTCCACTACCACCTACCGTGGTGCTAGACGGAAATACGTTAGTAGTGGGGCTGGTTTGTGTGGATGGGGGATGATAGGTAGTTTGGCCGCCAGTCGAGCTTCCGTCCAAAGATCCAAATTGAAATACTGAACGACTTGGTTGAAGACTGCTCTGATTGGGTCTTTCACAACATACCTGAAGATGATAAGGTAGACTATTGAAAATCTAAATTTACAGAAAATTAAAAATGCATAAGCAATGTGAATTGAACTAATTGAAATTGTTGCCACTAACATATTCACCCGTATTATGAGTGTCGAGTCGATCACTAGTTGATAATCGACGAAGTTGTCGAGTGGATGGCGTTTTGGTATTGCGAGAGTCGATCGAAACGACTCATAAGTACTGCCATATTGAAATCGAGGAAAATGCTTGAATTGATTGCTATTGTGAACGAAAAAGCCATTCTGAACCATGTGACAAGTGAATTTTTTTTAAAAACAATGGTTTTTTTTTGAAAGTTTGTAAAATGAATTCTTTTGATTTATTTTTTGACGACGAGTTTGATGAGGACAATCTAGCCGCCCTCCTAGAATTAAGGCGAAAAAGAAAGTGGCTTGAGACTCGTCAAATTCTTTGGATATGGACAATGCGAAGTAAGCACTGTGCATTAGAATAGTCATGATTTATTTAATGAAGAGTAGATTTATACAACATTTCAGACTTTCAAAACACGCATTCGTAATGCTGCCCGGAGTTTTAGATTACTACTTAACACTAAATTAAGGTTATCAAATATTTGGTAACGAATCTGTATATAACTTCAAACGTTGAAGCTGCAACTCATACATGTTTTTTTTAATTTCAATTTTTGCGCGCGAAGTATTTTTTGTCTCTCGCATCTTCTTCATAAATCTGCAAGGTATTTTGCTTTATTTGTAAGGAATTCTACAGCAATTTTAACTTGTATTTTTGAAAGCAATATATTTTTTTGTCCAAGTGCAGGGTTTTTGCGACATTTTTATTAATGATTTCCTGCAGTTCAGTTTACTTTTCGAGTAATCGGAGTTTACTTTCCAGTTGGTCGGCGGTGGAAAATTACTTTCTCAACGTGTTTTTTCCGTTGAAAAAGTTGCATCAATGGCTGCTGGTTGTAAAGCGCTTACAACTGAGGTTGCTTGATTGCTTGTGAAACAAGTTAAATTCGACGACGCAAGTTCCACACTTATATCGCGCAGCGTTCTGAATTCACAGCCCCAGCTAACATTTAAATTAAGTAAATCAACTACACACTCTTGAAGAGGGGAGAAATGAACTTGTTTGTTCGGACCACCACCAGTTTTTCACTATTGTTTCTTATGATCTTCTTGCGAATTTTAAATTTGAAATCGATCCACACTTGAGGAGGTCATACGAGTTTAAGAATTTTGATATCTTAATAACAAACCTTCTGCCAGCCACTTATATCTCTCACTGGTATACCCATGCTATTTAAACTATTCCATCCATCCTTCACTTCGCCTTTTTTCCCACCAGCTTTAACGAATCCTCTTGTGAGCTCTTCGTTATTCTCAAGTAGAGATAAAACACGTTCAAATGGTTTGGCGTTTGTTATTTTGACCCTTTAATAATTATTTTATAAGCTACTGAATATTCCAAGAAAATAACTTACATTTTGCATATATCCAATTACCTGTCGATGTAACGTCGCAAAGCAAATTCCAATCGACAAAACTGTCGATATTATCGACATCGACTCGACACTCATAATAGCATATCTGTCGATATGCAGTCGATGTCGATATGTCGATATTATCGACATCGACACGACACTCACAATAGCATATCTGTCGATATGCAGTCGATGTCGATATAATCGACATCGATTCGACACTCATAATATGGGTGAATAAGTGTGAGCCTAGATTCAAGAACTTGAAAGCGGAATTTAGTAGACTAGATTTACGTGCACTCATAAATATCAACCAAGGCTGTATTTCGAATTGAGCGGAATGAAAACTAAGTGTAAATGACATAATCGATATGTACACTGAATAAATAAATACACTAATTAATTCGAATTGCAATCTCACAAGCAAACACTCTAAAGATATAAATGTGCCCTGATTTGAATTATCAATCGACTTTCTGAATGCAAAAACCTATCATTTTATTAAAACACTGCATTTTTCCCCTCTAAATCAAAACATTAAATTACAGTGAGAACCGCGAAAACATTTTAATATTTATAACAAAATCAACTTACCAGAAAGTCATACCCGTCGAATCCGCAGAGTGCACTGCTAATGTAATCACTGAAGACAACGCGATTTGTCGATTGCGTATTAAACTGGACGAAGTTATCTCCGATCTGTGTACAAACACTTATTTTCGTACAGTATCCCAATCGATTATATGGCGTCAAACAATTTTGAGCTGAAAATATAACACATAAAGTAAATTTTTGCTCAATATTATTGCCAGTAGATAATCTTTACAATATTACATTAAAGACTTATTACGAGTTTTACCTGCACCGCTAATTACACAACACACTAACTGCAATTTCTGCCAATTGATTATTACTAATGCCATAAAATTACTAGAACCAGGACTAGAGAGAATCTTCTTAATTAAACTACGTGCGCAGTTTTGGCCACTGTGGTCCTGCGGGTGACTGAGATGATCGCGGTACCGGTAACTGTGCAGCCGGTAATGCTTGCGGTATGGATGGCAATGATGGCAGCTTCGAAAACTTTGGGACTTGAGATCCTTGTTGTTGATTTTGTTGTCGTGGTAATCCATCACTTCGCTGGAGAGATTCAATGAGTTCTACCAAACCGGTTTGTCGTGAGTCTATACAAGGACAACCCGGAATAGGCGAGCTTCCACCAGGGTTACAAGTCGGCGGGAAAACGGGACACCGAAATGGTGAGTTTGTAGGCAAAGTTGGTAAATTAGGTAAAGTCGGTAAGGTCGGAAAAGTGGGAAAAGTGGGAAAAGTAGGAAAAGTGGGGTTTAGAGTAGGTAAAATAGGAAATAGCGTTGGTAATGTTGGCAATGTTGGGATCGGTGGTAACGTAGGCAGAGATGGTATGAATGTAGGAATCGTAGGTCCTAAAGTTACACCCGGAGGCAGAGTTATGAACGGGAAAGTTGTAGAACTGCTCGTTGTACTCCACGGACAAGCTCCTTTCAGTTTTGCTAATTTCAATAGAACTGGAAAAGCAATTAACCTCAAACACAAATCATCTATTAACATGATTGGATCCGAACACTGAAACAATATCACTTTGAAGCACTTCACTGAATATCAGTAAATTAGAATTATTCCAAAAATGTTCGGAGTGATGCGCACACGTAATATGAATTCATTTACAACATTACCCGAACCGTCATTAAATCGCAATTGAACTGATGCCAGTTTCGTCTCAAACGCTATTTATAATATGCACATTTGAATATTCACGCCTGCAGAACATGACCTTAACACCAAATCATAATAACTAACTATGTTTGTACAAAGGGAGGAATCATTTTGACGCGAAGCGTTCCAATTTTTTCGTTGGGCTTATTATGAGCGTTGACCATTAAATTAGCATCGATTTCATATGTGTCAACGGTTGTGGGGAAATCTATTCTTCCACGAAAATAATTCAAACTAATCCAAGCTGATGATACATACTTAGTCCACAAATTAACAAATTTTCATCTGTTAGTATTCATTTTGAAAATCAATCACTTTAATAAGCTATTATTAATTTGATGACAAATGCAGAAATTAGATTAATATTGAATAACTACTACTGACAATCTACTTTTATGATTGACTTTATACGTTTTGTAAAAGCAGAAATTAGCAAATAAAATAGATTATGTAAAATCAATTGGGCTCATGGACGGCTACACTTTCTATTTAAAACAAGATAATCAATCGACCTTGGCTATCAGTCCTAGTAAGAGCTCAAAGTTGTCAATTGAAGAACTTATTATAGTATTTATTCAATAAACTTTAAATGTTGACTGTCCGATTCCTGTACAACCAAGTGATATTTCTCTACAGATGTTTTTTAAAAGTGATCATCATAATCTGAATTCGAATATTACGCTTTCACTTTTGGATCACTATTAAAATTGTATCACTCGAGTTTCTAAACATTTTCGCAGTGGCAGTACATCTGCCTTGATAGTTGCAAGGCTTTCTTGGGGATTCTTACCTCGTACTTTATGGAAAATCTCACTGAAGATAGCAATAGTAAAAAACAACTCTATATCATATATTAGCATGAAAGCTAACAGTGCAATTTTTCACCATCGAGGGCCACCATTCTGAAGAGATTAGCAATCCTTATGGTTCGTCCAGCTTGAGTGCCAGTTCGCTCTGTCACGTGGCTTGTTCGATGGACTCGGTGGACTCAAAGATAGTACATGACGTGTTTGCGATTCCTGATCCACAGGTACCTTATGAGATCCTAAAGAGCGTTCTCATATCGCAGCTATCAGCCAGTGATTAAGCAATACTCAAAAACTGTTTGACCTAGGTGACCGTTAACCTGCCTAGCTGCTGTGAGGGATGAAGCAGTTGCAAGGATCTTCACTTATATTTTAAAGATAATCTGGGTGCAGTAACTTCCGGAGCCAACACAGGCTCTATAAGCAGCCCTAATAAAGACGCCAATGCGGCGAACGAAATTCCCGAGGTTTTTGTGCAGCCACAAAAACAAGAGATTCCAGTTTCCGCTTGCAACCAGAATGTCTGAGCTCACAAAACAAGTACCTATTACCTTTACCCAGCTGGTTAATCGACACCTACAAACACGATCACACTCTGGGTCTCTCTTGGTTTAGGTGTTGCGATTGAAGCATAAAAAAGAATCAAAATAAGCATGCTCTTAAAATAGAATATTTGGCTCAAAAACATTTCAAAAAATGGATTCCACGGAACCAAAAAATTATGTAGTTATTTTCTTCACACGGTAAGAAAACATGACTTCTAACCTAGTCGTCGTTTTAGTATTTAAGATAGTTGGACTTAACGGCATTACCTTGTAGACAGAGGTGAAGCATCCATAACTGGAAAAAAATATCTCCTTCTGGCTGTCGACTTGACAATCAACAGTCGACAAAAAACACTTTTAACTGAAAGATGATTAAACTAAAACTGGACTTTGTCGTTATTTCTCATGGGGATTCACTATCGCCGATGTCTCTAGACCCATTTTATGCCCAAACTTTCTATACATCTATTAACAAGTCGTTTGCGTGGCAAGTCCTGGAGGCATTTGACACCGCAACACCAAAAATTGAACTGCACCCCTCAACTCGGAATACAACATACTCTACATCAATTAAAATCCTTGTACAGGAAAAAAGACTGGCATGAAGAAATTGGCGGCTGCGCAGGTTTCCTTAAACTAAAACAGAACTTAACAAGACTTCTTTCTAGTGAGCTCTGGCTGGCACTTGCGAAGGACTACGAACTAAAGCTTCACTCATTCTTGGAGAACCTCACTCCCACTAAGGATGGCGACTATTCATTGTGGAAAGCGGTCAAAGAATCGCCAACGGCCAATGGGCCAGGTATGACGCAGAGAAAGCCACTGCCTTTGCAATTCACCTAGAACAGGTTTTCACACCTTTTACTTCGACACCATGCTACTTTCCATCTAATATCAATGCACAGGTTGCACAACCAATCAAGTGTTCAGCTAAAGAAGTGCAAAATATCGTTACGAAGGATACATGCGCAAAAAAATCTCCGGGAATTGATCTCATCACCAACGCTATGCTCAAACAGTTGCCACTAATCGTATTCTCTTGACTTTCTAATTTATTCAATGCTATCTTCCGAATCGAAAAACAGGCGAAATAATAATGATCTCCAAGCCTGGTAAGAACTCTTCTCAAGTGAAGTCATACACACCTATTAGCCTATTGTCCTGCGTTCTCCAAAGTTTTCGAGAAAGTTCTGTTGAAAAAGCTACTACCAATACTAGAAGATGCAAAAAAAATCCAAAACATCAATTCGGATTTAAAAGGCCTCACAGCACCATTCAAAAGGTCCATTGAATCGCGTCAGACATTAAAGTAGCATTTGAAAACAAGAACTACTGCTCAGCAATCTTTCTAGACGTCAGTCAAGCTTTCGATAGAGTCTGGCATGAAGGATTGATCTTCAAAATTAAATCAATGCTTCCGAAAAGCTTCCATGAAATACTATCCTCCTACCTAACCAACCGCACATTCCAGGTGAGATACAAAAGCTATTCTACCATTAAACATCGTGTGCATGCAGGTGTACTTCAAGGAAGTGTTTTGGGACCGGTGCTTTACTCAATCTCCCAATCAGCGACAAAACAACTACAACTACCTTTGCGGATGACGTTGCCATTCTATGTACTGATTCAGATCTAGTTATGGCATCGCAAACACTGCAAGCCCACATCTTATTTCTTGAAGAATGGCCAGCAAAATGAAGAATCAGAATGAACGAATCCAAATGCATCCACGTTACTTTCACATTGCTCAAACTGACTTGTCCTCAAGTATATCTAAATAATGTACCAACACCTCAAAGTAACTAAGTGAAGTATCTCGGAATACACCTTGACAGGAGGCTCACCTGGAAACGGCGCATTGAAGCTCATTCATAAGCTTTAAATGGATGCTCAATAACATGCCAAAATTTTCTCTCGACTCTAAAGTGTTCAACTATAAGTCTGCTGGACCTATGGCTTACAAATCTGGGGAGCAGCTCGCCCATCAAACATCAACATCATCCAGAGAACCCAATCAAGAATACTTGGATCTACTCTGCTACTTCCGCAACGCTGAGTAAGATATATTGCAACCCTCGCCCCAACAAGCTGGTAAGAATAATACTAACCCATCGTAAATTTCAGCGATTGAAAAGAACTGACCCATTAGATCTTCCATCCCTAACGTAGAAGAAAACAACTTGCGTAGCCACTTGTTTTTTGTTTTCGAACTCTTTGCATTATGTAAATTGTAACTCTAGAACACTAACTTTGCTCTTTGCTCTCTGACTAAATGTATTTTGCGATCAAAATGTACACGTCTTTAATTGTGAGGGGTGCACATCACTTGTCCTAGCATGTAAGATTTGAAAACAAACTGAAGCTTTTTATACGAAGGTAGCAGTTTAATAAAGTTATTACAAAAAAAAAATCTTCACATTATCCGTGAGGCCAAAGAGAAACGGCGTTTCTGCAGTGATTATTGACACTTTAACACCATAGTTGTCCCTGGTCACCATTATTCCAAACTCAATCTCCAATAATCTACACAATAGACTTAACTCAGGGCCAGTGATCTTCCTAAGATCACTCGCACATCCGAATGACTTTCGGACTTAGCATTGTGGCACAATCGTTTCAGCAGTTTATCTACAAACTCCTGAATGGACTGAAATTCTAAACTCTACAAGACGATAACAGACCTAAAGCGATTTTTGGGACTAATGAAACTTCTACCGTTGCTTCTAAACAAAAATGCAGCAGCCTTTCAATGCCTATCTTTGCGACTCCAAGAAAGATGGTGCTAAAACTATCGGATGGTTACATGAAGCTTCTGAGAAGCCACTCCATTATCCTTTATATACCTACCGGATGATAGAGTGGAGCTTGTTCCTTGCATTAAAAATGTCAATGCTCTTGGCAACCTCTTGGTTTTACTTGGCAAAACTAAGCGACCCACTACAGAAGTACAGTGCATACGGCCGTGAACTCTTAGCAACTTATCAGGGCATTCACTATTTTCTAAGCTTTTCGGTTGTCCAGTAGTTTTTATTGCACACAAACCACTCACTTTGCCATTCAATCAAAAGCTAGAAAAGACCACCGTCAAATTAGATGTCTAAGATATAAAAGTGAACCCGGTTGTTCAGTACTATCGACATTGCCGCAACGACCTTATCCCGAAAATTGGACAAAAAGTTTTAGAAGATCGAAAACAGCTCAAAATACATCGTCATTTTTGGTGAAGTGTCTAGTTTAACCATTCCATCTTATATCTTTTCAGTGTTCAAGAAACAGGTTTCTTACTTGAAACACAACATAGCTCACTCTAATATTCAGCTGATATTTATAGCTAAATTCTTCTGGACTTTGATGAACAAACACTTTGCCTTTTGGGCCCAACAATTTTCACAAAAATGTAAGATAGCACACACATTTACAAACTTGTATCAACCTTTCCTGCGGCATCCGAACTTTTTAAGGCCATTCACATCGACAGGGTTCACAATCATAGACCGTTGCACTCGTTGACTTGATGCTAGCCAGTTTTGACTAGCATTACTGCCAGTTACTATGCTTTTGCTCTACTGAGTACCTGAATTGCTAATTTTGCAGTTCTTCAATTCATTGTCATTAACCAGGACAGACAATTTGAATAAGCGCTCCATACTAAGTTTGGTCGACTCTTGCGCTTCGAACGCAATCGTATCACAGCTTACCAACCTACCAACCATAGGCCTATATGGTTTCTCAGAAACATGACATAGTATGGCTATTGGCTACCATGGCTCCCAACGGTACGCCTTAGACCAGAACACTATCCTTTATTTTTATTGGATTCAGATATCTAAACCGAGAAGAATTCACCGCGTCATTGGCACAACTCCTATATGGAGAAAACCCACATTTTCCAAGCAATATTCTTGAAGAAAATTCTATATCAGCGAATCCATGGAAAACAATCCAGTGTCGGTGGACTATCGATCATCTTAGCCGGTATATCTACAAATCATTTCAAATATATCCCTCAGGAGAGTCTTTGGAGGATTAAAGTGAAATGCAAAGCGATGTAAACAAGAAAGCAACAGTGAACTCTTAAGAAAATTAAATAAACTGGAGGACTCAAGTGTAACCAAATAGCTAAATACGTGCAATGAAAAACAAAGGCCAATGAGAGAAGCCCAATAAATGCTTGAGATGCTCTATGATCAAGAGACCAAATATCTTTTAAAAGTGAATAATAATCAGGAAAATTCAGATGAATTATGATTTGCTTTCAGTCACAACACCCATTGTTTTGGTTTCTAGTTAATTGTTTGAGGTGTTTTTTTTTATCATTCTGCAGAAATAAGTAAACACTATTAATATCATCAAATTTTGTTCACCAACTAACCTAAGCGCTTTCTCAATATTTACTGTCATCTGTCACGAAGATATAAAATTAACTGATTTTAAGACACATAAAATACTAATTTTAGGGCAAAAAATACAGAGCGAAATATTCAATAAACCTTTTTGCTAGATAATCGTTAATTATATTGATCGAACTGTATCTTTAAGTATCTAACTTTAAGTAGTTTCAGAATGATGTGATTACACAATTGAATCAACAATATAATTTATATGTCATACATTTTATTGGCATTATTAAAATAAAAGAAACTGTAGTTGGCACTAAACAATAAAGCAAATCAGCTGCCTTCTCTCAAATCGTCAAAACAGTATCAAATCAAATACTGTAAAATACGTATTCGATCAATCACCATGACATATCATACCTAAGCATATAATTAACTTGATAGGGCTATTATTGTTATTATCAAATATATTTACGACTTTGAAAATAACAATGACACCCTCTCTTTCTCTTATGGAATACCCTCAATTATTATAGTGTGTCAATTTAAGTATGAAAAGTGGGCTGGTATGTACAAGGAAAAAAATTGAAACGGAAATTAATGTATTCGACTCACTGAATCTCTTATCCGAGGTTGGGTCGAACCAATTCCAACCTTGAATCTAATCACTACTTATTAGCGGTCATTTTGTGTTAAAGATGCATAATTGCGGGTTTTTCGGAAAAAAATCTATGAAGAACCTATAAGACCTTGTTTCAGCTTCTATACGAATATCAGGGAATTGAGTATTTTTTACGTTGCGGGGCGAAAAGCAAGAACATTTTCTGGAGGAAGTGTTGAAAGGCAGAAGACAATAATGGCGAACTGATACTTATTCTTTAGCACTAAAAACCAGGAAACACAAGGCAAATGTTAGTTGACCAGAGTGTGATTTATGATTATGATTACGGTTGACAGAAGATGATCGAAAGGGTCCAAAATATTCGTACATATTTATACGAGATATGCAATATTGTTATTTGAAAACAAAGGAAAACACGGTGTTTTGTTTTTTTGAGAATGACATCAATGAATGAAAAAAATAAAACAAAAACTATTAGTAATATAATAATGAAATATGGTAATTCATCCAAAAAAGTAACGATTTCGAATAGATAGAAATTTAATTTTTGCTTTAAATTTCACTATTGAGAAAAAACAATCGAATACTTCATCTTAAATCTCAGTCGGTTAGTTGTTCTCAACAGCAAAATGAAATTCGATGTTATTATTCTTCATTTGAAACTTTTGGAGCATTTGCACTTGTAAAAACCGATGTCAAGAAACCATTCGACTATCACTTGAATTTTAGAAAATATGAGATCACAAGCAATTGACAATGCACCCACAATGCAATTAAATCAGTTTTCTCCCGAAAAGGTAGGGCGCAGCGGTCTTAGAATACAAAAATTATATTTTTTTTCAAAAAGCACTCTTTAAGGTGTGTTTTGGACCTCAGATCTTTTCGCTGACAATCATAGATTTCGCCATCATGAAAATTCCCAGTAATATGCAGCCTTCATCACATATGTGTAGACCCAAACTCCATAAATTATCTAATAAACTAATCAAATTTCCGATTTCAACTCTTGCACAAATAGAATCATTGTAAGAATAGTAAAAGTACAGCTACCTTCGTTCTACATGAGTCGGTCGCAACAAAATTGAAGAAATAACATATGCCTAATAAACAAAGCCACAGCTGGTGCAAAACATGAAATATTGAATTTGCTTTTATTCAATAGAAACCACACACAGCACACAATATAATTTGAATGAATTTACCTGAACTCCAAGTGAAGGTCAATAAAATGCAGAAGAACCAGAGTATCCATCGTTCGATTTGTTGCAACGGCATTGCGCAAGTTTCTATCATACAATTGTGGCGCTCTTCAAAGTGCAAAACTGACTAAACTAGAGCACAATTGTGACAATCATAATATTTAAATAAGAATTTAATTAGATTCGAGGTGATGAACAAACACGACATATGAATCAGGCCAACAATAAAATGCTCTGAGGTGATAATTGCCTATCAGATGCAACAAAAAACACGAATAATAGCATCCAGATGGTTTTTGTCAGTTATTTTACCTACCAAATGGACATTATCATCTATACAAACCGATTTGCGACCCAAACGGTATGACGACATTCGTACGGAAGCTTTAGTGATTCCCCAAGGTTTCCTGTCTCCGTGATTATTCAGCATCATGGGTACAGGTGCTGCCGCTGGCCTCGCGTAATATTCTGCATGATCGCAGTGCATGTTTTGAAATCAAACCACCTCAAAAGTCAACTAGTGCGTATTTCTGCTTGTTTTTTGGAAAACTCCAACATTAAAAAAACCCATCTTTGCGAAATATTGCATGCAAAAATTTTATTATTTGCTTCGTTTCTATTTTCTTTTGTGATATCAAATTTGAATAGACAATATGTCTGCATATTTTTATTCAGCACGTGTTCGCTAACACTTGAGAACCATATCCAAGCCGAATTAAATTTTCTATAGAGACAAAAAAAAAACTGCCTGGGAAGTTGTGAATTACGCTAAACTAGTTTTCTTAAAGCTCTATGACCTATTCGATTTAAATAAACAAAATCAAATGGGATTTAGTGTCAAGAAAAATCCAAAATACCGGCAGCATGGCAGCACCTTTCCTGGTTCAAATAACATTTGAATAGTTAAACTACTTAAAATTTATTTAGCCCCTTGTAAAATGGCAACGAAAATAATATTCGTCAGTTGAATAATTCTAGGGCAACCATCTCTATTCCCAATTTATTTAATAATATGAAAATTAATGCGTATACCCCGTTACATACGTTACATACATATTTTCGCATTATATTCCCGGATGTCGTTTCATAGGTTATTTCGGGAAATATGTTACTCTGTTCGACTGTATAATGGCTATACTAACCGAATTAACCGATGAATAACTTTTCTCGAAAAAAACGTCAATCGTTTTGAAGGTTAATTTTCATATATCGACGAGAGAAACATTGGTCTGGCGGTTATTTATGCAGAAAAACTAATGACCGATGTTTGAAAACAAGCCATGAAAAAATTTGTTTTGCTGACAAGTAATGTATATGGAGGTTTTTACTTGAAATTGTGGCGCATAAGTTTTCTAATTGGTTGTTGTTTAACGCATTTTTCCGATCTATTGTAATTTTTTTGAAAATGTACAAAAGCCAATTTAAAAAGACTGTATGCTTGAACTGTGTGTTTGTGTTGATCAGACAAAATTTAATTATCATAATTTCATTTTATTAAGAAGAAAAAAGTGTTTGATGATCTAAACCATGATTATGTTATCATAGTTGAGAATTTATTTACATTTTACTACAAAAATTATTTTTGAATTAAGTATTTAGATAATTTTAATATGGAGAAAGACCAATTATTCTTTTTTATATAAGTTAGAGTATATCGTCAGAAGTCAAAAAAACCTCACCGTATAGCTAGATATTGGTGTATATTTCGCCTTTATTTGATTTTAAGAATTTGCTTAGAGCAAATCCTGAGCCATATTCAATATGTCTCAATGCCAAGTGACATCAGAACCGAATCAAACTGATAGCTTGTCAAAATCAGCGTTTTTTGCGTATTTGTGCAGACTAGTGGTAGGCAAACTGATCCTGCCTTACTCATCTGAAGATAGTACGGAACAGTGCTGCCATTTTAGCATTTTGAATGCTAGATCTAGCATTATTTTTTCCAAAACGGCATTCGAAATTCGGAGTTAGCATCTAGCATTATTTTTAGCATCTAAATTTAGATTTTAGAATTTACAATCTCGCCCATCAAAAATTTCTCAATAATAGCTCTGTTCGGGTACTTTTACTCGCGTTCATGAAAGGAAACTTCCTGAATCATATGGTGGCGGAAATTCATGAAAAATACAAAAACGCGCTCATGGCATTTTCTTAGAAGTAACCAGAAATGACAGTTGTCTGATTTTGAAATGATGATAGTGATTATAAAGTCTAAAATTTAAAGATTATAAAGTCATCTATATTGCTTTAAATATGGTGACGTTCAATTAAATCGTGATGATGCTAAAAATCAGTGATGTGGTCCCATCCACTTCAGACTCCTAAGAGCCTCGGGCATCTACAAGTTCAAGTTTACCAAAGTATGTGCATTCTAGTTCGAATTTTTTTTCTGAATAATGTGAATCAATTGTTTTGTAAGGGCTTCTAATGCAAGCGCACGGATAACGCTGACGAAAAATCTTCGTTATCCGACACTAATACTTTTTCTTCACTTCAAAATAAATAATTGTTGCTGTTTTGATTGTGAGATTTCAAACGATTTTTTGAAAAATATTGGTAGAAATGAGCTTTACGCAAGAGAAAAAGATTTAGATATAACTGATATGTCTGTAATAGATATATAATCATTTTGAGATGTAAATTTTAAACTTCTTATATGTATTTGTTACACATATGAGGGTTGATCTATAAGTAATGATAATGAATATAAATCAAGGTGATTAAACTTAAAATATATATTTATTTTTCAACATAGTCTTCTAACAAGTTAATATATTTAGTCCATCTTTTTTCCAAACCCAGGATACCCTTAGAAAAAAATTCTCTATCTTGACTCTCCCAAAATGCCTCAACAGCGGCCATCACTTCGCTATTCTTATACTTCAAATTTCTTACCCCGAAGGTGTTGTTTGAGCCGAAGAAAGAAGTAGAAGTCACTGGAAGCTAGGTCTGGTGAATGGAGTGAGTGTTCAAGCAGTTCAAATCCTGTTTCTTTAATTGTATCCATCGCAACTGCAGTCTTGTGAACCGGTGCGTTGTTTTGAAGAAACAGAATTCCGGCTCGCAGTTCGCCGCGTTATTTCTCCTTCATCGCCTCTCGCAATTTTCTTGTTTGGTTAGCTTAGTAAGAGCCCAATATAGTGGCTCCCTTTTCCAAATATTCCACCAGAATAATTTTTTCAGCGTCCCAAAAAACTGATGCCATAACCTTTCCTGCTGAACTTGACACTTTGAATTTCTTCGGCGTCGATGAAGAGGGTCGCTTCTAGGTCATCGATTGCATTTTGGTTTCTAGATCAGAATGGTGGATCCAAGTATCGTCCATGGTCACGAAATGTGACAAAAAATTCTCATGATCTGACTGGAACTTTTCGAGGTTCATCCTTGAAATGTCGACTCGTTTCTTCTTATGCTCGTCTGTTAACATTCTCGGTACCCAACGCGCAGAGACCTTCTTCATATGTAATTTGTTGGCAAAGATTTTTCGAACACTACCATATGAGATCATTGTGACCTCAGCTTCATGCCTGAGGGTCACTCTTTGATCTGCCAATACGACATCTTCGACTTTTTTTACGTTGTCTTCAGTGAGGGATGAAGATGGACGTCCTTCGCGGTGTTCATCTTCAGTGGATGTTCTTCTCAGCTTAAACTCCTTGCACTAGCGTGCAACGGTGGAATATGGAGGAGCAGAGTCCCTTAATGTTTCCATCATGTCGCCGTGTATGCCTCTGGTAGACGGTTTTTTCAAACAGAGGTACTAAATAACAGCTATAATTTCGTTTTTCCCCATTTTGATGTTCCCTCTTCGGCTGTACGTCTTCAAATGAATGCAGCTCCTTGGAACTGTGTTATTTCTGGAACTAGTGCTTTTGGCACTCTGACTTCTTTCCTCTGGGTGGGCGTCTTTGAGTATAGCTCCCTGGAATCGACGCCTATTTATATGTGTTTTTTCATGCTGACTTAGTGAGTATATGTAGTAGTAAAAACATTTTGTTTTTGAATTTTATCCGAACTGGAAATAACCGATTATCATTTTATTGATCAACCCTCATATAAATATATACATTATCTTCATATTGAACCATGTTTATTTCAATTAAATAAGAAAGCATTATTTAGCACTATAATTTTAAAAGATCTAGCATTATTTAGCATTAAATAAAATTGAATCTAGCATTATTCCAAAAAAATAAATGGCAGCACTGGTACGGAGGCCTTTAGGCTGAGGACTAGTTCCCTTGCTGTAAATGAATGGAAGGTGGTCAAGGTAGAGATCCGAAACTATCGATAGCACTATCGATAGTATTGACTATCGAAAATTATCGATAGTCTTTTTCCTATCGATAACTGTAGAGGCTCATTTCACCATACTATTCATTCATCATATGAATTTCTTGAACTCCTTAGCTTATTTTTTGTGCAGCCGTATATAACAAGCTACAGTAAGCACGAAATGATCGATTACTCCATTTGAAATATGACTCTGGCTTTTTTAACAAACAAACATTTTATTGGGCTTAAATTAAATTATAAATATGACTTATACCTAATGTACTAGCTTAATGTGTCTTAGTTCTAACAGTTTTAAAACTATACCAAGATCATAGCCTAATGTTAATATATACGTATTATGTATCTGAAATTCTTAACCTAACTTATAATACAGAGGGGAAAGCCCAGTAAAAACCCTCAAAAACTTCATTAAATATGACTCTGGCTGCAGTGTGATATACGTGTATCTACTTGCGCTTTTCTTCTTAAAGTAGAAAAGAGGCTAGTAGAACTCAACTTGATTGTACATAGTCGCTGTGGTTCTCCTTTTCGACCCTCTCCTTGAGCAGAGAGACTACAAAGAGACATGAAAAAAGGGTTTAACCATTTTCGACGGTATAGCAAAAAAAAACTTTCCAGAAACAAATATGTGACAAATATGAACTAATGATATCACTACCATGTGGAATAAACAATTTTTTGGAATCTGTAGAAACATCGACAGAAATTGGGAGTGCATTTTATAGAGGACTCATGGATTCTATCATCATCAACGTGGCACAACAGACCGACGTCGGGCCTTGGCCGCCTGGATCGAGCTCCTCCAATTGTGTCGGTCACGTGACCGCGTCCTCCAATCTTGGAACGGCAATAGTTGTTCGGCGTCCGCATACACTGAGCTCTCCCAACGAGTTCTGGGTCTTCCTCTTGGCCTCGCTCCGTCGACTCGTCGTGCGTTCATGACACGTTTTGGCATGCGGTCGTCATTCATGCGTTGCACGTGCCCCGCCCACTGTAACCGTTGTAATTTCACAATTTTGGAGACTTCCAGCTCATCGTAGAGTTCGTACAACTCATTGTTGTACCGGATGCGCCATCCATCTCGGTCGCGGATAGCCCCGAAAATCCGCCGTAGAACTTTCCGTTCGAAGGTATCGATCATATTTTCGGAAGCTTGGGTCAGGGTCCATGTTTCGCAGCCATAGCACAGCACAGGTCTTATGATAGTTTTATAAACGCGGAGCTTCGTCTTTCTGTGCACATATTTCGATTTCATAATGGGGAGGACCGAGAAGAACGTCTTATTTGTTAGTTGTATCCGTCGCTTGATTTCGTCAGTTTCGTTGGCGTCACTCGATAGGTTGCTACCCAGGTAAGCGAAGTTGTCCACGAATTTGATGCAAAGGTCCCCTACGTTGATGGTCGTGTGCGCTGGCGTCCTTGTCCTAGATTGCATCATAACTTTCGTTTTGTCCTCGTTGATTCGTAGTCCAACTTCATTTGCTGCGGTGTCAAGTCTAAGCAGAAGTTCTTCTGCATCGGTCAGTTTTCGAGCCATGATGTTAATGTCATCCGCGTACGCTGCCAATTGTGTTGACTTAAAAAGTAGCGTGCCGCTGGTGTTGAGGTGCATTGCCCGAATAGCGAACTCAAGTGCCAGGTTGAAGAGCGTGGGCGCTATTCCATCGCCCTGCTTCAGGCCACTCAGAGTTTCAAAAGGATCCGTCAATCTGTTCTGGATCCGGACTTGCGAGACGGAGTTGGTCATCGTCATCTTTATAAGTCTCACTAATTTGGCCTGTATACCAAATTGCAGCATGATGCTATATAGAGCACCTTGGTTGATGCTGTCATATGCTTGTTTAAAGTCGACAAAGATTTGGTATACGTCGACGTCGTATTCCCAGCACTTTTGCAAAATTAGCTTGACCGTAAAGAGCTGGTCGATTGTGGAGCAATCAGATCTGAAACCGCCTTGATACTCGCCAATGATTTCTTGCGCGAACGGTTTAATCCTATACTACAGGATTTTTTACAGAATTTTGTAGGCCGTACAGACTAAGGAGATGCCTCTGTAATTCCCACACCGCAGTTTATCTCCCTTTTTATGTATGGGTCAGATGATGCTTCTGCGCCAATCGTCTGGGATCACCTCAGTCTCCCATATTCGCTGCAGTAGTTGATGTAGCGCACTCAATAAACCCGCCCCACCAGACTTGAGTAGTTCAGCTGGTATCCCGTCAGCGCCCGGCGCTTTGTTGCTTTTCAGTGAACGCAAGGCGAGATCAACTTCTTCTACTGTCGGGGATTGTGTGGATGGAGGGTGACCAACGGTATCGTCATGGAGCTCAGCTTCTGCTACTAGGATATTTGATGGCGGATTCAGAAGCTCTTGGAAGTAGAACGCCCATCGTTTGCTAATACTTTCGGTGTCGCCGATAATACTTCCATCTTTGTCCTTACAGAGGCTAGTCCTGGGTTGGTAGCCATTTTTGATCATGTTTACTAGTCTGTACGCTTGTCTGGTATTCTTACTAACTAGGTTTACATTAATGTTCAGCAACTGCTCGTCAAAGTATTTCCGTTTCTTACGCCTAATTATTCTATTGGATATTCGCCGTAGCTCGTCATATTTTTCCTTTTTGGCTCTGGTTGCACGTTGGACCCATTGTCTGTAGGCCTCGTTCTTTGCGTCAAGTGAGTTTCTGCATTCTTCGTCAAACCATTCATTTCGCGCTCGTCGGGCTTTGTATCCCACAACGTTTTCTGACACATTCTTGATTGTATTTTTGAGCTCTTCCCAGAACTCGTGGACACCTACGTTACTGGAGTCGCGCAGCATTGGTGAGATTCTTTCTTCAAGTGCGGTCGTATACGCCTGAGCCGTATAATCGTGCAGCAAATTCTCAACCGCAAAGATTTTGGGAGGGCTGAATCTCGATTGGTGCACTGAGGAAATTCTGCACCGGTATGCTGTTTTCACCAGGAAATGATCGGAGTCACAGTTAGCTCCGCGGTACGACCGAACATCCATCACACTTGACGCCCATCTCTTGCTAATAAGGACGTGGTCGATCTGGTTGACGGTATGTGCGTCTGGGGATTTCCAGGTCTGCTTATGAATGCGACGATGTGGAAAGCAAGTTGAGCTTACAACAAGGTTCCTGCTGCAAGCGAAGTCAATTAGACGATGGCCGTTATCATTGCATTCTTCATGGAGGCTGTGTCCTCCAGTGGTCCCCCGATGCCAACTTTCATTCCCTACTTTTGCATTGAAATCTCCCAGTAGCATTTTTACATCATTTGATGGAAGTGAGTCGAAGAGAGTTTCAAGGCAGGCATAGAACTCGTCTTTTACAGAGTCTTCTTGTACTTCGGTGGGAGCATGCACATTGATGAGCCAGAGGTTGAAAAATCGCGCCTTGATGCGAATTGCCCACGGCCTTTCGTTTACGGGTTTGAAGTCGGTAACGCGCGACTTAAGCTGCTTATTCACTATGAATGGTACTCCAAACTCCTTGCGTCCCGATGGTTTGCCGCTTGTAAAAATGGTGTGCGATTTCTTGTCGTTGATTTCGCAGCCTAACCAATTTGTTTCTTGGACTGCAGTAATGCTCAATTTGTACTGTTCGACCTGATGAAGGAGGGCCTTTTTGGCCCCCGGTTTGTTCAGGGAGCGTACATTCCAGGTTCCGAAAGAATAATCCGTTGTGCGTTTGCGTGGTCGTCGTTGTTGATCCGTCCAATCCGAGGCTTTTGTTCCAGATTTCTTGGCAGAGGAAGTTTTTACAAGGATGAGTTGTCGGCACATCGCTCAACCATTTCCATGGGGGGCCTCGGTGATAGTTGCTTCAGGAGACTTACCTCGTGCCAAAGTTCACACAACTATGTTGCAGGTCTGACAACGTGGCTAATCCTCCCTAATGACCTGAGACGCTTAGGTGTAATTCAGCCATCAGGCTGCAAATATGCAAGTTTTACTGAGGACAGAGTTACCTCGTTGCCTCAAACCCTCCTCCTTTCTCCGGGCTTGGGACCGGCATATCACAAGTTAGACTTGCGATCGGCGGAGTTCATGGATCCTATGCAGTAGTCTTTTTCGCTACGAAAGTCAATACTCGATGCCGGATTTAGAAAGCAGGGCCCCAGAAGTGAAAAAAATGCTAACCATGCAGCTAATCATTTATGCCATGATTTTGCAAGTTTCATAAAAAAATGATAAAATTTAACAGTGGACAGCCAGACAGAGTGGTTCGTCTACAAATGTTTTATATGGATTTATGCGTAATAAAATAAAGGAAACATCAAGAAATGTCACAGCAGATGCTACAAGTATTATAGCAAAGACAACGTCTTAGTAGCCAAAACGCTTGAGAAGATACATACCCGTTATTACTTTGGAAGATATAGCTATTTCGTTAAGAATAATAACACAATTTTGTATTTAAAATTTTAGGTATACGGCATAGAATTAAACCCAATGCAGGAGTTAGCTCTTAAATATTTACCAACAACAGCAACCTCTGAAGAGTTTAAATGAAATTTTAGCTCTTGATTCCAAACATTGATTGATCGCAGATCTAGACTAAAAGGAGTATACGTGAATATGCTAATATTTTTAAATAAAAATTCTTGGTTCGATTGCCTTCAAAATATCGATGTATCGTAAAATTGAAATATATCTAGCTTCTAATGGCAAAATCGATCTTTAAATGAAAATATTTGAGTTTGAAAGATTTTCTTTCTGAATTAGTTTGAGTTGTATTAAATTGTTGAATTCGCTTTATAAATGTTCATTTTCTGAATAGTAACATTTTTAGGACACCAAATTCAATGGGAAAAATCCAATTGGGAGTGTAAAAAATGTCTTATTTACAGACATCGACACCATAGCATTTCATAGGCTTTCATGAATTCATCTATGAGGTTTTCAATATTATCATCTCCCATTTTGCCCCAAAATGCTTTCACTGCAAATAAAAAATACTTCCAAACTGTTTATATTTCATTAAGTTTTTTTGCTACAAATGGAGAGAACCTGGAAGATTCCTTATTTAAGGTCCAATAAATATCTTCTTTTAATTTTGCATCACTTAATTTATTTTAGGTACTTGAAACCATCACGTTTTTTGGTCCATGGGTTTGAAAAAGTTTTTCATTTGTGCAAGCTTCTTTAGAAGCAGCTTTTATGGCTTAACATATTTTATGCTTGACGTACTTGTTTCAAAAGAATCTCTATGAATCCAAACTTTCCTACTATAGTGTCATCGGTTTCTTTCATTGGCACTGAATGGGCTAAAGAAATAGATGGTTTTGTGTTTCCATTGTGAACCAGGTCCGCTGGCTGTATTTTGATGAATCTATGCAAACTCTCAAGGCAATATGTTTCATACTAAGTTTATTCATCAAACCATCAATATAACAACAGACACATAGTGATCCTTCCATTTTAAAAATACTTGCAAAGGCTGCATTAGTTTTTTTTGCATTGAACTTTTACTTTCATCCAAGAGACTCCACTGTTAAAATATGTAACAAATATGTTCGAATTAGTTGTGACAAGCTCAGGTCACGTACCAAATCATTTGATTCATTCATGTTGAGTCACAACTGGTGTTCTCAGGAAGCTGTGAATCAGATCCTAATGAAAAATTACAATCACCGAGAAATATTTTGTCTAGATTTAAAGGTGCACTATGATACGGGCAGTTTCGGGCTATAAGGCACTGCTCTAAGTCCACAAGTCAAATTTTAATACTACATTTCATCCCTTTGTTTTTTTTTGAAACCTCTCCTATTTTAGTAATACAAAACTAGCCATCAGTTACATGGTCTGTAAGCTCTCTCCACACCATTAGAACTGTAAACGGCAGAGAATTGTTTTCGCCATGTATCCACTGTACTATATTTGTCACAGCAAGTATGAGGATTTAGAGGATTTAGTTTAGAATGGAATGTGTTAGGCATATTATGTGAAAAGGTTATTTAATAACTACATAAATGATACACAAAAAGAGCAATCATTTGGATCTGTGTAAAAGTTTCGTTTGCACTATATGGCTGATACACTTAATCACGATTGAGTTCTTACAGAATTTCCAGCGAAAAAAGACTCGAGGCACTGTAAAAATCTGAGGATACATCTTAGAAAAATTTTAAAGACGAAAAATTGAGCAAAAAGTACCCACGTTGGGCGCCATCGCTTCGGTGGCTCAGCTGATTCAAGTTTCGCAACATCGCATCGAAATTCATGAGCGTTTTCCCCCCTTTAGTTTTCTCATTATTTCAAAGCTCCATCCTGAGGCAAATCTGTGAATACACCATTGATAAAATGTTTAGCCACCAAAAGCTTAATGCTTTAGTATGCTTTTGGTGGGCGACTAATAGGTCTGTGGCATATGAATAAGTTTCAGTTATTAGTTCAGATATGCTACCACCTTTCATCCTCTTCATATCATCAACAACATTAGGTTGGATGTGTTCGCTCGAGTCTCATTT
Organism: Nemotelus pantherinus; assembly: GCA_963978885.1. Classification (NCBI taxonomy): domain Eukaryota; kingdom Metazoa; phylum Arthropoda; class Insecta; order Diptera; family Stratiomyidae; genus Nemotelus; species Nemotelus pantherinus. The sequence goes on along the minus strand of OZ022263.1, from coordinate 50,331,512 downwards.
CAAATCAGCACTATCAAGTTGGATTACCATTTCTTATTGCAAACTTGAGGACATTAACCAAACACTGCGCAATTAAGTGAAATATAAACTTAATATCACAATATTTAAAAAATATATAAGTCCCTAGTTACAATCCAAAACTAAAAACTCCAACAAAAAATAATAAATAACTTTTGCTACTAATAAACTTTTCCTTTTCGTACACGCATATAATGACGCTCTGGGAATATAGCAATTCCATTTCTCTTTTCTGCGATGCTAATTAAAGCAAGCATTATTATTGTCATTGCTTTGAATGTGGGTGGATATTTACAAGTTCGTCGTCTTAAACACATGCTACACACAAGCAAATGCATTTATAGGTATGCTCCCGTTTGTTATTCCCATGCAAACGAAGTCGACACCATTTTCGCATAAATTAGTTGATTTGAGGAGGTTTTGAATTTCAAAAAATTCATTGATTTTTGATTGGTTCATATGTTCTATTGAAAGTTTTATAAGAATGTGACAATGAAATTTAGAAGAAAGAGGGCCAGAAGATATTGAAGGCTAAAAAGCAAGGGTTCATCAATCATTATTGGAAAACTTTGTTCTATTTAAGATATCTCACGTGATTATTGTTTGAAATAGTTGAAATAAATATTGAACGCTAAAAGTTTACGTAGATTGGCTTATTTTGATTTAAGTAGGTTCATCAATGTGTTATAAATTTTATATAAACTCATTTTATATCACCAGATGGAGATATATTTTTGATGTTTGGTGGAAAATCCGTGGAAAATACAACACCGTTAAAAAAAATTTGTCTGAATTGCCTGCACTGCTTTATTTTCAAAGTAGAACTACTGAGGCAACGTATGAGCAAGGATGAAATGCCAAATTTTTTGGGTTCCAGGTTAAGTGTGCCAACATTATCATATTATGTGCTAGCTAAAGATATTAAAAGATTCAAAATAATGAAATATGTATAGCCCCAGGAGCTCTTCGAAATGGCAAATTAATTCAGCTTCCAGAAACATTACACAAAGACAGCAGTTGTTTTGATCAAAACCGAACTGAGTAAAGGCAAACATGAAGTGACTGTTTTCGTGAAAAGCTGTTGGCACTCCTAATATCGATTTTTTTTTTAACAGGCAGCTTTAGTCTGAAAACCCAAAGACAACCTATTTTTGTCGAATTGAAAAGTAGCAAAGAAAAGCAGAGTGTTCACTATATGCATGTGAGAAGAGTAAGATATCGCTTTCATTTCAGAGAAAACATTCAGTTCTGATACCATTCACATACCAACTAAAGCATGCGGATATACTATGCTTAACTCAACAGATAGATAACAGATAGAATCATAATATACCACCACACATAGCATGTCCTCTCCTTGTGCAAAACAAGAAAATCAAACCTTGTTTAGACCGTCACACAATCAAGCCGAACTCATGCTATAAAGCCACATAATCAAATCATAGAGCGTTTAAACTGAGCACCCGCAAATCCATTAAGCCGTCATTGCCACGTTTTGTCTAACAGTTAAGTCAATAATCTAGCAACCCTTGAAACTATTAAGTAGTGAAGTCATCATACAATTATTCCACCAACTCATCAAGTCATCAATACAACAAGCAGCCAGTTCTTCACATGATAGAACCAAGTAGCCATAAAACCATCCAGATTTCCAGCCACCAGGCGCCTAAAGCATCAAACAAGTAATAGTGTTATCAAATCTTCAGGCATTTAAGAGGAGAAAACAGTTTAGAAGTACGTTTTGTAAAAGTACATTTTGTGAAATTAAAAACAACAAAAATAAATTGTTAAACTGAAAGTTTACCATACTTGGCTTACAATAAGGTCCACCTATTTTGTACATTGTATTACAATCTGTTGATACATTGTGTTACAATCTGATAAAGCAGTGTTTTTTGAGTGATTTATCCAGACAGCACCACTGCCACGAGTTATCCATATTTACAAATAACTACTGCCGGATTCTTTTCCCCCTAGTGTAGATGCCTAAAAGACTAGCCAAAAGAACAACCCATGACCCATGGGTAATGCAGTCCCCCTCCCGCGTTATGCGCAGTACTTTCTCAACGTATGTTGAGATTGCGCGCCAGTTCTCCTCGTTCTGCAGTATTGTCTCCACGATCGTCTTAGGCATTGCCAGACCAATCGTGGATTCAATAGTGCGCCTCAAATTTACGAAGTAACCGCACATAAAGAATGTGTGCGCATCATCGATCTCAGTCTCACAGTACCAATTATCAGTGCCACACAGTACAGTTATAAAACCAATTATCTGAGTCTTCCAGAGCCTTTCATCACTTTCACTCAAACGTTGTTGCCAAAATTGCAGTCAGAACCTCAGTTCTGCACAATTCTGAACGAAAGAGGTGCCCTTCATTGCGTTCGGGATTACTCCCGATACCACAATCACAGCACAGGCGATTCGCAGGGCACGCTGGCGCTGAATACTGGCAATGGGCTTTCTGAACTTCTTAGTTCGGAGTGCATCTCCCCAAACTTTCGCTCCATATTGCAAGATGGAATCGGTCGTAACCATCAGTAGCCTACGTCTTGTCTTTCTGGAGCCACCGACATTGGCCATTACATTACTCAGCAAAGTAACGACTACTAGGGCTCTGTCACATGCCCTGCGGATATGAACCAATATGTAGCTTGGTGTCCACGTTCACTCCCGCGATACCTGACCGACTAGCTGGTCTGAACATCCACAGAGTCAATTGTCATGGGCATGACAGCTGGTATCCTTCTCATCGTCAGCATAACAATCTTTGTTTTAGAAACTGCCAGCTGGAGGCCGTGCTCGGTCATCCACCGATCCACTCTCCTCATGACTTGGTTAAGTGTGAGTTGAGCGAATTCACAGATCTGGAAGTGATTACCACTGTGACGTCATTAGCGTAAACTACCAGAAACACATCCGCAGGCATTTCCAAGCGCAGCAGATCATCGTAAATAATGTTCCAAAGGTCAGATCCTAAGATTGACCATTGTGCCGTACCTGAGGTGACAGGCCTCCTTTTGACCATTCGTCGCTTGCGTAGAGTACCCTTCGGTCCTTGAGGTAGTTAGCAAGCCACCAAGCATAGCACAGCTAGCAAGTAGTCAGTGATACGAAACCTCTACCCAAGGGACTGGAGGATGTCCGTCCACCTCGCCGAGTTGAAAGCGTTTTATATGTCCAGCGTTACCAGCAGGACGATCGGTCTGGCTTGATGGCATGCCTTTTCCGCTCTTGCTACAGTCCCAACAACCGCTAAGATGGCATCGATTAATGAAAGAACTTTTCGGAAGCCATGCTGCCTGCAAGAAAGATCGCCAGCAGATCTCACTGCTGACAGCAGCCGCGGCTTGAGCAACCCTTCGAGAAACTTCCCCGCAGTGTCCAGCATGCACAGCGGACGGTATGCTGATGGATTTTCCAGGTCACATTTACCCTTGTCTACGAGTACCAGTTGAGATACTTTCCACCGCGACGGAAAGGCCCCCACGCCCATACATGAATTATACAAATCTAATTATTGACGCGGCTGACTCTCCGCCACGACTTTAAGCGCATCGTCCGGCACCCCATCAGGCCCCAGAACCTTCTGGTTCTTCATCCTGGATACTGCATTGCTCACTCCTCATCCGTAAAGGAAGGAACATCCGCCTGGTTGACGATGTGGGATCATCATCAGTCCTTGGCGGATGCACCGGGAATAGCGAACCAACAATACGCTCCATGGATATCGCATCTATAAGAGTGCTGGCTGCATGCAGCCAAATCTACGAGTGACTACTTTGTAGCCGTCTCCCTACTGATCTGAATTGACCTCATCACAAAGAGCTTGTCATTTGGTGCTACTCAAAACCAATATATCCTGTGAATTTCATATTGATTGAACTATTCGGTCGTGAGTTCTTGTGGACCAAAGGTTCAAGTACTCAAAAAATATATAATTTTATGAAGGGTTACCGTTCTTGCGCGACAAAAAGTTTTACGGATTTCAAGCTGATTGGGTGGGTAAAAGATAAAATGCATCAATCGTTTGCATGTTTTTTTTAAATAACGAAAATATTTCAGCTGAAGCCACAGAGTTGCCCAAACATTCTTATTCATCAATCACACATGCTTATTTTTAGCCAACATAAATACGTCCTGTATATTTCGCGATGACCCGTTATTTCTGTCAGGACAATGATATATATATATATATATATATATATATATATATATATATATATATATATATATATATATATATATATATATATATATATATATATATATATATATATATATATATATATATATATATATATATATATATATATATATATATATATATATATATATATATATATATATATATATATATATATAGGTCTAATGTATTTTTTTATCCAAAATCTCGACAGCGCTCACTATATTCCAAGGCTTTCTTGAATAGATGCGCTGCGCACCTAACCGATTAAGCACATATATTATTAATCACTTGTATATGTAATTATTTATTTGAATATTTCCTCAGGTCATGATGAGCTTTAATAATTGTATCATTGGAACTCTATAATGAAATCAGCGACGAATCTCACGAACACACGTGTGGAAATGATGCTGTCATACTAACATGGTATTTGGTAACTGTAGATATATTACCATTAATCGACAGTCCTATATCAACGCTGTTTAACGGTTTAATATACAACCATCGCGAATTATCTAGAAAACTACATATATTTCACATATTCCCAATTACTACCAAGGAATCACTATCAACGTTTCAGATACGTCAATTCTCATTTGATTTCATCATTCATCATTATCACTAGCCTCCACAATTGGCATCATCTCTAAACTCAACCCTTCAACTACAATCTACATACTTCTAGTCGCCTCATACCAAACAGACATCGCTAGGAACACACACACATATGCAAGCAAACTTAGAACAAAAGCATTTATCCATATTATGTCCTTTCGTTCGATAATTAAATGAATCCCTAGAAATTTATCGACAATTTCCAGTATAAATAATAAGAAGTCGATATAATCAGTGTCAGTGAAGTTTTGGATATCGCTGGAACCAATTCAAAAAATACAATAAGAGTTTTCTTTCAAATGGCATCAATCCGATTGTTCTTTTTCACCGTTTTAGTGGTTGCCTGTCTGATAGCCTGTAGCAGTGCACAAGTAATATCGATTGTATTCAGTTAACTGTGAATGTCCTATTCAGTGCTGGTTTTACGATAATTTATTGTAAATTATAGTATAAAAAAATAGTGAAAACAAAAATCAAATATTCTGTGCAAAAGAATCATAGAGCATTGTTGAAATTGAGTTCTCTTCTATTGAAACAGCTGACGTTCACGCCAGGATGGGGGAAACGCAGTGCTAATAACTTATTTGGATCTTCAGCTGGAATGACTAACAGGCAACTGGGATGTAAAACGTCAACGGAATCTTTAATATCAATTTTCCATTTTATTGAGGTAAATTTTGTTCGTAGCAAAGATCAGTAAGAATCTGTCCTCAAAGCAGAGAAATAAGACAAATTAATTTCTCTCTTTCATTTCAAATAGGCTGAAGCACAAAAGTTTTTAGAATGCAATCAGAAATAATATGATCGCACCGGAGACAATAAACAATGATTTATTTTGGATTAACGACAACAATACAAACCGCAACGACTGTGTATAGTTCCCATGTAAAATATTAATACATACGTTTTGTTTGAATTTAAATTTGACGAGCACTTGTTAGATATTTTTGTTTTGTTTTTTATGCATCCATTACTTATGTATTGTATCTAATATTACAGTAACAATATAGATAAATAAATAATTGGCATAAGTTCAAAAATATGGTGGTTGAATTTTTAATTGTTATTAGGGAGTGAAGAGAATCAATACACATTGAAACGTACTTGGAAGAAAAACAGTTTGAAAGAAATGTTTTGTGAATCCCAAATAGGGCAAATGAAGACTCTTCATTCACGGATTGTGATAACAATTACAAAATTTCTTTACTTATCAGTTTTTTGACGCTTGACGCGTCTTTTTGCCGTAAAGCAGTTAATGGTACTTAAATTGCGGCCTGCGTACAATTTTTTTTTTAACCTTGCAACTAGAGTAAGCAAAGATGATTAGCTTTCTTGGACTTAGTCTTGGCTCTCAGCAAAAAAAAACTATTTTCGCAAGTCAATTATTTTGTTTTGATAGATATTTAAGCAACTTGAATACTCTTGGAACCTTAATATGACGCCGTCTGAATTTTCCACATTTCATCCTAAATACCAGGATGATGAATTTATATTTCATCCTCTAGATTAATCTGTAGAAATTTACGCACAAACTCAGAACTGTCAACGTTTAATTCTTTAAGAAAAAGTTTGATCGATTTGGCTGAGTAGCATCCGAATATATTCAATAATAAACGTCCAGGAGTATTGCATCATTCTCTAAATTTTTCCTGAAATATTTTGAGGAAATTGAATTCATTAAACTCTAAGGAAATCATAGTTAAGCACATCTTGGCAAAGAAATAAGTTGAATCTTCAGATGATTAATCATTTTCTTCCTTCTATGCTGACGGTTTTCCAAATATTCAATTTTGCACACAGTCAGCATTTGTTCTAAAATTTTCATTCGATTTGCTGATGCAAGAACTTCTAATGATATTTAAGACGATTTCAAAACTGTTCTGTATTTAAAGCTTGCATAATTTGTACTATTTGGTCTAATTCATTCTACAGTAGTTCACTTCATCTGATTGAGGAGGATATTCCATATTTTTAAGGATGTTTTTCCTCAACTGTCAAACGTAGTCTCTACATAGCTTAGAAGCGTGAATTTCCCCTCTTTTTCATCACATCAAGCCTTTTCCGCTTAGTAAATTAATACGAAAATGTAATAGTTTTGGTATTTTCTCACTATGATGTAAATTGTGAACAAGTTTCCCACCCGTTCACCACTAACATACCTGTATATAAGAATATATGCCCTGCTTCATTACAGGCTTCCCACATTGTGGAAATATTTTGTGTCCTTGTAAACGGCGCACTTACTGCCTACGCTTAACGCCAAAAAGCTCCAGTTTTAGATTGTCGAAGAGACCTGCTCAACTCCCCAAAGCTTCAATTATTGGGTAGATAGGTCCTGTAACACATATTGACTATCAGGTAGTTTGCGGAATACTACCACTCAAACATTTGTACATACGACTGCATCTTTTTGTAGGGAATATTTTAAATTTGTTATAGAATGTGCCTTAAACAATTTTTTCTTAAAATTTGAGCCATCGATTTTTTTCTTTTTGAAGAATTATTTCCGGCTCTTTAATGTAAATTTATGTTCGAATTATCTTTGAAAAGAACAGTATGAGCATGCGAAAGTTTACTCTCAACATAAATACTCGTGCTAATTCGTGGACGAGACCGCGTGAATGCAAAAAAAAGAAAGATTCACTTAAAGTTCCGCTAATGAATCGAAAGAATTAAAATAGAAGACAGAGTCTTTGATTGTTCAATCAACGATTATTTATTATAAAACGGAATGCTTATTCTTTTAATGATAGATTCGTAATGATCTATGTACGACAACTGGGCGAGAAGTTACCTGACCCGCATCTTTTATTGTGTCTACATTGCTGACACCGAGTCTGGCTTTTCAGAATTCTCTTAGAATTTTTGCAAGCTTAGCCAGACGGTATCGGTTTTCCGCGCTTCTGGAATTTCTGCATCTAACGGCATGTGTACGTTTTTTATCGTAGGTATGTGCTGACGCATACATAACTTACTTTCATTTTTTTTTCAGATCTAGAGATTAAGTGAGGTCCATATTTTATTTACAAAAGTATAAAAAATAAAAAAAAATAAAAGTATAAAACACACATAGACTCTAAACATTTTTTGTAAAAAAAAAGACAGGGAATAGAATGCAAATAAATACAAGGTAAATAAATGACAAATAATAAACACACTCACAAAAAGCTTAAAATTGTGGGGTATAATTGAATTAATTGTAAATCAATAGGGGTAAGGAAGGAATTCGCTTCGAAATTTTTTGTCACCACACACACAATCAAACTTCGCGGTCTATGTTTTCGGCTCATTTCTAATTAAGTAACATTCCAGATTCACTAAGGACGCTTTAAATTCAAAAACTAATATGCTCTGGTCAGTGTGGTACTGTTCAATAAGATATTTTTTCGCTTTTCTGAAGGCTTTTCGTCCGGGGGGACCTTGTTTTCTCCTGTATTGGTCACCACACTCACTACAACCGAATTAGAGGCAATGGCGACCTCAACCGTTTATCGGCCATCGAACGAAATCTCTCAACGCTAGAAGATCATGAAATTTTATTCAAGACAGAACTGAAAACCAATAAACAAAAATTGCTACAAATAGCTCCGATACCCAGCCAAAACGGGAACTGGCTAGATCTCATATTAACTAATAGCTACAATGATATAGTGACTAATCCAACTGTTTATGCAGGAAATTTGTTTGTCAATACTTTTTACCACCCTTCCTTAACAGTTGAGCTGATATGTCCATTTCTTTATTTGACAATAACGCTATCGAGTATGACTTTGGGAATGGTGATTATAAGAGCATTAGTCTAGTCTAGTTGTTGTAATTTTAAACATAGTCGTATGTTTATCATACTATTATAAATTATCTTTGTAATGAATTATGGGATGGTATTGAACGTACTCACAATAATAAATAATTGCAGTTCAGTGTCATATATAATGTACGTATAAATAGAAATAAAATAACAGTGAATCCTTCTTCTTCATCGGGCTGTAACCAAGTGAGTAATAAAATAAAGTTTATTGCCGCTAAGCTGGTCTTATTTTCTTCTCGGAAACAAAATATAACATTGGCGACGAGGATGGGATCCTAACTACACCATTAATTGGATATTGAGATACACCAGCGAAGGGTGATGCAAAAGATTTCCAAGGATTAATAATTAGACATCGGGAAGAAATTAATAGTTAGACATCGGGAAGATGACAACGAGCAACGTGGAATTGGGAGGAGTGAATGCAGTCCCGAATAGTTTTTCGATAGAGCCATTCAACCCAATAAAGTTTGCGAGGTGGTTGCAGCGGCTAGAAGGAGCATTTTCCATCTTTCGTATTACGGATCCAGGTATGAAACGAGACCTTTTATTACATTATATTGACGTCGAGGCATTCGACATTGTTTGCGATGAAGTTTCGCCCGAGCTGCCGAAAGCGAAATCGTACGAGGAATTGGTTCAAGTGCTGGAAGCACATTATAATCCTAAAACCTTGGAGGTAGCGGAATATTATAAATTTCACCATAGGGTTCAGACAGAAGGCGAGCCCATCCGAGACTACATTGCTGCCTTGCGAAAAATGGCAGTCAATTGCAATTTCGGTTCTTTTTTGCAAACCGCACTACGCAATCAGCTTGTTTGTGGGTTACGTGACAAACGTATAGTTGATCGATTGTTAGAATCCAAAAGCCTGACATTCGAAAAAGCGGTAGAAATAGCCTGCAGTCTCGAAAAATCGCAGCAAGATGCATATCAACTGCTGGGGAATTCGGTTAAAGGTGTACATTTCGTACACAAACATAGCTCGCATGCGAATCGAAAAATGAAAAATAAACCAGTACCGATAAAAGTCCCAGAAACAATAAAAAATAAAAAAAATGTTAAGTGTTTTCGGTGTAATGGTGCCCATTATGCAAATGAGTGTAGGCATAAAGATAGTGTTTGCTATGAGTGCAACAAAAAAGGGCACATCAGAATCGCCTGTAGAAGTACAGCCGTTAATTCAATACAGCTGACAAGTCCGGTTTCTTACGTAAATAACGTCGGTAGTGTAGACGAAATACCGAGATTTTGGTTGAAAGTAAATATTAATCATTGTTACGTTAGAATGGAAATAGATAGTGGTTCTGCTGTGTCTTTAATAAGTATCCGGGAATATAACAGAACATTTTCTAATTTGCCTTTAATGCCTTCTACAGTAAAATTAAGGACTTATTGTAACTCCTTTTTAAACGTTTGCGGTACGATTTCGGTAAATGTTTGTATCGGTAGTGTCGGAAGAAAAGATGTTTTATTATACGTGGTTGATAGTGACAGACATGCATTACTCGGACGAGACTGGATTCTTTTGTTTGGATGGAGCGTTTTACATCAGGAAATGAATTCGTAAAATTTTCACAGTAATCTACCTCAATACTGTGAAAATTTTACGATTTCAAATTTGCTAGTGAAATATAAGAAGCTTTTTAATGATGATAGTGGAAAAATAAAAGGGGAACCCGTTCGTTTAGAGTTGAGGGATGGTGCAAAGCCTAAGTTTTTTAGAGCTCGTCCGGTTCCATTCGCATTGAAGCCTAAAATTGAAGAGGAAATTGATGATTTAGTCAACCGGGGAATTTTTGTGAAAGTTGAAAGTTCTGACTGGGCAACGCCTATAGTGCCTGTTGTAAAACCAAACGGAAAGGTTAGGTTATGTGGAGATTTTAAAGTTACTGTGAATCCTCAACTAGTAGTTGATGAGCATCCACTACCGACTGTTGATGAGCTGTTTGCAGTGTTGAGTGGTGGTGAAAAGTTTTCGAAAATAGACTTAAAACGGGCATACTTACAATGGCCAGTCTGTGAAAACGATCAAAACAAGTTAACTTTGTCAACCCATAAAGGGTTGTATAAATGTACACGTATGCTGTACGGTCTGAGTTGCGCGCCAGCAAAGTGGCAACGAAAAATTGAAAGTATTTTGCAGGGAATACCCGGGGTTTGTGTTTTTATCGATGACGTCTGCGTCACAGGTCGAAATGATGCGGAACACTTCAAAAATTTAGAAACAGTTTTTGCAAGATTGTTAGAGTTTGAACTTCGTGTTAATTTAGAAAAAACAGAACTATTTAAAGAGAGTGTAGAATATTGTGGTTATAGAATCGATAAATTAGGTATTCATAAAGCATCTTCCAAAGTAGAGGCGGTAATTAACGCACCGCGACCGGCAAATATCTCCGACCTGCGTTCTTTTTTAGGGTTAATTAATTACTATGGACGTTTTTTTAAGCACTTAAGTGCACTTTTGGAACCATTCCATAAGCTGTTGCGAGGAAATGAAAAGTGGAAGTGGACAGATGAATGTGAAGATACATACAAACGACTAAAAGAAGAGTTCCGGAAAGAAACTTTTCTGGTGCATTACTCGCCAGAGCTCCCTATAATGTTGGCTACAGATGCATCGCCAATAGGTGTAGGGGCAGTATTATCACACAAGTTTCCAGATGGCACGGAAAAACCCATACAATTCGCATCACAGACGTTGTCCAGTACCCAAAGAAAATGGTCGCAGATAGATAAGGAAGCATACGCTATAATTTTTGGGGTAAAGAAATTTTATCAATTTCTGTACGGTCGGCAGTTTACTTTATACACTGACCATAACCCATTGGTACAAATCTTTAATCCTCAGAAGAGTTTGCCCCACATGTCTGCATCTAGAATGCAGCACTATGCTATTTTCTTGCAAGGATTTACATATTCTATCAAATATAAGCCTTCGAAATTGAATGGCAATGCCGATGCGCTGTCCAGATTACCAATTGCACCAAATGGCAGCGAAGTGCTAATAGAAGAGGCTGATGTTTTCGAATTGAATCAAATTCAATCTATGCCTCTGACAGCAAATGAAATAGCAAAAGCAACGAGGTTTGATAATCAATTAAAAGTGCTGTTTGCTGGTTTAGAGCAAGGAAAAAATGTTCCGAAAACTGATAGATTTGGAATAAATCAAGAAGAGTTTTCGATCCAGAGCGGTTGCATAATGCGCGGGTTAAGGGTATTAGTACCGGAGAAGTACAGGAAGGTAGTTTTGAATGACCTTCACTCGGCTCATTTTGGAATTAGCCGATTAAAAGCGATGGCTAGAAGTTTTTGTTGGTGGCCTGGAATCGATACCGACATTGAAGAGCTGGTAAGAGAATGCTTACCTTGCTCCAAATATAAAAAAGACCCGCCAAAGGTAGCACCACATCACTGGATTCAATCAAACCGACCATTTCAAAGAGTTCATATTGATTTTGCTGGCCCTTTTATGGGAGTTTATTTTCTTTTACTAATTGATTCATTTTCGAAGTGGCCAGAAATTCACATAATGAAGACTTTAAGCTCAGAAAACACAATTAAAATTTTAAAAGCAATTTTCAATACATTTGGACTACCACAAATGATTTGTTCCGACAACGGTGCACAATTGACGAGTGCTTCATTTCAAAACTTCCTGAAATCAAATGGAATTACACATAAGAGAATAGCACCATATCATCCGTCAACAAATGGGCAAGTTGAGCGATACGTTGGTACACTGAAGCAGAAAATGCGATCTCTGATTGGAGACAGGGGTGAACTGCAAGATAAATTATACGAAATCCTAATGCATTACAGAATAACTCCCCATCCTTCGACGGGAAAATCTCCAGCTGAGATTATTTTCAATTATCGTGTCAAAACAAGGTTTGACCTATTATTGCCCAACATTGACAGGAAGGAAAAAGGTTACCTTGAGGAATTGAAATCATGCCGTAATTTCAATGAAGGTGACCGGGTTGCCGTAAGAAATTACTCAGATAAAAATAAATGGAAATTCGGAAACATTTGTAAAAAAATTGGAAAACTTCATTACAATATAAAATTAGATGACGGACGTTTTTGGCATCGACATGTAGATCAAATCCGAAAGACTGGAACGACTGTACAAGATCCGATTCCTGACACCACGATGACTGACTTTTTAGACGTAGATAGTGACCAAGACCAAGCCAATCAATCGTTGCTTCCGTTAACGCAAAATCAAAATGATGTAACTGATGAAAATGAACGTGGTAATGAAAACGGATTAAGAAGGAGTTCCAGGATAGTAAAACCAGTAGATAGACTTAACTATCAAAGTTTTTGAAAATATATATATATATTCGTACACTGTATCCATGTAAAGCTAGTGACTAAGTTTTTGAGTTATATACATAAATATGTATAAATTTTTGGTTATGTAAAACACACGAAGTGTTATAAAATAATTATTAAGGTAAAATGAAAGAAATTACACTAAGTGATATGAATTAATGAATCTAGCAGTCAAAACGCCAGTGGCCTTTTAAGAGGGGAGGATCTGTTGTAATTTTAAACATAGTCGTATGTTTATCATACTATTATAAATTATCTTTGTAATGAATTATGGGATGGTATTGAACGTACTCACAATAATAAATAATTGCAGTTCAGTGTCATATATAATGTACGTATAAATAGAAATAAAATAACAGTGAATCCTTCTTCTTCATCGGGCTGTAACCAAGTGAGTAATAAAATAAAGTTTATTGCCGCTAAGCTGGTCTTATTTTCTTCTCGGAAACAAAATATAACACTAGTCTAGTCTAGTGCTTTTTCAAAGCGAGAGTTGGTTGATGCTGTGTTTTTATTCTATGAATTTCTTTTTGCCCCAAATAAAAAATATGTCCCAAATATTAAGAGAAAAGGTAAAATGTTTGGATAACTGTTTAGGGTATTATCGGAACCAAAAAAAACAGACTTTATAAAGTAATTAAATTCAATATGGTTATCAGAGATAATATTCAGGATAAATACAGTGGGTTAACACAAGGATTGTGAATTAACACGAAATCCCGCGGATCATGTGAGTGCTATGTTAATATCATGGGCGATAACATAGTTCATGATCAAAAAGTTTTTTGATTTCGTAAACATCAAAAGGGAAACTTTTGTGACCGCTTCCATATTTTCAGTGTTAAATTAAATATAAAATATTCATGTTCACAAATAAAAACACCGCCATACTTTTTAACATTTTTTTTATTTAAATTACGTTTAGAGAGTCTGAAATAAACACTAATTTTAGTATGTTATCAACACATAACATTTGTTTACAAAATATTACCGCAAAATCTTCATGAAGCTGAGCCTGCGCATCTTTGTCTAAGCTTGGTTCATACTGTTCACAATATATGCATTTACTGCAGACACATCCAGCATTCTGTAAAGTAGGAAATACATATTGGCCCAAGCAAGACCAACAGAGGCTATGGCCAATATGTGTACACCCCCTTGGTGCGAGCTGGGCTGATGTTGGGCTCACTCCCAGCCCGAGTGGATTTTTGGCCAATATGTTGGGCCAATATGTATTTGAAGCATGAAATATTGCCATAGGCCAACGTTGTGTTCGTCGAGAAGTTGAGTAGATAGCACATTTCTGGTCCAACATATCAGCACCGCCTTTGGTTTGGTTGTAAAACATTATCACTGCAGATTTTTGCGTATTTTTATCAATGCTTGGTGTATGATGCATGCTGGATAGAATAAGCACGGATTTATTTGGCTTTGGCACAAAAGACGCCAATGTCGCATCTGACGTGAATCCAAAAATGAATGAACCAACTTCCCGATAACGGTTAGGAAGATATTGTGGAGGGATTTCTCGTTTATTTTTCTTTAGGGTACCTACGAGAGTCAGCAGTTTTTGCTTCAGGATGTTTAGAAGCTCCACTGAGTTAAACCAATTATCAGTTGTTACGTTTCTGTGGGTACCTTCAATAGAGGCTACCAATTTCAAAACTGACTGCGTAGGTTTGTTCAGTGTTTGGTGTTCAACCGGTAAGGCATGGCTGTCAGAATCTTTTCCCAAGTACAGCTAGGCATCTGGAAGGTATCTATTTCTGGCATCAGTAATACACATAATTTTTAGGCCATATTTGTGCGGTTTTTTTGGAATATACATCTTGAACTTGCACCTGTCACGGAAAGCTACTAACATCTCGTCTATGCAAGCGTAACTGCCAATTGAACAAACTTCTTTGTTATTCCGTATCAACATGACAAACAGCTGAGATATTGGCGCTGCTACATCACTGTTACGGCGTTCATCTCGGGTGCTCGCATCATCAAAACGAAGGCAATTGAGCAGTACTTCAAATCTGTTTTTACTCATTATGCAGCGATAGATTTCTCTACCTGTCCCATCTGTATTGTACCAGCATGTGTAATGTGTATGGTTTTCTTTGAAAATAGCATACCAATGAAAGCTTTCATTTCAATCACACTTAGGTCTTGAACGCATGTTTTGTTTTGATACTTAGACTTGATTTTTTCGATTATTTCATTTGTACGCCGTACTATTTCTTCTAACATATCATCTCTAAAAAACAACTTCCATAAGTCGAGGGGTTTTGTATTTCTGTGCAAAACATCTCTAAAGTTAAGTTTGAGACCAGGTGGTTGTTGTATAATGTTATGTTGCAAAGCTCTAGACCTTGAAACAGGAGGATAAGCAGTCCAACGAAAACCGTTTTTACCAAAGTAATTTCGATATCTTGTCAGTGCAACATCGTCATCGGATAATGAATTTCCGATCGAAGACCTTACGTCGTTTTCTTCATCGATATCATGCTGTTGCTCTGACTCGTTACCTTCTATTTTTGAGTCTGATTGGCACTCGCCATCGATTACGTGGTCCAATGGAACATGGTCTCTGTCAACTGCAGTCTTCATTCGGTATTTCTGGAACGTTTTGATCCTCTAACTATGAATCAGATTCTTCTAACCATCTAACAATATTTTCATCACGCTCAGATATTAGAAACCTACAAACACAAAAAAATATATATCGTCACAAAAATAACTTAACAACCTAACGTAGATCACCATGACCGCACGCAAAATATTATAACCTGTAATTATTAAACGCGCGCACGTGTCAATTAGTCGAGCGCTGAGCGCGTACTGACGGGGGACGGCAAAAAGTACATATACTCACAGGTGCACAATTTGAGAAACAACGGAAATATTTGAAAAATAAGAAGCACTGGAGTCACTGTGACCGACGCTAGGTGGTTAGGGGTTAAGGAAGTATTTTGTTAATGTACAGGCTTGTCTAGTTTGTTTTCTTTCAAACATTCAACAGCACATTGTCTGGCATTCATAGCAATAGAGTCAAATCAGCCCGAAAGCAGTTCTTGCTCTTTATCTTGAAATATCTATATAATCCATAGGAATTTGTTAACTTGTCATCATACAGATACAGACTAAGTCTTTTAAATCTATTAACTATATCCTCACGGCGGATGGTCATATGCTCCTGTTTTACTTTTGATGTCATTAGGTATCTAATCAATCTTATTTATTTATTATTTATTATTATTCTAATCTCATTTAACAGAAAATCCAATTATAAAATGAGATACAAAAAATAAGAAAAATCATTAATATAAAGGAAAACAGGAATAAAAATAATAGTAATAAAAAGTGAAGAGAAAAATGCACAATAAAAATAACTAAGAGACTACGTTAACATATCAATAACATGTTTTTTAAAAGAATGAAAAGGCATGGATAAAAAACCAAACTGATGCTCATCGTGGCTTCTAAGTATCCTAGGTATTGGTGAGTTAAAACACACAAGAGTACGTGCATAAGGAGTAAGGAATAGCGATTGAGTTATAACCGGGCGATCAGACACACGCGAATGTTGGAAGAGAGTAAGCCATGATAAAGCTTAAAAGCTTATTATCCAGGAATATTCTGCGAGTACTCAGCAAATGGAGATTCAAGAAAAGCAGACGGTCATCATAAGGACGATAAGCAAAGGACGATAAGCAAAGAATTGCAAAGCGAGAGCAGCGCAGAACGAAACCAGCTACTTTTGAAGACTTAGCAACCACAAAAGAAACATGCAGATCAAATTTTAACTTCGGATCAAAGATGATGCCGAGGTCTTTATGTTGATCCACATGCTTCAAAAGACTATCACTCAAAAAGTATTCAAAGGAAATGGGATTAGGCTTATTGGAAAAAGACATCACGAAACACTTGGAAACATTAAGATCAAGGAAGTTCGCAGAGCACCAATCACTTAAAACAAAGAGATCCGATTGTAACTTACAACAATCATTTTGTGAAGCGACAGCACGGAAAATTTTAAGGTCATCAGCATACAACAGAGAGTCAGACTGAAGGTTACAAGGAAGGTCATTCATAAACAATGTGAAAAACAGAGGACCAAGGATGGAACTTTGGGGAACACCAGAAGTAGGAAAGAAATGGGAGGAAGAACAACCATTAAACACAACACGGCAGACGCAATCATTGATGTAGGTAAAAAGCCAAGATGTAAGGGAACTGGAAACAACAACATTACAGATCTTATCCAACAGCACTGAGTGGTTTACCCTGTCAAATGCTTTCGCGAAGTCAGTGTAAATCAAATCAGCTTGAAGACCATTGTCCAAAGTATACGCGACGAAGTTAGTGAATTCCACTAAATTCGTAGTCGTTGAACGTCCTTAGATGAAACCATGTTGCTCTACAGAAAATAAATGACTATAAGCACCATGAATTCGGTCATGAACAATCCGCTCAAGCAACTTCGGAAAGCAGGACAAGCGTGATATAGGACGGTAGTTGGCCACATTGCCATTGTCTCCCGATTTTAAAATCGGAAAAACATTGGCAGCTTTCAGGTATAAGGAAAAACACTAACAGACAAACTCAAATTAAATAATATAGACAAAGGTACACATAAAGAAGATGACTTAACAAACACATTAGGAATGCCATCTGGGCCACTGCTTGCTGAGTGATCCAACAAGGATATTAAGATTTCAGCCTCCAGAGGCTTGGTCATCACAAAATTATGGTGAGAAAACACAGCCGCAGCAGAACTCCCTGAAGCAAAATTAGGAGAGGAAAATGAAGAAGCAAAGAACTTGGCAAATAATTCACAAGTTTCTTGGGGGATAGAAGCTGAAGTTTCCTCAAGAAAAAAAGTGTCAGGAAACCGGTTGCTAGTTTTTAAGGATCGGACATATGACCAGAAAGGTTTCGAGTTATCTGAGGAAAGACTCGCTTCAATATGGGCGAAATAACCACGTTTCGCTTCTTCAACAGTCTTTTTAGCCACTGCTCGCAGAGACCGATAATGCTGAAACGCTTCAACAGATAAACTACGAAGAAATTCATTACGGGCCTTATCTTTCTCGCGCAAAGCTTTTGATACTGCGACAGAAAACCAAGCAGGACAAGAACCACGACAAGAACGAGACAAGGAGTAAATCTAGAAACAATGGAATTAAGGAGAGAGTAAAAAGAAGAAACAGCATCATTTATATCAAGCCCACGAAAAAAAGAAAACCAATTGATAGGGAGGAGTTCGGCAGCAATAAGTTCATAATCTGCCCTAAAAAAGTTGAAAGACGGTACAGCTATGCTTTTGGTGCGTGGACTATTTGATAAACAAAAATCAATGGAAAGAGGGGGATGATGAGGGTCAGGATCAACGTAAGGAAAGGATGATGCAGAAATAGATAGATTAGAAGAAGGAAAATTAGAAAAAATAAGGTCTAACAAACGATTATTATTATTAGGAATGTAATTAAATTGGGATAAGGAACAAAACAAAAGAAATGATGAGAAGGAAATTGAAAGTGCATTGGTAGAGGAGATGGTTAAAGACGAGAGGTCTCATTGAATAGAAGGCAAATTGAAGTCACCACAAACAACAATAGGGGAATGAGGATAGTAAGACATAATAAAATCAGATAGCTCACTATAAAAACATTCATACGGGGAGAGGGATGCACTACAAGGCACATATACAGATACAAGTAATAAACAAACGTTATGTGATAGGGAAATACGGACAGCAACGCACTCAACAGGATGAGACACCACGAAGCTAGCACAAAGTGAACTAGACAGAGATTTACGAACGGCAATTAAGACTCCACCACCATCTGCTTTATTCGTTAAATCTCGATTGCGATCATGGCTGAAAACATTATGCTGGGGAAAGAACTCATCACTAAAAAGATCCGTTGAATGCCAAGTTTCAGTCAAACAGACGAAATCATCGGAAGCAATTATAGAGGCTAGCCTGATTTGTACTAATTTGGTTCTTAGTCCACGAACGTTCTGATAATAGAGGTTAAAACGTTGATTTTTAGGTAGACAGGAACTAATTACACTGGTTGGACCCGGGCCGGAGTTTTGCGAAAATTTCCTCGCTCTCGGGGTTCAAATTCCTTAACCAAAGCTCCCGAAGGCCAGAAATCACGGCGCCCAATCGCGCTTAGTTCAATCGGAAGCGTAAGCAAGAATGAGCCCACAATACGGCTGCTGTCCGAATCGTTTGTAAGCTTCTTGCAAGAAACGTTGACATATAACCCTTAGACATATACAACATATACAACTTCAAGTCCTCTACAGATGTATCAGCCGCAACACGAGAAAGGAAGATTTGAAGAGGAGGAGATACCACTCTAATGAGACCATTAGAATCGTCATCATTGGCACTACTAGATCTACTAGGTTGTAGTGCTAGATCTACTAGGTTGTGCTTCTGTCCAAAATGATAGCTAATAAGTAAAGCGAACGAGGCTCATGCGCTTACTGAATGAACACCGATACCACACAGACTACACCAACAATGAGCCAATCAAAAGATACTGGAAAATATTCCATAGGCTCCGAAAATACTATTCCCCGTCCATATCCAAAATAAAAATTGTCTTACATCAGGACACACATAAAAAAACAAAATACATCACAAATTTTTTTGCAGTTTTTTTACTTTATCTTATTTTACTTACTTTATTATATCATGTACACTACAAATGTATTTAATATGTTAAACCTTAATGAGTTGTATTTTATCTAAGTACGCTTTGTTTCGTTTGAAAAAATTTATAAATGTGAAACTTATTCTATTATCAGTACAACATTTTTGCATAGATGTAGTTGAACATGTACACACCATGTATTTGAACCCATGCGTACATACTTGGTATACAATACTAATCATGCTATTATTGAAAAAAATCAATCGAAATCGCACTGTAATATATGTATCACAGGGTCGGTATCAGGTCGTCCGTTGATGCAGCAATAAACAAAAATATATGCAGGGTGTAAACGTAATAAGAATTCGTGAGGGCTAACAATGTGCCACAGAAAAACTAATTTACGATAAACATCAAACAAGACAGCATATCACAATGAATTTCAATTGATAGATATGTTTAAAATGAAGTACAGCAAAAGGAAAGCATTACATGGAAGTAGTAATAAAATAAATTTCGTAGTTTGTTTTTTTTATTATTACGTCACAGTGAATTTGGCTAGAATATCTTCAACAAATATTTTTGCTTTTAATTGTAAATTATGATTCAATAAATTTCATTTTTCATTGCATCCTCCATCACATGCGTAGAAGCAATTATTAGATACATTTCATTAAACTTCTCTGCACACATGAATATATTTCAACATGATTTTGATTACTATTGAAAAACATTATCTATATCTGTTTTCATTCAGTTAACTTTCACTGTACACTAATACATTTCGCTTTAAACAAAAGTTTCAACTCGACGTAGACAGATGACGCCTCAAACCATCAGCTCATACTGCAACCATTCAATTCAAGCTTTGTTTGTTATTTCCAGTCTGGATTTGGAAGATAATTAGCTTCAAGCGAAATTTTACATAGATACTAATGAAAATTAATGAAATAATACGACTTTTTTGGAAAAAGAAGCAGAACTGACTACACCATGTTTTCAAAGTTCAACCTATAATAGTCAATAAAGCTGCTGTACCGTACGTCGATCTTCTCGATTTCTCCAATTGGCGTCATATCTTCAATGTACTCGTATTTTACTTGCTTTAACTTGTAAACTTGAATTTTAGACTAATTATGTTTAAAATTCATAGCTAGATAATAATTTGAGGAGGGATGCAAATGAAAGTATTGTGGGATAGTGTTCGTTCGCTCATTTTCAAGAATTATCTCATCGAAAAATTAGTGATATTCTTCATTGGAAATACTAAAATCTGTAAATGTAAAAATCTGTAATTGCGTAGTGAAATTCGGGTTCTTGCCTGCGGTCGCATCGAAATCTTTGGCTTGTTTATAAATAATTTCCGTCAAACAAACACTTTATTAGGCTACATGGAATTAGAAAAGATTTAGATTAGAAAAGATGTTATTGCTATTATTTTCTCAGATAAGTCTAAAGTTTGAAGACCTTTTTTTAATAATAATTAATTTTAAATTTTACACACATAACTTAAACTAAGGAGTATTTAACATAAAAAAATCTTATATCTAGCGACTTTACTATTTTCGCCTGCTGGCTTTTATCGGATTGTAATTATTTTTTTCATCATTTATTTATTTTTTTGTTACTGACACTTATAGAATATTACCCAGGTTGTTAATGACCTAAGGTTTACTTAGCTATTTTATACTTAAATGGTTTGAGGACCAAGCATTTGAAAATGTATGCCAACATCACTTTGCCTAAAAATTCTATTCATAGTATAAAAAAAACTATTGAGGCTGCAAAGAATGCGTGATCAGGCCATCTGAATTTTTTCGGAAAATATTGATAAAAGTAGGTCCTTGATAAATTAAAATCAAATCAGCCACGACTATATTTCTGTGGGGAAAATAAATTCGAAACACGTATGGAGAATGAAAATTGTATGAAGTGTATGTAAAATAATGTTTAAGGCTTGATTATGATAATGTTCCGAAAATCCTTAGCCACACGCTGGTGCTGAGTGCTTAAAAGTAGGCAAAGAATATTTATAAAATTTCGTGCTGGAATAACTTCTTACAGAATCATCTGATCCTAACGGAATTCATAGGACGCTTTAGAATCTTCTACAAAAAAATCGTATTTTACAATGAAAACCAACTCATATAAAAATCTTATGCTTTGTTTTCACATCCAAAGCAAAACTCTTAAAATTGAAGAACGGTAACCGTCCTCCAATTTACCTATATTTTAAGCATCAAAAACTTCTGTTCGCGAGAACTCACCACTCAATTTTCAGATACAGTTGAAATTCACAGAATGTATTGGTATTAAGTAGGACCAGGTCTGACAGAAGCGATTTTGGAATGCGGGCAACTCTGTGTCAGTGGTGCCATCTTGAAAAGTTATAAGGAAAACAAACTGCTTTTGGCCTATGAATTCTGATTCAGTTGTAAAATTTGCATGAAATTAGCACAGTAGCTGAACGTTACTCTAAGCCGTATTTGATGGAAATTTGGTTGAAAATTTCGGTTGGTGCTGCCAGCTATGGTAATTTTGGTGTCTTGGGTTTTGAAAATTCGCTCAGGAAAATAAAGCTTTTTGCCCTGTAACTTCCAGTGCAGTCATGGAATCAAAGCGAATGGCATATGATAAATGGAACTTAATATAGGCACTATTCAGAAGCAATCTGGCTAAAAAGTCATGATAGGGTTGCCAGCTATTGTTGGTTTTGTATTTATTAGCAATATCTTTATTAAGGCGGCGATACATGTAACATTTTCAGAAAATCGAGTTTCTTTTTTTTTGCATAAATAGTTAAATTAACATCTAAAAAATAAACGTACTGAAGGACTTCTGTATGGGCCTGGAATCGCTACTTAGTTGGTAAGTCACTGTAATCATAGAGTTTCTGTGTGTCAAAGCTACGCGTTTTTTCCCGAAACGTTTTTTTTTTAATTGGCGGGCAAGACAACTCAAAAAGTTCTCAACCGATTCTTATGAAGCCTAGCACACGTTTTTTCTATAGTATACGCTTCTAACTGAACCTCAATAATGCCAAACAATTCTTCAAAATTTAGCATTTTCGACCCAAAAACTGTCGAAAAAAGGGTGGAAAATCGTACTTTTTTTATGAGGCGTGCTAATACACGATTTTTGACTTATTTTATTTTTCTTGGCTCAACTAGAAGATATTTGTTTAGTAAACACACTCCAATCCATTTTTTTTTTGATTTCATATTGCTGTAACTGATGCTAAAAATCCCGCCGATTGATGCCTTTCGTCGAGAGGGTCTCAGGAGATTGGTTACTACGGCGGCCATTTTGAAAAAAAAAATTAAATAAAATCAGATTCTTGTGTTCTAATATGCAATGCATAAACATGGTCACTTTCAAAACGATTCATTTATTCCTTATATTTTAAATAAGCCTCTGAAAAACGGTCTAAATTCAGGCATTTACATGTATCGCCGGCCTTAAGCGATTTTATCGTAAAATTTTTAAACGGTAATGATCTTGTAGTGACAATAAACAATAAATATTAAGTTTTCGAAAATTTGAAAACTTTGGCGACTGGTAACCCTAAATTTCTTTGTACCCCTATAACTTCCAATGCAGTCATCGGATCAAAACGAAATTCGCAGGGTAGGCTGATTTCAATGTGAGGCAGATGTGTGTGTGGCTTTGGTGCTAGCGAATGATTGCCATTACGAGGCGTTTTTCGCTATTTTCGTATTAATAAATGCTTACATTAAGTATTCATATCTCGAATATTTGCAATGAAAATAAGTTACCAATGTTTAAATTTTCTAAGTTCTGAGCATCTTTCGTTTTTTGATCCCAAACAGCTTTCTATCCCTGTAACTTTCGATGAAATCATCGGATAAAATCGAGATCGATTGAGT
Source organism: Nemotelus pantherinus (assembly GCA_963978885.1). NCBI lineage: Eukaryota > Metazoa > Arthropoda > Insecta > Diptera > Stratiomyidae > Nemotelus > Nemotelus pantherinus. Next base: position 50,307,994 of record OZ022263.1, on the reverse strand, counting down.
TATTTGATTTTGACGTGAGGCAATTGTGGGAGACTTTTAGTTGCTGTGATGGTAAAGTGTTGCAGCTGCATTTTCTTTGTTTATGTTATGCTATGATATTTTCAAAGCTTTGCAGTGTTTGGCTTTCCTAAATCTTGAAATTCATGCAAGTGGTAGTCCTGAAATCATTTCTCCCCTATGAGTTTAAATGCGTTGTTAAAATCAAAGTGGCTTTGCACTCGAAACAGGTTGAAGAACGTATGGTAGAATATGCACTCAAAATCTGCACGATTCTTCTGTTGTTTATCGAACATTAGTATTTCTAGCGGTTCAGGTTCGCTAGAGTTTTTTTTTGTCAAGGCATGTCAACTGAACCTGCCAAGAGCCTACTAACAAATGTGATGATAGTCGATCATTGGCAAGAAAATAGTGTCATCCCTGTAAGTCTTCAGTCGTAAATTAAACATTTTGTAGCCGCATTATAAAACAAAACAAGGAGAAAGTTTTTTGTCTGGAAAGGACAAATGGTTGATATTTCGAGTGTAATCCACCTCTTCTTCACTGTCCATCAGTATTCAATTACTTGTAACGGAAAGAATGATCTTTAAACCAAAATGTATGTATGTATGTATTTTATTCAACCGTAATATTTACAACTGTTTCTATTAACTTCACAAATTATTTAAGAGATTGAGCAATAGCTCTTGCAACTATAAATACGTTAGTACCTTGTTTTTAACAAAAGAAAATTTTATATGATTACCTAATCAGACTTGATTTCATTAGCAAGAGGAAACTGGGAAAGAAAAACCTCTTATAATTTTTTTTTTTTTTTAAATAAAACTTAACCTAACTTAGCTAAATGTGATATAACTGTTATTATCTCTAAATTATATTTCCGAAAAACATAGGCGAAGGAAAGTTTTAGTTCTCTAATAATCTAGATAATAAAGGATTTTGTGCCAACCGGCAAGAAGTTTCAAATGTTTCTTTACATGCTTCAATTTTTGTGTGAATATAGCTGATTTTCGAGAGGCGGTGGAGAGCAGACGTGGAAAAATAAAATGGTAGATTTAACATCATTTTTAATGTTTTATTCTGCTTGGTTTGTAACTTCTTTATGTGCGATTTGGCACAAGTGCACCATGCGGCTGCAGCGTATAAAAGTACTGGCTGAAAGATAGTCTTATAAAGTAAGAGCTTATTTTCCGATGACAGCGTCGACCTTCTATGAATTGGAGGATAAAGAATTTTAATAAGCTTGTCACACTTTTTAATAGCAGTCTCAATATTTGCTTGGAAAGTCATTTTTTTATCTAGAACAACTCCTAAGTATTTTATAGTGCAATTGTTCCAGTCCTTTCTGCAGTTATTAAGTACTAAAGGGCTGGATGGCCTTAGTTCAGATTTGCGGTTTCTTGTGAAGAATAGCGCTTCCGTTTTGCTTGCATTAGCACGAATTTTCCATTTAGAAAAGTAAGTTGTTAATATATTGAATCCATCTGCTATAAAGTTTGATATTTCGCTGGGATATTTTGAGCTACAAAGTATGACCGTATCGTCCGCGAAAAGGCCGATTTCGCAATTTGGAGGCTTTGGGATATCACTTATAAAAATGTTAAAGAGAGTAGGGCTGATGACCGATCCCTGTGGCACTCCTGCGGGAATGAGAAACTTCTCAGATGTGGAACCGTTTAGGGTTACTTGAAATTTTCTGCCACTTAAAAAATCGAGAACTATTTTGCACAGATATGTCGGAAAACCAAGTCTATGCATTTTATACACCAATCCATTGTGCCAGACGGAATCAAAGGCTTTTTCAATGTCAAGAATAACCATACCCGTCGATTTCCTTGTCCTGAAATTCGATTGTACAATATTTTTGACCCGTACAATTTGATGGACGGGGCTATGGTGCTTCCTGAAACCAAATTGTTCGTCTGGCAGAATATTATTACCCGTGATAAAATTTGTAATGCGTTCTTTTAATACTTTTTCGAAAACTTTCGCCACAGTACTGAGAAGGCTAATTGGTATGTAGCTACTCAACTCAGACTTAGCTTTGCCGGGTTTTTGTATGCATATTATTGATGCATTTTTCCAAAGGTGAGGAAAGTATGATAAGCGTATGCACGCATTTATAATGTGGCAGAGATAGATTGCAGTTTTTTTGTGCATATTTTTGAGAAAGCAAATTGGTATTTTGTCCGGCCCAGTTGAAATTTTATTTTTGAACGAATTAATGGTTGAAAGAATAGTTTTTGAAGTGATGAAAGGAGGGTCAATGCGAGACTCTTTGATCCTCTCGATTCTTGAATTTACCATTCGTTCTGTCTCATTGTCGCTCATGTTAAAAGTGATTAAATGTTGCCTAGCGAAATGATTGCCAAAAGCTTTGACGTTTTCATTATTTGATGTGAGAAGCTCCTGGTTAACTTGAATAGGAGGGATATAGTTGCTTCGTTTTTTCAGCGCTTTTGACACGTTCCAAAAAGATCTGGAACCTTTTTTGAGAGAAGAGAGCTTATCTTTCCAATATTTGTTCTTTAGCTCATAAATTTCATTGATTATGATGCTCTTGAGCCGATTAAATTCTATTTTATACATTGGTTGCCTGGTTCTCTGCCACAAGCGACGGACTGCATTTCGTTGTGCAATTAGTGCTATAATGACAGGAGTAAGCTTAAGTCGATCCGGTCTATCATTTGTGATCTTGGGAATCGATTGCTCAGCGGCTTCGAAAAGAATATTATTAAAATTTTCTACGTGGTTATCTATATCGTGTTTTGTGGAAAAATCAGAAAGAGTTTGATTATGATTTGTAAGGCACTGTGTGACACGCGAAAAGCGTGCCCAGTTGGCTTTTCGGAACACGTACTTTTTTGGCACACACTCAGTGACTGGTTGGTCTCTTATGCTGAACATAACCGGTAGATGATCAGATGGTAATGCTGTAATAGTGAAAGGTGGGGTGACGTTCTGACCATAATTAGTCAGGATTATGTCTAGATTTGAAGGATTTCCTCTAGTAGATTTCGGAAAATAAGTAGGAGTTGGAGAAAATAGTACATCAAACTGACTAGTGACTAATTTATTGCGTAATAACAAGCCCCAGCGATTGAATGTATGATTTTGAAATACAGAAAAAATTAAATCTGATTAAATAAATAGAAAATTCTATTTAGAATTTATTAGACAAGAAGACATTGTAAAAACTATTAATTTACAACGACCATCATACATTTTAATATCGCGAAAACCACTTTTTAAAACATTTTCCATGCATCTTGACAAACAAGAAACAAACATAAGGTTCATTCAAAATTCTTCTCATTGTTTCGAGAAACAGACATAAATTTCATTGAATACCACGCACGTCTGTCTTTCCAACAAACAATCAGACCAAATTTCATTTACAGCCGGCATCATTTTAGTCACACTTTTATATAATAATTACATGACTCAATTTTTGTATTTGATATTCAAAGCGCATATTTGGCAGCATTGAAAAGTAGTTCGTAATCGAAGTCATTTTGCACAGTTGGTTACGTGCGTATTTTCATTCAAAGTTTAGCAATCAAATACATAATAGACGAGTCATTACACATGAATTGTGTGGGAATATGTTTGCTAATGAAAATCCGCTTAACTTAACGATGTTAACACCACTAGTTTAAAGTGCTGCTAAAAGATGTTTGAAAAACGTTAAATTTATAACTAAAAAACTCCCTCTATGTTTATTTTTATAAAGATTATCTTTTGCTAAAAATCTCTGCACTTAGATCTTTGTTAACAAACATTTTAACAAACATTTTATTGGGCTTAAATTATATTATAAAAATGACTTATACCTAATGTACTAGCTTAATATGTCTTAGGTCTAACAGTTTTAAAACTATACCAAGATCTTAGCCTAATGTTAGTATGTACGTATTATTTATCTGAAATTCTTAACCTAACTTATAATATAGAGGGGAAAGCCCAGTAAAACCCCTCAAAAACTTCATTTTTGGAGCAACACTAGGAGCGAATTAATAAAGAGGAGTGAAGGAAATTTGGGATAGGGGTGTGATGACAGGGAAGCACTTAGATCTTTGTTTTTTTTCAATTTCACATTTTTTCAGGCGTAAAAAATATTCGACGGGAAAATATGACTCAGTTACTTAAAGAGTTTTTAACCACTAACTAAACTTTTGAAACATTAATTTGTATGTGTTTGACTAGATTTAAACATTTTTGGATGGATGATTTATGGCAAAAATTTGTTTCAGCTCTTTCCTTTTTTAAATTTTGATCAACTGTTTTAAATATTATTTTTATTGGTAGTTTTATTTTCTTAATGCACTGACTACATGTATCACCATTTCTATATTTATTGGCGACGAGAACGAGTCTTTTTTGAAATCTCAATAGCTACTATCTTATTCGCCTTCTTGAAAACTGCAAATTATTCTTCCAGAGCACTCACTTAATCTAAATTATCTAAATACATTCTTAGAAGGTCCTCGAATTGTTAATGATAAGCTTTTTTATTAATTTCACTATCGTGACTAATGTATATTTTTGTATATTCGCTCGTTGTTCTTTTCTAATAACTCTCATGCAATTTCTTGAATGAGCAGCCCAACATACAAGAAGTCTGTCTGATAATTTGCGGTGGATACCTTAACACATAATAAAATACTATAAAATCATCACCTTAAAATCATGGAAATCAAAACCTTAAAATCATGGAAATCAAATATCCAAGTGGACATAGCTAAAGCCTTTTTCACGCATTGACAGGGTTTAATATCTCACAAAATGAGTAAAGTCATATTGGCTACCAAGAAGTTTCATAGTAAAGCGCATTATTAAATAAATGCAGCAAAATTCACCGTTTTCCAACAATAAAAACATATTTTTTTTACTGAACAAACTTAGAATTTTATTTCTCATACAAACAATTTCATCTTACATCAAAATATGAATTTGTATATTCGATTTTAATACTTTATGCTTACAAACATATGCAAAAGCATTTTACACTTTTCCTCCAGGACATGGTTTATCGCGAATAACCCCTGAAGTACACGACATCTCATCACTAACTGTGACTGAATTTTCAGCAAAATACCTTTATGTAAGAACACGTATTTTCAAAACTACCAAAATACAATGGATGGAATTATTCTAATCGTACTACTAATAAATACAATAATTTAAAGACAAGCTCGATCTTGAAGATTTGACATCGTACTTTTCAGCCTTAGCGTGATTTCAGGCTTCTTAAAACTAGGAATAAATAGGTTAAAGTCCAATTCGTTTTAGCTGGTTGTTGCTGTCTTTTCGTATTTTAGAAGTTTCTCGTAATTTGGTGGATCCAGTCGAGATAGTGTGAAACTCGAACGTATACACCAGGCACATTGACTTGACCGCATCCAATGCCCCAGGATACGACTCCAACGACATTCCAGGCTCCGTTACGTTCGCAGACCATTGGTCCGCCACCGTCACCTTTGCATGCATCCTTGCCTTCTTCACCGCCAGCACAAACAAAACCAGGATTCAGGACATAATTGTATCCCAAACGAGTTTGACGGAGTTGTTGCTGACATTGTTGGTTGCTCAGAACCGGAACGTCGACTTCCTTCAAAATATTCTGGTACTTTCCGAACGAGCCAAAGGCATCCTTGCCCCACCCGGTAGTCCAGCATCGTTGCCCAGTAAAGTCTGAGAATTTATCAGGTAAGCAGGCTGGACTGATGTGTGGTGATTTGCTGAAGTCGATGGGACGATCCAATTTCAAAATGGCCAAGTCGTTGTCTAAGGTGCCAGCGTAGTATTCCGGATGGACATGCACAGAGATTATGTCACGTTCAATGTAAGGGAAGAACTCCACATCGTGGTTGACATCCCATTCGCCCAGACGGACGCGGAGATCAAAGCCGCTGTAACTGTAGTTTGAAAAAAATAAATAAGAATCCACCTGCAAATACGAAAGCACAATGAACTTACGTTTTAATACAATGGGCGGCAGTTATAATATGTTGGCCATCGATGATTGTTCCTCCACATACATAAACGGACTCTTTTGGATCCTTCTTCAGAATAGCGGCTTGCCAAGGATATTCTCCAAATTCACTGTCACCATCGATGTACACTGGATTCTTGATACGACCGGTTATACCGTTGGTGTTCCGGACTCCGCACCTTCCAAACTGTTGCTGTTGTTGTTGTGGTGGGCCGAGCGGACGACGACAGCACACTTGGTCTGGCCTGCATTGCTGTGGTTTTCCTCCGTAGAAGGCTTGACGCTGCAAAAAAAAATTATTATTAATTTTTGAAAATGCTGTGGAGTGTGAAGAGTTTGATTCGCTTAGATCTCAGTGCCACCTTTGAAATCAGAACTTCGTCGTGTGAGTCAGAACTGCGCTTCTTACGGGTACTGGGGAAAACTACATTTTTTCCACCAGCCGCATGGCCTGGAGTATCCGCTGGTGCAGTTCTATACTGATTTGATAGACGCTCCACACCACCGAATTCCCTCTGCTGCCTTCGGTTGGAATTGTAGCTGTACTGGTCAGCATAAGCTGTCGATGGGAAAGCAAATCCTCCAGATACATTAGCACTACGCCTGTAGTATTCATCTCCATGGTATTCTGGGTATAAACCATTTCCTCCATCCCCGACAGTCGTCGGTCCGAATCCTGCACTTTCCCGATAGTATGGACCAGGAAATTCGTAATTTCCAGTTTCGTAGCTAGGGATTACTTCAGGGTAAAAATCAGGCCCAGACGGAGGATGTCCGTGTTGATAATGTGGAGGTGGATGTGAGTAATGATGTTCTGGATGATAGATAGGTGGAGGTGGAGGATATTCGTGATGTGAGTGATGATGATAATGTTCATGTTTGTTCAGAAAACTTTGTTTTTTCGCTTCGAACAACTGACCAACTTTGTGGATAATGTGCTCGTTGGGGGTAACATGGAAATTGACCAATGGCTTAACTAATTTCTCGCCAAATTCATTTTTGGTCACTTGTAATGATACAAGCGGATTGACATTCAAAAGTCCAAGATTCAATCCATTCGGACTAATCGATCCAAAATGTTGATTCGGTGCTGGATAGCCACCGCCGAGAGCGTTGAAAGGATATCCTCCTGATGGATACGGAAGTCCAAATGATACTCCGAAAGTTGGGAGGATTTTCCTTTTTTGAAATTCAAAATCCGTAACTGGAACATTCAAACGCTGTTCGCAGGGAAAATACAAAATAACAAAAGTATAAATCCACATGTTCAACAAGATTAACCACAAGAAGAAGAAAATTATTGTCACGGACGTTATAGACGTTCAAGAACAATCACCCCGAAATTAGAACATTAGCTAAGTGCGTGCTTGTTTGTTTCGGATGTGGGTGGTTAATTCCACTTTGTGTGCAGTTAGTCAGAGTTAAGAAATTGTGTTGGATTGTTCTATCAGTACCTACGAAACAACAGAACGATTATCTGGATCATCACATTGATTTCTTGGATTTGAATGCAAAATTTTCTTGCTTGTTTCCCTGACTGAATAGATTTCAAAAGTCGTGTTACGTTTAATTTTGAATTAGTTGTTAGGAATTTAGGTTCACCCTCTGTATTGATAGATATTGCCAAAATTTTATCGTGAGCACCGAGACAATCCTTAATGCGGAAAATCGTTTTCCAGATGATCTTTCATCCTAAGCAGCCAGCGAAGTGCATAAATAGCATTGTGGTCAATCAAGTGAACGTAATTATTCTTTTGTTATTTTTGTATGAGAGTCAGAAATGAAATGATGATATAAGCAGCTCTTTTGAAGTTTTGATAAACATAAAGGCAAATCGAAAACTAATTAGTGACACTGATAAGCGAACTATAAGCCTAAACAAATACGAGTTAAATAATCTTACCCCTTGGACATCAGCAGCGTTGTCTGCAGCGTTGTCTGCAGCGTCTTCCGACACTTTTTCCTGAGCTTCTGAAACTTCACGTTTCGATTTCTTGGATTCTGTTGACTCCGGTTTTTGATCGTTTTCTGCGTTATTGACATCTGAACGAGTTGTATTTGTTGCTGCTTCGTCACTGAGTGCTTCGATATCTTTGCCTAGATTTCTTGGATCCAACGGAAGAATCAAGTCATCTTTACGTCCGATACGGTCAGCAGCAGGGCATTGCTGATAAGGAACACAAATGCAGTCAAATGAGCCTTGACGAGCTGTCTCGAATCCTTGTTGGAATTCACCGTTATTGAACTGACTGTATTGGCTGTTGAACTGCGATGCGGGATTGTATATGCCATTGTTGTTGTTCGGTCCGTTAACATTTAATTCTTTTTTGAAATAGTTGGGGTTAGAAGAATGGAAGCTCCCACTCTCGCCACTTCCAAATCCACCGTTGAAACCTCCTGCGTTTTGTTGACTGAAACCACCACCGTTGAAACCTCCAGAGTTAGATGAGCCAAAACCGCCACTGTTAAAGCTTCCCGAGTTAGAAGAACCAAAACTACCGCCACTGAAACCACCTGAACCAAGAGCTCCGCTGAGAGGTGCCCCTGAGCCAAATGATCCCAAGCCTGGATTCAAGCTTGGATTAAATCCTGATTCGGAAACTGGTTTGATTGATGTGTACAAACCACCTCCAGCCGGGCCTTTACCCGAGTTGATTCCGTTGAAGTTACTCGAAAGCAATGAACTTCCGGCAGATGCGGCATTGAAACCCGCACTAAATGCAGACGATGGCTGGGGTTTCAAATCATATCCAGATGAACCACTGATTGATGCAAAATCTCCACCAATGCCATTGCCTGTCGCAATCGGGACTGGAACATTTGGGATTTTATCTCCTCCCTCAACATGGTGGAAATGATGATGAACGTGTTGCTGAAGAGGAGTTACTGGTGTACCTGCCGCACCCCCTTGAACAATCGTTGGTTTTCCAGGTCCGAATTGATTCGCAGATGCAGAGCCGAATTGGTCATGTGAGAGTTCGCCGAATGAGCTACTTTGATGATGAATTTTCTCTCCAAAACCTTCGAATGCGTAAGGAGGTTCGGGGTCTGTGACGACAGGACCAGGTGGTTTCGAGCCATAGATAATAGCTCCTGGTGGTGGTTTAGTGAATTCAAAATCACTGTTCGCAAATGATGGTCCTGGATAAACTGGTCCTGGGAATGGCCTGTTTGAAGGCCCTTCAAAACCTACTTTACGTGGAGGTCCGTACTTTCCTGGTGCGTGTGGTGGTGGTGGTGGTGGCCCGAAGTGGCTGGATGGTGGTGGAGGACCAAACTTTGATGGTGGAGGTCCGAAAGTGTTAATGCCTGGACCTGGACCATATTTTCCTGGAGGTGGCATTGGCCTTGGTGGCCCGTATGGTCCACGAGGTGGCGCTCCATGATAGTATCCAGGTGGTGGTCCATATGGTCGTTTTTCTTGCGTATCGTCGCATTGCATTAAACCAAGACTGCAGAGTTTCTCGCGAATAAGGTTTCTAGCTTCAGCATCATCACCTCTTTGAAGAGCTTCTTGAACGCTAGGGTCTGTGTAAACCTCATCGTAACCGTCAAGATTTCGACCTTGTCTCGAAGAATCCAAAATTATATTCACAACTTCGTCAATCGATGTATCGTTGCTATAGATTTCCTGCTCACTATAGATGTGGCGTCCCTCGCCTTCTGGTTTCTGAGGTTCTGGCGTCGTTTCAGCATTTTCGGCGGCAGCTTCGTCAGAACGACGAATGTTCTCGCCATCGGTTACAAGTGGTTTTTCCTCTTTATTCCAAGACCAGGAATCTTCAGCGACGACCGCAGCGAGCAGAACCGCTGCTATGATGACAGTTTTAATTCTCATGTTACCTGTAATCAAAGAAAATACTATTTTATATCCAATTGCAATTTGTTCCGAATTTGATCGACCTTAAAATCAAAAATAAACAGCCCATAAATTCCGAACTGAATACATTTGGAAATGCATTCAACAATATTATATCACCACGAATGTAACCAAACACGATTTGGTAATAATAAATCACATAACCGCTCCAGCGGTCAAGCCGCTCGCTCCAGCGGTCAAGCCGCTCGCCCCAGCAGTTCGTTGTGCCCGTTTCACCGAGCATGGTGTTGAGGAGATTTTTTTTGTCTTCAAGATGCAGAAGCTCAAGTACTCCGAGTTGAAAGTGAAATTTCGCTGCCGCTAAGGCTTGCTGGTAACGAAATGCACTCGACTTTATAGTCAGACTAGATGCGGCTGGCTATTACAAGCTATATCTAAACCCGACTCTAACTAACCGGAGCAAAATTCGACGAACAATTATAATTGTTTTCAAGCTTCACTTGGCGCGACGTGCTCATCAAGCTCTGCCAAGACTGTAACGACTAGTACGAGTACTTTCGTCCACGGTCGGATAACTATCTATTCTTACTTAACCTCTGAGACAAAGGTGATTATGTGATGCATCCAGGTGATGTGGTAATGTTGTAAAAAGATACAAGATGCTAAGCAGAAATGCAAATTAAACATTGTTACGATTAAGTAGAAAGTGTAGTGCGGCTGAAAAGGTGATAAAATGCGAACGTTGTAGTACTCATGAGATTTACATGAACCTTTGTTTTTAATTTGCAGGTATGACATAGACCTGTGATTGCACCGGAAGTAAAAGAGAAAATTTAAATGATTTTTGCTAATCAGATACGGGCATCAGATGCAAGTTGCAGGAAGATGGTGAAAGTGGAAAAGATTGATGTAGTCTAATTAACTGCATAGTGATATTGAAATTGCTTATGGACTAAAACGTTTCAATTGCTAATTGCTTGTGCCTAGTTAGCGGAGTATTTCCTTGCAATGTTCGACTTAATTATGTTCTTAAATCGAGATTATTTTTCGCTCATTATGATAGAGATTAATTGAAAAAAAGAACACGTTTAGGATAATTTATTGGAATTTGGTTTGAGAGCAATGAAACATAGACCATCACAAATTCGCTTCATATACCCAGAGATTAAACTGTTAATTCCAGGACTAGCAGGTATGGTTAGTAATTTGCTTCAAACATCATCCATACCGCTTGTCTCTTCAAAGGCTTACTTATGCGACACGAATAAGAAATAAAAGTCACACGCTATAATCCCACGATCAAAACATTAAACGAAAATTACTTAAAATGACTTTGCGGATGATCAGACCCACAGATTACACAACTCCTGCATGACTCATCGGTAGCAGAGCAATAAACTCAGTGAAAGTTTGGTACCACATAGTGAACGCACTCAATGCACTTTTCTTCAACGTAACTACCATCTGTCTCCCAGTTACATCACAGCTATCCACTCCGTTTCACAATTGTCCGCTCGAAACTCCACTAGGCCGCGATATTCCAACCATATCAAAATAAATTACCTTTACTCCCCAACTGAGCCAGCGACAAAAATAATCCACAAAGGTGAAAAGGTCCTTAAAATCGATCAAGCACTAGTGCTTTTCCTCTGTTACTCAACAAAAAAAAACTTCACAAACTAATGAAAATTCAAATATTTCGGAGGATCCCTCGCGTTCGCCAAAAAGCGAGCTACTAAATTTAAATTTCACCGGTCTCCAAATATTATATTACGAATCCCACCAAATGGATCCCTACCCTGGCTGGATATATTTGCAATGCTGTTGGGATCGGATCGGATAGGCTCAGCTAACACGATTGTTCACTTAAAGCCCCGGTACGGTTCAAGTGACTATCTTCGCTGTTTGCGTACAGACGCGATCTGAAGACTTTACAATGACTTTACATCGATTTATTTACGACACAAGCAGTGGCGCTCAAACGCAAAATCTACCTTGGTTCACTGAATCTCGGATTGTTTTCGGATTGTTACCTTTTTTCCTTCTGTGAGAATTCACGTTGTCGAAGCACTTTCACTATCCGTGGGTGATATGCGTTTTGCGACGAAGCAACGACAATAACGATTACGATAATGACTGTGGCCGTTACAGTTTTACTTTGTCAATTTTGTAACACGCTTTTCGTCGTTCTGTCCAAAAATTGTCTTTATTTCGTAAAAGACGTTATGCAGTGTAGTTAATAATTTTTAAATTACAGATGAACTACCGAAAACAGAAATTGACTAGTAAGGAAAGCTGTTGATAGCGAGAAGAATTGAACTGATAGCTTAAGGTGGAACGAATATGGTTTTATATACGTAACCATTATATCGGTAGCTTTTTGGTAGCTAGTTTGACCTCATGTCGTATAACTGACAGTAGAAGCACATGAAGAGCCAGTCTTTCCCGGACTTGGAATTGAGTCACTTATCGTAACCTTGGTGCGAAATACGACGTTAATTATCGTAAATGCAATATTATTCGCAGTGAAGAGGTCGACAAGTTTACGGAAAACCCAACCTAGCTACGGGGACTGGGTCGAATAGATATTTTTCTTCTTGAGGACAAATAATTTTATTTGATCTAAATCGTTGAGGACGAATAATTTTATTTGAGGAAATTCAGGTGCTATAAAAATGAACATGTATATCGATAATGTGCTACTTCACCAGCCACATAAATGCTTCCTAAAGTCAATTTCTATTGTTTTGTTATAAATGATAAGTTTATGGAGAAGAATTGATCAATATAAACAACGATTGAAATTGTTATATTCTACCAATTTTGCATTATCAAATATCAATAGAAAAAAATTCAGAAGATTTTCCATGTGAGTTGCATTAGTGAAGCTAAAAGAAAAAACCCTGAATGATATTAAATCTCTCAAGCAATTCACCAAAAGAATAAAGTGCATAAATCGTGCTTAATTGTAATCATAGCATCATGAAAAAAAACAACACGTTTGTTTAAAATATTGCCTGTATGTTGAAGTCTTATTCCAGGGAAATTTTGAAGCGAATTATGTAATAGAAACATATCATTCGATCAAGTTACCCTGGAGGGAAGACTAAATTGTGATTAGCCGTGGAGCGCACGAACATCTAAATTACCATTGATTTAATTATAAAGAAAAGCGTATATCGAAGTACACCCCACGGGATTCAAGAGATGTTATCATGAGCAACATCATGATCTCAGAATAAATAATCCTATCTATCCGAATGTGAAGTTATTAATTCCATTACTCAGTTTACTCAGGCTCATATTCCGAGCTAGCAGGGCCCAAAGCTTGATGCGCGGTCCCTCGTCCAGAGGCCCATACCCTAGGAGCCAGTTATATACCCACTAAACATCTACCTCTAGCAAAGATCAATACATCCTGACAGGATGATCCTGTGAATTTCAGATTGATCTAATTAGTCCGGGGAAATCTAACATGGTGCTTCGGAAAAATTAGGGGAAAGCTGAATTTTGGTGTGAACCTTGGTACTGGCGTGTTGAACAAAATGTCAAAAGTCCCTATCGACCCGAGTGCTGCGTCGCTTTTTATACGGGGTCAAAGGTCACCAAAAGTGACCTTTCCTAAATATCTCAGTAACGGCTACGTCTTCAGAAAAACAATGTAAGCGAATTTGTAGCTTAGCAAATTTTCAACAAAAAAGATTAGATAGCTTTTTCCTGTAACCATAACCGTTTTTGAGATATATTGATCTAAACATTTGTTACTAACAGCACCCTCATTCTCATCGGCATGTTGATATTATCCGATTTTGATTACGACTTGGCATGTTTGTGAGTTTGTTTTTCTATATTTAAGAGGCGCATGAAAAAAACATGTACACAAACTTATCTTCCAGACTCCAGGGTAGGTGGAAAAGTGTGCTCCGAAAAGTTCCCCCCTCCCCCTTTGCCATAAAACGGTATCCCTGAGCATCCATCCCAAATCTTCAGAAATGAGCTCGTTGCCTACTCTTTGCCCACAGTTAAGCAAGGTAGGATCACTTTTTATCCTATTAATTGCCTATTCTTGACATCGCACGACCAGCCCTACATCCACATCCTTCCCACACCCTACCCACCCCCGCAAACGAACCACCCCGGAATACCCGGTTTTTTTAGTTTTTTTTCCATACCGTCTTATCCCATGAACGATCAGGGCAAGGTCACGTAACTTCAGGTGCAAATTGGTTTCGAGACGTGTCATATTCCTTTGGCGCTATGCAGCCATCACAGGATTGGTAAAAAACTGATTATTCGGGGATAATCTGCATCGGATTGAGCTCCTATAATGTCAGGAATGAGCGTTTACAGAATTATGCCATGATATTATCTTGCTTTTTCATGCTCCTAGGCCCATGATATGTTACAAAACCTATTTCCACCTGCAATTTGGTTGTTTTGTCCTGCTTTTTCGTGGAATATCCCATAAATGATGCCGCAATATAGTTTTTTTCGGAGAAGAGAGTAGCGAACAGATGTCCCTACAAGTTTTATGGCAAAGGGGGGCGGGGGGTGGTGGTAACTTTTCGGAATACACTTTTCCACCTACCCTGGAATCTGGTAGATAAGTTTGTGTACATGTTTTTTTCATGCGCCTCTTAAATATAGAAAAACAAACTCACAAACATGCCAAGTCGTAATCAAAATCGGATAATATCAACATGCCGATGAGAATGAGGGTGCTGTTAGTAACAAATGTTTAGATCAATATATCTCAAAAACGGTTATGGTTACAGGAAAAAGCTATCTAATCTTTTTTGTTGAAAATTTGCTAAACTAGAAATTCGTCATACATTGTTTTTCTGAAGACGTAGCCGTTACTGAGATATTTAGGAAAGGTCACTTTTGGTGACCTTTGGCCCCGTATAAAAAGCGACGCAGCACTCGGATCGATGGGGACTTTTGACATTTTGTTCAACACGCCAGTACCAAGGTTCACACCAAAATTCAGCTTTCCCCTAATTTTTCCGAAGTTTCGCCTTTTTTGTGTCGGATTTCACTGGGCTATAATGACTGACTCGTGAGCTCTCGCGTGCACAAATTTTAGGTGCTCAAAAAATAGATAAATTTGTAAAGGGTTACCGCTCTTGCGGAACCCAGACTTTTATTAATTCTATTCTGACAGTATGAACAAAGTTTTAAATTGCTATCTCGTTTGCTTTTCCCAAAAACTTTCTACCCGCTTTAGGTAAAAAAATTTCCAAAACGTTATCATATCCAAGTTTGAAACATAAACAGAATTCATGTGATATACTTGTTTATTTCAAAAGTAATTTGTTAATAGAATTATAAAATATATTAAAATGTCCGACATTTCACACTAAAGTGTGTCACACTAAAATTGTTTCTAGTATTAGTATTTTCTTTGAAAATCAGTGAAAACTTAACTTGAAAGTGAGTTCCCGAGACGGAGACAGACCTCCAAAAAATCACAAACTTTATTTTATTATGGGTATTAACTTGCTGGATTAATTCGATATCTCAATCAGTACGGTAAAAAATTGCGAATCTACTTAGATAATAAATAATCTTTATATCTCAAAAAAAATGTACATACATTAGAATAAATTTTTAGTGATTATATTAACAAATCTTCTTAGTAAAGACCAAAAACCAAAATATTGTTATTAGCTATGCGATTTGAAAATATATTTCTTGGAGAGCGTGACAGGTTACCGATCAGCAAATAAAGTCGAAAATCTATAGACGACCAACTCGTTAGTAAAATGAAATCAGAAGACAGATTTAAGAAGTTGTTATTGTTCTAAGTATATTAGTCAGTTTTGGAAAAGTGATGACAACTCTAGATGTAAGTGTGGTAGACTATCGGAAGTTCAATGATCTTACGGTGGACGATAAGCTCACGTGGTAAAATGTTGACTTGATACGGAATAAACTTGCCTTTGGGGTTGAAGAATGCCTCAGCAACATTCCACAATCTAATGAACAACATTCTTAGAGATTTTATCAACAGGACAGGTAGACTATCTAAATGTCCTCCTAATATTTAGTACAAGATGCGCTATCTTTTATGCCGGTATGTAAACATTGAATAACTTTTAAAAAAATGACAGCCGATTTCTATAAATGAGGTATTTTTATTTAATTTGGTCCTTTGCAATTTATTTGGACTAGTTTGTGAATACAACATCAATTGAGTGCCCGCCTTTGTTGACCGAAGCAAAATGTGCCCTTTTTTCTGCGTTTTTCATTACCTTTTCGAGCACCTCGGCCGGTATAGCGATGATATCGGCACCAAGGTTTGCCTTGAGCTCGTCAATGGTCTGAGGCTTGCTAACGTACACTTTGCTTTTTTGCTTTGCCCGCAAAACCAGTAATATAAATTTTGATTACCGCCTCAATAATGTTGCAATCAATAATGTTGACAATGTCATCGACCTCGGGGTTACTTTGGATAAAAAGCTGCGTTTTAATTTACACTATGACAAAGTCTTAAGCAAAGCTAATAAGCAGCTTGGATTCATCAAAAGACGTGCGAAGGAATTCAAAAACCTATGGGTCACGAAGTCTTTATACATAGCTCTAGTTCGGCCATTGCTCGAATATGCATGTATTGTCTGGCACCCTACCTTTGATATCCATAGCGATAGGCTCGAATCGGTACAGAAGCAGTTCTTGCTATTTGCGTTGAGAGATCTGTATAATCCCTACGAATTTGATAATCTACCTTCATACAGATACAGGCTAAATCTCTTAAATCTATCAAGTCTATCTTCGCGGAGAATAGTCATATGCTCCTGCTTTACTTTTGATGTTATTAGGGGCTTGATCAATGTTGTGTCCCTGTCCAATAAGATCACCTTCAACGAATCAGTAAAGCAGACGAGGCACACACGTTTACTCAATGAATACCGACACCACACAGTTTACGCCAACAATGAGCCAATCAATAAATGTTGCAAAATATTCATTAGCTTCTCAAAACACTATTCCCCAACCATTTCCCGATCTAGGTTTAAAACTGCTCTGATTAAGGTGCTCACGTCATGAATGCCCTATCCAAATCCCTACACGCTAAAAAATCATTGTTCTACCCTTAATATATTTTGCAGCTAATATATTTATATTGAAAACATTTCTTAATATTATTATATTGACCTAGCAATAACATTATATTGCCCGCACATAGCACTCTTAAAATTTTATATATTAACATGCGTGTGGTGAACTTGTCTGTTACAATATTATATTAGTAGGCCAATATTAAATAGTAAAATGGCAATAAGTTATATTAGCATCTTACAATACTATTGGTATGCCAATAATTAATATTTACGTGCCAAAATATTATAGTAACATAGCAATAAGTTATGTTAACGTCTTACAATAGTATATTGGTATACCAATGATTAATATTAACACACCATATGCTTAAGTAGCTGTATTAGAATGTCGATATGATTTTTTCATAGTCCCAAGAGGTCCCCCATCTATGTACTAACCGCGCCCAACACTGCTTAACTTCCATGATCGGACAAGATTAGGTTATTCCATTGTGCTATTGCCGCATTTAATATTAGCATCCTAAATAACAATATGAGCAATGTACTTTGTTGTTTGACCAACAAGTTCACCACCCTTGGTTAATACATTGGCTTAGTAATATATTTATGTTAAGATGTTAAAACATTTATATTTACAGATGTTCTTAACATAAAAAGTTAACAGCTTAATATATAATGTTAAACTGCAAATATAATATTGTAACTTCCTAACATAAAATATTGAGCTGCTAAAATTCTGTATTAGTGACAATGCTTTTACTATAATAATATTAAGATGTTAATGTATTGATGTCGGTCATTTCTCAGCGTGTACCAAAGATGGTTATATTTTTAAAATTCGTTCATTATTGTTTATTGTACAAATTTATACAAATTGTTAAATATTAATTGTAAGTGTTTTTTTTTTGTATGCCTTGTTTGGTTGAAATAAATAAATAAATAAATAAATAAATAAATAACCCCCCAAAAAGAAGTCCAGAGCGGTCAAATCAGGAGATCTGGGTGGCCAGTCAATGTCAAATGGCCAGTCCTTTTTGACATCAGGCGTCCAGGGAATTATCGTTGCAGAAACTGAATTATTTGATTTGCAGTGTGGCATGACGCACCATCTTGTTGGAACCAGTTACCGTTACTCATTTTCGGGCAGACATAATGAGCCAACATCCACCGATATCGATTTCCATCTACTGTTGCGTTTGCTCTGAAAAAATATGGCTCAATGATGGTTTTGGTACAAAAGCCGACCCCAACAGTCACTTTTTAGTCATGCAATGGCTTTTTATGGATCTCGTGTGGATTTTCCATTCCCCAAATGCGGCAATTTTGCTTATTAACTCCACCAGAGAGTGTGAAATTGGCCTCGTTGGTCATCGAAATTTGCTTCCAAAAATCAAGTGCAGTGTTAACCATATGGGGGAATGTTTGGTCGTATTCCAAGCAATTTTGACGGTCTGTCGGCATAATTAATTTATGCACATTACAAATTTTAAAATTCACTGGAGAAATTCTAAATCTCATCAACAAATTCAAACGAAACGTGCAGAAATTATACGATCAATATAAAGACGTATCACTGGCTGAACTGAGACATCTGAAAACTGAGGCAAGAAACGTGGGCTAATTAATTTCGCAGAAACGTGGACTAATTAATTTCGGTGGTGGCGCAAAAAATTGGGTTTGACCAGGACACGGATGGCACGGATGACCAGGACTGACTAAATTCAGGAAAAATTTGAAATTAGGACAGGAGGTTCAGACACTTGATCAGCAAAATAACTAATAAAAAATGCTGGATTCAGTCTCGAAACGATCTCGCGCTGTTTCGGACGTTGATTAATAAAATATTATTTTTTGTGTGGTTTGCATTGTTTATTTTTAACAACATCTAGCTAACCTGTCTAATTCATTTGTTTCATTTTCTAAAAAATCTCATTGACATAGTTATCTGAGATTTTCTAATTGGAAAAACTTATCAAAGAATCCGGAGACTTTTGCTCATTAAAGAGTGTCTACATGAAACCATCCCTCAGATTACGTTTTCACCATATTAATCAAAATCAGTGTGGTCAGGTATTTGGGAGAAAATATAGCACAATTTAAAATTTTCATAGCCCAAAATAGCGAAAGTTTTTTATTTGTAGCCCAAAAACCGCCACAGCAAACAAAAACCGCCATAACTGTCTTTATAACTAAATCAATTCATTTAAGCTGTTTAAATTATAATATTTATATTCTGAATTTGTATTCTCATCACTTTGAATTTGAACTCTCACCACGATTCCGCTTTTGACACTCAGATTTCAGAGCAATCCACATTACCAAAAACTTTTATTTAATTGTAAGTGGAGATACTTTATTCTAAACAGATCGTAACCAGCAGAAAGCTTCAAATACAGAAGCTAATTTTGTTGGGTCTGAAGTACGCTGAGTATTTTCTAGAGCACACAATTTAATGTTCATCATCTATGTGTATGCGGTAATTTAGTTTCATCCCCTGATTTAAGTATAACCTATCTATTTTAGTATAATTCCCTGGTCTAAGGGCTGCAAATGAGAAGTGCAAATAGGTGGGGAAAAATCGTAGCTTGCTGTCTTTCAGATTATCACTCGTATTACATCTAGTTTTATCAAAAACGATGGTGATGTTTGGGTTTTGTTTCTGCATTTCAATATCAGGTGTATGCACCCATTCTTTCAAAATAGCACCCGTCATCCAAGATTTTGTGTTAGCTCGCCAAGTTCTGCCCAAACTTCACTTAATGTCAGTTATTCCGAACGATCTTGGTCTTTTGGCTTTTCCTATGACCAGGAAATCTTTCTTTTCGTCGCTTACACAGCACTGCAACTGCCGCACGTTGCTTTGAAGGTTTTCCATTTGTACATCTTTACTATTTAAGGTATAGTGATTTATGTGGTGCTGCGCTCAAAACAATTCTGTCTCATCAAGATTATAGATATTTTTCTTTTATAACGTAGTGAATATTGTAACCCTTTTTAACGGATTCTAGCTACCCGTTTGATGCATTTTAATCACAAAGCTCTAATTTTGTAACGATTTGATGGGTTTTACTATGAAGTATCGGGCCGGATATTTTTGTAGCGTGCCTTAGATAACCATTCATACAAAAAATTAACCAACGGGCAGTATGATAAATTTATTTTCAACCGCTTTCTGCCAGTGTCTTCGAAATGTTCCAATGTCTGCCTTAGTTGGTTTTTATTTTCTAAGTTGCACCGGACTCCTACTAATTTTAAAGCCACCGGAATTTTTTTCGGCTGAGCAATTGTTTTTTTGCTTACTTGCTTGTATTATTTCTAATTTTTTGCGAAGACTTAGTTCGTTGTATTTTGCCCTCATATTAGATTTTTCCAGATGTTCGTTGTATTTTGTTTCCACTTAGTTCGTTGTATTTTGCCCTCATATTAGATTTTTCCAGATGTTTTGCATTCATAGCTGCTAACAAAGGGAAAATGTACAATAATGGTCAAATATATCAATATTTTATTATTATCAGAATATCACTTAAATTAAAGCCGTCTACAACGCACCAAATTCTACACATCAAATGATTTTTCAGCAGAAAGTCATGCAGAAATTATTCGAAAAGTTTTCCTTTACCTTTAACAGTTGATCGTTTTCTGGAAAACTCATTTATTATACTTTTTCATTCTGCTCTTAAAATCGTTTTTGGTCCAATTAGCAAGTACCACTGAACAAATTTTTGTCTAGCTAATCTGGTACACAGTCCAATTTTAGAGATTAGCCGATTACAGAGTTAATTTTCTTCAAGAAATTGTATGTCTGGTAATTTTTCCCGATTAATAGGTTTTACTGTGTAGCCCAAAAATAGTTTTTCAAAAAAGTATATAGCCCAAAAGCCGCCAATCCGTGAAATCAAAAAACATCCCGCCAATTCAAATTTTAGATAGCCCAATTGGCGAGAAATAGCCCAATCTGGCCACAGTGATCGAAATTTCAATTCGAAATAGGTCCTAGACAAGACACAGTAACCTGAAGAGCATCACGCCTGTCGAGCTAGACAGTCTTGACAGTTTCAATGCGAGTCTGTACATATTTTCACAGGAAGTTGCTATTGATTATATTAATTTAACTTTCGCCAAATGATGAAGTAACTACCATGTAGGAGTTCGTTTTGAAGAAGATCAGTTACATCTACAGTCATAAGATTTACACAACTAAATGTTTACGAATTTACGGAAATTTGTCTGTCTTACACAAGCAAGTATATTTTCATGGTCACCATTCAACAATTATGTAGAAATTTAAAACGAATTTGGAGTTGTTTCATTTTGTAATTGGTTTCCATAAATGGTGTATATGATGTTCACAAACTGATGATTATGTTTTCTAAAGATTACATTATAGATATTTATGTATGGGCGTAGATGTTGTGGACGATTTTTTTTCTCAAAATACGCTGACCTATGGTGACAACATCAGCTAGTATTCGGACTCTCTACAATTACTTCTTGCCTACTAAATGGTTCATATGTAGGTAATTCTTCTCTAGCGGGTGTTTATTATCAATCCCAAAGCATCAATAATTTGAATTACACGACATTTAGTAAAAAAAAAAATACAAAGCTATAAATATCATTACACGATATTTAGTAAACAAAAAAAATCAGCTCCGAATCTCTTTCGTAACTTTTTTGTATTAATTTATTTTGCGGTCAACCAACTTATGCTTTTGCATTATAGTTACTTGTTTCTGAATAAAGTGACATATCATTTAGGTTTTGCTTTAGTTTATTTGGAATATAATTGTTTTTTTTTCAGTAAATTCTTCAGTAAAAACAAATAAATAAAATAAGTATAATTTTCTGCGATTTAAATTTTTTTTATTTCTTTTTTAGTTAATTTTTTTGGTAAAATATTGTTAATTGTGATGAATAGCTAATGGAACTTCATTGAATTTAATGTGAATAATTGCATGTAAAATTCGATTCTACTTTAAATACGTAAACAATTACAGCCATAAGCAAGAAATCAATTCAACTACCTTAAGAAATAACATTGGTCAAAAGTAAAATAAATAAAAATAAAATAAATGATAATAGAATTCTATAAAATTACACGCGTCATTAACAATACGTACGTCAAATGTTCTGAGGCTCCATAAGTATCGACTTTTAAATGGGTAAATCCTCAAACCTCTTTTAACGCTCATACATAAATCTTAAACCCAAAAGGTTAACAACCGGTCCATTCATTTAACATACAGATATTAGCCGGCCGAATCAAATCAAAACATTGTAATGACTCACAGCCATTTCTTGAAAATACGTAATCTTATTATCATCAACTTTTTTTTTGCAGTATTGCGATGGACGGGGACGTTGCGACTAACAAAAGTCCATCTGAAAAACCGAAGGTTGTGTCGTTCCATATTCAGATCTACTCTACCGCTTACACTATCGCATATGCGCGTTTCTCAATAAAATTTCGTCGAAGCATCCAAACGCCTCAAGACACAATACCGTCGTCGCGCATACATAGTATCGATGGTACGGAAAGCCAGTGGAGTTCCTTACGTAATTTTTGCAGCCTGCTAACCGCTTTGACCTACTTTGCCTGGGTTTTACCTGAACTTGCTGCATACAAGCCATCTAGCCTGTGATGACGCAGAACTGAATGCGCACAGTGAGTGCACTTGGGGTACTACTATTACGTCGACTAATGATTTGTTTTTGATTGAAACGGAAAGTGATTTAAAATGGAATCTTTGGTGGCGCTGGAGTATCTTACCGGAGCAATTGTGGTTTGATGGATGAATCCAAGTCGAAAAATCCATGCATTCGCCGAATGTAAACAATCATGCTTAATTACTCGGGTCTGGTCCCACAATGGCTCATTGTGTCCGGTCCGGTTCGTTATGCAACCCGGTCGACTTGGAAAGTGCAACGCCCGGAAGTTGTGTGTATTTGGAAGATCATAATAATAGTTTTCTCGTAATCGTAAGTACTGCATTTACAGCACGGTGCACATATCTTATGAGCTTCAGCTGGCCTGCTCTAAATTCGACAGCATGGACCGCTGCAGATTACGGACTTAATCAACTTAATTTCCAATTTAATACGTTACAGCGATTTGTTGAATATGAAACTCATGTGGGAATTATTAGATATTAATAAGATCAGTGATCATTTCAGAGATGAGATGTGAATTATGCAACAATACAATCATCTGTTGTTATTACGATTTTACAGCAGCTTCTGACTATTGCACTTATATATTGGTTGTAATTCCATTAGCTGCGGTTTTCGCGTACATAAGAAGAGTTGGCTACTTGTACGGTAAACCACACAACACTATTTGAAGTACTGTACCAAATAATTTTAATAAAGCAGCAAATATGAGTTATGAAAATGTACAGGACAGGAGTGCAAGGATTATGACAACTGATTATTTTAGACATTTCAGATTTTAAAACCAAAGAATCCAAAATATATGAAATTTGTTGCTCGATAGTTACAAATTATATATTAAAAACTCTAAAAACACCAAAAAGACTGATTTTCAAATAAAAGGAGGAGAAATATGTGGATTTGGTTTGATATTTATTACTAATGTTCGAAGAACATTAGTATTAAAATCGATTCGGCCAAAAATTCATATTTCCATATATATATATATATATCATCGAAAAATTTCAGTGAGATAATCTCGGGAACGCGCCATCCGATTGAGCTGAAACTTTCAGGATACATTGGTGTATATGCAGAATAGGTCCAGATCTCTTTAAATTTCAGTTATTGTTAACCTTTTGGCGCCGGCGGCCATTTAAGTGATATTTTTAATATACCTATTATTTCGTGCACAAATAATTTTCGCAAAAATAAAGTTAACGAAATAAATTTCGAACGTGTTTTACATATGAATCGGATAATGCTTTGGAATTTTTTAACCCTATGTGTGCGCTGGGTGCCTAAAAAGAGGACGGGAAAATTTGAAAATTTTTAAATTGCGATAACTTTTGACAAAGCTATTCAATCATTACGAAATTTTCAGGACATATTGATATTTTTTAATTGTAGATTTGTGTAGCTTTCAATGAGCGTGCTGGCAACCCTGTAGCTAGGGCAGGCACTGAAAGTGAAAACCTCCAAATCATCGTCTCTCTTGACAAAATGCCGTTTCTTCAAAAAAAAGCCACTCATATGTAAATCTTGTGCTTTGTTTACATAACCAAAAAAAAAAAAAGATATGGTATAACGGGCACGCCTGGTAACCCTTGCCCAATTTACCTATATTTTTAGCATCAAAAACTTCTGTTCACGGAAACTCACGATCCGATGAGCAGAATTAATTAAAATTTGCAGAATGTATTGGTCTTACATAGGACCAGGTCTGATAGAAGTGATTTTGAAATGCAGACGATTCTGTGCCAGTGGTGCCATCTTGAAAAACCACTAAAAAAGATAACTGCTTTTAGCCCTATAAATTCTGATTGAATCGTTCGATTTTGACGAAACTCACACAACTGCTGGATCTTATCTTAAGCCACGTTTGGTAGAAATTTGGTCGAAAAATTCGGTTGGAGTTGCCAGCTATGATAATTTTGGTGTCTTCATTTTGAAAAAAACAATTTGGAAGTGAAAACATTCAAACCATCGAATATTCAAAAAAATGTCCGTTTCTTACAATAAAACCAATCTATATATAAATCTTATGTTTTATCTACACGTTCAAAATAAAACTTTGGAAATTTCATGTCGGACAAGAACGGTAACCCTCTCCCAGTTAACCTATATTTTTATTTATAACTTCTGTTCACGGAAACTCACGAACCAATAATCAGATACAGCTAAAATTTACAGAATGCATTGGACTTAAGTAAGACCAGATTTGATAGAAGTGATTTTGAATTGTAGGCAACTCTGTGCCAGTGGTGCCATCTTGAAAAATTACAAAGAAAAAAAACTGCTTTTTGCCCTATGAAATGTGAATAAATTACCAGATTTTCATGAAATTGGCACAGTAGCTAAACCTAACCCTAATCTCTGTTTGGTGGAAATTTGGTTGAAAAATTTGATTGGTGCTATCAGCTATGGTAATTTTTGTGTCTTTGGTTTTGAAAATACGCTCAGGAAAATTGAAGTTTTTGCACTATAACTTCCAGTGCAGTCATGAAATCAATACGAATTTCATACAATTAATGAAACCTGTCATAAACATTATTCAGGCCAAATTTGGTTGAAAAGCCATGATAGGGTTGCCAGCTATTGTTGGTTTTGTGTTTAATTGCAATATCTTTATTAAGCGGTTTTATCGTAGAATTTTCAAATGGTAATGATATTGTAGTGACAATAAACAGCAAATATTAAGCTTTCGATTATTTGAAAAAACTCGCTGCAGGTAACTCTAAATTTCTTTATACTCCTTTAACTTCGAATGTTATATAACAACGTGAAGCAGATGTGATATATTCTTGGCTTTGATACTGGCAGAAGGTTGCCAGCACGAGTCGGTTGTGCTACTTTTGTATCAATAAACGCTTACAGTTAGTATTTATACCGGAAACATTTACAATTAAAATAAATAATCAATGTTGCAATTTGCAAAGTTCTGCAAATTGTTCGGATCGCAGCCCCAAACACCAACTTCAGTTACAGTGCTGCAGGCACTGAGCATTTTCTTCATTGATGTTATATGAGATGCTGCTTTCAAAATTATTTGAAATAAGCAACTGATAACGAATATAATTAACCCGTGTTTTGCTCTCATAAACGTTGAAATTCAAGCCAGTGGTAATATCTGAAACCTTCCACCATATGAGTTATAATGCATTCTTGAGACAAAAGTAAAACGTGGCATTTGAAACAGTTTGATCGTAATAAGCAGCACATGTGGTGGAATATGCACTCAAAACCTGCACGATTCTTCTACTGTTCTTCGAACATTAGTGTTTCTAGCGGTTCAGGTGCGCTAGAGTTTTTTTGATTAAAATGGTTCACTCATGATAGGGGCATCACACGAGACATACATACATATATCATACGAAAGTAGCATTTCTCTGTACATAGGTAGCAAAATTTTCGGTGGCGATAACTGCATCGGAAGCTATTGGCTATATATAGTAGAGTCCGCATATAACGAACCCGGTTATAACGAACTTCCGGTTATAACGATCCAATTTCAAATGATCGAACAAAAAATATATAAATTCAGAACATTTCTTACCGGTTTTAACGAACCCGCTTATAACGAACTATCCGGATATAGCGAAACAAATCTTATACGTGTAATTAGGGGATTCCCCGGGGTGCGTTTTGTATGTGTTTTTCTTCAGTCGTTAGATGTCATCTGCTAGTGGTTTAAAACAAATGCGCAAAGGCATATCATTAAAAGAAAAGTTTGATATTGTGCACTAAATTGAAAATGGTATTAAACAAACTGATTTATGCAAGAAAATGCAATTGAGTATGTCAACAATAGCACAAATATGAAAAAAATTGTAAAACCATCATACGTAGTTTCCAGAACAGAAATTAGGATACGAAGAAATTAAACATGATCAGCTGGATCAATGACTTATAAAATGGTTTTCGCAACGGTGAAATTCGAATGTTGATATTATCCGATT
Organism: Nemotelus pantherinus; assembly: GCA_963978885.1. Lineage (NCBI taxonomy): Eukaryota > Metazoa > Arthropoda > Insecta > Diptera > Stratiomyidae > Nemotelus > Nemotelus pantherinus. Next base: position 50,281,510 of record OZ022263.1, on the reverse strand, counting down.
TCGATTATGACTTGGAATGTTTGTGAGTTTGTTTTTCTATGTTTAAGAGGCGCATAACAAAAACATGTAAACAAACTTATCTACCAGACTCCAGGGTAGGTGAAAAATTGTGCTCCGAAAAGTTCCCACCACCCCCCGCTCTCCTTTGCCATAAAACTTGTAGGGACATCTGCTTGCTACTCTCTTCTCGGAAACAAACTGAATTGCTGCATCATGTATGGGATATTTCACGAAGGAGTAGGACAAGACAACAACATTGTAGGTGAAAAAAGGTTTTGTAGCATATCATGGCCCTAGGAGTATGAAAAAGCAAGATAATAGGCGTATTTTTTGCAAAAAAACGCGCCTAATATCATGGCATAATTCTGTAGACGCTCATTCTTGACATTATAGGAGCTCAACCCGCTGCAGACTAGTGATGGGCGTATCTGTTGTTTTCAGAAAACGAAAACGAACTGTTTTTTCCAAAAACAACTGTTTTTTGAAACTTTTTGAAAACTTTTTTCACTCGACCAGCAGCAGATTGATACTGGGTGTTACCATTAGTGATGGGCGTTTCTGTTGTTTTCAGAAAACGAAAGCTATTTGGAAAAAAAAACAGTTTGAAAAAAACTGTTTTTTTCAAACTGTTTTTTTCAAACTGTTTTTTTTTCAAATAGTTTTCGTTTTCTGAAAAAAACAGAAACGCCCATCACTAATGGTAACACCCAGTATCAATTTGCTGCTGGTCAAGTGAAAAAAGTTTTCAAAAAGTTTCAAAAAACAGTTGTTTTTGGAAAAAAACAGTTCGTTTTCGTTTTCTGAAAACAACAGAAACGCCCATCACTACTGCAGACTATCCCCGAATAATCAGTATTTTTCTTTTCGATTAGCCCTCAAGGTACCACAATATACAATTTTTTTGTGATAGAGGTTTTTAGCTAAAGTTAAATTTGAATAATAATTATCAGCATACAAATAATTACCTTCTTTTTCGTCAATTGACTCTAACAGCTCATGTACAATAGATTCAGAGTGACCTTGACCCACAATTTTCTTATTCTTTCCTGTGTAAATTACCGTATTAAGCGTATAACCATCAATAGTACACATCTTATAGATTTTAATTCCATATTTATGTGTTTTATTTGGAATGTATTGACGAAATTGTAGCCGTCCTCTAAATGGGATCATAGACTCGTCGATCACAAGTACTTTTCCTGGAGTCAAGACATTTTTAAACGTCATATTCAGAATTCCTAAGCATTTTTGAATTTTATGAAGACGTTCGTCAGGTTTCAAAAACGGATCCTCATTATTGCAGAAATGCAGACAACGAAGGATCAGTAAAAACCTATCTCTAGGCATTACATTCGTAATGAATTGATTTCTGAACATAGGATCTTTCGACCAATAAGAATTTATTGTTGGTTGATTATTCAAGCCCATCATCAAATTGATTGCAAAAAAACGAAAGATTTCTTTTCGATCGGTGTCAGTCCACAAATTCAATCTGGATTTAGATGCGGACCTTTCCCGTGACAAAGATTATTGGGCAAATCTATTTGTCTCACGCTGAAAAATCATTGTTCTACCCTTAATATATTTTGCAGCTAATATATTTATATTAAAAACATTTCTTAACATTATTATATTGACCTAGCAATAACATTATATTGCCCGCACATAGCATTCTTAAAATGTTATATATTGACATGCGTGTGGTGAATTTTTCTGTTACAATATTACATTAGTAGGCCAATATTAAATAGTAACATGGCAATAAGTTATATTAGCATCTTACAATACTATATTGACACACCAATAATATATATTAGCATGCCAATATATTAAAGTAACATGGCAATAAGTTATATTAACGTCTTACTATAGTATATTGGTATACCAATTATTAATATTAACACGCCGTCGATACGATTTTTCCATAGTCCCAAGAGGTCCCCCATCTAACTACTAACCGCGCCCAACACTGCTTAACTTCGATGATCGCGGAACATTAGGTTATTCCAGTGTGCTATTGCCGCATAAAATATGAACATCCTAACTAACAATACAAGCAATGTACTTTGTTGTATGACCAACAATTTCACCACCCTTGCTTAATACATTTATATTAGCATAGTAATATATTTATCTTAAGATGTTAAAACATTTATATTTACAGATGTTCTGAATATAAAAAGTTAACAGCTTAATATGTAATGTTAAACTGCAAATATAATATTGTAACTTCCTAACATGCAATATTGAGCTGTTAAAATTATGTATTAGGGACAATGCTGTTACTATAACAATATTAAGATGCTAATATATTGATTTCGGTCATTTCTCAGCGTGCTCCATTATTATGATATTTAATAATTCGTCTCCTAAAAACAATTTATAGACATCTAATGGCGTTTTTATTTTATTGACGTCAAAGTTGTATGTAGCTAGAAACATACATGCAAACAGGCTTACAGATCGATAAATATTGACTTAAATCTTTTAATTTGTAGCACAGCGAGATTAAAAACGCAACACACCATTGTTTGAATCCACTTCATCGAAATCATCTTTAGAACTTATTAGCGATTCATAACTGTCGCCGCGATTCAATAAAGAAGGCAAATAATCCATATCTCTCACAGAATCATCGCTAGAATAGTCTTTAAAATCGTCTTCTAGGAAATGCGCTCTTTTTGTAGATTCTTTTCCTTGAAAATTATTATCTGCAGAGCTGCTGCCACCAGCCGGTTGTCGAAGAGTCATAAATAGCATCTTTTTCGCGCGAGAAGACATTGTTAACAATAAACTCAACACTGCACTTAAAACACTTCTAGCACAAAATTAGCAACTGCTTTATGTCAGAGGCGCTGACAAGAATGACAGTTGAGAAACTCAAATTTGTGATTTGTGCATCGGTCCCGGGGGAGCAATACTTTTATTATTCCAGTGCGGTGAAGGTCGCCCGGGCCCGATACAATTTTTTAACGTATCCTATAAATACTACTCAAAAGTATAATTTCACTATTTTTAAAATAATTTAGCTTTCACCGTAGAAAAAGATATTGCACCCGCGCACAACGGAAGTTTTGAAAAATTATTGCCGCACCTCAAAAAGTTATCAAATCGGTCCCCGGGGACCGATACAGCAGTCAACGTGTTAAGCAAGTCCTTGAAGCCCAGAAAAAGTATCTTTTGGGCCAACTGCGACTGCTTCTCTTACTAATGCCAATGACCACCCTTACTGGACCCTCCTTGATCATTTCATTGATCAATCGAGTTTTATCGGCAGGGACAGTATAGCATTTTTTTTCAGCTTTCGTTGGGAATAATGATTTAGTTGTTCAGCCAACTTTTGCCGTTTCTGAGCAGCCAATATTGCGGGAGCCTGACATTGAAGACGAATTCATCTGTCTTGAATCACCCAGTTCAGGAACATTTTGTTGTTTTTGGACAACCCTTCGGATAGGATGCCTTCAAATTTCTTTAGGACCCGTGGGGCATTCCTCCGGATCCTATAAACTCGAACAGAGTTGAAACCTTGGAATTGAGAGTCTTCTTTGGAGATAACATCTTAGATAACTGTAGTGGCAGCCTGAGTTTGCTTAGTTGCCGTTCCTCATGGGTTCTACTGAGTGCAGATTTCTTTTACAGACTTCTTTCTCTTGCCAGTACTTAGCTCCATTGCCTTGGCACTGTGATGGACTGAAACAAGGGAAGAGTTTGAATTGTCAAATCTTCGTCGAGCAGACTAGACAAACTACTTCTCCAGAACCTTGGTCAGCGGAACGGACATGTTGTTTGCTGGCAATAGAGCAGGTTTTCTGACTACGTAAGTGAAGCAAACCTTCCAACCATTTCTCTTCCGCCATGAAGATATCATGGCATATCCTTCACAGAGGATGTAGAGGATTTGACTTCTATCTGGCAATCTTTGGTTTAAATGCTTTTGGCTAATTTTTGTTGAATAGCAATGCAGTTGAGTTTAAGCTCGGATCCTCTATTTTAACTAGAATGTGCTGTCACCTAAACGGTTCCATGGCTGTCTATGGAAAGCAAGGGACCATGTGAGCGCTGACACAATCCCTTGTGAAAGCAAGTGCTCAAAGCCGGATCGGTGCTAATCAAGAGTACCACTCAACAGAACCTATACAACCAACTAAATAGCTACCAAACTAAAAGCGTATCCTGAGATCCGCGTCGTTTTTATTCGAACGGAGATGATAATGTTAGCCTGGAACCATTCACTAGCAGATTTCGCTCTACCGCTACCGTATCAAGAGACGACTAATAAGATAAGTAGGTCCTGAATGCAAAAGTTGTAAGCCCAAAAGCTCAAATTCAAAGTTTTGATAGTAACTGTACACACTATTATGACAGTGTATGAGATTCATTGTAGAACTGTTGTAGAACGACGGAGTAATTGACTGTGTGTCAAAGAAACGGGTTGACTGTGTGTCGATCATGTGTTGCGAAATAAAGAATTATATACTTGGTAACAATTTTTATTTTATTGGCTGATCTTACAATTATCAGGTGTGGGGTTAGTGGATTGTGCGCGTTTCCTTCGATCAACAGTTTAATATTGTGTTAGGGAATTTGTCAACATTTATGTGTTGGTTGGCGAATTTGAATTGTGCGTATTTCTTTAGATTGACGATTTGGTTGTAAAGTCAATAGCGATGTCGGGAAAGGAGACAAAGAAAGATTTAGTGCAAAGACTGAAAAGTTTGGGATTAAAGTCAACAGGGTGTAAGTCAACGTTGAAAGAACGTTTAGAAGACGCCGAGAGAAGAAATGGCGATCATGTCGAAACACGTCGTCGGCGAACATGTGCCAGTGGAAAAGATGCGGACATGAGACAGATATATGTCGATGAAGGAGTCCGAAGAGAGACTTTGTATTTCGACAGTAGACGCGAATCAGATAGCAGCCATTCGGGTGAAGATGTCGCCAGCAGCGGTAAAGCTGTACATAAGCCGACACCCGAACTCTGTGAAACCGAAGACAGTCACCATGATGGAGCTGACGAAGACGTTAATGTAACAGTGTTGCAGAGACGATTGTGGAAAGCAGAGAAGAATATTTTGGAGAGAGAGATTTCATTGCTAAAAAGGGAGAATTTATTGTCGTCTAAAGAAAATGGAAGCTTAAGGAAGATCGATATTCCTGAAAAATTATTACATCCATCCGAAATGGTAGAAATAATTCCTGCTTTTGATCCTGGAGTGGAATCAAGTTTGACATCTGTGCTGTGGGTGAACAAATTAAAGAAGCTTCAGAAATTGTATCGATGGAGTGATGATACTCTACTGCATTGTGCATTCATGCGATTAAGTGGTGTCGCTAAGCTATGGAAATTTACTGTAGATGATGAAATATCTACTTGGCAGGAGTTTGTGAAGACATTCTTGAAAAAGTTTCCTCCAACTGAAGACGAAGCAGATGTTCACAACCGGTTAATTAACAGAAGACGGAAAATAGACGAGAGCTATGAAAACTATGTGTTTGTGATGTCTAATATTAGCAAGCGAGGATCATTTTCGGAGAAAGCGATCATCAAGTACATCATCAAGGGTATTCGAGATCCAGCTATCGAAAACATTCTCATGATACAGAACTTTAGTACGGTTGATGACCTGTTGCAGCATTTACGGAATTATCAGGCGTGCAAGTCGACTGCAGTTTCTACCTATTCGGCAAGGGCGAAGTCTTATTGTCGTCATGCAGAGAATGAAATTAAGCACCAGGTAAAGGAGAAAGAATCACTGACGCAAGGTAACTTTAGAAGTAAAATTAATATTCGTTGTTACAATTGTAATGAAAAAGGTCATATGCTTAGTAACTGCCCCAGTCCTTTAAGGAAAAAAGGTACTTGTTACAATTGTGGTAAGGATGACCATTTAATTAAAAACTGTCCAACCAAGCGAGTTTTAAATTTGAATCCCTCTGATACAATTAATAGTGGTTATTTCGTTGATGTGATTTTAGATTTGTCAAACAATTGGACTGAATTAAATTTCAAAATAAAATTAAAAGGATTAATAGATACGGGTAGTCCCATAAGTGTGATCAAGCAATGTATATTGCCAAATTATATTTTGCAAAACCTTAACAAAAACAATAAAAGATTCATTGGAATTAACAGTAGTGAGCTTAAGATAATGGGTTGGTGTAATGTAATTGTGACCTTTGAAAATCATTTTTATAATGTCGAGTTACATGTTGTGGATAATGATACGATGGGTACCAATTTGCTGTTGGGACGTGATTTTTTGGACAAAGCTTCGGCAGAATTGTCTATAAACAATAAAACTATTTCGCAATTTACAAGTTTAGATACGTATGAGTCTGCAGTTTCTACGGAGATTAATAATATCGATGTTGAAAGTATTAACAGAAGACAAGATTCTGAGTATGAGTTGAATATAAATTCTAATATTTCTAAAAATATCGCTATGCAGATTCGAAGTATTTTTGACATCTATTATGTAAATGCTATAAAACCAGATATTCCAAAAGTCGATTATGAAATGCATATTAGGCTTACTTCCGAAAAAATTATTTCACATTTGCCCCGACGGTTATCTGTATTCGAAAAGGCAGAAGTCAAAAAAATTACTGACGATTTACTAAATCAGGGAATAATTCGTCATAGCGATTCACAGTTTTCATCACCAATAGTCCTAGCGAAGAAGAAAAATAATGAATACCGATTATGCGTAGATTACCGAAAGATAAACAATATTACTGAGCGTGATAATTACCCCTTACCCTTAATCGATGATTTAATTGACCAACTAAATAATAAAAAATATTTCTCTAGTTTTGACCTTCGAAACAGTTTTCATCAAGTAAACGTTGCTGATGATTCTATTAAGTTTACTAGTTTTGTTACTCCTGATGGTCAGTTTGAGTATGTTAAAATGCCGTTTGGACTTAGGAATTCTCCATCTAATTTTCAGAGGTATATACATAAAGTTTTTAAAAGTTTGGTTGACCAGGGAAAAGTTCAAATATATTTGGATGATATCCTTATAGCAACAAATGATATATCAGAGCATCTTTCTATTCTCAAGGAAGTGCTTGAAACACTATCAAATAATCATTTGGTATTACGACTAGACAAATGTAAATTTGCTTATGGGGAGATATCATATCTTGGATACGTTGTATCGGCTGATGGCATAAGGCCAAACAAAGAAAAGCTGCAAGCTGTTGTGGATATGAGTGTTCCTAGGAATTTAAGGGAATTAAGAAGTTTTCTGGGGTTGACTTCATATTTCCGTAGGTTTATCGAAAACTTTTCAATTTTGAGCAAGCCGCTTTACGATCTAGTTAGAAAAAATATCGAATTTGTTATGAACGAAGAGAGAGTTTTAGTATTCGAAACACTTAAAACTAAGCTCATTGAGGCTCCAATATTGCAGATTTATTGTCCGACAGACTATTCAGAACTCCATTGTGATGCCAGCTCACTCGGGTTTGGCGCTATTCTTATGCAGAAAAAAACAGATGGACTTATGCATCCAGTTTCTTATTTTTCTAAACGTACAACTAACTGCGAAGCTAAATACCATAGCTATGAGTTGGAGACCTTAGCTGTTATATATGCATTACGAAGGTTTAGAGTTTACCTTTATGGAATTAAGTTTAAGATAGTTACTGATTGTAGTGCTCTAACTATGACACTTAAAAACAACCTTGTAAACTCGAGAATAAATCGGTGGATGCTTGAGCTTCAAAATTACGATTTTGAAATAGAACACCGTTCTTCAAGTAAAATGCAACATGTGGACGCGTTAAGTCGCTACCATAATGTTTTAGTTTTGCGAGAATGTCCATTTGAACAACAGTTAGCATTATGTCAGGTGGAAGATCCAGATATCAAATCTTTACGTTTGGAATTAAAAACGAAAAGCAATCCTCTTTATGAATTACAAGATGATTTAGTTTACCGTAAAACTGAAAAAGGAAAACTTTTATTCTATGTGCCGAGAGCTATGGTGACCCACATATTAAGGAATACACACGACTTGCATGGACATGTAGGTGTTGATAAGGTGTTTGAGATTGTTAGTAGATCATACTGGTTCCCTTGCATGAAATCGATAATTAAGGAATATGTGCATAGTTTATAATAATCTGTAGCGATTTTAAGGATGGAAGTGGCCTTAGCACAACTTAGAACCAGACCGAAGTCCAGAACCAAGAGTGCTAAGGTCGGAAAGTGGAATGGCTAGTGCCATTCAAGAGGCAAAACAAAGAAAAGAATTGCCCCGAGAGCAGGGTGCCCTAGAAATGGCCGTGAAGGCCCCTCGTCCGCATTAGCGGAGCACCCTTTAACCAACCCCGACGGATGCTGGGGTGCCGCTTTGCTAGCTCGCTGCGGCTGGGGTGGGTTCATAAAAAAAATGGAGTTGGTTTGCTCTCCAGAAAACGGGATGCTACGTATTATTCATCCGTCATGAATTTCGTAGCCGCAAACTGGTATATCAAATACCCAGGGACCAAAAAGGGGGCATAGCTCCGTAAAGGAAACCACCCATGGCTCTGCAACATGGGCTGACTAAGCAGACCCAGTGCTCGTGACAACGCACGGAGCCAGAACATTGAAAATCTAAACGGGAAAATAGGAAAAAAAAAATGCTACCTCTCTTTACAAGGAACCCGGGTGAGGCAGACAGCCCCGGGCCCCCGATGGCAGTGGAGCCCTGACCCCGATGGTCTGGGGTCCTCCACCCTCTGACACTGGCCATAAAACTTCAAAAAAATTCAAAAAATCTAACAAAATTCCGGAAACTACTCGTTTGGCCAGTGTCCCTCCCTTTAAAGAATGCTGAAAAAAAAAATTCACAAAACTATTAAATCATAGGCCAGCCAGGCCACGCGCGGACCCTGAAAAGCAAAGAGAACTTCTCGGGCTTCCACCCAATAAGAAGGCCTAAAGCAATTTAATCGTTATAATCCATTATTATTCCACATTTCGTATCAAACGTATATAATAAGCTGATTCTCACAACTGATCACTTATACCTATGTGTGTGTATATATATATTGATGTGTATAATATAATTGAATGATATTATGATGTATCGTTAATGCAAGGCATTACTACAATTGAATATTATATAGATAGATGAAAAGCTCTCAACACAAAGCTAAATTTTGCTTTTTCATCAATTCAATCCTATTTTTAACGCGTGTGGAAAATAAATAGATTGCTAGCTATATTTTAACTTTAAAGAAATAACTTCAAACAAAAACAATTTTAACTGAAGCGATACCACAAAAAAAATGTAGGAATGTAATTCAACATGTTTAGTTTTCTTAAGTACTATTTTTAGTTAATATCAGTTTCAAAGCTGCCGACATTGCTCGCACATTTCATTGAAACATTTCAAAAAAAAAAATGCGCATTTTTCTTTTCTTTTTTTTTTTTTTTTTCACAGATATTTTTGTGTAGGCTGTTATTGTGGTAAAAACAGACTAGTATACAAGAAGTTTTCATTGATAATGTAAGTAAGTATGTAGGTTACACAGCTCGAAAGTTATATATAGGAATTTATATATATAAATATTTCCATATCAAATATGTAATGCCTGGGCGCCAACAAGGCTTATAAATGTTGTGGAATGTTTCTTAATGTACTAAAAATTTTTTTTTGTTCTCCAATGACTCAAAAGGGGCATGTATAAAAAATATGAAAACCTTCTCTACTTCCTGTTCGTAGATTGACTTTCAAAGTTCATTGAATGCTAAAGCTACTATTCAAAATTAAGCATCTAATTATCAAGTCTCTGTTTATATAGGAATAGAACAACTATGAACTATAATGTCGGAGCCTGTTGTTATCATCCACATGCCAATATTTTACAACCATAACAGAATTTGAAAAAAAGTTCTCCCGATCCTCTTAAGTAGCAACATTGCGGCGATATACTCTTTTGTTTGTTTTTCTCATGATAATTATGCTAAAACGATTTCCGCTTTTCTAGATTTTCATATGATTTTTTTCTTTTAATCAGCCCTGCTTTCTGCGGGGCTATAGTCGTAAACAATCTAGAAGTGAGGGTTTTTTTTTTTTTCTCTACACCAACTGCTACTGTGCTTGCATTGAACTTCGTCTAAAATAAGTTCAACTCGGTGACGGCATCAAGGAAGGTAAGCATACAAATTTCAGAAATATGTTGGGTTAAGCCTTACAAATATCGTACAGATGCATGTATGTTTGAATATTTAATTGAACAATACCACATCGACTGTGTGTTCAGCAACCGGTACCATCGAAAGATCGAGATGAATTTCAAAAGGCAGAACAGCGGTACTTATCTTGAAATTCCATTCACGTGGTCGACTGCTCCCATCTCGTCCGCTTGTACATCGCTCAGCATTTTCACAAGACCGACAAATTAAATTAGCTATGAAGTCCACGGTATGAATTGAAAGTCGAGAGCGCAAAAAGCATTTACAGGTGAGAGATGGCTTCTATCGCGAGTATCATCGATTCGGTTGAGACCATGGTCGGTAAGTATCTACATCGACGTCCTATGGAAATTTTGGCTTCAAAGAAAACTTACTCCGTAAAATATGGTTGGACACTCTTTTGTATGCATTGCACTTGAAAGCATTAGCTCCTTGTACAGCCGTTATCAGCGGCTAATCCAATTAATTCACTTCAGCGTTGTCATCATCGTCGTCATCACCAGCCTGATGGAAATGAATGATGGTGCATTTGGAAATGCCACCAGGTTGACACTTAATTTACGTTCGGTGAAATTATAATGATGGTGATTCGCCTATTCGCATACTGGTTTTCATGCCGTATATTCTTGAAACAGGAAACTATATCACTTAGACACGTTTTCTTTTCTGATCGTTTGGAGAATTAAGGAAGCCACGCATCCAGAAATTTGTAGAAACAGTTCAAAGGCGGACTACACAATTCACGCCGATTTTACTTGCAAAACCGTCGACAAAGAGCTGCCGTCACTTGCACTTTTCAATAGATACACCCGATGACAACCGTTCACACTAATTTTATATTAGAATTTAACAATCTAACAAGTCAGAGCACCACACCCACGCCAAAAGCGGCCGCCCGTCGCTACTTCTCCTAATCGACTGCCTCGGCTACAAGTTGCCATCCGACTGTCCAGAATTTGAGCGTCCCAGCTCGCAAGCCTCATGCACAGCCTCGAGATCTAACGGGATTTTCTCTTGGCTGTGCGAAAACACCAATAGGTCACCCGGGGGACTTGCGGGATTTTGTTTTCGTGCAATTGAAACGTGTTTCAATTGCAAAAATGTTGTAGCGTCTCCGATCCATACAGTGTGGGTCGGAGATGTGTGACCAGTAATTTTTAAATAAAGAAAATTTAAAAATTACTGGATGCTACAACACAGATCTTTCCACAAGGGCAAGTGCGTGGAAAGAGCTGAAGGATGGATGTAATATGTGAAAGACAATGACGTGAACAGGTGATCATGTCTTTTACTATCCAATCTTTTTAGATTTATTGCGTGAACTAGTGAGCTATTAAAAGGGGTAAATATAATTGTAGGAAATTTCGTGAACACGTATGCTAAGTTAATGACGCAAGTATCTTTGGGAGAGGAAATGGTGAACTAGGTGAACATCTCTAGATACTTTCTAATTGGGGCAGGAGTGACACCTGAAATAGGCGCAAATGGACGATCTCCAAATAAAATTTGGAAACAGATCGTGAACTGGTGAACTAGTGGGTATATCACTTAGTGATGTCTTTCGCGTGAAAGACGCCCACTGATCGTCCATTTTGATCGGCCAGTTGGTAGTAAGCACCGCCGATCTTCTTAATTACCTTACTAGGTAAGAACTTCCGGTCCAGCTTTGCATTGTAGTGCGCGGCTGCGTCACTTTGCCGGAAGTTGCGCCTGAAGACCACTTCGCCAGGCTGGTATGAAACCAACCTGGAACGAAGGTTATAGGCCTTGGCATTGCGAGACTGGGCTTTGGTAGTGAGGTCGCGGATGGTTTGGCGTAGAAGAGCCAGGTGGTCAGGAGGCGGCAGAGTGGTCTCGGGGTCATCCAGAAGATGGAGTTGCCGCAAAAGTTGGTAAGTGCGGCCATGGGTGACCATAGGTTGCCCGAAAACTGCCTGATAGGGCGAAGTTCCTATGGTTGCGTGAGGTGCTGAACGTAGCGCGCAGGTTATTTCAGAGAGCTTACCGTCCCACTCCTTTTGAACGGGATCAATGTACGAACGGATGGCCGCTAGTATGGAGCGGTTGAGACGTTCCGAGGCATTGGCTTGAGGGGAATACACGGCGGTAAAGGTGTGTCCGACACCGAATTCCTGTAGAAAGGTCCGAAAGATAGACGACCGAAATTGTACACCATTGTCCGACACGATGGTTTCTGGAACTCCGACAAGGTGGAAGATTCTCTTCTTTAAGATGTCCACTACTGCCTTCGCAGTGAATTTTCGAAGCGGCTCGATAAATGGGAACCGCGAGAGATGGTCTAGGATGACGAGGGCTCCTATGTTGCCAGATTTGGACCTAGGGTAGGGGCCTATAATGTCGATATACAAGCGTTGGAATATGCGCTCGGGTACGGACTGAAGCGTCATTGGTGGTCGAAGGGTGTGTGAAGGAGCTTTGGTGGTTTTGCAGATGAGGCATGATCCCACATATTCACTGACTTGAGCGGCCATTCGTGGCCAATAAAACCATTGCCGTAATCGGCCGAGGGTTTTGGCCACGCCACCATGCGCGCTCAAGGGTGGGTCATGAGCTCTCTTCACTAACTCTGCCGTCATTTCTGACGGCACCCACAACTTCCAAGCCAACTGGTCTTGAAGTCCATTTCCGGTCGCATATTCGGTTCGCTTGTATATGAACCCGTCTACTAATTTTAGGTCCGGCAGTTGGTGTTGTTCTGCCCGGACTTTAGCCGCTAGCTCCAAATAAGAAGCACTTTTGAAATGCGGCGAAGTCAAATCTAGCTCCATTGGAGTCTCCTCGCATTCCGCCGGCGTCAACGCCTCGGCAGAGAACATGCGCGACAAAGAGTCCGGCACTACGTTTTGGCTTCCCTTTCGGTGGGTGATGGTGAAATTGAACCCTTGAAGTTTAAGGGCCCACCGGGCTAAGCGACCATTTAGATCTGGTTGGTGCATTAGCCATTTTAGGGAAGCATGGTCGGTCACGATTTCAAATTCGTGACCTTCCACGTAGGCACGGAACTTTTTGATTGCCAACACCGCTGCCAGACATTCTTGCTCAGTGACGGTGTAATTTCTCTGAGCGGGACTCAATTTGTGGGACATATAGGCGACGGGGGCTTCGTCTCCTTCTTCCGTCCGTTGCACTAGCACGGCACCTACTCCATGTTGACTCGCGTCACATTGGATGGAGAAGGGCTTGTTGAAGTCGGGGCTGTGCAACACTGGAGCCGAAGCAAGGCTCACTTTCAATTGCTTGAAAGCATTTAGCCTCTCGTCGGTCCACACAAATTGAGTCCTCTTCGAAAGCATGTCTGTCAGTGGCGTTGACAAAGACGCATATTCTCTGACGAAGCGTCGATACCAGCCGCAGATTCCCAAAAATCTCCGCAGCTGCTTCGTAGTTGTCGGAAGAGGGAAATCCATAATGGATCTCACCTTGTCGGGGTCTGTACGGATCGTTCCATTACCAACAATGTGGCCAAGATATTTTACCTCGCGCAAGAGGAACTTGCTCTTCTCCACATTGATGGTAAGGCCAGCTTGTCGCAGATGGAATGCGACCTGGTGCAGTACCTTCAGGTGTTCGTCGAAGGCCTCGGTTATCACCAACAAGTCATCCAAGTACACGAATACTTGGTGCTTAAGATGCGGAGGTATCACTTTGTCCATGAGTCGTGACATCGTTTGGGGTGCATTGCACAAACCAAACGGCATCACGACAAAGTGATACAAGGGTCGCCCGGGCACAGTGAAAGCCGTCTTCTCCCTTGACCGTTCCTCCAAAGGAATCTGCCAGAAGGCATCTTTTAGATCCAGGCTCGTAATAAATGTGGCCTTAGGGAGTCTGCTTAAGATGCCGTCTATCAATGGTAAGGGATAGGCGTCTTTCACTGTGACCGAGTTCACCTTTCGCGCATCCAAGCACAGGCGCACCTTGGAGGGCTTGACCACTAGGGTCACTGGCGAGGACCACGCACTCTTGGACTCTTCGATCACGCCCAGCGCGAGCATACGATCTATCTCTTTATATAAGAGCTTTTCGACAGCTGGCGAAACAGAGAAGTGTCTCTGTTTAATCGGTTTCTGATCGCCAGTGTCGATTTCGTGCTCGATCAGCGCTGTTTTTCCCAAACCCTCTACGGCGAACGACGGGAAGCTAGCAATCACAGACGTAAGTCTGTGACGCTGCCCCGGTGAGAGAGGGTGGGCGTGATCGTCGAGTTGTTCGAGGCTACTAGTGGTGTTGACTTGTTGGGATGGCGCAAACAGGTCTGCTGCTAAGGCGAATTGACGCACGAAATCCACTCCCAGATATAAGTTTTGGCTGAGAGTGGGAATTATCCAGAGCGTCAAGGACCTGGTAACTCCCCTGAACGTGATGTCAGCTGACACTCGGCCTACGGCTTGATGTTGTGTGCCGTCTGCAGTCTTCAACCCGAGAGAAGCTCTTTTCCAATGAAAAGCGTTCCTCTCGAGGAATGACTTTGCCAGGTCAGCCGCCATCACGCTCACGGAAGCTCCCGTGTCGATCAAAGCAGAACCTGCGCGTATGGACGGACGTCACCTGAAGGCACGTCCATCAAAGTGGCACAGTTAAGCTGGTAACGCCAACGCCGAAAGCGAGAATAGAAAGCTCTCATTCTCAGCGTTGAGCGCTTTGTTTTGGAACGAATAGGTTTTGGTCGTGAAATTTCGGAATTAAAAATTCGGTCTCGGACCGCCGCATATTTCCGCCATCTTAGGTGGTATGGCAGAAAAGCCAATGGTGCGTGTTGTGTTATAGCTGGGGGAAAACTGTCAGGGCCGGTAGGCGCAGATATAGAAACGTTGGAGGCATCGTGAGGGTTGCCGAGAGACTTCTGCCTGTCCTCAGTCCTGTCTATCTGCTGGAATTCGGAGGGGGGTGTGTCCCACTGTTTGGGAGGCTCTTGCTGGAATTCGGCACTCCCGGTTGGCGGTTTTTTGATTGGCATACTGCGCAATGAGGTTTGTAGGTGTTTTCCTTACCGCAACCGTAGCAGAATACACGCCTTTCTTCCAAGCAGTTATCAAATCTGTGTCCCACCTTCCTGCAATTCCAGCAGGTAGGCAGGACTGTCGCAGCACAAAGTGTTTCGTCTGCGGGTCTCTCACTCGACCGGCTCCCTAGCTCACCGTCTAACTCAGTCCAATCCGGCGGATCCGTCAGCGCCGACAGATGCCGGCGAGTCCCGAAGACTCTCTCTGGCTGGCCTAGAGCTTTGGCCAATCTCTCACGCCTTTTAACATGCTCTCGAAGCTGCTGGGTGCTAATGAACTGGCGATCCACCAGCTGCCACTGCAACTCCGGGAGCATATTCCCCTGCACGATATCCAAGAGGTCATTGTCGTGCAGAGGGACTGGAAGGCTACTTGCCATTCGACGGAGATCTCTATAAAATTCATCGAAAGACTCGCCCACTTTCTGTCGTCGCTGGCGGATCCTCCGCATGATTTCGCTATTGGATGCGAAATCTTGGAATTCGCGCCTCATGGCGTCCCTCAGGGAATGCCAGTCGTGGAGCTCTGCTTCTCGATGGTATTGCCAATACCACTCCTCGGCGACACCTGTCAACAGGCTGTCAATATGTCGGGTGACCGCCCGGAAATCGCCTTGGAGTTGCTGACGTGTCAGTGCATTGACCCGGTAGAGGAAAGTCTCTACCGGCATACTTCCTGCCTGGCCGCTGAACGATAAATTCCACCCAGCCATTATTGTAGTGATACGGTCTGGCGTCAGACGCTCGTCTCGGAAGTTTCGAAGCCCTCCGCGAGGTGGTTCATAATTATGGGGATCTCGGTGAGAAAGTGGAGCTTGGTGAGGTGGCCTAGGGAGTGGCACAAAGGAGTTCGCCCTAGGATTGAGTCTGGGCGACTCAACTCTCTCGGATGATGGTGGAAGGCTCCGGTCAAAACCTTGGTTTAATAAGGACTGCATGGTACGCTGCAGATCCAGAATTTGTTGTTGAAATGTGCTCAGCTCCTCTTGAACAATGGAGCGAACACCAACGGCCGCTGCGGATTCCTCCGAGGTGGGCTGGATGTGCCTTTTTGGATCCGGGGGTTTGCCCAAACTTTCTTCCCCATTTGGGTCTTCCATCGAGAAGTCCCGAATTCCTTCTTCCTGACGGTCCATACCACGGGTTCTTACTCCTCCTCTACCTGTTTTAGGACGAGCGCCTTTTCCGGAGGCTGCTCCTGCCGAAGAGACCTGTACCGCCTCCAGGGGGAGTCTCAACGCTCCACGGCACAGCGGACAATCCTGCCTCGTCTTTAACCATTTTTCGAGACATGGCCCATGAAATTGGTGGCAGCAGGAGGTGGTAGAAGCAGGCCTGTCTGGCGTAAATGGAGCCTGGCAGATGGAGCATTGTTCCTCCACCTGGACACGGGACAGGTCCTCGTTACTCCTTGTGAGTGGCATCTCGTCTTGAGGAAAATATGAAAGTCTATAACCAATGAACAATATAAGAGTTGCGTCTGGCAAGAAGCTTAAACTAAAGCAGCGTCAAAACGCTTTGCTTTTCAAGTATCTTACTAACTAAGACGCGCGCGTGATCGCGGCGCGTATTCAAACAAGTGAATATCTCAAATGCACGTCTGCAATGGACGTGTCTAACTATTGTATAATTTTAAGTTCTTCGCACTAAATGCGGATTCAGAAACAAAATTAGTATCTCGTATCAAAATATGGCCCTCTCATTGAGCTGAACCCGATCCGTTCCTCCCCAATTCAGGTCCGCTGGCTGGCTGGCTGTTGATTTCAAAACGCAAGAAAGTGGTAAGTAGGTTTTTAGCTATTGATGAATTTAATTAAGTGTGAAGTTATATGAAAAATGATTGAAGGATGTGAATATTATATGAAAAATATGAACGCTTGACAAATTGAACAAAAGTGAAAATTACATTGGGTCGGTTCCGGAAGGGTACCGCCCAGTATGTGGGACTGCTTCTCCCACCCGAAATTCCTCGAAAAGAGAGGAGCAAGGGACCAAAAACAACTATGTTGCTGCTTGACTCGACCTCAGCAAATGGTTCAAGTCTGGCCAAGCTGCAGGGACGTGTAGGTGGCACCACGCCAACCCCACGTAATCCACCACAGCTTGAACCAAACTCAAGCCAAAAGCCGAAGCCGGATCAAGACAGCAAGGATATGAAAAATTTGGGACAGCTTCCCAACATAAAGTGGGGCAGGGGCCCTTCGGTTGACCGGGACAGGAGCGGCAGTAAACCACCACAACCTGTTATCCGCGGCCAACCTCCAGGTTGCACCCAGAGTCAAAAAAACTCAAAAAAAACAACACAACAGGAAGCTGCCCTAGAGGTAAACTAACTAGGAATTGAATTTAACCGGATAGGACTGGGAAGGATGTTTGCGGCTAGTAGGGAAAGAGCGAGCGATGCAGGTCTTAACAAAAGGGGTTTTGTTCTCTCGAACGAAATGAATTGAATCGCAAAGGAGGCGATTCTAAGACCTGCGAGTGAGAATGGAATATTAAGGTTTGAAGACGTAAAGTCTTAAGGGGAGTATGAGTCGAAACTCATAAGTATTTTCTCACTTTGGTGGGTCACCCAAAAACGAGTTTCGGGCCCCACGTTGGGCGCCATTTGTAGCGATTTTAAGGATGGAAGTGGCCTTAGCACAACTTAGAACCAGACCGAAGTCCAGAACCAAGAGTGCTAAGGTCGGAAAGTGGAATGGCTAGTGCCATTCAAGAGGCAAAACAAAGAAAAGAATTGCCCCGAGAGCAGGGTGCCCTAGAAATGGCCGTGAAGGCCCCTCGTCCGCATTAGCGGAGCACCCTTTAACCAACCCCGACGGATGCTGGGGTGCCGCTTTGCTAGCTCGCTGCGGCTGGGGTGGGTTCATAAAAAAAATGGAGTTGGTTTGCTCTCCAGAAAACGGGATGCTACGTATTATTCATCCGTCATGAATTTCGTAGCCGCAAACTGGTATATCAAATACCCAGGGACCAAAAAGGGGGCATAGCTCCGTAAAGGAAACCACCCATGGCTCTGCAACATGGGCTGACTAAGCAGACCCAGTGCTCGTGACAACGCACGGAGCCAGAACATTGAAAATCTAAACGGGAAAATAGGAAAAAAAAAATTCTACCTCTCTTTACAAGGAACCCGGGTGAGGCAGACAGCCCCGGGCCCCCGATGGCAGTGGAGCCCTGACCCCGATGGTCTGGGGTCCTCCACCCTCTGACACTGGCCATAAAACTTCAAAAAAATTCAAAAAATCTAACAAAATTCCGGAAACTACTCGTTTGGCCAGTGTCCCTCCCTTTAAAGAATGCTGAAAAAAAAAATTCACAAAACTATTAAATCATAGGCCAGCCAGGCCACGCGCGGACCCTGAAAAGCAAAGAGAACTTCTCGGGCTTCCACCCAATAAGAAGGCCTAAAGCAATTTAATCGTTATAATCCATTATTATTCCACATTTCGTATCAAACGTATATAATAAGCTGATTCTCACAACTGATCACTTATACCTATGTGTGTGTATATATATATTGATGTGTATAATATAATTGAATGATATTATGATGTATCGTTAATGCAAGGCATTACTACAATTGAATATTATATAGATAGATGAAAAGCTCTCAACACAAAGCTAAATTTTGCTTTTTCATCAATTCAATCCTATTTTTAACGCGTGTGGAAAATAAATAGATTGCTAGCTATATTTTAACTTTAAAGAAATAACTTCAAACAAAAACAATTTTTACTGAAGCGATACCACAAAAAAATGTAGGAATGTAATTCAACATGTTTAGTTTTCTTAAGTACTATTTTTAGTTAATATCAGTTTCAAAGCTGCCGACATTGCTCGCACATTTCATTGAAACATTTCAAAAAAAAAAATGCGCATTTTTCTTTTCTTTTTTTTTTTTTTTTTCACAGATATTTTTGTGTAGGCTGTTATTGTGGTAAAAACAGACTAGTATACAAGAAGTTTTCATTGATAATGTAAGTAAGTATGTAGGTTACACAGCTCGAAAGTTATATATAGGAATTTATATATATAAATATTTCCATATCAAATATGTAATGCCTGGGCGCCAACAAGGCTTATAAATGTTGTGGAATGTTTCTTAATGTACTAAACATTTTTTTTTGTTCTCCAATGACTCAAAAGGGGCATGTATAAAAAATATGAAAACCTTCTCTACTTCCTGTTCGTAGATTGACTTTCAAAGTTCATTGAATGCTAAAGCTACTATTCAAAATTAAGCATCTAATTATCAAGTCTCTGTTTATATAGGAATAGAACAACTATGAACTATAATGTCGGAGCCTGTTGTTATCATCCACATGCCAATATTTTACAACCATAACAGAATTTGAAAAAAAGTTCTCCCGATCCTCTTAAGTAGCAACATTGCGGCGATATACTCTTTTGTTTGTTTTTCTCATGATAATTATGCTAAAACGATTTCCGCTTTTGTAGATTTTCATATGATTTTTTTCTTTTAATCAGCCCTGCTTTCTGCGGGGCTATAGTCGTAAACAATCTAGAAGTGAGGGTTTTTTTTTTTTTTCTCTACACCAACTGCTACTGTGCTTGCATTGAACTTCGTCTAAAATAAGTTCAACTCGGTGACGGCATCAAGGAAGGTAAGCATACAAATTTCAGAAATATGTTGGGTTAAGCCTTACAAATATCGTACAGATGCATGTATGTTTGAATATTTAATTGAACAATACCACATCGACTGTGTGTTCAGCAACCGGTACCCTCGAAAGATCGAGATGAATTTCAAAAGGCAGAACAGCGGTACTTATCTTGAAATTCCATTCACGTGGTCGACTGCTCCCATCTCGTCCGCTTGTACATCGCTCAGCATTTTCACAAGACCGACAAATTAAATTAGCTATGAAGTCCACGGTATGAATTGAAAGTCGAGAGCGCAAAAAGCATTTACAGGTGAGAGATGGCTTCTATCGCGAGTATCATCGATTCGGTTGAGACCATGGTCGGTAAGTATCTACATCGACGTCCTATGGAAATTTTGGCTTCAAAGAAAACTTACTCCGTAAAATATGGTTGGACACTCTTTTGTATGCATTGCACTTGAAAGCATTAGCTCCTTGTACAGCCGTTATCAGCGGCTAATCCAATTAATTCACTTCAGCGTTGTCATCATCGTCGTCATCACCAGCCTGATGGAAATGAATGATGGTGCATTTGGAAATGCCACCAGGTTGACACTTAATTTACGTTCGGTGAAATTATAATGATGGTGATTCGCCTATTCGCATACTGGTTTTCATGCCGTATATTCTTGAAACAGGAAACTATATCACTTAGACACGTTTTCTTTTCTGATCGTTTGGAGAATTAAGGAAGCCACGCATCCAGAAATTTGTAGAAACAGTTCAAAGGCGGACTACACAATTCACGCCGATTTTACTTGCAAAACCGTCGACAAAGAGCTGCCGTCACTTGCACTTTTCAATAGATACACCCGATGACAACCGTTCACACTAATTTTATATTAGAATTTAACAATCTAACAAGTCAGAGCACCACACCCACGCCAAAAGCGGCCGCCCGTCGCTACTTCTCCTAATCGACTGCCTCGGCTACAAGTTGCCATCCGACTGTCCAGAATTTGAGCGTCCCAGCTCGCAAGCCTCATGCACAGCCTCGAGATCTAACGGGATTTTCTCTTGGCTGTGCGAAAACACCAATAGGTCACCCGGGGGACTTGCGGGATTTTGTTTTCGTGCAATTGAAACGTGTTTCAATTGCAAAAATGTTGTAGCGTCTCCGATCCATACAGTGTGGGTCGGAGATGTGTGACCAGTAATTTTTAAATAAAGAAAATTTAAAAATTACTGGATGCTACAAATCCATCTGGTAGGAAAGAAGGTTTCTTATATCCAATCCCTAAGGGAAATACACCGTTTACAACCATTCATGTCGATCATTTAGGACCTTTGGAAGAGACTCCGAGGAAGCGAAAGCATGTATTTGTAATAATCGATGGTTTTACTAAATTCGTAAAATTTTATGCTGTAAAATCTACGTCAGCTATTGAAACAATAAATTGTTTAAGAAATTATTTTGGAAATTACAGTATCCCTTTGAGATTAATCTCAGACAGAGGTGCTGCTTTCACTTCGAGTATTTTTAAAAAGTTTATGAATAATAATAAGATTCGACATATTTTAGTTGCATCTGGATCCCCAAAGTCAAATGGCCAAGTTGAGAGAATTAATAAAGATCTCGTACCTATGTTAGCAAAACTTGTTGATAGGGAGAAAAATGTTTATTGGGATAAAGTTTTATCAGAAGCAGAATACGTCTTCAATAACACTTTGAATAAATCGATTGGATCGAGTCCGTATAAATTACTTTTCGGTGTGAATCAGCGAAACATTAATACTGATTGCCTCGTCGAATATTTTAGCGACGAATGTAACGATTTAAATAACTCAAGACAAGAGACGAGAAATAAAGCCGTTAAGATAAATTTGCAAAATCAAATTTCAAACAAAATTAGATTTGACAAAAAGCGGAAAAAACCTAAAATTTATAGAGTCGATGATCTTGTTATGGTTTATAATACCGACACGACTCCCGGTGTGAATAAGAAATTAAGTCCACGTTTTCGAGGTCCTTATAAAGTTTCAAAAATATTAGGAAACGATCGCTACTTAGTTTGTGACGTTAAAGGTTTTCAAATAACAAATAAACCGTTCAAAGGAGTTTTTGACGTAACTCGATTGAAACCATATGTTAATTTAAGATCTTACCAAAGCCACAAATAGAATGTACATAACTTTGTGTTATATGGGAATGTGGTAGATGTTATGATATAGGCATTGATGTATTATACTTTATGGAAAGCAATCAATAGAAGAAAAAAAATATTATCTATTTTTATGTCTTAATGAAATTTCTTAAGTGTGATTGTTGTATTCCGTTGAACAATGTTTGAAATTATTCAATTCGTTTGCTGTATTTCATTATATCATAAGTAAACAATTACATGAATTTATGAAATCCATTTTTAGTTGATGCAATATGTTTAAGTAAGATGAAGTACTTTTGAAAACTTATGTTTATTTGTTACATGCCTAATTTAAATTCTTTAAATGCACATTAATTATAATCGAGGACGATTTATCATCAGGTGGGCCGAATTGTAAGCCCAAAAGCTCAAATTCAAAGTTTTGATAGTAACTGTACACACTATTATGACAGTGTATGAAATTCATTGTAGAACTGTTGTAGAACGACGGAGTAATTGACTGTGTGTCAAAGAAACGGGTTGACTGTGTGTCGATCATGTGTTGCGAAATAAAGAATTATATACTTGGTAACAATTTTTATTTTATTGGCTGATCTTACAAAGTCACTACCAGCGCGTGGATTATAGTCGGAATAAGAGATAGGACTGTAGTGAAATGTGAGTCGTGCTAGTTAACCCTCTGGTGATGCTAAGGAGTAACCTCTCACCCGGCACCATCAAAAGCATAGTAGAGGATTAGACCTTTTGGCGTTACGTAGGACGCGCAGAGACGATCCAGCTATATCCTGGAAAGATGGAGAGTTAGTAGAACAAAAAAAGATGAAGTTCTTATATTAACAATTTTTTGGACTTCATCAAATAAAAGTGAAACAGCACCAGAGACTTGAAACTCGATAATTCAGTCTTTTCAAAAATTCGGCTCACAAAACAGCAAAGATACTTCAATGGAAATAGTTAAAGCTATGAATTCAGTTTGGGAGGTCAGATTTGAACATGATCTTTGGAAGAATATCCTCATCTGTGAGAGAATGTTATCATATTTCACAAATAAAATTCTTTTTTTAAATTCATATCAATCCACTTGCAGAATGAAACAAATTTTTAAAAAATTGTTAAGGAATTTCACATCACAGAATGGCGTAGCCAAGTGCGACTGCCTTTTGTTTTTGTTCCTAGTTCCTGTTCTTTTGTTCCTCCTTTTGGTCCTAGTTTGACTACAGTGGCATTGCACCAAATTCCACTTATTTCAATATGCCGTAAAAAAAGCCAAGGAATCATGAATTAATTACAGCTCCACAAAAAAAAATGTCTTATTTCCATAAATCAGCGGAATCAGTTGGAATCAAAATCACAATTGGAATCACCTACAACTTATTATATTTCTATTTTTCTCCCATGCATTTCAATCTCATATACGGTACGTAATAAATATAAAAATTCTTTAGAAAATTTAAAATAGTTAATTTAAAAATTCAAAAACATGAAATGTTCCTATGAAACTTCCAATTTTTTGTGAAAAAAAAAGGTTTTAACGGCATAAATAAACTGCATGAATCTTTTAATTTTCAAATTTTTCAATGCAAAAATATTTTGATTGAAAACATAGATGGTGCTTTATAACGCCGGTTGGGAAAATTGACACATGCCGACACGTCACGTTCAGCAGGCAGATTTGTGGAATACTTTCTAATCTTTCCCCACGTTCGTGTCAACAGATTCATTCAGAAGTGGAGTTCGTAGTTTTTAATACGTGTCAAGTTTAACCGCAATAAAAGCTAATCAAAGTGAGTAGAAATTGAATTTAGTGTGAAAAACTAAATAAACTGGGTTTGATCTATGGTTGAATGTTAAATTCGTGTATAAATTACTGAAATAAGTACAGCTATTGGCTTTGATAAAGTTGAAAGATAAATAAAAAATATTGAAATCACTAATGGTTAGTTAATATCTACTTTCAGATGATCAAATCTGGAGTATTCTTCGTTACTTTTATAGCACTGCTTAGTTGCTGTCTGAGTGACGATGAAACCAGCGCCCGACTTCTTGTCTCCAAAAAGATCCTCAACAAATACCTCGTCGAGAAGAATGATGTCGTCGTGCAATACACCATCTTTAACGTTGGTAATGGAGCTGCAGTAAATGTTCAACTAGTTGACAATGGGTTCCACCCCGATGCCTTCGAAGTCATGGGAGGAAAGTTAGGTGTCACGATCGATAGAATTGCCCCACAAACCAACGTTACACATATCGTTGTCGTTCGACCAAAATCCTTCGGATATTTCAACTTCACCGCAGCTGAAATCAGTTACAAGCCAGTCGAAGATGCCGAAACTGTAATATAAATTTTTCTCCGAATAATTTTTGACTACAGCGTTATATATTTTTTCAGGTGCAACTTGCTGTCAGCTCTGAACCAGGAGAAGGAGGTATTGTAGCTGCCGCAGAATACAACAAACGTTTCTCGTCACACTTCTTCGATTGGGTTGGTTTCGCTATTATGGCTGTCCCATCACTTGCCATTCCATTCTTCATGTGGCATGTATCCAAGTCGAAATACGAAAAAGTTGGCAAATCGAAGAAACACTAAATGATTGGCTGGAGAGAGAATAGTTTAAATTATTAAACTTAGTAGAACAGTACTGAGATTACCAGCTAAAACTCAATGTGGAAGAAAATACGGAAGTCAGACGTGTAGTAACATCAAATGTGCGTGTCCCTTTTTCAATATGATCGTCATTGCAATTGTTTGAATATGTTTTAGATTTATACTAAGACTGAGAATGCAATGAATTCCTTAGGTTTATTTATTTGTCGCATTTTTTGTAATTAAAAGATGATGAAAAGTGATTTGTGATTTTTTTAATGTTACTTCCATCGCTAGTTACGTATGAGGTCGATAAACACCAAATCGGACCGAAAGCAAAGAGTAACATACCCATACCACGGACGGCTGGCAGGAATAAATTGTGCAGAACCCATAAAATTTTAAAAAGCTTTCAGCAAGAGAAAGAAAGCCCGGTGAAAATAGTCCCAATTAAGCAATTTGATTACATTAGCCAGTTTTGTAGTCAACTTTATATTAATTGGTAGCATTATATTAATTAAGGTGTGGTGGCAGCTTATAATTATATTTTGGATATTCGAAAGAACAAAATCATGTAGTTTGTTATATATTGAAATTGATTATAGATTTAAACTGAAAAGGGAGTATACTAATGAGTAGGTAGCAGTTGAGGGTCGAAGGTAAAGTGGTATCCCAAACAAGGCTAGTAAATCAAAGTCACTGCTTTTAGGAAAGGAGGCAACGGGAAAACGATCAAAACACGGGAACAGGAGAATTATATGGAGCATATACTAAGGAGACAATCAGAGTTTTAGAAGGAGCTAGGTGGCATGCACTACTGTTGAATGACAAACAAAAGATCGTGCTTGTGCTCCGATACCCAGAACTCTTAGAAATGTGTGAAAAGGATTCTAATTTCTAAAAGATCATAGTCCTCCAGACTTGTTTTACTTTCCTCGCTTAAATGGAACATTAGTCACGATTGAAAACATCCGGGCTCATGTTGCATCGGTTCTAAAGTACATCGCGGAGAAGACCTTCCAGGATGCCTCCCAGTTCTATCAGGAGATTGCTATTTGAGCGAATATGTTCCATAAATGATTTTTTATAAATTTGGTCGCATAACTCTTGGAATGCACTCTGCACTAACTTCAAGCTCATATGAATAAGTAAATCTTTCTTCACCAAAAGCATTTTCATATAAATTTTAAACTAGAAGTAAAAACAGGGCTACCATTTTGATACAATCGTATCATTTTGATACGATTGTATTTTAGTGTACATAAAATGATTAATTTTGTTCATTTTTTTATGAAGGAATTTTTGTATAAGACTATATTGTGTATTTGATACACATCCTTGGATTTTGATGCGCTCCTTTTTCCCCAGAGTCGTAGCACTGAAGTAGAACGAAGCCTTCTCCATAATATTTGATAGAAGTAATGTAAGGGGTCCATAAGATTTCAAATTCCAACTTAAAATATATCTCATATTCTGTTGGCTTACAATCAATGATCTCACATATTCCAATTCTAAAAAGCCACATTTCCGGAAAAAAGATAATCAAAACAACATACTTTTAAAATACTATATTTATTTCTTTACATATCTTTTTTTCGAATTCTCATCTACAAAATTATTTTCTTACTCTGCTTTTGTTTCTTGTTTTGATATATGTATATATAGTACACTCCTTATGCATTCGCATTAATTTATATATGATTATTAAATAAAGTGTTTCTTAAATGGTTTTATATCTACGACAAATTCTTATATCTTTCTGTAGTTTTAAATCATTAGAATTACAAATAACCAAACTACAATCATAACTATGTATTTTACCTTACGACATAAGCAATTGTTTCCATTGCTATTTAATTAAGATGATCATCGTTAACATATTGTGATTTTTCTTATTTGATTTTTATACAATCGTTTATATGCATTTTGTATAGAGAATGGAAATGTACACCGCAAACATAAGAAAACAGCACTTACATGTACTAAATATTATTTTTTTTGTTCCATATGATAATTTTACAATTTTCTTGTGCATTGAAACTAAATACTCTTTTTATTAGGTGCAGAAAAATATTTTAGATTTCTTCAATGAATTTTAAATAAAAAAAACACCAAATGTAAAAAAGAAAAACAAAAATATTGACAATTTACCAGTTAAAAGCTAACAAAGAAAATTTCAAAGTCAGAAGTATGGTAAGTTAAGCCAAGCTTGAAACCGCAACAGTTGATATACGTAGACTACATAATATTAGATCAACAATTTAAAAATTAAATACTGTTTAAAATGTCAAATATCAAAATCCAACTTTTCATTTAGCCACAAAGCTTGGCCTGATTGCGATTTAATTTACATTCTAATGAAGTTAAGTTATTCCTCGCATTATATTGCCTATTTCGATACGAAGTAATCTCTCATGATTTTAAATAGTATCATCCTCAATGCGGTATTCGTTTTTCTCTCTGTATTTTTTTTATTTCCCTTAAAATGTATATAGATCCCTGATTTTGTCCAGAAATATTTTTATTTTTCATTAAATTTCAAACACAATCTTTTACTCTTCAATACGGAATAAAGCTTATAATTCTCTCTTTTCGCAAACTTATAGAAATATATGTATATTTGTCTTAAATTGACCATAAACTGATTTAAAAACATACGAACTAAATATTTTCGAAATGCTATAGCTATTCCAATCATCACATTAAATTAAAATAAAGAAATTATTTTACGAATATTCGATAAATCAATAGCATATCGAATCAAGAAACGTTTAAAAGGAAGCAACGTGTGTTGTTGTGTGTAAACTTTGCGCTTAGGAAACAAATTAAGTATAAAAACATCGCTAGCACTTCAAACTTATCTCAAGTTAGATGATAACAATACAATTAAATGTTATGTTTAAAGAACACATCATGCTTAATTTAATGAATTTGTGTTACTAGTTGGTTCTTTTCATCGAACATATACTTTTTCCATAGCGATTTGTAAAATTATTGAATAATTTAGCAATTTGAAACCTTAAGCTAAGAAAAATATATTCAGATCTACCTCTTTGCATTCTATTCTCGTTTATTTGGCAAACTGGAAAATACAATTCGGGCCTCTTCTTTTTACTTTTTCTAGCGACAAACCTTGCAATTCGTATTGCTGTTTTAGAGGGACCAAGAAACTTTAGCCCTATTTCATTTCGTTTTACACATCTACTCATGTGCTAAAGTTATTACAATTTTGGAACATTAAGCCAGCTGTATCTGATCGCATCTACATTTATGCAAAACGAACACTCTACTCATTGATTGTTTGAATCGAAACATAAAAAATAATTCGTACATATCCGTAAGTTAATATGTCCGGAACAGGACGCGATTGCAGGATTCTAAAGTGGTGTCTTACATTATAATAACGAGCACATGACCACCAAACTTTTCGAGGAAAAACATTTCTCAAATTCTTATAACACTACATATCTCATCATTACACTCTTAAATATTCTTTTTCATACTCTATGCGAAAACTTATTGGAAATCAATGTCCTTAAAACGAGCTGATATTTTACATGGAAATATTTCACACGTTAAGTTTATCATTTTACACACACGCACACATACTACACGCTATCGTGTAAAAATTATTCTAAAAGAAAAATAAATTAATAGAAAATTCACACAAAACACTTTTTGTTTGTGTTCATATTGTTAATAAAAAAAAATGTTGTTCACACTAAAAACAATCTGCTTGCACTGCATGTCCTTACGCGAACGATCGTCTTGGCTGCTTCGCACTCAGATTAACACTGAATTTATTTTCTTTCGTGATGTCTGCAAGAATATACATATGTACAACTGTTTTGAAAAATTTTTCAAAAATTGATTGGAAGAAAAAGTGATAAATAACAAGATCTGCTGTGATGTTGAGTAAAATATTTTACTATTAGCTTTTATTTAATTTTTCATTACGCGTATTCACCGAGTTTATAATTGTTTTATTAATTCTCAGTTAGAGTATTTATTGATCAATCAACTAATTTTTAATTAAGATTTTTTGTTACGTTTCATGTTGGATGTACCCTTGGAAAAGGCACTTTTGCTGTTGTTTTGCCCGTGACGTAGTTGGTTTGCTGTGTATTTTTATATTTATATTTATTATTTAATGTTTTTTTCAATTATATGTATTTATCATATCCATTGTTATTGGAATTGCATGTTTATTGCATTTGTTGTTACTTGGCGAAATTTTGTACTAAATAAATTGCTTTCAAATGTGATATTTTACACAATTTTAAAGTGCTGGAAACCTGCAAGTAAAAAATTTAATATCTTGCGTCAGTCTGTGTTTCTTATGCTTTAATTCGTACTACTAATCTTGATTATATGTAGTATGGCGCTAATGGATATGAGAGCTACTGTTTTTTGTTCAATTTGAAAAGATGATGGATGAGTTATAGCTTCTGTATGTATATTGTAGATGGTAAGTAAATGTTTCGAACTATCTACTATAAGAATCCACAAATTCATAGTTTTAAATTATAATGAAATTTAGTGAAATCAGATTGTTTAAAGTGGAATCCAATTATTTGTACATCGTAGCCCTCAATCCGTATAGCCTCGTCCAAACTTAATATTTTCTTTACACATCCATCTATTTTTAAAGAATACGTTTTATGAATGTTGTTTATTTGCTTAGTTGCATTGAAATTGTTGGAGATATACGAGGTGCTAATATGAATATGTCAAACACATGTTTCAACTCAGAAGTGGAACACTGAAGTGAAAATATTTTGGATAAAAGAATAACAGAAAATAAATGCTGTGGGTATTCACGCAAAAACCGTTGTTTACTGTTACTTTCTATCCAAAATATAGACGAAGTATTGAAAACACTTCGAACAGAAGACGGCAGCGCTTTGGGAATTTAATTCAGTGGGATTCTAGAAAGCAGAAGCAATAACAAAAGACACTAGCTTTGCAAACTAAAAACAAAAACAGCAATGAAAATACGCATCGTAGTAATTTTTCAACGATGTACAGTTGAGGCAAGAATCTAGAAACTGTGAAATCAGAAAACAAATAATAAATATTCGAATAGATGTAATATGTAAACCAATTCGTTTTAGGGATCTTAAGGACATATTTCTGGAGTCTTTTTTTTTTAATGAAAATTCATAGTCTCAATATTAAAGTGAAGAACTAATAATTGTTTATGAACCTATTGATTAAAGTGACATTTCAGGTCTGGCTAAGAAGATACATTCTATAGAAATGTTTTGTAAAAGCCTTAAATCAAAAATTACCGTCCAAGCAAACAGCTTATTCCATGCGAATCGTAAACTTTAATATTAAAAGTTGAAACGGAAATGTTGAATGCCCAAGAAATGGTAAAATGTATAATACCTAGATATGAAACTCATTTGGGACACTCATCTTAGAGAAACGACAGTGAAGGCAACTAAGGTAATGGATGAGAATGCAAATGCTTAGACGCAATTGGAAACTATCAACAAGGCAGACATTCTGGCCATAGAAAAAAATAGTGACACCTATATGGAGCGGCAGTATGGTAGAAGAAAACCACACAAAACCCTGCTGCTAACAAGCTCAACAGATTTCAAAAAATGGCTATACTCTTAGAGACGAGGGAGGCCCTCAATGAAATAGGAACACAGAGCAGTCTTGAGTTTACATGAATCCCCGGTCATAAGGGGCATCAATGAAATGGTAGTGTTGGTCCTACTCGGCACTGGGCCTTTACAGAACCCAACACGGAGTAAGAATTCAAAATATGACTCAGGAAAAACATTGAAAATGACTGGCTCAATCTCGAAGGTTTACCTCAGCTTCGACAACAACAGAAAAAAGGCAATGGCTCTCTCAAAAAAATTGCATACGTGTCCTATGTGTTCGTTGAAAAAAGTACATCTACAGTATAGGTAAGGAACGGAACGACTGCTGCAGATAATGTGCAGTATGAGAGTGTAAAACATATTTTCACAAACTGTCCAGCACTAGCAAAACGGGGACCAAAGTTCCTTGGCTCTGCTCTCCCCTCCATCTGGGTCATAGCAAAACTTTTGTCCGGAGGCGTAGAAAGGTTCATAAAAAGCCTGCAACTAATATAGAAAAACGCAGAGCCGTGCCGGAGGACATCTGGACCAATTCCATGCAAACGAATCACTATATAATCAGCGGTGCAGCAACCAGTGGTCCGCTCTAAGCCTGCTGCAGAAGAGAGTTCCAGACATTACGGTTTTGGGCCGCCGTCCTAAACATTTCTTTTTTTCGAACGCGGAAAAGAGTTCGCATTTTTTTTTTTGAATGCCCGAATACTGACGAGACTATGGCTTTGTACAGCAGGAGCTTAGAATTCTTTAAGGGATTTAATCGCAACAGCTTTGATTGCTAAATACAATGCTTCGCAGCGTTTTACTTCAAAAATTTAAACTCAGAGACAAGGAACAAATCTTATCATTTCCAGACCAAATTGCTGCAATTAGGATTTTGCGCATATATTAAACTTCATTTTTAAACAGTTTTCATAATTGCACTTTAGATAAAGAACCTCATCATCACAACAGCCGCATATTTATCCATGTGTAATATGTCGGATATTGTGATGGACACTTCTGAAAAATCTGGTAATTTGTTAGCTACGTTAAATAGTCGGTTTTTATAAGTTATCTACTGAACCTGCATAACTATATAACTTCGAAAATAGACGAACGGTGATGGGGCAATAGACAGATAAATTCAAAAAATTCGAACAGTAAAAATAAGTCCAGATGAAAACGTTTCAGACCGGGTCGCATAGGTTTCATCAGTTTTTAGTCTGCGTATACATCTTTTCTCCGGATAAATTTCAGTAGTGTATTATGTAATAGTTTCTCTAGACTATGAAAGGGTTTCTTTTTTATGGGCCCGATTTGACTTTAACCCTTATGTTCGTAATTTTACAGGCATTAGCATATTCGTACGTGCATCACGTCGATTAGAGTAGCACAGCCAAATTCACCATTGATTTTTATCGAAACACAAATGAATAGTTTAGGGAGTAGGAAAAATATGCAAGTAGATTTCGATAAATTAGACAAACATAAAACACAAAACTACCGACTACCAAGAAAAACCGAATTTCCTCACCTGCGTCAAATGATATCGAATCAAAAAAGTCCTACTCAACATATTTGTCCCTAGGAAATTCACTGGTATTCTCACATTAAATATTGAAAAGGTTTTTGACTGCGTCTTGCATGCCTACAAAATGCACTCATTGGGATTCCCAATATATCTTAGCAAGCTTGTTATTAACTTTCTACAAGTTCGTTTCTTTTATGTTATAATACCACCCAGCTTAGCATTTTAGCAGGGACTCCCCAAGATCGACGTTAAGCTCAATTCTCTTTAATATATTCGAAGTTTTTATCTTAGCCTATTTGCCAAGGACACACGATTGCACTATTTATCGGCAAATCCAGCTGTCGTTAAAACCTTCTTAGAAAAGCACAATTTTCAATTCGTAATCACAGTTGATTATCAACTAACCATTCGTTTTCGACAGTAAATCATATTTGTTCCATTTCTCTGCGATATATTCTTTAAGTAACAAATCTTATTTTTAAACCTTATTTGTATGTATTATTTTGAGTAATATTAATTCCCAGTAATTTTCATGCTAGATCATGTTTCCCCAATTTGTCGATTGAAGTTAAATTAAGATATCAGATGTTAGGGTCTTTCCCATTTCCCGCTCATTTGCCACCATGTTTCAATATAAAATGAGCTCATGACTTATTGTGCAATTATCACTGTTTTACTTAAACATAGATTAAGCTATTCCAAATATGTATGCAGGTACACAATCATTGGTTTGATAAATAACTTAATGTGAATAAAGAAATGCCTGTGCCATCTCTCAAATAATTTTTGTATTGAAATAAAATATCACGATGCGCATACGCATAAGATAGCAAATAGAAATTGAATTTCGAAGGATCTAATCCACATTCGAGAGACCGAACTCAAAGGACCAAAATAAAGTGATCAATTTTACAGATACATTTCGTAGTGCTAGCTCGGAAAAACCAAATTGACTGGCCTGCCTCTGTTTTATTTTACCTGACATAAAAAATATGATCATTAAAATCAATCCAAGTCCATTCTTAGAAAAAATTTTAAAATTAAGATATATATCTTGCAGAGCATAGGTCAGCTTGGTATATTTATGTTTAAAAAATAGGATAAATACGTGTTACACAGCAGGAAAATTAAAAGAAAGAACAGATCTCACGAGAAAACATTTTACTTCGCCCATACAATACTCAAAGTCTATTAGACCTATAGTAGAAGTCAATATTCGAGCATATTTTATGTTGTGATTTCGTAAAAATATAATTTTTATTCTCATATGATATGTTAGGACTGCATTATCAGTGCCTGTTAACCTGATATGTACATATTCGTATTCTTTTTATCATTCACTATTTCAGTTGAGCAAACAAATCGTATTTAAACTAAAAATATAGGATTATGTAAAAGCACATTAAATATTCAAATCTGGCAATCATTCAAATCACAACCAGTTAATATAATTCATTCTTGATTCGGTGTAACTTTCTGTAAATTGCGTCACTTTTGTGTCACAATAAGAACCTGTTCCTAATTGAAAAGGATAAATAAAAAAGAGTTATGAACTGGTTTCACGAAACTGTAGATAAAATTAACTATAAATTGCATTCGATTTTTTATAACTCTTTGGCTCATTTACTTCTATTTATGAACTATATTTTATTATCCGTATTTAATTCCTACGCGATGTTAACAACACAAGATATTTGTTGGTTAGAAATTAAACTGCATTTTTACACAAATTATTGATTAAAATTATTTGGTCACTCATTATTCTATAGAAAAATCATAATATATATCAAAAACTAAAATGAAATACTAACTCTTCTTAATATTACTGAACAGAAGGATCTCCATGGCCTCTTATCTCGGTCTTTGTCTTCGAATAAAGAGAAAAAAGGTTTTCATTTAACACATTTAGAAGCAGCAGCATAAATAAAAGTAATAGAGAACAAGTAGGTACAGAAAGAAAAACTTAAGTACCAGTCGTCGAAAAAGATACATTTCGTTCAGAAAATTTCGGTTCGAAACATTTACATTTCCATTTTGCGAATTCGAATAAACAAAATGTTGGATCCTTTCTTCGAATTTGAAAAATTTTATGAATTTCGTTTGCCAATGAAAGAAGTTTAATCTGACATTTATAAAAACCTACCTAAAGTATTGCTCGTGTAACGAATGCGCCCGGTCCAGCGACTGTCGATGAAATTCTGCAGCCTGCAAGTACTATTTTTTAATTTTACTTGTAACATTGCGAGTATATTGAGTGATAGACCTGAAGTTGATCAGCATACGACATTCGTAAGAGAACGTCAGAGTGTGGTTCACGCGGTATTAGCATATTCGGCCTCGGATACGGCGGAACGTTCGCTGTACGTGCACCACGTCGATTAGAGTGGCCGATGCCGGTTTCGAACAGCCAAATTCACCATTGTTTTTTATCGAAACACAAACGAATAGTTTAAGGAGTAGGAAAAATATGCAGGGAGGAAAATTAAAAAAGAAAGATTTCGATAAATTAGTCAAACATAAAACACAAAACTACCGACAACAAAGAAAATGGCGAAACAAATCTCATATCTCGATAAGGAAAGAGCTTTGTCGCAGATATAAAATTTCGATTTCGCCCAACTTCTTGTTCGAGTTTCTGAATTTTGTTTTGAATACAAACTCACGTGGCAGTTGAAATCCGGCTTCCTGTTGTTGCTGTGAATGCAAATGTAAATGAGTATGAGAATGAGCGTGATATTCTCCCATCAATCGTATCTGTAAATCATTTTAACAGAGCGAATTTAACAAAGCTGTTCTCTTCGATTTTTCAAGTTTTAGTTCTAACTTTGTATTGAAGCTTTTTTGATGACGGATCGAGAAAATGATTGAATGAGATGATTGAATGAGCATTCACAAATCTTTCTTTCTTAAATTGTAAAACAAAACGTGTAACAGCGCTCGAAAATCCGATGCAAATATCATTTAGGAACAAGACAATTCAAAAATACACACAGCAAACAATGCGTATTATGCCATAATATACTCGACTTGAATCTTCGGTTTTGGTTAATTCGCAGCTCTTCATTTCGAGTTGACAAGCGATTCAAATACGATTGAGACTTCGATTTTAGAGAATTTAAAATGCCTTAAGCTAGTTCAATGTAGTGGACGAGAAAGACTTACCATTGGGTCGTTTGGATCCAAACCAACATGATGCGGTGGCGGGATTCCTAGACGTTCTCGCTCTAATTGAGATATTGCTGCTGCATTCGGATACAATGGGAACTGTGATGGATGTATGCCCCTGTGGATGTTTAAAAGTTAAGAATTATTTGGGAAATCATCCATCGTTCACAGCGAAGATGAATAATCAGCTTAAAACTTAAACCCACCTCATTCGATAATATTCAACCCAATGTGGATCCAATCGAGACTGTCCTACCGCAGCAGCAGCTTGTGCGTTTTTAAGCTCTTCAAGTTCCCTAAAAAAATATTTTATACTATCTCCTACATTTCGTTCAATTTTATTTGTTTAAAAATTGTGAAAACAATGATAAATTATGGAAATATTATAAGTATGTAAATTAAAGTAAATGATTTAAATATGCGTCTAAATGGTCCTGAACCACCTACGTTAGCTTTTCATAGTATTTATGAGTTTTTTTAAAAAACATAGTAAGCTGTCATTTGTTTGTTTGCATAAATTTTGAGCTGCATGTTTGAAAATCACTTTGGAGGTAAGTTTATAAATAAAAACCCGATCACCAACAACGCATACGAAGAACCAAAACAATCAAATTCTACAGCTTATACTA
Organism: Nemotelus pantherinus; assembly: GCA_963978885.1. NCBI lineage: Eukaryota > Metazoa > Arthropoda > Insecta > Diptera > Stratiomyidae > Nemotelus > Nemotelus pantherinus. The sequence continues at coordinate 50,246,014 of OZ022263.1, read as the reverse complement.
TATGAAATGATTAGGGAAAGGATTGAACATTGCCCCTGACTAAGGACTCATGCAAGTTATAACAAAGTCACGAGTATTACTTTAGCGCTAAATTGATCAAGTCAATACTAAAATACTAAATCCAAGGATGATTTAGTATTCAGTTAAGCGGATGAGACATATTAAAAACAATGAGATGGTAAATAATAAATGCAATATAAACTGTACCTCTCTCTACTATACATGGGCCCCATTGCGTGATGATATGGTGGTACCATCGGTTCAACAGGGCTGAAAAAAGATTTCATAGAAAATATAATTCGTTGACGATTCACAGTTATCACACTAACGAAGGCTAAGGTAAGACGAATACAATTTAACGACTAGTTTACTTGTTATCCGTTTCCAAACAAACCCACTCATATTTGCCAGTAATTTCGTTAGAAACACAAACAATCAACAGATTTTTGAAAATCATTCCCTCACCTAAATGCAACATGGGGTCGTGCATATTCCGAAAGCTGTCGCAATGCCGGTGTGTCGGCGTACGGCGGCTTTAGTTCTGCCTTCAACTTGGCTTGCTGGGCGGCTTGTTGTGCCTGCGCCTGCTGTTGTTGTTGCTGCTGCTGTTGCTGTTGTTGTTGCTAAAATGACCAAGTAACTTAGTAGTAAATTAATTCAATTGTTTACTATGGGAGGACAAACCTGACGTCTTTCTCTTTCTTTCTCCGCCAGTTTTCGATCACGTTCTTCTCGCTTCCGAGCTAATTTCGAATCAGCCACTGGCTTGAATATCAAATCCGTCCGCGTGCACGAATTGTAGTCGCCGCGATCGATGTGGCGTACGAATCTATAAATTAAATTCCAATTTCAGTCTTAACTACAAACAAAGTGGCATCTTAAACTTACATTGCTGACTGAGATCGATGACATTCGGTGTCGCCTGGTTTCGCTTCAGGGCTTGGTCCCCGTGGGATGTTATGAGTGGGACTTGGTATTTCAGGTTCAGGATCCGGTTCGATTTCGATTGGTACTAAGAGGAAATATTTAATGAAATTCCGATTAACTGCAGCAATAAGAATTTGACTTACAGGGTTCTGTGGCGTGATGGCTGCTTAAATTACTACTCGCCGAGTGTGCGTGCGCCCGCAGAGCGTCCATATGACTGGTCGGCTTCGATTGCGAACTGGATAATTGACTCTCGGAGAACGACGAATGCTGTGGCGGGTATGATGGGTGCGAGCTTGGATACTGTGACGGTGGCGGACCACCTGTTGGCGTCGTATTCGTACTGTTTCCTTGCGGCGTCTTTGGTGTGGGAGGTTTGATTTGTTGCTAAATCATAAACGAGAGAAATCATTCCAATCCATGTTTCTCAATAAACCATGCAATACACCTTACCTTGTGCTGCGTATTTTGTGAGCTGGACATCGACAGCGATTTGTCCGCATGGCTTGGTGGCTCCTCCGCAGGTCGAGGCGGAATGCTCGGATGGTGTGACGGAGGCATCACCGATGGCTCCATAGGACCAGTTGGTGGGGGTGGTTTTATGTATGATGCGAACCCAGGCCCGTAAGGATGGTATGGATACGGCGAGCTGAACGGGTTGTGATGATGCGGATAAAACATTGATGGATGCAAAATATGGTGAGGATATGGATTTTGAGCCGGATGCACACCCATTGGTGGCATACCTCCGCCAGGACCCATAATGGGCAACGGCAGCGGCATCTGTGGGTGTCGGATGACTGGAGGAGAAGCTCCAGGCCGTAGATGGTGTGGTGGTGATGCCGATCCAAGTCCACGCTGCGCTTGAGGTCCATACATTTTACTGAGCGGGCTAACCATGAGACCAGAGGCGCTCGAAACAGGCGGTGGAGTCATATGCGGCGATTGCTGACGAAGTAAAGCATGACGATCGCGCTCAGCCACAGCAGCTGCAGCCGCTGAAAGAGCCGATGCAGACGAATGGTGTCCTAGCGGGCTTTGCGGAACTGGATGTAACGGGCTTGCGCGACTTATATTTCCAGACGCTTGTGCAGGTGATATAGAGCGATGCGAGGAATTGCTATGCAATGAAGTACTTTGTACACTAGGACTTGCCCTACTGAACGCCGATGTTGGCCCAGCCGACGAAGTCTGTGCCGAAGGTGCAGATGAGACAACACTCGGCGGTGTTCTCCGACTAGACATTGAATCATTCAACCCTCCAAGTGAATTGCTTATCAATGGCAGAGGTCCACTGCTCGGCATTGTTGGTGGAATCATATGACTGGGATGTACAGGATGTGAAAGTGGCATTCCTGGTGGAACAGATGATCCCAAATGCAAAGACATCGGATGCCCCATTAGCGAACTTTGTCCTGGAATCAAAGGTGTCAATGGCGAGCTCCTGTGCTGGGAGGGTGGTGGCTGCTGGCTTGGTTCCCTAGAACTGATTGCACAGTTATTATTGCTGCCTTCATTGAGTCTCTGTGGACCAGGCGAGGGTGTTCTAATTTGACTTGAAACGGGCACATGATGACCTGGTGGCATATTATGCCCCTGCATCGACAGCGGCATAGAGCTATGATGTATCGATGGAGGTATATCCTGATGTGGCCTGTGTAACGGCAGATGACTTGGAGGCCCGCCCATACTTGTATGATGCGATGCTGATACCATGGGTCCAGGTGGTCCGGCCGAACTTGGTGTTCCACTTGGCGGCATCAATGCCGATGACGTTACGACAGGTAAACTCGCGCTCGATACTGTTACGGATGGTGACGTACTAGTTGAAACTATTGGTGAATGGCTTACTGGGTGGATAGAGCTTGGAAGACCAGGATGACTCGCAATTAAATTTTGTTGATGTATACCAACATGATTGGGAACTTGTGGTATAACTGGCGACGAGTTTTGTGACGGATGCGGCGAATGGAATTGTGACTGGGAATTACTGTTGCTGCTTTGGCTATCTTGATTCGGTGTTGTGCGCGACGATGCATCGATTGGACTTTCAGATGGCGGATACTTGCCACCGGGACTTTCGGAATATGGTGGTCCTTTGATCAAGTTTTCTCCATGATATGGAGGTTTCGGTGCGTTAGGATCTTGGGGTGGATACTTCAAGTCTTGCGGCTGCATATTTTGACCATGAGGGAGGTTATATTTAGCCATCGGATCGCCATACTTCATCATTATATTCGAATCATATGGGGACCTCGCCAGAGGGTGTGGAGGTTCTTGCATATAATGCTGCTTTCCATCAGGTCCAGTGAATTTTATCGGTTCGCCCAAAGGCGCGTATTTCATAGGGCTGTCTGGTGGTGGATATTTAACACTTTCTTGATGATGGTAGCTCTTCAAATCAGGTATCTTGATTGGATCCGAATAAGATTTTGGAACCATTTCTCCGGGGTATTTTCCAGGCTCGATTCCATACTTCATATCATATTTCGGACCCGCGCTCATATCCTGCCCATATTTCAAGGGATCACAAGGCGGTGGATATTTCATATCCGAACCAAATTTTACAGGACCTTCTTGGTTATATTTGATTGGATCGCTACCGTACTTAATATCCATTTCGCCAGGATATTTTATTCCACTTTGAGTGCCTGCGAATTTCAAGTGGCTATCCATCATGTGTGGCTCGAATTTCTCTTCTGGTGGATCTGGATTCGAGGCATCTGCCAACTGTGGCTTCATTTCGCTTTTGATTTCAATTTTGACTTTGAGATCTTGCGGCTCATTGCTATTTTGGTTGCACGCATCCATCGAGTCGTCGGCAGGTTCCTTTTTAATGTAAATATCCTTAGGCGAATAGTCGATTGGATTAAAAGCAGGTTGCGACATCACTTGAGGCGGCTGTGACTGCATAGGAACCTGTTGAATACCAGACGCTTGTTGGTTCGGTTGGGCTGATTGCAAGTGCTGCTGTTGCGATTGAAGAGTCGGAGGTACTCTTGGCAGAGAAACAGGAATCGAACATGTTTCTTGTTTGATATTGGCAATTTTATTCAGCATTTCCTGCTCCTTGGGTAGATAACCGCTGCTTGAGTTTTCCTCAGATGAAACATCTACCGTAGTAGCAGATGATTGCGACAATGGCGCCAAAACAGGTGTTTGGGAAAGTTGTTGTTGTATTGGAGTTGGCGGTTTCTCTTTTGGTAGTTCTTTTTCTGGATTGTTATCCTGAACTGGCGCAGCCAAGGGGATAGAAGCTGGAATAGATGGAGTTGATGCAGGTGGAACTGCATCCTCCAGGGGGTCTTTTTCAATCGGGGACTGCTGTTGTTGGCTCGAATCATCCTCTTGTGTCATTTCCTTATCCTGGGTTACACCTGTTGTTGGTGAATCTCCAGTATTCGCAGGTATCGCTAAAGGATCTATCAAATTTTCGTCCTCCCGTCCCTCCTTTGGACCACTGATGATATTCGGCGGTTCCGGAGCTTCGTTTGTATTATCGCCTTCGTCAAGCACAGAGTCTGGACGACTATCTGAGTTCATACTTTCATCTGGGCTCTAATGGGAGAAAATTATAATATTAAAAATTTTAATCATAGCTTCGAAAGTTTTCTGTTTCTTTGAGGAAGAAATCGAACTTACCTCTGGTCGTTTGCGTTTATCTTTTTCATCGCTGATATCTCCATCAATGTCAATTGGCCGCTTCTTACTTTTACTAGGATTATCGATCTTCCCACCTTTTCTTTTCGCATCATTCTTTGTCGGCGTTTTGGGATTTTCTGAAGTATTATCAGGCGTTTCGGATCCCCGTTTCGGCCGCTGTTTGTTGTTCGGGAGATCTTTAGTCGGTTTATTTCTCGTTCGCATACGGGATGGTGATTCGTCTCCTGAAAATCAAACAGCATTCAACTTGTAAGCAAAAATTTACACCGACCCAGTAAATCTTACGTTTGTTAGTCAAACTTGAGTCACTGTCACATTCGCTGGCGTCGTCTTCGGTCAGCGAACTATTTTCCTCCTTCGATATTGGCGACGGGCGTGATTCAGATTGTGCCTCGGGAGTTTCTTCCTTCTTCGGCGGTGTGTTGCTTGCGCGTGTAACACGATTACGTCTCAACGATCCTTGACGACGTCTCCTGTGCGGTCTATTATTATTCGCACCAGGAGTTTTCTTCCACAAATAATAGAACTCTACTAGTTCCGGCGTTTCTTTGTGCGGCAACAGATCTTTGTGTATACGAAAGAAATTCTTGCCAAATTGTCTTAAACCTTTAATGAATTTTTTTGTCTCGTCTTCGGTCCACTTCTTATCAATTCCTTTTGTTACAGGGCACTTGACTAATGCTTGAAGAGCTTTACCAGGGTCGTATCCAGCGTCATGGAGCTGCGGGTGACAGGGAAATTTTGTTAGTAAGATTATGTGGATGGGGGAGATAGCGCGATCATAACACTCACCACATCAAGAGCATTTATTGTCGTGTCGTCTCTACTAGCTGCTAGACAACCGTCTTCAAGACCACCATCGCACATTCCTATTTCGAGGGAAAAAGCATTCAAATTCCCAAATTTGTCGCTTTAGCATTTATTCATTAAAATACAGAAATCAATTAGATGATAAACCTACCTTGAAATGCTGCCATCGATCGTGCTGCGCGTAGATACATCAAAAGGTCCCCATCGAGAACAACTCCTGGACTCCATCGGGGATCTTCCAATTCCCTTTCAGATTCTTTATCGATAGGAAAACTTGAAATTGGATTATAATCGGGCAATTTCGCCTGTTCCAAGATACATTACAATTAGACAATTTTTAATTGTGGTGGCAATTTATTTGAAAAACAATCACAATTAGGCATTTCAAAATCTACACATCGTTTATTGTGTTAGCGTACCAGTATGTGTTTCATATTGGACGTGTAAATGATTTTCAATAGATAATTATAATAAAATAAGATGCTTTTTCCATCCACTTTATCGAAATCATTACTACACCAAAAAATATCCCAAGCAATTACTCAATCACCAAACTGCTTCACAATAGACCAGTTGTCATTTTCTCATTTATTTATTAAGGATATGGGGGCGTGTCAAAGGTTACCATAACTTTGCTTCCAATCGAATCTAATTTTTGTTTTTGGTTTTTTTTACTCCAGTATAAATGCTACTAATCAATTCAATATCCATTAAATAGACGCGGCACCTGCGAGTCGATACAATTGCTAGATTGATATACTGTTAATTTGCTAATCATCTCAGAATGGTGTAGTATTTTTCATATTATATCGCCAGTAACCTTCAACTGTTTTTGACTCAGTGAAGAGGAAACAAAACTCGCAACATCCTTTCTCGGCGCATATTCAACCGGAACGCAATGCATAATACCAGTCTGCTGGGAGTTATTAATCATGCATTATCTGGCATTTATCGCCAACATATGCTGGTAAATTAAAACTACACTTATTGAAATTTAGTGGAAATGTATTACAAGTTTAGTGACTGCCAGCGAGAAAATGTTTTAGCACCTTTTATCAATGATTGATTATGTGCTGAAACCAGAACACGATTCATATCAGAAAGCAACGGTAACCAACTACCGATCGATAAAGCTCGATATGGAATCTGCAGAATAACGTATTTAATTGTAGTCGGTGGTAAAAAAAAAAAAAACAAAGAGAGACAGACATTTTTCGAACGATAAGATTTTGAAAAGATCACACGAAATGGAAAAAAAGCTGAAAAGTGGTTTATGTGAAACTTGTTTGAATATTTGGAATTGAAATATTATTCTAATACAACTAACCACTAAGTGCATGGCCAATGGAATTTATTTCGAATCAATTTTAAAACGAAACGGATGATTCATTGAAAGAAAAATCAAGTCGAAGAATCACTATGTTAATAAATCAAATAATAATATGGAGATGGATCTGTTAATAGAATTTTGTACTTTTTGAGACAAATTTGTTACCGTGATTTTGTGAGTTACGTACATAGACATCGTTTACCTGGTGGCCGGAACCCACTCGTATTTCTCCCTGAGTGGAGGCCGCCATTACCCTTTATAATCGCAATTTTTACGATTGTTTTATCGTAACCTCAACCATGAAAATCTGAAATGAAAACAAAAACAGTTGATCAAAATTCATACCAATTCTTATATTAAATTCTATTTATTTTTTTAGGTAGTGATTACATAGTAATTCATGTATCTCATCAATTCAAGGATGAATTTTCAGAGTCGACTTTGGACGAAGCATAGATGACCTTTAATATTTAATTATTGAACGATCCTAAAGCGTATAGTTAAAATACTTTTCAAAAATATACATCAAAAGTGTCATCAGTACTAATTAGATAGGTACAGCTCATATTACCTATCATTAATAAGCTTATGCGATTATGTGCGCCAACTTATTATTTTTACAAAATGATAGAGTTATTACACCCAAAAATGTTATTGTTTCACGAACAACGAAAAAAATAAGTAGCAAAAAAACCGGTAAGGGTTTTAATTTTCCTAAATTTTTGTCTTCCTCGATCATGAAAGAAGAAAAAATCTTCTACTAACAACCAAATGTGCTTTGCTATATATTTTTGATGCTAAAACTGCTGGTGTTGTTTTACATTTTCCAAAATTTTGTATCATCGAAAAATCTTCATCTGCTACAGTTTACTGAAGAATATTATAGGCTCAAATCAAGAAGAAAATACTGCACACTTTACAGTACTATTCATAGAATTATTTTCGAAAGCAATTTATGTTCACATTATCAAAACTCATTTCTGATCTTTTTACACTAACAATAATTCACACAGTTTTTCCTGCTCTGTTATATCTGAACTAATATCTTTTACCTAATTTGTCTAAGTCATAATAAAAAAAAATACCTAAGTACCTAAAATATCAAAATTTTGAAGCAAGAGCTTGTATTGTATTTTCCAAATCAGAATAATGAAAATTGTTTTGCGGTAGTATTGAATGTACAAGTTCTTAAAGATGTTTAATAGAGGGCGTTACTAGTACTAAGATCACATTCTAGCCATCGTCGTGTTGTCTACTTTCATTTGAAGGAAAATACAACAGAAGGTTATCCAATGCTGTGGGAGGCTTATGGGGACATGTATTCATTAATTTCAATCTGAGATGTTTAAAGACGATGAGATGTTGAAACGCGAAAGACGAAGGGATGTTGCTCCAACGGTAAGACATTTTTGCAAGGAAAGCCATTTTAGCGTCCTGTGTTTACTGGTGACAAAAAAAAACATAAATTGCATTTTAAATTATTTTTATATAATTTTTTTTTTTAAAATTGATTTTTTTTCTAGATCTAATCTTAATATTAGCAATAAAGTTAACCGGTCAAATTTGCTTGAACAATGATGATCCAGAATGTGTCTTGCTGCTGTCAGATGCACTTAAGTCGTGTTTCTTTAGGTCTGTTTCTGTACTTGAATCTATTATAATATATTAAAATAGATTCGCAGCAAGTCGTTTCCGTACTTTTGCTGCAAGCCAAATGCAAGCCAAATTTTGCAGCAAAAAGAAGCCAGCTGCCAAATTCTGTTACTGCTGCAGTTTGCTGAAAGTACGGAAACAGACCTTTTTTTCGCTGCTCCTCGATTGTATTCAGTCTATAGGTCTGTTCCCGTACTTTCAGTAACTGAATTTTACTGAATTTTCCTGAATCATGTGGTGGGGAATTTCATGAAAAGTACGGGAACGCTCTCATTGTATTTCCTGAAAATTGACAACCGAAAGTGTCAGTTTTCGGTTTTTGGGAGAACAATAGTGATTATAAAGTCATCCTAAGCTGTAATAAATTATCGCCACAAAATTATTCGACCTTCATAGCAACATTACGCAAAAAATATGTTGCTTGCCGCGCACATTTGAAAATATTTACTCCGTTTGACACTTTTCAGTATTTTTCAGTAGCTCAGAGCCTACTGAAATTTACTGAAAGAGGGGAAACTTTCAGTTTTCAGTAAAACGGTGTACGGGAACAGCTTCATTGCAATTAATCGCAATTAATCGTAGTACGGGAACAGACCTTATATAAAACCACCTTGGGTGTGTTCAATGTGCATGCTATAGCAGCTATTAGCTGCTATTTTAGCAGCTCTGGCTGTCCAATGTCACGAAATAGCTACTTTCTAATGCTTGCTATTTGACAGCAGTCCAAGATTCCGGCATAGCTGCTAAGGTAGCAGCTATTTGCTGCTCGTAGTCTGGAGGATAGCAAGAAAGTAGCTAAGGCAAAATGGCCGTGCGTAGACAGCTGACATGCAGTTCAAACGTCATTTTCAATTGGAAATTGAAATGAACAGAAGTTTTTGCGCTTTTGTGACACAGGAGATGAGAAATAAATTTGGAAATAGTGACAGCATAAATTAAAAACGGGCTTTTAAACACTTCAACTCAACTCGAATTGAGTCGGCTTTCACACAGTGCAGCTCATCTCGAGTTTTTAGCAGGCGAGCATGAAGCGCAAAGGGCCGGGTGCACAGATTCATGTGCCATCAAATTTTCAACGATTATTTTTTGCTCTTTTTCACATATATGGCGTCAAAAGCCGGAAATAAGTGATACGTTTTAACTATGTTAGGAAAATTTTAATGGTTTCTGCAGCTGTATGTTGAAGACTACTAAATTTTATACAGTTTCCAAAGTGCAATGGAAGTGTTGAACTAATCCACGAAAACACAAATATTAAAATTTAAAAAAAAATTTTGGAAAAGTATTTTTGAATTTGCTGACCTTCGTAGCAGCTCTTGGCTGTCCAATATCCATAGCTGCTTCACCTAGCTACTTCAAATTTTGACACTTGCTAAAGTGATGCTATGCTATGCTTTTGAAGCAGCTATAGCATGCACATTGAACACACCCCTTACCGTTTTGTTTGACCGATGTTTTTTTCGTATTCCGAACAAGTAATCCTCTAAATGCCATATTTCTCTTATTTGGTCCTTAATTTGAACTAACTTGTTTAGCAAAACCTGTTCAAACTGCTTTTGTATCAAATCGGCCAAGAACTTGCGTAGCTATCTTGAAAATTGACGAAAAAATTATAGGTACTCTTATGGCTGTTTTTCTTCTTGTATGCGCAGCATTTTAACTAATCAAGAGAATGCCAGTGAAAGAAGAACGAAGCCAGCGAAGACACTCTTGCTTTCTGCGTGCATTGTGAAAAGTACGAACATCCAGCAAACTATCGAGCGTACAGTATGTTCACCCAAATTAAGCACCAGATAGAAATCAGGCATGAGGAAAATACGCAAAGACATCTTCGAGAAATCAGTAAGTGCATATTCTAATAATAAAATTAAATGTACTAGCATAGCTGCCGTTAAGCCCCAATCGCATGCTTTCATTAGCTTCATTTTTAGCATACGCTCACCATGAACGTGAAAAGCACATATCTGAACATAGGGCCTCTTGTTTCGCATGCCAAAAAAATTGTAAGAGTAGCAGCATAATTATGTTAGGTTTATACTCTTCTCTCCGAAAATGACCTCTGTCATCATAATTAATCTTTCAGCTGTAGGAGTAAGCTTATACTGCAGAAAAACGAATTCGTTCTCTCAGGTGCTATTAATGCCCCGTGCGCTGCCAGAGCAGCTAATTTCAGAGCAGATCTTTCTACACTTCAATCATTTTCGAGTGTTAATTCACTTGTTGTTTTTGAAGGTTACTTGAACATAAGACACCCAGATTGGAACGACCCGATTTTCAAAACTTTTGGTTGCATGATAACATCCTTAAACTTGATGGGCCTTCTCGATCAGGACATAAACTTCAGATTCGGATCACATAGTAGCAAAACTTCATCCCCGCATTCCTCCAAGAACTGCTCTTTCACTTACCTTGCCAATCACTAAATCGAAAAGAGAAGTCGAGCGTTTCTAGACAGGAAAATATTAAATGTTCAAAAACCGCTATTTCGCTAACACGGAGTTATATGAAGGAATAAGGAAGCCTCCACTTCATACACAAAAACTTGGTAAGAAATTGCTGATGCAATACCAGACCCACCCAAAGCCCCAAATTTGCAATACGGGACAAAAAACAAGATTTCTGCTTTTCTATTTTGAGCCTGAAGCCAACGATGATTAAAAAAGCATTACTAGCACCCATTAGGAAGTTATCAATTGAGGAAAGGATCCCAGCAGCAAGAGGGTTCCGAATACATATTAAATTAGCGTAACATGTTCGATTTTAAGCTTGAAGTTAAAAATAACTAGTCTGAATGAAGAAATAAAGCTTAGACACCATCATTAAGCAAAGTATATTTAAAGTAAAATATAGATATTAGTGAATTGTACATATTTTAAAAAAATGCTGAATATAATTATTCTAGTTCTAAAAGTGGTCTGTTAGTAAAAATATTTGGCTTTGAAAGCTAAAAAAAAATCAATCAGATTTAATTCAGACCAGGGACAGGTAGAAATGTTTTTTTTTTTCAAGGAAACAAGCATACTGAAATATTCCTTGCCAAAGTGTTAATTATTTCATGTAAAACCCCCAGGCTAAATATTACCCATGGCGAGGAAATGGTTGTATTTAGGTCATTTCAGTGCTCATGCTGGAAACATGACGCAACAGTTTAAGTTACACAAATCTGGGAGCAGGGGGCCTATTATGAATCAAAATCCGAAATCGGAATTCATACGATATCGTATTTTCGTATTATGGTTTGCTATTTGCACGGGAATCCGCCAACTTCGGATTGTAAATTCCGAAGGCGAGTTGTCTAATCCGACAGCTCATTTGTGGTCGGATTTTTTGGCGGATTCTGGCGGATTTTTAATTTTCGAATTTCTTTTTTTTCACAGTTCGATTGATATAAGTAAGTAAAACCTGGAATTCGGGTAACTGGTAGACACCGTGTGTTATAAATCGTAATTTTGCCACCAATTTTAGAATTCGTGATATTACATTCTTATAAGATTCTCCTTAGCTACTGGACTTATTTCGACTTATTAAATTTCAATCCTTATTTTTTGTTATTTTCGACTGACCATACTTAGGCAAAGCAAAATAAATTGCCATATAGTCAATGTTAGCAAGAAATATTGAAACTCCGTGCCACTTTTTTAAATTTAAATAGCTATTTTGACACTTGATTGGAAATATATTGGAAATCTGGAAACGATTTAGCCCATTCAAGTGCAGTTTAAAACAGGTATAAAATTCCGATTTCGGAATAGATCATAATACGAAATTCCGATCATGGGCGAGTCGGAAAATTTTACGAATTCCGATTTCGGAATTTGAATCATAATAGGGCCCCAGGTATTTTTGGTGCCGCTAGGTCTTAAGGAAAAGTGTAAATTGAATGGTTAAAATCAGAACACTGAGAAGAAAGAACACTGACCAGATAGATACCTTCACGGCAAACTCCCTTTACTCACAACTTGCATTTGTTTACTATAGTCTGATGAGTATTCGATTAAAATTTGGTGATTAAAATTTTGGTGAATTTCGTATCTTGAAAATTGTTGCGTTTAAAAAAGATAGTTTCGAGTTGAAGGTTCAGTTAACTTTTTCTTTGATATTTTCATATCCTGCATCTTAACCTCAAAACTCGTGCTAAATTGAAATCAGCGCGTCTTTTTTATCCCTTTTCTTCACATCATTTAGCTACTAAACTGACCCTAAAATTGAAACAATAGCCTCGTTTTTGGATCCAGAGAGCTTTTTAGGATATTAGCGTTGAAAATTACCCCCCATCGCTCTTCGAATGATTATACGATACTTCCTGCCTCAATATTTTTGCACATCTTTAGCAGTTAAAGTAGGATTTTCTGGACTTGTCCTAATATCTATTGACGATTCTTGTCGCTGAAGATAGTGTTTGGTGTCGTTCTACCATAGCTATGCATTCAGTTTTCATGCACAAAACACAAAATAATTAATTGAACGGCCGATGGACCTAATTTATAAATTTTTGAAACTATTTGACGACTTTTCCCATCTCCGAAGATCAATTAAAAGCCCTTGCTTTCGAGTCGAACTACGACGATCCATTGTTAAATATATCAATACAATATTTCTATTAATCGATGCTTGTTACAAAATCTGAACAAAAAAATAGCCAGTTATCTCTGCTTAGGAAATATATCAGTTCTTTGGATCAGGCTTTCTTTATTCCATAACTTTTAATTTCGATCTATCAATTACAATGTTATTGAAATAATAATTTTTTTTGTACGTTATTTTAATAATCATTATCTAAACTTTAAGATTGATTTGTTGTTTCTAAAGGAATTACTCTGATTTTGAAATAGTTGGGTATTTTACTATACATTTTTGAAGAGTTTTCTGCTCGAGTAATATGTCAATTTTGTCAGAATTATTAGTAACACTTTTCTGTAGTACTTCAAATTGGAACAAAGGGACTTCTCCACTCAAGAGATCGATTGAATTTTGAAATTTAATTAAAAAAGTTTACATACACTACAGCATGCTGTTGACATTTCGTTAAAGTTGGGACAATGTTTTTCAATCTTCTTGAAACATATATTGGATATTGGTAAATAAAATAGAAGTGTGAAGTAATTTGTAATTATTGTTTTGTGAGGAGCTTCACTATTTAATTAACAAAATTCAAAGGTCAAATCATATTTTAAAATAACAAATCGATTCTGAGTATTTGTACTATAGTGTAAAAACGGGATTTTAGTATAAAAAAGCAATAAGAAAAAAAGCAAAAGCAATAAGAATACTGGGACAAGGCATGTGTAGCCACGAAAATACCGCCTAAAAAAATGTTGCGCACATACATGCACGTATTGAAGTCACATTTGTAATTTTTAGGCTCCAGGAAGAACAAAGCATTCAATTCCATATTCTTCTAATTATTCTAAACCTTCCCTTAGAAGGTAATGTAAGGGGGATCTTTCGGAAGCTTTATAGGATAATCTGACCTCTTTTTCAGTATCTATCTGAACTATCGACAGACATGGAAGAAGGGACATATTACCCTGGAAATATAGATATCTGCCAAAAAATTGCAATATATCTACCTTCGGAAATAGAAATTGATATTTAAATTAAAATATTTGTTTTTGGAAGTTAGAAAAAATTTAATCAGATTGAGTTAATTGCTAAGAATACATTGAATGTTGCCGGTTTGCATGTCGATTGCATTAAAGAAAATCAGTCATTTCTCCTATGAATCAAAATAAACACTTTAATTTTTCGAAGGAGAATGTAAGGAAGCAGAATTATGAAAATGTTCTGCTCTGATGAAAATAGATTCAACATTGGTAATCTGTAATGTGATCTTGATCGATTCTACGTTAGATAAACATGCAGCATTGCAAAACAATTTGTTAGCTAGTGTCGCAAAAATGGAACTTGATGCAACATCTATTACGTTTCAGCAAGAAAACGATCATTCTTTTAGGGGTAACACTACTCTAGAATTTTCCAAAAATCGATTTATTTTTTTTTCGCTTAAAAGGTGCCTAAGCGTCTTAAAAATAAGATAGAACACCATTTATAAGGTGTAAAATCCCGGGCGAAGCCACCTGCTGCGCGCTCGGAGCATGTATATGACTCGGCGCGACGCGCTACGATTTATTATGTGTTTTTAATTTACTTGATTTTTCTTGATTTGATTTTATTTGATTTTTGCTTATATCTAAGTACTAAGTACTTATACTAAGTACTAAGTACTTAAGTATACTAAGTACTAAGTAAGTACTGAGTTAGATGTTATTTACCGCATTTCACTATTACTGTTCACTGTTAGTGTACTGTGTACTCAAAAATTATTTTTTCGACACAGCCGGAAACATAACTCGCTCAATTCTTTACCGGATTTGACAATATCTTTGACAGTACCTTTGAAACAAGATTATCTAGTGCATATTTTTAGGCAAAAAACACTTTATTTTCAAATGCCCGCAATTTTTGCAAAAAGTGATATAAAAAAATCCCTACGTCTTTCTCGAGCTTTTTGTATGTTAAATCGAAAACATTTTGGGTTTGTATTCCAGAGTTACAATTGGAGGAGAAACTTTTCCGGCCGCTGAGCCTTACATTGATGACGGGCGTTCAGTCAACCACCTGCTAATCGGACATTTTGTTTTCGAGCGCAAAAAAAAAAATTATATAAACACTTAAATGTATAGGCAATAAAGACCCCTGAGCATAATTTTCATTTTTTCGTTGTTTCCCCGGTAAAAAATCTTGAAATTAGGTTATTTTTCGACGCACTACAGTGGTGTTACCCCTTAAACTCTCTAAAGAATGTTGTATTTACAGAATCACCTGCTTGGGTCCCGTGACCCAAATCCCTTTGTGGACTTTTAGGGTCTGTCACATCGCTGTATTCGCAAACACAACATAACGTCGCGCGAATCATTAAAACAAGCAACCCTTAATAAGGGAATGGGAGAGCAATCAATTGAACTAACTTTTTTAGAAGTGTGCAAATAATCTACGGCTGGCTTTATAATAAATTTATGTAGACTATTTTGAGAGTATAATGGATAGATTTTTGTTTTAATTTTTCTTATAAATAGATTAGTTTGATATTTTTTGCTAATTTTATTCATATTGTGGGTCTCAAGAAATAAAAAGTTGATAATCTAATTATAATGGGTTTTGATCGGTTTTTGACAAATATATTACATTTTTAAGAGCATGTAAAACTGATTGACACAATATCCATCCGATTTCTAGTCAAATGTGACGTCACCATCAAGAGAAAGTGATAAGAGGATTTTGTAGAGTTTAATTCGTGGCTTATATAATTTGTATGTATTTCAGAAATTAATTTATGTTATTGTTGATCCTAGATGAGAGTTTGCAGACAAGTAGGTACTATAAATTGTAAATAAAACTAATTAATTTAATTCATTCACTCATTTTTAAACAAAATCACTTCTCTTATTTTTAAACATAACTAGTTTTAGATCATTGTGCATTTTATTTATTTAGGCACCACTGTAAGCTTCCCGATATTTAAGGATAGGATAAATGAAAAATCATATTTTCAATCTGATTGCTATTAACTTATAGCAGTGAGGATTTTTTTTAAGCATTACATTTCTAACATTTCAGGTTTGGGGAATACGAGGGAATAGAAAATTTATTTGTTATCTTCTAACTTAGTGCTCACGAGAATAGTTTTTATATTGGTGATTATTGAATAAATTAATAGTATCGAATTAATTGAATTTGTGGAGTGAGCGATCTTCTAATTGTGATGAATAAAATGGCAGCGAAAAGAATGAATCAAATATTCCCCCAAAGAAGATTATTTAAGAAACAATGTGAAGTTCACTCCAAAACTAACTGAATAGAGATTGAAGAAATTTCTTTTTTACATCTTTCTGTTTACTATCTCTATCTCTCTATCAGTGTACACCATCGCTTCTCCAAGCGAAGCGTCATAATACATAGCCGAGATCCGGATACTTAGTGAGATTATTGTAGAACCAATTGGGGAAGCAGATATATGAAACAGAAAATAATGAAACGTTAAGAACACGTCGAGGCATCAACTCAATTGAATGTTTATCTACCTTAGTAATTTAAGTACTACTCAAAAATGTTGCAAGTTTTACAAATCGATGAAATATAAAACCATGTGTAAATTCTATATCTAGTTAGGTACCTTAGTTTTTATTTATCTAGATTTAAGTGAACCAGACTTACTGTTTTAGTTATGTTGTTTTTGTTTTTTTACTGTAAGAATTACTCTAAACTACCGAATCTTGTAAGGATAGTTTAATATACACAGTTAAAAGTTGTATACCACTATACAAGCTACTTAATGCTAAGGGATTGTAAAAAAAATACAAGAAAGCTAAAGAAATTAATATTTAGAAATGCCACATAGATAGGTCAAAGATATAATTTCCTTGGTTATCTTTGAACTAAGCAAGTCAAGAATGCACCCACTTCCGAACAAATTTCATTATCAAAACATATAAATTATTTTAATGAAGTATTTTCATGAAATTCAGCACATTTAATCAATCTGCTAAATTTTTACCCTATTCGTTTCGCTGCCGACAAAATGTCCACAGGAATACACACAAAATCGTCAAAACACAAATGCACATTCATTATGCCTCCTCAAATCAATTTTCTTAAGAGTCGAATCGCCAGCGAATTAATTATTCGTGCCTGGGAAAGCGTTCTCACTCCGTAACATACATATACAAATCGATCTGCTGCTCGATCAGCAATAAAATCGCCACGGAATCGCGTTCATTGAAATTTCAAATTACTATCATTTTGATTAAGTGCCTGTCTACATAATACTTGGAGGCATTCAACGAGCGCGCTAATTGCCACCGTAATGGACCGGAGGCAATTGAGCTGTAAAAGCAGGCTCTCGGCCGGTGTGGTGCGGCGCGGGATGCGAGTGCGCTCCGTATCGTATAGATCCACTCGATACGAAGCTTCCTATGAGGTGAAATTTTAATTACTTTTACAAAACTCCGCGACTGCTCGGTTGCCTGAGATGTTCGGCAGGCCCAAGTGCCAAGTGTCTTGGTCCGGTCCATGAACCAGCCAGCGAGCATACACCACAAAATCAAGGAAGCCGCGCGGCTGCCCGCCCGCTGTCTTATTCGTAATTATGTCAATTAACACTTGAAGCGTGGAGTAGGGAACGGTATTTTGGCATGGGAACTACGACCACATCGCACAACGGGCCTAGCCCTCTAGTATTCCCTCGACTCGACAAGCCTCCATCGAACTGACCATGTCTGCTTGCACTTGATCATCTCGCAAGAAAGTTTCCGTATTTTTGACAATCACGCTCACACACCTCCAATAATTCGCCTCAAAGCAACACAAAGGGGCTTCGACCTAACTGCACAATTATCCGATTTCAGCAAACAAACCCAATGGCCACTCGAGTATATGAAACGAACTCCGCCAATATAATTTTTCACGTACCATTCCAGATGCACCGATTCCGACATCCATCCAACTCCGGGTAAATGCGTGCGGACGTGAAAAATTCGCTGTTCGTGCTACGGAACAGGGAAGAAAAGATGCAGGCAATACACTTAACACCGCATATCCCCGATCCCTGACGACTCCATCGGGAAAAACCACTTTGAATACCAAGTTGTCGCCTTTCCTCGCGAAACGCACTACTATTTTATCCACCGTACAAAACACTTTGCACTCCGAATGCTTTTTTACCACAAAACACCTGTCACATACACTTTATTTAACTTTAAAACGTTACTGCACAATGCGATGGCGGTTTTAACGCAAATTTCGAACCGAAAGAGTAGAGTTTTCATGAGATATTTCTGAAAAATTGTCTACTGTACTTTGGGAATCGCGACTCAAAGCAAACACACGACCGCCATTTGCGGGGAAAAGTCATCAATTCACCATTCGATGATATTTTATTCAATACTCACCAAAAACATCGCATCGGTACGCGCACTGTACTACCAACTTTGTGCGGGAGATTGAATTTGAAATCAAGGTTCAAACTTTACTCCATTTGAAATAGGATACTTCATTTTTCAATTGAAAATGATAACTACTTTACTTCAAATTCTACTCCATTTTTTACGCCTTACGTTTAAGTCTTTTTCTTACATTAAAGTTCAAAATAAGAACCGCTTGCATGTAAAAACTGTTGGAAAATTTTTGTGTCACAAAAATTTATTGATGTAAGTCGAACTATGTTTGAACCCCCGTCATCATTGGTAAAACATTTCGGCGAGTGCTATCAAAAAATAATGATACTATGCCGTAAAGTCTACTCCTTTTTATTAATCTAATCCTGTTTGAAATGATAATTTGTTTTCAATTAAAAGGATGTTATATATATAAATGCCATAAAAAGGATGTTGAAATAAAACATAATTTCTGGAATCATTCTTCATAAAAAGGAAAGAGTTTTAATTTAAGCTTAAATCTAGTGGTTACTATTTTAAAAAATCATCTGAACGTCATAAACAATCACTCTTTATAAAATTTTGTATTGGAAACATTTTTCTTTACTTTGCTTCTTTATAATTACACTACATCATTTTGAAATTTTGCCTTTGTTCTTAACTGAAATGAAATGAAATTTACTTAAGCTAATGGAATACTGTTTTGAAATGCCTCAAAGTTTTGCTTTTTCCATTTAAGTTTACATCAACTTCACTTTTTTTTGATTTGAATTGCTAACAACTAAACGCTGCACTTGGGACGACGCAAAGTTGCATCGCAGGGTTGAAAATAGTGTTCCCTTGGCAGCAATAGATTTGGGCTCTCAGCACATTGTAGTAGTAGAAGCAGTAGATGTATCTAAAAACAAACTTAGTTAAAAAAGGAACTAAATGTCAACAGAATCCAACTTACTGTCGGCAATCGGTTGCACCAGGCACCGGAAACCGACCGGGACCGCTACAAAGGCCGGAACTGGTGGGTGGTGGTGTAGTTGGTGCTTCGCAATCGGGTGGTGTCTGAAAAGCGTTATATATGTGCTAAGCAAATAAAGTTTCGAAAACCAGTAAATCATACGTCTTACCACTATTGGATCGATACAAAAATTGGCAGCATTGTTGCGGCAAGCCATGTTACTTGGACAGGATCCAATAACATTCGATGGCGTGGGTTGACCGAAACAATATGCAAAATGTGTTGTATTTAGGCATGCAAATCTCAAATCGAAGCCACAGCTACCGCAAGCTAAAACGCAAGCTGGTGCGTTTGTAGTTCTGGGTTGGCAAATTGCCGAATCTGCTGTGCATACTGTTCCGGTCGGACAACTTGTGATGGGGCCCGATAGGCCTCCTGGAAAGGTATATAATTGATTACTTACAATGTAGAATTTATAAAGAAGAAATCGTGTTTTTGCGGTAACTTGGTGTATCGGAAACATTGCCGGAATAATCTATTAATATTTGAGAACAAATCATCTACATGCATCTACATGCTCACCATTAAAACAGGGTTGAAATTCAGTTTCCGAAACACATGCAACTGATGCTGGTTGTAAACACACACTACATTGCGCATTGGAATTCGGAACCAAATAAAAAACTATAAACCCAAACTGGAAACAATTGAAAGTTCAAAAGAAGATTTCTGATGTGGAAAAATCAAACCTCACCAACGAGAACACTTTCATCATGCATTCACCGGAAAAAGCTGAACTTCAATCTGCACCATGGCTTTGGGTTTTGCAGTTTTATAATATTTGATAAGATTTCTAATGAGTTTCAAACAGATAATTATCCGAATGACCATGATTGGTAAATAAAAACATAAAATAAACCAAATTGAAATAAAAGCATAATTGTCGAATTGCATTTTCGTCCGCTTTTTAATCTAGTTTAAATAAGTTTATTGTGAGATAAACATGCTATAAATTGCGAGTGCCGTTATGTAACAATTTTTTTTAACTTCCTTTTGACAGATGTAATTAATTTTTACCCTAAACAGAATTCAGTTTCTAGTTTCGTTTAAGAAAATATTGCTATGATGCATCAGAATCATTTATCTTTCGCAGAAGTGGAATTTGCTATCAAATTGTACCTTTTTTTATTTACGACAAGTAAATAATTGATGAAATTCATCTTCTATTCATATATTTTTAAAGCAGTGGTTATCTTCCCTGAAGAAAGCATTTGCAAAAATGCAAGGAGTGTAAAATAATCGGAATCGTAACAACAGCTTTCAATTTTTAAGTTTTTTCTGTATAAAATAAGTGTAGAATTTTAATTTTTGGATTAAAATCAAAGGATGTGTTTTAATGCGTCGAAAAATTATCTGCCACGTGACACGTAGTGGCAGATGACACTGAATGTAAATGCTATAAATCCTCGGGAAAAGTGGAAGATAGTGTTGATAAGTGAATTTCATTCCTGATTGCTCCCTTGAGGAGGAAGGTATCGGTCTGCAAAATTTCTAAATAGATCATTAGAAAGGATGGTCTTCTTGGGTTCAATATCTACCGGAATCCTACGCACATCCAGATAACAACACCTTCCAAGTCTGGCCAAAATGGCATGCTAAACCTCAACGAATCACTGGCTGCTAACGGTGCCAATGGGCAAGGAAAATTTTTTCCTCAAAGATCAAAAACAATTAAATTACAGCAAGGAAAAATTGATTTGATGAGAAATCAATTGGGAATCTTCTTAAAAATAATAACGACAAAATGCGGTGCAAAAATTCACACAAGTAGAACAAGAAACAGCCCTCAGGATTTCAATTGTTTTCTCGTCAATTTTCAAGAAGTTTAGGTATGTTCTTGGACGCTTTGATATGAAGGTAGTTTCAACAAGTTGGTGTAATAAATTAGGTTCTAAACTAGGTCAGGTTAAGGACAAAAAAAGAGAAGTGTGGCATTGACAAGATTATTTGCCCGGAATATGAAAAAATAAACATTGATCCAACAAAGCGGTTAGTTTGCGTTATATTGATCGAACACAAGCAAAAATCAGCTTCAGTGAGATGATCAGGGAGGTACAGCAGTTACGAAAACTAGGTTCATACGAGAGTCTAAACATATGGAAAATCCCAATGATGACTAAATGACTAATTACCGACCAGGTAAAACCGCGTATCACCATTGCTTAGGCTGATTTGAGCCGTTATTTTAATAATAATAGTAAACCTAGATACAGAGAAATTAATTTAAGATTGATAATAAAAATTTTTAAAAGAAATAAAAACTTACAGCATAAATAGGAAGTTTAGGTTGCATTCAGATTTGATTGATAGACACTGAAGAAGAGGGCAAACGACCCTCGAAATATCGATATTTGATAAAAAATTGAACTATATCTAATTTCTGAAGTAAAAACCAACCCAAAATATTTAATTAATAAGCATAAAAAAAATTTATTCAATGAAGCAAAAACAAACAGAAAATGTTTAAAAAGATCCTACCGTGCTGTTTGTAAACAGTCAATGATTTCGCTGTTAGCTTAAGTGCGGAAATAAAATTCAGATAAACATTTTATCATCCGTAGTTATATCACTATTATCTTGTACGCCAGAAGATCATTTGAAATTGATGATAAAATATTTTCCCCCTTTTACTATGACAACTTTGATAACGAGCTTATCTCTAATCTTATAAAAAGCGAAAATCAGATCTTCGAGTCTTAAAACAAAACTTTGGATTTAACGTTGCCTGAACATACATAATGAAAATTCATTTATTAGTACGTAAAATCGACCTACGTATACAATGAGGTTTAAAATTTTACTTATTTGAATCGCTTTTTTCACAGTTTGCTTGCATAATTTCGTATTTGGTATCTAGTGTGGATTCCCAGTGTAATGTTTGTCTATCGCCAGCATCAGTTGCATGTGTTTCTGAGACAGAATTTCAGCCATGTTTTAGCGGTAAGCATAAATGTGCAGTGGAAAATTAAAATAAATGTAATACGAAGTGTTGGTGATATTAACAAACAATCAATTCGTTTTTCAACTCAAAATATTTTTTTAAACATTCGTGGGAGTGTGATAACACTTAGAAGAAAACCGATGTGGTATAAACCATCGTAACTTACTTCATTTTGATGCTAATTAATTAATAATGCATTCAAACCTACTCAGTTGTCTCCTCAAATCATCTAAGTTGTTACTTGAATGCAATCCATCAGATAAACGAAATGGCCCAACTCTTCTCCCCTGTACTCCAACTCATACTTTTCTCGTAAATCTAGACTGTTGTGAGGAAGTAATATTTGTTTCTTTCGACCTCGCGAAATTTCGTTGGATTATTGATAACGTTCCGAGTGAATAGTGACTACAATATAATATAGCACCATAAACAATTCTTAAAAAAACATTGTACTTTGTTCGATTCTGTCTCAAAAGTCCCCCAAAAGTAGAGCTAATTTCTTTACAGGAATTCTATCGGAAGCAACTCTTGGAGTAGCGTAAAATGATAACCATGCAGTTTTCCGTATTTGTTTTCTTCCATATAGAAGTCGAGTTTGTTCGTTTTTGGCGCATTTTTTGAAATTTAAATTCATAGTTTTAGACAACTAGTCTCAGACAAGGCTAGCGCAATTGAGCTATTTTGTTTGCTCACGCGTGTATTTTTTATGTATTTTATAACTTTTCCAATTTAAAATATTTTAGCTATATAACAATAGGGGTGATATAAGAGTGACTTTAGTATTTTTTTCAAGTACTATGTGCATCTGCTTTCCAGTTATTTAAAGTAATAAAACCTCATGCATATCATATTCTTTCAGATGGTTCAAAGGGCTCCATCACGTCTTGTCCATTTGGAACTGTATGTACAGCAAACCCATCAGTTTGCGTAGCGAGTACAGGAAGCAACACAGCATGTATACCAGCTTGTGGTAATTGTGGAACCGATGTGCCAATAGCATGCCTCAACACAACACATTTCGCATATTGCTTTAGTCAAACTACTCCATCGAATGTAATTGGAATCTGCCCTAGCGGTATGGTTTGCAGTAATAGTGCTCCGCAATTTTGTGTCAACCCATTAGTCGTAAGAAATACTTTTGAAATAGTTTGATCATATAGTCCTTAATAAACAATCTACGTCAGACACCAGCTGATTGCCAAGAGACGACTGTAGCCCCAACAACTTGGAATAGTCTTTGCAGCGGTCCTGGAAACTTTCCCATGCCAGGGATCACGGATTGCAAACAGTAAAATACTTTCATTTTTTTGTCATATTATAAGCAACGTTACTAATATCCGTTCATTAAGGTACATCCATTGCTTCTACTCCTATAACGTGTTGAGAGTTCAAATTTATTCGTGCGTAGGAAATACAATTTTCTACCCCGCAGCACAGCTTTGTTTGGTTCCCAGTGCGGCATTCAATTGTGGTGGACAATACTAAGATATTTTTTTAATCATCTGTATGTTTTGAATATATATATTTATTAAAGTTGGTTTTATTTAACTTCAAAAATATCGTGTATGATATTAGCTTATTAAGTGCCGGTGTAATTTTGTCTTCTGTTTTATGTTTAAGAAGAGCTAGTTTCAGGTTAAATAAAATATGATAACTAAAGAAAGCTAATTAGGATGGTACTAAAACAGATTGGAATAATTTTTTGAATGAGTTGCTCCGTTTGTTGGGTTAATTAAGAACTATTCTTCAGTTTCTAATTAAAACGACTATCATATAAAGTTTCTACTTAGAACGACTATATACGACTATATCATATAATTTCTTGCGTTCTAAGGCCGATACCAACCACAAAATATATGAAAGCGTGAATTATATAATTTCTGGAAGATTTTAACAGAATCACAAATTTGGATAGTCAGGAGAGAAGGATTCAGGACCCATCTCAACATAGCTTCACTGCACCTAAATTTAAAGGTTTAACCAACTATCATATTTGTTTTAAATGCAAAAATGCAGAAAAACGAGAGATTTAAGTTTCTACGAAAACAAACGTAAGATCCAAATAGTTCTAGCGCATAGGGACCGCTAGAAACACTGATTTTTAAAGAAAAGAAAAGTAGAATAATTTTATACACGTGAAAGAACAACACTGAGAGTACGAATTCTTGTAAAATCAGTGGATAATTTGTGAAATGTATTTCGATAAACTGAAACAGTTGGCTGCACTGATAAATTCCCCAAAACTCTCGTCAGCCGGACTGCGAGGAAAAGTTAAAACTAAATTAAATTAATTAATTACAACCGACCTGTATCGAAAGTCATGTACCACTTTGATTCGATGACTGCATCGAAATGCATAGGGTAGTTTCCAAGATTACCGTTTGCTTGAATTTCAAAATTTAAGAGAGTAAAACAATTTGCGCTTACTTTCATTACAGGATGTTTATTATATAAAAATTTGATTATAATGTCTCCTACTACAATAATGCTTAGTTGCACCACTTTACCAGCACAGCAACCAAAAGTCTATTACAATTGCTTCAAATTTTGATTTTATCCGATGACTGCATAGGAAGTATAGAACTTTGATACCACTTTGATACCCCGCAGGCAAAAGTCTCCCAATGCTGCTTCATAATAAATTTCGTTTCGATCCGAAGACTGCGTTGCAAGTTATATGGGTGAAAAGATTTTTACGATTGCCGCTATAAGAATATCACTTGAAAATTTAATGGTTACTTCCTTAAGTAATATGAATAACAAAAATTGCCATAGTTGACAGCCGTAACCTACTTTTCCAACAAAATAAGGTACATTGAAAATGTGAATTTTGTTTCAATCGATTGACTGCACCGGAAATTATATAGCATAAGGCTTTTATTTAAAAAACATAAAATTTTAAAAGTTTCGAAAACGATATCAATAGTATTTCAAAACAATGTAAAAACGGAACAAGCAAAAACATTTCTTTTTAAAAAAACAATGCAACGTAATATAAAATAAGTATAATAAAAATATATAATATATAAATAATATATAAATAATTAAAATAATCAACTAAACTCACCCAATTCAAACGCCGATCGACCGGTGCACGGAATATCTGCCGAAACCATTTTCTTTTTGTTACAAAAAATTGATGTAATTTAGCACAATGTTATTGTCAATTTGATTGATTTTATTTGACTTTTAAAATCAGTTATTTTAAACATAAAAATTTCTTTAAATAGTTAATTTTTGGCTACCTGAGGTTCGTATGATATCTTTTTGTTTAATTTGAACGAGTGAAATTATTATTTGAGCGGTGTTCGATTTTAGATGCTATTCGTTAATCACTCACACATTGAACTGTTTTCTGATTTTATCACTTTTTCCACACAAAACAAAAATCACACGAAAATTCAGCAATAGCAATTATTTTGTCGGATAATTGAGTTTTTGAGCAGTATATTGCATATTGCGTCGCCAGCCGATGATCCGGTTGCCGCTAGAGTAAATGAGAACAGGATGCTCCATATGTTGCTCCATCTCTCATTTTGCGGGCATAATAAAGTGACCTTTTTTGCTGGGATATACAATACGGTACCTATGATAATAATCAAAAGTAAGTTCTTAGGCACCTTAGAAAATTAATGTACACCCGTGCTGTGTCGACTCATTCAATACGCTTTTCTACTCATCTAATATGGCAGTGCAACAAAGATCTTTCGACATCAACTCATTCTAATTGATGATCGTAGCAGAGGTGTAAGAAATTTGTATAAATAGTCTGTTCAAATCAAACTTATCAATAACCAACGACAATTTACGGTTCAAAACTAAAACCTATTTCAATTTATATTATTCATATTTATTTCTGCAATAATTTGTGTAAATTTAATAATTACAATAGTTTTTCTCATATATTATATATAAAAATATTATATCCCCACACACATTACATAAAAGTCATTACAAATTCAACTAAACCGCATATGAAAGAAACAAAAATATTTTAAAGCTTTATTTTTGTAAATTTTATTCTCGACATCCATATGTATACGTATCCTACAAAATTAGTCAAGAAGTTGGAAAGTAGTCCGAAAACGTGTCATAAAGTAAAACAAAAAAAAAATGACTGTTCAAGAGAAGCAAAAGGCGAAGAATAAACAAAAAGAAGAGGAAGAACCGAATAACCGAAACATGTGAAAATTTGTCATAGTATATTTTGTATAGGTACAAAAGCAGCAAATTACCACAAATATATTCTCAGTTGGAACTATGCAACTGTTGTCATCGAAATCGAACGTTTAAGCAATTAAGAATATTATTACTGTATGAAGTAAAATTATGAGCCAAACGTTTTTCTTTACTTCACACAAATCATGAATGATTAGAAAGTTTACAGATAAGTATGTATTGGATTGATTGTACGTAATAAAATATATAATATTTCAATAGTTTTTACAAGTAGTTAATGCACAATTTAATAATCTTTTTTCTCCTAAATTTATTTATTCTAGGCATAGTAAAAATATTAAAACGTTTTCAAATTACAAGAATTTTGTCATCTGTTGTCGATTTAATTGATCAAAACCGCGATCACATCTAAACTTATTTAGTATAGAATGAAAATATCTTGTAGATAGAAACATTCGTCGAAATAATCGTTCACTTCTGTCAACTAGTTTTTCTTCGTCTTCAACTTGGATACCATTACAAACTTCACCAAAACATCTTGAAATGAAAACTAATGCTTTAGATGTTGGTACAATAAAAATTAATGTATGTCAAATAGCATAGTTGAGAGATATACTATGTTTACTTTCAAAATATATTTTGCTATCTTTTTTTTTCTTTATGCTTAGTCAAGGTTAAATTAATCAGTGAAATACTCTCACATAAATCGTAAATTATTAAGAACAGGTTAAAACTATTCTAAGTCTATTAAATGTATTTGTGTGAGCTTGCTTATGCCGCTCGACGCGGGCGACGTAGAATGTTTCGATGTATGGAACAATAAATTGGCTCAAATGATACAAAATCGAAGCATGCACTTTGCATTGGGGTTCGAACGGGAGTTTTTTTTACTGTCAGATTTAAATATTTTTGAAATGAATTAATTAAAAAATATACAATATTTGTCAAAGTCGATTCAAAAATTATAAGCAATATATCTTCAAGCAGCCAAACTTGAATTGCCAGTCAATTATCATTTTAGCTTTCCTCCCGTTACGCAACCATGACAGTAACGATATCACTTACTTAAATTGATTTACGTCGTAAACATTAACAATAATTTCCTAATTCGTATAAAATCTTTACAAAGTTGCAATATTTCAATCACGGTATTTTCTTTAGCTGTTTTTGTTATTTACCACTTTATTACATACTAAGAACAAAAAGAAAACGACATTTTTTCAAAAATTATAAACGTGTTCATTTTCGCCATTAATACTGGATGCTGGCTATTTTCGTTCAAGTTTTCTTTTTCGTTGCAACCAACGACAAATTATCTGATGGTTTTGTTTCTATTGCAATTTTGTATTCAATGGTTTAGTTTTCTAACGGTTATATCTCAGGTCGTGTGTTCATTGCTTGATCATTATCAACGTTTCATTGTTTAATTCCTTTTCCATAGTTTTCATTAACAACCTTGCGATTTCTCACTTTCTCTCTCAACTTTTTGTCCCTTCTTGACAACAGTGTGAAATTATTATATTATTATTTTCTTTTCGGTAATCTGCTTGCGGTCTCATTTACTCTCATTTATTACAGTGAATTTTTAGTTTTTTCTTATTTTTAGTGTTGCTATAAATTGGTTTTTAGGTCCCCTACGATAAAAACGGATTTGTTGCAGCTACTTCTGGTTTCATCCAAGGCGTGTTGTTGTTCTGCGAATGATAAAATGAGAAGGGATTTTGTGGAGTTAGATATTTTTTTATCGTGATTTAGCGTGATTATTGAAGTAAATTCTATATATTAAAAACTTATATACATGAATTAGATAATTTTCTACGCAAGTTTCTACACAACAAATATAAAGTAATCCAGGTTAGCGTGGTTATGTGCAGATCAACAGCTTTTATAGGATATAGGATTTATCAAAAGCTGATATAAGTGCAGTTAGTAGAAACTATTGATGAAATGTTTGAAGATTCCAAATTGGAGCACTATCTACTTAATATAATATGCTAAAATGATACAGTTGAAGGAATAAAAATAATAAAATTTGATAAAATGTAATTGGTTTGAGATATTTTCCTTTAACACATAATAATTGATTTTATGTCTTAGACGCATCGAATTGGCGTGACTTTTATTTTAATGAAAATTTTGATCAATTTAATAAAAAAATATAATTAATTTAATAAAAATTATTTTCAATGTAAATTCTCAAAATTAATCAAAAAATGTCCCAAATTTTAGTAAACTAACTGCGATCAAATGGTCGAATTAAAAAATGTAAGGTATTTTAGATTCAAACAAAATTTATTATGTCGATGATTACATATTTATATGGATTGCATTTATGATTCTTTTATTAAAGTAATAGCTACATTGTTTTATACAAGTAATAATAATATAAAAGTTATATTGTTTGATAAAAGTAATGTTTTATAAAAGTAATGTCTTATCTCACTACATATTTACAATTTTATAGTTTTCAGTTTATCAATTCTTCCCGGAGTAAACATTAAATTTGCTCGCTTAGCTTAAGAGATGATTGTTCTTAAGGCTGTTGTTTCAGAGATATTTGCAAAAACCGTCAGGGTTACGCTAGAAAAAATGTCGCATCTTAGGAAGACCTAAGATAGTGGACACAAACCTGTGAGCTTTAGGAAATTTTGGAGTATATTGCAAAGGATATGTAAAACTTTGTGAAAGCGTTATTTTTTAGTGTAGATATTGGCATTACTGACTGCACAGGAAGTTTTTACAGCTCGCTAACTAGAACTTGTAAGTAGCTAACTTTTCTCTGTGTCGCATCATTAGCGTCCTTGCACTAGATTTGGCGAGTTTTTGCTGATATGAAAATAAAGTAATTAACGCAACTGCTTGTAAATGTATGAACCATTTATGCACCTCTGTATCGTAGTGGGTTCAAGGTTTTTACTATGTAGTGATCTGTGATAAGTTTTACTTAGTTGGTTTCATTTATCATAAATACACAGACGGTGCCACAATTATTTGTGCACACATTTCATACGTAAAGCTATACACTATAACTTTTAGAAGTAAGTAAAATAGTATGCACATATTTCTTTTTTAATAGTATCGTAGACAAACTTCAAAAAGGTAAATTTGAGAAAAAACTTGCAAATAAACCAAAATTAATAATAGAAGAAGTTCCAAAATTATTTGTGCGCAGTATTTTCGAGATAATTATTTGTGCAAATGTAAAAAATCGTTCTAAGAGAATAATAGATTATTATATTGGGTATTTTGTACACAGTACGTGTCAAGTAATGAGTTTGCTTACTTGAATTTAGTTTTCATAGCATTAATTTGAGCTTATGCTGCCTCCTCACTGTGGGCCATCATGTGGTCCATGTACGTGGGCCATCATGTGGCCCATTGTGTAGACGGGCGATGGCTTGCAGTGGCCGACAGTGGCGAAGCATGGAAATGGCGATGGCCAAGGATGGCTTTCGGAGCGGTTTTTCACACACATCAAAGCGGGCCATCATGGGCAACCGTAAAATCATGACTGGCCCATCTAGCGGCCCAGTGTGTGGAGGCAAATTTGTGATGGTGATCATAATTGTGGCGATCATTGCGACCATTGCAGTGGCCGATGATGGCCCACAGTAAAGAGGCAGCATTAGATAGTTTAAAAATGCCCACAATTCGAGAAATTAGCATCAAGCGAAGGTCTGTCATTTTTGCTTTGTGAAAATGGTGTGCTTGGATCATATCTTTCGAAAAAATATTGGGTTTCATAGGAATGCCATTGGTTACTAGGTAACAAAGTAAAAAAAATATCAAAGTGTGAAAACTTTGCCAAGAACAGGACGAAAGCGAGCGATTTGTACGAAACGAGGCAAGGTAATTGCCAGAACAAGAATGATAGCTCTTGTCAAAAGTTACGAAAACGTATGTGAATATGAATATTAGACGCAAAACACAAATTGGCAAGCCTACAATGTGAAGTAGAGATATATTTATGCTGTCTGGGCATCTTACTGAAGGTTCGATGGCATTATAGGAATCACAGCCACTATTTTTCCGCCATGGAAATGCCGCTTCAGATTTATTTTTTGCATTTTGCGTTCATGTGTTCTATCTGAAGAGCATGCGATGTTCGATTTATATTGCATTGTAATGGAGCCAGATTTTACCCTCGGTCGATAGAAAAAATGTAACGGTCAATCGAGCAGCTTTATGGTATCAAGTTTTATGTGGGACTTGGAAAATTGACTACGGAGACGTTGGTCATGATTCGGCAAATGTTTGGGGATGCAAACCTATCAAAAGCTGCTGTTGAGAGGTGGAGCCAATACTTGAAGAACGATCGGGAAAGTGTCGAAAAAATGAACAAAATGTGAAACGTGTGAGTGATCTTTTGAACTCAGGCCGGCGGTTATGTCATTACCAAGGATTGGTAAACCAGAAGAATTCCGAAATTGTCGACTGACGATCAAAAGCAAAACCGTGTAGTTATTTGTAAAGATCTTCCAAAGAGTGTCCGAAATGAGCCGCAGTTTTTTGAGCATGGCCCGAACAGCATTCTTTCTGCTCCCTAAGTAGAAGATAGCCCTTGCAGGTGGCCTCTATGGGTCTCCGTAGCGGAGGTTAAATCGGAATGATATTCCGGAAATCACCTACAAAAACGCCTTCCAAGCATCCTATCTTGCCCTAGTAATTTCCTTGTCTGCTTTTGCAGAAGTCACCCGTTTTCATCATCTGTCTGGAAAAATTCCCACATTTTGGTATTTATTTGCTTTTACTAGCTAGTGATAGATAGTAGTCCTATGAGGCATAACCTTTTACTTACTCAGCAACAATAGCTGAATATTACAATCTTGGGACATTTTCATTTGAAGTGAATCGATTACTTAGCACGTACGGTGCATAAAATATCCAATATAATCATCTATTATTCTCCTAGAGCAATGTCTTACGTGTGCACAAGTAACTGTGGCACTAAAATTTTGTGACCAAATAGTTTTGGAACTTTTACTATTATACATTTTGGTTTAATTCGAAGTTATTCATTTAGTTTTCAGTTTTTGATATTGTCTTAGGCAATTATGATTTACTATAAAAAAAGAAATATAGATTACATCGATTATTTTTAAAAGTTTTAGTGATTTTCTTTTGGCTATAAGTATTAAAAGGCTACTTACAAATAATTGTGGCACCGTCTTTAATTTGGATCAAGTAGGTTGCGCAGTTTAAGGTTGCGGTTATGATAAAGAAGATCTTAAGAAGAGCCCACGACTCAATGGACGGAGCAAGATGGTGATTGGATGGACATTTTTTAACTCAATAGTTGTCAGTAGGCAAATACTGTTAATACAATATAAATTACTACAAATCGTTGTGAGTTTAATACAATTAATGGTTTTTTTGTCAAATAACCTAGACTAAGATTGCACCATTTGGAAGAAAAATCATTTTTTTTATTTATTTGTTCAAAGAGGAGCAACAGCAAATTTGATTTGATATCTTTTCACATCAAAAGATTTTTGTTGACGTGTTCAACAAAACACTGCCAAGTGATAAAACAGAAGCAGTAAATTGTATTTACTCAGAATTTCACAAAAGTATTTAACGTACTTTTAGTGCTAGGAACAGTGACTACTCTTTTTCTTTTCAGCAATGGCTTATTTTATATCAAAATAAGCATTTTTGTAATATAATTAGAAACTATTTTTATTATTATATGTGTGTCATTAATTTTTAGATTAGACTAGAGCCCTCAAGTTGTTGATAGTTTTTTGCTTTTTAATAATTTAATTCATGAAGATTTCCGTGTTGTAGGTTTCTACGAGAAGCTATTGTTGAAAATATTTATATTTGCTCTGATTGATATATGAATTAAAATGCTTTCGATTAAATCAACTTCCATTTGTAATTAAATTGCATGATCTCGTTTCAAATAATGGCCAAAAAGTTATTGATAGCCACTTTAGTTGTACGTGCACTTTAATTAACCAAAAAGTTGCATTTCTCCCTCCATCGGATCAGTGCATTTCCCTTTTGTTTACCATCACCACATTCCTCAAGTGTCTATTGTCGCTGAAGTTCTTCTTGATACTGATGGTGCTTGTTAAATGCTTTGTTATTTCACTGTTGAAACATACTTACTGTTCTCGTAGTTAGTTTCGCATCGATTTTGCTTGCCGACTATTTGATAATTAGATTTAGCGCTCAGTTGCTTCAGGTCTAAATTTAAATTGATCGAGGTGAATCATTTCTTGTTGTCACCAGAAAGAGATCGGTTACTGACAATGTCAGCTTTAATTATATACTCCGAGAATTATCCATCTTAGGTGTAAGATAAAGTGTCGTTGCTGCCATTTGAAATGTCATTAGAACGCCTCACATTTGCATTGCACCAGAACCGTAATATTATAAAATTACCAAAATAAAAAAAAATCTATAAACTAGGTAACATTTTTAAAAAGTACTACATAGTAATATATATCTTCAAACATTTCAATCAAAATTTGTAGTATGTTCGCATGCAATTGTTTTTTTTTTCAATAGTAAGAGAACAGTAATTTTACCCATATTATTTAAGCGTCCAAGCGTCCATTGTTTGCTACAAGTATACATAAGTCACAATCAAAGTTTATTTGAAAATCAAAGTATTAAGAGGATTTTTTTTATTTTTAATAACAATACTCAATGCACAAAATCGAGGGACAACAAACAAGTGTTAAAAATTACATAACGTCAAATAAGAAAAATATCTCGAGAAGTTGGTTTCAATAAAATTCCTAAAGATTGAATTTGCAACGAAAAGTGCAAATAGTGACAGCACACTCGACACAAATCAAACATAATCATAATTACGATGCGATCGAAATCAAAATAAAGTAAACCAATGCATTTAAGGCATTTCAAATCTAATGAATGCTTAATGAAAAAACAGTTTGAATTGCTTCCTACGCTTTTGTCTCTCATCAAATACGAAATGATTGAGATCGATGTGATTTTTTTGCATACTCTAATTCTAATTAGGTGATCGTAACAACGTTTTATGCAATCTTTCATGTTTTCAAAGAAATAATTACTCACATCCAAGTAGTTGTTTCTGTAACTTAAAAAATCAATTATACCGGCATTTAGACCTGTATTGTTGTAGTTATTGTTGTGTTGATTTGAAGCATAAGTTTGATTACGATTATCGTTATCGAAACCATTTTTACTGTTTAGATTCTCACTACTGTTGTTGTACAAATTAGTACTAGTGAAATCGTTGATGTTTGTACTTCGGTTGTCATATTCGTCATTTGCATTCGATTCACAGTCGAAAAAATAATCATCCAACTGCATTGGCATCGCGCGCAAGCAGAAGAATACGATAGAAAATCAGGAAAATTTTGTTTTATTAAATTAAACTAGTTTTTCAAAACGAACAACAACATTCGATGAAATTCAACGTGAAAACAAACATGATAAAGGGTTAATGGAAGCGAAAACGATTTTGATTTGTTGCAATGGAGGCTGAAGAATTTAAGGCGAATTCTAATTGAAAATTTCACATATTGCTTTTATTCGATAATTACTACCGTTTCAGAAATAATCATAGCTTAAAATAAATTTCATAAATGCTTATTAAACAATTTGCAACATCACAAAGTAAGGCAATATCAGTTTCTAGACAACTTTTAGAAAAATGTAATTCAAAAACCACAAGATAATGAATAGTAAAGGAAATAAATATCAAGATATCAAATCATGTAGAAGATTTAATATAGTCTTTGAAATGGTGATGAAAACTGGCTATGATATTAGGTGGCAATAAGTGTTCGGAATTACAAGAGAACAACAAAAATATGTCAATGTCAAATGACTCAATCCATATGTATCATAGTATCACGCCATGAAACACAATGTCAGTGCAGTTCGTAGCGACATAGATCCCAAATCACGCCATAAATATTTTTTATTACACTTTTAATACTGTTCAATTTAGCGTAATGTTTGCAACGTTCAATAATTCGTGATATTGAACTCAACGAGTTCAATAATTGGAAAATGTTTGGGCTATTTAAAAAATCTCGGTCTCAGTAGAAAAAACTAGTTTAAAATTGAATGACACTATCATCGAAATTTAATATATTTCAAATTAAATCGTCAGTTATTTAGTTGCGAAATTCGATGCTACTTAACTCATTAACAAAGCATAGGTTTTAATTATTTCGGTTTTTGCTCTGTTTTGAAAATTGTAGCGATTTATGAGATGGAGGAGTGCTAGACTTAGCACAACTCAGAACCAGACCGAAGTCCGGAACCAAGATGGCCAAGGTCCAGCACAAGTGGGAATGGCTAATACCATTCAAGAGGCAAAACAAAAAAAAAAGAGAATTGCCCCGAGAGCAGGGTGCCCTAGAAATGGCCGTGAAGGCCCCTCGTCCGCATTAGCGGAGCACCCTTTAACCAACCCCGACGGATGCTGGTTTGCCGCTTTGCTAGCTCGCTGCGGCTGGGGTGGGTTCTTGAAAAAAAATGGAGTTGGTTTGCTCTCCAGAAACGGGATGCTACTTATTATTCATCCGTCATGAATACGTAGCCGCAAACTGGTATGTAAACATACCCAGGGGACCAAAAGGGGCATCGTTCCGTCAAGGAAACCACCCATGGCTCTGCAACATGGGCTGACTAAGCAGACCCAGTGCTCGTGACAACGCACGGAGCCAGGGCTCCGCCGGCGGAGCCCTGACCCCGATGGTCTGGGGTTCTCCACCCTCTGGGGCCCGGGGCTGTCTGCCTCACCCGGGTTCCTCTGAAAAGAGAGGCAGCGTTTTTCCCTCTTCCTTTTTTTAGATTTTTCAATTATTCTGGCTCCGTGCGTTGTCACGAGCACTGGGTCTGCTTAGTCAGCCCATGTTGCAGAGCCATGGGTGGTTTCCTTCACGGAACGATGCCCCCTTTTGGTCCCCTGTGTATGTTTACATACCAGTTTGAGGCTACGTATTCATGACGGATGAATAATAAGTAGCTTCCCGTTTTCTTGGAGAGCAAACCAACTCCATTTTTCAAGAACCCACCCCAGCCGCAGCGAGCTAGCAAAGCGGCAAACCAGCATCCGTCGGGGTTGGTTAAAAGGTGCTCCGCTGATGTGGACGAGGGGCCTTCACGGCCATTTCTAGGGCACCCTGCTCTCGGGGCAATTCTCTTTTTTGTTTTGTTTTGCCTCTTGAATGACATCAGCCATTCACACTTGTGTTGGACCTTGGCCATCTTGGTTCCGGACTTCGGTCTGGTTCTGAGTTGTGCTAAGGCCAGCACTGTCCCATTCATAAAATCGCTACAAAATAACGCCTCGCCATTTAAAGCCAGCGTAAGTCAATGGGAGATAAGCACTGTCAAAGGAGTGATTAGACGTGCAATAACACTGGAATGGGGATCAAAGTTCATTAAATCACTTGAAAATATTCGGCATCTGCAAGGAAGGTTATTACACGAAATTTCTGTAACCACAAGGGGATTGCATTAAACAATTACGTTAAGAAACGAAAATTTTCTAATACGATTGTATTTAATAAATAGCTTATTTTTGGTGGTAGTTTTGGAACCAGGCACTTACAAATTACATCGCACTTGTCTCGCTTTTGATTGAAGAAATATAGTATCATTATCAAAAGTTTCTACACTGAGACTGAATCAAATATAACGAATGGCGTGAATCACTACTTAGCGAAAGGCGAATGACTATTTGAAAACTGTGCTCCCCTCTCACTCATTCGTTTTTGATTGGATTCGCACCGTGGAACCGTCGTTCCTTTCTGGCAGTTTTTCTTTCAAAGTTCGTTTCAGACGTATAGGTTGCACTCAGTAAGGTCACCCAGTATATGTGTATACAATACCAAATCGAGGGATCGATCAAAAATGGAATCGAAGTTTTTCAAAAGCCAAAGTAGGTTTTCAGTGTGATTGGATCGACGGATTGACTTGAAACACGATTGAGTTTGACATCTTATTCAGAGTGTGATTTTTTCACAAGACAATTGAAACGTTGCTTTGAAAGTTCGATAGTAAAAGAAAATTTTAAAAATTTGTGATAAAGATCTATTGGTTACAAGTGCGTTGATGTACTTTGTTTCTAACCAGGGACAAATTTTTCATAAACGTATTCTTGAAAATTTTACATTAAAAAAGTCTCAACACGATTCAATATTGTACTTCATTAAAGTGGTAGCGTTTACATATATATGCATAGCCACAGCCTATATACGAGTAGTCCTAGCCAACGTAAACGAGAAAATACGCCAGCCCCAAATACGCTCACTTATTCGCATTTCCGTATTTAATCATCTAATTAAATGCCCAGACTCAATGGGTACGATTGAGCATTCGAATGCATGAAAATTAATTATGTTTTATGATTCTTCCCTTCATAAATGACTATGAAAAACCAATATAGCAATTAAACTTTCGGAGCGTTTTCCGGTAATAAATTCATTTATTACTTCTTCATGAAACGATCACTTTATTACATTTCGCCGGTTGTACAATGGCGAAGTCAGTTTCGTTGCGAAATCATATAAGAAGTTTCCTTCGATTTTTTCAATCTTTCAACCCAACTTTTTGAATGACAATCTCAGCCCGATCGGAGAAAATTTCGTTATCGGCTTGACGGATACCAACTCAATCCGACACGGTTTATAAGCGTACGCAGCTATTCATAATTTCGGATGGTTTGAGAAATTCATAATATACAACACCTTTTTGATCCCACCGCACAGGATACTCTTCGGTCCGTGATATTTCTTTTAGGTACCGAAAGACAGGGTTCGCCTGGCGTACCCCGTGATCTAGATCACGGGGTATTCTATCTTTTTTCACCAGTGAAAATTAGATGCAGGAAACTATTCTTTCTTAATATCTTTCTCTTCACTTGATATGGCACCCAATTTCTGAAATGTTGCACCATTCTCATTGCATATAAGCGTCTACGAACTATACATTGACTGTATTTGTCAACTTTTTGAGTATTCGACATAGATCATCATTAAGTAATTCTTTCAGGTCGACATCTCAGAATGATTTTGCGCACCATTTTGTTGCTTGTCGCTTACATCAAAATCCCCATTTCGAATCGCCGAAACTGTCCTTTATTTTTACTTGATTGGGCATTGCCACCATACAGAGTTAAAATCAAATGATGTATTTCAACAGCACTTTTGTCCGTAAGAAAGTAGTGAAGCACAGCTTCTCGTAAGTGCTTTTTTGACGAAAAAGTTAACATCTTTGACACAAAAGATGAAATGTTAAACTGAAAATGAATGTAAACTACTGCGTTTCAAAGCTTACAAACACTCATTCGAAATGATGTTCGGTAAATTCTCCTAACGTCAGCCTGCTCCAAAAAAACCCGTTTTTTTGTCTCATAGCAAGAATCAGATTCATTGAAACGACATATATAGTTTAATATTTGGAACAATATTCACTGTACTTAGTTTCGATGCAGTTTTAATGAGTTTGATCAATGTTGTGATACAATAAAGGGTTGACAAAAAAGAGTTGCAGTAGGTCGACTTTAGGAGCAGAGTGACCGACTTTTGGAACAATCACCGTACCATTTTTCTGTCAAACTTAGAGGTCAACACATTCGGATCGAATGTGTTGACCTTTAAAATTTTATGAGTCGGATCGAATCATAAAATTTTCAGGTTTGATTTCGCTTTTCTTCACGGTAAAATCGAAAGACTTTAAGATACGATTTTATTTTTGAAAAATTCACTACGCAGTAGCTGCTGAATAAAGCTTTTGTGAAAGAACATGTTTCACTTTTTTTACTACTTGGACAAATATTATCAGTGTTGCCTTCAACAAATCAAAATAATTTTCCCCAACTTCGTTCATTGCAGAGGACGGTCACAAGTTGTAAAACCGTATAAAGCTCTATAGGAATAAAACGGGGTAAGCGATTTTTGTATAAAGCTTTCGAAGAGATACTGAGGTGAATGTAGTCAATAATTTGATAATGTATTTCTTTTTTATTTTATGAGTACATGGTGCACTTTTTTGAGGACTAATTTTTTTACAATACTTTGTGATCAATACCATCGGCTCCCTACTACTTACTAAGTTAATTAGAATCTAAGCTAAATCAATATTTGCACGTTTTTTACGGTTACCGAATGAAAAGGTTGTCAATCGGAGATATGCTTACTTCAAATTGTAGTTACAGTTGTTTCAAGTGTAATTATCTACAAGTCTTTACACGACCGAATCAAAGTTTCCCAGCAAATTAGATGCATGAGCAACTTATATCAAAAAAAGAAAAGTAGAATAGGCTTATCGGCGGATACAAGTCATATTTATGCGAGGACATAAAAAGCATTTTAATTAGATAATGCTGGAGTATCTGTCCTATTCACCAGTTTCATATAGTATAAAAATATAACAACTTTATGTAAGATACTGTTTTTATAAAGATTAAAAGGCAAATAATGAACCAACGAATTTCTTAATTAATTTTAAGGAAGACATACAGTTACTTTTCATGTTGAGAAATAAAACTCCATACTAAAAAGATATTTTGGCATGGATTAATAATTTTCTAACTTTCCTAGTTTCCTTTTTTGGTTCTGCTTTCTAATTTTGCAAAGTTTCCATGAAGAAAAAAATTCGTAAATAAACAAATACGTAATGGGATTTACTAAACATAAACTATGAAACGATTTGCCATCTAATCTAATGAATCGAATTAGGATATGAAACCTTTTAAACATTATTATCTTAAAAATATTAAAATCCTGCTTTTGAACACTCATTATTTTCAATGGTTCTCAGAACACGCTCAGTAGACCAACTGCGAACGTTTGTTTTTTGAGAGCAATCTATTCAAATGTTTCAATTTTTATGTAAGCTGATATCAAAATGTTGAGTTGATATCACCGATAAAATTGTTAGGAATAAAATAGATAGACCAGTTTGTTTTCAGCAATAGTTTTCTTAAGGTTGGCAACGTGATTTGGGAAAATCAATCAAATATGCACTCTTAAAAGTATTTTTGTATCATATTGCATTATAAGTCCGCTTCTTTCATAAACACATTTCACGTACATTTTAGTGAAAGTCATATTGACCTAGTGTTTGCCATATCATACCGATAAAGTCACAGCAAACTATGATAACACTTCAGGGGTGTTTCATATGAAGCATATGATGAGTAACATATGAAACATATGATGAGTAACATATGAAGCATATGATGAGTAACATCACTGAATTTGTGATATGAGAGCGTGAACAAACTCCTGTTCAAAAACTGTAGCCCCCTGCAGATAACTTTTTTCACATTGTGAGTCAAGAAATTCTGCCTAAGCTCCAGGAAGTTGGTTCAAAACTTTGTTGACTAAATCTAACAGCGTTTAGAGAAAAAATTAAACAAAAAATTTTGCAAAACAAATTTTTTGATAGCCTGAATATAATATTTACTACAAAAAATTGAGAATATGCTTTTCAATTTTGTTTGTAATTATTTAAATTTCGGATCATTCGTGCTTAGAAGTTGCGACCGATTATTTCTGATCCAACCAACTTCCATATTAAGTACGAGCTTTACTAAACTTTTACTTGTTTGCTAATAAATACTGTCGGTTATTGCCTTACTTTGTTCTTCACAAAATACTATTCCTTGTTTCTAAAAAAAACATCAACTTACCTGTGACGTTGTGTTATTTGAATTGACTGGTGCCCATGGATCCTGATTTAACGTAACAGGGAAGGGTTGTTGCTGCTTTAATTGATTTATGGACGGAAGCTGAAAACGATGAAAACAAAAAAAATTCGATCATCAGATTACTTGCAATTTTCTCAAAAAGTAATAGCAATCTTACCGGCGGCTGCTGCTGTTGGAACATGTTTGGTTTCGCTACTGGCACAAGATTTGAATCGCTGAATGGATTGTAAGCAGTTACAGTTCCGACATTACTCACAGGTGCGACCGGCTTAATTAGATTATCCAAATTGACTAATGATGAATTTTCACCTAGGAAGGATTGTGGTGATTTGATGGACTTTTTCCCTGACAACGGATCCATATCGTCTAGCAAGGCTGCAAATCGTACTAATTGTTAGACAATATTCTAGAAACTAGGAAACATTCATTCCTTACAATTATTGTTATTAGTGCCATTTGTTTGACCAGTCTTATTTCGGTTCGTAATTATATCGAATTCGTCTACATCTGATATGGGTGATGTGATTGCTCCGACAGGTGAAGGCCTCGACTGTATGACATAAGAATTCGGTCATAAATAGAATGCTAGATAAATGTATTTATTACTTCTAGGTTGGTTGTCGACCATGGATCTGCATTGATTGTTGAATTGTTGGTTTTCGAAAGCCACGGGTCTTCCACGACTGGTATTTTCGGTCCCCGTTTGTCGAGCCAAGGATCAGTTGACAATTCAGCACCCACAGCGAGATTGCCCTTAGATAACCAAGGATCGGTTGGAGCTGAGCTCGACAAGTTTCCGTTTAATGCACTTGTGGGAGTGGAATTATTTTGACGCCAGGCATCGTTCATAGCTGCTGGTGATTGGGTGCGATGTGGTAGCCACGAATCAGCTGTTGCACCGACAGACACCGGAGGTCTTGGCGGAGCATGCCAGGGATCGACCGGAGGTGATGTAGCTCCAGACCATGGATCGGTCCTTGGCTAAATTTTAAAATTAGTTTATAAATTGGAAATCGTATTATGTTAGCGAAAAAAGCTTGAGGCAACACCAAACAATGCATGTGTATTATGCGAATTGCGAAAACACTTACTAGTTGCGCCATATGGCTTGGGGTGCCCCAAGGATCAGACGTCCCAGTTGCACCTTCCGTTGGACTGTTCAAACTTGTCGCTCCTAATGAAATGTCTAACAAGTCCATCAAATGACTCTGCTTATTCTCATCTGGTTTCCTATCATTTGGAATTCTGGTGGGAGTAGTATGTTGTCTAAATTAAAACTATTACTTAAAAAATTTCAGAAATAAAAAAAATATACTTGAAATCTTGTTCGCTTTGGCTTAGAGCTAATTGCAATCGAACGTCATCGCTTCGTCGTTTGGCTTCCTCTTGTTCCGCTTCCTCGCGCGACATTGCCATTGCCAGCTGTAGTTGAAGCTCTTCTTCGCCTGCTGTTT
Organism: Nemotelus pantherinus; assembly: GCA_963978885.1. Classification (NCBI taxonomy): domain Eukaryota; kingdom Metazoa; phylum Arthropoda; class Insecta; order Diptera; family Stratiomyidae; genus Nemotelus; species Nemotelus pantherinus. The sequence continues at coordinate 50,204,444 of OZ022263.1, read as the reverse complement.
GAGGTCGAACGAAATCCACTTCCGTGCTTTTCGGCGGTTCATCACGCCAGCCTGCGGGTGCATCCCGATGTATTGGCGCTTCAACATACCCATCGCTTCCGAAGCCGCTCGGATGTTGTGCGAAACGTTCCTTAGCCTTTAAAGCTTTAGCTCGTTCGTTATTCAGACGTTCGTCGTCACGTAAGAGACTAACCAGTTGCTTGGCTTTTTCACGGACATGCAAGCCTTGATCTTTTCCCTCTTCATAATAGACGAATTCGCGCAGGGTTTGTATTGCAAATATGTTTTCTTTGCATTGCTGCGCCACCTTATCTGTCCCGGTTTTAATTAAATACTCGAGGACGATAAGGGCTTTATAGACGTGACGCCAATTCTTACCGTGATCATTCAGTCGTTTCCAGACCATTTGCATGATTTCGGAGAAGGCAACAACATTGTAAGTCAAATCGGCAATTTCTGCCATAATAGTTGCCGATGGACCCCATGGGTCGTTTGAGGTAGCTTCACGAACTTTAACCTGAACAGGTAATTAAGAAAATGATGTAAATAGAAATAGTGAAGAATGATTAAACTTTTTAAACTCAAAAAATTGTTGACAGTAGGCTTTTTGAAAACTCAAAGACCGTTGTATTGATTTGGGAGAAGATACAAACCTGAGCATCTGAGTAGTTATGCGCCAAGTTCTTGATATTTCGACGAAGTCCAGCTACATTCATCTGCATGTCGTCCTTTTGTTTTTTCACTAAACAAAGTTCATAAAACAATTAGCTTTAGCCATAAACTACAAGTTAATCAATTTGAAACTACAAATTAAAACCTTTGAACATCGAAACAAATCAAGTGAGAAAACATGTGTTTTTCATGTAACGTAAACAAATTGAAACTGACAAAGAGTTTTTCGGTGATTTGCATGGAAATTTTGCAGTGATTGTTATTGACTCGATGTGCTCGTCTGCGACGATTGAACACTTGCAAGAAGTTAAGACGTGTCGTAATCAAATGAACACTTTTAGGTCTAAGGAAACACTGTGAATTATGAATGAAAAGAATGCGTTTCATTGAGACGGACTGTGAGGAATGCTCGATTAGAATGTTTGAGTGAAATCTACTAGTGTGGCTGGTTCTAGTAACATGAAAATTTTAACTAAAAAAATCGTTACGGATGATGATTATTGCAATGAGTCAAACAGAATCGTTGAATCAAAATTGAAGTATTCCAAAACCTCAATAGGAGTCAATAAGATTATTTTAACGAAAAATACAGTCAATGATGACAGCATTAAATGTATTTTAAAGGAAAGTCAAGCACATTTGCTTCGAATAAAAAGTTTCACTCTCTTGTTCTTGCATCCTCCAATCTCAATCAAAAGAGAAATTAATTTGGCATTGAAAACAGGATACAAATCAAAACGCGAAATAGTTTCGCAATTAGTTACAAACATGAAAATATCATACATACATTCAACAATACGAAAAATCAAAATATCATTAACCAGGTCATAATATGTGCTTCAATAAAACACGAAATTAAACAATACCAGCAACATGATTGATTTAAAATAATAATTGCTGAAATTGTTCAAACAAAATCATTACTACAATGTGAGACTTACTTTTGCAATTACTTGATTGATATTGTTTTTTTGAATATGTTTTTGTTTGGTTTGGTGAATGTGCTCCAAAAGCAAGCTACGAACGATAGAATAAAAATATGGAAGAGAAAACGTACGAAATATCAGTATCAGTATGTCGGTAAATGATATTTTAACTCAATAGAGAGTTGATTTTTTTATTATTTTGAAATGTTAAGAAATATGGAATTTGAAATCTGTATATCTATAAAAAAAAATTAAAAGATAGTTTGCGGATTGCAGAGTTCTTTGACCGGTCTTCTTACAATAAAATGAGCAATTTTATGATTACGAAAAAGCGTTGAGCGCGATTGAATTTCTTTGGGGTAATTAGATTTAAAAATAAGCATATTCACAAATTACTTGAGCGTATAATGTTGAAAATGCAATGGAATCGCACTATATTTGAGTGTGAGTGACTTTGGGAAATAATGAATTTAGAGTACGTTTATTACTTTTCGTTTCTTTTCATGATATTATCGTAGATATATTTATGAGCTGCAATTTTTATCAAATGGTTGTTTTAGATGTTTGGCGAAACTACGCATTTTTAAATCTTCGTTTAATAGTTTCATAATACATGCTTTTGGAGTTGTAGGTCTGTTCGGAATGTTTATTAGTAAAAGTAAAGTTTTCCATTGAATCAATTGATCTTACAAATAATTGGAGACTATACATCTTGACATAGTATTCGTTTCAAATAGTTGGAGGTCAGGAGTTTCGGTTTTGTTTGCAATATTTTCGGCCGGAACATAGCTATACTTTTTTCAATGGAATTTTTTAACATGAAACGCGGGATTGATTTTCCCCATGAAGTTATTGTTTGGATTTGAATGACATAAAGTTTCAATACTACCATCCGAACCGTAAATTTATTACATGACGAATTCGCTATATTATAATAATCAACCTGCAACGTGACACGTGAGTTTACTATTAAAATTATGCGATTTAACGCTATCAGTATTTTCTCTTCACACAACTTCCTGATAAAACACAAAGATATAAGAAATGTAAAGCCAGTTACTAGTTTTTCTGGCATATAGTTGCAGGAAATATGTTAGCATTGTCTTTTTATATTTAACGCAAGTAAAAATTTGGTTGCTGCGAGGTTGTAGGATACCCAAATGATTTCGCTTATCCTGCAGCTTCAAGTTGAAGTGAATTAAGTACTTCGCAGTTTGGATAGGATAGTTTGGATATCTGGCCAGCATAGTGCCAGCTTGTTTAGCGTATCCGCTTTCCTATTCTCATCAAAGCCCGTTATGACCGGGAACCCAGTAGATTCTGACTCCTTTGTTATTGCCTTTTTAGATTCTGACTCTTTTGTTATTACCTAGCCTGTTCAGGGTCTAAATGCAGACGAGTTACACATTTCGATTTACTGTAGTTTTACTGCAGTTTGAATGTCTCTGAACATACTAGTCTCCTTGACGTGTGTTAGTTCTGAGACTTTTCGCATCGCAAAGACCTGGAAAATGCTACAGTGGTTCAGAAGCATGCAGGATGCTTCTATATCGTGGTTCATAGAGTATGCCCCAGCACTTAGTTTTGATGGGTTTTAGATTTGTCGGTGTAAATGATAAGGACTGCCTAACTACTACGGTCACTAGATCTCTTTGTTGAATCACAGAGTAGGGATCAATTAATCTGCACAGATTGCGAGACCCTGGCCGATACTGCGGTGACTACAGAATATTGACTCGTAGAGTCTGATTCATACGGAAAGCCATTTTTCCAGCAGCGAACAACTATATTAAGGAAGATGCTTTGGTACACATTTCAAAGTTGGATTCGTCCGATCAAACAATATTTAACCAAAGATATTCTAGCAGATATAGCTTGAGTAGTCTAGTAGGTAGAGCACTGGTTCGAGAGTCCGCACACCAAGCTCCGAGTTCACCTAGCTCTGAAGAGGTACCTGAATTAATCAGGGGCAAAGTGAGTCGTGGAACTAATCACTCCACACTCGTATTCACATTGATTGTAAATTTTTGATTAAGCTCTCGACCAGCTTCAGCCCCTAGAACCGTACGAGGGTTGTCATGGGATTGCTTTACTTTATTCTAACAACCGCTGGAGTTTTTTGATCTGATCACAAATCACCTTGAAGTTCAGCTCATCGAAGCCCATTTAGCTTGAATATATCATATCAGTGACTTCATCGTTACAATATCGCCCGTATATTTCGTAGTTGTATAAGTTAATGAATCGACAACAAGCTATAAAAAACTGTATTCTCTTGTTGTTACTTATCGATTAATTTACAGTCGTAGTCTTAAAGTTAATGAAACCTTTTATTAGCCGCGTGGTTGGTGAATCAGCAGAACGAACAGTGGCGGATGTTTTCCAAACGTGTGAAAAAAATGCGCAGCCGTGCTGATTTCGATGTGACCCGAGCAAATAATGGTGAATGTGTTTTCAGGAGTACGTTTTATTGGATCAGATTGGGGACATCATAATTATATTATATAATATACGTAAAACGTAATTTCATGAGCCAAATATCCTCAATTTGATCCCATTTTGCACTAAAGTTTTCGGCGAATAAGTACATGCACTCTGGCAGGATCACGATGTTTATTTGTTTATTTATTATTGATTCAATTATAAAATGAGAAAGATTAATATCACAAACAAAAAAATTTAAAAAAAAAATCAATATTCACAATTTTTAAGCTACGTTAAAGTTTCGAAAAAGTATTTATTAAAAGCGTCACAACAAGACAAGGATAGAGCTGCAAGCTGGTGCTTGTCATGACTTCTTAATATTTTGGATGCAGGAAGAGGAAATTATTAGCAAAAAAGTCATTGAGTTCTTACTGAACGTAAAAAGTGAGACACGCTAATGCTGGAGGAGAGCAAAATATAATATAATTTATGTAGAAGGTATTTATCAAGGAATGTTCTGGGAGTACTCAGCTTATAAAGATTGAAGAAAAACAGAGGGTAATAAGGGACAATCATCTTGTACGGGGCATTTCATGTGAAGCGGACAACGAAAAAAAGTCGAGGTTCTGAATTTTGTTCATATTGTACATAACGGTACTTCTAGAGGATATGAACGTGGATACACAATTTTTTTCTTCTATGAGGTTCAGTTGCCGAGCTATAGGCTTCTGAAAAGTTGACGAAATTGATGGAGAAATTTTTTCGAAAGCCGATTTTTAGAATACAAGACAACGAGTAAACTTTACGTTGAAAATTCTACAACATTAGATAAATACACGAGGCGAGAAGACTATACTTGGGAACAACATTCACAAATACTAAGAAAGAGCAAAATAAAAAGACGACAGCGCAGGACGAATTAGAGGTAATATAAGAAACAAACAGGTCCAATTTTAATTTTATTAAAAATGATGCCAAGATCCTTATGTTGAATTACATGTTCCAAAAGATTATCAAATAAAAAATTCATAGGCAAACGGATCAGACTTTTTGGAAAAATTCATTCAAAAATATTTAGAAAAATTTAGAGAAAGGAAGTCTATAGAGGACCACCCATTTAGAGCTAAAAAAATCCGGGTTTAAATGAATATAATCAGTACGTAAAGCGGCAGCACGAAAAATCTTCGGAAGTTACAAGGAAGATCATTGATGGCCTAGTTAAATATAGGAGGGGATCAACGATTGAACCTTGAGGGACGCCAGAGGATGGAAAGAGGAGCAAGAATAGCCGTTAAAAGCAACACTACAGGTGCCATTGCGGATGAAAGACAAAATTGTGTCAGAAACACACAAAATTAAGTACTTGTGTTTAAACAATGCTGAGTGATTTAACCTGTCATATGCTTTTGGGAATCAGTGTAGACCACAGGCCCTTATTCAAGGAACCGGCGACAAATTTAGTGAATTCAATTAAGTTAGTTGTCGGAGAACGACCTTTAATGAGTCCATGTTCTTCATTAGAAAAAAAGTGACTAAAAGCACTGTGAATTCAATCATGAACAATGAGCAACTTAGGAAAAAAGGGGAGGAGGGATATCGGACAGTAGTTGGCAATATTAACAATTAGAGTTGGGTCGTACTAGGATTTTCACATACTAGGTATAACGAGAACGAGTACAAAAAATACCTGTTTCAAAAATACTAGCAAGTATTTTTTGAAGTATGTACATATATACATACAATACATTCGATTTGCAGTGATGTAATTAAACGGTATGATATGCACTCCCCCTCCCTCCGCACACAAAGTTCCCAAGCTAAAATGATGATAGTGCAAGATGACCTTCAAAGGATACCGAGTCATTAGTCTGTGCAGCTTGTTCGTAACTTTCCAATGGTCGGTCCTCCAATCTAGGAGCCATCTAAGGGAAAACAATCAATTTCAATCAAGTTAATTTGATTTTCATTTTTATATGCACAAAACATCTCCTGTATTCGTTCAAATTATCAAAGTCGATATATTTACTAAGATATGAGCAACTAATCCTGTTGCCAACTATATGACATTTTTTGACCGATCTCTGATACCAAACTTTTCTTGGCTAATCTAAAATAGTCGGTAATGACATCATTGCCGAAAATCAAAAATTACATAAGTTTTCATTTTTTTCCACCATTCCCAAAACACCCAAATCAAATACCCAAAGCAAATCAGTCTAAGTAAGAGTACTCAAATACAGCCATTTCTCAAGTACAATATCATATCAGCAAGTGTTACTTACTCTCAAATATCAAATACTCGCATGTACGAAATACTAGGTACGAAAATACTTGCAAGTACGAAAATACTCGATACGAAAATACTTGCAAGTACGAAAATACTCGACACGAAACTACTTACAAGTACGAAAATACTTGCACGTACGAAAATACTCGATACGAAAATACTTGATACGAAAATACTTGCAAGTACGAAAATACTCGATACGAAAATACTTGCAAGCACGAAAATACTTGCAAGTACGAAAATACTCGATACGAAAAAACTTCATCATCAACGTAGCACAACAGCCTGACGTCGGGCCATGGACCAGTGTCCATGATGAAGAAACGGAAGGCTCCGGGGCCTGATGGGATGCCGGTCGTGGCGGAGAGTCTATTATTGGATTTGCATAATTCATGTATAGTCGCGGGGATCTTCCCGTCGCGACGGAAAGTAGCTCGACTGGTGCTTGTAGACAAGGGGAAGGGTAGTCTGGGCAAAACAATCGGTATACCGTCCGCTGTGCATGCTGAACACTGCGGGGAAGCCTCTGGAAGGGTTGCTTAAGCCGCGGCTGCTGTTAGCAGTGAGATCTGGTGGCGTTCTTTCTTGCAGGCAGCACGTCTTCCGGAAAGGGCATTCAACAATCGATACCATCTCAGAGGTTATTGGAACTGTAACAAGAGCAGAAGAGGCTTGTCATCAAGTCAGACCGGTCGTCCTGCTGGTAACGCTGGACGTACAAAATGCTTTCAAATCGGCGAGGTGGACGGACGTTGGAGTGAAAGTGACAAAGGACGCTGGACGGCTAAGTTAATTGGTTTCATTGAGCCTTGGCTTAACCGGAGCCACGTAGAGGTAAACTTTTACCAATGTCAATTCGTGACAGGGCACGGTTACTTCAGGAAATACCGGAACAGAATGGGTAAAGTGGTCACACAGTACTGCCAGTACTGTTTGACTGAGCTCGATGACGCTCATCACACTTTTTTGAGGCGCACCATTGAGTCCACGATCGGCCTGGCAACGCCTGAAACGATCGTAGATGCAATGCTGCGAAACGAATAGACCTGCGCGCAGTCTCATCTCAACATACGTTGAGAAAGCGCTGTGCATAAAGCGGGAGGAGGGTTGGCTTGAGCTGTGGTAGTTTCTGAAGTCCGTGGTTACCGATAGGTGAGTCAGCACGACCGGGTTGAAGCAGTGCCATAGCATAAGTTCTATAGATACCACGGAAAGAACGGTATTGCACGATATTTGCCTGATGGAAGAGAAGGGTAGGGAGTGATGGATTTACCATCAGCTGGCACCTAAAAAGAGCCGAAACAAAATAAGTTCACTTTAACATATGCAAAAGTGAGAGAAGCTTATATCAAAGGACAGGTGAGAATGTATATATCCTTGTAGCTGATAGATGAGAGAGTTGGTGTGCGTATAACCCCATCTAGAAACAGTAAGCGCAGCGAACATTCGCTGGCAAGAAACGAAATTGTCTGTAGTGGATTGCATAAAAGTGTCGGAGTATTATTTTTATCGCCAAATAGTATCAAAAGTAGTATTCCACGATAAATACCTTATCGCTTATCATTTTAATACTCAGAATAGGTTTTAAGAAAATCAATATTGCATAAATCACCATTCGTTAAAAGAGTCTCTTTGCAAAGCACATGTATATTGCCTAGCGGGAATGAGAAACGTATCTTATCGTAGCAGGGGGCGTGACTTATCGTGGCGGGGTACTTTCTGTTTTTTTTCAACTTGGACTTGGGCATTGTTATCTATTTCTCGCAATCAGTGGGGAAATATCGCAAATTGTATCGCAAATCATGTTCTTTCCGGGCTATCTATAGTACTTACGCTATGGCAGTGCTTCAACCTGGTCTTTTTTTAGTGAGTGGAACTCACATACCCCGTGGTGATAGGTCAATCGCAGATCTGGTAAGCAGATTTTTTTTGCCATCTGCACTTTTGGGGAACAACACTAACAAACTGAAGTACTGGTAACAATGAAAAATAACATTTTATCTGAGGTTCATTAAGCTCTTGTCGTTATACTTGTCGCAGAAGTTGATGGTGCTGATGCTCCTTAAACCGTCAATGTGGCTGACGCTGGTGCTCGTGAAACTGCTATTATTTGCTGATTTCGTCTTGTGGATGTTGTCTTAGCAGCTGTAGCTACTGATGCTGCATTTGTTGCTGCTCTCGAATCTGTGGTTGTCGTATTTGTTGCTGTTGATTCTCAATTTCCAGGTGTTGTTGCATTTGTTGGCCTTACTGGCACTGTTGTGCAGAAGGAGCTTGGACTTCTTGGAGAGACTTTAGCGGAATAGTTTCTATAGATGAATATAGGTTGAATTAAGGATGTACTATGACCTCTATTATCAATGTCGATTTGCTACCGGGTTGCATCACAATGAGGCGTATAGACAAACCAACTTTACATTGCTAACAGATAGACGTACTTTTTTTTTCTCTGACAAAATATGAACTTGAAAGCTTTTTTTATTTACTATAACAGTTAGAAACCGGCAAATATTATTATATGCTAGCTACAGCTTAACACCACGAAGCAATGCGTCAATTAACGTTAAATTTATACAATCTTCATATCTTCAGCAAACTTGTAATGGATTACGAAACGAAGTAGTCTCAGCAAGTTATCAAATACGAACAAGAATATTTTTTCATATAAAAACCAACGGAAGTTCAATATCTCATTTTCTTTACAAACTGCTCATCGATATGCTTAGCTCGATTTGCAAAATCTGTTCAGCAAATAAACCGCAAGCATATGAACTTGAAAATGAATCTTGCCACAGAAAACAAACGTTAGATTCTTCACATTATTATGTACATACTCGAACCATTGCTTGAATGCCGTATACTAGACACTGCCAAGCATTTGGCTACTGCATGAATCGATTTTTAGCGCTATTTAGAACAATTTCGTCTGAACATGGATTTATTCACGATAATATCACTTCACAGTTATGCAGCAAGTTTGCAAAACTATTTAGCACAAACTAAGCCGAAGAGGTTCAAGATTCAAAGATGTACTTGCTTGCCGATGAACTCACAGTTAGTAGGTATGTATTGCACCTTCGCGAACACAACGTGAGATTAAGGTGAATGTTTCTTTGGATCGGCACAACAAGGTCGAGTGTACGTTATAGACACTCTCGAAGGAAACAAGATGAATTGTTTACAAGATGAAGAGAATCAACAATTAATTACAAAAGTTCTACGAACTCATAAAATAAGATAATCTTACGTTCCTAGTAAGAGTACCTGTTTCTTATTGCCACAGACGAAACTTTTTTTTTATTTCATTCACTTCACAATATGTATTGGCCACAGTCACGTTAATTATTCACAAAATGTTGTATTGCAGAATTGTGCAACAATTAAAATCGCTTGCACTATTTGCGTATTTTTTTTTTATTTCGAAAATATATTATTTTGTGACGGTGAATAATTTGAAGAGCATTTTGTCCATAAGGTCTGTGTAACACTGAATCAAAAGAACGACACATCGATTTCAGTTCTTTTCAAATGTTAAGGGCACATCAAGGCAATCTAATTGAATTTAGTCAGATGAAGCCAACATAATGCCATCCATGCATGTGTCTAGAATGTTTTGTAAGTACGTCATGTATGCAGAATGTCTTATGCATGACTCGAGTACGTAACTTACCAACAAAACTTCGAAGTCCATAGCAACTCCCTAACGAACACCCACTCTTTCGCAGCATGCAATACATTTTGCATTATTCGCAGGGTCAATTTTTGTTTATGTGATTTTTATTTCATATGTCGTATGGTCTGCAGCGAAGAAAGTATACCGAGTGGGGGGTGAGCGAATCGTAAACAATTATGCAAAAAGTCTAATATACTTGGTTGAATAATTATATTCCTCGTAAAATTTAATAGGAAGTAAGGAACAAGGGTTAATCGGCGAAGAATTTTTTTTTAGGCATGGATGCAAGCAAATTACTCTTGACAGGTAATTGGAAAATGAATAAGTTACGTTGTTTTATGAGTTGTGGTCATAAACTTGAACGCAATTCATTATGATTTTGCTATTACATTAGTTTGGTATTGCTGAAAATGAGGTGGAACTTAAACAATTTTTTTTAAAACAAAAATATGAAAAGTTGTACTGTTTTATTCGAGAAAATTAAATTGTTTTCATCGTTTTATGCAGTTGAATATATATTCCTGTGTGTTACATATATACATTTATTTAGGAGCACGCGAAAATTTATACTTATGTTACCCTGCCAAGTTTTATGTGGCTTTTATGTTCATAGTTTAGCTTGGAAATATTGTGATTTTTCGCGAAAACATCGGATGTTATTTCAAATTTTCGTTGGCTAAATGCAAGAGTTCGGAAGTCATCATATACAAACAAACATTCATTGAATTAATATTTAAGATCATAGTTTTTCTTTCCTGTTACAGTGAACATTTCCTTTAATTTTTTGCATTCGTCTTGTTTAAAGAGGGAGGATGTTGGATACAAATGCATCTAAAGTTACATGTTAAGCACAAATGTATCTTTAAATGTTGTATGCAACTGATTTTATGTTATTTCGCGCTTTGAATGAAACGTTAAAGAAGGTGTGGTTATTTTGCGGTTGAAGTGAAAATATTTTAGAATAGGTATTAGAGCTACGGTATTTTCTCTACATTTATATCTTTTTGCTCATGTGTGGAGCATTCCCCCATGTAAATATACATGGAGATATATTGCATTTAACATAGAAAGATTACCATAAATGCACAAACTAGATATTCTCGAGAAGACGATGGAAATGACGAACTGTTTGAGGTGTGTGGAAAAGACGAAGAGTATTTTAGTTTTGATTTTTTCACTTCGCAGTAATATTTTAACAATGCAGTTGCATATTGGGTTTACAAATATGATTTCGCCCTTTTTTGGCAAATGAAAGGTGGTTGTTTGATTATACACTCAGAAAAATTTCACCATTTAAAATTTTTTAGAATCAATTTAAATCTAAAGTTGAAACACATTTAAATAAAAAACGAATCTTATTTGAATTCCACTTTATTATAAAAATTTTATTTTCATATCAAAATTGTTCATCATTGAATGAAAAATGTAACATTAAAACATACAAGACACACTTTGATACAGCGTTATTGAAATGAGGTGAGATTATTTGAATTAAAAAGAAACGTATATGGCGCCAAATCATATTTGAAAATTTTTGAATCTTTTTAATTCAAACAATCTCACTTCATTTCAATAACGCTGTATCAAAGTGTGTCTTGTTTGTTTTAATGTTATATTTTTCATTCAATGCTGAAAAATTTTGATATGAAAATAAAATTTTTATAATAAAGTGGAATTCAAATAAGATTTAGTTTTATTTAAAAGTGTTTCAACTTTTGATTTAAATTTGATTCTATTAAATGAAATTTTTCTGAGTGTGCAATACAATACAAATTTAATCAAAGTATGTTAAACCTAGGTTACTTAGCCTAACCTATGCTCCGCCTAGAGATACAATCTTATATCTTTCAGACAATGTATATATTCTCTCTATACAGAAGTTTGGTACTTCAGGTGCAGAAATGGTTGAGAGCATCGATCGAAACAAATGGTAATCTGAAGGTTCAATGCTTGATTATTCAATTCACAGTGATCACCAAGTAGTGATACGCGAAATCAAGCATCACAAGGACAAGAGAAAGCGGCTCTGCTCTGGTCATACTGTCAAAAAATGCTGTAAAAAATGCTCTGGTCATACTGTCCTACTAAGCACAATGGTTCTATCTGCATTTTTCTCATTTTTGAGTTAACACCAGATTTGAAAACGATATACTCCATTGCATAAATTTGAAAAACCTATCTTTTGTGGAAGTACGTTAAAATCAATATTGAAAACTGCACTCTCCATATACCTCCAGTATAAATCAAAATACACATCAATAAATGTCTCGAAAGTACTTAAATGTAGATAGAACCTTTATGCTTAGTAGGGCAGCATAGGTGGAAAGCAACATCTTTGGACCAAGAAATGTTTGACGAAATAATCAGCTCATATTCGCTTACTATAGGATATGTAGGGGAAACAACACCTGATATCTGAGGAATGATAAAAATAGCGTGCGTTAAATTCATGCCCCGCCGATCGGGATTTACACGAAGGCCACTATGATACCGGAGGAACGAAAAAAGTCGAAAATAGCCTTCGTCACTCGTTCAAAAATTCAATCAAAAATATCAAAAAAAAAAAAAGACCTAATCCACTTTGAGGACAAGGCTGACATCAATTCCTCGAGCACCAGTTATCAGGTGATAATGGAGAAATTGGGGGTTACTACATCATTTCAAATAACATGCCCGATGAAGCTTCATAGCGGCACGATACTTTTCCCATGACATCCTGCAGCCGCTGATAAAACCACGCCACCAGTAAGAGAATGAGCTGCAAGAACTCTGCAGTTAAATTGGTGATTCAAAAGCCCTGGACCAAACGGAATCCTAAAGATAGTTTAAAGCTGAAATGCGAAAAATTCTAACAATGCTTGGACGAAAGAATATTCCCAAGCCAATGGAAGCTGCAATGACTTGTTCTTTTACTTAAGGACCAAAAATCTTCTGGAGAATTTTCAGCAGCTGCTAGACTAGATGACCAATGTCTTGGAGCGTATTAAAACTAGTGATGGGCGTTTCTGTTGTTCTCAAAAAACGAAACGAACTGTTTTTTTTTTTTTTTTTGAAATAAAACAACTGTTTTTTAAAACTGGACTTAGCGCTTCCAAACTGAATTGATACTTGTTTTGTCCCAATTTTGCAACATATTATCTACTTGATCAACCGTATAATCATACATCAATCAGAACACATGGTCGTAAAGAATCAACATACCTACCCTAACCAGCTCTTGATCGAGATGCAAAAATACGCACCTAATAAGTCTGACAACCTCGTATTATATCTGCATACATAAATAGTTTGCCTCTGAAAATCTGTTCAGTTTTTAACTGCCAAACAGTTCGTTTTAACAAACGAAAAACGGTTCGTCCAAAAAAAACGAAAAACCATTCGTTTTCGAAAAACTAAAAACGATTGGTTTTAGAAAAACTATTCGTTGTAGAAAAACGCACTGAAAGAAAAACTCTTGGTTGGTTCAACCATTTTTAATAGTATTGCAACGATTCATTCAAAATCGTTAAACGAACTACGGAAAATAGTTATTTTTACTATGTTAATATAGTTAATTTAACGATATAAAAGTAGTTGGTTCTGGTTATACAAAAAATATCACAACGTTCATGAAATCAACTGTTTTAATTGTTTCATAACCACGAAAAACAGTTGATAAATAGAAAAATATTCATCAATTCACTCAAAACTTCAACGTTTCGAATTATCAACAGTTTTTATGGTACTTAAACTACTTCGCAATAGTTGATTTCAGCAAACGTAATTTGGAATTATTCTACGCAAAGTAGAATGGTTTCAACATTTGGACGTTTTTCATGCTCCGAATGAAATTGTTTATCAACCACGCATCATGGTGCATAAAAGTAATCAACGATTTTCTTATGGTTGTTTTAACTATAGCCCTAGTTGATGCAAAAACAACTAAGGCAAACTATTGATTTTTCATACTCCTCATACTCATGCTCCTATTCTATCATAGAAGTTTCATATGATACATGGCAAAATTGTGTTCGGTTTGCTGTTCGATATAATTCATATGCATGTTATGCAGTGAAGCCTTTATATTACCTTGTACGACGCTATTTTGTTCACAATACAGCGTATTCCGCTGTGGCATAGCATTGGGCTGCGGCAAAGCGCAGTCAAAAAATTAGAATGCACTGTTTTGTATGGAAACGCGCACAATAGCTGCGGCCGAATTTGCCAAATATCTAATTTTGCCGCACCGCTAGCGGTGATACCTACCATAGGTTGGCATCACCTTTAGGTTGAATTAAATCTGTTTGAATTAGGTTGAATGGTCTGGTGGAATAGACAAGCGGTGGCTGATGTGTATTGTGATAAGCCAACCTAATCCTCGCACAACAGCATTTAGCAATACAAAAGAAAAAAAAAATGAATTTGGTTGGTGCCTTGGTTGCATTGACAGCGGCATTGTCGGGGCATTGGATTCACCAAATTCAACTGCGGCATTCACGCCTCCCCTGCCTATATTTCGTAATATGTATGGAAAAAAAGTAAGCAACCACAAACAATGGTTGGAATACCATTGTTTGTGGTTGCTTACTTTTTTTGCACCACGGACGTTGTTTATCAACCACGCGTCATGGTGCATAAAAGTAATCAACTATTTTTTTATGGTTGTTTTAACTATAGCCCGTAGTTGACGCAAAAACAACTAAGGAAAATTGTTGGTTTTACCAAGATTTTTCTTTCAGTGCGGTCCGTTTTAGAAAAACTATTCGTTGTAGAAAAACGGTTTGTTTTAGAAAAATGATTAGTTTTAGAAAATCTATTCCTTTTAGAAAAATTGTTCGTTTCAGAAAAACGGTTCATTTTAGAAAAACAATAGGATTTCGAAAAACTATTCGTTGTAAAAAAAAACAGTTCGTTTTAGAAATGCTATTCGTTTTAGAAAAACTGTTTGTCGCTGTTTGGAAAAACTGTTGGTTCGTTTTTTGCAGCCAAACGTTTTTTGCGAACTGTTAGGCGTTTTTGAGCCCATCACCTATTAAAACACGCACAGCAACCGATGAAAGAAGACCGTAGAAATTCCTGATGCCATTGCTGGTAAGGATGGGGAACAAAAGATTACTCATAAAGGTTATTGATTTGTGATCATGGTTCCCTTCTTGTCTGTAACTCAGCATACACTAGTAGATAGAGAATGCCGGTTCTGGACCCTCATCGTCATCCCTCCTCTGAGGAGGATGACGTCACTGAGGAAGATGACGTCACAAGTGGAGGATGACGTCAGCGAGTATCGGTCCGCGCATGAAGTAAACGATAATCTTTGAACTGATAAACAGCTCAGTTAAGCCGATAAACAGCCCAGTTGAGCTGATAAACAACCCGATTGAGCTAATAAATAGCCCTGTTTAGCTTTTAAACAGCCCTGTTGAGCTGTTTATCAGTTCAAAGATGATCGTTTACGTTATGCGCGGACCGATACTCGCTGACGTCATCCTCCTCAGTGACGTCGTCCTCCTCAGAGGAGGGATGAGGATGAGGGTCCAGAACCGGCATTCTCTATCTACTTACACTCAGACAAATATGTTTCCGAAAATCAAAGAAAATATTTACTTGTTTACGATACATGAAATCTTCCACAAATCAAATAAACTTTTATTTGAAGTCAGCAATTTGTATAAATATTGTGTAAAATTTTCTAACATTCAACGGTATACAATTTTTACTTTACCTTATTTCAAGCAAGTAATTTTCCTCAAATCTAGTAAATTATGTCTACGAATTAAGTAAATTATGGCTAAAATGCAAACATGTTTTTATATGTTTCAACATTAACCACGCTTCAATATTCGACGAAAATATGGATAGTTTTTATAATTTCTGTTAACATTTGCTTTACACAAATGAGAGGTCGGTAGCTTAGCTCGCTAACGCGCCAGTCCGAAACAGCGATCTACTGCTCGCGGGTTTGAATTCCGCCGGGTTCATGATTGTACTTGTTCGTCTGTAGTTGTCTTAACAGCCGGCGATTGGGATAATACCAGCGCTCCATTGATTAAATGATGACTAAGGCATAAATCAATAACTTTCATGAGTAAATGATATCGTTGGATATAAGTCGAGGATGTTAAAACTTATCGCAACTAACGTGTAAACCACCCACAGCCAGAGGGAATCCCAAGCCTCCCTGGTGGAATGTGGAGATCAGCACCCGAGTGTAGAAGGGAGTTCAACAACTCGAAAAGGTCTAATGACTGGTCGATGTACAAAACGAAGCTTAAGGCTTTTAAGTATGCCGTACACAAGGCAAAAAGGTCCTCATGGAGATCTTTCTGTGGAAACGTAGAGAGTCTCAGTGAGGCAAATCGCCTTCGTAAGGTGTTAAGCACGACACCGAATGCTATGGGGTGCATCATGAACCCTGAGGGCATTTGGACTGGTTCGAGCGAAGATACATTAAACGTTCTTATGGACGCACATTTTCCGGGCAATTATTGCCCTATAGAAGCGGAACACCAAATGGAGCAAGCTTGCAGTTCAATGCCGCCGTTCAGAATATCAAATTCTCAACTCAGGTGGGCTATTAACTCCTTTGATCCGTTTAAATCTCCGGGCCCTGATGGCGTCCTTGCGGCTGACATTCACCAGTCCATGGAAGTAGCACTACCATGGCTTAGAGAGATCTATAACGCAACATTCAACATAACCTTGAAAAATCCAAAGCCACCTCACAGCAAAAAGGCAACTTCTCACGAGATTTTCTTTTTTCTATCACCACATTCTATAGTTCAGCACGTGAACTACCTATGAGGAATATAATTTCTGTAGTAGTGAATTCACTGGTACATGAGTGTTGTTGTTTTCAATGCGTCTCTTCTGTTCTCTGCTGGATAGAGGAGCAAAAAAACGCGCCTACTGTATAAAGGTGATAATTCTACTGTTTAGATGTGTGAATCAAAAGAAAAGATTTTAGATGCGATTTTCACCAGTAAAGGGGTTACGTGATGGAAAACGTCACTTTTATGGCAAATGTTATAATTGGTAAGTGTAAATAAACCCAATATAGATGAATGCTGATTGCAAAATAAACAACAATCATCTTGAAAAATATTTACTGAAAAACACTGAACAGTTGGGAGCTTGTACTGCTGTAATGTGATATCGTTGAAATCATCTGGTAAGTGATTGCCTTATTTTTCTACAATTCTCATGCCTCTAGCTGATGTCTGCATACTCTGTATACATATATGCATAATTGATGAATTTCATCAGTGCACCACCGGGTTTTTAAATAAATCGTTTTTAACCCTATATGTCTTAATTTAATTTTCTATCTGCACATTAGTGTTTTTTTTTTTTTTTTGTTGTTGTTTTTACGACTGCAAAATCATAATCTGAGCGAATAATGGCCTACAAAGAGTAGAAATAATCGCGACAAACCTTTTTAAAGCAAATCGATTCTTCGAAAGAAAAGGATCAATATTTTTTTCAACAGTGTGAGCCTAACTTTATGTGCAACAGACATGCCAAAATATATTAATCATTCTATTTTAGCCAACTGGTTCACCTCGTTTTAATATTTTTATAATATGACCTATATGCTCCTAGTAGATAGAACTCAGTCTTTACAGTGGCTGGGATTATCTTAACGAGTTTAATATTGGAAAATATTTCAAGCATATTTTCTTTAACAACATATTCCTATTAATGCATATTGAAGTAATATATGTTATCATCGTTGGGGTTATTGTGATAACGAGAAAACGTGAAATTAATAAAGGTAAGAATCACTTCCATCAACAACTAATGTAATCTGTATCTGTTCGTGTAGTAGGGAGTTACTAAATTAATTCATTTGCGGGAATGTAGTGATAGGACTAGGAATTTTTGTAAAATGTTTTCACAAATCAGAATATTTACGGTTTATTTTCCATAAATAAGCAAATCAAAAGTTGAAAAAAAAACTGCTGAAAATCGGCATTAAGGTATCTTCTTCGCTAAGATTGATGAACGGAAGTACAATAATGGTATTCCTCTTATGACACAAGATGTTGAGTACCTTCTGGATTTCAAAAGTGTGCTAGAAAATTATAGTTGAATCAGCCGTACTCATCACAGTGCAATTTCAGATAAGACTCGTGTCGAACTGTTTCTTGAGCTACATTATTCACATCTTTTAAAAAGTTATTAATTCAAGAAAAATCTTTATCATTAAAAATCAAACAAATATCAATGTCTTCATTAATGTTGCACGGCTTTTTCCTGTGTAAATGAGCAAATTAAAAGCGAAATTCAGCAAAACTCTCTATGGGCTGTAATTTATATTAAGTTTTTAATCCAAAGATCTTTTTTGTGTAATTAAAAGCAAAGTATAAGAGAGTATAGGTTTCTGACAACTGCTTTATTTTCATCATTAATTTGGATTCTCCATCGGAGATTATACGAAAAAAAAATTGTTGTGTTTAATGTCCGCAAAAATTTCAAAACTTTTTATTTTAAGGTGTTTATCATACGAAATTTTATTGCGAGCATCATTCGTATGCCGAGCCATCAGTCGGATAGGGGGAATAACGTGAAGTACATGAATATACGCGCGAGTTACATCCAAACTACCTAATATAAGTAATACTTTTGAGTATGATACTAATCATACTTATAATCACTTATGTTTTAACCCATAAAATATTTAAATCCTAATATGAGTCACACTTTGTGAATCATAGAATGATGAGCAATAATCCAATTCACTTTTATCTATCTAAACAGCTCATCATATCATATCATATCATAGACTTCTTTATGCAGAATCTGCCTAGCATGCATAAATTAATATGCCTGTTGATATTCGACCAATGAATCATTGCATATCGAATATCAATGCTAATGCATTTTCGCAGATCAGCACTTTTGTAGATCAGCACTTCTTGACAAAGACCCTTTGTTCTCAAAGAACATAAATAGGGAACCGTGTCACAGAGAAGTCAGTTGTGAGTTACCGGTCAATCGAAATAGCGAAGATTAGTACAAGTTGTTCTAACTTAAGTAATCAAGTGTTAAATAGTTAAAGTTCATTAATAAAGTGTTTTATTAAAATACAAAAGGTGTTTAACTTAAAAAGTTCCGAAGGAAGGAACTCTAAAAATATATTTTTACAAATTGTTTTCCCCGGAAACAAAACTCGCGTGCCGTAACTATTTCGGGTGATGGAAGCCTGAACTTAACCTTCTTGCGGTGGCTGCGGACAACCTTTCTTTCACAAAAGGTTGGCAAATGTTTTCAGGTTAGTCCTTTCCTAATAAGGTTGGTGAGAGACCGATTATCTCTCTCGTAAAATGCTTTCCAAAGCGATTATCCCGAAGCTATCAAGAAGCCTCGGAATCGGATTGATACCACAACCACGCGAACGAAAACGGATAAACGATTTGAAAATTTTCTCATGGAACGTTAGATCCCTGTACAGAGGTCAAGCTGCTTATACTACAGCTGTCATCCAAAACACCATGTACTCGGGGTAGGCTTCCTCGTAAGCAAAAAAAAATCTGCCATCATCGGTTTTAACGCTATCAATGAAAAGCTATGCACTCTTCGCGTGCGCGACAAATTTGCAAACATCAGCCTCATAAACGTTCACGCACCTACGAAGGAATCTGCTCACGACGAAAAAGAATCATATTATGAACAGGATGAGCGGATCCTCAATGCCTGTCCAAGGCATGATGCAAAAATCATCCTTGGAGAATTTAACGCCAAAGTAGGTCGGAAGCCGGTATTCAGACATTAGGCAGGCACCCATAGTTTGCATGAGAATACTGACAATGGACTTCGAGTCATAGAACTAGCAGCATCGAAGAACTTGTCGTTGCGAGTACCAGGTTCCCGTGTGAAGATATCCATCAGGCCACCTAGATATCACCTGATGGAGCCACTCGTAGCTAGATAGATCACGTGTTGATAACGACATCTGACGACATCTTAGGCAGTATTCGCAAAGATCGGAGCGCATGGTTTGATGATGAAAAAAAACTAGCGACTGAACGTAAGAATGTTGCGTACCGGGCAATACAGCAATCTCATAGAACGCGGGCGCGTGAGGAGTAACATAAAAAGCTCAGAAGGACAAAGAAGAGACTTCACAGACAGAAGAAAGCAGCCTGGGAATAAGACCTGATCTGTGAACTAAAAAGAGTTAGAGAGCGAGTTCCGCAGCAGGCGCGGAAGTTCTGCCAAATAGTCCGAAACACGACGCAGTACCTACCACTCTGCACGAACTGTAAGGACAAAGAGGGTGATCTGACCACCGATCCTGCAGGCATTCTGGAGCGATGGGAAGTGCACTTTAGTGAATTGCTAAACAGTCAGCTCAACGAAGAATTGGAGGCTCTACCAATGCAAGAAGAAGACCTTATGATGCCGCCACCAAGCATAGAATTCAATAATTTCACTGTACCATCTATTTATAGACTTTAAGGCCGCCTATAATAGCATACCCAGGGTAGAACTGTATAAAGCAATGAGATAATTCGGTTGTATCTTCGGTTGACCATGATCAAAGTAACAAGCCAAGTTAAAATAGCCGGATTGCTATCCAGACCGTTCAAAATCTTCAATTGGCTCCGACAAGTGCCTGCCGTTGGAAAAAACAGTCTGAGATTTTAGCACGTCAACGAGAGAGACTATCGACACCAAGTCCAATCAGATAATGTAGATGATATAGACATAATTGGAAGATCAGAGCTAGCTGTACGAGAATCCTTCATCCAGATCGAGCGAGCGGCACAAAAACTGGGGCTGTACCTAAATGAAGGAAAGACAAAGTACATGGTGGAAGCATCTGCAGGAAGAACACCCAAGTTAGTCAAATCTTCAGGGTAGTTAAGCATGAATCAGTAGTGCCATCTGACAACAGCCTTGGGTCAATCGTAGCAGCCGATAACAACATGGAGGAAGGAATTCGCGGGCGGCTGCTCAAATCCAACAAGGCCTACAACAGTTTGTCAAGGCTCTTCAAATCCCGAAACCTCACCCGAACATCAAAGCTTTTGCTATACAAAACCATGGTCCTGCCGTATGGATCCGAGACTTGGGTTCTCAGCAAAAGGCACTGTGACCTCTTAGCCACGTTCGAGAGGAAAATCTTGCGCAGAATTATTGACCCCATACGTGAAGAAGGGCGATTCTGCAGACTCTACAACCATGAGTTGTTCGCTATCTAATTAGAAGCAGTTATAAGACAAAGCTCGGTAGAATCCGGTACGCAGGACCTCTAGCTCGAATGAGCGAAGAGGATCCTGCTTGGAAAACCCTTTGCGGCAGACGACAGCGTGGGAGAACTTGCCTGCGCTGCGATAGCGTTGAATAGGACGCTTAGAGTTTAAGGGTGCCAAATTGGATGACATCGGCTCGCGATCGGGACCAATGGAAACATTTCTTGACGGAGGCCAGGACCGGACCCCGGTTTTAGCGCAGATGATGATGATGATGATCTATTCGTATGAAAATGGCGAAAATGGCAGGCCTTTGTTAGCATTACACCCAAAACTATACCAAATTAGCTTCTCGTTTCGATCCCAAGACTACGTTTGAAATTATAGGTTTACGTTTTTCAGGACCACCGCCTGCAAAAATTTAGAATTTTACCAAATTGAAACATTTATTGTTTTATTTCAGTAGAATTTGAAAATTTAATGGTAGTGTCTTAACAAAAATATTGCGAAAATTACAGTAGCTGGTAGCCCTATTCTAATTTATCAACCAAAATTCTACTGAATAAGGCCCACCAAATGTGTGAATATCGCTTTAATCTGATAACTGCATTCATTGAGAGAGAGAGAGAGAGAGAGAGAGAGAGAGAGAGAGCGTACTTGGAAAAGTTTACTGAGTATTTCAGTGAAATTCAAGAGTTATTTGCGGTAATTTTTACATGATCATCGATCTATGGGCCTAAGTGCCCGTACTTATGCAAATATTTATTTATGCAAATGCGAGTCAAATCATGTAAGAGCTTCATAAGGACATAAAAGTATATTGTTAATGTATATTTAAAAAAAAATACAATGGATCTGGAGTTCTAGAAATAAAATGGCAGAAATTACGCAAAAAATTTTAGCGCCCAATGCGGTCACCTTTCAGGGTTTCTCTTTAGATTTTAGCATGACGGCTTTACGAAAAAAGTATAGAAGTGGGGACCAGAGGATATCAATAAACATTTTCAAAGGATGTTAGAAAACTTTCCAACAATACTTTCATCCAAACCACTATTGGTTTTATTTTAAACAGAACTGTGTTCCTGCTCATAATTCTGCAACACTCCAACAACAGAACAATGAGAAACAATTTGTAATCGCGCATTCGATTATGTAACAAGGTTAAGCAAGGAGCAAGCAAGTGACTTCAAAGACTATTAGTAAGATATTCTACACATACAAAATTGAATTTGCTCTAGTAAATCAACTACTCATTTGCTTTGCAAATTTGAATGTTTAGTGTTGCCTAATTGATTCAATAAAACAACAACTTATCTTTTCGTCTGAAAAGCATTCAAAAAGTCTCCTATATTTTCTCTTAAGCAGTTTTCAATTAATTTTTTTCTGAATTATAATACAATACGCTTCAAATTGATTGCCAACAATCGATTGCAAAGTGCTTTAAGCGATAAAAAGCCACTTTATGCATATGTGTCATATTTATGTGAGAATGCACGTGAAAGTGCAGGTGACGCTTATGAACAAAGTTATTTTTATCTCCAGAAATAATTTTAAATACGACATTTTTTTCTCCAGCAACAGTAAGTATGAAAAATAACCACTTTTTATGCATATTATAAACTAGGAAACCTTATTAGAGTGGTTAACTGGAAAAAAAACAACAAACAAACAATTAGGTAGAGCTTGCATTAACGTTATTTGTATCTTGTAATATTCTTATACATTGTTTTATCAGCGATTGCTTCCAACTTAGATTCCGTTATTCAAATATCGATCGATTGCACTTTTACGATGTCTGTTTCTACTCGTGTTGGAACGAATGCACTTTTCTGCAGAAGAAAGAAACTTCGTTTTCTCCATTGCCGCTCATGTACTTTCTGCAAATCCATATTTTGATATCGATCCACATGAACTACTGTTCCATTTGAACTATTCGATACAGTATACAATACACTTTAAGAGCGCTTCACTGAGGAAATTGTTTGTTTGTTTATTTGACATGACCTTTTTACCATCGACTCATGTTTTTCCTCGCCACGTTCTTCTCTAAGAATTTCTCTTTTTCCTTGTCATAGATATAGTTCCTTATAATATTACTTAAACTTTAAGATTCGATAATTAAGACGCAGGTTATTTTTAAAATGTTTTAGAGTCTCTTCACTTAAATGTGGGTGCCTATGTCCTAAGTTTGAGTATCAGTAGTGGAGCGTGGAGTGGCCGTTCGAGAGAAATATAGCCGACGAGAATAGAATGACATGAATGAAAATTTTAATGTGTTTGCCCTTTAGGTTTAGAAGTTCGAAGTAAGAATAAGTTGATTTTAAATTGTGGTCACGTTGATGTCACGCGAGACTTTATTGTGAATGGCGTCAATCGATATTGTTGAATTTGCGTAGGTTTGCTGTATCAAAGTTTCATTGACAAACTACGCAATAATGCATTCGGTTGGATACAAATAATATTTGATAATGTTATCTGCTTTTGTTTGAATGTCACTAAAGCTTTTGATGATAAACAAGCTGTATGGACAGAAATAATATCAAGACAAGTATTTGGCCCTCTTTAAATCGAACATTACATCAATTGTGTTGGATATTTCAAAACAATTTATTGGTATTTATTCCCTTAAAAACAATTATTTTATTGAACAAAATTTTACGAAGTATTCTCGCAAAATCTATGCTGAATCATTAGTTTTGTGTTTCGTTTTGCATCGATAAGATAGCTCGAATGTCTTATTGAACCTCTTTGTTTTCATAATCTAAGCAACAGCCTAGGTTGTTGCTCTTTCGTCTAATTTACTTCTATTTGTTTATTGGCCTTTAATCAGCAGGATTTTATCACATTATCTCGAAAATATACAATCAAGCGCATATGTATGTAACGTGGGCAGCTTAAGAAATTACTCGAAAATTTACTGGATATCTATTCTCATTCAAATATGTTTCGCGGGCAATAACTTATCCATGTCTGACTGAAAATCGTGATAGTTTATCAGAATGAACTTTTTCTATAGATTGTGAGCGCGTGATGGAGCAAGAGGAGACTCATTGCATGTATTTTCAATTTGCAAACATGAAATATGTTTAGATGAAAACCAAGCATATTTAATGTTTTTATTTATTTATTTTTATCGTACATACATAAATCACTTTTTTTTTAATTAGATTTTTTGCCCCAGTAATACGGTGTGCAAACGGATAAGTCATTTTATGCTTAAATAATTTATAACTTTTTTTAATTTCATTTTAGAGTTATTTAGCGTACAGAAATTAGCCTTAGCTTTACTAGATTAAATTTTTCAATACATATTCGGAGAATTGTTGAGATATTTCAAAAGCTGGGGTTGATTTCCTCCTTTGGGTTGTTCAAAGGTTTGTTCTATTTCCTCTTATATCTCGTCGTCGTTCCACTACAGCCTTTAGGGTCTTGGCTTTTTGCAGGAAATGCCTGCAATTGTCTCGGTCCAAGACCGCATACTCCAATTTTGAAATCCGAACAATCGTGGACAGAGTCGGGCCAGCGTTTCCTGGGTGTTCCCACTGGCCATAATTGGTATTCGATGTTCGACCATTCGCTGCAAATGACCAGCCCATTGCAGCTTTCGCAGTTTGATGACTGTGTTGATCTCTGGATCGTCAAATATTTCGTACAGCTCGTGCTTGTACCCTATTCGCTATTGGTCGCTCTCCTGTTTCACTCTAATCATTCGCCTGAGGCGAAAAAGAAGACTTTCGAAAGCGTTCAATATATTTGTGGATACTTGTGTATGGGCCCATGTTTCGCATCCATAGCACAACACAGGTTTATTATTCATTTATAGATTTGGAGCTTTGTTTTCCTGTTTATGTAGCTGGTCTTCAATATAGTCAAAATGGAGTAAAAAAAAAAGTAAAGTAATCCTACGAAAAACCCCTACGGGTTGAAGCTGGTAGAGAGCTTCATCACAAATTTACAATCAATTTGAATATGAGTATGTAGTGATTAGTTTCATTACTCATTTTACCCCCTGATTAATTCAGGTATCTATTCAGAGCTAGGTGAAAGGAAAGGTTGGTGCGCGATCCCTCGTCCGAACCTGGATTTGAACCAAGGACCCAACTCACAAGAAGTCAATATTCTACCTACTAGGTTACTCAAGCTAAACGAAACAAAATCGAGTAACAAGTTTCATTAGCGAGCTGTATTTTTCGTTGTTTTGTCAGTTTCGTTGTTTTTGTTATCAATATTGCACTTCAGTAAATAAATTCGTCCACATTTTCTATAATACATTACATTCGTCAAGAGCTATATTTTATTTATTGCAGATGATTTTTCTTTCTTATCTATTTTGCTATGTTGAATTACAGGGTGGCAAGCTCATCGCCTTATTTCAGTTCGACATTTTTATCAAAGGCGTCAGTCAGATAGTTCTTGATTCTAACTTAGGATGTTGTTGATGTCATCGTCATTTTGGTCAGACGGACTTGTTTTGCTGCGATACCGAACTGCAGCATTGTTTTATACAGTACGTTTCGCTCAATAAGCACTGTCGTATGGTTGCTTTAAATCTACGAAAATCTGGTAGACGTCGATGTTAAACTCCCAGCATTTTTCGAGCACTTGTTTGACCGTAAACAGTTGATCAGTCGTCGATCGTCTAGACGTAAAGCCTCCTTGATACTCCCCAATGATATTGTCAGCGTATACTTTAATTTTGTTTTCTAATATTTTCTTCAAGATTTGATAGGACGTACAAAGTAGTGATATGCATGTGTAATTTTTCGCACCGTAGTTTGTCTCCCTTTTTGGATAGAGCATATAATGGATTTATGCTACTGCTGCGGTATTTGTTCTTGATGCCAGAGGTGGTGGATCACTTTGTGGATGGCTTTCGTGGTGTAGCTTTCTCCGCATTTGATTGTTTCAGTCGAAATTTCATCAATCCCCTCTATTCCTTTTCTGGCTACTTATGGCAGATAAGAGCTCCGCCGATCGCAAGTCTAAATTGTGATTTGCCGGTCCCAAGCCCGGAGAAAGGCGGAGGGTTTGAGGCAAAGAGGTAACTCTATCCTCAGTAAAATTTGTATAGCTGCAGCCTGATGGCTGAGTTATACCTAAGCGTCTCAGGTAATTAGGGAGGACTAGCCACGTTGTCAGACCTGCAACATAGCTGTGTGAACTTTGGCACGCGGCAAATCTCCTGAAGCAGCTATCACTGAGGCCCCCATGGAAATGGTTCAGCGATGTGCCGACAACTCATCCTTGTAAAATAATCCTTTGTCAAGAAACCTGGAACAATAGCCTCGGATTGGACGGATCAACAACGAAGACCACGCAAACGCGCAACGGATTATTCACTCAGAACCTGGAATGTACGCTCCCTGAACAAACCGGGGGCCGAAAAGGCCCTCCTTCATCAGGTTGAACAGTACAAACTGAGCATTACTGCAGTCCAGGAAAAAAAATTGGTTAGGCTGCGAGATCAACGACAAGAAATCGCACACAATTTTTACAAGCGGCAAACCATCGGGCCACAAGGAGTTTGGAGTAGCATTCATAGTGAATAACCAGCTCAAGCCGCGCGTTACTGATTTCAAAACCGTGAACGAAAGGCTGAGTGCGTTTCGCATTAAGGCGCGATTTCTCAACTTCTGCCTCATCAATGTGCACGCTCCCACCGAAGTACAAGAAGACTCTGTAAAAGACGAGTTCTATGCCTGCCTTGAAACTCTCTTCGACTCACTTCCATCAAATGATGTAAAAATGCTGCTGGGAGATTTCAATGCAAAAGTGGGGAATGAAAGGTGGCATAGGGGGACCACGGGAGGACACAGCCTCCATGGAACGATAACGACCAACGTCTAATTGACTTCGCTTGCAGCAGGAACCTTGTTGTAAGCTCAACTTGCTTTCCACACCGTCGCATTCATAAGCAGACCTGGAAATCTCCAGACGCACATACTGTCAACCAAATCGACCACGTCCTTATCAGCAAGATATGGGCGTCAAGTGTGATGGATGTTCTGTCGTACCGCGGAGCTAACTGCGACTCCGATTATCACCTGGTGAAAACAACATACCGGTGCAGAATTTCTTCAGAGCACCAATCGAGAATCAGCCCTCCCAAAATCTTCGCGGTTGAGAATCTGCTGAACGATGATACGGCGCAAGTATATACGACCGCGCTGGAGGCAAGAATTTCACCAATGTTGCGCGACTCCAGCAACGCAGGTGTCCACGAGTTCTGGGAAGAACTCAGAAATACAATCAAGGATGGGACAGAAAACGTTGTGGGATACAAAGCCCGACGAGCGCAAAATGAATGGTTTGACGAAGAATGCAGAAACTCACTTGACGCAAAAAATGAGGCCTACATGCAATGGATCCAACGTGCGACCAGAGCCAAAAAGGAAAAATATGACGAGCTACGGCGAATATCCAATAGAATAATTAGGCGTAAGAAACGGAAATACTTTAACGAGCAGTTGTTGAATATTAATGTCAACCTAGTTAGGAAGAACACCAGACAAGCGTACAGACTAGTAAACACTATCAAAAATGGCTACCAACCCAGGACAAGCCTCTGTAAGGACAAAGATGGAAGTATTATCAGCGACACCGAAAGTATTAGCAAACGATGGGCGTCCTACTTCGAAGAGCTTCTGAATCCGCCAGCAAACATCCTGGCAGCAGAAGCTGAGCTCCATGATGTCACCGTGGATCAACCCCCATCCACACAACCCCCGACAGTAGAAGAAGTTAATATCACCTTGCGTTCGCTGAAAAGGAACAAAGCGCCGGGCGCTGACGAGATTTCAGCTGAATTACTGAAGTCTGGTGAGGCGGGTTTATTAACTGTGCTACTTCAACTACTGCTGCGAATATGGGAGACTGAGGTGATCCCAGACGATTGGCGCAGAAGCATCATCTGTCCCTTACATAAAAGGGAGATAAACTGCGGTGTGAGAATTATAGAGGCATCTCTTTAGTCTGTACGGCCTACAAAATTCTGTCAAAAATCTTGGAGAACAGGCCTATATCGGCTATACCGGCCAAATTAGTGAGACTTATAAAGATGACGATTACCAACTCCGTCTCGCAGGTCCGGATCCAGAACAGACTGACAAAGCCTTTTGAAACTCTGGTTGGCCTGAAGCAGGGTGATGGAATAGCGCCCACCCTCTTCAAACTGGCACTTGAGTTCGCTATTCGGACAATGAACCTGAACACCAGCGGCGCGCTACTTTTTAAGTCCACACAATTGGCAGCGTACACGGATGTCATAAAATCTTGGCTCGAAAACTGACCGATGCAGAAGCACTTCTGCTTAGGCTTGACTCCGCAGTAAAGGAAGTTGGACTACGAATCAACGAAGACAAAAGGAAAGTTATGATGCTATTTAGGACATGGACGCCAGCGCACACCACCATCAACGTAGGAGACCTTAGCATCAAATTCGTGGACAACTTCGTTTTCCTGGGTAGCAACCTATCGAATGACGCCAACGAAACTGACGAAATCAAGCGACGGATTCAACTAGCAAATAAGACGTTCTTCTCGGTCCTCCCCATTATGAAATCGAAGTATGTGCACAGAAAGACTAAGCTCCGCTTTTATAAAACTATCGTAAGACCTGTGCTGTGCTATGGCTGCGAAACGTGAACCCTGACCCAAGCCTTCGAAAATATGATCGACACTTTCGAACGGAAAGTTCTACGGCGGATTTTCGGGGCTGTTCGCGACCGAGATGGATGGCGCATCCGGTACATATATATGTATAGCAATAAAACAATTTGATCCGAATTCAATCACCGTTTATTATAGAATGTTTGCTGTTCATAGCGATGATAATAAAATACCTCTCTAACCGTAAGCGCTGATTGGGAACACTAGAACATAGTACCAAAACTGGTTTTTACTTGTTTCAAACAACATTTATGTACTACAGATTCGGCCATCCTGACCTGAAATCGACCTCGATTGTTGTGTTACGATAAGCATTCACTGTCAGCGCTTTGGGTTCACATACTCCTATAATACAGTCCTTTAAATTGTGAGCGACATTTGATGGTTACGTTTGGATAGTTTCTAGTTAATAATGAAATATACGATCACATAGATCTAATAAATAATTATTTGTCGTCTCTTTTCTTCACATAATTTTGCTCAGATCAGTTAAACGATAGAGTAAATTAATAGCTTAATTGCGTCTAGAACATGTTACAATAGATTTAATGAGAATTAACAAACAGAATCATTTTAATTTCTAAAATTTTATACAAAGTATTATGAAAACTTCTTCGTCAATTAAAGCACTCTATTCTATTACTATTATTATTACTAATATTATTATGCTTACTATTATAAGAACATATGTAACATAACTGGGAAAGTTCACGCAGGCGCCTCATTCAGTTGGCTAAAATCTATGTATGGCTTCATATTTGCTGGAGCACAGACGCCGTTATATGGGACTCTACCGATTTGCAAGTTATCCAAGTCTTCTATCATGTAACGATCATTTGGCAAGACTTTAACGATTTTATAGGGACCGCGATATTTTTCAAGGAACTTTCTATTAACACCTGGGGTCGTTACGTTATTTTTAATCATAACTAGATCATCTTTTTTGTACTTATGCGGAGGTTTATGCCTTTTATCAAAATATTCCTTATTATACTGCTGACTTTTCCTTATTTCCGCGGAAGCTTCAGCTCTTATTTTTCCTAAATCTCTTGAACTATCTTTTGCTAAATGATCCCCTAGGTATTCTAATATTTTGTCATGGAAACTTCCCCTTTGATTAACACCAAACAAGAGCATACTTGGGGTGGTATTTGTGCTTCTATTGACCGTGTTATTTAATGCAAACTCAATTTTAGTTAAGTGTAGATGCCAGTTTCCTCTGCTACAAGGTTCTAATTCCTTGGAAATCATGGGGCTGATTATTCGATTGATTCGTTCAACCTGTCCGTTAGATTGGGGTGAACTGGTTGCTATTTTTATATGGGCTACGTTGTGCTGCTCAAGGAAGTGTTGAAATTCTTGTGAAGTGAAAGCAGTTCCTCTGTCTGAAACGATTCTTTTTGGCCTGCTATATGCAGAAAAATATAGCTCCAGGCAAGCAATAACCTCCTGAGTCTTGGTGGTACCGACTGCGTAAAGCTTCGTGAATTTAGAAAATCCGTCGACCACTAATAGGATGTGAATTTTCTTAGTAAATGTTTTTGGTAAGGGACCATAGTGGTCTATATGCAAAACTTCGAATGGTTTGTCGCCTTTTAGAATGCTATGCAAAACTGCTTCTGTTTTGCCCGACATGGGTGAAAAGTAAATGCACTTTAAACAATTAGATATGTGGTTTTTAATTTTGTTTTTCATGTCTGGAAACCAGTACACCCTACGGATTTGCTCGTAACATTTCGCAACGCCTAAGTGACATAAAGACTCATGCTGTGTTTGGATTACCTGGTTTTCCATAAGTCTGGGGACATAAAACCTAACATCATTCTTATGCTTTCGGTACACTAGCCCATTTAAGAGGGCATACGTCCTACTCTCTCCATGTTCTAGCTCCGTAGCTAGTTTGACGATGGAGGGGTCACGATGTTGGGCCGCGGCTAGTGCAAACTCAAAGGACCCCTCCTCAATCACTAGGACTTCCGAACATCGGCTTAGAGCGTCCACATGATTCATTTTGCTTCCGGGACGATGTTCAATAAAATAGTCAAAATTTTGCATTTCCAAAACCCAGCGGGCTATACGTGGATTGAGCAGTTTCCTGTTAAGAGTAAGTGTCAGGGCCTGACAGTCAGTGACGATTTTAAATTGTATGCCAGTGAGGTATATTTCGAAACGCCTCAGGGCATATACAATTGATAAAGCCTCAAGCTCATAACTGTGATACTTTGATTCGACGTCAGTTGCTCTCCTCGAGAAGTAGAAAACTGGGTGAAACTTATTGTCACGTTGGCGTTGCATGAGAATGGCTCCGAAACCGGAACTACTTGCATCACAGTGCAGTTCTGTTTCGCTATTCGGACTATAAATTGCTAAAATTGGTGATTGCAATAGCCTAGCTTTTAAGTTTTCATAAGTTTGTAGTTCTTCTTCTCCGAAATGAAAATCGACATTTTTCTTTAAAAGTTCGTATAGGGGTTTGGCTAGTGTGGCAAAGTTCTCAACAAAGCGCCGGAAATAAGAACATAAGCCTAAAAAGCTGTGAACATCTTTCAGGCTCTTTGGTATAGGATATTCACTAATTGCTCGCAAATTCTCTTTATTGGGTTTGATTCCCTCCCCATTAACAACGTAACCCAGGTATGGAATTTCATTGAACAAGAATTTGCATTTGTCATACCTCAGCTCTAACGAATGTGTATTTACTATTTCCATAACTTTTTTGAGTGTATCTAAATGTGTATCTAATGTTTCGCTTGCAATTAATAGGTCGTCCATGTAAGCAAATAATTTGTCAGTGGATATCAAGACTTTGAACACATGATTTATGAATCTTTGGAACACTGAAGGGGCGTTTTTAAGCCCGAACGGCATTTTTAGGTATTCAAACTGCCCCAAAGGTGTGACAAAAGATGTGTATTTGATAGAATCATTGGCTACTTTCACGTGGTGGAAGCCACTACGCAAATCTAGAACGGAGAAATATTTTTTGCCGTGCAGGCGATCAAGCAAGTCGTCGATTAAAGGGAGAGGGTAGTTATCGCGAACAGTGACTTTATTGAGTTCGCGAAAATCAACACACATTCTCAGGTCTTTGTTTTTCTTTTGGACTAGAACGATTGGGCTTGCGTACGGGGAATTGCTTTCCCGAATAACATTTCTATTCAATAGGTCTTTAAGGATTTTTTGTAGCTCGATTTTGTGGCTATAAGCTAAACGTCGTGGCGTACAGTAAAATGGGTTATCTTTTACCAATCTGATCGTCATTTCAAAATCGTTACATAAATTGCTTGTGTTAGTTTCTAGACCGACTGTTTCTGTTAATATTTGAATAACTTTATCTCTAACCTTGTGGCTGATATTTTCGTTAATATTCAGAGTTTTATTGCACTCCTCATCGAAGACGTTTATGTTCATGATTTCATCGGCAAATTCATCGCAATCGCGTTTATTTCGGCCATCTGAAGCGCTGCCTGACATTTCCAGTTGACAATCTTTTACAGAAATAAGTTTCAAATTTCGTTTTTTGAGAAAGTCTCGACCTAAAATGACAGGATATTTCATGCTGTTTTTTTTAACAATAAATAAGTTCATGTGTATAGCTACATTTTCCAAAAATACTGTACAGTACGTTAAACCTACGACTTGGAGTTTACTGCTGTTGATTCCCACGAAGTTGTGTTGTTCGGGATTTACCTTCGAAATAAGAGAAGGTGGAACAAAGCATTCTTGCACAAAACTAATTGCGCTGCCCGTATCTAATAATGTTAGCAGCGTTTTAGAGCACTGATATGCATTGATGAATATAAATTTAACCGGACACTCAAAATCATTATTATTTGAGCATACATACATTTCTAGTTGCTGTGCGTCACGACCGTCGTCCAACAATGGATTTTCTACTGTTAACACTTGAGTTGGCGATTTACACTGTTCCACTCGGTGACCAATTTTTCCGCATTTGAAGCATGTACCTTTTTCTCTGCGGGGTTTCGTGCATGTTCGACTAGTGTGTCCGAATTCACTGCAGTTGTAACACCTAAAAGGGATATCCCGTGCCATCATTCCTGCTGAACTCTGTCGATAAGATGTATACTGTGGAGATGCTTGTTGCGCCGACTTAATTTTTTCGTACTTCTTTAGTGCTACTTTCAATTCCCGCAGAGTATTGGCATTATAAAGCAACATTTTGTTCACATTACTGTCACTGATGCCATTTATAATGTAATGAATTAGATCGATTTCTTCGATTTCACCTAGTGATGCTATTTCTTGCATATGCAGAACGAAACTTTGAAGTGTTTCATCAGATCTCTTCTTTTTATCTCTTAATTTGTTGTGGATGTCTGCGTTGGTGATTTTTTCAGAGAATTCCTCAGTTAGAGCTGTTTTGAACATGTGCCATGATCGCAAACTAACTGTTCTTAGAAATAACTTTGCGGTGCCCGTCATTAACCGTTTTGCGTATATGAGACGAGTGTGTGAATCCCACCCGAATAGTTCTGCTGTTTCTTCAAAATTATATAGCCACTTTTGGACACTGTAGTTATCCTCGCCACTGAACTTCGGAAGAGACTCCTCAACATCTTGAAAACTGTAACACGATTTTGAACCAACGGTATCTTCGCATTCAGTTAACTCCGATAACTTTCTTTTTAATTCTTGAATTTCCATTCTCTTTTGCAATTTCGCTCTCAACATGCTCAATTCCGTATCCAGAATTTCGTCTTCTGCATCCTCAAACGTATTCGTCTGTGGGCACCTACTGTCTCCAACGTCCACGCACGGCTCCAAAAACTCCTGGAAATTCCTCGGAAAATGCAAATTCACCTCGCTAGCTGGTAAGTTATGCAGATAATCTCTCCATCGAACTATCAAGGCTGCTTTCTGTCCCGTTGTCTCTTGTCCAAATAATTCTAATTTTTCCTTTAATTGAGCTACCGTCGCCTTCTCTAAAAATCTCGCGACATGCGCTTCCATTTCATTAAATACTTCACTACTTCAACAATCAATTCAATATTTCCTATGATCAATTTCCAAAAACAATTAATAAAGTCAATTGAAAATCACTCGCGGACCAATTTTTTCAATACTCAATTCGAAATTCTTGACTTTCCTTTTTCAATGTTAAAGAATTTAAAACTATCCCACTTCTGAAAATTACTATAGCAATAAAACAATTTGATCCGAATTCAATCACCGTTTATTATAGAATGTTTGCTGTTCATAGCGATGATAATAAAATACCTCTCTAACCGTAAGCGCTGATTGGGAACACTAGAACATAGTACCAAAACTGGTTTTTACTTGTTTCAAACAACATTTATGTACTACATATGATAATTCATATTTATGATAATTCATATATATGATAATTCAGTTGTACGAACTGTACGATGAGCTGGAAGTCTCCAAAATCGTCAAACTTCAATGGATACAATGGGCAGGGCATGTACAACGCATGGATGACGATCGCATGCCAAAACGGGTCATGAACGGAAGACGAGTCGACGGAGCGAGACTAAGAGGAAGACCAAGAGCTCGTTGGGAGAGCTCAGTATATGCGGATGCCGAGCAACTATTGGGGTTCGATGATTAGAGGACGTGGTCACGTGACCGAGATAATTGGAGGAGATCGATCCAGGCGGCCAAGGCCCGACGCCGGGCTGTTGTACCACGATGATGATGATGGCAGATAAGACTTCTTTCAGCATTATGAAGACTATTGGCACTTCATCGGATAATATTGAGCCTTTCGCAGGGTTAAAGAGTTCTTTATAATACGGCGCCTACTAGTACCTTAACATGGCTACCTTTGGCAATGATAGTGTCGATTTCGTCTTCACAGACTGTTGTCTTGGGCTGATATTCGCGTCTTACATTTTTTACTAGATGTTTGTCTAGCTCTTTAGGGAAGGTAGGAGTCCGAAATGAATTTTAACGATTTGAAAGATCTATTCGATTCAGCATAGACCCACACTTGAAGTCTCAATAAGTAATGAAATTTGTAAAAAAAAATTCACTTATTTTCTCAAAATTTCATTTTGATCGAAATTTTCAGTTTTCAGCGTTACTAGTCGCATGAATTTTAGAACTTTTATTTTTATTATAAGATGTTCATCGTATAAAAATTTAGTGGCAGAAAATTCAGTTCAAAAATAATGAAAATGCTAAGTGTTAGCAGCACTTCATTAGCACTAGAACTAAAAGTCGACTACAACTGCTTCATGTCAAGATCAAAACATCATCCTGTGAATTTAGTTTTTATCCGATAACGGCATCGGAAGTTCCAGGGATGGAAATATTTTTGGGGTGCCACCATTTTAACTATTTCCAAACATTTGTTGCTTATTTTCGTTGTAGATGTTTATTGTATGAAAATTTAGTGTTAGCATCTGTTGGTACGAAAATAATAATAATGTCTGGAGCTGGCAACCGAAGATTTGACATCGTATATTGATCAAATTTTTGACAAAAAAAGGAAAACCTCAAGTGAATTTTTTACCGAAATATTTATATTTATAGGGAATCTGGACCATCTTTAGCAACATTAAATAAAGAGCAACATAAAAATGACCCTCGCTTTAGAAGTCCTGTGGAAGCAACTACATGAGATATTGTGCAAAAAGTGGAAAAGTTAGTTCGTCAAAATGTAACTCAACCAATTGGATGGCTTCTGCTATTTCACTGTTGGCGTGATCGAAAGCTTTGCTAGCTCCAAGTGACCAATCGATAGTTTTAGCGCTAACTGTGTTTAGAGCCATAAACATAATCATTAAAGGGTTGCTGCATTTAAGCTGTAAGAGGACAGAAGCGACAGTAGAAGTTAATCATCTGCGAAGATCTCCTCCGGTGGATAAATTGCTGGAACGATTGTGCTGCATTACAAAGTCCAAAAGTCATTCTACTAAACGCAAAGAATTCGAAAGAAAAATGGTCGATTTAATAATATCGCTTGGCTCAACAGGAATTTGATAGAAGGTCTTTGTCAGATCTATCTATAACGATTGTGCAAAAATATCCTTCCTGACTACTGAGCCATTTTCATTGTCAACAAAATTATTTCAAATCCAAGAATAGCACAATTGTTAGATTCATTCTTTTATAACACCAACTTAAAGAATAAATTTAGTTATTATTTTAGCATAAATTTGTGTGAACATAGCGTTTTTATGAAAACTTACCGTATAACAAACAGTAAAATCAAGAAATCTCTAGTTCATTTCTTCGATTCCTAAGTTCTTTCTTCATTAACATCACAGACTGTCTCCGTGAGATTTATTTGCATAAAATTTTTTATAATTGGCTAACGCCATTCTGAGCAGTCAAACAGAAGCTCTTCAACTCGAAGAAAATATTTCGAGTCTAGGAGCTCGTCTTGGAACGAAAGTTTTGTGAATTTCTGTATGTATATATATATTTATTGCCTCAACAAATTATGTACGAACTGTTGATTTACTGCAATATCATTCATATCGACACCGTAAAAAATAAATAAAAATCACATTCAAACGTATCGATCGATTGAATGCAAACACAAGTCCAAGGCGAACTTGTTGAGCGGCATATGAAGCACCCACCACAGCCACAAATAGATTTAAACACAACAGTTTGTATTGTCATAGTCGTTGTCTAGGCGATAGCCGATATTGGATGAAGATGTCACGAGATTCGTATGAATCAAAACTTTGTATGAATCAAAACTTTGTATGAATCAAAAGGTTCTCCTAAACATTTATTAGCGCAATTTAAATATACCGGCCGAGAGACCCACTTCTAGACAGTCCTAGTCTCGAATATATCGCTGGTCTAGTGGAATTATTTATATTTCCATTCATTCGTTCGAATCACTTAATATGAGTTGCCGCAATATCTGGTGCGTATGTGCCTTAGGTGAAACCCCTGTGCGATCTTGTATCTGTTATCATCATGGTGGCTTTAATGTGATTGGGGAGTAGGCTCGCTGTGGTTTTCCGAACGTAATAACATTTCTAAGTGTGCGTTATCAACGTAAGTATCCACGAGCCGAGGATTTTTGTATGGCTAACATCGGCTCTGACATATTGTGACTTCGCACCTAGCGTTAGCCCTAGGTGGCGCCGAGTGTTGGCTAAATGGCAGAGCTCCAAGTAATGGAGGCAGAATATTCATCCAGGTCATCGAATTTATATCCACCGCTGGTCAGATGTTCTCTGTATTGATTTTTTACGATATTCCGTCCATCGAGAAGACATTGCATTGCCATTATTTTGAAATTTTAATTTTAGATATTCATTCAAGAGCCCCATTCCATTGATGATAGCATTGCGGGCACAGTCATGGACACCGGGGCTAATAAACTTTTAGAGGTTTCGTCGCATATAAGTAGTTGCGCCGAACAAAAGATATGCTAATTTGATTAAGATGCCATTGTTCCGTAACGAAGACTGCAAACAGATTTTACTTGACCCCAACGACAAAGTATTTCTTCAAAAACTATCTAAAACAACCGCTTCTCCAAACCATTTAATCATTTGACCAAACTTATTTATGACAGTCACCCTAAAATGATTCATCAGTCTGGATGAAACTCAATCGCAGAGGGCCAAATATGCAATCAATAAGCGACAGCAGATTGCAGCTACTAGATACTGGCTTCGATAGTTAGCCTGTGCGAGAAGTTGCTTGTGAAAGCATAATTAGAAATTAGAAAGCTCAAATGCCTATTACACGCGCGCGTAGAAATCAACAAAACTATGCTAGATTCTAATAGGAAATGGGGTGAATCTTACCTGAGTACTAAGTAAGCCAAAAATACGAGTTTTCCGAAGGATACAAACTAAAAGGTGCTTGCTAACTTCCCTGGAAATAAAAGCAGTACTGTAGCGCTCTCGAAAGAACCTCGAAATCGTCTGGACGGCTGGATTCCGATTGTGCAAATTAGTCACCGAACGTCATCAACTGTCCCAGACCCACAGAAAACACTTCGCATGGACAACTCCTTGCCAGCACCCGCGATTCCTGCACCGATTCACAAAAACCACTTTTCGTACTTCACAAACAACAAACAACGAGATTTCTTTTGAAATTTCCGCCGCTACTCTTCTCTCAATCACAAGATACTTTTACTGAATTTCTTTTTATCGCGTTATTCTTTTACTACGCGACACACATAAAAATTTTCTCGAATGCACTTTTCACTGATATTCCCTGTCTTCGTCGGTTCTAGTTACACGTATGCTGTATAATTGATTTTCGGGCGATTCAATAAGATATTTTCCGTGCAAACTGCAAAAATTTTACAACGCCGTGGATGAAAGGAAGGTGACGAAAGAAGAATTTGTATTCTCACTACTTTGTTGGACTTGATTGTCGTACGGAGTGACATTTGTACAATTTACGACATTTTACGTTGATCATTTTACTAGGGCTGTACGTGTGTGAGTACCTTGAATGACGATACGTTTCGACTAGTTGATGTTGACCGGATTGGTCGAATCGTGGTGAAAATTGTGCAATGGGGTAATTTGTTGTATTATGGGATGCCATATTAACGGAAATTTTGAAAACCATTTTAAATTTTTGATAATTTGGATTGGTTGTGTAAACATAGAGTGATTTAATGGAAAAATGGAAAATTATAAATAGAAAATTCAAACGGTGATGAATAATTTCAAAAATAATGCTAAATGTACTCTAAAGCACCGAGTTACGTCTTTAATTGGTTTCAAAAAACGAAACGTATACCGAAAAGGCGTAATTCAAATTAGTTGGAGGATTTATCTGAAATTGGCATAGGTACAATTTTATGAAAAATAATTGTTTTGGAAGAATCAATGCTTGTGAACATGCCCAGAAACGCACAGAATCCCGAAATTCGTTTCGAGTGAAAAACACAAACGTATATATTTCAAATTTTCCACTGGTAGGTAGTGCCGTAAAAGTGCTTCAAGTCAAAAGCCTTCCAATGGCCGGCTTTTTAGCTCCTGAAATTTTCACAATAACAATATTCTCCAAAATTCTATATTATATATGAGTCTCTACATTTTTAAAGTTAACATAATTTAATCTTATCTATTTCCCAACAAGAATTGAAGTTAATAAGCATCGAAGATATAAAATGTTACAAAATCCAATAGTAAATTTTGTCGGCATATGTTTTTTTTTAGCGATTTTAATGTGCTAGAGTTTTCTTAGCAAAATTTGCGTGTCAATTTGCGGACTATGTTAAAGTTGCATGCATTCCTCAAAATTTCCTGCAATTGAAAAATATCATAGATGAAAAAGTCATCAAATAATTAATCATCCAAGAACAACATTTTCACACAAAAAAACCTGTGTTTTGTTCCTTTCATGCTATATGCAAATGAATATGTACTTACGTGTATTTGCTCGATTGAAATTCTAATATGATGAAGTCCATTACTTCCTCTGCTTGAATCGACCGACCGATTAAGCAAATAATCATAACAGCTTTCATAATGTTTTTCGCTATCAGATATCCTAACTACACATTTTCAATCCCTTGCCCTCTTGCTAGTAGCCGTCGACAGACAGTCTATTGAAATGGAAGATCAAGTTACAAATGCTAGATATTAACATATGCACCCCACGTACAAATAGGGCTGACCGTGGTCCATATTAATCTTATTCTTATAGATATATATATCGACATATGCTTGCTTCGCATGTATGAAATTGTCCCAGACTGAAAAGATCACAATTACTCATGTTGGTATGAGCATACATGTAGCTCTTCTCCATGTCTGCAACGAGTCATTCCATGAAGCAGATGCCGGCCCGGATTTTTGTGGCCTTTCTTCCCTCTGGAATTTAAGAGATCTCTCGACTCGCACAAGAGAGTTATACCAGCAAAGGATAGTTTGCTGTCTGAAGCTGTAGGATCACTATCGTGTGGTCAGTATTGTTTTCCGATTCATATCAGACTCTGTGCTCCAAAGTTTTTCTATCTTGAAATTTTATCTTATTTCCTCTCCAGCTACTGGAACTGTGTGCATTAACCAAAGCGGGTCGAGATGAATAAGAAATTGTGATAGTTCCCGAGAACCATATACCGATCTTACGACTTGTCGCAGTGCCGGCCTGTTTTTCAAATCGATTAGATAGTGTATTAGTAAATTTGAAATTCAGATCATTTCAATCATGTACCGGACGCATTGGAATCTTAAAAGGATTGGGTATTTAGTGTGTGGTTTGATTTTAATTTGGTTTTTGTTTCGCGGTGGCTATAATGAATATGAAATTTCGGAAATAATTGAGAATACTAAAGCCAAAGATGTTTGGGAATATGTAGCGGACTTCAGTAAAATGTTGATTTTAAATCCAACAATGTAAGTTTTCTTATTACTTTGATTAGGAATTAAAATCTGTTATACGTGCGTGCTTCACATCCATTGCTTTTAATTGGGCTCTTTGCTTTGCCTGACATTTTTCGTAAAGAATATTTATTTATCCACTAAGTTTTTGAGAAAAATGGAAGCTTTAAAGTTTTTGTTCATTAAATGATGCATTAAAGCTACCCGTAACATATGTTTCTCAAAATAGATCTTTTATAAACAATTTATTTTAGAGAAGATAAAGTTTAATACAAGCGGCAAATCGAATATGTTAATTGTGCCTAATTATAAGAACATCTCTGTGGAAAAGATCTGTTAAGGAGCAGAGAGTATTGACCTATAGAAGTTCATGGCTAGTATACATACAGTCGAGAATGTGACAGCTGATCACCTGGTTAAGACCTTAAAAAGCTGTACTGTATAAATGTTATTGATTTTGATCTAATTTTTGAAATTCTTCAAAGAGAAACACTTCTCCAATAAAAAATTCACTTTCAATATAAACTGCGTCACTTCCTTGACTTCACGAATCTAATCCATAAACGCATTTAAATTTGATTATTTACTGTAGCTACATGAACCATGTCTTGAGTGACTTTCATTAGGATTTTTTTGCGACACTTATTAGTTATTTCTGTTTTACAAACGGAATCGTTATTTTATTGCAAACATTTTCCACCCGTCGTCCTCAAAAAATTAAAGTTTATTTCTTAATTGTTGCGGCGTCAGCTTCTTGTATGCGTCGCCTCCAAGCGTTTTGATCTATTGAAGGGTTATGTGTTATAAAAAGCGCTTTTTGGAGAATTTTCCCTGGAAAGACATTTTGATTAAAATAATAATTTCTAAAGCTGCTACATACGACCTCCGCGGACCTTTTCAAAACCAAAGCGGATTGCGATGAGCACGATTTCTCTGGATTGGATCATATAAAATAAACAAATTACAAAAAACAAAAACAAAACAGCTGACGCAAGTATAATGTAGTGATTAATAAATAATTAGATTAATAAAATAGAATAAAAAAATTCCGATTTTCGATGAAAATTTTGACCTTAAATTGTTTATAAAATGGAAACCATTCATCGGAGAGAAGAAAAATTCGATCAATCATTATAAAATATATTTATAAATCATGTGTGAAAATTTGAGACTGGTTGATTTAGCCGTTTGTGAGAAATCTTGCTCACCGACTCAAAAAGAAAAAAAAATCGAAAAAACGTGTTCAAAGTTTCAAAAGCACTTTATAAATAGTAAACAGCTTACACTGAGTCAAGACCATATAATGAAAACTCTTCTATTTCGGTAGCTTCCGAATAGTCCGATTTGGTTATATATGCGGGCCATTCTTCTCTCCTGTGTGCTCTGTTGCGCTCTTCGTCAGAGATCGTAGCGTATCCTCTGTATCGCTCCGAGACGTTTTTGCAAATCTGCGTGTAACTTCAACTTTGTTGGTTTGTTTTCCTTTAAATTTTTTGTGTAAAATATATGAAAATGCAATAATTTTTTTACCATCCTAAGTGTGTGTAACGGCTTGACAAACTTGTCATTAGCTGTCTCCACCAATTTAGTTTGCTCGGCTCCTTCGTCTTATTTTCTTCCCTCTTCTGGAGTGCCTTTTTCGGTAGTATACAATTCACACAGAAATTTCCATTTGATTCAGTATTTTTTCCGACAGCCGGAAGGGTGGGGTAGGTTGATCCTCTTACTTTTCTACTCCTATATTGGTGCATTTTTTTGCTTGTGCAATATTTTTCATAACTCCTATGCTAGATTTGATCAATCCTGTCAAAGTTATTGCATGAAGGAGGATGTCGACTTATGACTCTGTTGGTTTAGCTCAACCTGTGTCAAAAACTCATCAGTTTAGCTTTATATTTCTGGCAGTCCCTTTACAGTTTTCTTGTCAAAATGGATAAAAACATGCCATCTTAGACTTGAAGTTGAGATTGAATCCTTGGAGAAGGAAAGGAGCGGTGAATATGATGTAGGCAACATGACTTTTTTAGTCTTGTCGATACTAAACAATTTTTACACCAATTCATACTCTCGTTCATACAAAAGACAGTTTCAAAGCAACAAACCTCTAGTGATTAACACAAAACTTGCTTCGTACATTCATCAAATTATATCAAAATCTTCTACTATTTACTATATCTTGCCATGCAAATTATATCACGCCATTTTCTCTATTTTTCATTCAGAATAGCATTTAAGATAACGGCTGATAGTGGAAACTACGAACACTGGAAATATTCAGTCGTATATGAAGAACGTTTATCGCACTGGCCACATTGGGAAAATATTGGAACGGCTGATTATTCAGTCCGAACAGAACAAACTGCTTCCGCGGAAATCTACATCGTGGCATCGAAGCACAGAACGTGCTTTCTGGCGGGATTTTATTGTTGTAAGTTAGATAAAATCATACGACTTGCTTCAACATGATATACATTTTAATTTTCTTTCAGTATATTCTGAAGGAGATTTTCGATTCGCGGCAAACGGATCGGACACATTCTGTCGCGAAAAAGTACGATATCAATGTCCACCGTTTCTAGGTCGGTTTTGTAGACGTGAAGTTGAGTTTCAACGCAAATCAATAATGGCAAATCTTAAGAAGCAATTTCAAAACAAATTGTTAGATAATAAATAAATAAATGATGAAACTAACAAGAATAGTTATAACTGATATAAATAAAAGAACGCATTTACTTTGATAAAGTATATCTATTTCGACTTCAAATATTGCGAAATAATCTTTCACCATTACATTACATTTTAATATGTATTTTTTTAAAATATATATATATATCCAGGTTTTTTAGTTCTTAAAATAGCACAGCATTGTTAGATAAAACGCGTAGTAAAAACAATTACGTTATTCCGATTTCAAAATAAAATGTTCAATTCATTTGACGAAAGCTTTACTAAAATAATTCACTAAACTTCCATAATTCGACTTCCACCAAATATTTGAGTATGTTTCAACTTTCATATTAGTTCTCGTTTAAATTTTCTTTAAACAATTCAAAAATACTATTGCTACAAATTTAAAACAGTCTACCAGTTAGTCAGTAAAGAACAGGTCCAGCCTTTTACGTTTTGTCGATTTATTGTGCTCTGGATGTTGCAGTTCGCTCTCAGGCACCTTTTTTATTAGCCATTTTGTCAGTCCAGTTGGAGTTTTTGGTGTGGAGCCCAGACTTTTTGGTGATCTCTTTTGATAAATACCGCTCATTCGGCGTTTTGGTGTCTTCGGGTAGTTGTCTATATCTTTCATGCTGGTATCCGGTTTGTTTGACTGGGTCGAATCGAAAGACTGGGATGAAAGGTACCTAGTGATTTTGTTATAATGCGAATCGTACGCTCTTCCGATATTTGTCGAATGAATTTGCACCATGTTCGGAAACAAGTTTTGATAGCCACATCCATTCATATTAAGATTGTTGTTGTCTGCATTATTCGTTTTCTTCCTGTTGCAAAATTTATCCTCCAGTCGATCAAGACACGACACGTTCGCCTGTTTTTCAGATGACTTTTGGCGAAACAGTGATAGTGCCCTGCCGCCCGCGAAAGACGATTTGCCTCTTTGTGAGCAGATGAATTCGTATTCATCGTAATTTTCGAATATATCCGGCGACGGAGATATATTTCCACCCTCGGAAACTCTTTTCACAGTTTTGTTTTGCGACAGAGGCATTGCTTCTTCGCTCATTTCGGTTGAGCTCGATAGAACCACTATTTGGTCCGATGGTGTGTAGAGATGAATTTCACTTGAGTCCGGAACTTGAGTTTTACTAAGTAAATCAATATTGAAGTTATAATTTACAGCAGGGGAATTATTTTGGACAATAGGTATTTCCACAGTGCTCCCAAATGATCCCAAACGATTCATCAAGTTATTTGGTACTTCTTCATCACTTTCGTCATCTGAGCTGACGTTAAGTGTGAGTTCATGCCGTCGACTTTTGGCTTGTTCTTTATTCATTGACTTACGCGCCTTTCTTCTTCCATTTTTCTCCTT
This sequence comes from Nemotelus pantherinus, assembly GCA_963978885.1. Lineage (NCBI taxonomy): Eukaryota > Metazoa > Arthropoda > Insecta > Diptera > Stratiomyidae > Nemotelus > Nemotelus pantherinus. The sequence goes on along the minus strand of OZ022263.1, from coordinate 50,160,266 downwards.
AGCTTCAGCCCGCTCTATCATTCGGAAAACTTCCACTGTAGCATTTCGACTTGCATTCTTGCTCTGCCTCGTTTTCCGGTCAGAGGAGCGTAAGTTTCGTGCGTTACGACTGTCTGATCTGTTTTTCGGTGACGACGAACGCTTTTGTCCATTTTTCTGAGCCGCTCGAACTGGCGATCGTTGCGAATTTCTTCGTTTTTGCTGTTCGTTTCTAACAAACTTTTCCGCTGACGGAGCAAATGTCTGTCCTGGTGTTGATGGTTTCGGACGCAGAATCGTATCTTTTGCTTCTTTGCTTATGTTTTCTTTGACTATAATCGGGGGAGGAAAATTATGTTCCTCACTGTCAGACTCGAAGAGTAAAGGTGACATATCTTCCGTATCGCCCCATGATTTATTTTTATCTGTTTGTAATTTAGATGCGTTTTCATTTATGTTTCGAACTTCATCGTTCAGGCGCTTTTCAGTCTTCGAATCGAAATAAGTCTGGAATAGTTCTTCTGTATTTTTCTCTGAGGACGATGAAATGATTTTCAGTGACCCGGAACTAAGGGATGATGATTTCGAAAGCTCTTTTTCGCGCCAATCTTGCAAGCTTTTCTTGTACTTAGATGGACTGACCAATGGTAATAAGTCTTCATATTGATGACGATAGCGGCGAAGTCGAAAATCCCTAAAAAGAGAAAAATATATATGAAATCAAATATTTTAATTTAAAGACCAAGTTTTCCTTTAAGAGCTAATATATTTCAAATTCTTCATAGATATCGATATTTTGAGAATAATTTTTTTAAAAGCTGGGAAAAAATTGGTACACATTAAAAATAATTAAAATATTTGGTTTTGAAAGCTAGAGCAGACTATAGCATAGTTTGTTTATTCGTCAAAAGACGAAGAAGACAGAACAAAGTAAAATCAACTTAATTCCGTCTTTCTTTTGGGTTCTTTATCGCGCCCCGGTGCAGCACGGGACGAAAACATAATCTAACCTAACTTTCTAAGTTTTTATTATAAAATATATTATAAATTTGGCATATACATGCATATTCACAATTAGGAATTTGCTGGTCGTTGTCAATGAATCACCATTTTTTTAAGTACAAGAAATAGTTTTGGAACGTTTTAAATATTCTCCTTACACTTAAAAAACATATTGGATGATTGCATTAAAAGTATTGATTTAGGGATGACTCATGTATACCCAATTTAACTCTAGATGAAACCGACAGAGAAATTGGCCTTCAAATTAACGATTCCAAAACAAAAAATAAAAGACTGATGATAAAAGAATGTACCCTTGAAAACGTGGACCATTTTGTGCATTTAGGGACAAATCTCTCGAAGAATGACCATGACCGTGACCAGAAATTTAAGTAACCAATAAGACATTCTATTTAGTACTCCCCAATTTAAAATATTGATGAATACGCAGAAAAACGAAGCTTTGCATCAACAAAACAATCATCAGAAAGGAGTTATGTGACGGCAATGAAATCAGGACGTTGACTCTGGCATTTGAAAAAGCCCTGAATATTTTTGAAAGGAGTGTTTTGCGTGGATCTTCGGTCACACACGGGAAGAAAATGGGTGGCGAATTCGATAAAACGAGTTGTCTGATTTTTTTGACAATCCAGAAATCTCCACCGTAATAAAATTTAACACATCGAACGAATGAGCGAGAATCGAATCTACAGGCGAGCTCTCAAGGACTAACGAGTGGAACCAGGCCCGTCGGAAAACCACCCAAGCCGAACTCGATTCTGACAGCAGGAGCACCTTTGAGAAGCACCGAATTGGAAGACGCAGTCATTTAACTGTGACAACTGGGCCGATATATTAAATATATATTGTTTGAATTGGTGAATTGGCGCAGCTGTTCTGTACAAGACAACTGTATACAATGATACGTTGCATGACGCTCTTATAGACTATTACTTGTTGTCAGCTTTGATTTCCTATTAGGGTAGGTATACAAAATACTTATGAGTATTTTCAATGCATTTGCCTTGATGTGAGAATGAAAGATGAGTTTCTTATCAAGGTCCACACTAAGATCGATTTTTCAGATCCTAGAGTATTTACTTGGGGATTAGGATGGTTTGTGGAGGCTTTTTTATTGGTGAAAACCAGACCCTGTGTTTTTTCCGAATTAATTTTTATTTTCCGTTTATTAATAAAATGGGTAAAAAATTAAAAATTAAATTTGGGTCATTACTACTTCTGAATATAGCAGTGGTGTCAGAGCACATCGCGATATTGCAATCAGAAGGCTTTTCCAGATCGTACATGTAACCATTGTACAGAGTGGGGCTAAGAATGGAGCTATAAGAAACTCCAGCTGGTATATCGTACTTATCAGAGAAGCACTTTGGTTTCACTGTAAAGTTCTGGAAGACAAAAAAGATTGAGCTATTTCACACAAGGAGGAACGTTTCATTAACTTATAGATTAGTCCATCGTGCCAAATTGTATCGAAGGCTTTCTCTGTATCCACAGCAATAAGACCAGCAGATTTTTTATCACAACTACTCTATATAGTTGGTGGAAAGTTTGGGTCGAAAGCCGAATTGAAAATCGGGAGTAATTGATGATTCTTGGATATGCTACTGAATCCTTGAAAGTATATAATTAATTTCCGGGCTTTAAGATTGGGACGACGTACGCATTTTTCCACGCAGAAGAAAAGTACATGTGTTTCGGAAGATGTTGATGGGAAGATTTGGGAAGGGAGGATTTTTGAGAGTAATATTTTGTATTGAATTTTTGAGAGTAACATGGCAGATGCTTTTAGTTTCAGGGTTTTGAGGATCAATGTGTGGGCATTACGCAACTTTGCCGCCAGCTTGACGATAATTATTGGTAAAACTGATATAAAACTAGAAACGCCGTTTAACTACTAGAAAAGTAAACTTATTGATATAATACTATCATTGATATAATACTACAGTATTATCAAACATAGCTTTTAATATGAAGTGATGTTAGATATTGCTTTTCGAAGTACATATTTCAAAGTAGAACTAATAACATATCCAAAACTATTTCCCACTTTAACTGTTTCAATTATATTAATTATCATTCCTAGACGATTTCTGCCCTAAAGCAATGCACATGATTTGCACACTTCCAAACTTTGTACACTTAAACTTCCATTTATTTTGCATTTGAATAAAAAGATACCAAAAAGTTGAGAGATCGATGAAATATCAGGGCTAGTTTTATCTCATAAGCTCGATCCTTAATTCTTCTAATCGAGCCTTTTATCGCCGATTCGTCCTCTGGCTCTTTCAGTTTAAAGAATTTTTTTTTTTTAAATATGAAAATTATTTGTCCGCAATATAACAATTTTATTTGTAACGCGGCAGCTTAGATCCCGCAGCATCCGGAGGTACGATCAAAAAAGAGTGCAATTTGGTAAACGTAAAAAATACATGACCACAATTTTATTTATAAAAGGATTATTTTATTTTAATACGTATCCTTTCCTTGTTTAAAAATTTTAGAAACTTTTTGAAAATTGATATTTATTTTTGTTGCTAATTCATTTAATGTTTCCTTATAGTTCAGGGCTTTTCTTATTGTTTAATAGCTTTTCAGAGTGATATTTTCCACCTGTTTAGTATCTTTGAGAATTCGTAGGAAACTTGATAATCATGCAGATCGCAGTCACATTATTGTAGACGCATAATCAATTATTAAGATGACGTCAGCACGATTACACGATTTGACGCTATTGTTCTTTGTTTAGAGCTCCGACAATGAAAATAAATTTAGCTGTTGATAGCTGCAATAGCTTTTTACGTCTACTTTCCGAACTACAACTGCTTTATATTTCGAACAAATAGCAACAACATTCAACAGCGCCTGCTTAGGAGCAAGTAGATGGAAGATTTCGTTATGTCATTTTACGCGACTGTAAAATCGGCTACAAATGATCATAATTTACATTATCCCTCATTTTAACATTTAGTTAAAAACAAATAGGTACCCCAAAGCTCAACCCCTCGATTTGAGCCAGAGTTAAAAATTTAACTTCCACTGGTCTACACGTTTTCGATATATACTGAGGGCTCATAATATTAAGATGAATACCGTATATAACTTATAGACTAATTATTATTTACTCACATATGCGCCTGCATATCGTACTGCAGCCACTTCACGTTCATTATCTTCAAAACAAAGCACACTTCAAATCTTATAAACACATTTGCTTGATAAGCATAGCAAATATTTTTACAAGAATTTGATTATTCATGCGATAATTTGGGGCTTATTATAATGTATAACAATATTATGGTGAAAATTGTATGCACTTACCTACAATAGTTGATAATTTTTTCTCGTCTCTGAAAATATGCTTCCAACAAAGTTCTATCTTCTGCGGATTTGCCTTCAGGTTTTGGAAGTGAAAATTTCTCTTCGAATACTTTAATTTTCCGATATTTGGCGTCCAATCTTCCACATAGCCTTAACAGTCCATGCAATTGTTTTATGTCCAGCTGCAATTTACATGGAATGGAAATTATAATTAAAAATTTATGTACGCATTAACGGAGATCTAAATAGCAAGATTCATAAAATACATTTTCATAAGTTCTGGATAAAGATTATAAATGCAAAGAAACTGAGTGCCTACCGTCAAATCAGCACTGGCCACTATGAGACTAATCCGATTTTCAAAATGTTTCATAAAGAAGTTGAGACAGGTCTTGGCGGCAGTCATATCGCCTCTATCATCGAGTATGATGCAGTTGAAGACAATTTTAACCAAATTCTGATTCTTTCGAAGAGTATCCCATGTAACGAGGAAAACACTATGAACGCCATCAGTATCTAATCAATAGATAAAAATGCAATTAAGCACTCATTTCTGATACCGAATAGGAAAAATTGTCACCTTTGTCGCCATTGACTAATTTCACACTCAATTTAGTTAGAGCGTTCAAATGAAATAACCAAGAGGTTGCTCTTTCGTCATCTTTAACGATTATTAAGCATTTTTTTGGACTCCCCAAGGGAATTATTGCACTGAGAAACGCCCCGACCGAAGCTGTTTTGCCCAAACCACTTTCGTCGTTCAGAATGCATGCTTGGTTGCTTTCGAAGTTTTTATACAGGAAGCGAATTCCTTCTAGCTGAAAACTAGTTAAGAACTGTGTCAGCTTTGCGACCACACGATGGCTTTCGCTCAGAATCAAGTCACATGCTGGTAGCCCAGCCCGAAAATGATATATATTCTGCACCATAATTTTCGCGCCACTTTCTTCGCACAGGTTATGTATAACAAATGTTTATTTACGCTTCACACGAGCCACTACCATTCACACGTCTACGACAAATTGAAGTTCACGTTTACACGATGTAGGGTCAAATAAATTGCAAGCATTACATAAAGCAGTTTAATGTAGAAAAATATGAAAAACATGGAAAAAGACGTGGGTACAGGATGAGTTGGTGAGAAATTTACATCGAACTCTTCGTGCACTGTGCGATTGCGAAATAACGCAAATATGATATTGATCATGATTACTCGTCGCTTACAGAAGCTAAGATTAATTCGCACGATTGCATTGTTTTGAAATATTTATAACTAGACGAGAAAATGGAAATCACCGAGACGGGATGCAACACGATCGAAAGAAGGCTATGACAGGTATGAAGAATATACAAGTGACGTAGACGAATGAATTCGATGGGAAATTTCATAATGACATTACAGTGTGGAGAGTTCAGTTCTGTGGTGATATCTTGTGCGATTATACAGCATGATTCATATATATTTGAAGTAGTTTCTATTTTCGTTTCTCAGAAGACATGATAAGTTTTAAATCATCAACTCGTTTCATTCATAAATTGATTGCGGAAATTTGTAAACAAACAGGTGCAGCTAATCATTCGTTTGAATTTCACCACAGTTGCAGTAGAGCACTGCCAGCGTTACATTTCGTGGGTTCTGAGGCTTTTGAAAATTGTTATACGTTGTTTTATGTGCAAACATGGCTTTTTAATAGAGCAACCGAAGAATACTTTTTTACATTATTTACGTTATTATTTTCATTTACGTTTTCTATTAACATGTTCCGAAAAGAGCCTGATAGCTTCTTCTATTAGCTGCTGCACGGAGACGTTGGTACATTAGCATTTGTTTAGAGATATATAAAAGCAATTTTACACTAATTTTAAAGTAGAAACAACGCACTACTTAAAATTGAAGATAGATGTCTGGCCGTCATAATAAAAGCTATAATTCAATGGAAAACAATCCAAATTCGAAGTGAATAATTTTAGAAAAATCACAATTTTACCGCTCCCCTTTTGTACTCCACTGTAAAGTACTCCTCATTTAATAAATGGTGAATATCAACCTAGCCCCGAAAATGGTCGAAAATGTTTGTTTACTCAGTTTGACAGTTGCGTTGGTTATTTATATATAATTAAGGCGGCTTGTTTTCATTTTTACTATTTTAAATTATTCGAAGATGGTTTCAGTTGATCTGAAATACGATGAAATTTTTCTAGATATTCTTCAAGATAAAAAGTCAATCGTTGGCTTTTTACAGGCAGTTTTCAATTTTTTAGCAAGAAGGTAAGTAAGTCAAAATTTAATACGAATATGATCATTTATTTAAGTTGGTGCATTACATTTCAGAACCGATTTTTATCACGTCTCAAATAGCGAATCAGAAGGTTTAGGATTTCCACTGGGAGTTAGAGAAAAAATAGTTCAGGAGGTACATATATGACTGACATATTTGTTTAGGGGCTCGTTTGACGGTGTCATGTTGCTTTCGAAATTAACCCACGTATATTTTTTTAAACTGATTCTACTGAAACTGAAATTATTATTGTTGACACCTCGTACAATGATTTTGATGACTTTGCACATAGAGATTAAATTTCACATGATTGCGCTTCAGCCGCTAATAGCAACAAAATGAATTACTTTGTCCATTTCTTCAACAAAGGTGATGCTGCAATGTGATCCAAAACTGATTGCGACCATAGAAAACTCTGCAAAAGCTCCAGATCAAACACACAATACAGATTTGAACTGTGAGCAAGAAATTAACGAACCAAGTGTAGTTGAAATAGAAGACGAATCATTTGAAATTGGTGCTGAAAGTTTCATTGAAACTACACCGGGTGAACACAGTAAAAAGAGCCAACCCTCCTTGATCGCAAACACATTTCAACAAAACGAATATTACAATGGTGCTTGCTATGGCACGTACTGTTGGTCCCAAACTATTACCGAAGTGGAATTGTATGTTTTATTGCCCGACCACATTTTGTCATCGAAACAACTTAGTATTCAAATAGAATCAGATTTTATTAAAATTATGGATAAAGCTAAAGTCAGTGAGGAAATTTTTGGCGGGAAACTTTCGATGAAATGTCGAAGTAGTGAAGCTGTATGGAGTTTATCGAGCAGGAAACTACAAATCACTTTAGGTAAGTGTTATTCATTTCGGAACTACATCTATATAATAATAAAAACATTCAATACAAAAAAAAGTCTGAGGCAGTCCCTGTATTACATATGTACATTAAACATCCTGAGAACATATACATGCATATGGATTATGATTGAAAATACTCGAAAATCTACGACTATATAAGCAATTTGAGTAGCCGTCAGAGCACAGCACTGGCTGCTTGGTGTGTAACAATGTTATCATTATCAAGTGAACCTGGCTCTAATTAGATGCCTGTGTCAAATTAGTTGTAAAGTGAACCATGGAACTGATTACTCCGCGCCCATTTACATTTATTGTGAACCAAGTGCCTAGCCACTTTCAATATCCAGATTCGAGACTGGATGTTGTGTTCAATTTTACTTTTACCAGCAAAAAACCTCAAATCTAGCAAAAGCATTTGATACGGACTACGATACTGAAAATTGCTATCAATTTCTTCAACTTCTATAAATTCTCAGATTTTTTTCTTGCTCCATTAAAAATATTTTTCGTTAATCTTATTTCGTGTATTTTTGCAGATAAAACCAAAGAAACATGGTGGGATCGATTTCTAGAAATCGAACCTAAACTAGATCTTACGAAAATGGATTGTTCGCGACCGTTCGAAGAACTTCCGGAAGAATCACAAGCCGCCATCGAAAAACTTCGTTGGGATCATCAACAGAAGATCCTCGGGCTTCCAACCTCCGAAGAGCTAAAGAATCAGAAACTGCTTCGACAAGCTTGGGACGCAGAAGGTTCACCATTTCGAGGACAACCATTTGACCCGTCAGCTATTAAGTTCAATTAGTTACATGTAATTTTAGCCAATTTTTGTCTTTAAATTGTATATGTCTTTAAATTGTATATGTCTTTAAATTGTATATTTCAAATTGAAATAAACCATAAATCATGCATAAACTACAAAATTTCATTATATTTAATAAGTTAAGTAGGTTATTTGTTGTTGACTTAAATGTTTAAAAGGTACACTTGCGGCTTTACACTTATCAAGTACAAACAATGATGAACAAAATAATTTCGCGTAACACTAATTTGTTTAGTAAATTGTTAGGCAGTGTTTCTAGGAATTTCTATTACTATAGTAACTACTTAAGCTTAGTATCTTTGGTTGTTCAACTGTAGTCGCTTTCTCGTCAATTGACATCGCTGGTAAATGACATCGTTCTGGTCCGTCGTCCATGCTACGTACATGTAGGCAGTGAGCAGAGATGCAAGTAAGAGCCTGTCCAGGCTCATGATATTGGTTACCCAAAGAATCACCGAGATCCCAACGAATGATGGATGTCGAACGTGCCCATAGAGCCGTTGCAATTCTGGTGATTTATATGACATCGGCGGTTGGAGCTTTTTTATGTCGTAGTAGACCTGAAGAATGAGAAGACTTAATTATAATTGTTCCATATATTTGACGCAGTGTATTAAATTACTTGTTTTATCCCTATTAATTCTGGGAAGTCCACTATAATACATCCTGCGTAAATAACAGTCCAAGCGAGCACATGTGGTATCATGAAACACAAGTAAAGTATGGTGCTTTCTGAAACGTCAACCTGCCAAAGCATGAACTCTGGCGCCGGACACCAATCATCTATTATAAACTAAAAATAATCCTGATTAGCAATCGAAAATAAATTCTACTGTAGTGAATCATACCAACAGGCAATTTGAAGATGCCAAATTATAAATCGCTCGTTCCGCGACTCCTAAACCAATTTTATTAAATATACGCTTTATCATATCTGCCTTCATGAAACTATGTTGAAGAATAAATGTTATTATAAGAAAAGCGTCTGCAGAGATCGAATCTACAGCGGTTTCCAGTCTCGATCTATCGTCGAAGAGGTTCAAAATCCATGCATATTCTTTGTTTATAGTTCTTGGCGAGGATAGAAACGAAACTAGCTTTCCCATGGCGTAAAATGTGTAAACGAAAGCTGCAACAGCGATTACTAAGGACACAATTTGTTTAAAAGACACCATTTCGACTAGTTAGATGCAGCAGAGCGTGTTTATTTACTCTTAGGGCGCGATTCCAAACTGTCAGTTTGAAATGTGTCTATTTTGGTCATGATGACGTATATCGAGTCGCCGGGCATGACTAGAAGAGCTGCCAGGCTACATGTGGCTGATGGTGAGTATTGCCCGTGGTCGAGTATGGTTGAGTAAACGACGCGAAACTACGAATATGGTGAGTTCTCGATTTGTCGATATGTCCGAAAATGGAGGAATCGAGGATTTTTTTTTTTTTTTAATTTTTAATTATTTAATTTAAAAAAAGACACATCCATAAACAAGCGCAGTACAAACAGATGAACAGATGCTTCGAAAATCGTAGTTGAACTTTGTTGCGCACGAAACGATTTCCTTCCTTGGAACTCAGTAGATATTTGCTAAAGTAGATTGGTGGGAAACAAGATGTATTCGATTAAAATTAAAAATAAAACCCCATGTAAAAGCGAGCTATCAACTCATTTGTAACTAAAATAAGATAATCTGGCCTCGTATGGTGGTTTGGTGGCTTTGAGCTTATCATGGCTTTTAGTTTATATATAAAGAAAAATAAGATAAATATCAAGTAGATATATTGGTAAGTCGAAAATAGTTATTCTTTGTAGATTATTGGGTTGACAGTTGTTTAAAACTGGCTTTTTCATTTAGATACCAAAGTTAGATGAAAGAACGAACTTTCAATGTTTTATGTTTAATATATACCAACAGTTGCTTGCGCATTTATGTCATTTTTAATATTCACGTAATTCAAAAGAATGGTAATGTACTTAAAATATACTTATTTTGCAGCTCTAATAAACCACTATTGAAAATATATTGTCGTTGCGCCTTGTGCAGCATTTCCCAATCATTCTGAAGTTGCACTGAAGTTACAGATGCAGAATTCACTCTCCACGGCCTTAAATTACTACTGAAAATTATTTTTGGTGTCTTCTTGATTTCGATTGTCACAAAAAATACGTTTGTGTTTTTTCCTCTGCATAGATAGTAAAAAATATTTTTACAATATAACCAGGTCACTAAACCATGGATTTATGCTTATTAAAAAAGTTTTCGTACACACCATGACGTTCCGAGTAGGAATCCACTTTCACATTGCTCAATTATTGCTGTGCATCAAAATACAGTTTGTCGTCAGCTTCAGTAACCTATGCTTCGTTTTGATAGAGTTACCGATGCTGACCGACAAGTTCCGCAGCAAGCCGACGGTTATTAGAGTTCTATCACATACCTGACGGATGTGGTTCCAATAATTTAGCTAAGTATCTAGTGTGACTCCCAGGTATCTTACAGAGTTGCTGGTTTGAATCTCTTTTCGGCATCAACAACACTACGATCTCTGTCTTCGGTCATGGTCAGATATCCATAGTTAAATCCTTTTCATGACTTGGTTAAGGATTGAGGATTATCCCCGTGTTGCCACTGAGACGATGTCCGAACTCCTTCGACAAACTCTTAAAACAATTGACCCCTGAAATAGTCCCGCATCAACCGAATTCATGCGGAAACCATGCTCGAAGGCCGAAAGGACGTCTGTCCATCTTATTGAATCTAGCGAATCCCTCCTAGCGCCACTAGCTAGACGATCGGTCCGGCGCTGTTACATGCTTCCTCCGCTCTTGCTACCGCCTCAACAACTGTTGAGATGATGTCAATAATTGAATGCCCTTTTCAAATTCTTACTGTCTGTTAGATAGATCCCCAGCCATAATGGATGACAGCCACCATGGCTTTAAGACCCAATCGAGGTGCTTCAGGGCTGTTGAGCATGAATTTGAAGTAGTATCATTCTTCAATTACCTTGGGTCAATTATAGAAGCCTATAAAAACATAAAGGAAGAGATATGCCAGCATCTGCTCAAATCCAACAAAGCCTACTACAGTCTATCAAGGTTCTTCAAATCCCGAAATCTCATCCGAAAGTCAAAGCTTCTGCTGTATACAATCATAGTCCCTTCAGTACTCCCAAATGGATCCGAGAAGTGGGTGCTCGGCAAAAGGCACTCTGACTTCTTAGCCGCGTTAGAGAGGAAAGTCTTGCAAAGAAGGGCGATTCCGAAAACGCTACAACCATGAGTTGTGCTCTATCTACCTAGAAGCAGATATAATTACTAAGATAAAGCTCGGTAAACTCCAGTGAGCAGAGCCTCTAGCTCGAATGAGCAAAGAGGATCCTGTTCGGAAACCCCTTTGTGGCAGATTCTACGTCAGATGACAGCATGACGTTGACCAGAACGCTCGGAGTTTAAGGGTGTCCAATTGAATGGCATTGGCTCTTGATCGGGACCGATGGAAAAATTTGTTGAAGGAGGCTAGGACCGGACTACGGTTGTAGCGCCGATGATGATGATTCTAGAGGTAGAATGGTTTCAGCACTATCTGCTTTCGGCAACGTGGAAGGTGATCTAATTGTGATCACTCGCTGTTTAATCTTCCAGCACCATACAATCGCTAACAAAGGCGACTAGTTTCTCCAATACAACGGTGATGTTAGGTCAGCCCCTGGACACGGACGGTATAACTTTCCACCATTAGCCCCTTCAATCCTCTCGCGCACAAAGTATATTAAAGTTGCCTTTCCGCCATTTCGATCTAATTGTCAAATCGGAGGGGAACTACTTGGATTTGACCAGATTTGACAATGAGTACCCAAAAAATTACAACCATCCCCTTCAATGTAAATCTTATGGGCATGTGTAAGCACCTACTTTTTGTACGTCAGCGACGAAAATCGTAGCATACTCAGTTGCGTCTGACAGCCAATTCATTTAGCATTACCTTGTTGTGGCGAATTTGTGATCATTTGGGTTCCCCTTTTCCGGAAGATACTTCAGTGAGTGTTCTCTTCTTCTCCACCAGGGCTACCCACATCGTAGGGTCAGCAGAAGGAGTTTTCTTTCTGACCCTGGTTTGCTGTGTTCCCATGGGTCCTGACTCTGTGGCTCTTTTGTTGGCCCGGGAGCTTAGTAAAAGTGGGCCCATGTATTAGTATAGCTGCTTGTGTGAGCTGTTGATCCAGTCATTTCCGTTAGTTGCCTGCCTCCACTTTTTCCTATATATCTCCGCTTGCAGAGATTACCTTGAATATTTTTTTTCAGTTCCAAAATGCCATCCTTTACCTACCTAGATATGTTCTTTAGTACGTTTATTGCCTGAAATATTTTACGGAGGATCTGCTGATCTCTTTTTCAGGTATCCGCTCGCGTTGCATGTAGTCAATCCTCAAAGAGGCTCGCATTGGCGTGAGATACTATAGCAACAGTAAGGTCTATATACCTTCCGGATCACAAATCTTTGGTATCTCCGCTTTTCGAGGATTGAGTTAATTCTCCATCGTTGACTCCGCGGCCAAGAGATATGCACTCAGGACTTGATGATTCTGTTCTACATTCTGGGATATTTTCCCGAGAAATGGAAATCTTTTGGACCTTCGTTCTTCTCGTGAAGTCAAACATATCTTTAAATAGAGCTGCTGGATGTTGTTCCCCCGTTCTCAATTCCTTATCGTTATGTCCGTCTGTTTGTCTTTTGGTGGCTTGTCTTTTTCTATATCTGGATTTTTGTAGTGTCATATTTAAATGGGTCCTACCTCAGAGCTTTTATTTTCATTCAGGTTTATAGTCGCTTCATCGATATCATGGTTGTCTATGCCAAGCAGGGATGCCACGCTAGGGCAGGCACCACTGGTGCTCAGAGCCAGATCAATACTAACCAGAAAGAATTCCAACCGAACGGACAATTATTTAAGTGTGAATACATTTAAGAACAGCGTCATCAAATCTCTACGCCAGTCGAGAGTAAAAAACTCACTAAAATATTCCGGGAGCAATAATGGAGACCCATAAACATTGTGTGCATAAGTAAATTTTTATAGAAAAAACTCTCCACGTCTGCTTGTCTACGTACGTAGTCGCGTAAAAACGCCTTCAGGCTCATGACTATGAATCAAAGCTGAAATTTTATGAGATCGTTTGAAATTAGCTACAACAACATTGAAAATGTCCCGATTATGAAGCAACCCGAGGTTTATTCCAGGCTTGGCTATTTTATCATAAAACTCTTGATAGCTGTCCGGAGGATGTAAAAGTTGAATGGAACGAATTTATTTTGCTTACGTTGTTCAGACTGGGGTCATCAGTTTTGTTTTTTCAGTGATGGAACATTTGTCGTTGAATTTGGATATGTGGACCTACGTAGGGGCTAATTTCAGTTGAAATATCGATTCGTGGTGAAGCTGGAAAAAAGTCATTTTTTGGGGGATATTTTTGCTAAAAAGCCTTCTTGCATGTGATCTGCCCCGTTGATGGTTGCTTCACGTTGTTATGATGCTTTTATGCGTGTTCATTTAATTGACTTACGAGTATGTGCATCTTTATTACGGATGGTATGCGTATGTGTCTATTTGATGGTTTTGATTATGGTGCTGTTAATTTTCGAGCAACGAGATTTAAATATTGAGAGGAATTTAAATTGTGCACCAAGTGCGAGGCAAAATAGGATGATGTTTGCGATATGATAGCTCTTAAATCACTGAGCAATAAATCGTTATGGGCAGTAAATTTTATAGACGTATTTACGTTAAAGTCAAGCATTTAAGTCAAGCATTTATTTCGGCCAAAGGAGGGAGCTTTATAATAAAGGTTTCCTCTGGTTTAGTGTTTTGCCGTTAAAACATTCGTAAGAAAATGATAGATTGTACAGCTTCAAATAGCAATCCATCTACAGTTTGGAGCTCAAACTAAAGTATGAAAAATAATAATAATTAGTACATAAAATAAACGTAGATTCTAAATGCACTGGATATTTGTAATACAAGATAAACTCTAGCGCATCGAAATCATTAAAAAGATTTTCAGAATATTTTCGCAGCTACCACCCGCAATTCAAAATTTAGGAGTTTTAAGCATTCGCAACTCAGTCTCATTGCAGGATAGGTTAACTTTTCGTAGCAGGAACACAATCATGCATATGACTATTGGTCTTTAGTGATACCAGATAAGAGGACCTGTCGCTTGAAAATTCAGTCCAACTGGCCATCAAAGACCCAGATCATTTTGAAACTCCGGGCTCGTGACACTTCTTTCGATCGTAGCTGGCTACGAGTTTCAATTTCATGGCATGTGCTGCTTCTCATTAGCCAGCAATGATGCCGACTAGCTGTTTGCAATTGGTCCAGGAGAATGCAAGTAGGTATCTCAAAGCTGCACAAAACATAATCCTCATATGATTTTGGTTATTTTTCAGGTCTGATCCTGGGGGCGCATGCAGCCAAGATAAAGAACGCACATTTAGAAATGATTTGCGGATTCTTAACAACATTACTGGTAATTTTTTGGTAGCCGGTGATTTAACACTTTCTGCGCCGTGTCACCCGTACTTGGATGACAGGAATGGTTCCGTGGGGGCCCCGTCACCCATACAGGGGTTACGCTCTTCTTGTTCAAGTTAATTAAGATTTTCAATTGTATTTTGAAAACAAATATAATGGAACAAGTACTGAAGTATAAATATAGAATATACAGCATAAAAATATTAAAATTATACAAATTATACTCTACTTTTGATTAATTGATATTTAGTATATTATAAATATTATTACATTATATACTTCACATGATATTTGTTGAAACAGTCCAAGCACATCTTTGGCGAGGCCCGTTAGGCAAATGCGGCAAATTTCGGGGGCGGCAAATTTTCGATTTTTTTTTGGGGCGGCAGATTTTTTCTGTCGTATATGTATGTACATATATCTGAGTTGAATGAGCCTTAAACCTCAAGCCAACCGAATTCTCTAAAAAATCAATGCACGCGAAAATTCACCTCTGATGATTTTTTTCGGACATTAAAAAGTTTGACTTATAATAAATATCGAAATGCGATCACGGTTAAAGACCAAAGAAACTCAAAAATACCTAAAAAGTACCTAGAAAGTATCTGAAAATACCTAAAAAGAGCCTAAAAAGACCTAAAAAGATCCTAAAATGAACCCAAATAATACCCCTTCAATTTAGGAAAAGCTTATCAGAGGTAAATATTTGCGTGCATTGATTTTTCAGAGAATTTTTTACTAATTTTCGAAAAAAAGTAGTATTAAACTCGTTTCGCCGAAAATTCATATTTCTTTATATATATATATATATATATATATATATATATATATATATATATATATATATATATATATATATATATATATATATATATATATATATATATATATATATATATATATATATATACATATATATATATGTATATATATATATATATATATATATATATATATATATATATATATATATATATATTTATATATATATCATCAAAATGATTAAGGGCGATAATCTCTGGAGCGGCCAATCCGATTGAGCTGAAACTTTCGGAGAACGTAGATGTATTTAGTAGGTAGGTCCATGACTTTCAGAAATTCAGATATTCTAAATCTTTTGGCGGCGGCGAGCGTTTTAGTGAATTTTGAGGTACTCCTATATTTCCCAGCAGTGTAAATTTTTGTTCAAAAAAACTATTGGGAATAAAAACTTATTATGTTTTAAGCTTGCTTATGGTAAAAAATTGAAAATTTTGAGCCGTGTGTGGGTGCAGCGTGCCTAAAAGTAGGCAAGGATTTTTTTTCAAATTTTGATTTGTCATTACTTCTGACAAAAACATTGGATCATCGTGAAATATGCAGAGCGTATTGATGTTGACTAAAATTTAATACACATGGATTTCTGACGTTGTACGGGTAACCCTGTAGCTGTCGCAGGCTCTTGAAAAAAATTCCTTCAAATCATTGAACCTCCTGAAAAATTTTTGATTTTTGACAAAACATTCAAATCATTTATAAATCTTAACGTTTGTGCATCATGCCAATTAAAAATTTTTAAAATTCCGATTTGCACAAGAACGGCAACCCATCACTAAATTACCTCTATTTTTAGCACTCGAAAGTTCTGTTCACGAGAACTGACGACCGAATTATCCGATCATAATGGAATTCACAGAACATGTTGATATTAATCAGGACCAGGTCTGATAGAAGTGATTTTGAAATGCGGGCAACTCTGTGGTAGTGGTGCCATCTTGAAAAATCGCTGAAAAAAAACAGGGTTTTGGCCTATAATTTCCGATTCAGCCATCAGATTTAAACCAAATTCACACAATATTTGGATCTTACTTAAAGTAAGATTAGGTGAAAATTTGGCTGAAAAATTAGAATAGAACTGCCAGCTATGGTGATTTTTGTCTCCTAAATCTTGCAAATTTGCTCAGCAAAATAAATCTTTTTCCCCTATAACTTCCGGTGTAGTCATAATATCAAAATGAAGTTTATGCAGTAAATAGATTTTGATGTGAGCCAAATGTCATAGGAATTTCGTACAAAAATCGTGGAAGGGCTGCCAGCTATGACCATTTTTGTAATTTTTTGGAATTTCTTTACTGCGCGATTATGTCATTAGATTTGCAATTGTGAACGATCCTGCAATGAAAATTAACAACAAATATTAACGCTTTAAAAATTTGAAAAGTGTTGAGGGTGGTTACCCTAAAAATTTTTTCACCCGTATAACTTCTAGCGCAGTGATTCAATCGAAACGAAATTTATTGGTTGGGTTTAGTTTAACGTTAAGCAGATTTGGTATATATTTTGCTTTGCTGCTGACACAGGATAACCAGCTTTAGCCATTTTCGTAACTATTGCACCAACAGATGCTTTAAATTACATACTCATATGCAAAACATTTGCAATAAAACTAAGAAACAAATTTTTAAATTTTCCGAGTTTTGAACATTTTTTGGATGGCAGCTTCAAACGACGTTAACCGCTAAAGCTTTCGACGGAATCCTCCGATGAGAACGAAATTCAAAGGATAAGTTGATTTAAGTATGAGCTTGTGAAGGTAAACTTATTGCTGCTTCGTTGGGAAAGTGTTGACAGCACTGAACATTTTCATCATTTGTGTTATAGTTGAGTTCTGTTGCTTTGAATAAGGAATGGTTGATATGATTCTACAAAAAAGTGTATTACGTCTTTCCACATTTTTTTGTTACGCAAAGACAATTTCTTCGAAAATTAGTTTTCTAGCGGTTCAGGTGCGCTAGAGTTTTTTTTTTATTATTGTGGTACAGAGTATATCAACTACATGCGAATCTCTTAATTTTTGACGTGTTTTTTTAAACTGTACTTCATTACTGAAATTAATTTCTATAAAAAAAATTTCTATAAAATGAAATTTAGTACATCATAGGTGAAAATATTTCGGGCTCATCTTTTGTGTAATAATATAACGAACATTAATTTACAGTAGTCGAGTTCATAGTTGATCTCCAGTCAAGTGCGGAAGCAAACTTTGAACGGAATAGTAAACTTATTTATAAAAATATGAGCAAAGACGTTGGAATTATATGCGATTTAAAGGTGATACGGTTTTGGACTGTTAAAAATTGGTATTTTTGGATTCTTTTTTTTAGGTTCTTTTAGGTTCTTTATCGTGTGTGTATTTTAATAATTATTTGTGTGGCACGGGCGCAATGATAGGGAATTTTTACGAGCGAGATGGTGCCAGTTTTGCTCTGATATTCCTTTTTTTAGCTCAGGCGCAACGAAAACCAGCGAAGTATTGTTACATATAATATAATTCACGGAATCCGCCCCTGAATACACTATATGTGCATTTACGATCGTTGTTCCTAAAAGTAAATTTAATGCTAATTTGCGATACCATTTGATGCTTTTGCAGTTTGCAGTTCTTCAGTTGACATATTCAGCTGACGTGATAGCATTATCAATCCTCTTTTAATTTCTGTTAAGATGCGATCAAATACGATCATTGTTGCGTTAGAAAAGAGTTGAACAGGTTGAAGTGTTCATGATTCGTCATCACACATCTCATCAAATTGTTTTTAGCGCCTCGAAATTCGTTTATTTGGCAGAATGGGCTCAACGCAAATTTTTCCAGCACCTTCTTTAGCTTCTTCTATCCAATATTCAATTGAACTTTCTCTCATTTTTTGGAAAGTTTTCATCAGGCCTTCCACCAAGAAAACAGAAGGCGAAAATATTATATCTTCCTTTTGAATTTCGATATTTACTCAGATTTACAGATTTATAGTGCTTGTACACGGAAAACCTGTGGGTCGGATATTCCAAAATATTGCTGAGCACCTCGCGCGTCTAATACAATGATATATTCAGGATGATGATGGGATTGGCTCGTTTCTGTAGTGTGTCAGGGATGTGCGCGGAGTACCAAAATGAAATTGAGTACCAGCCGTCTTTCGCAAAAAACTATATCCTGATCCGTAGAGCACGGGATAGTTCCAACAGTATCCTAAATCAAAGACTATACTTGACATGTTCACTTCGTTACTATGGAGGTGCCTTGTTGCGGAGGGTGATCACGAAAACCAGCTCGCAGGTAAGTGGACCTATCTATGTCTTTTATGTTTATATTTAAAGTGCTTTGTGTTTTTATTGACACCAATTTTATTTATACCTACTATAAGTCTTACTAACACCCTATGGATACTTTAGTTGTCCAAAATAAAGAATTTTTATTTTTATTTATTCATTATTTTACTATACTGCGCGTCTCAGTGATTGGGACTATGATTGGGACCTATGATTGGGACCAAAGAATCTTGATTCGCAGTGTCTCGATTTCTTAAACGTTATTGTAGCTTTTGCAGTAGCGCTTCTAACATAGAGGTCAAGCGAAAGAGTAAAGTAGTGGTTAAGACATCTGTACATACCAATACAGAGCCGCCAGTCAATAAACTCTGCTCACTATGTTAGTAAATTTGGTTTTGTCCATTTCTGGCCTCCAAATAAGGCAGCTGTAAGCGAGGATCAGACTTGCTATTGCTTTGAAGAACTAGTGCGTTAATGCAGTGCTGAGACCCTATTTTTTTTATACAGCATCTTCTTGCTGGCGTAAATCGCGTTGTCTGATGTTTTTACTCTTTCTCTAGGTTCATGTTCCAGACAAGCTTTCTGTTCAGAATAAGACCCAAGTACTTGATATGCGGCTTGAAACGCTGTGTCGTGCCACCCAGCCTGATTAGTTCGATTTAAGCAATCTTATATTACATACAAAAAGTCTTCTCCCACGCATTAATCAGTCCTAGGGCATTTTCTATGGCCAAAGGTATGCGGGCACCTACCCAAGACTAAGATCGCAATATATTTGGTATAAGCCACAACCATGAGTCGATTGCTCTCCAACCTATTTAAAATAAAATTTCTCACCTGGTTCCTCAAAAGAGGAGATAGGATTTCTGCTAGGGGTGTGCTTCTGCGCCTTTGCTCAATCATACTGTTTACCCAGTTTCAGAAGGTAGAGTTTGTGTTAATTGCAGGGAAACCTTTAACAATAGCTGATGTATGCTCTATGAAGAGCCGTTTGAACAGGTTTCTCTTTTGTATATGCGTTTTGACCTCTCTATAGAGTTTCAGATACTAGTTCCTCCTTAATATCGATGCCTAACAGTCTTTTGAAAACTTTAAAGAGGAAGGATATTAAGCTAAATGGCCTCTAATTTTTTGGATACAGATGAATGCATTTATTTGCTTGAGGTATTTATACAGCCTTGGTGGTCCTCCAGATTGCACAAGGCAACTTTTATAAATTGGTATAAGTCAGTATATGGTGACCATTTCTCTCCTTCAGACCATGGCAGGGAGAATTCCATCCTGACCTAAATACTTGAAAGGCTTGAAGGTGTCAATTGCCTAGACTAGTTTCTACTTAGTCACAATTTTGCCTATACCTTCTGCATAATGGAAGCTGGTTATCTGGGTGGAGTCATCTAAGCAGCTTGGAGAGAATCAAAGAAGGTTCTCATCTTTTCTGAACTATTACTAGTCCATTAAAACGTTAAATTAAAATTGACAGGGTAAGGTGGTCTGAGCGTGAAGCAGTTACGGTACGTTTTCGGTTGTAATACTAGCAAAAAGTTGCCAGCATTGGGCGTTTTCATGATTTTTGACTAAAAAATGCAGCCATAAGTTTCCTAATTGATAGATATTGAATATATACGGTTTCCTATAAATTCGAATGCAAAAGTGATTTATTGTTTAAATATGAAACGAAATTTTTCTTTCTCATAGTTTTGCAAAAAAATGTCCCGTTATCAGTCCACATGCTATAACAAAAAATATGATTTAGATAGTGGAATGCGATGGAATCCATGCGTGAACAAATCGCCCAAAAATTTATGAAAGGAATTAAACCTTGTGAAATTTTGTCGGGACCTACGAAAGGAAAAGGTGAAGCGGAGCCTCATACATAAAACGATAAAATATCATAAGGAAGCATCTTCTGTTAAAGATCGTAAGATAATTGGACGTCCACGCACTGTACGTACTAACAAAGCGTTAAGGTCGTATGAGAGCAGATTCGTAGAAAAAAAAGGTCGTTCGGTGAGAAAAATAGCTGCAAAATTGGGACTAACAAAGTCTTCAGCACAATTAACACGCACTAAGGATGCAGGAGTAAATCCTTACAAAAAACAGAAAATTCATGGAGGTTCAACCTCATTCAAGGGAAAAAGCGCTGCTAGAGTTGAAACCATACTTGCTTGGCACGGTGGTGATGAGTTTGTGTTTCCGATGAAAAACTATTCATTTTTGAGCAGCCACAGAATCCACAAAATATTCGTTTGTGGACAATCAGAATGCAGGACATCGAAAATGAAGTTTATGTGCCCAAATATAAAAAAAAATCATACTCAGCCATGGTTTGGGGCGGTTTTGTAGGAGAGGCAAACTTCCCCTTGTTTTTATGTGAAAAAAGGTTAACTCTGAATATTACCAGAAGCAAGTTCTTGAAGCAGTTGTCCTTCAAAGCTGCAAAAATTTGTTGTTCATTACTGCTTTCAATAAGACGCAGTGCATTCGAACACCACGAATGTAGTTCAGAAGTGGTGTACTGATAACTTAACTGACTTTTTACCGAAGGATAAAAGGGCTCCAAGTAGCCCAGATTTAAGTCCTTTAAACATCCTTAAGTCCTTTGAAGCTATATGGTAGCAAAACTCAGGGACCGAAAAATCAAACGTTAAGAGCATTTCAAGCAAGTTATCTCCAACATTTGGAAGGAAATGACCATGGAAAATGTTCGTGCTGCCTGTAACTCTTTCGAAAAGAGATAAGTATTTGTAAGCAAAAGGAAATATTATCAAAAAACATTTGCTGTAGGTTTTCAACTATTCATGTACTACTAAGTTTGAATAAAAATCATGGCAATATATTAAACACTTGTTCTTGTATCTAAATATCTTTTTGTATTCAAATATATTGAACACCGTGGAAGTAACAAGTTTCTTGCTGAATTTTGGTAATAGCTTAATAGATTAATGTGTTTTTAAATAAATTGAATCTACTTGCATATTTTTCGAATTAAACTTACCTTTTTCGTCTTCGTTTTCAATATAAGTCATTTCAAAGAAATGTACAGATTTTTACTGAAATAATACACAATTCAATACTTTACCATACCAATTCAATTATTCAGCATCTGCTGCAAAAAAATTCATAGCCGAAATTAGAAAATGCTGCTTCATTGGAGGTCCTTTTTAAAATCAAAACCAAAAAATATAAGAGATCACAAACAATTCATTTGATAGTGAAATATTTTTATTACAAACATTTAAAGCAAGTTTCCCATTCTCATTTTTTCAAGTGCTCAGCGAAGATTCCTTTCCATTAGACATAATCGTTAGCCTGTAGCTAGTTTGCCGTTTCTGCTTCTTAAAGTGATCGCAATGAACATTTACAAAATATCGCATAATCGTTTGCTTGCTTCGAGTCGACGAAAATTTCATTTCGAAATATCCTTTAATCCCGTTGGTATTTGCTTGTGCCATTTCTTGGCTCTGCTCCAGTGCTACATGCTGCGTCACAAATCCCAGTCAAGAAACGACACGAGCCAGCAACGAGAAATGATAACAGCACCGCCATTGTTCGAATACGAGCACATCCTCCCGGCTAGCCTTCGAATTCATGATGTTGCATTTACAGCGATGTGTGTGCATGGTCAGTTTAATAGAGTATGTAGAGTGATTCGTTTTCTGAACTCCACCAGTCAGACGTCCTAAATAGATGAAAATTTCAAACTTAATGGTGATATCCTTGTCGGGTAACGAACGCAGCTGAAAATGTGAGAGGTTGTCGTTGCACTATATATGGATCGGACAGCAACGACTGGTTGCGATGACGATGGAGCTGCATAGAGAAAAGAAAGGACACGCTAAGAAGTATGTCGTAAACTATAATACTTACAATAATAATGAAAAGGAAATGTGGATCAGATTGCTAATGTGAGTCAAGAACGAAGCTGGTTAATGTTGAGAAAAACTTTATAAATACATATAAATTACGGTTTAAATGAGATCAAGTTTGTTGGATGAAGAAGCATATGTGAAAGGATCAGTAATCGTTTGGTTCAACATCTTGTAATTGGTGACATAAATCAAAAGCTTTAAGTGATTTAACTAATCGCAATAAATCTTGAGAAGTTAATATTATTCCTGTCAATAGCCCGATATCTCAACTTCTAACCAAGTGTAAGTGATAGCTAAAGTTTCGAAAACTCTTAAAAGCGAAACGTTTGCCAAAGTGGTGAAGGCTAGTGAATATGTTTGCTTTACAAAATCTAATGTTAATTTATTTGATAGTATCTTTCGACTCAAACAGTGACTGAATGCAGTAAGTACTGTAAGTAGGAGTTTAGTCACACTAGAGTTGGATACTTGCTGCCCGCTTGTCGTGAATTTCACACAAATGAAGAAAGTGACAAGAGCTCAGCTTATCCTCCAACAAAAAGGGGTAGTCATTGTGGTAATATATATATATCATCAAATGTAGAGGAAGCCATGTTTGGTCTTCCGACATTTAACGTGAAATGCACTGATGCCAGTTGAACATTTTTCGAAAAGTTACTGGTATCATGTTTCGATGAATCATGATGGGCAAATATATCGGAAAACGTTTTTATTTTGTAGTTATTTTGTAAGTTGCTGGTGGTTTTTCTAGAATGGATAGATGAGAAGGGTTGAAGGAGTGAGGGTACTTGCTAATTAAAATTTTACTGAAAAATGACATTTTTAAGAAAAGGGCCACACCAATCTATGTTTCCAATTGTCCATAGTTTGCTTTTGCTAATGTTAAAAGTTGTCCAAAAGTTCTCAAAATGCAAAACGCAAAAAGAAATAAAATAAGAAAAAACTGTAGCGAGCCAGAATCGCTAGAAAACTGAATTTTGAAGAAATGGTGCTTGAGTGATCGATAAATGTAGAAAGACGTAGGTAACACGTTTTTTTGGAGTAACATATCAGCCATTTCTTACCCGAAGCAACAAAAACCATTTCTCGACAGCCTCTCCTATAACATCAATGATGATAATGTTTAGTGCTGGTATCACTTTTCCAACGAAGCAGGAACAAGTCTACCAACCTATCATTTGAAATTCGTTTTCTTCCGAGGATTCCATTGAAAGTTTCAGCGATTAAACGATGTTTGAGGCTGCCATCCGAAAAATGTTCAAATCTCGGAAAATATAGCATTGGTTCTTTATTTTTATTCTAAATGCTTTGTCTTTAAATGTATTTTATTTTATTAATTCACCAAACAAGGTACAAAATCTTATATAAAATAACAAAATAAAAATAAAATGGAAAAGTAAAGTGAAGTAAAAAGTAAAAACAAACAAGTTAAATAAGTAACAAACAAATGAAAAAAGTAACAAAAAGATTAATAAATAACAATCAATAAATAAAAACATTGACATATAAGCTATGGCTTAAGGTTTAGGGGTATGGATGGCATGCAAAAGAGAGGATTTGAAGGATGATTTGGAAATCGTAGGGGAATATAAGTGACTTATGCTGTTGAATATTCTGCATCATCTATTTATAGGCTCATTTGCTGCATATGTCGTCGAATGTGAATATTCTTTTAGGAAACGATTGGACCTGGTGTTCCTCACAGGGATATTTATCGAAATTTTACTATTCAGGAATTCTACATTAATAGCGCCTCTAATGACGTCGAATGTGAAGCAGGCCGATATCATTATTCTTCTGTTGGCTAGTGTCGATAGGTTTAAATGACCCAGTCGAAACTCATAAGGGGGTAAGCTATTAAAATCATAAGGGTTGTACAAAGGGTTCTTTGGCACGTCTTTTGATGAAACCTAGCTGTTTGTTCGCACGAGAAAGCATTTTATCAAAGTGTAAGGTGAAGCGGAGTTTTTCATCTAAGATAACACCGAGGTCAGCAATGTTATCAATTCGGGTTAGCATATTATTGCCGAGAAAGTACGTATTGTGTGTGACCGTGCATTTCCTGGAAAAACTAATAACTTGGCATTTGCTGATATTGAGAGAGAGCTTGTTTATATTGCACCACTGATCAAGTGAATTAAGCTTGGATTGGAGAAAGGGGGCATCCGATTTCGATTCAATAGTCTGATAAAGTTTGAGATCGTCTGCATAGAGTAAATGAGGTATGCCTGCTAGGACGTCAGATAAGTCAGAAATAAATATATTAAAAAGAAGTGGGCCAAGATGGCTACCTTGGCGTACACCAGAGGTAGCACTAACGTTTTTGGATAAAAATCCTTGAAATTTTACACATTGTGTGCGATCGCGAAGGTAGGAGGTCAGCCAGCTGAGTAAAGACCCAGCAATACCAAATTTCTGAAGCTTTAGAATCAAGGTAGAATGGTCAACTCTGTCAAACGCCTTACTGAAGTCAGTGTAGACTGCGTCAATTTGGTATCCTTTTTCCATTTTGCATAGAACGTCAGAGATTAGAATTGTCAAATTCGTGGTAGTTGAGCGACCTTTTCTAAAGCCATGTTGTTGCTCGTTCAAACGGGAATCAACAAGCGGAGAAAGTTTATCGTATACCACCTTTTCGAAGAGTTTCGGAATCGAAGACAAAATGGCAATGCCCCTATAATTTCGGATACAGCGTCGATCACCATTTTTGAATATGGGTGTGACATACGAAAGCTTCCAACAGAATGGGAAAATTCCCGACGAAAGTGATCTATTAAAGAAAATATGCAAGGGATCTATAAGCTGCTCTACACACTTGCGCAAGAAGATCGGAGGAAGAAAATCAGGCCCAGGGCCTTTGTTGCAGTCGAGATCCAAAATAGCTTTACGTATTTCATCACGGGAAATTTCTAAATGGTTCACAAAAGCTGTTGAAGCTGAATCAGCGGAAGAAAGGTGTGAGTTTGATGGGTCTGGTGCATTGAAAATTTCTTGGAAACTATCAGCAAATAGGTCACATATCTCTTTAGGAGAGGAAGACGTTATATTATTAAGAAACATGGACGATGGATAGCCAGTAGTTTTTCGCTTCACATTAACAAAATCAAAGAATTTTTTCGGGTCGCGGACTATATTTTCGCCGGTTGTTCTAATGTAAGTGTCATAAGCCTCATGAGACTTTGCTAAAAATTGCTTAGCAACTTCATTATATTCTTCCTGAATAGCAGGAATAACATCGGTATTTTCTTTAATAAGCTTATAAAGTTTGTTCCTACGATTTCGCATATGCCTAAGGTCCCTATCAAGCCATGGCTCAGACAATTTATTCTTTTTTTTTTATCTTTGGAACATATCTTTCAACGGCGTCAAATATTTTGTTGTAAAAAGAGGAAATGGCTGTCTCGAGATCTTGTGTTGAAAGAGTAGTCGACCAATCAGTAGTATCAAAGTAGTATAAAGAAAGAATCTGTTGGTGTAACATTAACAGAAATGTCTGGTACTGGCGACCCTGTGTTAGCAGCATAACCAAAAATATACCAAATCTGCTTCACGTTAAGTTAAACCCACCCTGAGAATTTCGTTTCGATTGAATGATTGAACTGGAAGTTGTAAGGGTGAAAATAATTTTAAGGTTACCATACGCAATTGTTTTTCAAATTTTCGTAACCTCAATTTTTGTTGTTAATTGTCATTGCAGGATCGTTTATATTTGCAAATTTAATGACAAAATCGCTTAGTAAAGAAATGTCAAAAAACTACGAAAATGGCCATAGCTGGCAGCCTTTCATAGTTTTTCTACGAAATTCCTACAAAATTTGGCTTTCAATAAGGTCCATTTGCTACACGAATTTCGTTTTGATTTCATGACTGCAATGGAAGTTGTAAAAAAAGCTTTGTTTTAATGAGTAAATTTACAAGATTTAGGTGACAAAAACTTCCCTAGCAGGCAGTTCTAATTTTTCAAATAAATTTCTACTAAATGTGGCTTAGAATGAGGTTCAAGTACTCTGTGAATTTCGTTAAAACTTGTTGAGTGAATCGGAAGTTACAAGCTAAAAAGCAGTTTTTTTCGCAGTGATTTTTCAAGATGGCACCACCGCCACAGGGTTGCCTACGTTTCAAAATTATTTTTGTCAAATCTGGTCCTAGCTAATACCAACATATGCTGTAAATTTTATATTGATCGGTATATCCGGTCATCAGTTCTCGTGAACAGAAGTTTCGAGTGCTGGAAATAGAGGTAATATGGTCATTGGCTGCCGTTCTTGTGCAACTCGCGTCTTTGAAAATTCCAAATTGATATGGTGAATAAAAGTGAAAATTTATCAATAATTTGAATTTTTTGTCAATTAGCAAAAATTTTACCTGAAAATTCACTCAAATGCCCACCGCCTTCAAAGGGTTAAAGATATCTTAATTTTAAAAATTCATGGACCTACTTCCTATAAACATCTATGTCCGCCGAACATTTCAGCTCAATCGAATAGACCATTCCAGAACCTATCCCCCTTAATCTTTTTGCTGATATATATATATATATATATATATATATATATATATATATATATATATATATATATATATATATATATATATATGTATATATATATTTATATATATATATATATATATATATATATATTTTGCGGCTATACATGGCCAAAATTTGTCAATTCTTTGCCGTTCCCATAAGCAATAAGGCTTTGCCCAAACTCATACCAGTTTGCGGCGAATTTTACGTAAGGATTCGGGTTCACATGCCTACAAGATCGCACTGACACAAGAGCGAAAGCCGCACAGCAACGTGACTTCAGTCAATGGGAACTAAACATGCTCGATGAAGATCCTGATTTTTACCACGAAATTATACTGAGCGAAGAAGCACATTATTGGCTTAACAGATTCGTCAATAAGTAAAATTGCCGAATTTGGTCAAGTGAATATTCTGAATCCATTCACGAAATTCCATTACATTCGTAAACATTTTCTGTTATGAGTGTAGAGTGGTTAGTTCCACGACTAACTTTACCCCTGATTTAAATCAGGTACCTAAATCAGAGCTAAGTGAACTCAAAGCTTGGTGCGCGGACCCTCGTCCGAACCTGGATTCGAACCAGGGACCCCACACGCAAGAAGCCAGTGCTCTACCCACTAGGCTACTCAAGCTTCATTCGTACTTTTTACTAATGTTCGAAGAAGAACATTAGTACTAAAATCACAATCATATATATATATATATATATATATATATATATATATATATATATATATATATATATATATATATATATATATATATATATAGATATATATATATATATATATACACACATAAACATATATATATATATATATATATATATATATATATATATATATATATATATATATATATATATATATATATTATATTATATATATCGTCAAACAATTTCAGTGAAAAAATCTGAGGAGCACACCATCCGATTAAACTGAAATTTTCAGGATACATTGAGGTATATAAAGAATAGTGCCAGGTCTCACAAAAAGCTAATAATCTTTAATCCTTTGGCGCCAGCGGCGATTTTAGTGATATTTTAAATATACCTATTTTTCTGTCAAAAAATAACTTTCGTAAAAATAAAGTTTATGGAATGAATTTGGAACGTGTTCCAAATGTGAATATGAAAATTTTTTTTAAAATTTTTAACCCTATGTGTGCTCGAGGCGCCTTAAATGAGATTAGGAAAATTTGAAAGTTTTTGAACTGCGACCACTTTCGACCGGATTATCAGATCATTATGAAGCTCACAGGACGTATTGCTGTTACTAAGTTGTAGACTCGTGTAGTTGTCTTGCAGCTACGGCAGGCATTGAAAGTGAAAACCTTCAAACCAAAAAATGTGAATGTGAAAACCTTATATAAAAATGAAAACCTTCAAACCTGAAAAATTTCCGTGTTTTAGAGTGAAAACCAACACATATAGAAATCTTATGCTTTGTCTATATAGCCAAAGGAAAACTTTTGAAATTTCACATCGGACAAGAACGGTAGCCCTCTTCCAATTTATCTACAGTGGCTGACAGCTTATCTGATACAATGACTATTTAAAAATGCAAATCACTGTAACTTTGAAATTAAGAACCCTATCCAAAAAACATATTTGACTAGATGCATGTTCAGCGAATACAATGCAAACAAAAAAGGTTCCAGCAATATTCTTCGGCGTCCGGTAAAAGAGAAATACCACTGGCGCAGAAAAATTGCAACTCACAGCTTATTTGATACAGACACTTCAATGCGAATAAACTTCTATTTGTCACGCCGTTAATCTGTCTTGTTTTTGTTTCTTGAATTTTTGATTGTGTTAGACATTGGCTTAGGTAATTTTTAGCAAGATCTTGTAAGCTGAAGTGCCAAAATGAGCCAAAATTGTAAAATGGGTCATGGCACCACAATTGAACAGCGCGAGTTGGTATTAAACCACTTTAAAAAAGGACAAAGTGTTCGAAAAATTGCTGAAAGTGTGAGTTTGAGTGTCTCTATAGTGCAGCACATAATTGAGCGCTTCCTACACGTAAATCGGGTAGAAAATAAGAGGAGAAATGCGCCAAACAATATTTTCACCGTATCTGACGAACGATACATTGTAAAGAAAGTGAAAGCAAACACAAAGATTTCCGCTCCAAAATGGGTTACTGAGGTTCATCGTGAATTAAGGAAGTCATGTAGTGCTGAATCCGTCCGACGAGTGCTTCGCGACCATGATTTCAGGGTCCGAGTAGCTCGTAGGAAGCCTTTCATTTCCAAAAAAAATACAATAAGCCGATTTGCCTTTGCCAAAGAGCATGTGGGAAAGCCATCCGCGTTCTGGAATTCGGTTATTTTTGCGGACGAGTCCAAGTTTAACATTTTTGGCTCCAATGGAATGTCATATGTCTGGCGCAAGGCAAACACTGAGCTAAATAAGGAGAACCTCAAAGCTACTGTGAAGCATGGTGGTGGTAATGTGATAGTTTGGGCCTGCATGTCCGCAGCCGGAGTCAGAAATTTAAAGTTTATTTAAGAAACAATGAACCAAACAAAGTACCTTGATGTACCCAAAAACAATTTGCTGCAAAGTGCTAAAAAACTGGGTGTTCGCGACCAATTTCGGTTGTACCAAGACAACGATCCAAACCACAAGTCGGGAATTGTGCAGTCCTGGCCAATTTGGGATTGCCCTCATTTGATGTCTCCGCCGGCACAGTCACCATATATGAACGTCATTGAGAATCTGTGGACTTTGTTGGATAACAACATTAGAAAACACAAGATTTCTAATAAACAAGACCTGATGAAAGCACTGCTAGAGGTATGGCAAAAAATTACTCCTGATATCACAAAAAACCTCGTTGATTCAATGCCGAATAGGCTCCAGGCTCTGCTTAAGTCTAAGGGCTATCATACAAAGTATTGGAAACAACTGGAAACCTCATAATTCACAACAATTTTAATGTTTAATCAAACTGTATCAAATAAGCTGTGACATGAAATTTGTTATTACTTTTAGTTTTTTTGTTTTTTAAGATGTAAAACAGCAACTTTGTAACAAATATAAACTTGTTTAATAAACAACAAACAATTGCCTTCAAAATGGTGTTCAATTTTTTTTGATATTGTTATTATGTATTGAGGTATTGCAACTTAATTTTTTAAAGAAGCACTGTATCAAATAAGCTGTGAGCCACTGTATATTTTAAGCATCAAAAACTTCTATTCACGAGAACTCACGACCCAATTATCAGATACAATTGAAATTCACAGAATGTATTGGTATTTAGTGGGACCAGGTCTGATAAAAGCGATTTTGAAATGCGGGCACCTCTGTGCCAGTGGTGCAATCTTGAAAAATTATAAAGAAAAAAACCTACTTTTTGCCTTACGAATTCTGATTTAGTTATCAGATTTGCATGAAATTGACACAGTAGCTGAACCTTACTCTAAGCCATATTTGGCGGAAATTTGGTTGAAAAATTCGGTTGTTGCTGCCAGCTATGGTAATTTTGGTGTCTTGGGTTTTGAGAATTGGCTCAGGTAAATAAAGCTTTTTGCCTTATAACTTCCAGTGCAGTCATGAAATCAAAACGAATTTGATACGACAAATGGAACTTATTATAGGCATTATTTAGAGGGAATCTGGCAAAAAAAACCATTATAGGGCTGCCAGCTATTGTTGGTTTGTATTTATTTGCAATACCTTTACTAAGTGATTTTATCGTAAAATTTTCAAACGGTAATGATCATGTAGTGACAGTAAACAACAAATATTAAATTTTGAAAATTTGAAAATTTAGTAGCCCTAAATTTCTTTGTACCCCTATAACTTCCAATGCAGTCATCGCATCCAAACGATATTCACAGAGTAGGTTCATTTCAATATGAGGCAGGTGTGATATATTTTTGGCTTTGTTGCTAGCATAGGGTGTCCAGCGCGAGGCGTTTTTTTTACTATTTTCGTATCAATAAATGCTTACATTAAGTGTTCATATCGCGAACATATACAATGAAATTAAGTTACCAATTGTTTAAATTTTCTAAATTCTCGAAATTTTTTGGTTCCAAACATTTTTCGCTATTTGACCCTAAAAATGTTTCTATCCCTGTAACTTTTGACAAAATCATTGGTTAAAATCGAAATCGATAGAGCTATTTGATTTTGACGTGAGGCAACTGTGGGAGACTTTTAAGGTAGGTATCCATATGTTGTATTTCTTCCATATCGTATCTCTGTTGCGTATCATTCACTAAACGGATACGGTGTCCACACTACTCAATATTCCATGTATCATCAATACGATCCGTTGCAAAAAACTCGACACGCAGCTGCAACGCTTTTATTCACTAATCTATAGTGTACAACGCAACGTGTCCACACATGACTCCACTTCGTATCGTATCATTCCTTTGATGCGACGGCAAGAAACCGCCAAGTGACCGATCAAGTTCGTTGCGTTTCTTTGTATCAAATTTTGATACGCAACGAAGATACGTTTGTCGTATCCACTGATACGCAACGGTGATACGATACGCGAAAATGATACATATGGATACATACCTTTAGGTGCAGTGCTGGTAAAGTGTTTCAAGCACTAAGCATTTTCTTTGTTTATTTTATGTTATGTTGCTTTCAAAGTTTTGCAGTGTTTGGCTTTCCTAAATCTTGGAATTCTTGAAATCCTTTCCACCCTATGAGTTTAAATGCATTGTTAAGATCAAAGTGATTATGCATTTGAAATAAATTGGAGCACGTATGGCAGAATATGCACTCAAAATCTGCACGATATGCACTCAAAATCTGCAATCATCCGCAAACTTTAGAGATCCTAAAATTGAATATCGAACGTGAAATCGTTGGAATACCAGCTACTTTGTACGGAAAAGTCATGGAAAGTTAAGTTCAGCGGATCCACAGTTGCAAGTGCTACCGGGGTGATCATTTGAATAATGTTACATTTCATACGTAATGGCTTTGATTGTTCCTTAACTTGCAATACAAATTTCTTGCATATCTGAAATTAAAAATAAAATAAATGAGACCTTCTCAATGGAAAAAACCTGTATTATAAAAATTGGTTTTATTATTTTTCTAGAAATTTAGCCTACTTAATAGTACATGTATGGTTGAAAAATTGCTTATATCAGTGTCAGTGCCAACGAGGGCTACCACATAGCTCCTTCCCAAGTATCTTCACGGTATAAAAATACACTGATAAAATTATCCGTTGTGCTATGTTTTCACTTTGTAACGGCCGGGCATCTGACTTCTTAGATCCATGGTGGTATGGTAACACGTACTCGTATATCAGCTAGTGCTATGTCTATGTTTGAGTTCATAGATGATGTGTATACATAATCGAAAGTGTCTATGGCGAAGAATTATTCAAAGCTATGAGTAGTTCTGAAGAGATGTACCGATGAACTGTCTTTCGGCAGTATCAAAAGCCGACACGAAATTCGGGTGGATTAGCATTTTTTATGTTGCCAGGATTGACAGCGCTAGTGCGAATACTTTGAAATACTTAGGCTGGTGATGGCTGTGTTTCAAGCGCGGAAGTGGCTGCTACGTAGGTCCTTAATACAATGTGGCAACGAATATCTGGTCGACGTCTACGGAAGCTGTTTGTCAAAGGTTTTCACAAAGCTTAGCATACTACCGTGCTGAGGTAAAAGTCAACCTCTGCTACAAAAATAAATTAATAAATAAAAATAAAAATGTATTGTAGTCGTCGAAAGAGTGTTTGTCTTCTTCAATCCGGCTATGCAGCAACAAATGGGATTTGATGGTTTCTCCATGCTTGAAATTCAAGTTCGAGAAAATGGTTTTTGTATCTAGACACAGAAAATATTAAAAACAAAAGTTTAATAGATCGAGAAGAAATATTTTAGCAAATTTTTATTGGACATAACAAATTCTTAAAAATATTGTAAGATGACATATTTTTAAAAGTTGTTGTTTTATTTTTCTAAACAAAAATTTCAGCTTAATAGTACAGGTGTCTTTAAAAAATTGCTTGTTCCAATGCCAGTGATAACTGAAACAAGTATTACAAATACGTAATTATCATTAAAGTGTCACATCTCGAATTGTGGGGTGTATTTGAAAATGATAGATATTTCCATAAAGTATTTTTCGATAGAAATTGAAAAAAATTAAATATAATTATAAAAAGATTTTTGATGAAATATATACTATTTTAAAGTTAATGTTTTAATTAATGTTATTAATGTTTTTTTTTGAATTTGATGATCATTCAAATAAGAGAGCTAAAAAACACTAACTTTGTAAACTTTGCGTGCTAAGCCCACTTTGGTTATTTTAGTTTCATATTTTTTACTAGGAATATGATACTGATGTCAAAGATTGAATTTCTCCCTAAAATAGTAATTGAACTGGTATAAAAGTTGATTTTAAAAAGAGAAAAGTACAAATTCATAAATGAATTTCGTTCATTCATATAAGCCTTCGTAGTTTTTTTTTTATCTCGGCAGGTAAATTTCAAAATGTCATTTCATCATAGATATCTGAGGCAATAGGATTAAGCAATAGCTATCCTGACAATCTTTTTTTTTTAACAAATGCCATCTTGACCAAACCAACCAAAACAAAAACGTAGCATTATTTAGTGTAACCCTTATATGAATACTTGCAGCCAAGACAGGGTCACACAATGTAGAATCTGGTATTTATAACAACACATGAACAAAAAAAAGTGTTAATCGATATATCAAAAGGTGCAAGTTTTATGTGTAAATAATTTGTCGAAATTAATTAAAACTATTTAATGTCTGCGAAATATATCAATAATATACAATATCACAAAATTGAAAGTATTATTCTGATGTATCTTATTTCGAGCCACGATGTCCAGTCACAATCCTTGAATTGAAATAGGAACAAGAATTGCGTTTGGACAATCAGAGCTAAAAATTGATTCACCTGCAATTCGAACAGCTAAAAGAAAAGGATTGACTTGCAGTAAAACTGGAACGATACAGCTAAGCACTCACCTTACATTTTTCCATTGGCTCCATTGTATTGCTTCCTTTCACCACCGAAGTGACATCTGCTTGAACTGATTTCCGTGTAGCACTGTCCACTCTAGATTTCCGTTTTCGATCACTATTGCTCAATTGAACCTTTTCCGATGTGCTTTTCCACAAAATTATGTCGACTGGACTCACGACCATCGCCAGAACAAGTGTAGCCACGATGTGCTTCCTTGTTTGCTTTAAAATGCGATATTTTCGTTTCGGAGCTAGATTTCCTCTTTCGTTTGCTCCTTGATAGTCAAAGATGCTTTTATTCCATTCCCGGTTACAACCCACAAGATGTTTCTTTGCAACGTGCCGGCACTCATGGCGTCCTTATCGTCCCGATTCCTAGAAATAGAATAAGACAGAATGTAGCTATAAAAAATAAAATGGATGATGTGACTTCAGGACGAATAACGAAGAAACCTATAAACCCGATGAGTTCACACGATATTCTACACTTCTCAAGTTTAAGGTACTCAAGTAGAAACGTTGGTTAGTTGTAAGTATGAAAAGATGTGAGGAAAATTAAAGTCGATTGGTTTTGGGAATTTAGAGCCAAGAGTCGAAATGACAATTACATTTACTTTACCTCGGAATCAAGACGGGTTGCGTTCGAAGGAATATTTGTCGAGAATTTTCCGATGAAATTTCTCGGGATTTTCCCTTGTGAAACATTCCGTTTTAGAAAATCATATGTCCATGATACCACGTGACTATTTCAACTCTTTCGATTGGCTTCGGTGAATTCACACTGACATATTTCAAGAAGATTTTTCAATGGGCTGTCATAGAGCGTTCTACAAGATTCGCAAGCGATAAGTCTGCTGGAAATCTCAGAGGAAATAATGGTGAAGTGTCATGGTTGCGGAAAATCGTGATTGTATATGCTGAGCTGTTGAGTTTTTACCGGGTGTGGTAGATTATCATGATTATTTATTTATGGAAGCTCTGAGGAAGATTATGTAAAGTAAACAAAAAGAGTTCACAAATTGTAAAATGATATAAGCGGTTGGGAAGGATACCCACACTGGGCGCAATTTTTTTATTGGTGAATCGCTCCTATTATTCGTTTGATAGCTATAGTTGATTCAGATTATAAGTACGGATCATCAACTATCCTGCACTTTCAGCGTTATACATTTCATATAGCAAACAAAAAAGACCTCCTGATTTTGATTAGTGCCCTAATTTTAAATGTAATTGTGTTGCGATTATATTTCGCTCGTTACTTTATTCTCTCCTGCATTAACGACACGGTCAAATATTTCATATCCGAAGTTTCTCAGTGAACAGAACAGGATAGCAGTGTTAGTAACAATTCTGAGCCAGGATCACACTGTTCATGAATAATAGGTTTTTAATTGCACGCCCAAGCTCTAAAGCGGAAATTGAATTTTGCGGTTTTTGCGAAGCAATGAGTTTTCTCAAATACAACAGCGCCCTTCGTTGTGGAGACGTTTGGCTTGATGAAGACTGGCAAAGAGCTGTGGATATTTGGCTCGTTTGCTTCTGGCTGGTGATGAGTTTGACACTTGGCCGGGTAGCATTATTATTTATTCGATCGCGGAACGTGCTGTGAGGAATGCAAGTTCAGGTCGGTGACAGATTTGATGGCTGTAATTACCAGTAACTGGTTTGATAATAGCTGAGTTTCGTAATTGTGTTATTCCAGTAGATGATTGGCATGCTATTGTATGATATGCTGGATTATAAAGAAGAATACTGAAGCGATTCCAGGACTATATATATATTTGGTCTATACGATTTTGTGTGATTGTATTTTTTGATAAAATCCATATTGAAACAAGCGCACATATAAAATAGAAAATAACAGTTATTTAGTATTAACTGACTTCAGATTTTAAGGAAATTGCATAGCCAATTCACAGAATTTTGATTTGACTTTTGACTTTTCATTTGTCATGTGACTTTTGTATTCCTCGATATGAATACAAACACGCAGGAGAATTCAAAATTCGACGTGAGATCATGTATGACTACCATACTCAGATTTGAGGGAGGAGCTAATGCAGTAGTACCAACTGCGCTGCTAAATAGATAAAGTTAAAAAGTACTTAAATATAAAATTATATATATAAAAAGATCGCCAGCAACTATGTATAGGGGCATTTCACATGAAGCGGACAACGCAAAAAAGTCGAGGCTCTGGATTTCGTTCAGATTGTGCATAATGGTACTTCTAGAGAATATGAACGTGGGTACGCATTTTTTTCTTTTCTATGAGGTTGGGAAGACTGGGTACACTTGATCCTCCGGAAGACTTGATTACTGTTCAGTTTTCTGAAACGCAATAGTGATTTATAAATTTTACACCGGCAACACCAATCATTACTCTCAGCTGAACGCTCTAGACATCAACATAACAACTTAGGTGCATTCGCAAGCGTCAGATGGTGCGGTACGTGTTTCAGCAGGGATAATTCGGTTCCGTTCTGAGTTAGGAAGTTTTCCCTTTTCGAAGAAATTTACACTCACATTAATTTGTGCATATCGAGTGATTTATTTGGTTGTTGAAAACAAATTGGGCAGGCACGGTAGGTTAACTCTATGAAAAATTGTGTAAAAATACGATTTTGAAAAAATATATAGGCTAGGGTAGATATGTTCCCCTTATGTATGGTTACACTTAATTATGGGGTCAGCTAACCCCATATACGTATTCTATTATTTTCCGAAATTTCTAATGTATAAAAAATTTGAATGCTTTGTTTTAGATAATGCCAAGGGTTTACAAAACTAAAGAAGGGGCTAAGAAGCGTACGCCGACTTATCCAAACAAGCTTTAGCTTGCTGTTAAGCAAGTTCTTGACGGGATACCGATTAAACGTGCAGCGAAAGAGTTCGGCGTTCCTATAATGACATTGAAAAGATACCAACGTAAACAAGAATCATAGGAAGAGTCCATTTCTTATGTACCTGATTATAAAAAATCAATGTTTTTTTCTCCAAATGAGGAAATCGTACTGGCTGGATATGTACAAAAAGCTAGCAAGTTACATCATGGTTTCACCTCCCAATGTGTGCGTAAGTTAGCATACCAGTTGGCATTGCAAAATAACAAGAAGTTTGTTGATAAATGGGGAGATGAAAAGGCTAATATTGATTGGTTTTATGGATTTATGAAGAGGAATTTGCAACTATCATTGAGAGTAGCCGAAGCTACCAGCTTTGGAAGATCTACTAGCTTCGATCAATACAATGTAAAAAGATTTATTGATAATCTACAGTTGCTTTGAACGAAATTTGGTTTCGGACCTGAATCGATCTGGAATGTAGATGAAAGTGGTCTTACAACCGTTTAATAGCAAATGACTTCAGGAAAGCGTGGGGAACTTATTATAGTCTGCTGTGCAATTAAGGTGTAACACCACAGTAAAATAAAGCAATCCCACACTGAAAGAAAAACTCTTGTTTGGTTCAATTATTTTGAATAGTATTGCAACGATTCATTCAAAATCGTTAAACGAACTACGGAAAATAGTTATTTTTATTATGTTAATATAGTTAATTTAACGATATAAAAGTAGTTGGTTCTGGTTGTACAAAAAATATCGCAACGTTCATGAAATCAACTGTTTTAATTGTTTCATAACCACGAAAATTAGTTGATAAATAGAAAAATTTGCATCAATTCACTCAAAACTTCAACGTTTCGAATTATCAACTGTTTTTATGGTACTTAAACTACTTCGCAATAGTTGATTTCAGCAAACGTAATTCAGTGAGCAACGTCTTTGAAATTAGTCTACGCAAAGTAGAATGGTTTCAACATTTGGACGTTTTTCATGCTCCGAATGAAATTGTTTATCAACCACGCGTCATGGTGCATAAAAGTAATCAACGATTTTCTTATGGTTGTTTTAACTATAGCCCTAGTTGATGCAAAAACAACTAAAGCAAACTATTGATTTTTCATACTCCTCATACTCATACTCCTATTCTATCATAGAAGTTTCATATACTACATGGCAAAATTATGTTCGGTTTGCTGTTCGATATAATTCATATGCATGTTATGCAGTGAAGCCTTTATATTACGTTGTATGACGCTTTCTTCCACTGTACACATCATTCTGTGTTCAGCACTCGGATGAGTAAGACGGTTGCTGAGAGCAGGTAGTATTTGGGATATTCGGACTGGTTTTTGATTTGTAATTGTATTTCATAGTTGTTTCAAATTGTGAAATACTGTTCGTCAGGGACTCCGAATATTTTGAATATTTCATTTGTTTGAGTAAATTTTGTTCGGATTATTATAGTTATTCTATAAGTAAACTGAATAGAAAGAGGTTTATTTTCCCTTATGGCGAGCGATATGCAATTTGATTGCATCGTTTCGCGAGGGAATGACGAGAGGACAACACATGAGAATATCCTCATCGCGTATAATAAACTCCATCAAGTTATGATGGAAAAATTTAATTATACGGTTGAGGATATTAGCCCCGCACACAAGGACTGCGCAAGTAGCCTTGGGTATACAACCGTCGAATCGAGCGGAAAAAGGAAGAAGCCATGCAAGGTCAAAACGGTTACCGAGCCCGAAGCATCGTGCAGCAAAAAGAATCGTTATGAGGTTCTTTCAATGGACGAGGATGATGACGAAGAACGAGCAGATGAACCAATGGAGGAAGCAGCGAAGGATAAGACGATTTTCGAAAAATCCGGAACGGCCAAGAAAACTAAAACCCCGATAGTGTGCGAAAACCTTAACGTGAGGAACTTTAAGCAGAACATCAAAGAGAAGGTAGGAGAGCTGGAAATCACCAATCGCGGTAAGAAGACAATTATCAAAACGACGGAGCCAAAGAAAATATTTGAGCAGCTAAAAAAGGATGGTGTTGAATGTTTCACGTATACACCACGTGACGAGAAAACAAAATCAGCTATTCTGCGAGGCATTCATCATTCGTTTTCCGCAGAAGAAGTAAAGGCAGCCCTAGAGTTAGCGCTCCCAGGCAATAGCTGGCAAAAAGTTCAACGGTTCGAAACATCAAGGTCCAAACAACGTGGGATTCAACTCGACATGTTCCTGGTGCAGTTACCAGCTGATGGGAAACTAGAGCAGCTAGCCCAAATCCGATACCTTCTCAACCAGAAGGTTCATTTCGAAAGACTTCGACCACGAGGCATTACGCAGTGCTTCAGATGTCAAGCATACGG
Organism: Nemotelus pantherinus; assembly: GCA_963978885.1. Classification (NCBI taxonomy): domain Eukaryota; kingdom Metazoa; phylum Arthropoda; class Insecta; order Diptera; family Stratiomyidae; genus Nemotelus; species Nemotelus pantherinus. The sequence continues at coordinate 50,120,747 of OZ022263.1, read as the reverse complement.
ACATGTTGCCACAAACTGTGGCATGAAGTATCGTTGTGTCAAGTGCAACGAGTCACATCGGCCAGGAGAGTGCCAGCGTGGAAAGAATGATGCCAGCGACGAGTCCCCGGCGTACTGCGTCAATTGTGGAAAGTATGGACACCCAGCAAATTACCGAGGATGCAGTGCGTTTACCGACATCAAAAAACAGATGGAAACCAGGCGAGAAGAAAAAACGCAAAGACAGCAGTTTATACGAAAATCAGTAAGTGCATTTACCAATAATAATATTTCATACGCCAGTGTAGCCGCTGGTAAACCTCAGTCTCAAAAACCAAAAACATTGCACACGAACAAACCTAAAGTGGCTGAACAGGATGCTTTTGATTTCTGCATGAAAGACAGCATGGAGATCACAGGTATGGACCTATTCAGCCTCATAAAAAAAGTAAAAGAGTTTCTTCCCAAATTCAGGAAAATAAGTGACAAGCAAGAAAAAAATCTTGCTTTCATGAGCTTTGTTTTCAGCATGTGCTCACCATGAACTTAAAAATCACATGTTTAAATGTAGGGTCTCTTGTCTCGCATGCCAAAAGGCTTGCACTTCTAAAATTTTCACAGGAATATAAGCCTGATATAATGTTTCTTTCTGAAACTCACCTCACTTCTCGCCATAAACCTACATTCCCAGGTCACACCCTTCTCAGGTGTGATAACGGCTCAGGCACAGCAATCCTTTTCAAAAAAGAACTGAATATTGTAGAAATAGCTCCACCCACACTTAGTACCGTGAATGTCTGCACCAGCAAGCTTATGCTGCAGAATAGTGATTGTATCCTCCTATGTGCTTTATATGTCCCATGCACTGCCAGATCAGCTGATTACAGATCAGATCTTTCTAAACTTAAAACCTTTTCTCGTAACTACTCACATATTGTTTTCGGAGGCGATTTCAACAGCAGACACCCAAACTGGAACGATTCACTTGTCAATGCACATGGAAGGGTATTAACTTCTTGGATGCATGATAACCTCTTGGAACTTGATTGGGCCATCATTCCATCTCCAAACCCAACCCATCCTAGAGGTCAGTCATTCATTGATTTCTTTATTATATCCGCAAGTCTTCTCGATCATGATACAAATCGTTTGTGTATTACAACCAAAACTGCTGAATCAGATCACATGGCTGTAGAACTTTCTCTCCACATTTCGTCAAAACCTTCTATAGTCCTACATGAACCCCTGTTTCACTTTCCTTATCAATCAATAGACTGGAGAGATTTCGCGAAAAAAGTTGATGCAAATCTCTCACAAATTCAATTCGCAACAGATCGGAGTCTCCTGAATCCGGAAATCGATTCTCTCATAATAAATGTTTCAACTGCCATTGAATCCACTATAGACAGTTACAAGACGAAAACAATACCTTACTCCCATAAGTATCAAAACGTACCACCCTTCATTGAAAACCTTTTCGAAGAACGGAAAACACTTCGAAGAAGGCTCAATCGCATCTATCACAGGAACCTTAATAGAGCTAACACCGAATACAGGCTATTGTTAGAGCAAATTAAAACCATGTCAGCAACTATAACTCAAGTTGTAACAAACTGGCAAGATTTAAAGTTTAAGGCAGCACTAAAGGTAGTGAAACCAGGCCCAGATATGTTCAAACATATCAATAGGTTTACTGGCCGTAAGACATTTTCTCTTCAGAAAGTCTCACTCAATGATCAACTTTTGAGTTCAGACGAGCAAAAATCAGAAGCTTTTGCAAATCGGTTCGAAAGAACCTTCAACTCTTCGAATCATTTCGAAAATCCGCAGCTCTCCTTTGAAGTTGAAAGCACTATAAAATCCTTCTTGGAAATCAATAGGCTTCCACATCTGACGCCATTTACAACAGAAAACTTGGCGATTTGTCCCACTGACCAGGAAATATTCATCAACCCCGTTTATTTGGCCGCATTCATCAAAACAAGCAACAACAAAAAGTCTTCTGGCCCAGACAACATTTCTATGTGTGTTCTAAAACACCTTCCCATCAGTGCTTACTGTGCCTTTGCAGTTATTCTCAACAACTGCATTAACAATTGCTACTTCCCGATCCCTTGGAAAGTCGCAAAAATATTCCCGATCCCCAAGAAAGGAAATTCAAACGACGTGAGTAATTTCAGGCCTATTTCACTTCTTTCTAACATAGCAAAGATTTTAGAAAGAATAATTCTAAAGAAAATGCAGCCTCACATTGAAGAAAAAAACATTATACCTTCTGCCCAATTTGGTTTCAGGGCTCAACATTCAACTACTCATGCCCTACTCAAATTTCAGTGTGACACTTCAAAGGCACTTCAAACAGGTCAATCAACCACTGCCTGCTTTCTAGACATTGAGAAAGCCTTTGACTCTGTATGGATAGATGGAATCGTTTATAAACTCATACAACACAATTTTCCAGTTGACACTGTCAAAATAATACAAAGTTTCCTCACCAACAGGCACTTCTTCGTCCAAATAGGAAAAGCAATCTCTCCAACCAAAATAATCTCTAGTGGTGTACCTCAAGGCTCAGTTCTAGGCCCCATCCTCTTTAATATCTTTACTGCAGATCAGCCATGTGAACAAAATATTCAGGCCAAGACCCTTCTGTATGCGGACGACTCCCTTACTTATGCTTCTGCGTTTAATCCTAAGTACGCCACAATTCGTGTACAAAGACAAATTTCGTCACTCAGTGAATATTACAAGAAATGGGGGATCAAACTTAACGTTGCAAAATCTGAAGTCCTTCTAATCAAACCATCTGGCAGCAAAAAGAAGTCAATGCCCCTGAGAATAAACGGATCTGAAGTTCAAGTAAATAAATCAGTAAAATACCTGGGAATCACCTTCGACGATAGAAATAAATTTCATCTTCATGGTAAAAATACGCTTGTGAAAGCTCACTATGCTTATCATCAACTCTATCCTCTGTTAAAAAAATCGTCTCCTCTTTCTCAAAGAACAAAGCTCCTTATGTACCGACAACTGATCAGGCCCATACTGAGCTACGGGTTCCCAATCTGGATGACGATATCTCAAAGCCATAGAGAAAAACTGGCGAAATTTGAAAGGAAAGTCCTTCGTTCTTGCACTGGAAAGTATTTTAAATCAGAAAATTGCTATTTTTCTAACACAGAGCTATATGAAGGAATTAACATGCCTCCTCTTCAAAAATACCTTCTTGAACTCGGCGAAAAATTCCTGGCGAAATGCCAGAACCACCTAAACCCTCAAATTCGTAATCTCTCCGAAAACACATTTGAAGCCCCCAGCAATATCTACCCTTCACCATTCGAGGCTTACTTGAACCTAGCGGCTACGCATAATCCTCGTGAAAACGAGACTTCTGCTTATATATTTCCAGGCTGAATCCAATAGAGGACCATCGAAAAATCATCGACGACTCCCCAGAGGACAACAACAGGAAACGAACGAAATCGACATCGAGAGCAGTCCAGCGCAACAGCAAAAGGAAACCGGTCAAATACTAATCGTAAGAAATATTTATTTTTAAAATATGTTGTTAAAATGTTATGTTTTTGAACGAGGAAATAAAGCTTAGGCACCATCCTCAAGAAATTAATTTATACATATAGGCTAATTTATTAAATTTAACATAGAATTAGGACAATTGTATATATGATAAGTCGCTGAATAAATTATTATCTATTATCTATTTCTTCCACTGTGGTAAACGCAGTGGACTGCGGCAAAGTGCTGTGAAAAAATTTACTGTAAACACAAAACAGCGGCATTGCGGCAGCGGCGCCACAGGGGGAGGCGTGAATGCCGCAGTTGAATTTGGTGAATCACAATGCAGCGGCAATGTCGCTGTCAATGCAACCAAGGCATCAACCAAATTCATTTTGATTTGTCTTTTGTATTGCTAAATCCTGTTGTACGAGGATTAGGTTGGCTACATCATACTATATACATAAACTATATTTATATTACATACTATAGTCTTTTCCTATCTCGTACTATGTATATTGTTGGAATACCATTGTTTGTGGTTGCTTACTTTTTTTGCACCACGGACGTTGTTTGTCAACCACGCGTCATGGTGCATAAAAGTAATCAACTACTTTTTTATGGTTGTTTTAACTATAGCCCGTAGTTGACGCAAAAACAACTAAGGAAAATTGTTGATTTTACCAAGATTTTTCTTTCAGTGCACGACAACCCTCGTACGGTTCTAGGGGTTGAAGCTGGTAGAGAGCTTCATTACAATTTTTTAATCACTGTGGATACGAGTGTGGAGTGATTAGTTCCACGACTCACTTTACCCCTGATTTAAATCAGGTACCTAATCAGAGCTAAGTTAACTCAAAGCTTGGTGCGCGGACACTCGTCCGAACCTGGATTCGAACCAGGGACCCCACACGCAAGAAGCCAGTGCTCTACCCACTAGGCTACAACACAGTAACCGGTTCAAAAAATCAAATTTTTTTTTATAGCTTTTTATAGCTTTTTTTTATATAGGTGAGCATCAACACGGATAGCCAAATGTATGGTGCAGGCATCGTTGATTAAAGATACATATAACATTTTTATGATTTAAATGCACATAAAACTGTAAATACGTTTTTCTCAAAACTACTTTTTTCGACTTGGGCGAAATCATAACTCGAAAACTATTGCTCCGATCAGTCTCAATTTTTTTTTAGCTTTGTAAATGCAATCTCTTGAGCATCATGTAGCCTCATGTAGTGTAGCCATCATGTAGTTTGATTGGATGCAAACATTTTTTTTAAAAACAATTATAAACAATTACAAACAGTTATAAATAACTATAAAAAATTCAAAAGTGCGCCATTTCTACAAAAATCAGTTCAAATAAAAATGCCTACGTGATTCTATAGTTAATTATATGTCAGTAATGAACTTTGTTTCCTTTTTGATCCAGGTCTCATTGTTTGCGCTAAATCTTTTCGCCGGTTTATCAATTAAAAAAAAAGGCTTATTTGAAGATCGGCGCTATCGCCGCCATTTTGTATGAAAATGATAATAAAAAAATTTTTTCTCATACTTCAATGTGTGTTTAAAAAAGTCCTTTACGGAAATTTCCTACTCCCGTTCCAGGTTTCCGAAAAAAAATTGTCAAAAAAAGCCTTATTTTTCGACCGTTACTGTGGTGTTACCCCTTAATGCAACAGGCAACTATATACCTCCTTTTATGGTGTTCCCACGAAAAAATTGGCAGGATAGAATGTTAAACAATGCTCAAATAGGCACATGTGGTAGCACACATCATAGCGAATGGATAACTGGAGATAATTTCATAAAGTTTATGCATCATTTAAAAAAATAGACCAAATGTTCTCTGGAATTGCCATGTCTTATAATAATGGACAGTCAGGGATATTCACATATCGATTCCATCTTTGAACTATGCAAAAGACGATGAGATTCATCTTTTGACAATCCCTCCTCATATTTCTCACAAGCTGCAACAACTAGACCGAACAGTTTATGGCCCTTTGAAAACTTATAATTCTGCGTGTGTTTATTTGATGGTTCAACATCCTGGGAAAATTATAGCTATTTATGACATAGCAGAATGCTTTGGTCACGCTTTTACCCGATCATTCACTCCTCGAAACATTCAAAGTGGGATCAGAGTAACAGGCATTCATCCATTTAACCCTGAAATATTCACCGAAGATGAATTCCTATCACCGTATGTCACCGAGAGACTTTATGAAGACGATATTCAGATAAGTCCATTTACGCAACAACCCACAACAAATAAGGAAAATATATCCATTTGTGGAAATGCTTCTTCAGCAATAAACCAAAATGCAAAAATACCTGAAATTTACACAAATAAAAAAAGTAAACAATCTAGTGAGCAGCAGCAAACTTTAGAAGACGAGCATAACATATCACCGCTGACACTACTAACGTCGATTTCAAGTGTTTCTTTCTTGAAATCACCAGAAGAAATCAGGCCATTTCGTAAGAAAGGCAACACTAAAATACTAACCGACACTCCAGTTGAAAATAAAATAGAAGAAGAATTAAAACAACGAATAAAAGTAACTCGAACTCAAAACGTTAGGCGAAATTTACACAAACTGAAAAGGAAGTCCCACCATCGCCTGTTTCCTTTGATGACCAGAATCAGTACACGTCAAGTTGTGAGTCCAAGGAATCAGATTCAACTGAAACTCTAAACTGTGATGATTCGATCATTGTCAACGTGCCTTCTATTCGAAATTTGCTTCATCGCTATGTTGGTCAAATATAATCAATGATGCAAGGCAATCTCATTGTCCGTTTTGCCAAAAAAATCAACAATCAAAAGAAGATATTTAAGAAATCAGTAGATATCAAATAGTTAAAAAAAATTGGTAATCCTACTTTTAAGTCGACCAGGAAACGAACGGTGAGCTTTGAATTTCCGAAATCGTTACGTTTATTTAATTTGGGCTGAGAACCGACCATTTTTTGAACTAAGGATTAAAAATTTAAAATGCGTATTATTAGAGCTCAAAAAGTTAATTTATGTAATTGGAATAAATTTTAATTTGTTCTTTGCACAAGTTACACCATTATCTGAGTTTAATTATTGAAATTAATGTGAGCTCGAAATTGTTTTCGGTAACTGCTATTTATAATAAGTTACATTACGAACTTAAATGAAGGGTTAATGATTGAGGATTGGTTTTATATACGTGGTTTTCAAGCTCCATCTTTAATTTTGGGGTGACTTGTTCCTATAGGAACATGCCTCTCCTAAGGTGGGATCAAGTCTCCCAAGCAAAGGTGATACTTGATCACTTATTACAATTTTGTTATTGTTACTTTACTCAAAAGTGATCTACATTAACACGTAAACTTCAGCTTTGTATGCATCTACATTACTTTGGCTTTCAAATGTATGCTAAAACTAAGTGATATTTCCTTTTTCTAGTGAGATATAGCTAGAATAAAAAACTGGGATCAAGTGTACCCAGTTTCTCCTTTAGTTGCCGAGCTATGGGCTTTTGAATAATTGACAAAAATTGATGAAAGGTTTTTTTGGGAGCCGATTCAGAGATTCGAAAAAAAATCTAAAAAACATTAAATATAATGATTGGTATAGGAAATTAACTGTTCTTTTTAATTTTGAAATTAGATTTGAAAAACAATTTTTTTTCTGTGAAAAAACCGGAAGTAAAAACTTCAACTCCTTATTTGAGTAATTTGGACCAGGTTAATTTTGTTTATTTTAATATCAAAACAAAGCTTAAAGTGTACTTATTCAATGATAAAAGTTTTAGAATGGTATGGCCAGTAGTTTAGGAGGTATGTGAATTTTAATACGTACAAGTCGTACGAGGCGTAGTATCGAGAGCTTGCTAGGGACAGCTAATGAGTGAGAAGACAACACATTTGGAGTAAAACTATTATATATCACTTTATCACTTACACATAGAGGATAAAATATTAACCATTGCTAATGTCAATTTACGTAAAAGAAAATACTTGTTTATGGAAAAATGAACTAATTTCATAATTTTTACAATTTTACTCTCGTTTCTTAAACTATTTCTTTTTTTAATTACTGGAAGTGCTTCTACGACCAGTTTTTTCCTGAAGCTTCGGCATTAATTGTTTTTTTGCTAATATTCTTGGATTTTTTATTAGGTATTTAACCTTCCGATGAAATTTCAAAATGAATGTATTGAAACATCGATAGCCGCACGAAGACACAATACACAAAATTAAGACTATTTAACTTATCAACGAAAGTAATAGTCACTGCAAGTGCTGAGCAATAACTCGAAAAATAACGGAAAATTCAAAATGGCCTGGCGTCATATATATTATATAGGCGCCATATATTTTAATTAGGTTTTTATGAGAAAATAAAACCTTTTTAAAATAGGAGATGGCATTACTAATCACATTTTGATATCAATTTTTGTTAGCTGTACCAAGCAAGCTCTCGGTATCACGCTTTACACGACTTTCATATATTGAAATTCACCTACCTCCTAAATTGCTAGCCATTCAATTTTAAAAATTTTATCATAAAATAAGTACACTTTAAGCTTTGTTTTGGTATTAAAATAAACAAAGTTAACCTGGTCCACATTGTTCAAATAACAAGTTGAAGTGTTTACTTCCGGTTTTACACAGGAAAAAAAATTGTTTTCAAATCTAATTTAAAAGAACAGTTAATTTTTTCAAAATTTTTTTCGAATCTCAGAATCGGCTTCTAAAAAAACCTTTCATCAATTTTGTCAATTATTCAAACGCCCATAGCTCGGCAACTAAACCTCATAGAAAAGAAAAATTGCATACCCACGTTCATATTCTCTAGAAGTACCATTATGCACATTTTGAACGAAATCCAGAGACTCGACTTTTTTTCGTTGTCCGCTTCACGTGAAATGCCCCTATAACTTCGTGACGCGATATTTCTCCAGAAATCTCCATCTTCTAATCACATCCTCCAGTTAAAAACAAATCTACAACTATTCACTACTAATAAAGACTGTCTCCTTACTTTAAATATCTATGTGGATTTCAAACAACTAGATCCTGAAAATTTGCTTCACTTGGCTCACAAAAGTAGATACTCGCAATCTAACATAATCTCCAAATTCCTATTAATTGAAATCCAACCGCCCTAATGTTGCAGTAAAAAGTTTAAAGGAAAAAAAGCTAGCATTCTGTGGAATAAATTTCTACCGCAGCTCTTTAATACGATTACTTACTAACTGTATTCTGCCTCATAATCACAATGGTAACTGTGTAGAAAGGACTTGCAAACATGCCGCAGGCTCGGAGACTATGGACTTAATATTCAATGGGATACTTTATGGAATCCGATAAACTAGGTTCAGGAATTATACTTGAACCTGGCGTAACTTAATATTCTGCTCGCCAAGTATTCGTAAAAGTACAGATTGTGTAGAAATTCAAGTAGAATGGTTTGTTTGAATATTTGAAATGTAACATATGTGATTTAGACAAAATTGCAAAAATAGAAATTTAAGCTCCAATGAGATTATAATATGCTCAAAAGTAACTTTGCTCAAAAGTAACATATTTGACAATCAATATATTTTCAACTGCGAAATTTTCATCGAATACACATCTCATTCCTCTAAATATTCATATATGACATACTAAGAAAATAATTTATTATAACGAAAAACTGTGAAACGATTTCATATATCACTGTTCCCACTCAGAGGGTCTTTTCGAGAGGATCTAAAATACGATACGATTGTGTCTACGAGGTAGAAAGCTTAATCTTGGCATCAACATGAAAGATTTCGATCACACTCGTTAACCCTTCGACTGTAGCCCGGAATCGGCAATAAATTTTCCCCGGGGTTGAAACTTGTTCATATCCCTCGTGAGTGGGATCGACCGACAACGACAGGATATGAAATAGATATTGTTTCTCGACATTCGGTCCATATTTCAGTTACGTTTTTCAGTGGTCGAGACGATTTGTATTCGTTCACATTCACTTTTTCATTGCTACGGAATGGTGGCATTCGCGATGAATCTCATTCTTTTGGAGAAAATCGTTTGTGTCAACGCTAGGATGCAGTCGTGGAACCATAAATTTTTCTCTGGTCATAATGTGATTTCACCACGAACTTAGTTGACCATTTTTATTTGTTTCCGCCTTTTTATCAAGTCGAATACAACTGAAATGGGAAAATGCTTTCGTGGATATGATTTATGGTGATGATTTTATTCACGCCGTTGTGACACAAGCGATTACTCATGAAAAAAGTATATATGTACATACTTCACTGCTGATTGTAAGAAAGAAAATGTATTCAGCAGCGAGCTGGCCATCTCAAAGATTTTCGGTATTTTTTATTTAAGTGCAAGACCAACATGCCATTGAAGGCAGATAGTTTGTTCTGAGTCATATGTTATGCTCATGCGATATCTAACAATCACGTGTGTAAAAGCTGCTGCTGGCTTTGAGTACTACTCATCATGAAGATAAATACTACTCATCCAGTTGCGTGAATTCCAAGCTGACAATAAAATACGTTTGGACATTCAAGAATCCAAAATAGGAAGCTTTGATGATCTCTAACTCATTTCGTTCATCAAATGTAAGTTGCCCGTTCCATGCAGATAAAATTTTAATGAATCTTAAATATAGAGCACATCCAAACAATATCTTTTATCAATCTGGCAATTGATTTTTCTTCCCAGACTAGTTTCTTCTTAGTAAGCCATATTCTTCTTCTCATACATCCAGATACTTCCATGAGAAACTCAATCATAATGGTACTATGCCAATTTGTACTCACCCACTTTTGCTAGTCCTTGGATAAAATCAATTATATGTCTTTCTACATGGCAACGACTCTGTTTTTCAGTATTTCGAGATCTTTTGCAGAGGCGTTGAAATTTCTCACCAAGATTATTCTTTTTTGTACAATACATCATTATCTGATTCGATGCTTGATTTAACTCTGATATATTCTTTGTGGGACCTGAATTGTTCCCCTGACATTTACAACTTTTTCAAAAAAATTCTTGACAATTTTTTTTTCTTGACTAAAAATTTTTTATCTTTGTGATTCAAATTTTCAAGGGAGAGTAGATTAAAAGCTTTTTTATAATATCAAAATTTAATCATAATTCATAATAAAAGAGTTGATGAATCACAATAAAATAAGTTGATGAATCACAATAAAATAAGACCTATTGCGACTCTAATACTTTCAGTGTGAATATGGTTGTAATAAAAAAGTAGCCGTGTAGTCAAAAATACAGTTACTTATTCAATATTAATCGCTCTCATTTCCAAATTCGCAGTGTGGATTTGAATGAATTAATTTAATTTCAGGTTTTATACCATTTTCGAGTCAAATTTATGGAACAAACCCATAATATTTTCAAGTCTAATTTATTTATTTATTCAAATCTCATTTAACAGAAAATCCAATTATAAAATGAGATACAAAAACTAACAAAAATCATTAATATAAAGCAGAACAAAGGAATAAAAATTATAAAAAAAAATAGAAGAAAAAGTAAAGAGAAAAATGCAGAATAAAAATAACTAAGAGGTTACGTTAACAAATGAATAACATGTTTTTTAAATATTGAAAAGACAAAGACAAAGAACCAAACTGATGCTCATCGTGGCTTCTAAGTATCCTAGATACTGGTGAGTTAAAATACGCAAGATCACGCGCAAAAGGAGTGAGGAATAGCGATTGAGTTCTAACCAGGCGATCAGACACACGTAAGAAATGACACACGCAAATGTTGGAAGAGAGTAAGCCATGATGAAGCTGCGGGTACTCAGCAAATTGAGATTTAAGAAAAGCAAACGGTCATCATAAGGATGATAAGCAACATGAAGCTTGTACAAAAGGCAGCGAGTAAACTTACGCTGAACAGATTCAACAGCATTAGACAGGTACACGAAACGAGGAGTAATATTCAACAATGCTACGAACAAGTGTAGATATTGGTTGCAAAGCGAGAGCAGCGCAGAACGATACCAGCTACTTTTGAAGACTTAGCAACAACATAAGAAACACGCAGATCAAATTTTAACTTCGGATCAAAGATGATGCCGAGGTCTTTATGTTGATTTACATGCTTCACAAGACTATCACTAAAAAAATATTTAAAGGAAATGGGAAAAAGACATCATCATAGGACAAAGACATCACGAAACACTTGGAAACATTAAGAGCAAGGGAGTTAGCAGAGCACCAATCACTTAAAACAAAAAGATCGGATTGTAACTTACAACTATCATGTTGTGAAGCGACAGCACGGAAAATTTTAAGGTCATCAGCATACAACAGAGAGTCAGACTGAAGGTTACAAGGAAGGTCATTCATAAACAATGTGAAAAAGAGGGGACCAAGGATGGAACTTTGGGGAACACCAGAAGTAGGAAAGAAATGGGAGAAAGAACAACCATTAAACACAACACGGCAGACGCGATCATGGATGTAGGTAAAAAGCCAGGATGTAAGGGAACTGGAAACACCAAAATTACAGATCTTATCTAACAGCACTGAGTGGTTTACCCTGTCAAATGCTTTCGCAAAGTCAGTGTAAATCACATCAGCTTGAAGACCATTGTCCAAAGTGTACGCGACGAAGTTAGTGAATTCCACTAAATTCGTAGTCGTTGAACGTCCTTAGATGAAACCATGTTGCTCTACAGAAAATAAGTGACTAAAAGCACTATGAGTTCTGTCATGAACAATCCGCTCAACACTGAGAAAACACATGGCGCCAGACGCCATAATTTATAGACTTCTGGCGCCATGTACATAGTCGATTTAGGGATTGTAATAAAATATAGCGCCACACGCCATAATACATGGCGAAAAGTACATAGGTCTACACGCCATGTACTATAGTCCTCCACGCCATGTACATGGCGTGGCGGACTATATTACATGGCGTGGAGGACTATAGCACATGGCGTGGAGAACTATAGTGCATGGCGTGGAGGACTATACTGCATGGCGAGGAGGACTATAGTACATGGCGTGGAGGGCTATAAGCATAGCGTCTGCTCCTATGTACTATGGCGTGTGGCGCTATATTTTATCACAAACCGACCATGTACATGGCGCCAAAAGTCTATAAATTGCTTTTTCAGTGCATCTGATGGCGCCAAAAGTCTATAAATTGCTTTTTCAGTGCATCTGATATGGAAAATACATATTTGCCGAGCCCAGGCGAAAGCTGGCGAGCCCAATTTTGGGGACGGTCCCGCCGGCGCTCATGCGACTTCCGATCGGAGTGGGTTTTGAGCACGAGTCAACGCGATTTCGTGACGAGCTGTCAAATGCCGTCCACATGTTGACGGTCTCGTCTGACTTCGGCTCAACAACAAAAGGCCACGAGCCTTCTAACTTCTGAACATCTGAGGATAGAGCAGTTGATGATAGGTGATGGAATTCACCTATCATCAACTGCATCAAAGACCACATCATATCCTCTGTTATACTCAAGAAGCTTGCTGATATTTATACATCTCCTCACACAGCATGGCTGCAAGTTATAATTGTAGTGCCATGAGCCATATTACATGGCTCATGGCACTATGTAATATGGCGTGTGGGGCCATAATTTCTGCGCCATGTAATTATGGCGCTGGGAGCTATACTGCATGGCTCAGGGTACTATGTACATAGCGTGTGGCACCATAAATGCTGCGCCATGTAACATGGGACGACGCGCTATGTAGATTCTGACATTATGGCGCTGGGAGCCATATTGCATGGCTCAGAGTACTATGTACATGGCGTATGGGGCCATAAATAATGCGCTATGTTACATGGCTCTGGGCGCTATGTGGATTTTTTTCAGTGAAGCAACTTCCGAAAGCAGGACTAGAGGGATATAGGACGGTGGTTGGCCACATTGCCAATGTCTCCCGATTTTAAAATCGGAAAAACATTGGCAGCTTTCCAGGTAGAAGGAAAAACACCAACAGACAAACTTAAATTAAATAATATAGACAAAGGTACACATAAGGAAGATGCAAGAGACTTAACAAACAAATTAGGAATGCCATCTGGGCCGCTGCTTGCTGAGTGATCCAACGAGGATATTAAGATTTCCACCTCCAGAGGATTGGTCATCACAAAATTCTCATGAGAAAACACAGCCGCCGAAGACCTGTAAAAAGAAGTATTGGTTCACATGACGAAGGTCCTCGGGACATACTGAGCCATCTCTTTAGAGCTTGAAACTCTTCTTACCTCCTTGCGTCGTGGGCACCTTTTAGGTTCAGAGATTTAGCCCTCCATGGCTAATCATATTTTCTTTAAGATACTTTAAGGATGATGTAATAACTATGAGTCTGCTCCACATCTCCCAAAAAATCAAACATAAAACAAACATAAAAATTAATCTATCAGTCTTAAGGATTTCTGTATAAGGCTATCAGCATTGCAGAAGCTACATAAAATGTGATATCAATCCCTGATTTCGCCGTTTACTTCACTGTTTCACTATAAATGACGCTATTCTTTATTTTAAAAATATCAAAAATAGTCTGCAAGATTTGTTTTCTGAAAAAAAAATATTATAAATCTAATCTCGAATCTTCGCTCTCCCAAATGTCCTTGCAGTCTAAACCTAGCACCTGAAAAAATTGCTTTAACAAACATTACGAGCATTATTTACACTACTCACTCTCAAAACAACGATAAATTCATTCACAATGGTTTAGTGTACAAAAAGGATTAAATAAAATTAAATATCAGCTCAACCAGAATGAGATTTGTGAGCTGTTGGGTCGAAAAGCTCTGTCTTCCGGTTGAATCCGATTCATTCGAACGTAAAATTGAAAATAAACGGTTGAAATGACCGAATCGAATTGATCCTTTGCATGGTGTGATTGGCTGGAATGAGGAAGTGGTTCGTAACCAATCAGCATTCAATGATATACATTCATGTCTACTCATTCCACAAACGAAGGTTCGTTCGCAGGCCCGTCGAAGAAATCAGACTATCATTGGAGTTATTGTTGTTTCAGGGACGTTTCATTGATGCGTTACCAGCAGCATATCCGTTTCCACAATTCGTATAAACATCGAAAATTAATTGCACATTTCGCTTAATTCGAATTTGAGCACGACAGCATCGAAAAGATTGATCAGCATGATTTCCAGTAATTTTCATTAACGGGTTTTGGTTTGGTGATTGATACAGCGGTGGAAGTTGAATGAAGTGTGCTTATTTGGTGAATTTTCAATTACATGAAAGTATTTCAGGAGTTGTATTAAATGATTGTCAAATGGTTTTCCGTTTCGATGTGTTTATGCTGAAAATACGTCGACCAGACAATCTGAGAGAAAGAAGAAGAATGCGGCCCATAAAGTCCTGAGTCTTAAACCAAACTTCGCGAAAAATCTATCGACTATCTGCTGCACGCACGATTCTTGAAAAACTCCGTATAAATCGTTAATAACCCCGAAGCCTTTCTAACACAGATCACAAGTGCTTTTACCACGGCATATCAGGAAGTTGCAACTTTATTGAAACATGCAAGAGCGAACAGGCGAGTCCTGGCGAAGGAAAGTCATTTCGCTTGAGGGACTTTCTAACTTTCCTTTTTAAACGATATGGCATATCCTAGCGTTTCGCAATGATGTTTTTTTTGCACGCTAGTCAACTCAAGATCTCGCTTAAGTGCACACTATTAGTAGTGGAAAGTAGACAAGTTGAGTAGTTTTATTTCAGGATATTCACTCTTATCCGTAATATTAGTTTAAGTTCTCCCTGCGTTCGTTCTCCTTGTGTTTTTCCCCAGTTTGGCTTAGTTCATACCAATCTGACCCTTCGTCTTTCGTCACCGGTACAAGTGCTTTGCTTTCTTTCGTTGGTGTAGTTGTTCTTTCTTTGCCGCTCGTTGCTTGCTTTGATGATGAGTTCCGGTGAAGTCTTTTCCGGAACGCCCGCCGTCGTATACTCGTACATGGATGAACTCTTGTTACCGAGACATTAAACGAAGTAGTATCATTCTCTGGATGAGACATGCTTCGTTTGCGAGCATTAATTATGGAAATACTGTTGTTCAGTATCTGAGAGTTAACTTACGCTACTGTTATGGCTCTAGATGAGATTGTGAGTTTTTTTGTCCGGGAAAGAGATATGGAGTAGATGATACTTAGTCTAATTACATATATGAGCGCGATACTAAAACATCAATCACAAAGTTTAAAATCGCACGCTTAAGAGTGTACTGTTTTTAATTAATATAGTGAAGACGATGTTCAGGCGAAAACAACACTTAGATTGTGTTCGAGTATAAACTAAAAAATTGATTAAATGAGATGTAAATTAATAAAAGACGAGAATTAAGAAAATAAAAATACTTAATATAATAAATAATAAATTGCTTAATTTTGAATTGCATTGCTCAATACATTTAAAATAATGAAAATCATTCTAATCAAGCTCACGAACAAAATCAACCTTTTTCCCGAGTTTAGCTTTATCCTTCAATTTGTAAACTAAACTGCTTAAATTTTTTTAACTGATTTTTCAAAGAAATAGCATTAGAATCACTTTGCCCGAATATTCATATTCGGCGCAGGTTATTTTATATTTATTTACTTATTATACTCTTATTCTATGGATTTTTTTGGTGAAAAATAAATATTGAAAAAGAAAATTGATAATAGGTGTGTTGTTTTGCTCCGGTGGAATAGAATAATTGTGCAAAAAAAGCGATCCATCACAGAACGGCTGATGCATTCATTGAGCTTTCTATAGGTTGCTGTAATCGCTGTGGTAGCACAAAACAGATGGAAATGAAGGGCGAAAATAGGCCGAAACACAGAAGTGCGAATTTTTCGAAGGGGGCGGCGTACGTCTATGTAGAATTTTGCATTTGAATATGGTGAACCAAAATGCACAGACGAACGCCAACCAAGGCACCGACCTAATTAATTTTTTTGTCTTTGGTATTTTTAAATCCTGCTCTACGAGGATTAGGCTGGCTTATCACAATACATATCAGCCATCAACCTAATCCAAGCAGACTTAATTCAACCTAGTAGTGATGACTGCGGTTGGCATCAGTACATCACTACTCTGTGCTGGATAGAAGAGCAAAAAACGCGCCTAATGTCTGTGTTTAGCTACGAGAGATTCGTGAAAAAACTTCATTCAAATCATTGTTTCTGTAAAAAAATCGTTCTTTGGGAAAAAATGACCACCTGTCAGATTGCAATTTTGAAATTTATCATTCTACCTGAACGGTAACCCTCCACTAAATCTACTTTCAGCAGTCAACATTTGTAATTTCGAAAACATGCAACCGGATCGATGGTTGGATTAAAATGAAATTTAGGATTTATTGGTATTCAGTATGACCAGGTCTGGTAGAAGTTTGGTGATTATGCTGATGACACATTGACATATATCGCGACAAAATTAAAGCCTTCTGCCTCATTTTTGAATAAAACTCCTAAACGGCAACAAGGCCGTTATCCGTTGATCATAATTGTAATTATTGTTCCTGTAATCAACTTCTTGTAATTTTCCTTTTTTTTTTGAACGGGTGTCGAAAAACCTTCATACGTATCCTACGAAAATCACAGGATTATGTGAGATTCGACTCACTAAAAAACATCACCCGCTGACCACAGGAATCAGAGTTGGAACCGCTTTTGCATTAGTTCGACTCGGCTATGCAACTAGCACTCAGAACAGAGAGATTTAAGGAAATATACGAAATTTAGTGAAGCAATTTTACTACAAAGGTAAAATCTATAATTAGAGAAAATCGAGAGAAGTAGTACCTCAGATATTCCCTTTGGTGTCTCCGATACCTAAGATATAGGAGCTTTTGGAAATAATGTGTCAAATAAATTACTATCTCTATCTCCATCGTACACATGACCAACTCTGTTCGCGGAGTAAAAGTCTGTCAAATTTGCCCATAGTTTTCCTTAACGCTCAGATTCAGGCAAATTGCTTCACTTCTCACTGCTGTTTTCATTTCCTTATATCTCTCTCTGCTAAGCACTGGCACCACAGATATAAGAGAGAATGGATTAGAAATCGAACGAGATTAATGTGCCAATTTTCGACTTTCTGTTTACTGGTGTGAGAATGAGGTACGGGTGCCTATGTGAAAAAACCACGAGAGATCGCCATTTTGAACGTCGTTTGACATTTCTTTCTCAGAACCGGCGAGTGGAAATTAAAATGCTTTTTGTTAATGAAATTCATTATGATTTCACACAAAAACTATACGAAATTGATGCCAAAAGGTTTATTTTACTTACGCGAAATACGAAATCCCCTGCGAAGCACTTCCGTAGTTACTTTTGCAGCCTGGAACGCGGCACTTCATTATCGCACTATTTTAACATTTTTGACCGCTAATTTATTCGCGAAACCGACACAAATTATTGCGCACAAACGTAGATTCACGTTTCCATCGAATATACCGAAAAATTTTCAAATTTTATTTGATAAATTTTGACTAAATGTCAATGTTTTCAGTTCCCGACACAAATCAAACTGACATTGACGTTTCTTTCCGTGTTGCCCGTTGCACGCTTTTACACCGATCTGGTGTTCCCAGCATTAAGACACAGCATTAAGGCTTTTCGGTTGTGAGTGCGGTAGAAAGGGGTGCACTGAGCGGCATTTTTGTGAGAGAGCAATGTTGTGCGTGTATTAAAAAAGGCACACTTACGTATGGGTACACGGATAGCCATTTCGTATCCATATTCTTTCATATCTATGACTGGCACCTATCAAGTGCCCCACGACTAGTCCGTTAGTTAGTTAGTTGTCCATGCTTCCATTGTGCTCGTAGCACAGCGTTCCTTCCAAAGCTCAAGCGTTCGCACTCATGCTTGAGCGGCTGCTACCTCTCTTCCCACTTCTAAGCTATTCAGAAAGATCTCCCTGCGCTCGTTCGCTAATAAATGGACTGCAAACACGGCGTTACCTGATAACGAACGGTAGCTGCTGGCGATTCATGGCGCTCCTCTACGTTGAATGCTTTTCATTATTGCTCGATACTTTGCAAATTTTAAGACGGTGGCCCATATCTCCGCATTATACAGCAGCGTTGAATGAGCCGCCGTCATAAGCTGTGAACACATAACAGCGGCGTTGTCGCAGCGGCACCGCAGGGGGAGGCGTGAATGCCGCAGTTGAATTTGGTGAACCACAATGCAGCGACAATGTCGCTGTCAATGCAACCAAGGCACCAACCAAATTCATTTTTTTTTCTTTTGTATTGCTAAATCCTGTTGTACGAGGATTAGGTTGGCTTATCACAATACATATCAGCCATTACTTGTCTATTCCACCAGACTATTCAACCTAATTCAAGTAGACTTAATTGAACCTAGTGTTTATGCCAACCTACAGTTGGTATCACCGCTAGCGATGCGGAAAACTTAGAAATTTGGCAAATTCTGCCGCTGCGGCAAATTCGACCGCAGGCATTGTGGGCATTACCATACAAAACAGTGCATTCTAATTTTTTGACTGCGATTCGCCGCAGCCCACTGCAACAAATCGATGTAGTGTGATTAACCTAATAAGCAGTTTGCGTTTACTCGAACTAGGACCGGGAACGTTCACCAAGAGTCTGCTCAGCGAGACTACAGTCCCCAAAGTTCTATCGCATGCTTTTTGTATGTGCTCCCCATAAGTCAGCTCGGAGTCAAGAGTCACACTGAGATACTTCGCAGATTTTTTGGTCTCTTATACTTCGGAATGGACTGTCATGCGTATGATGGCTGGTACCCTTGTTTTTGTCAGTTTTTGAGCTTTTTGAGAGTTTTCCATTCAGCCTTAACCTAATTACTTAATATAATTTTAGCTGAGCAAGGTGGGTGTTTCTGGAGGTAATGGCAGCTGCCACATTATCAAAGTAACCTACCAAGAGCACATATTCTGGCATTTCCAGAATCTGTCTCGATAGTAGAACCTCGTGCTGCTCCAGCAGTAGTATTTTTCCCGATATTTCCCTGCTTCGTCCCATATACAAGACGGCGGTTCTTCAGATAGTCTCGAATCATGGCCAACAGGTAGTCCTGTACCAGAAAACTCCAAGTGCCTTTACGTCATTAAAAGAAAATAAGCGTATGGAAACCGTTAGAAAGACGATTTTCGAAGAAAAGTAGAGTAAATGGGTAGATTTTCAATTCCTGCTGATCCAAACGGTCTTCTTATTACAACCAATTTGGATTTCCAAGAAAATAATTTGCATGAGTTTAAAAATTTTAGGAAGTAAAACATAAATTATTTTCATTATAGGAACCTCATCATAGTAAAATTTGATTGGCAGCATCTCATAGTATGAAAATGATGAAAATACTCAGTACTGGCAACACTTTTTTAGCACTGCTACCAAAAGTGTACCACAACACACTCTATGACTTTAATTTTTATCCGGTAGCTGCATCGGAAGTTATAAAGTTTCCAAAACTTTTAGCTGTTTACTTTATGATAGTTTAATGGTAGTATCTGTTGGTATGCAATATAACGAAAACGACTGGTGCTGGCAACATTTTGCTAACAGCACAGTCAAAAATAAACCGAATCTTCTTCCCGTTGAGGTCAAATCATCCTGTAAATGATATTTATATTGGAAGTTATAGTGATAAAATTTTTTTAGAGCTATTGTTAAATTGTCTAATGCTCATTTTCATGTACACGGTCATTATTATTATTTTCGAGATAGCTGTCATTTGAGCATTTAATGGTAGAATCTAGAAGTAGCCAGAACGTATAAAATTACCACAGCTGGTAGCCCTATTCCAATTTTTCCAACCTTTCACTAAGGTTCATCTACCGTGTGAAATACAATAAAAAATCTGATAACTGTATTAGAAGTTATAGGGCAACATTTTTTATTTTTCTTACCAATTTTTTAAAATGGCACCACTACCACAGGGTTGTTCACATTTTCAAATAACTTCTGACAGATTGGGTCCTAGTAAAAGAAAATACAAAATTTGGAGTGCTAAAAGTAGAGGTAATGTGAAATTGAAAAATTTCGAAAATTTTACTGGGTAGACTAAGCAAAAAATTTATTAAAAAATGCAAAAAAAAATCAGGCTGTTATTTGATTTGAACGTATTCCGTTTACGTACCATATACATACGTATTTTTACTAATGTTCGAAGAACAATAGTATTAAACTCGTTTCGCCGAAAATTCATATTTCTTTATTTATATATATATATATATATATATATATATATATATATATATATATATATATATATATATATATATATATATATATATATATCAGCAAATCGGTTAATAGAAGTAATCTTTGGAGTGGCCGATCCGATTGAGCTGAAATTTTCGGATGTCGTAGATGTATATAGTAGGTAGGTCCATAACTTGTTCGAATTCAGTTATCTTTAACCTTTTGGCGGCGGCGGGCATTTTAGTGAATTTTCAGGTACTCCTATATTTCCAAGCAGTGTAAAATTTTTGTAACAAAAAGTATTGGAAATAAAAGCTTATTATGTTTTAGGTTTGCCCATGACAAAGAATTGGAAATTTTGAGCCGTGTGTGGGTGCTGAGTGCCTAAAAGTGGGCAAGGAATTTTTCTCAAATTTTGATTTGTCATAACTTCTGACAGGAACATTCGATCATCGTGAAATTGATAGAGCGTATTGATGTAGGTTAGAACTTAGCACACATGGATTTTCAAGGTAGTGCAAGTAACCCTGTAGCTATGGCAGGCTCTTAAAAAAATCCTTCAAATCATCGACCTTCCTGAAAAATTTTTGCTTTTTGCCAAAAAACTCAAATCATTGATAAATCTAAATTTTTGTCCATCACGTCAGATTAAAATTTTCCAAATTCCGATTCGCACAAGAACGGCAGCCCATCACCAAACTACCTCTATTTTCAGCACTCGAAAGTTCTGTTCACGAGAACTGACGACCGGGTTATCCGATCATAGTGAAATTTACAGGACATGTTAATATTAGCTAGGACCAGGTCTGATAGAAGTGATTTTGAAATGCGGGCAACCCTGTGCCAATGGTACCATCTTGAAAAATCACTGAGAAAAATAACCGTTTTTTGGCCTATAACTAACCGATTCAGCCATCAGATTTTGACAAAATTCATACAATACTTGGATGTTACTCTATGTAACAATTGATGAAAATTTGGCTGAACAATTAGAATAGAGTTGCCAGCTATGGTGATTTTTGTCTCCTAAATCTTGCAAATTTGCTCAGCAAAATAAAGCTTTTTTCCCTATAACTTCCGGTCCAGTGTAGAAATCAGAACGAACTTCACGCAGTAAATGAACCTTAATAAGAACCAAATGTCGTAGAAATTTCGTACGAAAATCATGAAAGGGCTGCCAGCTATGACCATTTTGTAATTTTGTTTAATTTCTTTACTGAGCGATTATGTCATTAGATTTGCAAATGGAAATGATCCTGCAATGAAAATTAACAACAAATATTAACGCTTTAAAAACTTGAAAAGTTTTGAGGGTGGTAACCTTAAAATTCTTTTCACCCGTATGACGTCCAGCGCAGTGATTCAATTGAAACGAAATTTATTGTTTGGGTTTAACTTAACGTGAAGCAGATTTGGTATATGTTTTGCTTTGCTGCTTACACAGGGTAACCAGCATTAGCCATTTCCGTAAATATTGCACCAACAGATGCTTCAAATTACGTACTCATATGCAAAGAATTTGCAATAAAAATAAGAAACCAATTTCGAAATTTTCCGAGTTTTGAACATTTTTTGGATGGCAGCCTCAAACAACGTTTAACCGCTGAAATTTTCGATAAAATCCTGCGATGAGAACGAAATTCAGAGGATAAGTTGATTTGAGTATGAGTTTGTTATGGTAAACTTATTGCTGCTTCGTTCGGACTGCCGAACGGACGCTTCGTTCGGACTACTTCGTTCGGGTTGCCAGCACTGAACACTTTCATCATTTGTGTTATAGCTGAGTTTTGTTGCTTTGGATAAGGAATGGTTGATATGATTCTACAAAACAGTGTTTTACGTCTTTCCACACTTTTTTTGTCACTCAAAGGAAATTTCTTCGAAAATTAGTTTTCTAGCGGTTCAGGTGCGCTAGAGTTTTTTTATGTTTACGATCATTTTTAATGATCAGTTTACTCTGTGCGAAGTTACTGCAATCCAAAATCTTGCCCTGTTTTCCAAAATATTACCACGGTCAAGCTTAAAAAAAGTCACTTTTGATTTTGAACACTTATTTTTTTTCAAATATTTTTTTTTATTATATAAATATTGCCTAAGTGTTAAAGATATTGTCTTACATAGAGATATACATTTTTGGATAAAATGATTCTAATACTAATTTTCTTGGAGTACCTACCAATAAAAATATACAATTAGATTTGACCAGTATCTCAAACTCAAGTAGATGTTGGCATTATATGTAGCTTTAATGTGTATCGGACAACCGTCCGTTTTCACTAAGAATAGCAAAATAAAAAGTGTGAAATGTGGTGAAATTTTATAAAAAGAAGACTGAAATATAGATTCAAACAGCAATTAAAACATATTATAAACAAATTAAAGCATTCGATATCGACAATCCGTGCAACAAACTCAAGCTCCATTCAATCAATTCAATTTACCTGGCATTTTTACTGTTCATCCATTTCACAGATTCTCCTACATACAATCGATGCACAATCGTCCGTTTCTGAATTCCAGACGTTAATGAACCGTTTGTTAAATATTTCCAAGCAGACATTTTGAAATGATGCAATAAGACCATAATTTGTTGGTAGCATCAGCCATCACCAATCGTATCTGCAATGAACAAGAAACGAAGATAAATTAGTTGAGGCATCAAATTTCCCATGTTTGACAAGACGACAGGAAGGAAGCGCATGCCGGCGTTGGTGTGGCGGCGGTAGTAGAACGATGGGTAAAGTAAAGAGTGATTTTCGAGACAAAACATTTTGTGTTGAAAGGAAAAAGCACTTGGGCCAATGCTCAAGAAGGAGATCGGCCAATATTGATTGTGAGCAAATAAATTTTGAAATATATAAATTTAATTAATGTTTACTGGATTGCTGAAGTGGTCGATGATTGTTTTGGAGTGAGTAGTTGGTAGAACGGATTTGGGTTGAAATACTTGTGCATATTAATTTTGATGAAAGCAGTATCTTCATTGGAAATCAACTGGACTAGCATCGAACCTCTGCATGGATTGATTAACTTTCCTAAATTAAGTTATATTAAAAATTGAATTTCGAGCAGATTTGTTTTCTAGTTAGCCCACATTGGGCGCTCGAAATTTGACAGCATGCTTTCGCAGATTACTTACAAATGAAGAGTCAAGCTTTCTATTTTTCTTATTTCGTCTATTCTAAGGCCATGAATGAATGCATAGAGGCAAACAATTTTATGTCGGATAGGTCTTGATGGATCAAATTTAGCTAATATTCAAGAAGCTTTTATTTCTATACTACTCACTTTTACAAATCTTACTGAACAACTTTGAATATATTTCCATGAACACTTCTAGCTAATATTACAGGATTTGATCTGTGAAATTATTCTTTAGAGTCAAATACTTAACCTGACAAAAAATCAAAGCTCCGAAATCACAAGGGCTTTGAAAATTTCTCAGAGAAATATATCCTGTTTTTGCGAAAGGACTTTGCATCAAATACGCATTTCGTTTTTTCAAGCTTTCGGTCTTTTGTCGCCCACTTCATTCTGAACATGAATAGGGCAAATGAAGTGTATACAGGTATGCTCGACATTCGTTCGTTTGTTCTTTCATTCATTGATTTAATTCGGTGCGCTGTCGTCGTTGTCGTCGTTCCCAACGCTGCTATCGTTCATCTTGACGACACCGTCGTTGTCGTCAGTTCGTTGTCGATTGTAGGTTCACGTCGTTGAAATTCTGCGCTGTTGAATTTGAATTCCATTTAAAACACCTCATCAGCAGCAGGGTACTATCGATTTCACCAACAATTACCGACGCTAAATGCAAATCATTGGTCCTTTCCGTCCACTTGTCCCGAGCGAAATCAAGTTTCAAAGTCTGGAATTTAATTTTCCCCGAGGCAGATTTCTTTTGTTCAGGTCTCTGTTTCTGTGGATATGGATCCTGTACCAATCCAACCGGCTGGTGGTGTGATTAGGAATTGAAAACAGGACGATATGTTAAAGTCGATGCGACAGGCAAATTGGATAGAGAGAAAAAGCGTGCCCAGGGAATGGGTTGAAATGGAGTTCTCCGGAAGCTGGAAAGCAAGGTTTTGTTCCCAGATGCAGCAACCTGAGGATCTGCAGATTGTGGACTGTGTGATAAGTTTAGTTTGTTGTCTTTTCGAGTGCAATCCGATGTTAATGCGATGATAGCAGGTGAATCTGCAATCTCGTTGACGTTGAAAATAAGCTGGAATGTTATTGCTTTTGTGAATCCAATCAATTGGTGAGGACACAAACCGTGATTAGATGTTTGCCGGTAGATTCCGTAGGATTTAGGTTTCAGACAATGGCAAATGCGTTTAAGTTGGAAATTTAAGATTAGTTTGGTCTTTGGGGATTTGGTTGCAATTAAAATAGATGTTTTGGACGATAGACGTTTATGTATTCAATGGATTTAGTAGACATTTGATCAGGGTAGTGATTGTAGATTGTCAGGTTAGTGTATTTCGATTTGTCATTAAATCAATTGTATGTAAATGGTTTAATATTTGCTAGGACGCGCTTCGCATCGATTTTCACTATGTCGTTCAGCTTATTATTGACAGATTGACTTGAAACTAAATTACAAACTAATACATTTTCGGTGATTGAATAGCTTCACTTTTTTGTATTAAAATCAAAAGTGCATCCACAATTAAACATAATGACGCATTTACATAGACAAAGTTTTAGCGTATAGATTATGTTGACATGAGAAACACCAAAATGTTTGTTAAGTTTCTTTGATCTTATCGATCTGTAAAATAAACTAGCTGTATATTATTGAAAGGCCTTGGAGAAAATTTAAAAATGTCTGATACCGTTACTGATTTTCCACCTTCAAGGCTTCATCTTCTTTGGATACCAATGGAAGCATCATAGTAAATAAATTAAATAGACTGAGCGATAGTGTACATTTAAGGGGTTAGTCCACTGTTAAACTGCTCCAAATGAACTTTTTTTTTAAACAGCTACCAAAAAAAAACTATTCAAGATATCGATTTGAAATTTTACACGCATCTTTATTGAAGTTAAGAGCTAACATTTTCATTAGAAAAAATTATTAGAAAACAAAATGGCGGCCGCCCCAATGGATCGCCGCAGCACCGCCGAAAAAAAAAGCAAATTGCGCCTCGTAAATTCCTGGACAAAATAAGCATCTGTGAACAAATTATCAAAAATATTTCATTAGTTTTGAGTATAAAGGACTGCACGGGCCTAAATTTAGAGCCCTAAAGCGATTAAAAAAAATGTGGTATACTTTTGAATCAAAAAAATTAATAAAAAAAATTTTTTTAATCAAAAAAATGTTTCCCAGATCGTCAAAAAATTTTTTTTTGTTCTCTTTAATAACGTCTTTGTTTCTCTCACTTTGTTCCCTCTCTCAGCTCAACAATATACCAAATGCCAGCAATAGAATTCTGGATCTCGCTTTGTCCAATATCCCGAAATCATCACTTTTTTAAGCGCTGCTCTCTTTCCTTATGTTCCTCCTGATTCTCATCACCCCCCTATTATTCTGGAAATTTCTAATATTCGTTCTATGAGGAATAAAGTTCCATCTTTATTACGAGTCAACTTTCACAGGGCTGATTTCACCAGCATGGCAATTGAAATAAATAGAATTAACTGGTTTTCTTTTTTCGTGGCCTTGACGTTGATGATGCTCTGTGCAAGTTGTATGAACTTCCTATCTAACCTTATTCCACTATTCACACCAACTAATCGTCCTAATAAACCGAACGATGCTCCATGGTTCAGCAGTGAAGTTTCAATCGCACTTGAAGCCAGAAATGCAGCTCGTTACTTACATAAAAGATCAGGTTCACCTGTTGACCTTCTTTTGTGTAAGGATCTTCGCTCTAAAGCGAAAGAAGTTGTCAGGCAGGCGATGCGCTCCTACATTGCTGGCGTTGAAGCATCAATTAGAACCAATCACCCGAAATCCTTTTAGTCATTCATCCGTTCCTTGAAAAATAGTCCTAGTATCCCCAATGGTATGCTGTTGGGTGATACAGCTGCCTCCAATCCACAAGAAGTGTGTGAGCTTTTTGCTTCTTACTTTTCCACTTTTTTCTCACAACAATCCTCTTCTAATTCCTCAAATCTTCCCTCCACATCCTCTCCTGAATTGGACTCATTTCGAACGAACCCTCTTGAAATTGAACTTCTGTTGAACGATATCGATGCCAATACCGCTAGTGGTTCCGACGATATTCCAAATATCCTGGCTAAATCTCTTTCATCATCTCTGTGCGTCCCTCTTTCTATCTTGTTCAACTTAAGTATATCTTCTGGCTCTTTTTCTTCTCGCTGGAGAATTGCCAACATCTTTCCTATACATAAAGCCGGTGATCGTACATGCGTCTCAAACTATCGTCCCATTTCCCTTCTTCCTTGCTTTAGCAAGATCCTTGAAAAAGTGGTTTACAAGCGGGTCTACTCCTTTATCCAGCCTACTCTCGCTCATGAGCAGTATGGTTTTGTCAAAGGTAAATCCACTTCAACCAACCTTCTTTCCTTCACACACACGGTCGCATCCGCTCTTGACCATCAAAAGCAGGTTGATGTACTTTATACCGACTTTTCCAAAGCCTTTGACTCCGTCAACCATAGCCTCCTTCTTCAAAAGCTAAGGTACGATGGCATTGCTGGTTCTCTTCTTTCCTGGTTCAACTCTTACATCCTCGACCGTACCTGTATTGTAACTGTTAATTCCTCCTCTTCAATTCCTTTTTATCCTGCATCAGGTGTTCCGCAGGGATCTATCCTTGGTCCTCTTCTCTTTCTTTTATTCATAAACGATCTCCCTCCTTTAATCAATTCTTCTTGTCTATTCTTCTTCTTCTTCTTGTCTTTTGTGTGCCGACGATTTCAAGATGTTTCGAGTGATTGAGTCACAAGATGACTGTATGGTTTTACAAAACGATCTCAACAGCCTACAGACTTGGTGCGCTTCCAATGCTCTCACTTTGAACATCGTGAAATGTCACAAAATGTCTTTCTCTTTGAAAATTTCACCTTTGATGTTCTCCTACTCTGTTTGTGGCTTTCCTCTTAATGTCGTTGATCATTTTAGAGATCTTGGTGGAATATTTGATCCTAAGCTCAAATTTGATAAGCATATTTCTTATATTACCGCCGGGGCCTCTAAACTATCCAGTTTTATTATTAGATCCTCTAAAGCTTTCGTTAATATTTCCACCTGTGTACACCTTTTCCTCTCCTTTGTACGTAGTATCCTTGAATATTGCTGTCAAGTTTGGTGTCCTCGTTTTGTCTACTTAAATACTGCGTTGGAGTCGGTTCAACGCAGATTTACTCGCACCCTGTTTTATAAATTTCAGCTTCCTTATCGTCCTTATAGTGATCGTCTGCCGTTCCTTCATCTCCCTTCCCTCGAATCACGGAGACTGTTCCTGGATGAGTGCCTACTCTTCAAATTATTTCATAAGTTGGTAGATTCAGATATCAGCAGCCACGTTTCTGTCCGTGTTGCAGTGCATGGCACCCGCTCTTCGTTTGAGTTTAGTGTGCCATTTGCGCGCACTGATATCTTTTTTTATTCTCCGCTGTTGCGATTACTGAGGCAACATAATGATCTACAGTTTGGTCCTCTACCGCCGACATTATATGCCTTTAAAACTTTTCTGAAACATAATGTTTTGCTTACTACTAGTTCAATGTAGTCTTTTTTCCTTTTCTTTTTTTTCTCTATTTTTCTTATTTTGAATTTGTACTTTTTCACTTTGATTTTGTTTATTATTGTTCTTTATTTTGTATCATTATCATTTCATTATGATTTTGTTCATTTTTTCATTCTTTCGTTAGTGAATTATTTGTATTTTATATTTGCTATATTCAGTAATTGGATTTTATCTGTTGAATAATAATAGTAGTAAATAAATAAGTAAACTTAAACAATGTTGTTTTCTTTCAATTTTTAAACATTTCTTTTGATCATTCGGATTCTTTGGATTTGGGTTGGATTGAGCAATTTTTAATCAAAACTTACAGATCTAATATCAAAAACATTTTACAAAATTTGACAGAACTGATATTTGTATTTTTATGCTGTTTTTTTTTTTTCAAATTATGTGGTTTGTCAAAATCCATCCAGTTGTGGTTTTTATTGGGACACCTATACCTCGTTTTGGCTTAGTTGTAAATATTTTCCAAAATAATTTTTTCAAAACTTTCTAAATAAAATATGTTAAAATGGGGAATACGTTGGACGAAGAAACCACCAGAAACCTTACTGAAGATGAAACCTACATTTAGAAAAATACTTCATTTTTTCGAGGAAAAATGAACAGATTATCAAAGAAAATTGGTAATGATTCTGCACCAAAGAAATATTTACTCAATCCAAAGAAAAGAATTTATTCATTTCAAAGAACTGATATTGAACTTACCCTGAGTTAAATTTGGAATAGTTTCAAGGAAATGTTGACATAAATCTGACATAAATCGGTTCACGTACGATCACCGAAGTTAAGCTGTGTTGGGCGCGGTTACTACTTAGATGGGGGACCGCTTGAAAGTATCGCATGTCGTTTGCACTCAAAAACTCTCCCTCCTTTCATATCAATAGAGTGGCTTACTTTGAAGGGAGTGAAAAAAATAAAAAATAAATAAAAAATGGGAAAAGTCGATATCAATTATTCCGTTATTCTTTTTTTAAGTGCCATATTTTTTTCTTATTTTCAGAAGCGCTAGCATATTTATGCCTAGTCGCCACTTAAAGCTATAATGTGACACTTAATCAATGGAGTTAGGACAACTGAAGACGAACAAAGTCAACCATTAACCCGGTCAACCATTAACGGGTCCGAGATGGTCGATGGCCAGTTCTCGGGACCCGTAATCAGCGCATGCCGAGATGGTCGATGTCAATGACCAGCTCTCGGGGCTGAGGCAGTCACCAGCAGCGCTGCCGAGATGGTCGATGACCAGATTTTGGGGCTGGTGGCTACCGATCGCGATGGCAGATGTGGGATGTGTAATGTTGTCTAAAAGGCTATTCCCCCTTCTTTTTTGTTCTATTATAATTTTTTCTTGTTTTTTTTACAACAGTTACATTGTACTTTCTTAATTTAAAATTTTTGACGCTTCATTTCGACGGCTGAAGTAGCGAGCAAAAAATAATTGCTCGCATCCTGTCCGGCCTTAAGAAAAGCGCCTCGGCCTGGTGCGGTTGTTAGGTCCACGTAAGTGGATGGCAAACGGAGAAGAAGGTGGGCCGTTTCCATCACCAACCAATTGAATATTTGTTCATTTAAGTGAGCTGTCCAAATTTCGGAATTCTTTAATGTTCTGCTGTTGTATTTTGGATGATTGCCACGTATTCGCTGTGATGTACATCGAATTAGCATGGTCTTCGCTTAAGGGCTGCGATCAAATCTGCTGAGCTTTCGAGCTTGTCACATTTAATTCGAATGGAACCTGTTTTAGGCGATTGTTTCGTGGTAGATTATTTTGTTTGTTTGAATTCGTGGCGTTTTGAAGGTTGCTCATGGTGTTGCTATTGTTGATATGCTGTTGCTGTTTGGTCTGACTCAGAATTTGGTTCATGATTCCGTTCTGAGATAAACCTTGAGCCAAGCCATCTTCTAAAGCATCGGCGGCCGCCGCCACATACATCGGGAAAAGTCGCATCTTTTTCAAAGGCGAACCGTTCTACTGAATACTGATGGGCTTCTTGCTGCAAATCCTTTGAATTCGGATCCATATGAAAAATAAAAATATTAATATACAAATTTGAAGAAATTTGCGCGAGCGTCGCGAGGTCACCAATTTGTAAGTTAATACTTCCTAGAAAAATTTAATTTTGAATGTTTTAAAAACACGTCTTGACGGTTGTACAAAAATAAATTTTTTTTACTAATGTTCGAAGAACATTAGTACCTATTAAAATCGATTCGGCCAAAAATTCATATTTCCATATATATATATATATATATATATATATATATATATATATATATATATATATATATATATATATATATATATATATATATATATATATATATATATATATATATATATATATCATCAAAAAATTTCAGTGAGATAATCTCGGGAACGCGCCATCCGATTGAGCTGAAACTTTCAGGATACATTAATGTATATGCAGAATAGGTCCAGGTCTCTTTAAATGTCAGTTATTGTTAACCTTTTGGCGCCGGCGGCCATTTAAGTGATATTTTTAATATACCTATTATTTCGTGCACAAATAATTTTCGCAAAAATAAAGTTAACGAAATAAATTTCTAACGTGTTTTGCATATGAATCGGATAATGCTTTGGAATTTTTTAACCCTATGTGTGCGCTGGGTGCCTAAAAAGAGGACGGGAAAATTTTTAAATTTTTAAATTTCGATAACTTTTGACAGAGCTATTCAATCATTACGAAATTTTCAGGACATATTGATATTATTTAGTTGTAGATTTGTGTAGCTTTTAATGAGCGTGCTAGGAACCCTGTAGCTAGGGCAGGCACTGAAAGTGAACACCTCCAAATCATCGTTTCTCTTGAAAAAATGCCGTTTCTTCAAAAAAAAGCCACTCATATGTAAATCTTGTGCTTTGTTTACATAACCAAAAAAAAAAAGATATGGTATAACGGGCACGCCTGGTAACCCTTGCCCTATTTACCTATATTTTTAGCATCAAAAACTTCTGTTCACGGAAACTCACGATCCGATGAGCAGAATTATTTGAAATTCACAGAATGTATTGGTCTTAGACAGGACCAGGTCTGATAGAAGTGATTTTGAAATGCGGGCAATTCTGTGCCAGTGGTGCCTTCTTGAAAAACCACTAAAAAAGATAACTGTTTTTAGCCCTATAAATTCTGATTGAATCGTTCGACCTTACTTTAAGCCACGTTTGGTAGAAATTTGGTTGAAAAAATCGGTTGGAGCTGCCAGCTATGATAATTTTGGTGTCTTCATTTTGAAAAAAAAAATTTGGAAGTGAAAACATTCAAACCATCGAATATTCAAAAAAATGTCCGTTTCTTACAATAAAACCAATCTGTATATAAATCTTATGTTTTATCTACACGTTCAAAATAAAACTTTGGAAATTTCATGTCAGACAAGAACGGTAACCCTCTCCAAGTTAACCTATATTTTTAGCATCAAAAACTTCTGTTCACGGAAACTCACGAACCAATAATCAGATACAGCTAAAATTTACAGAATGCATTGGACTTAAGTAAGACTAGATTTGATAGAAGCGATTTTGAATTGTGGGCAAGTCTGTGCCAGTGGTGCCATCTTGAAAAATTACAAAGAAAAAAAAACAGCTTTTTGCCCTATGAAATGTGAGTAGGTTACCAGATTTTCATAAAATTGACACAGTAGCTAAACCTAACTCTAATCTCTGTTTGGTGGAAATTTGATTGGTGCTGCCAGCTATGGTAATTTTTGTGTCTTTGGTTTTGAAAAATCGCTCAGGAAAATAAAACTTTTTGCACTATAACTTCCAGTGCAGTCATGAAATCAATACGAATTTCATAAAATTAATGAAACCTGTCATAAACATTATTCAGGCCAAATTTGGTTGAAAAGCCACAATAGGGTTGCCAGCTATTTTTGGTTTTGTGTTTAATTGCAATATCTTTATTAAGCGGTTTTATCGTAGAATTTTCAAATGGTAATGATATTGTAGTGACAATAAACAGCAAATATTAAGCTTTCGATCATTTGAAAAAACTCGCTGCAGGTAACCCTAAATTTCTTTATACTCCTATAACTTCGAATGTAATTAAACAACGTGAAGCAGATTTGATATATTCTTGGCTTTGATACTGGCGAAAGGTTGCCAGCACGAGTCGGTTGTGCTACTTTTGTATCAATAAATGCTTACAGTAAGTATACATACCGGAAACATTTACAATGAAAATAAATAACCGATGTTACAATTCGCAAAGTTCTGCAAATATTTCGGATCGCAGCCCCAAACACCAACTTCAGTTACAGTGCTGCAGGCACTGAGCATTTTCTTCAATTATGTTATATGAGATGCTGCTTTCAAAATTATATGAAATAAGCAACTGATAATGAATATAATTAACCCGCGTTTTGCTCTCATAAACGTTGAAATTCATGCCAGTGGTAATATCTGAAACCTTCCACCATATGAGTTATAATGCATTCTTGAGACGAAAGTAAAACGTGGCATTTGAAACAGTTTGGCCGTAATAAGCAGCACATGTGGTGGAATATGCACTCAAAACCTGCACGATTCTTCTACTGTTCTTCGAACATTAGTGTTTCTAGCGGTTCAGGTGCGCTAGAGTTTTTTTTTTATTTCAAATTTACTTCAAAACTACATTTTTTTAGCCTATTATGTTGCACGTAATTTTGTTGTGTTGTATAGTATGTTCCCACAAGCTAATCATTCCACATTCGTATTCGCATTGATTGTAAAATTGTGCTGCAGCTCCCTACCGGTTTAAAATCCTAGACCAGTACAAGGGTTGTTGTGGGGTTACTTTAAATTACAAATAAGTTCAATTTGCGATCCTTTTTATTTATTAATTTTTAAAAATTAGAAATAAAAATATTTCCGATGCTCAACATAAAAAAAAACAAAACTTTGTAAGCATAGAAAAGTTTTGCACGGAGATTCCTGTAAGAAAATTTCTTCTCATTTAGTTTCAGAGTTGATTATTTTGACTTAGCAAGTCGAATTAAGGTCTAACATGTCGCCAAATATAATTTTTACTCCGGCAAAAGCTACTACAACAATCGAAACGTTTCTCGATTAGTCTAACAGAAGAAAGACAAACAAACATTGGAAATTTTAAATTAATAATAATAATGAAGAATAACTAATGGAGAATAGCTCGAAACAGCACAAAAAACAACCCAAATCATGTAAGATGCTTTGTTGAAGTGACATTTTTTTGACATAACTACACTCAGAAAAATTTCACCAGTTAACACTTTTTTAGAATCACTTTAAATCAAAAGTTGAAATCACTTTGAAATAAAAAGCGGATCTTATTTGAATTCCACTTTATTATCAAAATTTTATTTTCAAATCAAAATTTGTCATCATTGAATTAAAAAGAAACGTATACGGCGCCAAATCATATTTGAACATTTTTGATTCAAAAATTTTCAAATATGATTTGGCTCCATATAAGTTTCTTTTTAATTCAATGATGAAAAATTTTGACTTGAAAATAAAATTTTCATAATAAAGTGGAATTCAAATAAGATTCGCTTTATATTTCAAAGTGATTTCAACTTTTGATTTAAATTTGATTCTATTAAATGACCTTTTTCTGAGTGTAGATTTTGATCGTAGCCACTGTATTTTTAAAACTACACCAGCACGTGACATAGAAAAAAAATTCGTTTTAACTTTAAATAAAAACTTTAAATCCTGCTCCCACTGATTAATATCAAAAATTTCTGGAGGCTAATACGGTCCCTAGCTCCCAAATATTTTTCAATATTTTTCGCGTGTGACATCAGTAGAACACATTTTTTATGAACTTATTAGCTGCTTCATTAATGTTGACATCTTTAAAAAATATTTTCTTTCGCTCAATAAACATAATTGTCATTTTGTTTCCATGCTATCTAGAAAAAAATCTCTTCAACATTCCGTGAAAAAAATTCAATTTTCACGCAAAAAACTCAATCTCAAGCGACATAGAAAATGAACTGAAACGTAATACTGTTAAGAATGCTGAAGTAGAGGCCGCCTCTTTTATTCTCTTTCATTTATTTCGAGTGACAGGTAGCTGTTGGTTTCGATGGAAACCATTATTGACATTCACCAGTGTCGACTGGCTGGCATTAGGTCACCGAAAGTGAGAGTGACATCGTGCAAGGCCAACATGAAATCTCCACGAAAGCAACAAGATGCTGTTCAAATACAACTTAATTAATTGTGTTTAATGGGGCACCGGTCACTGTCCCTATTTCAATTTCGATGCTCAGTGAAAGTAATCCCAAAAAGTTTATACGTTTCCGCCCTGGAACGGGGTCTGATTTTTCTCGTTGCTGTTATTACTGTCGTTTCAGTGCAAAAGAAAAATTTAATTTCGTTTGATACTAGCCTAAAAGACAAAATGCTATTGGCTGTAAACGTTAAAGCTTTATGGCAGTAGGCTTGGCGAACGCTTGAGTGAACCTCAAAAAATATCCTGGATAATTTAACAATAAAAGTTTTCTGGCGAATATTCAACAAGGAGTACGAAATTTTTCATGACAGGGTTGTCTTATTGTACTTCATTTCCAACAGGACGAGACTCTCAGTGAGCTACACACTCGATTTTAGACAGGAATAATTAACGTAATTGTCACTAAGCTTGTTCTAGATTGAATTTTTCATCACGAAGAGGAATTTTTTTTCAAACCTTTTCAATCAATATCCACTTGCTTCGATGAGCTGATCGAACTCGCAGACGATAATCAAATTTCTAGTTAAAGAACGGCAACGTATCAGCCCTGGTAAATGTGTTAAAAGTCGAGTCCATATTCTGCTGCCATGATACATACCGTGCGCAAAGGAACTAAGTTAATTTCATTTAATTGGAAAGGGACAGCTTAAATAAAAGGATGATACGGTTGACCAGTGGACAATGTCCACAATGCCGAATCCCCAAAGTCGGTTTCCGCTTTGCCCCCTGCCCCTTTATATATATACGACACTCCGGACAATGTTCTCATTTAGACAGGAATATCGTCTCGAGCGTTGATGGTGAGATGATAGTAAGCCGTCCGGTTGAGGATAGAATGGTTTCATATCCGACGGCAAGCTAACACCCTAGTGACCTCTTCTACTTCATTTTTATGACATTTTTATGAGCTCTCCTAATCCAGGTCTTATTTATGCTGTAGAAAAGCCTATGGGCCATATGAACTTTGGTCTGATTGTCCTTTGACGTGTTGGGTTTTAGACTGAACGAAAGCGTTATAATAAACAGTCAGCTCTTCCGTTAGCTTTTTATTAGGGGAACGACTAGCAGGTCCAACCATAGCTGTAGCGTTTGTCGAAATCGTTCTGGTGAATGTTTATTTTTCTCGGGAAGATGTTTATAGTCACACTGGACGTCAGCTGCGACTCGAATATCCATTTCATATACGGCATCCGTAGTTTGCTATAAAAATCTGCTTCAGGCCTTCATTGTGATAAATAGTCCCATACGGGAGGTTAGCTTTGAATTTCAGCGATTGTGGGATGGACGGCAGCTAACACATCACATACTTTACAAATCGTTACGCTGAGAGTTCGGGAAATAAAATATTGTAATGTTGTTATGTTTTATGAAGGGTAGAACT
Source organism: Nemotelus pantherinus (assembly GCA_963978885.1). Lineage (NCBI taxonomy): Eukaryota > Metazoa > Arthropoda > Insecta > Diptera > Stratiomyidae > Nemotelus > Nemotelus pantherinus. The sequence continues at coordinate 50,084,738 of OZ022263.1, read as the reverse complement.
GGCGACAATGCTGAAATTATTTCATGAGGTGACGAGCAAAGGTTAACATGGTAAAATGCTGAGCTGCAATATAAAAGAGTATTGTAACCAAAATACTTCAAGTATGTATGATCAATCGTAAAATTCAAGTGCATGCAACTCCTTTTTTTCATTGAATTTTGAAGCGAATTGCGGTACTAGTGGTTTTTCAGCACAAGATATTTTTGTCCAAGAAATTACACCAATAAATTTTGGTTTGATGAACACTGTAAAAAGAAAATAAGCAAGAAATGTTTAAATTCCTGAAATTCTTATACTCGTATCTGTTGGGTTGGTAGTTTCCAAAATCTTTCGGCTGCTATAGCTCCTGATGTACTCATTGGTTCAAAATGAAAATACAGGGACAGGTTACTTTTAAAACGGAACAGGTCTAATAAACTTTTCGTACTGAAAAAATGCTAGCATTAAATTTTCACATTTTTGATGGTCCATATCAACCATACTCAACCTTTTTTATATCAGGGCCACTAAGAAATGTGTACTTAGCTACGTAGGCCGCAGTCTAGTGATAGCTGCAAAAACAAAGGCAAATAAACAAGGCAAGTAAACTAGAGACATCATGATGAAAATTATATTTAGTGAAAATTTAGTATGACCCCTGACAGTGTGACAATGTTTTGACAATTTTAGTTCAATCAGGCTGAAAATTGCTACTGCAATTCTTAAGATATCGTCTTAGTGGAAATCAGTAAGCCTTTTTCGATACTTTTTGCATACTTCATTTTCGAATATGATGATTCGTACAGATAAGTCGATGTGAACAACGTCAAGAGCAATTGGGTGCAGCTTTTCGCTGTTTTCTAATTTGTCGCCACCAGTTGCCATAATTGCACATGCTCCTTACCTCTCTTTTTTCGTTAAATCCAGGATGAAGCACCACAGACAGATGGATGACAAAATTGAATAAATCACAAACTACTGAACATTTTTCGGATTTATAATTTTTCCCTCATTTTATAACAATGGAAATTTAAATTTACAAACTTTTAAACAGTATATCACTCAAATGTACTCCTTTCCCCCGTATATACTGTAAGAGCCTTTTTCTGAAGTTTTCGTGCACTCTTTGAAGCATTCTGGTAGTAATTTCGGCGATATTGGTCCGGATATTGTTTTTCGAGGCTTTCAGGGTCCTAGGGCGGTAATTGTAAACTTTAGATTTGAGGTATCCCACAGGAAAAAAACGCAAGGGACCAAATCAAGAGAGAGCACTGGAGAGTTCAAATCTCCTCTTAAAGAGATGATGCGTCCGGGGAACCATGCTCTCAAAAAGTCCATGAAAATCCTTGCTGTGTGGGCTGTGGCCCCATCCTGCTGAAACCAGACGTCTTCCAGCTCAAACTCATCCAATTCAGACAAATAAAAATCCTGGATTATGGTCATGTAAGAAGCTGAACTAACCGAAACGGCTCGGTTGTCTTCTTTAAAAAAAATAAGGGCTGATGATCCCATTTCTTGAAAGCGCACACCATACTGTAAACCTGTCGAAGTGCAGAGCCCTCTGATGGAGCTTCTTGGGGCTCGTCACACTCCAATAGTGCATGTTTTGTTTATTGACACATCCACTGAGGTGGAAATGTGCCTCGTCCGAAATGAAAATGATGGCGTCCCCCTGTTTAATGGCGGCCCGAACCCTCTCAATGTTTTCTGGGGTAGTGGCGTTTTTCTGATACATCCTTCAAATTGACGATACATTTCCTGTAGTCTCGAATGCATTCACCCACGAAACAATTCGGTTTCGATCGGAAATACGGCCGCGGGAAGCAATATTGAATCTCAAACGAAAGGCACGCTATACGTGGATGATTGAATGGGTCTACTCCATGCTGGCGACTGAAACGACTGAATAGGGACACAACACTTTGATGAAATGAATCAAATGGAGGAAATTTATTGGTTTTGATTACATGTATAGTTTTTGAATTTCATGCTAGAAACCAACTGGCTGTTCCGAAAAAATACCTGTTCCATATACCTCACTGAAAGAAAAACTCTTGGTTGGTTCAACTATTTTTAATAGTATTGCAACGATTCATTCAAAATCGTTAAACGAACTACGGAAAATATTTATTTTTACTATGTTAATATAGTTAATTTAACGATATAAAAGTAGTTGGTTCTGGTTATACAAAAAATATCACAACGTTCATGAAATCAACTGTTTTAATTGTTTCATAACCACGAAAAATAGTTGATAAATAGAAAAATATTCATCAATTCACTCAAAACTTCAACGTTTCGAATTATCAACAGTTTTTATGGTACTTAAACTACTTCGCAATAGTTGATTTCAGCAAACGTAATTCAGTGAGCAACGTCTTTGGAATTATTCTACGCAAAGTAGAATGGTTTCAACATTTGGACGTTTTTCATGCTCCGAATGAAATTGTTTATCAACCACGCGTCATGGTGCATAAAAGTAATCAACAATTTTCTTATGGTTGTTTTAACTATAGCCCTAGTTGATGCAAAAATAACAAAGGAAAACTGTTGATTTTCTATACTCCTCATACTCATACTTCTATTCTATCATCTTTATAAGTTAATCATATTACAGTGTTTTCCACTGTGGTAAACGCAGTGGGCTGCGGCAAAGTGCTGTCAAATAATTTACTGTAAACACAAAACAGCGGCATTGCGGCAGCGGCGCCACAGGGGGAGGCGTGAATGCCGCAGTTGAATTGAGTGAATCACAATGAAGCGACAATGTCGCTGTCAATGCAACCAAGGCACCAACCAAATTCATTTTTTTTGTCTTTTGTATTGCTAAATCCTGTTGAGGATTAGGTTGGCTTGTCACAATACACATCAGCCATTGCTTGTCTATTAAGGCGCGTACATATAAAACCAACGAACGACCAACGAAAGGCAAATGACAGTTTGATCGAATGTTGGTCGTTGGCCTTGGCGTTGTCCTGCCGTCTACACAGGAACAAATTGGCACCAATGGCTTGGAGCCAAGGCATTGGATGCGGTTCGGGCTGAGTGTCATTGTACACCCAGTGATTGACAGCTATTAAATTGGGGCTGTAAAGTACAACGCATTTATGGTAGTAGAACGCATTTCGACACCGTACACTATATTTGATAACATGCAAAAAACCTAGTCTAGCTCAACACACTACTCGGCATTAACGACAGTCAACACGACCAACCGTCCACACTACAACGGAGTCCCAAGGCCAATACATTGCCAACGCTTTGAAGTTACCGCCAGCAGAGCGAACAGCAACCAAGGCCAAGGCCAAGGTTGGCTCTTCGTACACACTAAGCGAATCCGAGCCAACGAATGGCTTAGCCGTTGGTCTTGGCCCTATGTGTACGCGGCTTTAGACCATTCAACCTAATTCAAACAGAGTTAATTAAACCTAGTAGTGATGCAACCTATGGTAGGTATCACTGCTAGCGGTGCGGCAAAATTAGAAATTTGGCAAATTCTGCCGCAGCGGCAAATTCGGCCGCAGCCATTGTGCGCATTATCATACAAATGTTAAATTCAACAAACATAATTCCACACTACATACTATAGTCATTTACTATTTCGTACTATGTATATTGTTGGAATACCATTGTTTGTGGTTGCTTACTTTTTTTGCACCACGGACGTTGTTTATCAACCACGCGTCATGGTGCATAAAAGTAATCAACTATTTTTTTATGGTTGTTTTAACTATAGCCCGTAGTTGACGCAAAAACAACTAAGGAAAATTCTTGGTTTTACCAAGATTTTTCTTTCAGTGCTGCTATATTTACGCATCATCTCTTATCGTGATCGTTTGGCTCGTTTCACACGAGACACCAGTGTATGGCCCCTGAGACCGCATTTACATATTCCAACCTTCGTTTGTTCCACACAAGTTTGAGGTGAACTTGGTTCATGTTCGGGACATCTTCCGCCAGAGGCCAGCAATCTGATTGTTCGCATATGTAAATGTTGCCAGAAACTCGAGCTACCAGCGATCACTGCCACTCAAGAGCCACTCGGTGTCTCTTACGTCAGCTCTATGAAATGTTTATTACCGAAAGCTGGATTCGATTTATGAATTTTCTGTAGAATTCAAATTTAGTTGATAACAATAGCTTCGTCTACAACGTGGTTTCAAAGTGGATTAGAATTAGTCAAGCCGCGTTGTATACCCGCTGTTAAATCTCATCATATATAGCATTAAGTAGTCAAGCCTCAGCACCATATCAAATTCCAAAATTCCAAGCGTCCGAATTTGTTTATGCTAGCATCGCAACTATACACATAAGTGTAACGATTCAGATTTCGTCTCGCGAGAATTTGTATACGCTAGCATAAACATATTCGAATATTAAAAGGACATTGTTGCTCGATGCATGAAATATGCTAGCATAAGCATATTCTATGTTGGCTTGGTGCATTAGATATTAAGAATACATTGTTACTTAGGAATTAAGAAATTTACTATCAACGTGTTAAATCAACGTGTTCAGACCTTTATTTTTCAACGGTACCAAGAGCCGTTTGACACATCATAGTGACCAGGGTGTATCGCCTTGTCGTCAACCTTTAACATATATTCTGGTGAACCCGACGTGATTCCAACTCACATATCTCAGTGGCGTTGTCAGGGCCAACACTGACAAATTCGCAAATCTTACAAATTTCATTGGCGTTGTCAGGGCCAACACTGACAAATTTGCAATTTATAGCGTGACCAAGGCTTACATTGGTCCAACGTAAATTTGTTCCAGTAAAATTTCTAGAAGATGTCGGACTGGGAGCAACTTGCCAACATCCAAGAGAGCATTGGGGATGAAATTCGACGAGTATACACCAATTTAAAAAAGGATCCACTGAATCGGCGGACTCCTGCCTATCTCTCCGAGAAAATTGAGAGACTCAAAGAGCTTTGGCAGAGATTTGAGAAAAATGATACGGAGCTCATTGAAAACGTTGGTGCAGACCTTACGCATGAGTACTGCAAAAAGGACTACTACACAGGGATCAAGGCGATCTACGAGCAAGCGATTGCCACTGCTACCACTATGCAGTCCAAGGCAAAGATGGACGCAGCACAATCCATAAGGCCTGCTGATGAGCCATCAACAGCAAAAGAGGTTTATAGTTTACCCGAAATTAGCGTTGGGCTAGGCCCCTCATCAGAACCATATTTGATAAAACAAATAAATGTTCTGTTGGACAGTATTGAGGCAGTGGTGGAGAAAAAGGTAGCGCTTTACCTGTCCCGAAGTGCAGAACTTAGAAAAAGCCAAGCCAGTCGAATCGAGCAGCAGTGGATCTCAATCCAAAAGCTCCACAGTCGCATTCTAGACACGGAGGATTGTTTACCCCTGTACGATCTGCATAAATATTGCACAGTGGAAGACAAAGTTAATGCTGCAAGTCTTCAGCTACTGGGAAACACTGAATCAAATCAGCATGTGGACGTGCCCGTCACCAGTAGCACAATAAGACTGCCAGAAATTCAGCTACCCAAGTTTGACGGCAGTTATATCAAATGGCCCCAATTTAGGGATCTGTTCACCCAATTGGTGCATCGACGCGCACTAGCTGGATGTCAAAAGTTGTGGTACTTGCAGAGCAGTTTATCCGGGGAGCCATCAAGGCTGATACAGCATCTCGCAGCAGTAGATCAAAATTACGATGTGGCATGGCAAATTATCACCAATCGTTATCAAAACAAACGATTGACAGTGTCGACTGTGTTAAACAAGCTCATGACACAGCCTCGACTGTCGAGTAGTAGGGCTACTGGATTAAAAGACCTCCACGACACCACTCGAGAGTGTTTACTGGCACTCCAAAGCATGGAAATTGACATTTCCAATTGGGACCCTATATTAGTGCACATCATCACACTGAAACTTGATGAAGGCACCAGGGCCATGTGGGAGCAAAGTCTAGCAGATCCTAGAGCTCTGCAATCAATCAACGCACTAACAGCGTACCTAGAAAGACTCTTCCAAGCACTAGAACCACTAGACTCACAAGTGAAAATTCAATCAAGTGTTAGAAAAACATTGACATCCATACAAACGAAGAAATGTCCGATGTGCAAGGAAGACCATCGCATTTACAATTGCCCTAAATTCTTGGATTTAAAGCCAAATCAGCGCATTAGCGTAATAAGACAACAAAACTTGTGTTTGAATTGCTTAGGAAGCGGTCATTCGCTAGCAGCATGCCAGTCAAGGACTTGTAAGAGCTGCGGCAAGAAGCACAATAGTCTGCTGCATATCGAAAAGAAGCAGCCACCAGCAACTCAGCCTACGAGTTCCCCATCCTCATCCACTGCATATGGTAATGAGAGGGAATCATCATTCAAGTCCTCCACAGCAAGGGCTACAAGTGCCACTGCAACATCATTGAGTTATGTTCTCCTCAGCACAGTGATGGTAAGAATCACAAATGGAGAAAATAGCATCACTTGTCGAGCATTATTGGATTCAGGTTCTCAGCTGAATTTTATCACCTCCAAGATTATCAAGAAGCTCGGACTAAAAAAAACCCCACACGATGTCGATATTGAGGGTGTTGGTAGCCAGAAACAACACTCGAAAGCACGCGTCAATATTATGATTGAGTCATGCATCAACAATTTCAAGACACGTATAGAGGCATTCGTCCTACCACAGATAATTTCACCACAGCCATCAGAGCATATCGACATACATAACTGGAAGTTGCCTCCATCCTGTCACTTAGCTGATCCTGAATTCAATAAGCCAGGTCCAATAGATGTGCTCATCGGAGCAGACATTTATTTCGAAACCCTGAAAACAGGGAAGATACACCTAGGCAAAACACCTTCCTATAGTGCAAAATACCATATTTGGGTGGACGCTATCAGCCAAGGTAGGGAAGCTGTCTAGTCCACAAAGCATATGTGGACTGGCAACAGCGGAAGAAGCATTATTAAAAGAAATGGAGTGGGAATGGCTCGAGACATCCAATGATAGTCTTAAGGGCTCTCTAACTTCAACAGAGCAACGATGTGAGCTACACTATACGCAAACAGTGTCACGGAGTGATGACGGTCGTTTTATAGTAAAATTACCATTCAATCGGAATCCAGAGTGTTTGGGTGAGTCGCGAGATATCGCATTTCGACGGTTCCAAGCTATACAATGGAAACTTAGTCAGAATCCAGCTCTGAAAAGGGACTACACCAAATTCATGGAAGAATATGAGCAGCTTGGCCACATGGAGGAAGTCGATCCCAACAAAATAGAAAAGCCATATTATTTTCTGCCACATCATGCGGTATTCAAAAGAGACAGTACATCCACAAGAGTACGAGTGGTTTTTGATGCCTCTGCAAAAACAAGCACCAATATTGCTCTGAACGATGTCCTAGCAAAAGGACCAAATATCCAAGATGATATATTCACAGTTCTTGCTAGATTCAGGCTTCATCGATACGTATTCGTTACAGATATCGAAAAAATGTATCGTCAGATATTAATAAGCCCTGAAGACAGAAAGTACCAATTGATTTGGTGGCAACGCAGTATCGAACAAAACCCGAAATGCTTCCAGTTAAACACAGTGACGTATGGAACTTCATCTGCTCCGTACCTTGCAATAAAAACTCTGAAAACGTTAGCTTCTAATGAATCAGACAAATTTTCATTGGGATCGCACGTGTTGAGCCACGACTTTTATGTCGACGACTGTCTAACGGGCTGCGATTCTCTAAGCACTACACTCCAGATGCAAAAACAATTAGTCTCATTGCTACGCTCAGCAGGCTTCACATTGAAAAAATGGTGCGCCAATCACCCGCAACTATTGGAAAACATACCCACACAAGACCAGGAAATGGAGCTTGATTTCCGTGACGATAAAGAAAGCAAAATTAATATTATCGGATTGACTTGGTCACCCACGAAGGACCAATTTAACATCAAAACTACATGGAGATTCCAGAGTCCAGTCACCAAGAGGGTGGCATTCTCTGAGATATCCCGGTTATATGACCCCCTAGGGATCATGGAGCCCGTAATTGTGACAGCGAAGTTGTTTGTCCAAAGGCTTTGGGTTCTCAAAGCTGACTGGGACGAACCTCTTCCGAAAGAGTTAGAGGATGAATGGAAAAACTTCCGTGATAAGCTACACATGCTAAATACCATACGATTTGATCGACATGTATATGCGCACAAGCAGACAACACAAAAGCAATTAAATATATTTGCAGATGCATCCATGAAGGCATATGATGCTGCGGCTTACCTGAGGTCAATCGACGAATCAAACATCACCATTATACGTCTCCTGTGTGCCAAGTCTAGGGTAGCACCATTAAAAACAATCACTTTACCACGCTTAGAGCTTTGCGCAGCTAAAATCGCAGCTGAATTAGCTCACCGTTTGAAGACAGATTTGGCGCTAACAGATATTCCGATATATTTGTGGACTGACTCTGAGATAGTGCTATCATGGATCAATTCATATCAAGTGTATGTTGCAAACAGAGTTTCGACGATTCAGCAACTGACTACTCAGCAACAATGGCGACATGTCCCATCGAAGGATAATCCGGCTGACATCGTGTCCAGAGGCCTTACCCCACAAGCATTGAGCAGCGCCACGACCTGGTTTTATGGTCCTAGATTCCTACACGGTAGCAACAAATCTTGGCCACCAGTATTCGACCCAAAAAAGGTACAAGCCCAAGGTGAAGAAAAAAAGAAAGCAAAGATCACAAACCTTGCCACCACGAGTCATAATGAGCCCCAGGACTTGCTTTCGACATTAGTCAATCGACGCAATTCATTCAGCCAAAGAATTCTAGGATACATTCTTCGCTTTATCTCACGCATTCAAAGGAAGGAAGACAACTCAATTGCATCCAAAGAACTATCTGCAACTGAATTACTACATTCACAAAAGACATTAATTCGATTGATTCAAGAGAAAGACTTCTCAGAAGAACTGAAACAATTGAAACAGTTCAACGAAATATCCAAGTTGAGTCCGTTAAATGACTTGGCGCCATTTCTAGACGATCATGGCATCATCAGAGTGGGAGGCAGGCTTCAAGAGGCTGCACTAGAATATGATGCAAAGCACCCTATGGTTCTTCCTTACTCAAACTGCCTTACCAAGGCGCTCCTACATGATATTCATTTGGAAAATATGCATGTTGGTGCTCAAACACTCCTGGCTATTGCACGACAATGGGTCTGGCCCGTTAAAGGCAAAATATTAGCACGGTCAGTGGTACACCAATGTCTCCGAGGTAGCAAATTTAAACCAAAAATGCTCTCACAAATGATGGGCAATTTGCCAAAACACAGAGTTCAGCCTGCTAAACCTTTTGCCAATGCCGGAGTGGACTTTTGCGGACCAATCCAAATACATTTTAGAATCCGTGGCTAGCAGCCCCGAAAAGCATATATTGCAGTATTCGTCTGTTTTGCAACCAAGGCCACTCACTTAGAAGTAGTACCAGATTTAACAACCGAGGCCTTTCTCGGAGCCTTACGTCGATTCGTTGCTCGACGAGGCCGATGCGAGAATATCTATTGTGATAATGGAACTAATTTTGTGGGTGCCAAAAATCAACTTAAAGAAGTACAAACCATGTTAAAGGATTCATCAGAACAAGACAAAATCAAACGCACACTTAGCACCAAGGGAATCGAATTTCATTTCATACCACCACGAGGTCCGCATTTCGGTGGACTATGGGAATCAGCGGTAAAATCAGCCAAACATTTACTGTATCGAACACTGGCAGGCGCTTCATTAGTTTATGAAGAGCTAGAAACCATAGTGGTAGAAGCGGAGGCCATACTAAATTCACGTCCACTTACACCTGAATCATCAGATCCCAATGATTTCTCCGTGTTAACTCCGGCTCATTTCTTGGTTGGAGAGCCTTTGACAGGAGTAGAAAAAGTAGAACCATCCACCAGTCATGGACTTCATTCTCGATTTAAGCTCGTGACGCAATTAAAAAACTCTTTCTGGAAGCGTTGGTCAGCAGAATATCTGAACCAGTTACAATACCGTCACAAATGGAAGCGTATCCAAGAAAACGTTCCAGTCAATACAATGGTTCTCATCAAGGAGGATAACATTGCACCGCTTCGTTGGCCCTTGGGTCGCATTGTTAAGACGATTGCAGGAAAGGATGGTCTTGTACGAGTAGCAGAAATTCGCACCAGCCGAGGTGTTATTTGTCGTCCCATTCATAAACTGGCTCCGCTCCCTATAGCAGTGGATCATTCATCCGACGAGGGAGCCACATCAGCAAAATCCACAGAAGGGTCCCCATCGCTATCATCATCGCCAGAAGATGACAAGCCGCCACCTTCAAAACACAGGCGTATAGCAGGTTCAAAGCTAATGACAGTACTCATGGCCTTGCTAATCGTACCTGCAATCAATTGCTCACCGATCAATATTACGAAGTTTCAGAACCATCCTGGGATATATTTTGAAAATTTAGGGGCAACCAGTTTAGTGAGCAACGAGTGGAACCTAGTCGTATACTATGACATGAAGTCATATTGGAAGGAAGTAGAGTTCTTGAGCGAATGCGTCCACAGTATGAAGCACATTTGCCAGAACCATCTACATCCGACGCTTTGCAACGCGACTATCGAGCATCTAGAGACAAACATAGAGCAATTAACAGCCAACAATCGACTATTCAATGCTAGTCATGTCACTAGAAGGAGCAAAAGAGGTGCAATTAACCTTATAGGCAACATTGCCAACGCTCTTTTTGGAGTATTAGATTCAACATATGCTCAAGAAATGGCAACAATCATTGACCAACTAAACCAAGGCCAACAACATTTACGCGGTTTAGCTGAAAAACAGACGACTCTATTAGATGCAACCCTGAAAATAGTAAAAGGACAACAGTTGAAATCAACCGCACTCATCAGACAAGTGGTTGGCGACATAAAAGAAAATATCCGGAACATTGCCCAAGAAGGTCAGAAGGAACGAGTTTTCAACACAATCAGCATCGTTGCCACTTTAAGTATCAACAAGTTACTGCAAGTACAGGCCAACATATTGGACACGTTGGCTGACACTCATCACGGACAAATCAACCCAATGCTGATCACTCCGCATCAGCTTAGTGAAGAACTTGCTACAATCAAAACATTACTTCCTCGAGGTCTTCGGCTGCCAATTAACCTAACAGCTGTGCTCAATTACTTCAAGGTGATGACCATCTCAGGCACAATTACGCATGATTACGCAATATTCAAAATCATCATCCCCTTAGCCGACGTAGAAGACTTTGAAATGTTTAAACTAACATCAGTTACAGTACTAGTGAACGACACCTTTATCACCGTACAGCCATTATCTGCATATTTGGTGATCACCTTGCATCGTGATCGATATTACCCAATGAACGAAGTAGAGCAGAAATTATGCATCTTAGTATCTTCAGGGGAATACCTATGCAAACAAACCCACCCAGTATACAGAAGGGGATCTTCAGTCAGTTCTTGTGAAATCGAGATGATAACACATTCGCTCTCACCAAAATCCTGCCGAATTGGGAAGCTCAACAACAAACCACAGTGGATTCAACTTGTAAATCCAAATCAGTGGATATTCGCTCTCAAAGACCCAATAGTCGTTGATGTCGTTTGCGGCCAAAATACAACGCATTTCCCATTACAAGCCACGGGAATTCTGCAAATTCAGGATCAATGCGCTATCAAGCATCAATTCATCACGATTCAAAGCCACAACGTATACCATTCCAGTGCAAGAAAATCCTTCATCCCACTCTTCAACATTACCAAGCTGATCACTGAAATCTCCGCAATACCGGAACTGCAACTAAGTGCAATTGATAGCTACACGGGAGATATTGACACTCTAAGGAAACAAATTCTACACGTCAACACCTCACTGCAAGATATTTTTACAAGGAATGATATCCATCCAGTTGCCGTTAGCTACACTTCATTGCTTTTGACCCTGGCTGTGGTCATCTCCTGCATTGTCATTATCATTCGCTTCTACTACCGGGCGCATACCAGATACACAGTACCAGTACCAACACCTAGAACACAGCAACCCACCAGAACACGGTTCAACACGACCTGCTGAATAATCATATTCAGGCGGGGGAGGATGTTAAATCTCATCATATATAGCATTAAGTAGTCAAGCCTCAGCACCATATCAAATTCCAAAATTCCAAGCGTCCGAATTTGTTTATGCTAGCATCGCAACTATACACATAAGTGTAACGATTCAGATTTCGTCTCGCGAGAATTTGTATGCGCTAGCATAAACATATTCGAATATTAAAAGGACATTGTTGCTCGATGCATGAAATATGCTAGCGTAAGCATATTCTATGTTGGCTTGGTGCATTAGATATTAAGAATACATTGTTACTTAGGAATTAAGAAATTTACTATAAATTAAGTCAAGTGATGAATAAAGATTGAGTTGTGATTTGGAAATCAACGTGTTCAGACCTTTATTTGTCAACGGTACCAAGAGCCGTTTGACACATCATAGTGACCAGGGTGTATCGCCTTGTCGTCAACCTTTAACACCCGCAGTGGATTGATTTGAGATAAGTCGATCCGATCACGAAATTTTAATGGATCGGATCGACTTGGGCGTTAGAAGACAGACCCGGATCGAGGGATTAAGGATTGAAAAATTCGAAGCCCACTTGAGTTTCATTCATATATGTGACGTTCAGATGCGATATACTTCACTTTAGTAGAACTAGCTAAATTTTATTCGGTTATTCCACGTTAATCCAGTCGCACCAAAGACCTACTTTGAAGTTTGATTTCAACCCGTTTCAAGCTAAGTCGGTCCGGTTAATATACGAGGCTATTGAGAACTATGAGCCACAAATGTATTGTCTGAACGCTATCATAAAATTTAATGTTTAACAAGTGGGCGAGCCACAGAGCAATGTCTGGATGGCTTGAAAGGGGAGGCACTTATGAGCAGTGCTGCCCCCTTTGCTGCTATAGTAGTAGATTTACTACTATTGTCCTGGCAAAAAAATACTACAACAGCAACTAAATCTGCTATTATTTAATAAACCGGCCGAGGCAAGATAAATCTTTTCCGTTCATAAACAACAAATGAATTCATGTCAATTTTTCCACTTCTTTAGAAGAAGAGAATTAATGTAAATGGTTTATCTACAAAAAACCAGGCAAAATGCAATTGAGTCAAAGTCAATCAATTCAAATGTTCTATTATTTTTATCTATCTACTTTTATCTATCTTTTCAGCTATTTTATACATTGTTTCATTTAAGTTTGCTTTGAAGGCTTCTCACTCTTTAAACACTGACTTAATTTTAAATTTTGAAAGCATTCAGTTGCATTTACCATTAATACGAACAATATATTCAATTTTATTATGTTTAGTAACAGTAAATTACTTATTTTATCTACATATATGTGCACACATTCCAACAAAATTTGATAAAAACAATAAGTTAGTTATATTACAATATTCATATACGTGGCAAATCTTTTCAGAAGCGGAATACTTTTTTCATTAAAATATATGTAAATTTTCCTTTTATTAAGTTTTTTAAATATATTACTATTAATTTTAACCTGAGGCTCTGTATGTAAGCTCTCATTCAATTCCAACAAGGGTTGGAGGTTCAGTGGCCATACAACGAATTTTTCTTGCAATGGTAGCCTTGGTTTCTCAGATTTCTCGTTTGTTTGAACATGAAACTATGTTTATATATGTATGTACTTTTGTACACAAGCATATTTATCAACCTGAAAAATTTAACTGGAAATCAATAACTTTCACTTTCGGGCCATACTTGGGAGTTTCGCGGACCGCAAGCGGCCCACGGGCTGCGGGTTAAGTATAGCTGGTCCATATGATAATCTGGTCGTGGCTACGAAAAAAATAAATTTCGTGAATATTTCAACCATATGAAATTTGAAAAAACATGAAATATTTTCTGCGCTGTTTTTCGAAAAGCATACTTCCTGGTAGATCCTATCAGCTAGACTTTTTTCTGGAAGCTACTGCTAGGCTATTGTCATCATAGTTAATCATTTTTTAGGTCAATGAGATGCTTGAGCTTAATGCACTTTGCATACAAAAAATTTTTCTTGAAATATATCATTGTAATTCAGCTATTTCCATAAAAATATCGTTACTGTTTTTTCCTGACATATTTTATCATTGCACAAACAAAAGATTCTTCAATCCTTCAATCAATCATGGGCTATGAAAAACAGGTTAAATTCAATTCCAAAGTAAATTTAAGGAAATGTCTGGAAAAATAGTTTGTTCCTAACTGAATTACGCTTCCACATGCATATTTTTAGGTGTACATATCGTTTCAAAACTTCTCATCGAATTCGCAAGAAAAGCAAATATGCAAGCAGTAGTGGCGCCATCCTTTCATCCATGGATTCAGCGACACAGGCAATATACGTTCATATATGTACATACATATCGTCGCTGTGAAATCAAACCGGCATATCTGCAAAAATTGAGTTTTTGAGTTTTTGGTATCAAAAAATTCCTTATTTTCCCCTCTATTTTTATGTCGCACCGGCATATCGTAAAGTTGAATAAAAACCCGTCTAATGGTGTTTTGCCGCTTTGCATTCACGTGGAAATAGCCCACATGCGAAAACTTTAAAGCGCTCTAGTGAAAAATGTGTATTTTGCAGATATGCCGGTTTGATTTCACAGCGACGATATGTACAGTACGTATCATATCGTCTTCATGACCAAGATGATAATCGAAAAATTTTCAACGACAACAAATGTCTACAAAAACTCGTGCCCACGTCAGCGTCTTCACCGTCTGCACTTTCTTCCTTTACTATCACTGTGTGCGGAGCTCATCGTTGACGAGGAAGCAAAACATTCTGACGAAATTGGGATGCAAAAGAAAAAATCCCATTTGTCTGTATGTATGCATTTTCTTTAACGCAAACTACAAGATCGAAAAAGTGTAGTTTTCATACGAATGTGCATATGTGAAGGTGTTTGGATACATGAATGAAGCCAATGAATACATTGCACATCCATCGAAGTTTGGGCGGGTGGTATTAGCCGTGTGAAACTTGTGTGGAATGAATTTGGTTGCTTCGTTCTCATTGTCGTTTTTCTTTAAAGTGACAAAAAAAGGAGTGAAAAACGAACGAAAATTGAAAGACGAAAAAAGAAAGGAAATGAAGGCAGACAACGTCCTATTGAAATCAGAAAATTGCTTATTCAGGATAAAAATGAGATCAGGATTCAGAACGGGTACAATATCGAATCAAATTCAATACTGCAGAAGGATTTCGTGCGATGATACAGTTTTTGCAGTTGTTACACGTTGCTTATTTGGTGTGCGGTAGAAAATGTTTTGTAGTAGTATTAGTTTTTGAGTTTTATTTTCATTTTATTTCTTTTTTTTTTTTTTGCTATTTTCAGGCGAATTTAGTTTTGCATGGTTTTTTATATTCACTTATTTAATTTTTGCAGACATGTACAGTAGTGGCGAGGGGTCAAATATCGATGGGGGGAAAACGAATAATTACATATATACCATTTTAAATATAATAATGCTGTTTTTCATGCTGATGCTTTCTCGTCACACTTGCAGACAGTATAAAAAATCGTCATTCAAAAAATGATAAGCACATGCACTGAGAAAAATACTTCTATTTTTTTGAAGAAAAATGAACACATTATCAAAGAAAATTGATAATGATTCTGCGCCAAAGAAATATTTACTCAATACAAAGAAAGAAATTTCTTCATTTCAAAGAACAAATATTGTACTTGCCCTGAGTAAAACTTGGTATAGTTTCAAAGAAATATTTACTCACTCAATCGAAAGAAAGGAATTTATTCATTTCAAGTACTGACATTGCACTTGCCCTGAGTAAAATTTGACATAGTTTCAAGAACATCTGGCATCTGGCATAAATCGGTTCACGTACGATCACCGAAGTTAAGCAGTGCTGGGCGCGGTTACTACTTAGATGGGGGACCGCTTTGAAAGCATAAACTCAGAAAAAAAATATTCCATTTTTTCCTTTTTTTAAGGTGCCACATTTTTTCTTATTTTCTGAAGCGCTAGTATTATTTACACTCAGAAAAATATGTTTCCGAAAATCAAAGAAAATATTTACTTGTTTACGAGATGTGAAATCTTCCACAAATCAAATAAACCTTTATTTGATATCAGTAATTTGTATACATATCATTGAAAAACTTCTTATATTCATCGAAATACAATTTTTGCTTTACCTAATTTCAAGTAAGTAATTTTCCTCAAATCTTGTAAATTACGTCTATGAATTTAGTAAATTATATCTAAACCGCGAATATTTTTTTCTATGTTTCAACAACAACCACGCTTCAATATTCGACGAAAAAATTGATAGTTTTTCTGTCTTCTATTAACTTTTCCTCTACACAAATAAAGGGTCGATAGCTTAGTTCGCTAACGTGTCAATCCAAAGCAGCGACCTACCGCTCGAGGGTTCGAATGCCGCCGGGTTCATGTCATGGTTGACTTTGTTCGTCTTCAGTGTTCCTAACTCCATTGATTAAGTGTAACATTATAGCTTAAATTGGCGACTGGGCATAAATAATACTAGCGCTTCAGAAAATGAGAAAAAAAATATCGCACCTTAAAAAAAGGAAAAAATGGTAATTTTTTTTTCAAAGTTTTTGCGTGCCAACAACATGCTATGCTTTCAAAGCGGTCCCCCATCTAAGTAGTAACCGCGCCCAGCACTGCTTAACTTCGGTGATCGTACGTGAACCAATTTATGCCAGATGCCAGATGTTCTTGAAATTATATTAAATTTTACTCAGGGCAAGTGCAATATCAGTGCTTGAAATGAATAAATTCCTTTCTTTCGATTGAATAAATATTTCTTTGAAACTATACCAAGTTTTACTCAGGGCAAGTACAGTATTTGTTCTTTGAAATGAAGAAATGTCTTTCTTTGGATTGAGTAAATATTTCTTTGGCGCAGAATCATTACCAATTTTCTTTGATAATGTGTTCATTTTTCTTCAAAAAATAGAAGTATTTTTCTCAGTGTAGGCCTAGTCGCCAATTTAAGCTATAATGTGACACTTAATCAATGGAGTTAGGACAACTGAAGATGAACAAAGTCAACCATGAACCCGGCGGAATTCGAACCCACGAGCGGTAGATCGCTGCTTTGGATTGACACGTTAGCTAGCTAAGCTATCGACCCTTTATTTGTGTAGAGGAAATGTTGATAGAAGTCATAGAAACTATCAATTTTTTCGTCGAATATTGAAGCATGGTTGTTGTTGAAACATAGAAAAAAATATTCGCGGTGTAGATATAATTTACTAAATTCATAGACATAATTTACAAGATTTGAGGAAAATTACTTACTTGAAATAAGGTAAAGCAAAAATTGTATTCCGTTGAATGTAAGAAATTTTTCAATGATATTTATGCAAATTACTGATATCAAATAAAAGTTTATTTGATTTGTGGAAGATTTCACATCTCGTAAACAAGTAAATATTTTCTTTGATTTTCGGAAACATATTTTTCTGAGTGTGTATATCAACAAATAAGAGAGCTGTTTTTACAGGGTCACCTTCAATATACATGAAATCATTTTGTTTTAATGTAAATTATGTTTATAAAATAGAAGCTTGGACAAAACGCCGTTCTGAGCCTGCAGAACGTTGAATGGAAAAAATTGATAGTAGCTATTTTTCATCCATTAAATTTAAAAATATCTTGGAAATAATGCGGTTGAGGTGTAAAAATTCGGGAAAAAAATCAATTCTTCAGTACTATACTTTTAAACTGTTTCGCGATATTTACAATTTACAATTACAATACATATTTTTAAGTGTTAACGTATAAACTTTAGGCATGCAGATTAAAAATATCAAGCTTCAGATTTCCCACGACAAATAGTTTAATGTACTTTTTTTTTATTTACTGATTCTTGCTTTTTATGAAATACTATCTAATTAGAAAAATAATTTGAGGTAGAACAGGTATAAAAAAGTTTCACGCAATATTGGAGCTCGTTTCTAAAAACTAACATAAGACAAATTTTAGTTTTTAGATGCCCAGTAAAATTTTATATTTACACTTATATGTAGGTATACAATTTTTAATCTTTACGTGCTGCTTTTTATGTGAGCAATACAACTATCGAAAGTAACGTTCACATGAAAATTGCACAACGGCAATATTGAATCAACTGATCGACATTTTCTTCCATTCTTTAACTATTCGCAAGCCGATCCACCACGGCTTATTTGTAACCTATTAAAGCGAGACGATGGTAGCATTTCAGCAAGGAACAAAAAGAGACAGACACAAGGCAATACGCATTTGATTAAAGCCTCTTAATGGCTCGCAAACAAAAATTTTCAAACCGGAAAATTTCGGTTTATGAGTGGTAATTTTCACATTATCGTATCAAGCAGAAGATGGTACGATCTTTAGTAATTTGAAATTTGATGTACTTGTAAAGATGCATACACGCTTTGGAAAATCCAAAGTAGGTTGATATTTTCGCAAGGGAAGCCAGAAGGAATCGGGTTGTATGGACGCTTTGCCATTGATGTACAGGTAATACTTCAGATAAAGAAAAATATCGAAAAATATGCTTAACATTTTTGATTTTTGTTCCCATACAACATCAAAAAAGTAGTTTGAAAAGCATTTAATCTTCAAAACAAATTTGATATTGGTGTTTTCCAAGCAAAAATAGTGTTTTTAATTAGCGCCCAGTGTGGGTCTACTGAATGCATCAACAGGGTTTGTAAGACAATGTGTTTCGAATTAAGAGTATGGAAGTTTCATGTGAAATTCTTTTGATCCTTTATTATTTACTTTGACCTTTGTGATTCAGTCAAAAGGACGTGTTCTTTAATTCCATAAATAAAAAGTTTACTATTGTCCGGTTTCGAACCAAAAACTTTCATGTTATGTGTGATTGTAAAGTCGATTTAGTGAGATCATGTTTCTAATTTTTGTTGGTTTTTTTTTGTTACAGTTTAAGTCATGCAGTTAGTCTGCGCTAACTTACGCTGCATATACCATTTTAAAAACAGTGCAATTTTGGCGCAACACACGCCTATTCTACTCTGGTGTTTATGCAACCAAACACTCCCGAACTATTGACTGCTATTGACTATTGACTTTCGAACTATTGACTGCTTTCGCATAGGTCTTTTTATTTCATTTCCCTGAAATTCTAGTGCGTTGTCATAGCAAGCTGCTTCAAGTTCGATGAGTTTTTATTGCAAATAATTAATGCGCTTTAGACTTAATGGGGCAGCTGGTTGCTCCAAATACCATACAAAACTATCAATGTTAATATATATTTTTCTCAGCTCCATCTGAATATTTTTTAAATTTGGTTTGTAGTATAATCAACTGCAATTATATCTTCAATTCTATCGGTGGGGTTTTTAAAGCAACCAAGCTCTATGGCTTTATTTTACGGCAAGCGTATATTCTTTAAGAACAACAGATTTCTCGATTTGCTCAATGGGGACGTTTCGTCAGACTTACTTTTGGTATAGAAAAATAAGATCGATTGATCTTTTAATATGGTAATCCATTTCCAGAATTTTAGGCGGGACAAAGCTAAGACATATTGGACGCTAGTCCTTTGGCTCAATGTGCGAAACTTTCTCTGCTTTAGGGATAAAAATCACTTTAGTTTCCCGTCAGCTAGTGGAAACATACGAGATACTCAGACAAGTATTATAAATGTCTCTGAACCAAGTTTACTTCACGTGGAGGCCGATCGAACATGCGAAAATTTTTCCCCGAAAATTTGAAAGTTTTCGAAACTAAAATGTTTTAAGTAAACTAAAATTTCTTGATCAGTTTAAAATTTAATTGCAGTATCTCTTACTAAAAAATGACAAAAATGACCATAGACCGCAGCTCTATTCTAATTTTTCAACCAAAATTCTACCAAATCGGGCTTACAGTAAGCTCTATCTACTGTGTAAATTTCGTTAAATCTGAAGACTACAACACGAGCTATTGAGCAGGAAGTTTTTAATTCGCTGAAACAATTTTCGAGATGGCATCACTACTACAGCGTCACCAGAATATTCACTAAACTCTTATCATATCTGGACCTATTAAAGAATCATCAATATCTTGTAAAGATTATTGGCCTTGGTAATCAGGTTGTGAGATCTCGCAAACGCAAATTCACGGGTAGCAAAAAATAGGTAATTTGCTGAAGAGTACCCTTTCTTGTGCGATCAGGAAGTTCAAAAATTTCAATTTTATACGATGAGCAAGCATAAAATTTATCAATCATTTGTATTTTTTTCTTAAAAAAACTAAAATTTTTCAGGAGCTTCGATGGGAAATTTAAAAAACCCCTAGCGCATCACTAATGTTCGAAGAACAATAGAGGATTTGTGAAAATTTTAGTGTGTATTGTACCATTAGCTACTTAAGATTTGTATATGAGTTGTTTTTTTTTAAAGTAAAATATTTCAGGTGAGTCGATGGTTTGAAGGTTTTCACTTTCAGCGCCTGCGGTGGCCACAGTGTTGTCAGCACATCCATACAAAGCTACACAGGTATACACCTTAGTAACATTAATATGTTCTGTAAGTTTTGTAATTATTCAATAGCTTTATCAAAAATTGTCGCAATTCGAAAAATTTCAAATATTCCCGATTTCATTTTAGGCACCTAGCTCACACAAAGGGTTAAAAATGTCCAAAATCTTGTCAAATATTCTTAAGAACAATTTCGAAGTTCATTTCACAAACTTAATTTTTTTGAAAACTTTATTTTGATAGAATAATAGGCATATCTAATATATCACTAAAACGGCCGCCGGCGCCAAAGGGTTAAAGACAGTTAACATTTGGTGAGAAGTGGACCTATTCTGCAAATATCCTAAGGACATTCCCATTTATCGTGAATTCCAGCGTCTAATAAACAGACTCATGGATCTTGTTCTTTGATAAAAACAATTGAGCCTATTTTGAACTTTCTTCAAAATATCTTTTGCAAGACTCATTATCTACTCGCTAGCTTTTTTGACCGAGTTTGTTGCTCCATTTCAATTGATCAGTGGTCATCTTTGAGATTTATTAGCTTCGGATACATTTGTTAGTGGTAAATTCGGTGCTCTAAAGATTGGCATCTGATGCGTTGATTGGCGTTTCAATATGTAGAGTTTGAACTCAGAGTGAAAATCTAGCGAAGGTCGTTAGTATGAACAAAACGTTCGCCCTACTAACTTTCATCGCACGCATAATACCCTTACAAGAAACTTTCTCACCTCATTGTCTCTAATATTTCCATAAGCTGATGATTTTATCAATATTTTCAAACATCGATACTTTACGTCACACACACATCCAATTGCCAAAACTTTCGACATCAAGCAAATTTTCAAATTCACTTCGTAGAAGTCCCATTCAATGAATTATTGATGCTCTGCAGTCCCGACTCCAATTATCTGCATACTTCCATAGTAAGCTTTTCTATGAATGCCTAGAGAAGAAGATAGAAGAGGAGAAAAAACTCCTGGAACTAACTTTACATTACAAAACTCGAAAACGACTTCCTTCCATTATTTAAATATCGACGCGAACTTTGGCTTTCAAGTTCCTGTTTCACAATTACGATGAGAATATGCACGACGTAGTACGTCTTTTTCGTCCTTTGGGTAAAAACGGCACTAATCGACTATAGGCGCAGGTGACGAGCGAACTGTGAATGCGATGACAACGACGACAGTACTTTGGTGCACACGTTTACTACGGCATCGCTGGTATACAGAGTTTCCTCTCAATTCGCTTTTCTCGTCAGAATCTGGTTGGCAACGTGCAAGTTAATTAAGGCGCATTTTCATTATACAACGCAACTCAGAAAGTACGTTATCCACGCTCTACACTTTACAACAATTAAAGTTGGACGAGTCGTTGAAAGTCACTCATAATCAAATAAGTTCTACGTTTCTTTCGTCAACGATGATGTCCTTTATGCCGACAACGGTAGTGCTCGGTTGACGACTTCCGGCTCTTATACTGAAGCACCGTTAGAGCGGTGGCGTGGCATGGTGGCAACGGAAGTGACGATAAAAAAAAATAAAACTTTTACTAAGTTGATTTCTGTTGACATTTCGCTGTGGAGTCGGGGGCCAGGACGATGATCTAAAGGGATTTGGAAAGAGAAGATTGTGCTTGTGAATACGCCAAAACTGGTGTATTTTCCACGAACGGTTTTCAATTTGCTTTGGAATGGATTTGTCATATATGATAAATTGATAATAAATTGATAATTTGTATACATCAAGTAGATAATTGGCTTTGATACTTACCTCACTGTAAAATTGGCGAAACTGCACATATGAATCTGAAAATGAGAGAAAACTATTTATCAAATTTTTCTTTTTCAGCAAAATTTTTGAAGTTAAAGTTCAGGAAACATTTATACTTAATTTACTGAGTTAACAACCACTTTTAATCAATTTAGAATGCATCAAATTCTCAGAATGAAAATTAAAAAATAAAACCATCAGCAATCGAAATCTACTCCAACGCCCTTTCATCACACACTGTCATTCATCCAATAAACTTCAAATCCATTCTGTGCCTGCGTTTTTTCGCCCGTGTGTGACAACGGCCGTTGGGCGAAAGGTTTCAGGTTCGTTAAAAAAACTCTACCTGAGTGGAATTTCATCAAAAACTGATCCAGACAAAGTTGATTTCGGTCAGGACAACGAAACAGAGGGTTTGAAAGTTGAACGGGTCTTCCAACTTTAGAAGCGCCGAGGATAAGTTTGTGGTGAACAAACGACAGGCGACGGCACGTAGAAGACACATCAGATTTGACGACGGGCGAAACGGGTCGGGCGAGATGGAAAAGTTGAAGGACGAAGACTTGGCATTGATGTACTTAGTGGGGTTTTTGAAAATGTTGCGGTTTTATGTTTATTAAACGGCAGACGGAAGTAAACGAACAAATTAAATAGAAAATGTAATTACTTGCGCTGATTTTGAAGCAATTTGGTCGAGAATTTTCTCTTTCGATCGTGGTATTTACATACATCTCAGCACCGAAGGAAGTTGACTGACTGCGGATGAAGTGGATTGTGGTAATGACAAGGATTTTAATCTGTTTTTGTGTGTTGTAGGGTGAATGTTGTTTAGTGGACGGAATTTGTAATAAATTGTTAGCAGCTTGACATCGTATTGCGGACATAAGTTTGGTAAAAGCGATGAAAGCTGGGCTCAAATAAATATTTTACTCATTTTTTGAACAGGATCTTTTAAATCTATTTGTGAGAAAGTTCTAATATTCCTAAGCAGTGGGAATTTAACTTTTTTATGTGAAATTGAATTTTCTGACGAAAGTTGTGTACTAATAGTGAGTACTGGAATTAAAGTGTATCAGTGTGTCGATACACTGTGATCTCAATAAAACCATCGGCTATAAGCATGCTACCAACTAACTGGTGTACCATCACGTGAAAGCGAAAATTGTGGTTTTGTTACCCGGAAATATTTAGTGGAAGATTTTGCCGATAATGTCGGTGTGTTTGGGTGGACTCTAAGAGTGGATTCTAGAGTGGATTCTGGACTTTAGAGTGGATCCGTCAGTGAATTGCGTTCAAACTCATTTACATTATTTGTTAGAATATTCTATGTTTTAGCTTTAACATAAAGCATATGTTACAGTGCTACCATTTAAAGATGGAGTTCAACATCGCATTAAGTTACAGCATCAGCGCTGAGCAGAATAGGCTGCAAAACAGCTTTGCTGCATCTTTGTTTGTAGCTTTTTTTGTAAAATCAACATGTTTTTATTTGCTTTATAGTTATTGCATGCAAAATTTACTTAAAATAGGGGAAGATGAGCTAGTTGTATCATTTGATGTCAAGGCTCTATTCCCAAGCGTGCCGGTAAAACAAGCACTCACGTTCTTTGAGGACTGCCTTTTAGAGAGGAATGAATAGCTCACCGAAGGGGAGGAGGAGGACTTAAGACTTTTTGAAACTTGCTTCGGTTTGCATGAATGAAAGTTATTTCACTTTCAGGGGGAAATACTTTAAAGCGATGAAAGGTGTTGCAATGGGAAATCCTTTATCCCCACTTATGAGTGAGATATTTATGGACATACTGGAGAAGAAACTTTATGAAGAAGGTTCGATTCCTCGGGTTTGTGTGAGATATGTAGACGACATTCTAGCCATCTTTAAAAAAGATGCTTTGGGAGAAACTTTGGAGAAGTTGAGCCAATCACATAAGAACATCCAATTTTCAATAGCAATCGAAAAGAATGAATAACTACCCTTCTTGGATTTAATGGTCATAAGGAAAGAAGGCCTTCTTAGATTTAATATCTACCGGAAGCCCACACACCCAGAGGACAACACCATCCACGTCTGATCATTGGCATTCCCAAAAAATGGTGCCCTTTAATTCGATGATTCACCGGCTATTAACAGTGCCCATGGATCAGGAAAGCTTTAACTCAGAAGTTAAATATATTAAAGATACGGCGAGAAAAAATGGATTTGACGAGAGGATAATTGAAAATCTTGTCAAAAAGAAAAAGTATAGAATACAGTGTGATACAGACGCTCTTTACGCAGGAAAAACGAAAAACAACCATAAGAGTTCCAATTATTTTTTAGTCAATATTCAAAAAAGTTCGGGAGCTTCTTGAACGCTTTTTATTAAAGCAGTTCCAACCAGTAAAGCTAAAAAATTGGGTAATATACAATGTCACGTGAAAGACAAAAATGATAAAAAGGAAAAATGTGGAGTTTATAAAATTACCTGCCCAGAATGCGACAAAATATACATTGGTCAAACGAAACGGTTAGTGGGTGTTAGACTAACGGAACATAAACGGGAAGCAGCTTCAGCAAGGAAAAGAAATACAACATTAGTACGATCAGCAGTAGCGAAGCACTTCTTGGAGGAGGATCACAACATAACATGGGACACCGTGGAGGTGATTAAGGAGGTACAGCAGGTATGAAAACTGGATGCATACGAAAGCCTGAACATATGGAAAACCCCAATGAATAGAAGACTAAACACAGACCAAGGAAACTGTGCATCACCATTTTTCACGTTAATTTGAACATTCATTTGATAGTGATAGCTAGTTAAATCTATTTAAGTAAAGTAATCAATAGACAATTAGTTGGTAATTAGTATAAGTCAATACTTTAAAAGTAAGCTCTATAAATAACATACTTAAATTAGATTAAGTTTAGACCGATAGACACTGCAGAAGAGGGCAGATTACTTTCGAAATTTCGATATTTGTCACAGAATCAAATATATCTAGCTTCGAAAGGAAAAATCGGTTTTTTTATTAAAATATTTTTTTACAAGCTGAGAAAAAATTGGTACACATTAAAAACAAATATGTAATTTTCAAATTTATTTACCAACATGGATAAGTTTGCCACATTTGAAATAGTATTGGTTGGTCACTGTAAGTTTAAATATACCCAAATTCACTAGGTTGATTTGTCAGTTAATAAACGTGAAAACTTCATTGGAAGAGACACAACAAATTGGGGCCCACCTTGGGTGTATTTTTGCGGTGACTTTCTGCTTATTACATAGGTATCATGGTTTTTTTTTTTTTTGACCGAATCGCATTTGTGGAGGCATTTGTCAATGTTTGTGCTAAACGGGAAGAAAGCTCTTATATGAAAAAAGTCCCATATAGTATATGCGATTAGATTTCTTTTGTGCAAATGGATTGCTGAGACACAGATATTTTTGGGGTAGAAATGTTATCTTCCGGTATAACCAAATTCTTGAATTGATTTTTGTGTTGTATTCACTTTGATTTTTTACTTGGTGAATTAAATTTTTTAGTAAAGCAGGCAAACCAATCGAAAGTTGTATTAAGCTGGTATTTATGTAACACTCGGGAATGAGAATGTTGCAGGTAAAAGTATTAAAATGATCAATGTGGAATAAAGGCCAGTATATGAGAATTTTTAGACATAAAATAATTAGTTCACATAAAAACTGCAATGTATATGTCAAAAATTACATTTTCTAGATAAGTCATTCATGTCAAATGAGAACAAATCCTCTCCTCAAGTTAAGTGTGAGTGGGCCAATTGATTTAAGCTTGTTGAAAATGATTATATATAAGACGGAATACGAATAGACTATGTGTGAGGTTTGTTTGGCTGTAAAATGCTGACTTTTGATTCAAAACTGTCCATCGCGTAGAATGTTATGGTGTAAGAGGTATTATTTTAAGGAAGCAATGGTGTAAAAGGTATTGTTCAAAAGACTGATATTCGATTCAGGGTTATTGAATTGGTGATCCAAATTGCTGATGGATTGAAAATATGGGAAATAAAGTAAATATACACTTTTGAGGAATATCCTGTCTTTAAGCATGAGTTTTACATTAAATTAATTTCGTGTTCACACTTTTAAGCATTATTATGTTGCTTGGTAGGTTGATTGAGCCAAGGTTGATAACCAAAGAAAGTTGATTGAGAAACTTTTGCCTTCACTAGAAAAACGTGGTATATACCTGTCTTTAGTCGGATAAAGTGGTATATAACTGTCTTTCCGCTTCTCCTTTTTAAGGCTTCCTAAATTTGCTTCTATTCTTTAAGGCCTTTAAAGTGTTCTAAAATTCTTTGCATAGCTTATCAAGTTCGAAATTTTGGTTATTCATCTGTTGTAGTCTGTGATTTTTTACAGTTTTCTTTCATATATTTTTGTAGCTTTGAAAAAAAAATGTGCCAGCAGACGTATTAAAATGGTGATAATGAGAGAGGTCGAACATTTTGTTAAATCAAAATTCCTTAGCTATTACTATTCCAGTTGGCTCTGGAGAATAGGAAATGTTTCATAATTGGGATGGAATTCACTTCGTCAAGAATCTTAGAGCCAACAAGAAAGTTATGATAGAGTCATCATAGAGCAGAGTGCGTGAAAGAATTGGTTAAGTTGTGAAGACGATTTGTGTAGATGAAATCAATGGAGTTTTTTGAGATTTGTTTGGAATGTAAAAAAGAGAAGGTAAAAAATATTTGAGCTAAAGATATCAGTCAAGAGCTCAGCTACAAAAAAATTTTGCTTTGGTAACAGCAATGAAGCTCATACCATGGGCAATCAAGCAACGAAGCTCACACCATTGACGGAGGAGAGGGCAAACGCGGAAACGCGAGATGCCATTGCGCTGAAACTTTCAGGATACGTTTGTGTATATGTGAAATAGGTCCAGGTTTCACCAAATGGCAAATAACTTTACCCCTTTGGCGCCGGTACCTATTTTAGTGATATTTTGAATAATTCTATAATTCTACCGGCAAATAATTTTCAAAAAACGTATTTCCAATGTAAATATGATAAAATTTTGGAAATTTTCAACTCTCTGCATCGGGTAGGTGTCTAAAAAGAGATCGAGAACATTTTTGAATTCGATAACTTTTGACAAATCTACCAAATCAAACTGACAGGATATATTGATGTTACTAAGTTGTAAATTTTTGTTATTTTTTATGAGCATGTTGGCGACCCTGTAGCTACGGCAGGCACTGAAAGTGAAAATCGACTCTCCCGAAAACTTGTCGCCTTTTAGAAAAAGGCAGCGCATATATAAATCTTATGCTTTGTCTGTATAGTAAAAGTAAAACTTGTGAGATCCCATATCGGGCACGAACAGTAAGTCTTCCCCGATTCACCTACATTTTTAGCATAAAAAACTTCCATTCACGAGAATTCACAACCCGAACACCAAATAAAACTAAAATTTACAGAATGTATTGATTTTGGGCAGAACTAGGTCTGATGTGAGCGATTTTCAAATGTGGACAACTCTGCGTCAGTGGTGTCATCTTGAAAAATCACTAAGAAAACAAAACTGCCTTTTGCCCTATGAATTCTTATTCAGAACCAGATTTTAATGAAATTCACACACTAGCTGAACCTAATTTTAAGCCACGTTTTGTAGAAATTTGATTGGAAAACTAGGCTGGGGCTGCCAGCTATGACAGTTTTGGTGTCTTGAACTCTGAATATTTGCTCAGGAAAATAAAGCTTTTTGCCCTATATCTGCCAGTGCAGTTATGAAATCGAAACGAAATTCATTTGGTAAATGGAACTTATTGTAGGCAATAATATTGTACAATGTTCAGTAAAAATTTGGTCGAAAAACCATGATAGGGTTGACAGTTATGATAGTTTTTTTGTATTTTTTGCCATATATTTAGTAAGCGATCAAATGGTAACGATTTTTTGTGACATTAAACAACAAATCTTAGGATTTGGAAAATTTGAAAACTTTTGCGAGTGGTAACCCAAAATTTCTTTGCACCCCTATAAAACGGCCCACAGACTAGAGATCTCGTCGACAACCTGATCTGCTATATGCGATATCTGCAGCGAAATTCGCTGTCTGTGGGTTAGTCTCAGGTTGCATTTTTAGTCTCTGCAACAGTTGCAGTAAATATCAAATTTTTTTTGATATTTTGTGGGCGGTGGGATCACCCTCGAAAGAGATATCTGCAAAGAAATTGAAATATATCTAGCTTCAAAAAAAAATTGTTTTTAATTTAATTTTTTTTAAATTTAATTTAAGTTAATTCAATGTTTGGTGCCGTGAATGAAATTTTTAGTTGGAAGTTACTAGCCCAATGGTGTAAAAAGTGATTCTGGTCCACTTCATTCCTGGTTTTAACTTAAATGTAAGTTTTCACACTGAAATGTAATGTTCCCGTAGACAGTTCAAATTCTTTAGATCAAATATGTTTGGAACAACGAATAATCTAGCCCAAGTATGTAGATGTGAAACTAAAATATTTATAAAAATTTGGCAGCAACGGATGTTTAGGTCATTTTCAGATACCTCTATAATTCTATGGAAAATATATAAGCATGTATTTGAAAAAAAAAAAATTTATATTATTATATCTTTGTTGTCATTAAGATCCACAGTTGCGGTTAGCCTGAGAACTATCTGTCTCTCAGGGTTTTCCACATTTTCAGCCCTGGTAAGCTACATGTGCCTGAACAAAAAGTGCAAATACCTCATATACCCGTATACTCCTGTTTGAAAATACTTTACGTGAAACATAATTTTCTAAAAATGCTTCCAATGCATGCCATCAATTTTCTTGCAACGAAAATGACCTGAGAACTCCTATTCCAAAGCGTGTGCTGCCTCAACGAAAACAAAGTTGGAATGTGATTGTAATTCAAGTTGCGATTACCTTCTGTGTCTATAGCAAATCAATTGAGATCCAGTCGTCGACCAGATTTCCGTGTTTGTGGGCCGTTTAACTTCCAATGCAGTCATCAGATCGAAACGAAATTCGCGGGGTAGGTTGACTTCAACGTGAGGCAGACGTGATTTAATTTTATTTTTGATGCTGACAAAGAGCTTCCAGTACGAGGCGGTTTTGATATTTTTGTATCAAATTGTTTAAATTTTAAATTTTCTTTAAAGTTTTTCGGATGGCAGCCGCAAAAAATTTTCTATTCCTGTAACTTTCGATAAAGTCATCGGATGAAAACCAAATTCATAGGGTAGCTTGGTTGTGTCTTTAAGCTGCAGTGCTGGTAAAGTGTTGCAAACATTGAGTATTTTCTTCATTTGTGTTACAGAAGATGCTGTTTACCAAGTTTTGTAACATAAGCAACCTATAAGAAATATAAGTAACAAGTGTTTGACTTTCCTAAATTTTGAAATTCATAAAAGTGGCAACCCTGGAAACCTTTCCAACCTATTAGTTTAAATGCATTGGTAAGATCAAAGCGGTACATTGAATAAATTTGAGGGTAACGAACAAAAATAAAATTGTTAGGTTCGGTTGAGTAGATTTTGAGATGGCTTCTTTGGACCCTTCTGTGAATGAAATTCCACATTTAGTGTTATGTGTATTGTCAAAAAAACCCTAAATAAAAATACACTATTTATTGCTGGAAAAAATTGCTATTTTTTACGTGTTTTGAGGTATATCTTAAAACTTCTGTTAAATAATGAATTCTTATTAAAGAAAAATCTTAAGATGCCATAAAAAATTGGGTGAAGCTACTATGGAAAAATCAGAGGATTTTATATAATGAATATAACAATAATTGACAAAACTTGTATATTTAAATTAGGGTTTAGGTAAAATATGTCAACATTGATGATTTGCACAGAAATGCTAAGAAAACTGATCGTCCCACGCAAAAGCAATCCTAATCCAGCCACTAACAAACTAAATCACTGGAAGCATTCCAAATATCCACAAATAGGTTCAAGCACGAAATTGTCTTTGTCAGTCTTGACTTTTCGACAAAGACACCACCTCGTTTCTTATCTCTCGAAAAACAGCGAAGAACATTCACCGAGTCAGTTACGTAGTCAGTCTGCATTCTTCAATGAACACGCTCCTTGGAGATTTCCAAGTCTATAAGGCAAATAACAATAGGAAACGAAGCGGAAGAAAAAAAAGGAAAAGTCATAGAGTCGCTGTCAAGATTGATTGTCGAACGTTATGATAAGAATGGCAGCACGAAGCACCACACTCGCATTCGAGTTTTTCACTTGCCATTTTGCTTTTCAGTTCGCTTGACTATCAAAATGTCGGACATGAATAGATGCCATGCCACCCATTCATCCAGAACATGCAAGACTAGAAAAAACAGCACTCCTTTCCGTATTTGAGAGTCTTGAGGCTGGTGTGCATTCAATTTCTGGCAAGGACTCTTTGATGTATTGCTGGAAAATAGAGGGAGTCAAGGAACCAAAAGTAAATGCAGTTTGTTGGCCGCAAGTACGAGCAAACACTTGTACTTTTGTATGTTTGTTTGTTTACACAGCTCAATGGAAGTGATGATGAGTAGTGGTGTTGGCAGTGGCTAGTGAAACGATGTCCTTTTTGAGGTTTTCGTGGTAAGATGCCTGGTTTGTATGACAAGCACTCAATACTTGCAATGTTGCAGAATCGTCGGCTGATGTGAGAGCTTGGGTGCAGATTTAGTGAGCAGTGTTTTTTGTATGACACTTGGCTGCTACCATCCTTCATTAAAAGCGAAAAAGGTCAAAAGAATGGAAAATGAAAGCAAACTAACCGAACTTTTGCAAGGTAGTGTGTATTGAAAACGTAGCTCATTTTGCGTTTCCAACCGTTTAATATTCTTCTGTTTATCCGAAGTTTTGGGCTTCGAATCGAAATCAATATAAAATTCAAGAAACCTAGCTTCGATACCATTTCCAGGAGAAACAACATCCTGAATTCGATCAAAGACAGAAGAAGTTTCATACTAAACTTTTTTCAACTCTGCTCCGAAACAATGCAAAAACTTCAGCTAACATGAACCCTATAATCATTCAAGCAAATTGAAATGTTGTCAATTTCACTTGGAAAATTACAGGCAGGCAACCTTTTGTTCAACATTCCCACTGGTTGTCATCGTTATGTATTTTTCCGAAACATAAATGCTTTTTTTTGTTACATCTTTGCATAGTGATTTCCGGAGCGGCGCACTACGCCATTGTTGCTTTAGGAGCATTCTCAATCTCGTGAGCAAAAACCGAAAAGAACAAAAGACCTTAAATAGCTTTGAATAATTGCTGAACGAAATGGACCGATTTGTTGGGATAACAACGGCGACTATACCGTTTGAATAGAAAGTGTCATGTAACGGTTTTACCTTTTTTTCGAATGTTGGACGGTTGAAATGGGCGGCCTATTGACGACGGACAATTCGGTAATTTCATGGCTTCAAGGTTTCGGGATATTGGTGGTGTAACAAAAACGATGATGGTAATGGGGTTCGTGGTGATGGTTAGTGGTTTTTGGCATGTAATTGAGCGGAGAAGTTGAGATTAGCCGGGATAAAGGAACAAAGGGAAATATGCTTGGTTGTACATGGTTGTGAGTTTGAATTTAGATGTGAAGTTTTTGATTGGCAGCTGAAATATTTCAGCATAAGAAAACTGTGCTTCAAGCCGTTTTGGAAATGCTGAAAAAAATGAAACTATTACTCGTCCTTCTTCAGGGTGAACCAAGAGATGGATTCTTTTTGAAATGGCTATTAAATGACCACCATTAATTTTTTCAGACATACTTGCATTACTGAAAAAATGGAACTTTCCGATTATTCATGAAACATAATTTAATTCAAATAGCTGTTAGGCTTGCCTGAAAATGGCCCATTCTATCAACTCGACTTTTAAGTGCATTCCGTCATCATCCTTCTGTCGAGCTCTCCACTTGCCGTAACGTAGTGATGGGCAAAATGGCTCTTTGAAGTGAGGCAGCTCCATAAAACTCACTCATTTTAAAGAGCTGCTCTTTAAGAGCCTTTGAAACTACTTTTTTCATGATTGCAAAAGTGTAAAGTCAACTGCTGTTCTTTGTTGATTTAATAATAATAGTAATAAACCAAAATCTAATATAACATAACATACATTTAAAAATATAACATCACATATAGCATAAGCTTAAAAAAAACCTTGAACTATAAATCAATCGAACTGTTAACAATATTCATATATGAAAGTCTTTGTATCTTATAAATTATTGTGTAAAAATAACACTTGTGATGTTCGCTTTGGCGATAAGCGAGATCTCTTTTGAGTAAACACGTACCCACTTTTTGAAAACACTCATTCACAGGGGACTGAAGTGGCCACAATACCCAATCGTTAAATTCCCGTAAACATATTGCTGATGCTAAAAACATAGGCAAATTGGGGTAGAGTTACCATGTTTGTTCGATGTGGAATTTTAAAAGTTTTACTTTGGCTGTTTAGGCACACAGGGTTGAAAATTTCCAAAACACTATATTGTCTATATTTAAAATTAGTTTGAAATACATTTTGCAAAATAATTTTTTTGAAAGGAATTTGTTGATAGAATTATAAAGATACTTAAAATATTACTTGAGGGTTAAAGATAATTAATATTGGTGGAAACCTGGATCAATTTAATTTGTACATGAACGTATGCTGTAAATTTCAGCTCAATCAGATGGCGTATTCCCGAGAAATAGTCCTATTTGCGTTCAGCTCATCTTCAAACATTAGTAAAAATAACGAGTGAAAGCTACGATAATCGACAGAAAATCTTAAATAAACTCACAGTCTGTTTTAACTTTCTACTCATTATGAGACCTTTTTCTAATTTTCTTATTCCTAAAACATTCAGGATAGCCTTCAAAGAACCAAATCTACTTATGAGATCCACTGCCTAGTAGCCAAAATACGGCAAAATAGCAAAAATAATCGTGCAAAATATATGCACGCAAAACGCTCACTGTGTGCCCACAAAATATCGCCATCAGTAACCGCACACGATCAGTATTCAACATTCGCACAGCTTTTATTATTCGCACAGTACCATCATTCTATTCGCGCTGCACATGGTGCTGGCTCAGTGTTCTCATTCATCATTCACACAATACTCATCATTCACACTCTATTCGCACAGCACACGGTGTTGGCTCCGTGCTCTCATTCATTCTTCATTCACACGGAGCTGGCTCTTTCCTCTGTGCAATACGATAATCGTATACATATGTAAATGTTCCGCCGTTAGAATAGCCTAGATATCTTTCTACTACACACGGTAGTCTAATGCAGTATTTCCTTATGTATATGCATAAGCTCTATTTGCTCGAGTGGCTGCTCAATATCGCTCTTGCAACTGAAAGTATGAAGTGTACAGAACAGTTCTAAATGATGGCTCACATAGCTCTTTCAAAAGAGTTGGCTCTCATAACTCTTTCAAAAGAGTTGCTCTTTTTGATTGGCTCGATTCTGAGCGACCCATCACTACCGTAAAGCGAAGCCAAATTTTCAAAAAATAATGGACCAACAGGCAGAATGCCCCCCATTGTTTTCGACTGGTGGCTGGTAATGCTTATGACTCCTAGGCAATCAACATGCACGGCTAACAAATATTAGCTTACCATTTGAAGTTTTCAGAGATGTTTGGTATAGTAGAAGCATCAAGCTTCGAAAAAATATTATACAAAAAGTTTGCAGCACGGTGAAGCGTTTGGGTATAATCAATGGTCGCCCAATTCAGAGGTAAATTATCATTTTGAATAACTGAAAATATTCCAGAATGAATAGTATCAAGTAGTTATTGATGAAGCAGCTGTAAAAAGGTATGAGAGAAAACTGGCAAACAAGGAGCAATTTTTTTCTCGCTTTTAGCAGTATCGTTCAAAAATTAATGTTCCAAGCTGCTAACTGATATCAACTGTTTTTACTATTTAGCCAAATTTCGTATTAAAAGTTTTCATCATTTTCAGCGAAGATATAATCGGTAGTCTGGTCTAAGCCTGTCTGGTCTAGTCTTTTTCTAGCATCCTGGCATACGCCGGCGATCCGCTGCGGGTCTGTCTTACCCTAGTGTAAGCTAAGTGCCCAGCCTATCACAACTTTACATAGCCTCACGGATACGATATCGCTTATATATTTCGTAGTTGAATAGGCAGCGCAATCGTCTATCCTTACGTAGGTATATTCATCTGAAGACCCTCCTCCCGGATGCGGATAAGAGCTTACAACTTTTCTTGCGAAGAGCCCACGTTTCCGATGAATACAAGACAGTGAAAGATAATAGTCTTGCACAAAAAGGGCTTAGGCAGGCTTCTTGGAGAGACTTAGCCTGAATAGTGGACAGCAACGAAAGGCTTTGATTGCTGTCAACAGTAATGAACAAATTTTCTTGGCGTAGCTGCTATCGGCTGTGAGTTTTAGCTCCAAATAGGTGAACATTTTAAATAATTGTATGCTATATTCACTCCTGCTTTGGAACGTGTTCTTTTCGGTGTCTTGATTTCTGTTACTATTGGCATAATGTTGTTCGTTTTGATGGTTTTTGGTATATATATATATATATATATATATATATATATATATATATATATATATATATATATATATATATATATATATATATATATATATATATATATATATATATATATATTATTAGTTTTTTGGTATACATATATTTTATTTCTCCTTCTTTTATGTGCAAAAATCTTCGATAGCTCATTCGTTTCCGCACATGATGTCGATGCTGTCTTTTTGCTATCGATCGTTGTTGATTCAGTTACTTTAATCTGGCTAAGAACATTCGTCATGGTCAGCCTGATAAATCTCGTCTGTTTGGCTGTGATACCAAACTACCTCTAACAAACACGGCTTTTTAATCGATGAAATGATGGATTAGCTTCAAATCGTATGCTCAAAAATTTTCCATCGACTATTGCAGATATTCCTGGGGTGAAGCCTCGATGGTATGGGTTCATTATTTTTTAAGCAAATAATGCCATTATGCTACTCAGCTAAATGATACGCTACAATTACTGCATACCAGTCTTATACTTTCAGCTTTAGCTGATGAACCGGGTGATGTAGTTTTCGTTCTCCGTATTTAAGTGATTTGGAAGATACTTAATCGGTTTCGGGCAATTCGCTATTTTGTATGGTAGTGGCTACTGTCCGTTATCAATGAACAAGGCGCTCTCTTTGTTGTTTAGCACTTGATTAATATACAGAACCCATCATTTTAGTATTAATTAAAAATAACGAAATTGAGGGATAACAATAACTTTATTTTCAGTAGTCAAACTTAAAAAGAATATCTTCAAAATGAGTTATAAACGAAAGTAAATATTTTTTATTTTAAATTTTTATGAAGGTTCTGAATACGAAACTAATGATATATTAAATCACATTATAAAGCCACTATAAAGACTGATTTTCGAAGTTCTTGTATTCACGTGCAGATCATCACACCAGATATATTGCGTTAGCATTAAAGCTATGCATATAGCACCCGATATATAGAAAATAAAATGATAGCATTTTTCAGTGCGCGAGTGGTCCAAGTTTTGATGGTGATGACTCCATTGCAAGCTATAGGAACAGAAAGACTTCGAGAGTAACCACGCGCAAAAATTTCAATGCATAAGAAATTCAAACAGTTGCTGTCTGCTTCGCTTATAAGGTGTTCAGCATATGAAAATGCATTGGTAGCATCTTTTTGGTTCAATAACGACAAAATGACCTGGTTCTAACAACTCTTTGCTAGCACTGATTGGCTTACGCTAAAACAAACCTGCATTGTGAATCTCCTTTTCATCACATGACTCCACTGGAAGTAATAGGGGAAGAAAGTGTTTTTTTATGACTAGCAATAACTCGAATTTTCTAATTACTTCTCTTACTCAAAATTATTACATCCTGGAAAAAAATAGGTACTTGGTGAATGATTACCTATTTTGTGGGCTCAGGAATTTTGTAGATTTGAAACTGACTTTATAGACAAAGCATTATATTTCATCCCACTCATTTACATTTTTCCCACAAAAACCCAACAAAAAAAAAACTGGAGGCTTGATGGGTTGAAGGATATTTTCCTCTTATCTGTCGTCCCCATAGGGTTTTCTGAGCATTCACCAAAAATCACAAAGAATCTGATGTTCCTGGCAAAATTTATCGCAAGGAACTCTTTTACTCTCAGGCACTCAGCGTCCGCTTTTAAGGGGACATAACACCTTCAAATTGAAAAAAAATGTTTTTTTCAAAGGTTAGTTTTTAATTGAATAAAAAGACATATCTTAGTGAAACTTTGTACATATACACTTTATTTGCCTTATGCTAAATAAAAACAAATTGTTAAAAGTTTTTTTTTTGCCTTATGCTAAATAAAAACAAATTGTTAAAAGTTTTTTTTGCCGTCTGTCGTCTGCTACAATTTTTTTGAAAAAACGCCAAAAAAAACCTGGCGTGCACGATAACTGCCCTCAGGAGAGGCTGGAAAAAATCAAAAACGGGGTTTTTATCAGCATGAAAGCTCCCTTGGAATGAACTAAAAAAAAAAATTTGGTTGACAAATAACAAAATGGCGGGGTTTTTTTTCGAAAATCGAGATTTTTTTCCCACAGAAATTGGTTATAACTAAAAAAATTTAATGCCGATTTTTCATCCGTATTTCATTCTGAGGATTTACATGTGCAGATTAACGTGTCAAAATTTCAGAACGATGGGATAAAATCATTTTTCTTAATCATGCACACCAACTTGAAAAAGGTTGCTTCGAGAAAATCGCGTTTAAAGTTAAAATTCAATATTTTTTGTAATAAATCTTACTGAAATTTAATCTGCGTTGCCTGGACCATACAATTTACCTTCCTCTTGCTCATACTCCTTCTCTTCCAAAGATTTTTGCTCCCTTCGAGCAGTTCTGGCCTCTTTAGATGCCTCAGTCGAGTGTTTTTCCGCCTGGTTGATTCTTGCAGCATCTCTATTTTCTGCATGTTCCAGCGCATGTTGGCCAATTGTAATTACCATGACTTGCATTATTTTCAAGATAGCCATATAGCCATAAATCTTTCATTGAATGTACATGCAGAAATGTTTGCAGCCATATTTATGAAATTTTTTCCACAAAATGTCTGTTTCGGGGCTAAATTCCAAATGCAAGAACTATAGCTTTCGTTATTATTCTGCGTGAAATTGCCCAAGCAGCGCTTTAATAAATTTTCTGATGATAAGTCTTCATAAATAGGCTTTAAAATTTCTTGTACCTCATCATCAAAAGGTGGAGGATGCTTGAAATTGTTTAAAGCATTACCACCAGCTGCCTCCGCCTTGCGCCTGTTACACCAAGCCTTTTCTCCAACAGGAAAATAAGAGTGTTGAGGGTTCTAATCAGTTGAAATTTTTTGGTAATATACTGCCTAAATTTCCTTGCGCATATTTTTAACCGAATTATAATTTCGTAGTATAGGTAGGCCATAATATGTTGATAAATATTTCATTAATTTTAGTGTCAGTTGAACTTTTTTCGGACCTTTTTTTGGAGTTTCAACGCTTTCTTTAGAAGCATCTTTTTCAGCTATTTTTTTTTGTTTTTTTTTTTTTGCCAAGGCTAACTTCGTTTTTGCTTCTTTTGAAGGAGTTGACTCACTTATCTTTCTCTACGTTTTAGCCTCAGTCGATGCAGCGGTATAGCGAAGTGAACGAAAATCATAGAAAAAATGACCTTGGCGCGCTTCGCGAAATATGCTCACAATGTTTTTTTTTTTAGAATTTTAATTTTATATTATTAAAATCATGTTTTTAAAGCTTCATTCTAACATATTAAATCAAAAACAAAATCGAATTATTAAAAATTTGAAGGTGCTATGCTGAAAATTTCAGTTTGATCGGATCACGCACTCTTCATTTAATCTCACTTACAAAATTCGACTCCCACCTTTAGTGAACAAAACCACAATGATTGAAATAACAGCTATTGAAGTAACAGAAAAAAATTATTACGAACGATATATCAGTGAACAGAAAAACAGTTTTTGCTGGATCTGTGACAGATCACAGTGATAGCGGTAGCGGCGAATTTTCGCTGTGATTTTTTACTGAGATTTTTTTATGCTTCCGTTCTTGGTGATTAACTTCGTTGAGATTTTGTTCGTTTCATTCACTGTAATTTTGAATATATAGCCACTGCTGCTGCCAGTGATTTTGCATTCAATGTGTAAAATATCAGTGATTCAAATATCGGCCCACCACTAGTCTCTTTCCACCTTTCCGCCCATACGTCAGCACGATATTTGGAAAGTAAATCAGTTGGTTAGCATGCAGTACAGCCTATGCTACAACCTATGCTATAATTAAAAATCATACTGCAACCCAAATTAAGGTTTTTAGTGTGACAAACTATCAGTGCGAGAGTAAATCAACTGTCATTAACAATTAGCAGGAACAGCGTATTTTGTATGCATTAAATACAAATCATTCTACTTGAAGAAATGTTAAATTATTTTTCTGCAATCTGATTTACATCGTAAAGGCTGAGACAACTCGAAAATAAATTTTGAAGAGCATCAGTGGTCTCTCAAGCGTCTAGGAATATCTTTCCAAACCTGAACACATTTCGGTTATACATTTCCGCTTACAGAGATACACGTATCCGTCGTATGAATATAGTCATCACGCGTACGATACCTTCCTAGCATTCTCACTACGTTCTTCGTTCAAGTTGAAGAACTTCTTAATTACCAGACAAGTTCGTTCCTCGAATGTTTAATTTGGTGGAACATAGAAGCGTGTTTTTCGACTGCCCGCACTCCGTTCACTCGTCCTAGCCGATATTCATCGTGATTTTCGTACTGGGCTTCAACAGCTTCATTAGAACAAGGCAGCGGTGGCCGGGCGTTCCGGCATCACGATGAGAATCATAAATTCAATGGACCTCGAACCATTGTTCTGGTCCTCGTCCTTAGCCGGAGCTTCAGTATTGTCTCGTAGTGGTCGACTGGACCCACTTAGTTTTATGCGAACACCGAGCTACTTTATCCTTTCGCTTATCCAGTGCAGACATGATGCTTGGTTCGATGGTGGTTTCGAGGATTTGCATGTATGTGGGTGTGTGAATGTAGATGGGAGAGAACTAAATTTTCGGATATGACAAAATAATGATAAAATTATGGATGGTGCTTTAGCTTGAGGCAACATAGGAGTGGATTTGCATGTGTACATACACCACGCGGCGAATCTGCGAGAGATAATGTACGTCAGTAATGTTTAATTCGAAATCCTAAATCAAAATGAAAATTTCGTGTTTGTATAATTCCACAGATAAATTTAGAATATTACACTGCGGTGGAATTTTAGTTTCGGTTGTGATGCACTGTGAGTGTAATATATAGCTGAAACAGAAATATATTTTCTGCACTCTGCTACGGTAAATTATTCGCCCGTTATGCATTTGCGTAAATTTTGCTACGCATGACAGGTTTTAACCAGGCAAAATCAAAGCAGAATTCATTGCGTTTATGAGTATTGGAACTCACTTCCGAAATCTGAGAAAATAATGCTTATATCATCTTTCGTATTAGCTCTACTTAAACAATTAGTTGAATTTATTGCCGACCCTCTGACTTTATGATCTCTTCATCTTCAAATTCAGACAGTTGCATCGCCTAGTCTTCGGAAATTTCTCTCTGTTGGCCACTCAGAGTTTTAGATACGGTGGCACCATCACCATTGTCGTTGGCACCACATCACAACAATATCACATCCACCACGGGAGTTGAGATAAATTTAAACTGTTCCAGAGCTGCTATATCGTTGCGCTTAGAATTTTAAATGAGCAGCGAAATTTTTTAATGAAACTGCCAAATTGCAGTGAAATAATTTGCGGCAGCAAAAAAAAGCGGGTTTAGAGAAGTTTCGTTCGAGGGGACTAACTCGACGAAGCAAGGACAGACGAATCGAATGGTCGACACTTAATTGGCATTCAAAGACACGCCAGACCGGGATAATTAATTTGGTAATTTTGTGGAGTTCGACTAATGGATAGCAAATGTGGTCTGGTTGGTTTTGGAATATTGAAATGTGTTGCTATAAATTTATGGAGTTGATAGTGTAGGTTTTTGGTATTGCCATGGTATAAATTTGAAGCAAATGCATTTGAATTCTATCTTTTGGATGCACTTTTTGCTTTTGTTCAAACAATTGCAGATTTTAAGGAAAAAACAATAGAAATATGAGTAGATCAAACTAAGTTTTTTTCTCTCACTAGCAAAATACACTAGCTTCTGCCACAATTGCAAAGCCCAATAAATCGGTTTGAAATTTGCTGGTTTTAATTTCAATAGAGTCATTCAAACCTCCATATAAATCCAAAATGAAATTCAAATTTTAAGAAATTATTGTAGCCTTAACTAACTTTATTCAATTTTCAGTATTGTCCACTTCTAAGATTATATGGTTCATTTCGAAACAATCATGAATAGCACGTTTCTATGCAAATTTCTTAAATTATGCGAAATCAGTTGAGCATTAAAGTGTTTTTCAGTAGACTGAAGGAAGGAATCAGTCTGAAAAGCGAGTACCAAACAATACAATGACCTCATTTAGAATCCATCTCGTTTCAAGATTCGCAACGGCTGTGAAAAGACAAGATAAAAGAAAATGTCTCCCATAAAAGATCTTAACGATATAAAGCAATCTAAATAAACCCTCTTACAATTGTCTACCATAAAACAACATCCTTTAAAGGCACCCTGTTCTTTGTTATTCAAAACTCTATCCATTTTTCGTGAAGCGGATGGACAAACGAATGACGGAAGGACAACCAAAGCTCGAACAAAAGATGCCACTAAATGAAGAAAACGAATGGAAAACCTTAGAAAAGAGACAACCGCAGTAGCCTGCCAATCTTTTCAGTTCTCTTTCACTCACTTTCCAACGAAGGACGGCGAACGAACAGTATCCTTTCTCGGAAGAAGTACTCTCGAGCGTTATCAAAAGCCCTATAACAACGACTCTCCCTAATTACGCACATTTGACTCTCGTTTTTAGCGAAAAAAATGCCGAAATGAAAAGTGAAAAAGCAAAAAGTCAACGTGAATAACCAACCAGCATTTGTTCGACCGTTCATTCATAGAGATGCCGTTCGACTGATGACTTTACTCACGAAACTTTTACGTTTCGGCATGCTAAGTCGAAATAGACGGAAATTCCGATTGTGTGTTCAGGCTTTTAAAGCATCAGGCATTTCCGTAATCGTAACAGCCAAGACTTCCGGTTTTTGCTTTTTGTCTACGTGCCTTTTGTTTTCCTCATCTTATGTTGAATGTAGTGTGGGGTTGCGTTATTAAACAGGTCAGAGATGCCAATGCCCTATTTTTGTGCGGTCCTTGTTAGGTCATTAGATGGGCTTCTTGTTTCGTTTTCCTTTGGATTTTGCTATGTTGTACATCGCTGAGATGGAACAAGTGTATTTTTGTTATTCTAAAAAAAGTTTTGGGAAAAATTATGATTGTGGTCTTGTATTCTTTGTCGAAATATTGTTCATATTTCTTAGTAGCATGAATTCTAAATGCGAAATTTTGCAATTATGTTAATTAGGAAATGGAAAGAGGACCATGAAAGGAGTGAAAGAATTCATTTGAAATAAAAATGATGATTTGATTCCGCCTGAGAAATCCAGTAATTGTGGGGGAAAAATTAATGATTTTGCATTTCGTATGTAGTTCTCTTATCTTTGAACGGCGTACAGATTTGCATCGACGGAAAAACGAGATCCGTCATCAGTAATTATCATCACTATAATCACATTTTCCGCATGGAAAAAATAAAATCCCAATTTGAATATTTTCCAAGAAAGCGAATTCATGTCGTGAAAATTCACCATATTCAACTAGGAGCCGAGTGCATTCACATTATTCGCGTCGTCGAGTCGAAGCAGATTTTCTCTCTAATCCTGCGACGATGAACAGGCAACCGTCATTCTTCGCTACGACCAATTTTTTTTGTCATGTTCAACTCTACTCTATTCATTCAAGCATTTTTCCATAAAATTAACTACCAAAGGAAATTACATTTTTATTATTCATCCTATTAAGATGGAAATAAAGTCGTGGAGCATAATTACGTAAGAGTACTAAACGAGCTGAAGGCGAGAATACGACGCGACGTGACCTGATGCGACTGCAGGGGGACATGGGAGTGACTTCGATATTCATTCTCTATATCAGATAATTAGATCATTATATTGTTATATAGACTTCTATTAGCATTTATTTTGATATAAATCGAGAAAAAATGTTTCTTTCATTTGCATAATTTTTTTTTTTAGGTATACGAGGAATTGACAGAGATACATGCGATGGCTGATCCAAAAAAATGAATGAGTCAATCCGATAGCAGAGAAAGACAATAAGTGCGATTCTATAAATTAGTTTAGTTTTTTTCGTGAATTTGATCCTGACCGTGCTGTTTTCTACTTCTACCACAAGCTTCATTAACTTATTCTTGCTAACACCCCTATATGTCTGGCTAATAAACATCATGATGCCCCATGGCTTACCGGTAATGTCTTGCGTGCTTTAGATACTAAAAATGCTGCTCGCCTGAAGTATTTGCAGTCGGGATCTGGAAGGGATTATGGCGTTTATTCTCGTTTACGATCTGCTGCTAAAACAGAAACTAAAATTGCAATGCGCAACTACTTTTCTTATATTGAATCGTCACTTAGCTCAGATGGTCCTAAGAGGTTTTGGTCATATGTGCGTAGTTTAAAATCTTCTTCTTTTATACCTGATTCTGTTTCTTTTAATAATTCTAGTGCTTCTACTCCGCAAGGCATATGTAATCTATTTGCTGACTTTTTTTCCTCTGTATACTCTAATTTTTCTTCTCATATCTCCAGCATTCCTCCTTTTCACTTTCCCACTTGCCTATCTGTACCGGAGACCAATCTTCTTGAAGTCCAATCTATTATATCGACGTTTGACTCCAGCTCTTCTCTTAGCCCTGATGGAATTCCTAACTTTTTCGTTAAAAAGAAACTTACTTCTTCTCTTTGTGTTCCCTTGTTCATCATTTTGAACATCAGTCTGGGTAATTGTATTTTCCCAGCTTCTTGGAAAGTGTCAAGCATTTTTCCTATCCACAAGTCTGGTGATCTAAACCTAGTCACTAACTATCGCCCGATCTCTATCATTCCTTGCTTTTCTAAAATCTGTGAGCGTCTAGTTTTTAATCGCGTCAATGATTCTCTTCGTTACGTTTTTCCTGCTCAACAGCAAGGTTTCGTGCAAGGTCGAAGTACTACCACTAACCTTGTAGAGTTTTCTCATTTTGTTGCTTCTGCTTTAGATAATCACCCACAAGTAGATGTCATATACACTGACTTCTCTCAGGCCTTTGACTCGGTCAATCATGAGCTCCTTTTTCTTAAGTTAGAGCATTATGGCATATCGGAGCCCCTTCTCTCGTGGCTCTCATCATTTGTGTTTGATCGTATTTGTTATGTCTCTCTCTGTGTGTGTTGTTATGTCTCCTCGTCTTCTCCCCTTTTTTCCTACCTCCAGTGTACCTTAGGGATCCATTCTCGGGCCTTTGCTATTTAATACCTTCGTCAACGATCTTCCTAATGTTTTTGAATCTCCTTGTCTAATGTACGCTGATTACCTGAAATTTTTTCGCGTTATCAATGCTCCTTCCGATCATCTTGCTCTTCAAAACGATTTGAATCGTCTTGTT
Source organism: Nemotelus pantherinus (assembly GCA_963978885.1). Classification (NCBI taxonomy): domain Eukaryota; kingdom Metazoa; phylum Arthropoda; class Insecta; order Diptera; family Stratiomyidae; genus Nemotelus; species Nemotelus pantherinus. The sequence continues at coordinate 50,040,686 of OZ022263.1, read as the reverse complement.
TCCTGGGGTGACTGTAATTACTTGTCCTTGAATATCTCCAAATGTTACTCAATGTCTTTTGCCTTTTTCAAGTACACTTTCTGCCTTATTTTCAAGTACAACCTACCATATTGTCCTTACAGTGAACGTTTATCAATCCTTAATATTCTTCGACTTGAACAGCGCAGAATTTACCTCGATGAATGTTTTCTTTTTAAAGCTTATTGTGGCTATTTATCTTCATCTTTGACGTGCTTTTTTATGTCACGCCATCATGACAGACCTATCAGGGCAACCTGAATCTTCAATGTAACTTTTGCACGTACTGACGTTTTTTTTCATTCGCCTGTTTTGCGTTTACTGAGGACGCATAATAATCTTCAGCTTGGTTCTCTCCCACAGTCTATTCGAATTTTCAAAAGTTTAATCTGCCTTCATTTCAATAACGCTGTATCAAAGTGGTCTTGTTTAGCACAAAATGTTTTGTTTTACATTCAATGCTGAAAATTATGATATGAAAATAACATTTTTATATTAAAGTGGAATCATTTGTATTGAATGTGGGGCTTATTTAATTCAAATAAGATTCGTTTTTTATTTAAAAGTGTTTCAAATTTTGATTTAAATTTAATTCTACTAAATTTTAAGTGGTGAAATTTTTCTGAGTGTAGTGCACTTTTTTCGCCTACTTAATAATCATTTTATTTATACATCCATAATCCTTTTTTTTCTCTATTTTTACTCTTACTGTATTCAAAATTTTGTACTTCTATTTTTATTCTGTATTTTTGTATTTTGCTGGTTTATTATTATACCCATAGTCCTTTTATTCTCTATTTTTACTCTACTGTATTATAATTTTTGTACTTCTATTCTTATTGTGTTTTTTATTTTTAATTTTAATGTTTTATTATATCTTAATTCTTTATAATATTTTTATTCATTTTTTAACTAGGCAAATTGCCTGTAAAATGAATTATTTTGAATAAATTACGAAATAACCAAAAATTACAAATTAGAAAATTAAAAAATTTTGCTTACGATTTATAGTGTGAGTTGAATTCACGCTGCATCACGTTTATTTTCGCAAGTTGGAATTAAAAGGAAAGCATTTTCTAGCTTAAAATAATTGAATTTTTAATTATTACAAAAATAATATGATTCTAATTTGTTTTCAATTAATATAGAATTACATGCATAGAAATACATACGATATATTACTTCTTCAGAATCAGTGGTCTACGAGTGCACGCGTCACGAGTTTTTAAAATTTATTTGTTGTGCTGCTGTCACAAAATATTTATACTGTATCTTCAAAGAAATATTGCAGTCCTCTTCGGCTTTCAATTGCGAGAAATAGAAATAAATTACGGTATATCTTGGATCAATTGAATGTTCAATGCCAGTTTCTTTAAAATCTGTATTTGTTCTATCAATTAATTATCATTTAACTAGCGTGACTTCTAATTAGATGCCTTTCTTGTATGATTGCTGCTAATTTCTTTTTGATACCAACTTTAATTTAACAGCTCCCTTAACGCATGCAACAATTCCGCAAAAAACTACCCATTCCAATCAGTGTTTATTCCCTTATTCGTACTAAAAATCAAGTAGACAAATTGTCACTCACTCAAGTTTTTTCAATGCTCAGGTCACACGAATTAACTAGAGTGTGTTTTTTTCCGATTCAGGTTGCAGCTACTAATAAATCTTCACTTTTGCAATTGTCATTTTGTGCAACCGTAAATCACGTAATGAGTTACGTGAGCATTTGACTTGTTCGAAAGCAAAAAGTTGTTATTTTCATGTGCGTTTTCAAACTTTTATCGTCGTGAAATTCACTATCTATGAAATCAAGTGGAAAATTGGGATGTGAATCTAATTATCTAATTGAGATATCAAGTAATTGACTGATTAGTTTGAAAGGTGACATCACAAAAAGTTAATTGCAGTGAAGAAACTAAGAAAACTCGAATGCATTGAAATCGCCAGACAAAAAAGGGAAAGAAAAATCATTGCCCCATGAATTTTGTCTCGGTTTGATGACTGCATTGGAAGTTATAAAAGTAGGAAAATTTTAAGAGCTACAACCGTCTCAAGCGGTTGCGGAGTGTTAATTATATGACATTTTAATGATGGAAGATGCAAAAATGAAAATTATGACTCGCACCGGCAAATCTTCATTACGCTGCCATTAAAATATCTGTTTGACTTAATCTTGACCTTGTTTGACTCATCGATGTCCTCTATGCTGCAACAGAAGACTTTCTACGTGGTTCATTTCGCCTTGTGTACAGCGTACTTAAAAACCTTCAGTTTCGTTTGATACATTGATAGTTACTTATAAAGTTTTACAATGTTGTTGAACTCTGTACTGCATTCTTTGTTTTCCATATTTCACCATAGGGTTTAGTTTCTTTCTGGCTTTTGAGGGGTTGCGCACTGCCTTAGCTGAAGAATCAAGGTGAGGACATTGCCTCCATTTGCGATGGCTAGGTTGTAATCCAAGATGAAGTCAAAGAGTGCTTCATCTTGACAATATGTATCGGAGCTGCCCCACATTCATGAGCGCATAGTTGTTGCAGTCAGTACATGGATCCATAAAGCAAGTACGTAAATATTATTTCCAAAAACGCAAACTTATATTTTCCTCAGAATGTTGGATGTAATCTGTCTATATCTATTAAAGCGTAAACCACGGACCTGATTGCTCATAGTTTGAGGATAAATATTGTAATAACTCTTCCTCTGTCTTAGATAAACGGAGAAGAAGAGCAGCTGTTGTTATTTCGGAATGGAGGAGATTAACTTCAAATACTCTCACCATTACCAATCAGGGTCACGTTTAGGACGCTGGGGCTGCTTCACTACCTTCCTCTGAAGTCTAAACAATAGTCCAGTTCTAACAACAACAATTCAGTCCAGTTCTACGTATTCTACGATTTGAAAGTGGATTAAGATCGATCAATCCATGTTGTATACCCGTATTGGATTGATTTGGTTCGTCCTTCCGATCAGGAATTTTTTTCGGATCGGGGTGAGCTGCAAATTAAAAAACCTGGATCCAGGGATTGAAAACATCGAAGCCCGCATAAATTCTGTTCAGGCATGTGAGTTTACGGCATACTTCACCATTGTAGAACTGGCTGGATTGTATTAGGTCGATCCAGTCTCATCGAAAACCTACTGTGAATTATCAGACATTTCGATTTCAATCCAAGGCAGGTCAAGGCGGTTCGGTTTGTATACTATACTTATGACCCCGTCAGTTGAGAAGGACTTACTGCAAAACAGCTTCGCCACCAGTTCGGGCCACATATACACGTAAACATAGTCAATACAATGCGGCATGCAACACTTGAATCCACCCAAAATAGGCTGCGTAATGCGTTTAATTGTTGCATGTTTCATTGCATTGCGGCGGGTTCACTGGTCTCAGCGCAGCTGATTCATAACAATACTTACATCAGCTGCGTTATTAGGGCAGCGAAACGTTTCTTGCGTATGCTGTGCAGCGTTGGAGCTCAGCTGAGTGGGTGAGGTCGGTTACGGCTTGTTATCGAAACAGGTGCCTGGCGGTAACTTATGCAATTCGTGGATATTCTGACTGCTCGGCCAAGACTGTTGATATTCAACTTGCCTACTAGATGACCGCTGAAAGTGGTCTCATCATTTCTCAGCCATCGATGGCTGCTATTTTAAATCACCTGAGTGCAGTAAGTCGCAAAATGGGCGCTATGGTCGTATATCCAGTTCAGTTCCGAATATCCTTGGATGAATGAGAAAAAGATATCGCGCAAGAGCAGCAATCAAACTAAGAAACGAGAGCTTCTCAGCGATTACTGTAGTGACATCAACAAGAAACCGGTGTTCAAAAAGGAATCGCTAGTGTGTCCAAACTTGAAGGAGATATGATCATAACAGTAAGTCAAAGTAAAAGGATCTATATCAAGCCAAAAGTTAAAAAGAAAGTCAAAAGAAAGAAGTTACTAATTTATGAAAAACTAAGTTATTAAAGCTACGAAGTTATAGTAGAGTCATTGAAATTATTATATAGCTAATATATTGAAAAATTTAGTCAATGAAGCTTCAGTTCCGCCATCCAAGCCACAGTTGACTGACGTTAAGAATTTTGGTGAGGTTATTTGGGTTTCATCATTTGAATTATTTTTTTATACGTATGATATTCAAAGCTATCATTCAAAATCATGATAAGAAATCTTGATTTTGAATAAAAACTTTGAAGTACATTTACATTACATTTATTTTGTGGCATTTTTTTTGTTCTAGGTAATAAAATAACACATATGTTTCTGTAATGTTCATTCATTATTTTTGAGTTTTTTTATGTATGTACACATGAATATTGAATGAAAGCCAACCCGATTCCATTGCCATAAGGGCAAAGTTTTCCTACCTAATAGGTTTTCCTTACCACTAAAAGGTTTTTTTTACCAGCGCTTTGTTATAGCTTTATGTGCTTGCAGTATCACGGAGGTCAGTTTCGTCCCAGAAACTACACCGGACTGAGCTAGCCGGCGGGTTTGGCATGCAAGGTAGAGAAGAATTTGACCTCATTAAAAACGTAGCACTAACGTCGGCTCATTTGCTTTCCGGTTTTGCAACAGCCTCCACATCTGATTCTCATTTAGATGCTCCCACAGAAAGAGCTATGAACGTCTTGCCGGATAACTGCTGTCAGCGTCTTCTATATTGAATTTTTCTTGGAAGACCAGCCAGGATCATTCGGTCTAGAGCCTTTCGCATTGCCACTTCTAAAAACACAAAAAAATTCTCGATACGGTACTTAATGGTGACTTACCGACCCTTTAAAAGCGGTACCGCAACTTCATTTATGTTGAAGGGGATCTCCCGTCAATTTTCAATAAACTTATCAATTTTGGTCAATCTTCGATTGTCCTTTTGAAGATCAGGAATGAAAAGTCGAATAAGCCCCAGAATTATTCCAGTATCATAGTGGAAGCAAGGAGTTCATACCTTGAATAGGGATATCTAAGGACTACGAATATTATCATTCAGCACCGCCTTTATTTTGCCGCCTGTCCAAAGTTTCCCCTGATATCAACCATCGCCCCAATTTAGGCTCTCTTTGCTCATTTTATTGAAAATTCAAGGTAGCTCTAGAATAGTTAAAATTAGTTTAGGCTTTTTTGATGTTTGCTTGCTTTGAACCGTTTGCTCAGCAAACCTCTGCTGTTTCTGAGCTGAATCTTTAAGGTTACGAGGAAACCAGTGCCCGCTAAGGGATTTTGTTGCCCATTGGAAGACTTTTTGTTTTCTTCGTCAACGTCTTGGGAGGGACCTTACTTAACCTCATTAGAAGTTTGCAGGCTGACCTTCTTTTTCCGTAGGCTTGAGAGTATTGAACAACTGCAGGCTGAGTACTTGAAAAGGGAGAAGTGGCTTGGAAGTAGTGACAGCTGACGAACAGGCCTGCTAACCATGGCTACAAACGAGCCTCTGGACTTTTTTCAGTACAGGACTGGTGACTGAATATCTGAAATCAAATCGAAGCTTTGGAGCTGGCGCATTGTCAAAGCCGTTCTTGTCCCCTAATCAAATAACCAAATATCCAACTGACGAGTTTGGGCTTAATGTTTTTATCTTCCATAGTAAAAGGCTCTCACTCCTGATCCAATGGTTATTTTTGCAAGCGGGGAGGCTATGAGAGAGTTGGTAAAGTGTTTATGGCTTATCAGGAGTCTGCCTCATCTGAACATACATCATTAACTTAATGATGAGGAACCTGAAAACGTACTGGACCTACCAGGGTTTTAACAGGATAAAAAAGGTCGTATTAGTTATTCATGAAACATATTTCATTCTGGTAATACCGCATCTGAAGACGACTAGGTCTAGAATGCTACGACTATCAGCCGAAGCTTACTTATCAAAATTAAATTTTAAGACGAAAGCAGTCGCAAACAAATCTAGATTATTGGGCCTTACCCAAGATGATAATTGCTGATAAAGTCATCAGATTATTACGTAATTCACGGGACGTTTAATGTTTACCACAAGCATATATGCATTCTACTCGATGCCAATATAGTCAGAATTTAGCAATGCATACAAATCAACACGACTGTATAGGTTGACCATGGCCTTATTATATTCGGTGGGCATGCAAAAATGAACGAGATGACTGACTCTAACAAGGTGGTGGTATGAACTTCTTTTTCTTCAACCTGGCGTTGGAGAAACCAACCCAAGACTTTGGAAAATCAGCAAGGGGGACTATCGACCCAAGCTTTTAGCTTTTGAAAAACAGAATTGGGTTTTCGAACTAGCTCCACTAGAATCGTTCAAATAGATAGATTGGGGCCGCATATAAATGACGAAAAGCTGGAGTACATGCTATGCACCCGTGCTATAGCACACGTGCAAGAAGAACACTTAGAATTTGTAAAACAATCAGGGTAGCGGGGCATGAATTTGAAACAGTGCAGACCTTAAACTATGTTGGGACAATAGTAGAAGCTGATAATAATATGCAACAAAAATAAGCAGACGGCTGTTCAAATTTGAAGCGCCTGCTGCAGGCAGCAGCATCCAGTTGAATCCCGAAATTTAGCCAGACTAGAGGACAGTGTCGACCAGAACACTCAGAGCTAAAGTAAAGGGTTTTTAATTGGATGACATTAGCTCACGATTAAGGTCGGTAGGGAAACTTAGCACCGAGAGTGATAATCATGTGGCATTTATACATGTTCTTTTCAGCATTCTTAGTACTTTGAATCTTGTTAGCTTCTTAAGTGTTGCCTGTTGCGACAAATTGTTTTAATTCTACTGTTTCCCTGGTTGAAAAATATAACTAGCAAAAATTATTTCTTAATGTCTACTTACAATCCAATATTTTTAGTTATCAGTTTCGTTGTCCTAGCAACAATTTAACCAACTAAATTACTCTATTTACCTTCAAGTGCAATACAAATTCCATGAAAACATATTTAAGCGAACTTTTTCCTCAAAAGCCTCAAACAGGTGTTGAATTTAACCTCGGCATATTTGTAAATTGTATGCTGTTCAACATAAAACACAACTTGGTCGGTTATGTTTTCGAGCTCATTTTGATGGATTCTGTATAATTTTACCGTGCCGACGATGCTTCCTTCACTTTCATCATTCGAGAGAAGCCTTGCTTGTAGTACAGCGGCGCGTTTTTGCTTCGTCGAAATGGTAAACTGCTGTTTCAGGTGCGTAAAATCCAAGCGGGATGAAGGTAGGCACAGAATTCTGCCCATTATGGAAAGAGTCTGATAGAAATGATGGTTGATGAGGTGATGCTGTTGGTGTATAATGATGTTGCTCTATGTAGAATTTCAAGTAGTAGCAGTGCTAGGCGTTACCACAGTTTAAGCAAAACTTGTTGCGCTTCTTTCAACGGGCTGGGAAGAAGATACGAACAAAATTGGCATAGATGGTTTCCCGGTTATGCTGTATATTGTCTTTATTTCATCTTCTACTGATCGAAGCAGAGGAAGCGAAGTTTGTTCATCAAAGAACTCACACTCTGCTAGTGATATGAAATTTTAGATGATGATGTTGCGGCAAGCACATCCACTTGGGACAAGCACCATCAGAAAGTGGCTGTGCTTAAAGCAATTTACTCGTCATTATTCAAGGATAATTTGCTACCAAGTCGAAAGAATACTGTCTGCTTTTGTTTTACTCGATTTCCATCTTAAAGCGAAAACGAGATTGTGAAAGTAAGGGAGTGCATAGTAAACTGCTTTCAGGAGAACAAAAGCGTCTTTTTGCAATATGTTCTTGCTTTTATGATATCACCCGGCTTACCCTCCTCAAACACCCGCTCCGGCAGTAGTCATGCCTGCTCCAGGTTTGACAAGATAAAAATACTATCCAGTAAAACGTTGCGGAAAAGACGAAATTCGAAAGACTATATAAGGCAGTTAGTGCGACTAGAGGAAAAGGCACCCGATAGGAAAGTGAATGATAAGAGATGAACTTGGGATCGTATTTCAGACAATACCCCAGACTTGACGACCCAACCACTTCATCGTCTCAATTTTCATCTCTGGAATGAAAAATAGAACGTAGCTGTTGTGGTAGTAGTTGTAGTAGTAATAATCGATTCAGTTTATAAAGTTTCCTTCACTTTTCCAACATCTTACAATAACGGCCGAGCACAAAAGGATTCTGCGAAGAATAGAAAGTTGAACAAAGGACAACAATAGTATCCATTATATTCAGCAAAATAACTATTTAGAGGGACACACTGTGATAAAATCATCACGTGCATGAAAAGTTGCAAGTGAAATTGAATTTCATACCCAAGTACAATGGGAATCCCACATGTGTTTTGTACATTTGACGGTTTCATTAGTGCAGCCATTTCGGTCGACAGATCTCATTTTGTGCAGAGTTTTTTCTGTTGTTTTTTTTGACAACAAATAGAAATACAATTGTGTAATGTAATATTTGTTTGAAGAATGAAAGATGATAGAAATTGGAAAACGCTCTAAACTTCTTCTCTGTTGCTTCGTGGCAACTGCTTTCCTTATTTCTTAAATAAGCTCTTTCACAAATTGCCTAATTATCTTCCGCCTCAAGAAAATTCACGGTTTAATAGCTCTCTTTCGTTTCTCAGCTAAACATTTTACTTGTAACTCCTGCGATTCTTTGTAAGATAGATCCCACGCACTTCATGCGAACAAATGTTTCATATCATATAAACATCCGTAATCTTCACACACGCGTCGCAGGAAACGTTTTCATTTGCAAACAAGTAATGCCTAATCAGTTTTAAGGCCATAAAATGCCATCTTTTCCTGGAATTCACCTTTCGCTTCCTAATGAGCAATACCGCTACTGCTTTTATGAACTTCCGAGATTAGACATCACATCCGACCCTGTCTTTCCTATCCTTGACGTCTCTCCATCCTCAACGACATCCTGTGAAAATATTTGCGGATAATTCCGCATCGTTTTCTCGCTCGACAACAACATAAGATACGCTCCATTATGAAACTGATGATGCCGGAATTCCGTTGAGTTATCAACCGTGAAAATCCTTGTGGCAAAATTTTCGTGTCGATTTGAGAGACATAATTCGTTTAATGGTAATTAAAAGATTTCATTCTTGTCTTGAGTGGCAAAGGAACGAGTTGAACTGAACAAGTTCGAATTGTTGTTTCAAGTGGCTTGGAGTGTTTATGAAAATTTTTGAAAATTTGTTTTCAAGGTTTTTGAACTTCAAGCGTTGTGCTGCAATTTAAAAATTTAATGTTCATCATAAGTTTTGAAATGTGAGCCTTTGTTCCCGGAATACGAAAAATTAAAGGCTATAATTTTTTTTGTTCGAAAATATTGATGATTTATATTCTGTATTTTAAATGTCATTCTAACAATCTCAAAGTGTGAATGTTGGATTATGCAAAGTAGCCTTCATTTGAATTTATTCAGAATTATGATTTTCAACATAATTATATGCAAAAATTATTGTAAAAATTTAAAAATAATTGCAATTGCACAAATTTTCTTAGCCTCATTTGTGTTAAATGTAAAAATTTTCCTAACGACTTATTGTGAGTTTTGTTGTTGAAGTTGATTGATTTTTTATTTGTAAGCAATATGTTCGAAGATGAAGTGACAAGGTTCACCTCTCACTTCATTCCACTTAAAGCCTATTGTAATATCAAGGAAGAAACAGGGTTGAAATGAGGAACTGAGCATGCATTGGCTGCGAATGAAGTTTCTACCAACTTCAACCCTCACTCCCAAAACAAATTGTAGTGGTACAAGTTCACAATTTCATTTATTACTAATGTTCGAAGAAGAACATTAGTATTAAAATCACTTTGGCCAAAAATTCATATTTCTATATACAGTGGCTCAATAAAGAAGTCGGACACATACCTACTTATATTTCAAAAGGGAATAAACTGCCCAAGAATGCACTTCAGACAAAAACTAAATATATTTTTTGTAACTGCGTATCATTTATTTATGAAAAATAATAACATTGAAAACTTAACTCACTTTCATGATTTTATAAAAATTAAAAAGCAAAATTGTGCGTAAAATTCATGCCAAAAAAGAACTCGGACAGGTGGCAGTACTCTCTTTGCTTGTGGGTTTAAAAAGGGAATTCCCGGATTTTATGTACTTGACAGCTTCGCACATTCAACTGAATCAAGTTAAAGGCCTGAATTTGTTATTTGTATGAAATTGTGAACTTAAAATTGAAAATGGGAAGGCAACGTGGCCAAAGTTCTTTAGAAGCAAGACAACTTGTTATAAAATATTATAAAGAAGGGAAATCGGTCCGTGATAATGCGAAAATCGTAAATAGGGCACATTCTACAGCTCATGACATTATAAAACGTTTTAAATCTTCAAAATCAGTGGAAAATAAACAAAAAAGTGGTAGACCTAGAGTACTTTCAAAGTCAGATGAACGATGGATTGTACAAAATATTTATAAAAACCCGAAATTAAGTGCTCCTAAACTAGCCAAGCAAGTATCGGAATATCTTAAGAAAAATGTAAACCCCGAAACTATAAGGCTAGTTTTGAGACGAAGAAATTTACACGGGAGAGTAGCCCGTAAAAAACCGTTTGTGAGCAAGTGCAATCGAAAAAAGAGAATCAAATTCGCGAACAGCTACAAAAACAAAGACTTTTCGTTTTGGTCTACTGTGTTATTCGCAGATGAAAGTAAATTTAATATATTTCGGTCCGATGGACAATGTTATGTGTGGCGAAAACCTAACCAAGAGCGGTAATCTACAGTCTACTGTGAAACATGGAGGTGGCTCAGTGATGGACTGAGGATGCATGTCCGCAGGTGGCCCAGATAATCTTTGTGTAATCAACGGAATTATGGACCAAACAAAGTATTTGAACATTCTAAAAGAAAATTTGGTGCAGAGTGCTAACAATTTGGGAATAAAAGAGAATTTCCAATATTACCAGGATAACGATCCAAAGCACAAAGCGCTCAATGTTCGATTATAGCTGCTGTATAACTGTCCGCATGTGTTGGAAACACCTCCGCAATCCCCCGATATAAATGTTATCGAACATTTATGGGCTTATTTGGAGAACCAGTTAAAAAATCATACTATTAGGAACAAGTAACAATTGGAGTCAGCACTTCAAACCGAATGGGCCAAAATTGATCCTACCCTTTGCAAAAAACTTGTAGAATCCATGCCAGCAAGACTAACAGCCATAAGGAAAAATAATGGATTGCCAACCAAATATTAGAAACCTTTAATAATATTTTAAACTTTATAAAGAATTAAGCGTCCGAGTTCTTTTTTGGCATGAATTTTATACACATTTTTATTTTTAAATTTTTATATAATCATGAAATTGAGTTACGTTTTCAATGTTATTATTTTTCATAAACAAATGATACGCAGTTACAAAAAATATATTTAGTTTTTGTCTGAAGTGCATTCTTGGGCAGTTTATTCCCTTTTGAAATATAAGTAGGTATGTGTCCGACTTCTTTATTGAGCCACTGTATATATATATATATATCATCAAAAAATTTCAGTGAAAAAATCTCAGGAACGCGCCATCCGATTGAGCTGAAATTTTCAGGACACATTGGTGTATATGCAGAATAGTGCCAGGTCTCACAAAAAGTTAATAATCTTTAACCCTTTGGCGCCGGCGGCCATTTTAGTGATATTTTTAATATACCTATTATTCCGTACACAAATAAGTTTTGCAAAACTAAAGTTGACGAAATAAATTTTGAACGTGTTTTACATGTGAATCGGATAATGTTTTGGAATTTTTTAACCCCATGTGTGCGCTGGGTGCCTAAAAACAGAACGGGAAAACTTGAAAATTTTTAAATTGCGATAACTTTTGACAGAGTTATTCAATCATTACGAAATTTTTAAGACATATTGCTATTATTTAGTTGTAGATCTGTGTAGCTTTTGATGAGCGTGCTGGCAACCCTGTAGCTAGGGCAGACACTAAAAGTGAAAACCTTCAAATCATCGTCTCTCTTGAAAAACTGCCGTTTCTTCAAAAAAAAGCCACTTATATGTAAATCTTGTGCTTTGTTTACATAAACAAAAAATAAAATTTGATATGGTATAACGGGCACGCCTGGTAACCCTTGCCCAATTTACCTATATTTTTAGCATCAAAAACTTCTGTTCACGGAAACTCACGATCCAATGAGCAGAATGAATTGAAATTTGCAGAATGTATTGGTCCTATATAGGACCAGGTCTGATAGAAGTGATTTTGAAATGTGGCTCGTTCTGTGCCAGTGGTGCCATCTGGAAAAATCACTAAAAAAGATAACTGCTTTTAGCCCTATAAATTCTGATTGAATCGTTCGATTTTGACGAAATACACACAGTAGCTGAATTTTATTTAATACCACGTTTGGTAGAAATTTGGTCGAAAAATTCGGTTGGAGCTGCCAGCTATGATAATTTTGGTGTCTTAAATTTGAAAAAATAAAAATTTGGAAGTGAAAACATTAAACCATCGAATTTCCAAAAACTGTCCGTTTCTTACAATAAAACCAATCTGTATACAAATCTTATACTTTATCTACACGTTCAAAGTAAAACTTTGGAAATTTCATGTCGGACAAGAACGGTAACCCTCTCCCAGTCAACCTATATTTTTAGCATCAAAAACTTCTGTTCACGGGAACTCACGAATCAATAATCAGATACCATTGAAATTTACAGAATGCATTGGACTTAAGTAGTACCAGGTCTGATAGAAGCGATTTTGAATTGTGGGCAACTCTGTGCCAGTGGTGCCATCTTGAAAAATTACAAAGAAAAAAAACTGCTTTTTGCCCTATGAAATTTGAATAAGTTACTAAATTTTCATGAAATTGACACAGTAGCTGAACCTTACTCTAAACTCTGTTTGATAGAAATTTGGTTGAAAAATTCGATTGGTGCTGCCAGCTATGGTAATTTTTATGTCTTTGGATTTGAAAATTCACTCAGGAAAATAAAACTTTTTGTCCTATAACTTCCAGTGCAGTCATGAAATCAATACGAATTTCATACAATTAATGGAACCTACTATAAACATTATTCAGGCCAAATTTGGTTGAAAAGCCACGATAGGGTTGCCAGCTATTGTTGGTTTTGTGTTTGTTTTCAATATCTTTATTAAGCGGTTTTATCGTAGAATTTTCAATTGGTAATGATATTGTAGTGACAATAAACAGCAAATATTAAGCTTTCCATTATTTCAAAAAACTCGCTGCAGGTAATCCTAAATTTCTTTATACTCCTATAACTTCGAATGTAATATAACAACGTGAAGCAGATGTGATATATTTTTGGCTTTGATACTGGCGAAAGGTTGCCAGCACGAGTCGGTTGTGCTACTTTTGTAGCAATAAATGCTTACAGTTAGTATTCATACCGGAAACATTTACAATGAAAATAAATAACCAATGTTTCAATTCCCAAAGTTCTGCAAATTTTCCGGATCGCAGCCCCAAACACCAACTTCAGTTACATGCTGCTTTCAAAATGAGATGCTGCTTTCGAAATTTTGTGAAATAAGCAACTGATAACGAATATAATTAACCCGTGTTTTGCTCTCATAAACGTTGAAATTCATGCCAGTGGTAATATCTGAAACCTTCCACCATATGAGTTATAATGCATTCTTGAGACCAAAGTAGAACGTGGCGTTTGAAACAGTTTGCCCGTAATAAGCAGCTCATGTGGTGGAATATGCACTCAAAACCTGCACGATTCTTCTACTGTTCTTCGAACATTAGTTTTTCTAGCGGTTCAGGTGCGCTAGAGTTTTTTTTTTATTATTCAAGCTCGTTTACTTTCATTATAATTGACGTTTATTTTGCGAAATTGTTCACATTACTATCCCTTGATAAAAACCTAACATTTGGAGTTAGCTAATTGTATAAAGTTATTTGTTGGGGAAAAAATATATATTATTTTACCGTGATGTAGTGATCGCATTTGATGCGCGCTGAAAAAAGACCGCCTTTACATTCTAAAGCAGGTCTCTTCTGACAGTTTTGTGATTGTTCAATTCACTTGCGATCTTTAGCGCGTGAAAGAAGGACATCACTTTTTTCCAATTTTGCTTGAGCAAAAGGGAAAACCAAGGCTGGTAGCTTGTATTATGAATAGTGTCTATGGATCTTTCGTCGTCTCCGTTCCGGTTACCTTGGATGTCAGAAATGTAGCTTACATTCATAGTAGGTCCGCCGTCGAAAATGTTGATAAAACTATTAAAATTATGGAACTCGATTGATGCCACTGTATCGTCTGAGAGCTGAATATAGACCGCAAGACGGTATTGAACTATTTCAACAAAAAATAGTTCCAAATAAAATAACAGCTGATCGGGATATACAATGGTGGAAAATAACAAAGCTCTAGCAAATTCATAACCAATTTTCCGGTTACTTCTACAATAATTTAGAAGGTATCAGAGAAGAATATGAATTTACTTATTTTAATTGTTGAAACAAAAGAAATGAAATAAAATATATGGCATTTTACGGGCATAAATTAATTATATTATAAAAATGTTAATGTACAGGTAGAAATAAGAATAGGTACATTCAGTTTCAGAAGACAAAACGAAAAACATATTAATGAAATGTTAATTATTTTTAAAATTTTGTCGCGTGCCCTTTATTCTCTAAGACTACCACACGTCTTCTGGGCATAGAGCTCGTTAGTTTCTGGCATGTATCTTTAGGTATGGAGTACCAAGCTTTTTTACCGGCAGTTTATAAATCATTTTCCTTTAGGTTTTTTTTTTCTTTTTACTAATGTTCGAAGAAGAACATTAGTATTAAAATCACTTTGAACAAAAATTCAGAATTCTATATATATATATATATATATATATATATATATATATATATATATATATATATATATATATATATATATATATATATATATCATCAAAAAAATTTCAGTGAAAAAATCTCAGGAACGCGCCATTCGATTGAATTGAAATTTTCAGGATACATTGGTGTATATGCCGAATAGTGCCAGGTCTAACAAAAAGTTAATAATATTTAACCCTTTGGCGCCGGTGGCCATTTTAGTGATATTTTAAATATACCTATTATTCTGTCAAAAAATAACTTTTCCAAAATTAAAGTTTATATAATAAATTTTGAACGTGTTCTAAATGTGAATATGATAATGTTTTTGAAATTTTTAACCCTATGTGTGCACTAGGCGCCTAAAATGAGATTGGAAAAATTTGAAAATTTTTGATTTGCGATATCTTTTTACTTGATTATTAGATCATTATGGAACTTAAAAGACATATTTATGTTGTTAAGTTGCACACTTTCATAGCTTTTGATGAACGTGCTGGCAACGCTTTAGCTACGGCAGGCACTGAAAGTGAAAACATGCAAACTATCGAATCTCCTAAAAAATGTCCGTTTCTTACAATCAAAACTAACTTATACACAAATATTATACTTATTCTACGCAGTCAAAGTAAAATTTTGGAAATTTCATGTCGGACAAGAATGGTAACCCTTTCCCAATTTACCCATATTTTTAAAGACTTATGTTCACGGGAACTCACGAACCAATGATCAGATGCAGTTGAAATTTACAGAATACATTGGAATTAAGTAGGACCAGGTTTGAAAGAAGCGATTTTGAATTGTGGGCAACTCTGTGCCAGTGGTGCCAGCTTGAAAAATTACAAAGAAAAAAAAACTGCTATTTGCTCTATGAATTCTGATTTATTTATCAGATTTTCATGAAATTGACACAGTAGCTGAACCTTACTCTAAGTCGTGTTTGGTAGAAATTTGGTTGAAAAATTCGATTGGTGCTGCCAGCTATAATAATTTTTGTGTCCTTGGTTTTGAAAATTCGCTCAGGAAAATAAAGCTTTTTGCCCTATAACTTCCAGTGCAGTCATGAAATCAATACGAATTTCATACAATTAATGGAACTTATCATAGGCATTATTCAGGCCAAATTTGGTTGAAAAGCCACGAAATGGCTGCCAGGTATTGTTGGTTTTGTGTTTATTTGCAATATCTTTATTAAGCGATTTTATCGAGAAATTTTCAAATGGCAATGATATTGTAGTGACAATAAAAAGCAAATATTAAGTTTTCGATTATTTGAAAAAATTTGCGGCTGGTTACCCTAAATTTCTTTATACTGCTATAACTTCGAATGCAGTCAACGGATCGAGACGGAATTCGCAGGGTAGGTTAATTTCAATGTGAAGCAGATGTGATATATTTTTGGCTTTGATACTGGCAAAGGGTTGCCAGCACGAGTCGGTAGTGGTATTTTTGTATCAATAAATGTTTACAGTTAGTATTCATACCGGAAACATTTACAATGAAAATAAACAACCAATGTTTCAATTCCCAAAGTTCTGCAAATTTTTCGGATCGTAGCCCCTAACACCAACTTCAGTTACAGTGCTGCAGGCACGGAGCATTTTCTTCATTGATGTTGTATGAGATGCTGCTTTGAAAATTTTTGTGAAATAAGCAACTGATAGCGAATATAATTAACAAGTGTTTTGCTCTCATAAACTTTGAAATTCATGACAGTGGTAATATCTGAAACCTTTCCATCATATGAGTTATAAGACCAAAGTAAAACCCGGCGTTTGAAACAGTTTGGCTGTAATAAGAAGCTCGTGTGGTAGAATATGCACTCAAAATCTGCACGATTCTTCTACTTATCTTCGAACATTAGTGCTTCTAGCGGTTCAGGTGCGCTAGAGTTGTTTTCTGTTCTAACAGCCCTCCGTATAGATTTTCTATCGGGTTTAAATCCGGAGATTGTGCTAGCTAGCCCATTAGAGACATTCTGCTGTCAGTACACCACTGAATTGTTTCTTTGCCTAATGTTTGGCGTTGTTATCTTGTTGAAACCACCATTATAACGGCATTTCTTGTTCTGCAGAAGGCAACATTACATTTTTGAATATTTCATTGTAACTATCTTGTATCGTCTTGTACGTGATTAGAAATATAGGTCAAACACCGCATCACGAAAAGCATCCCCATGCTATGATGCTCCCTGCGCCAGAATTCACTGCCTTTTTTGTGTAGGCAGGCAACAGTTCTGTATTAAGACGAGATTTACTATTCGATGTTAACAAATGGATTTTCGTTTCATTATTCCATAGTATTTTTTTACATTTTTTATGTCTTTGGTGCCATTCATTCCTATATTTCAAAGCGATTTGATTTCTCATTTTGATTTGATTTTCGATGGAAGTAGCCACAAAGCAACTATTTACGTTTCCACCCTGAAATTGAAGTTTAGTCCGATGAAACAGATTTCCCCAAATCGAAAGTAGTGTAACTTGGCTGATTTCAAAGGATCTTACATCTATTGTACTGAGGCAATAGATTTCGAAGTAACATTTTCAGCTAATGATGCCTTTGAATGTTGTACTTATTTAATTTTCTACCATTGTATGCATTTTTTGTGTCCATTTTTTGTGTGTTTTTTGTGTCTGAGTCAGTGTACCTGCCATTGCTCTACAATTTTTCCCACTCTTGTTTTGGATGAATCCTGCAATCACAAGATGCCAGGCCAAATTATAAGACAGCAATCTCTCTTTTTTAGCATCAACTACCCACAAATGAAAAATGGCATACGTAGATGTGGTTGTTACACCTCAAGCAAAGATCACACGTTTCAGACTACCACTCTCAATTACCACTAAAAGATTCCGGCTTAAAAATTGTAGATTAGTAGCCAGAACACAAGTCCTCAAATGCGCTGACTTTCCATCGTAAATGATTTCTACCTCTTTGCCTGATTTGAGTCCACAGATTCTGCTATCTGAAACCCATGACTCTTGCTCAAATATTATGTACGAGGATGCTTGCAGTAATCTCAATTTTTTGCATATAAGAAAGGACGAAGCTTTAGCACGCTGGAAATTTTTCTGAGCATCAAACAGAAAATTGAGAGCTTTAGCTAGCAGACAATGCTCAGTTAGCAAAGCGTTGCTCCCAGTCATCTGTTTAAGACTTATCTGTCCTGAATTGGCAATATTGATATCATCAGCCAGCTTTTTTCCCACTTTTCCATTTAAGCTATGAAGGTTCACTATCTGGTATCCAGTTTCTTTGCAGATGTCCCTGCATTGATTTGCTTATCCAAATTTGCTGGTAGTTTTGCCGTTTCGCAAAGATTTTTCCGTTACTTGCGACCGAGAGCCTCCACGTGTTTGCAGGTTTCTCATAGCTTAGAGCACACATCACTTCTTTCTCCTATACTTCCAGCAGGCGTCTGATTTGCACTACCCGAAGCTATACCTTTTATTGCTTCCTTCCAAAACTTTTATGAGATTTTGGGAGGGGGAATATTTTCACTAGACAGGCCATATTTGGATTTGCAGCTGACGCTGTACTCGGCTTTCTGAAGCCTACAGCCAAAGCAAATGCAATCAGCATGTGGATGACTCGCTGGTAATAAATTCTTCCACAATGGTAACCTGTAATCTTCTATTGCAATAAGGGTCCTCCATTGTAGTCTTCCATGAGGTTCCAAAAAGCAAAATTTAAGTCTCTGCCGAATTCAGCGAGCTCGGAGTAAGAATGGCTGTCATGTAAAGTGATTTATTCCTTTTGATTCATCCTTACATTGTTTACCAGGCATCCTTATTTGTTACATTTGGAAAGCTTGTATCCATCGAGACAAGATGGTGTTCGGAAGTAGAGAAAAAAAATATTGAGTCAAATTTCTGTTTCACAACTGAATCGAACTATTTCTGAAACAGTTGAAATGGCGACTAAACTATGATTAACGGCCATGAAGGTTTCGCTGTCTGTTTGGTGAGACTCGAAAAGAATCATCTATTATGAACTGCTTCCATATGGCCAAAAACTAAATTCGGACCACAAATGTCAACAATTGGACCATTTGAAGCTAGCGATCGAAAAAAAGTGGTCAGAATTGGCCGAAAAAGGAAGAGTTGTGTTGCATCCGGGCAGTGCCAGGCTCCACATTCCTATGGCAAGATTTTGTTTTGAAAAAAAGATTGCAAAAATTGCTTGGGCGAGAAAAAAAATCAAATGGCGACAAATTTTAGAAAATAAAACGGTGATTTTTTTTGAGAAAAATCGAATAATCCTAAAGGTTCTCTTACACGAGCAATTAAAATTGACCAATTTAGAGCAATTCCGGACAATTTTAATGTCACAAAAATATGCGGCAACATCAGCTATAGATGATATGGATCAATTGTTGGTCAACTCGTTGCTCAACAGCGGTTAGTGATGGAGCAATAATCAGCAATACGGCAACGACATCATACACGTACAAATCAGTGCCAGTAATTATTCAGCCCTGAATGAACATGAAATCTTAGCCGGTGCTTGTACATTTGTAATTATTCAAAATAAAACGAAGAAAACAAAGAGAAACAGGTAAATTTGGATGCGACCATATCTCGCCAAACGTGATTTCGAATCAGATTTGAGTGTTGAATTAAGTTTGGACGGTTTTTTGTTCAAAAATTTTCAGAGAATGTCACGTAGTGACTTCGAATTAATTGTAAATAAAGTGGGCCCAATAATTGCAAAAAAACATATGAATGTGAGAGATCCGATTTTTGCGCCTAAAAAACTCGCGATAACTCGCAGGTTTTTAGCTACAGGTGATTTGTTTAGAAGTTTTTACTGTGCGATTCCTGCATTTCACCCATCATTCCAGAAGTTTGCGAATCAGTTGTTGATGCTCTACGTGAATACACAGAAGTAAGAAATTGTGTGCATTAGCTAAATTGATTTACTAACTAAATTAGATCTCATTACGCAACTAAAAGTAAGATTTCATAACGCAGTAAATGTTGAAGAATCAATTGATTAAACAAAACTTCACTCATTTTTTTATTTTATAAATTAATGTATACGTCTTCAGTAGTTCTAACTGAAATTGCATTCACCGGACGACAACAATTGCTCGGAGATTTCCAAGTTCAGTGAAAACACGGCAACTATAAACAATAAAAACAATCTTTAAAAGCGTTGCCAGATTGCCGAAATATTGTCAAATTCGCATTATGTTGCTCTGTATTTCTCCACTAATGGCTCCATTAATTTTGGCAATAGTCGTCGGGGAATTAATTGCTCTGAAAGTTGCTTGTGTACGAGCACCATTACAATGTAAAATAAAGCCTTGAAGTAAAGGAAAGAAAATTCTATAATAATAATATAATATATAAAAGAATATGAATTTTTATGCATAGTAATTCTGCTACTTATGTTTTTCGAATATGATTAAAAACATACGTATATCTTATAATCCAAAAAAGCAGTGCGTTACCTTTTGGCAAAAAGCTAAGTTCAATGTACTTCTCTTCATAAAAAATTTCCAATTTTTTGGTACAATGTTCCCTCTGACAGTCTTGGCTATTACTCGTGACCAGTGAAATGTGGCCATTTTAATGATAGCACTGACCATTAAAAGTCCCTGTCATTGACGGCATCAATATCTCCTGTATTATTAGCGCTAATCATAAACGGTCAATAGGAAACTTAATGAAGAGAGATGTTGAACGTTTAGTGTAAAGCTTAGTACTGTGTTCGATTTCACGTGAAATTTTTCGGCGAAAATTTAGCTCGAAAATAATCATGAGTTGTACTCAGTTTTTAGCATGAAAAGTTGTTTTGAAGCTGCTTTCGCTTTGAAAATATAGATGGCATTGGCACATGTCTCCAATCATTTCGCGCCAATTTAGTTAGTGCAGTTCATTCTTTCGAGCTAAAAAGTGACATTGGGGGTTTGAATTTGCAAATTGAATAGTGCAAATGTCTTTCCAATAAGAAAATCGATCGAAAATTGAAATTCTTGACATTTTATTCGTCAGGAATGAGCAGTGTCTCTGCTTTTCTCCATTGCCAAAATTTTCGCTCGAAAGAATGACCAGATATTGGAGACATGTCAAAATTTAGCTTCACGATTAACTCAGTATCAGCCTTAATGGTGAAACATTCTCACAATCATTTTATCGAAAGAAGGCATGTTATAATTAGATTTTTATTGAAACAAAAATACACTGTGGAAAAGTCTTTTTCCAATGGCTATTCGACAATACTAAAAATGATCAAGTAGTTCTCGTAGCTTTTAAGGACATTTAAGACCACTATTGATAACGCACATTGTTAAAAGCTATCAAAAAGTTCCATAGAACAAAATCCTATAATATCCAATCGTTGATGCAATCGTCCTTCAATCGTGTGAGAGAAAAAACTAAAATGATCAGATAAACCCCTTACAAACACATACACACATTCGATTCAGCGCATTCACTGAGATATTATGTAGCCAAGTCTCGTCATGCATCCAGTCTGAACTCGTTATGTTCTCCATGAAATAACAGAAATTCCTAGCAAAAGTACTCAAGTTTGTCGAACGTTCGCAGAAGGCAAAAGGACGAAAGCTCTAAAAAGCGGATCACAATAAATTTTGCATAAATTTAACATTTAACTCGGAAGAGTACATTTCGAAAAGTGTCACCATGAGAGCGGTTCTATCATCTTCTTGCCATCGCGTCGTTAAATTCCAATGTGTTCCATTCCGTTCAAGGGAGTGGCACAAGTATATGTATGGCGGGCGTGAAGATATAAATACATATGCAAGTACTTGTGCTAGTACATACGACCGTCTTTCACTGTATCGCTCGCCATAAAGCAATAAAGCATTATTTTTTCTGGCTTTTGCAAGCCGAAAGTGAGATAACGCGAAATGTTCTTCTTCTTAAGCGCTCCCCGAAGGATATTATTACGTTTGCCGGCATTCCGGCAAGTTCGAGTTAAGCGTTTAAGGATTTCGGCCAACAAAGTGGATTTGTGTGATTTTCTGTGTGCGATTATTCATAGCAAGTGGTGGCGGGAAAGGTTTATGTTGGGGTTCTTGTATCAGTTTATGTTAAGAAGTTGGGCAAATTAATGTTGAAGTGTACTTTAAAACAAGACTCGTATAACTTTCAATTTACCCAATTTTGGTAATAGGATGTTTATATGATTGTTATTTGTTGTTGGTATTGAAAAGAATTTAAATTTGCACGAGGGAGGAATGTAGGATTGCTATTGTTTACTTTAAACCTATTAGTCATTAAATTCAGATTAATTTATTTTGTACAAAATGTACGAAAAATTCTTTAAAATTTCAATAAATAAATTTTTATGTTAATCTTAAAATAAAATGATCTTGTAAAAAATAATGAAAAGTAATTCGGTAATTTGAAGTTTAAAACTAAAAAAATGCTCAATGACATCTGAACCAATGTACTGAAAATCGAAAATTGTCTTGAGTGACACAACATTTGAAAAATTTCTATCTGCATTACTCTTACTGCTGTTTTCAACACAGCAGACTTCTATCGCGAGCAACTTCATTCAGAAATAATTAGCGAAATAATGTCCGTCTACGAAAAACAAACAATAAATTACTCGTTAGTCTTTTAAATTGCAATTTTCCATGAGCCGGGGATGTCGTTGTCGAGACTCTCGACTAGAAGAGCTGCTACGGAGACTTTGAAATTTAATGGCTTTGTAACATTACCAGCAGCCGGCCGACTTTCTTAATTTAAGTTCTCGACAGCTTGAACTTTATTGCTTTGAAACCTCTCACCTAGGATACCCACAGTCAAAAGCCATGGCTCGGAAGCAGCTTTATACGACTTGCTTTTACTGTGAAAGCGGAAGCATCATGCGATCCATTGGTTCTGATGCACTACAGAGCAACAACAAAAGTTTGGAATTTCACCCGCAAAAGGTAAAGCTTAATATAAATGGGAGATGGTAAAGCTTAATATAAATTACAATCCTTCTTTGTCAGCATGATGTGCAGATTGAGTTGTACAGTGTGACACAAAAAAAAACTAGAGAATACGAATAGCTTGAAAATGAGTGGAGTTGTAAATCAATTGCACTTTATATGCAGTTAAATGACAACAGTAGACCTGAAGCGTTTTTTCCACGATAATTTTGTGCAATTTTTGCCGTGATTATATTTTATTTTTGAACTTTTTTGATCTTATCGTATCGTTATCGTATCTTCTAGTGTAATTTTTCAATATCTTCAAACAAAGACTTCTTTCCGTAACCTTCAAAGCTTACGTGCCTTAAAAATATAACTAAAGTGCTTTTTGGGGAACATAATTGACCTTCAATCTTACGGTTTTTTTGGTATAAATGTGCTTAGCCATTCCATAGATCTACTTTTGGATGCATCTTTTAAAAATATTGAAACAATTCTTAGAAATTCTTTTAACTAGGACGGAATGTCAATGCCTGATACTTCAATGTTTTCCGAACACGATTTTAATTGCTTCCAGCTACTAAGGAAGCAATTAAAGTTTTTCAAATACACCTATTAGAACACACATTTTTAACACAGAATTCAAAATATTCGATAGAAACTAATTTATTTTGCCGAATGTTTAATTATAGCAAGTTTTCTTCTGGAAAAGACCATCTTAAAATGAATTGTAAAATAAAAATCTTTGGCCTAATTACTGGGCGAAAGCCCGATAATATACTTCTCCTATTCAGGCACCGCTTTGCATAGCTGGCTTGGCTTTATTTTCTAGGAGCACAGGGTGATATAGACCCCAACACAACCGGAGACCGAGACTGTCAGCTTCACCACTTGAATCGAGGCATTTCAAATGTTTGTTTGTGAGTTGGTTTTTCAGCTACGTTTACTAACGAACGCGCTTTGTTACGTCTCGGATGAGATTGTCATGTCTGATAGACTTTAGTTCTGTACGTATAAAGCATTTTCCCCTTGTATGTGTTTTACATCACTGTAACTATGTGTTTTCATGGAAGCTCAAAATAAGTAGCGTCCTTTTTTCTTAGAGAGAATCCATCCTTTTTTTTTCGAAGAACCCACTTTAGTCTAGTGTGGACTAGAGAGGGTTCCAATAATCTGCCGTGGGGCCTTTGCCGCCCTTTTTAAAATACTCTGCTTCATGAGCAAATAATTATTTTTGCCTTATTGGAGGGATACACTCACATCTCTGGCAGGAATTTTGATTGAACTTCGGTTCAGTTGAGACAAACTACCATTCCTGGTTTTAAAATCGCTACACTTTATCATTTCAGATCCCTGCGTTATCTGCGCTATTTTTTTGATTTATTTTTTTGGTGTTTATTCCTTGTTTACAATTGTGGCGATGGAAAAGTTCATGACTTTTTAAATGCGTTCCAATTTTGTCTGGTCTGTTTGGTTTCGTAAATCATGAGCACGTTAATTTTTTTCTCAACTAAGAGCTGTTCCAGTAATCTTTTACCCTTTTATCTTTCTGAATTTTTCCGTGTGTATATGTGCTCCATATCTTTAAGCCGTATGGTAACCTTTTATAGATAGAAAACTAGATTAGTATTAATTCACCCAGGACCTCTATAGCTGACAACAAAGAGTTGAAACAAGGAAAGGTACGACAGTAAATTATCTAAGATTGCTAAGGCGACTTAAGACTTCAAAAATTGCTAAGGACCTTAAAACGTCACTTTCAATGGTCAAACGAGCAAAAGCGAATTGTAGGAAGAGGCTAAGTGTTACAAGGATAAAAAGATCAGGTAAAAAATCTGAAAGAGTAGACAAAGACTTAGTGAAGAAAATTTTCAGGAAGTTCGAGACCAAACCAAACATTCCGTTCGAGATATGGCAGTAGTTACTTTTACATCGAAGTCAATGATCGGTCAAATAAAGAAACGTCACGATTTGAGAGCATATAAGATCCAAAGAATTTGAAATCGATCCAAGGAGAAGGAGAAAATAGCAAAAACGAGGGCTCGAAAATTATACGACCGATATGTGACGTTTGATTGTGTCACTTGAAATGTCGAACGTTACGAGTACATCAAAGCGGGCTTGAAGCAAATTTTTGTCCATGAATTTTACATTGCCAAATCAAAAAAGTGCGGTGAAAGAAGTATTTAAGCCAGTATATTTACTAAACAGTACACGGTATGGCTGGAAACTTGTCAATGTGGTCTAAAGGGCGGTATTTTTAGGCACAATAAATGCACAGGTTTACATCGATTAATGCTTTCAGAAGCAATTGATACTTTTCATTAACATGCATGAAGGGTTCGTCTTATTTTGTCCAGACTAAGCATTAAGTCATTATGCTAAAAAAACGCTGAAACGGTATGAAAGCAACCATATCACTTTTGTTTCCCATGAAGCCAATCCACCAAATAGTCCTGATCTTAGACCAATAGGACAATATTGGTTTCAAACGAAACGAGTATTGAGACGATGAGAAACTTTAAAATGTATCTGACTTTAAATAAAATGGAAAAAGGCATAAGATATCGTTGATGAGGCTTCTGGGGAAAACCTAATGTCCGACCTGAATTGAAAAATTTAAAATTTTCATTCCAAGTGACACTACCGTTTACAAAAGTAGTTTCTATATATCTTTTGGAGAAAAAGCAAAGTAAGATAATCACACGACAACTCTTGTTGAGTCTAGAAGTCGAAGCTGGCAGAGACCTTCATTAAAAATTTAAAATTAATTTGAATGCGAGTTCGGAGTGGTTCACGACTCACTTTACCGCTGATTAGCATAGGTACCTACTCAGAGAGAGCTCAAAGTTCGGTGTGGGGTCTCTTGCCAAAACCTGAATTCGAACTAGAGACCCCACACAAAAGAAGCCAGTGCTCTGCTCACTAGGCTACTCAAGCTTATCTTCAAGAGAAGATAAAAATGGGCTCCATTTAAACCTTCTGAGTTTAATTTTTTCTTAAACTCAAAAGGTTTTTGATTTTATGTAAAAATACCAAATTTTACTGGGACAGTCGTAACGGCTTTGCTAGCGACTAGCCAACTTGCTTGTTAGTAACTTATTTGTAGCACCGATATTGACTTTTCATTATTCAAGTGTATTGTTTGTTTCTTGTTCGTATTGATGCAGTCGTAGTGTCTGTTATCCTGTTTTTTGTATCAGAAGTAGAAAAACCACCTCAATTCTCTAACGTTGTAGTTTTGACTCTTTCATGGGTTAAAAACAACAAAGCATGCAGAATCTTGAATGTGTCAGTAGCTTAGTTTTTGTTAATATATTAGACTTTCATTTCAATCGCACACATTTCTGGCGCAAGAAAACATTCCGTTCGATGGCTTTAAAGCTTTTTGCATATTTTTTTTCACTCAACTAAAATGGGTTTATAAGTTCAAGCTATTTCAATTCCTAAAAACAATTTGATGCTTCGGCTGAAATTTTCATACAGCAATTCGCATGTCCTTTGCAATGACAATGACAATATCACGTCGTTAACACCCCAAACGCACTCCTTGAAGTTGCCAAATTTTACATTGGCTTAAAGGCAAATCACTCACAATTGTCACCAGCGTAAAACGAACGAGCTTTGGTACTCGGAATATACTACCTTGTCTTCATTGTATCATGCCTGTAGGCATCCTGAAGCATATGATTTTGCATTGGAATATTTATCCTTTAGTATCCGTTCCAACTCTTGTACAATAAACTGCATGGCCCAAAAGATGCTACAAATTCCAGGCATAAAACATGGAGAAAGTAATTAGGGTAATTGCTTCGAAGGTCGGCCATCTTGCTTCTAAATTTTGGTCTGCTGCAACTTTTGTAAAAAAAACTCTTTCTTGTCTCAAAACACATATAGTCTATTGTTTCAAACATTTTACTTTAAATTCGGTTTGATGAGTTTGATTCTTGTAAAGGGACAAAAAGTTTCGAGTAGAGGAGGCCGACATTACGAGCACTAACCCTACTATCTACTATCACGAAGATTCTAGTTACTAATTGTGTGAAACGCATTGAGAGCAAAATTTCGCATTGGTAATTTGTATGGTAATGTCCCCTTTGCCAGCGACCAATATTAGGGCGAATATTTCGCAGCATCAGAATTTGCCGAATTTCTCATTTTTTCGTTTCGCTCGCAGTCATGCCAACCGCAGCGATGGCAGTTTCGCTGAATTAGGCTGGCGTCTTGGTTGGCGTCAGCCCCTGGACACGGATGGTATAACTTTCCACCACTAGCCCCTTCAATCCTCTTGCGCACAAAGCATGTTAAAGCTGCCTTTACGCCATTTCGACCTCATTGTCATATTGGAGGGGAACTACTTGGATTTGACTCGATTTGACAATGAGTTGCTAAAAAATTACTACCATCCCCTTCAATGTAAATCTTATGGGCATGTCCACTCCATTTCTACTACCTCACTGGTTGGCGTCACGAATGAAACTGACGTTCGTTAGTGAATTGACAGGAAAATTTTCGCTGCCAATGTGGTTCACCATGTTCGAAAGCAAAATGCTGCATTGAATTTCGTCGCTCCATTCGAAATTTCGCGTTCAATGTGTTTCAGCCTAATATTGGAGACAGACTACAATCGAATCTGGTTTCACGAATCTCCAATAAACTTTGAGTTTTTAAATTTCCTTTGTTTGACACACTAGGGAAAAAGCTCCTGTACAAGAGAGAATGATGTCATATCTTCGCTTTTTCCAAGTTACAGAAATGAGACAAAGGGTTGATGTTTGGAGAGTTTAACGTTAGGATCTAATTTGATAGAATAGTAATGCTGCTTTTAAAAAATAAGAAGTTTGAATCCTTTGATTTACTTGAAATAAAAAAGTTTAAACTTAGGTCCATTTTCTGAAGAGCTAAAAAATTCTGAAAAGAGTATTGAAACCCATTTTCACCACACATTGTGCCTCTTATTCCGAAAAACCATATACATAGCTTTAGCATTCACATGATATCGTCACAAACTACTCATCTCAAAAACAGCACAGATAACTTCTCTTACCCAGGAACTCAACAACTATTTTCATCGTGGAAAGCTTGAACATCCTACAGATGTCTGTTTTCATCCGGAAGCTGCTCAGGTCTTAGGTGACTTATGTTCCGCTCAGCGTGAAACATTAGTGCCATATATCAACCAAGAAAGGACAACTGTAATCTGCTTTACAACTTCTATGATATTTACCTTCTGCCTTCGACTCTGTTATGCAAACCATTTTCTCAGACTGTGGATTTAAGTTTGTGCCGGCCAAGCTCACAAATAGATGCCTACAAGTACCGTTACATTTGCAGATGGTACAAAACTGAATATCGATTGGATGCTGACATGTCGCAGCCGACGAACACACCGATGCCCGTTCAATGTGGAATTTGATTATTCGAGAAAATGTTGTGTCAAATAGAAGAAAATATAGTTTGAATAATGAGTGTAATTCAGGGTGAAAGATTATTGTATGTCGTGTTGTAGGCAAAGAGATACTTCGAACTTTTGTGGAGAGTTGGCGAGAAAAATGAAGAAAAACTCTGCTGTTTTGAAGAACGCTCATATTTATTAGAAACTATAAAAAATGGTTCAGATCTCGAGACAAATAAATACAAATGCCTTAAAATGCAAACTATATAAAATTACAAAATCGTCATCTAATTTTTTTTGAAAGATTCGCTGTATTTATTTTTCAAAACGAAAATTAAAATATTGCGAACATGTTTATCATACACACAGCAATTTTTTTTCGTCCGCTTCATTATAACAGAATCTTTAGCGGTCTTTAACCGTAGTGAAATGAATTGAAAACAAGGAATTTTATTAGCAATATAACGTTCTTATGCGTACTATCGTAAAATAAACGAAAATCTACGACATTTTGCTGAAAGTAATAAAAAATTTCGACATTGCTGCTAGTGATGCGCCTTGACTGCCGTCATCAACATTCCAGCTGTCAGACTCGGCCGATAGGGAAAAGATGCAGGATGGCGTGGAGAACGAGACAGGATATGAACATCCCGAAAATGGGATTGAATGGGTCAACCATGAAAAACGGTTGCACTTAAGTTTTATTATGATCCTAAAAATCCCCTTTTTATCTACACATACGATAACGTGAGGATTTTGTTTGCTGTTCGTCGTATGTTGGATGTGGAAATGGTACCCAGTGCTGCTGTAACGTTTACAGTACCGTGAACGGATGGGAAGGTAGGGTAGGTAGGCTAGGGTGGTGGAATCACAGCTTGAAAGTGGTGGGAATTTTGAAGTTTCACGTGTTTACAGGCTTTCGGTGACGGCAAACGAACAACGTGACGCAGTATAGGGAGAGATTTTGTGGTGAGAGTAGAACGTATAGTTTAGGTTAGTATGTTCTATGTGGTTTGATGGCTTGATGTTTTTTTTTTGCGCCTGGATACACAATTCGATTTTCAGAAAATGAATTCTGGAGCGCATCGTTGAAGAGATTTGAACGAGCTTTAATTGAAGCCCGTGATTTAGTCGCCGCTATATTGGTAGTTGCGAGGTGGTCGTGATTTATAGAGTATTTAATTGAAATGCGACATGTGAGCTTTTATTAACGCAGATATCAAAACGCTAAGGATTAATCTAGAAATCTAGTTGGATTTAACGGACTTTTAATGAAAAATAGATTTGTGAGTAGGTACTTTGATCGGTTTGCGAGACTGCATTTACACTGTATTTAAGTTCAATATTTCGAGGTTTGAGAACAAATAAACAAACTCAATAAAGGTATTCAATAAAAACGTCAGTAATGAACAAAACAAGAATATACCTTGAAATACAAAAAAACAGCTTAAATAATAATTGATTTTGAAACACATGTAACTTTGAAGCGTTATAATGAATACCATCGCATTTCAGATTTATAAATGAGGCTTACAAATAATTACTAATAATATTAATTTTATTTTTATTATAATAATATTAATTTTATTTTAATTACTAATAATTACTCCTTGATGATCCAATACCAACAGGATATCATTAACGTTTCTAGTAAATAGATTCTCGTCATCTTGAATAAAATTAGCTTTGGTTAATGATGATTCCAAGAATTGTTTGTGTATTTCACCTGATATACAGTGGCTCACAGCTTATTTGATACAGTGCTTCTTTAAAAAATTAAGTTGCAATAACTCAAAACATAATAACAATATCAAAAAAATTTGAACACCATTTTGAAGGCAATTGTTTGTTGTTTATTAAACAAGTTTATATTTGTTACAAAGTTGCTGTTTTACATCTTAAAAAACAAAAAAACTAAAAGTAATAACAAATTTCATGTCACAGCTTATTTGATACAGTTTGATTAAACATTAAAATTGTTGTGAATTATGAGGTTTCCAGTTGATTTCAATACTTTGTATGATAGCCCTTAGACTTAAGCAGAGCCTGGAGCCTATTCGGCATTGAATCAACGAGTTTTTTTGTGATGTCAGGAGTAATTTTTTGCTATACCTCTAGCAGTGCTTTCATCAGGTCTTGTTTATTAGAAATCTTGTGTTTTCTAATGTTGTTATCCAACAAAGTCCACAGATTCTCAATGACGTTCATATCTGGTGACTGTGCCGGTGGAGACATCAAATGAGGGCGATCCCAAATTGGCCAGGACTGCACAATTCCCGACTTGTGGTTTGGATCGTTGTCTTGGTACAACCGAAATTGGTCGCGAACACCCAGTTTTTTAGCACTTTGCAGCAAATTGTTTTTGGGTACATCAAGGTACTTTGTTTGGTTCATTGTTTCCTCAATAAACTTTAAATTTCTGACTCCGGCTGCGGACATGCAGGCCCAAACTATCACATTACCACCACCATGCTTCACAGTAGCTTTGAGGTTCTCCTTGTTTAGCTCAGTGTTTGCCTTGCGCCAGACATATGACATTCCGTCGGAGCCACAAATGTTAACCTTGGACTTGTCCGCAAAAATAACCGTATTCCAGAACGCGGATGGCTTTCCCACATGCTCTTTCGCAAAGGCAAATCGGCTTATTGTATTTTTTTTGGAAATGAAAGGCTTCCTACGAGCTACTCGGACCCTGAAATCATGGTCGCGAAGCACTCGTCGGACGGATTCAGCACTACATGACTTCCTTAATTCACGATAAACCTCAGTAACCAATTTCGGAGCGGAAATCTTTGTGTTTGCTTTCACTTTCCTTACAATGTTTCGTTCTTCGGGTACGGTGAAAATATTGTTTGGCGCATTTCTCCTCTTATTTTCTACCCGATTTTCGTGTAGGAAGCGCTCAATTATGTGCTGCACTGTAGAGACACTCAAACTCATACTTTCAAAAAATTTTCGAACACTCTGTCCTTTTTTAAAGTGGTTTAATACCAACACGCGCTGTTCAATTGTGGTGCCATGACCCATTTTA
The DNA here is from genome assembly GCA_963978885.1 of Nemotelus pantherinus. Classification (NCBI taxonomy): domain Eukaryota; kingdom Metazoa; phylum Arthropoda; class Insecta; order Diptera; family Stratiomyidae; genus Nemotelus; species Nemotelus pantherinus. The sequence goes on along the minus strand of OZ022263.1, from coordinate 50,009,521 downwards.
CAATTTTGGCTCATTTTGGCACTTCAGCTTACAAGATCTTGCTAAACATTACCTAAGCCAATGTCTAACACAATCAAAAATTCAAGAAACAAAAACAAGACAGATTAACGGTGCGACAAATAGAAGTTTATTCGCATTGAAGTGTCTATATCAAATAAGCTGTGAGCTGCAATTTTTCTGCGCCAGTGGTATTTCTCTTTTACCGGACGCCGAATAATATTGCTGGAACCTTTTTTGTTTGCATTGTATTTGCTGAACATGCATCTAGTCAAATACGTTTAAATTTTTGGATAGGGTTCTTAATTTCAAAGTTACAGTGATTTGCATTTTTAAATAGTCACTGTATCAAATAAGCTGTGAGCCACTGTATTTCTCTGCTATGAATCATATAAAATTTCTAAGAAATCACTGTCAAAATACTTTTATTAGTTTGAAATGAGTCGAAAACCGGAGATCTTTACTCTAATCAATATTTTTACTTCAATCAATATTTTAATGTTAGGTTTAATTAATTTTTTTTTTAAATAACAAGATAATGAAAAGTTATTTGCAGGCAGCATTGAAGTTTTTCGAGATTTTCTCCAAGAGGCAACCCTTGTTGAAAAGTTTTTAAAAAGTTGATTAAAGTGTGACAACAGAAAAAAATGCTGAGCAATAATTTTTTGCTTTTCAAAACTGGCGGTGAAAAATTTGGTTCGTGATCGGACATTAATTTTTGAAGTTGAGAGCAGCTATGAGCAGCAACCAATATTTATCAAATTTTCAGGATATGTTAGAAATATTTGGTGAAACGTCAGTGGACTAGGAAGCTTATATATTGAAACTACTATTTCTTACGTTGAGTTAAACATATGGTGTAATATAGCTGTATAAAAACTTGGAAAATTAATCCAGATACAAAAACTTTCAATGATGTCGTAGAGAGGTCAGTCAAAATTGTGGAATTTTTCAAATGATTTTTAAATATAAGCTTGCAATTTGACGACGCTAAGGTTGCTTTTACCTCAAGAGTCAAAAAGATGTCCATCTTTGGACCCAGAACTAAGTAGATCTGAACTGCATCTATTAAAAACGAGAGGCTGTTCTATTTGACATCCAGTGTCAAAATTGCTTAAGCCTTTCGAAAATTGTTTTTGTTTTTGTAGTTAATTTTTTGTGTTAAAAAGCATTGAGAAGTTTAGAAGAGTGTTTTGTGGAAAGTAGGATTAGCTTGTTAAGGCAAATTTTGACAATATTATTTATTTAGATCTATCAGGTGTGCAATAGTTTTACAGTAAGTGTTACATTACCATATGGTACCATATAGCAAAATACTTTGTATTAGTGTGAAGTAAGTTGTACGAACCACACAAATGTTTACAAATTCAATAACATTTTTTTGACTGTACTTGATAATCCCATTTGAAACTCTACTGCAAGAACAGTGTTCAATTGAATCGTAAAAGTGTTCAATTTAATTTAGTTTGATAATAACAAACAAAGTATGCTATTACAAATCCACTGAAAAATAAGTGAAAGCCCGGCACTTGCTCTAGCAGAAGCTTCATTAAAATTTGACTCAATAAACAGTTATACTGTATTGTCAGCATAAGAAATTATATCATAATTTATACCACGAATTCTATTCTCAAGCTCTAAAAGATAGTTACATATAATGAACAAGATAGGGCCCAAAACAGTCCTATGTGGCGCACCACACTTGATACATCTCAGTTCACTTATTTTAAATTATTTTAAATTGATATTTGAGTAGGATCAAAAAATTAGATTTGAACTCCATTTTACAAAATGTAGAGAGACAAATTAAATGACCCACCGTGTTGAAGGGTTTTTGGAAATCTAAATTATGCCAAAACACTTCTTATTTGATTACTGTCATTGAGCATGTTTTTTTTATCAAAGCATAGCCGGGAAGATACCATCCAAGCCCAGTGAATTAAAATGTTCAAAGGTGCATGCCTGGCATTTTTGCTCATTACTAAAAATCTAGCTGTGTACGAGCATATTCTACTGCAACGAAGACCAGAAGGTTTGGTTAGACACATAGACACCTTTTGTGTTTCAGTCATTGGGGCGCCCAGAAAGTGATGCCCAAACAAAATCTGTAGATGGTTCTTTATGCACTTATAAATATTACCACCAAGGCATCGAAGAGAGTCTAGTTTTGCTGATTGGTCGTTTTCAAGCGTTTGTATAGCCTCAATTACTCTTGTGCAGCCTCCAATCATTCACACAGTAACCTTAAAGATTCTTTCTTTCGGTGATCCAGTCATCTTTTGTTTCGCTCTCATAAGCTCATGGTCCTATCTAGGAACCGTTTTTTCTTGCTGATTAGACATAACTTTAGCTAGCAACCTTACATGGCCCTAGTCAAAGTGCTCAACTGATATTCGATTGACTTCGGCCTCTTTATCACAATTTTTTTAAATATTAAGCGACACACTCAGTCTACTAGAAGTCGATGGGTTGAATTCAATAAGAGCTTCTTGGATTTCTTCTCTCGACCGCAGATACTGGTTTCGTAGAAAGAGGGAAGACTAAGTAGCGCTGATCAGAGAGTAAGACTTCAAACGATACGCAACATCAAATTATTGATCAAATTATTCCAGATAACACATTGATACGAATATATTAATAACCGCACTTTTGTTTAGAGAGATAAAGGTGGGGCGAGTTTTATTGTTAAGAGTCATTAGCCCCGCAGAAGTTATAAAATCAAAGAGTTTTCCTCCTCTGGTATAACGTTTCTTGGTAATCAACTGGTATGCTGGGAGTTAGCACAGCCAACAACGAGAAATTTCAGTCTCTTTGGATCGACTTATTGAACCAGATCTTTCAGTTCCGTGTTAGTGGCAGCAGTAAGAAGTCAAAAGAGGGATAAACTGATGCAAGAATCGACGTACTTTAGCAAGCCAGTTCCAAAGCCTGGCGTGGAAGCTGTCTGAGCGTGGTTACATCAAGATATTGGAGACTAAAACACAAGTCTCCATTTTCGTCGATCTTTTATCATAAACGATTTTGACTGAATGACTGATAACTGATTTTGACTCTTTGACTGAAATGAGTCCACAGATCATTCTACTACAAAGCCACGGCTCCTGTACAAAGTAATGTAAGGAGAAGCTTACAGTTTTACTCATTTTTAGCTCAAGAGAAGTTCGTTCCTTAGCATGTTGCCAGTTGATGTGAACTAATTTTATACATTTAGGTAAAGTAGTGTCTGTGAATGATGTTTGTAGACCCTTTAGTGAAAGAAACTTTATAGATGAGAAGATCAACTGAATTTTTGCAACTTTTTCTGAAGACATATCCATAGACAGAGTAGATGCTTTACATATCTTTGAATTTGTTAGATTTAACCGCACACTAAAAAGAGGTCACTATCGTGCGATATCTGACGCTGAGCAACGAAAAACTTCTCTGACAAAGCATGACTACCAGTTGGAAGCCATTTTTGCCAATAGTAAGATTCTTCTTCGGATTCATGTACTGGACTCTCCAGACGCTTGTATCCGCCCCATGGTTTAGTTTAGAAAACATGCCCGTGATGTTACCTGCAATTTCATGAAGACCAACAACTGGCATGAAATTGTTTGGTAGTATTTGGAGTCAAAAAAATGAATTTTGGACGATTGCTTGTACCTAGTTTAGGAACAATTAAGTTATTCCTTCGACGGTTGATTGAAGTAGGCGATTTAGAAGTGACCGTGCACAAAAGTCGTTTGCGTGAAGCTATAAAGTGTCCCCGAATTCGCTATCTTCCCACAGCTCGATTTGAAGGACAGTGACAACGCTTGCCGTCTTTGCTGCATTGACGTCCTTGTGCACCTTGACCGGTAGCTTACTTGTTTAGTGCAGCTTCTTGCGTTACATGCGACTGAGAGCCTCCATTCTTCGGTTTTTATCTTTTTTGGACCGTAAAATTCACAGCCCAGTGTGACACTCGAATGTACAAACAAAAAACTCTAGCGCATCAGAACTGCTAGAAAACTAATTTTCGAAGAAATTGTCTTTGAGTGACCAAAAAATTTGGAAAGACGTAATACACTTTTTTGTAGAATCATATCAACCATTCCTTATCTCAAGCAACAAAACTCTATAGCACAAATGATGAAAATGTTCAGTGCTGGCAACACTTTCTCAACGAAGCAGCAATAAATCTACCATAAAATGATCGTGCTTAATCAGCCTATCCTTTGAATTTCGTTCTCATCTTAGAATTTCATCGAAAGTTTCAGCGGTTAAACGTTGTTTGAGACTGCCATCCGAAAAATGTTCAAAACTCGGAAAATTTAAAAATTGGTTTCTTATTTTTATCGCAAATGCTTTGCATATGAGTATGTAATTTAAAGCATCTGTTGGTGCAATATTTACGAAAATGGCTAATGCTGGTTACCCTATGTCAGCAGCAGAGCAAAATATATACTAAATCTGCTTCACGTTAAGTTAAACCCAACCAGTGAATTTCGTTTCGATTGAATCACTGCGCTGAAAGCTTTTAGCTTTAAAAGAATTTTAGGGTTGCCACTCTCAAAACTTTTCAAATTTTTAAAGCGTTAATATTTGTTGTTAATTTTCATTGCAGGATTATTCGCATTTGCAAATCTAATGACATAATCGCTCAGTAAAGAAATTCCACAAAAATACAAAAATGGTCATAGCTGGCAGCCCTTTCATGATTTTTGTACGAAATTCCTACGACATTTACTTCACATTAAGGTCCATTTACTGCATGGACTTCGTTTTGATTTCTGCACTGGACCGGAAGCTATAGGGAAAAAGGCTTTATTTTGCTGAGCAAATTTGCAAGATTTATGAGATAAAAATCACCATAGCTGGCAGCCCTATTCTAATTTTTCAACCAAATTTTTACCAAATATTACATTGAGTAAGGTTTAAGTACTGTGTGAGTTTTGTTAAAATCTGATGGCTGAATCAGAAGTTATAGGCCAAAAAACTGTTTTTTTTCTCAGTGATTTTTCAAAATGGTACCACTGCCACAGGGTTGCCCGCATTTCAAAATCAAAAATTCAAAAATTTCAGACCTGGTCCTAGCTAATACCAACATGTCCTGTGAATTTCATTATGATCGGATAATCCGGTCGTCAGTTCTCGTGAACAGAACTTTCGAGTGCTGAAAATAAAGGTGCTGAAAATAGAGGTGATGGGTTGCCGTTCTTGTGCAAATCGGAATTTGCAAAATTTCAATTTGAAATGACGGACAAAGGTCAAGATTTATCAATGATTTGAAACTTTTGCCAAAAATCAAAAAATTTTGAGGAGGGTCAATGATTTGAAGGATTTTTTTTCAGGAGCCTGCCGTAGCTACAGGGTTACCTGTACAACCTTGAAAACCCATATGTGTTAAGTTCTAGTCAACATCAATACGCTCTGCAATTTTCACGATGATTCGATGTTTTGATCACAAGTAATGACAAATCAAAATTTGAAAAAAAATCCTTGCCTACTTTTAGGCACTTAGCACCCACACACGGCTCAAAAATTTCAATTCTTTATCATAGACAAGCTTAGAACGTAATTAATTTTCATTCTCAATACTTTTTTTCAACGAAAATTTACACTGCTTGGAAATATAGGAGTACCTCAAAATTCACTAAAACGCTCGCCACCGCCAAAAGGTTTAGGATATCTGAATTTGAGAAAGTCGTGGAGCTACCTTCTATATACATCTACGTTCTCCGAAAGTTTCAGCTCAATCGAATTGGCCACTCCAGAGATTATCTCGGAAAATCATTTTGCTGATATATATATATATATATATATATATATATATATATATATATATACATATATATATATATATATATATATATATATATATATATATATATATATATATATATATATATATATATATATATATATATATATATATATATATATATATATATATATATATATAAAGAAATATGAATTTTCGGCAAAACGAGTTTAATACTAATGTTCTTCGAACATTAGTAAAAATATATTGCAATGATAATAATCATTTATAATTTTCACATAATAATAATTTTCGGCGGCGATGGTAACCAGACGGCGGTGGCAGCGATGCACTCATTTACGTTTTGACATTTGAACACTTGGATTAACGGTGAACACTTTCACACATATGGTTGGCTTCATGGATGTGAACAGAAACGAGTTTCAGATCCATGCGATTAAAATAACTTACACCAGAATAATAAATAAATATTTTTTTTACTCAGGCATAAAGGTAAAAATAATTAAATGTACACAATATCTTCGTACATTTATGCGATACCAAATATTTAGAAGATGTTATTTACAATTGATGATATATGCAAAAATGTCACATGCTTCCATCAATAATAAAGGCTGTATGGTAAATTAATAGCTAATCTACCGTGAAATTATTTCTCGCTACGATGAACAGACCCAAATGTTTGAAATTACCACTAAAAAACTCAGCTAATTTCTCCCACCTGACATATTCGTCATCGTGTTTTCATTATTTACAAGGTGTTTTGTTTGCTGAAACAACACGGTATAAAATGTCTGCAACACACTTACAGTATTCCCTTTGATGTTGTAACGAAGTGCGAAAATCTACAGTCTCTGATACTCGGTTCCAGCACCAACCAGCCAAGCGTCATTAAAGATACATTCAACAATTTTTTTCTTTGAAATTATTCCAAGCATCTTTGAGCCTCCTCTCGTCCTGCGAAACTGTTTGCCTAAGCACTGCTCCTTTTTGCGACAGGCACTTGCTCTAATATATGTAGATATATACGTACGATTCAATGGGACAGCGTCAGCTTTAATACATTTTCTTAGTATTCACAACACAAAATCCAATTCGTGGTGAATAAACAAAAAAATCATGTAGTATTAATGTTGCCGCCTGAAATTCAAAAGATACTCACGCTACACTTGGCTGAGCAAAGGGAAGCACTTTGTGATACGAGCAACAGTTTGTGCTGTGAATATGATTTTGGGGGGCTTTTGGAATGTAATCATTATTTTTAATTTGCTAAGTGCGAAAGACTACCTTTTTGCTAATGAGATAACAAGTGGAACTAATATGAATTCTAAATTTTAGCTGTTAGTTTTCCTTTGTTGTATTAATAAGTATAGGCATTTTACTTGCAAAATGTTTTTATGCTTTGATCCATTTAAAATGCACTTGTAAATTTTTTAAGTCGCATTTCAAGTTTAAAAAGATTTTGCCTGCCTAATACCAAAGCGAAATTTTGGATGATACTTTTGAGGCCAATATTTACTAAGCTTTATAATGGCTAAATTAATTCAGAGTCCCACATTAATATCAACACATACTGCAAACATCCTGTTATACTGCTGCAGGAGCAAAAACAAAATACGAATAAATATACAAGCTCAAAACGAACAGCTGTCGAAATAACTTTCGCAGGCGTTTCGTCCTCGACGTTCATATTGAAAGCAACACATTATCTCGACACTCGGCCTGCGTTAAGATAAGAAAGCCACGAAGGAGCGAATTATATTTCAAGTTCATGATGTGATTACAGAATATTTTGCAAAGAGCGATATCAAAAACATACAGCCGAACACTGATGTTCGCAAGTGGAATGAGCCCATGACGCAAAAAGTTACACTACTAATTTGGCTTGAGTTGTACTCGATTCATAAATATGATGAAAACCAAGTGTTTCGAAAAGGATACCAAACAAGTTTCCGCCTAACGTCCACAGTGAGAAATTCATTGGGGAGCCTAACCGTTGCTATGGAGAGAAAAAAAGCTGATCCCCTTGAAAGTTCGTGTGGGTTGCGGAATTAGTTCAGCAAAAATAATAGGAATGAGTGTCACGAAGAACAAAAATTGCTTTATTAAGATAAGATTATTATGAGTTATTCATGACTGAGAAGAAAAATCGGCGAGAAGTCACAATTTTCGGCTACATAATGAAATTATTGTCGATACTAAAGTCACTAATGGATATGTTGATAATCGTGGCGCATGTAATGAATATCTAATCTGAATGGAAGAAATATAAGTGATAAGATTGGGATTTTGGGGTGGTGAAATTGGGTCTCTTGAGATGCTTGGAATTTTATTAGCCATGAAGTGAATAAATATGACTGAAGCTATTCAGTGAATGATTTTCGAGAAAAAAATGAAGTATTTTGTCCGTAATATGGTTTGAAACATTTTTTGATAGAGGAATTTTGATGAGCCATTAGATTCTTTGAAGAAGTTCATACTTTAAGAATTATGTTTTTTTAACATCGACTCATATTTCTCTTTCATTTCACTATATCCATGTTTATGATTCGCATTTTCTTTAACAATGTCTAACCATTTCTTAAAGTATAGTGTTGACATATGAAAATTCATAATTCAGAGGCTCTTTTTCAAATAAATATTAGTTTATATTCAATTCTTCCAATTTAAAAAAGGAGCGCCCAGTGTGGGCGTATTTAAATAATAGTTTTGGTGTGAATTCCAAAGTTGGATGTAATTCATACACTCAAAATAAGTAATAGCCTTCAAATTGCTTAGTTGGCATCAATTTAGTCTGAAACTTGATATTTCGATCTCATACACGGTTCAGATCCCTTTTTTATTCGCTAAATAGCACGGGTATTTAGCGAATAAAAAAATAAGTAGGGTTTAAATCTAATAATAGTAGGGTTTAAATCTAATAAAGCAGAAAAATATACATAAGTTCTCTTATAAGCATATCTCTTGAGAAGACATCTAACGGTTAGGTTGTGGTTGACTAGTTTTAGGCAAAGAAAAAACTTTGGGAATGCTATTAGCGCTCTTGGTTTAATTTTTTGAGTTTAAGGGGACAAATTACTCTTTGATTGTCGAAACACTTCACACCAACCTTCTAAAAACTAGTTTTGTGTAAATAAAAATGCTTGAGCACATGGAGTCATGACTAAAAAGCCGTTTGAAAATCGTTTTTGGAACAGTTTCTGGCAGTTTCCTCTGATGTTTCTTTGCAGATGGCAGTTTCTTCCGATTTGCTACTTTTGCCGGCATTGAAGGAGGATGCCACCCTTAAGACGAAGTTGGAAGCCTCCTGCAAAGGTGCTTCATTTGCTTTTTATATCTTTGTGGTGTTTGTTTATCGCCCAAGCCCTCATTTTTTTTGAAAATTTCTGTTTGAGGCGACGCTGCTTGGTCAACTAATATTGGGTTTTTTCACCTTTTCAAAACTATTATATGCACAAGAAGGAGAAAAAATAATAAAAAATGCAAAGTAAAATAAAATGAAACCAGCATTGATGATTATATTTATATACGCTGCTATTTCAACAAATCGTGGCTGTTCTGCTAAAGTCAGGTTACTGCAAAACTATCCTTTGGTTTCAGACAAGATTTCTACGAATTACGTATGACTAAGTTTTAGCTGTTGGTGAATTTACAAAGCTAGCTTTGGATGGTTAGATACACTGGTTAGTGTATCTGATGGTTAGATACACTGGTTAGTCACTGCTTGTGAACCTGCACTGGCTGTGCAGGTTCACAAGCTACCGGTCATGAAGGCATTCATGGGAAAGAGAAACCAGATGCGGTAGCTTGGCATGAGACTATTTCACCCCTAGCTGGATTGGCAGACATCCAAATTTGCCAAGTGTTTGGCCGACCAATACGATGCAGATTGTGGGTCGTAGATGACGATAAACTAAGACCTGGGCAATAAACAAGATTATTTAGGAATCATACAATCTTGCAGCTTCAAAATATCTCCGGAATTATCCCGAACTAACTACAAACGACTAGATGGCATAATTACTGGCCACTATCTTGTAGTAGTTCATGCCATGAAACTACAACTCCAAACCAATGATACCTGAAGGAAGTGTAAGAAGTGGGGAGTTCCAGAGGCATTGGAAAAAACCAAACAGTGCTACCTTGGTGAGCCCTGACTAATGAACCTGAAACACGTGGTAGAGCAGAGGTTAAAGGTATATTCAATTTACAAAAAAGTCTAGGATCTTCGAGGCTGACTTTGACTAAGTGTCTGAACTCCAGGTCTTCTTATCTGGTATCACTATTAGCCATTAGCTCTATGTGTAACCTTACCTTAGCTGGGGAAACCTAACTTAACCTTACTTGCTTAGCCATTTTTGTGACCGCTTTTCACTTTCTCTTTGATCGGTGCAGCAAACGCTATTCTTTTATTGATTGCTTCCTTGTTATCAGTTTAATCACCAAATCTGAATATTAAAATACTGAATTTTATTCCTCAAATACCCCTCACAATATCATTCTACATGCTGACACTGCAAACCACGGCCGTCTTTTTCTTTCCATTGCTATTTTTATCATCTTCTCTACCACTAAAATTCTCATAATGCCTTTGCATCTTGATTATTTTAAAGTTTGTCTTACAACTATGGCTAACGATATCAACTTGTGTGATGTTTTTTTTGATGGATGTATTTTGAATTTTGATGACCTTCTTTCCATCCTAATTTCACAATTTGCGCTTACCAGTCGTCCGTGCAAATAAAATGATACTACTTGGTCTTCGTCCGATGTGTCGAGTACAAAGCTTCGATATTTCATGATAATTCTCAACGTTACAGTCTGCAGCTAAAGTTATTGCTATACATGACTGTTTTACTGAAAAATTTCCCCCATTTCGCTGATTTTGATATCGCAAACCCTTTAGGAATTTGTGAAGTTTTCTAAATTCTTTTCCCAAAAACTCCGAGTCAAATCTTTTAACTCCCCCATTTGCTATTTCACGACCTATTTATCAAATCCAAATTTGTTTTGTATTTTGATTCTCTACTCAATTTACTTAGTAAAAATATCGGTAGTGGCCCTTATGGTATCAAAAATGTATGAATTAATAAAGGTTGGTAACTCTGCTCACTGAGGCGCCCGTCTGCGGTAGCGATCTACCGATCGCAGGTTCGAGTCCCACCGCATGCTCATAGTTATATTTGTTCGTTTAGTGTTGTCATGAAAGCCGGGAACTGGGCATAATACCACCGGACCATCAATTAAGTGTTATATTGGGCCCTATTCTGAAAGTCACCTCACGTGAGATCTCTCGTCACTTGGAAAGTCACGTCACCTACGAATCGGTATTCTGAGAGTCACGTGAGGTGACTCTAGGTGAGGTGACTGTGAATTGGCAACGCCTGAACGTTTGAAATTTACCATATCATTGAAATTTTTCAATGCTTGAAATTTACCACGTCCATAGCACACTGACATCGACTGGTTCTTGTTCGATCACCGAAGCTAAGCAGTGTTGGGCGTGGTCAGTACTTAGATGAGGGACGGCTTGGGAACATCGCATGTCGTTGGCGCGCACAAACTTTCCATCCCTTAATATCAAAAGTGTGACTTACTTTGAAGAGGGAGTAGAAAAAAAAAAATTTAAGTTCAAATGGAAAGTAAGGAAAATCGAACGCAAACAGGAAATTTTCAGGAATAAACAAATGGTTAGTGAAATAAAAAAGAGGACGGTATGTACAAGTATACTAAGTATACCTGGTGCAAGATTATAAATATAGTGAATATTAGAAGTGGTTTTTTTGTGTTCGCTGTGCTGTTCAGGGTTTGTGGATGACTCTCCATCAGTCCAATAAGGCATTCGAATTGTCGCGTGTCTTTCCAATAAGAAAATTGATCGAAAATTGAAACCCTTGACATTTTATCCGTCAGGAATAAGCTTTGAAACTGTTTTTTTCCATTGCTAAAATTTTCGCTCGAAAGAATGACGAGATAATGGAGACTTGTAAAAATTTACCTTCACGATTAACTCAGTACCAGCCTTCATCGTTTCGTACTGGTACTTTGCTGGTCAATTTTCGATCGATTTTCTTATTGGAAAGACATTTAAACAATTCAATTTTCAAATTCAAACACCAAATGTCACTTTTTAGCTCGAAAAAATGAGCTGCACATACTAAATTGCCATCTGTGTTTTCAAAGCGAAAGCAAAAAAATAGCCAATCAAACATAAAACAACCCAAAAATTAACACACAACAACAAAATCACAAACATTCGAGCCAAAAATTTATCAGAAAACTGCTAACGGCTATGGCAAACACGTAGTCAAGTTTATCTGCATTATTCAAATAAAATTATATAAATTATCTTCAAAATAAGATTTTTTTTACTTTTTTTCATGATTCACGATCCAAATTTCGTCAAAATCCCTCTTCTTTTTTTTTCAAAATATCAATTTATATCACTTCTGACCACAGTCACTTGATATCATCAAGTGACTGAAAATCTCACTTCACGTAACGCTCGTCACTTCATGTGATGAAGTCACCTCACGTGACTCTCAAATTACGATATCAATAGAGTCACTTTATTCGTCGCATGAGGTGACTCTCACAATAGGGCCCATTATGTTTTCGTTGGTAACTGGGTATAAGACTAGCGGTTTAAAATGAAAAGTATGCACCCAATTGGTACGAATACAATATTGGTTTGTTTCACTTTACCTTCAAACTGCCTTGGCTAAGCACTCGTTTATAAAAGGCAAACTCTTAGATTTCGGCTTTATCATTTGAAAAAACACTCTTTTCTTCACTGTAAGTTCCGTCGTCCGTTATTTTCAACCTACGTTTCTCCTCTGGTTTTTTTCCCATCTTAATAGAAGATTGCTCATATCTCTTTTTCATATTTATTTTATTTCTCTAAATTTTTTGTGCCAGGTTTTATTCATAACTAATACCTAATTTCCATTGTTTCCTGCTTTGGTAGAAAATTCAGAAAAGTTGTTTTCAATAAGTTTAAATAAGTCCTTGTTCAATTTTTTGCTCTTGAGCAACGTGGGTCCATCAAGATGGAATCTTCCACGTCCAACCTTTTCCAAATTAATTGCTTTAATCGAAAAAAGATTCTGTTGATCGCAAGTTTTTCTCTCGAAGCTCGAGTGCTTTGATATACCTGATTCCGTTTTATCTGAATTTGCCTGGAATATTTCAGGTTCTTTCTTCCTAACCATCGAAATTCTTTCCTTATTTCGGTTTTCCACATGATTCGATTTTTAGTCTTCTCTTCCTTTATATCCTTGTAAACGATGTTTCTTCTATTATTCATTAGTCTTTCCCTCTGTAGGCTGATGATTTGAAAGTGTTTTAGAGTAATTGAATCTATCAACGAGTGTCTACAACTTCAAGACCGATCTTTGTGCATTAGATACGTGATACTTAAAAAATTTACTTACTCTGAACACATCGAAATGCCATTTAGTGCTTTCCCTCAATATTTCCCTACTACTTTTTGGGTCCCTCTTACTATTGTTGAAGGGGGCCCTGTAGCTCTGCTTGCTGAGGCGTCAGGCCGAAAAGCGGCGTGCTACGGGGCCTGCGGGTTCGGATCCCGCCAGTGCCATGGCTGTAAGTGTGAATGTGTGGGCCCAAACTGGTGGGCTAATGCTAGCCGCGTTCCCGGCAGCCCTCTTCACTAACCTAACCTACTATTGTTGAACTGGTATGATTCTGACTCAAAACTTAAACCCTCTCTTTATATTGTGCATATAACATCCTAAGCCTCTCGTTTGTCCAATTTCGGCCTTAGGTCTTGCCATATTTTTGCTAACTGGTCTGATTCCGCACATCTATTTCGTTCTTTAGTTAGTAGTGAATTAGTTTTATTATAATTATTTTTTCTTCTTTTGTTGTGTGAATTCACTCTGTTTTCACATATTCAAATTTTTATAGTTTCGTGTAAAAAAATAGTTATTTAATTAGCCACCCAGTCTTTTCTGAATAAAACATATTGAAAATTAATTCAAGATTGTATCAATAAATTCATATACTATATATTTCGCATTACTTTTCTGTGTTCAAAATCATATGGCACCTACTAACATCATCTTTCTGAATAGAGATAATTAGATTCTTTTGAATATCTTGCACTCAATTGAACAGGCACGAGTACAACAAAAGCCACAAGTAATTACTCACATAATATGTTAAAGTGACATAATCTTGTCCTTACCAACGCCTCAGCGAAACATTGAACTGTCGTTATTTCGGTTTCCGCACTCGCCTTAAAATAGACTGTACAAAACCACAGTCGGCGCTATTTATCAATATGTTTCGTTTCTGAACCGAAAACATAGTATGTCTGTGAAATAGATCTCTTTGTATCGATTTCCTTTATCCTCTTTTGTACGATTGTAACAGCGGTTACATCATGCCGACCTTTATTCTGTTATTTTGTCATTCCCATGAATTTCCACAATATCCCGACAATCGAGATTCCGGCTATGAAGAAACAGGGGGAGTGACAACGATGACAGCATTTGGAATGACAAAGAGTGCGCGGTACGTTGGTTTGGCAGGAAAAGACATGCTCCTGACAGGAACAGATAGCACACACACAAATAATCATATACAATTCTCCTGGATAGATATTTCCTTCCGACGGTTTTGGGGACGATCGAAGAAAAGGATACCACCGCTGAGAAAAGTGGTTTCTGTAGGAAATTGCCTTGTTTTTTCCACGCTTGTTCAATTTTCAGTTTTCGGTGGGGCTGCTGCTGCTCAGATGTTATTGCGATGACATTATTTTCAGATGAATTAAATATCATTAGGCAGTCAGTAAAGAAAATGTATTTGAAATTTCGGATGTATTGAAGAATTAATTGAAAGATATGGGAAAGTTGTTTCAATCAATTTATGTTCCAGGAGAAAAAAAAAAACATTTTGAATTTAAAGGGCTCTTTTCTATTTTAAGATTCAAGCAATCTCTATCAATGAGTATATATTTGCAACGCACTTAGATATTATCACCCACAATGGGCGCTCAAAAATTGTTACATTTTTGAGGTCAATTACTGAGTTTGAGCGAAATCAACTGAGAGCAGCTTGAAAAATATTTGACATTAGTAAAGTTTGCATACTCTGCGAACAGCAAAACGACAAAAAGACACGGCGCTAAAAGTTTTCTTGAGTTTTTCACTTCTTCAAAATATATCTTTATGTATACTTCTACTTTATTTTACGTTCCTTTAATTATAATTAATATCTTCTGATACAAAAAAAAATTAATGTGCCGTGTAGTTATTTAGTCGATGACTTAGTTAACCTACATGCGAAAACATATATTCCACACATGCTTTTTAAACCTTTTTAGACTTTTCTCATTGATAGTATTGACGAAAAATTAAATGACAAAAAACTCTTACTACTGATATTCATTAAACCGTTCAGTTCTAGCATACTTTGTGAGAATACATCAGGCCAACAGGAATCCCACAAAACGGTACGATTACTTGCAATAAATCAAAACAAATAATTACTCTAACTATGCATTATTTATGCCATGATGACATTAATGGCTCTGCTATATTTTTGTTGGACAAACCATGTTTTTTTTTAAAACACATTTCTCTTGTTTATTGCCAGCAACATTAAAATTGTTTTTGACGAAATTATTAAATTAATTATTTTCCACTGGAACAATATAATTAATATATAAATAAACAAAAGTGCATTAGCGTTCCCTTTTCGTTTTTTTATAATTTCCATTGAATTAATATTACTGCAGTTGTAGATTTGTAGCGTGTGTACTAAAATAAATACATTGTATGTGTATCTACTTATCTGAAATTAATAATTTTCGGATTGAACTTTTTTTACTCGGTGATTTTTCATGCTGATTCCGAATGTGAATGCAATACGGTTCCAGTTTTACCGAAAATAAAATGTTTATTAAATGGATTTCATGGGGGACCGATGGTGGTAGTGTGGTTTCGAAATGAAATCCAATTATTTATATTTTACGATATGAATTTTATTTCACGGTATTGTGGCGTTTCCAATGTATTTAATGCGAACATAAATGGATAGGTTGAAAGCTTAAAGCAAAAAATGACATAAATAACGATATTTTGATGTGTTGTATGGTAATGGGATCATTGGATCATTGGATGGGATTTGACTGGTGGTATTTTGTGCATTTAAGAAGGAGGAGAGCATTTCTGTAAGAACAGACTAACAGAGATGATCATTGTGCACTAATATTCTCGTAAAATAAGTAGCTGGATTAGTATGATGAATCATGATGAAAATTGAGACTGCGTTTTCTAGTCTTATTTAACTATGTAATATCTAAGAATTCTTTGAGCTGAAAATTAAATACAAATACTTACGATTTAAAGAAACGTTTATCCTGGAAAAAATAAAAGAAATTATCAGAACAGCTAATAGAATATGGAAAGTAATAGAAAATACTCAAACTGTCTACAACTCCTGAGCTATCATGAACCAAAAGCTTGACTCCTTGTGAAATCAATTAAACCCAAATAGAAAAAGAACTAGTAGGTATAGTATATGCGTGTAGTAAATTCCATCATTATATTTATGGACATACCATACTGTAACAATTCAAACAGATCACAAGCCTTTGGTCTCATTACTGGAGAAAGATATATCACAAAAATACTCAAATAGACTTCAACGAATGAAAATAAAACTTCTAAAATATACAATAGGTTAGGTTAGGTTAGTGAAGAGGGCTGCCGGGAACGCAGCCAGCATTAGGCCACTAGTTTGGGCCCATTTGCCACCCTCATGGACAATCACACGCATTCACACTTACAGCCATGGCACTGACGGGATTCGAACCCGCAGGCCCCGTAGCACACCGCTTTTCGGCCTAACGCCTTAGCGAGCAAACTAAGTTAAAAGTAAGTAAGTTAAAAAATAAGTTCTCAAAAAAATTAAGTTTATGAAATGAATTTTGAACCTGTTTCTAATGAAGATTTGATAAGGCTTGGGAAATTTCTAGCCCTGTGTGGGCACTAGATGCCTACAATGAGATCGGGAAAATTTTAAATTTTTTGAATTGCCATAGCTTTTGACAGAGCTATTAAATCATAACGTATTTCCAATGTAAATATGACAAAATTTTGGAAATTTGCTAGCCCAATGTGTCTGCTAGATGCCAAACAATAGATCAGGTAAATTTTTATCTGCAATAACTTTAAACAAAGTAATCAAATCATTATAAAACTGGCAGGATATATTGATATTACTAAGTTTTCAATTTCTGCTGTTTTTTTGAGCATGTTGGCAACTCTGTACGGCAGGCGCTGAAATTGAAAACCTGCAAAACATCAACTGCCCTGAAATATTTTTGCGTTTAAAAAAAAAGCAACTCATGTATAAATCGTATGCTTTGTCTACACAGTCGAAGTAAAACTTTGGAAATTCCATGTCAGACAAGAACGGTAACACTTTCCCAATTTACCTATATTTTTAGCATCGAAAACTTCTGTTTACGGGAACTATAGGCAATAATCAGATAGAGTTGAAATTTACAGAAAATATTGGTCTTTAATAGGACCAAGCTTGGTAGAAGCGATTTTGAATGTGGCTTATTCTGTGCCAGTGGTGCCATCTTGAAAAATCACTGCGAAAAATAACTGCTTTTGGCCCTAAAAATTCTGATTCAGTCATCCAATTTTGACAAAATTCACACAGTAGCTGAATCTTACTCTGAGTCACGTTTGATAGAAATTTGGTCGAAAAATTTGGTTGGAGCTGCCAGCTATATTAATTGTAGTGTCTTAAATTTTGAAAATTTGCTCAGGAAAATAAAGTTCTTTGCTCTATAGCTTCCAGTGCAGGCATGAAATCATAATAAAATTCATATATCAAACTGAACTTATTGTAGGTTATACTAACATGATAGGGTTGCCTACTATGGTTGCTTTTGTATTTTTTTGCATATCTTTAGTAGGCGATTTTTTCATACAATTTTCAAATCATAGTTATCTTGTAGTGAATATAAACAACAAATATTACGATATAGAAAATATGAAAATTTGTACGGGTGGTAACCCTAAAATTTCCTTGAATCCCTATAACTTCCAATGCAGTCCTCAGATCAATACGAAATTCGCAGAGTAGGCTAACTTTAATGTGAGGTAGATGTGACATATTTTTGCTGCGGTGCTAGCAATGGGCTGCCAGCATAAGGCGTTTTTGTTATTTTCGTTCCAGTAAATGCTTACATTAAGTATTCACATCGCGAACATTTGCAATGAAAATAAGTAAACAATGTTTAAATTTTCTAAGGACTGGACATTTTTTGGATTGCAACTGCAAACACCTTTCTATCGCTGTCAATTTCTATGAAATCATCGAAATTCAATTGGCTTAAAGTCGATTATTACTTAGGGTGTCCTTAAGTCCCTAGTGATAAAATACAGACTCAAAATCTGCACAAATTTTAAACTGTTCTTCGAACATTAGTGTTTCTGGTGGTTCAGGTCCGCTAGAGTTTTTTTTGACTCTTTTTAGTTGTTTTAAGAATTTATCTTTTTGTAATTGGACATTAGCCTATTAAAATGAATTTTGAATAAATAAATATATACTAAACTTGCCTTGTTTATAGATAGTATCTGCATTCCTTAAACCTTCCGATTAAAACAAATCATTATTTCGAGTCTTTGGAATTACTACTTGTTTTTTCCCCCCAAAATTAGAAAATAATAGCCAACCCTGAAAAAATACAGTCAATATTTAACACGAAACGAAAACGACAACAATCAAAGACCATATAGCTGACGGATAAAAAAATGTTGCTCTCACATTCGATATAAGACGCAACTGGAAGGAACAAATACGTAAAAAAGAGCTCATTGTACTGTTTTCTGCCAGTGCTTCAAAACAAAATGCTTAAGGGGGAAAATGTAAATTTGAAAAAAAAATTGCTAATTTCAGATTGACTTAAAATGTATATATTGTTTGTTTAGAAAATTTTTAATAATAAATCCTTAAAGTACATGTCTTACAGTAAATGAAAATATTTTTTTAATAATTTTTCAACACAAAATGGCGGCGATGCGAGCTAATGAAAAAAACACAACAAAAACATCCTCGTACAAATTGAGCCTTTCCCGGGGAACTTGTAATGTTCAGAGAAAAAAATATGCTAATGAGATTTATAATTCATAGGTGAACCAATAAAATTTAGAAAAAAAAATTAAATTTTTACATTAATTTTAGGTTAAAAAAAAATCGATTATTTTTCAAAAAATCACTTTTTAAATATTAATAAACAAATTATTTTTCTGAAATTACAATAACATTTAA
Source organism: Nemotelus pantherinus (assembly GCA_963978885.1). NCBI lineage: Eukaryota > Metazoa > Arthropoda > Insecta > Diptera > Stratiomyidae > Nemotelus > Nemotelus pantherinus. Next base: position 49,990,461 of record OZ022263.1, on the reverse strand, counting down.
ATTCAACGATTAGATAATACTGTTTTGTAGATGTGGTATAAATTTGAGCCGGATCGGTTCAATATTTTTTGAGATATTTTGTACGGAACTTGAAAAAGTACTACTTTGAGAAAAACGCGTTTAAAGTTCGCGGTAGATATGATAAAAATCATTGATTAGCATTTTTTACTATAACTTACTCGTTAGGCTACTCATACACTGCTATTATTGATACCATGGTATCGTGCATACCACCAGTGTATCACCCAGTTCTGGGCTAATGCCAGCTCAGCAAAGCGATACATACAGGGTATCTACGCTGTTGGACGGTATAGATACCGGGTGAATTTTACCCGGTTTAGCAAAGATTTTACTGCCAGCAGAGACAATTTCCAGCCAGTGGTGAGGGTGGTAATTAAACTTTGCAATACAAATCTTTGAAAAATGTCACTGAATGGTTTTATTTTGAAAGTGTCACTAGTTTTGATATGCATTAGAAAAAAGAACGATTTGATCCCGCAAATTTTACAAAAAATAAAGGTTGGTTTCAATTCCATTTCACTTTCGACTCTACACTCGATTTGACAGTTTTCACTTGTGACAGATGATGTCACTCAATACCATGTAGGCGCAGTGTATCACCCTCTCAAGTTATCGATATTGTGGTATTGATACCCTGGTATCAATACTACCAGTGTATCATTAGTCTTAGTCAGCGATTCCAGGTTCATACAACAGCCCTTCAGCCTCCTCGTGCATATCATTTTGGTGCATTCGAAAGTCACGGCAAACATTTCGGGCTTCTTTTGAGCTGAAAAGACTTCGATGGTTCTATCGTTCTATCCTGTCGTTGACGGATCTCTTGGCATAATTAAATAAGCTGGGGCTTATTTCGATACCTAAATCATTCATTAGGTGCAAGAAAAATGTATGGCCTTTGTTGAACATCCTAGCGGCTATGTAAGCTGATATTTCAACTATTTTCAAGCCGGCAATCTAACGGTTTTTACTACAAGGCTCATAAATACAGGCCCCTTTGTATATTATAAAAATATACAAGTGTAAATGTACATCTGTATCTATATTTCCTTAGAATTTCAGTGTTATAAGAATGTGGGAGGTACACACAATTAAAAAACTACCCATAGCAACGAAAAGAAAGTAGGCAGGGACGCGCGTCAGGTTTGCTCGACCTGCTGACTATAACTCGAGAGCTAATAAGAATATCGCTTCAAAACTTTTTTTGGTATATTCTAAAAGCATTTCAAACATTTTGATGCAATAAAAAGAAATCGATTTTTTCTTAGCAGTTACATGTATTTTCCCCCTTAAGGCTCCTTTCACATTATCCGGTTCCGACCGTACGGCAAAAAACCGTACGGCGATATTTTTCTAGTGGTGTGAAGAAGAGTATAGCCTCTTTCACATTTCACGGTTACGGCAAAATGCCGTGGCCGTACCGTGTAGCAGCCGTACACTGCCACTGCAATCCACGGTGCCCGAACGGCGACCGGACACTCAGTGGTGCACGCGACCAAGTGCATGCTTTCACATTAGACGGTTTCAAACCGTACGGTCAATCAATCTCGAACCAATTTAGTTGCAGTTTAGCAAAGTGTAAAATGTAAAGTGACAAAAGAATAATGACAGATATAGATGCAGAAGTGTTGATTACACTTGTGGTGGCCAGACCTGAGCTGTGGGATAAATTTCTGGACACATACAAAGACAGAAATGCAACGAAAGATGCCTGGCATGAAGTCTGCATAGAAATGCATCCAGATTTAGGTGCTCTTAATGCCATAGATAAAAATGCGTTTGGTAAGTAAATTAAATTTTATCTTCTTTTCTTACATAGGTTTGCACTTATTTCCTTGAAAGATAGAATTAATGTAGAAATACCCTCTTACATGTTTAATTTACAGTTTATTTTGTACAGTTTGTATTTTTGCCATTTGCCATGGCACACTTCCGGCATTAGAAACGAAATAATTACAAAGTACATTTCTAATATTGTTTGCAGTCAGTCCTCCTCTTATGGTTGCGTCTTGTGGTAACTCTTCCAAACCTGTGATCGACATTGTATCTACATCGCTATATCCGTCTCTTTGAAGCACATAATTATGTAATACAATACAAGCATTTACAATAATGACAGCATAGTCTGGTTGCACATTAATTATATTTATAAAAAAAAATATTTGAGCATTAAACAGCACACCGTTTAATCACAAATTGAGCTTGTGACGAAAAAAAACCGCGCATAAACCGTATAGTGTGAACATGTTGCTCATTTGAATTTTCACCGTACGGTTTTTTGCCGTACGGTCGGAACCGTATAATGTGAAAGAAGCCTAATGGTGAAAACAGGCTATTCATTTGCAAATGAAAAATCAGAGCCATGCTACTGTGCGCAGTAGCATAATCAAAACCAAACAAATAAGATCAGTAAAAACTGGTTTCAAATTTGTCAAAACAGATCTCCCCGAAGGATTTTTAGATTTTCATGGTACGTTTAAAACAAAAACATAAGACTTGAAACAATTGACAAACACATACGTAACTTTTCAGCACAATACACGCACAAAATTAAAACCAACTTTAATTTAAGGGATATTTTATGAATGTTCAACAGTCAGAATTTGTTTGGATCAAAGTTCTCAGTCAGTTATAATTGTTGTCATCAAACTCCTAACTTAGGGAAAAGATAACTCATATGTGTATATGACAATTTTTCTTGTAGACCCAATATTGGAATTAAATTTCAGGAATTCTGAATACCTTTTTGTTTTTTTACAGTTTCTAAAACACTGCATTTACGATTTTACACGATTCCTGATATTGGTAAGTAAAAGTTCATATTCATAAAGATGTATCAAGATATTTATTTTAAGTGAACCGAGATCATACAACAGTATTACCTATACATCTAAATAATATCTGTCTGCTGTATACAAATTTCTATGTTAATGAAAAATATAATTTACAATACTTTTATTGCAAATTGCCCATTATAAATACAAAATTAGAATGAATCGATTTCGAAAAGGTAATATTATCTGCCCTGGTGAAGGATAGCCACACGATGGGTGGCTAATTGCACGTTTCGAATGCCCTATTGAATATTTCTGAAATTATTGCAAATTAGTTGCTGGGCGATTCGGTGAAATGCACGTGTTTGGTACACACGACAAGCACATATTAATTTCATTTATGGAACTGATGGTTAACCGCTGTGCGCTCAACGTGATTATGGTGACGTCGGGCGATGGCGAATCCTTTTAGCTTTGGACATGAATCTAGTCTAAAATAATCTAAATAAATGATGACAATAGAGGCAAAACGTTTTAGAACGTGCATTTAATGGGATGTCAGAGTAAAATTTATTTAATTTTAGGTTAAATTTGGTGTATCGTTAGTTTTCATATCCCCCTAAATTTGAATTAGCTTGAAGTAGTTTGTGTAAACATATGAGTAATATAAAATTAATTTCAACCCTGTTCCAATAAATTTTCTAAGCTCAGTATGAACGAAAATCAGATTTTTATTCTAAAGAATTATTTTGCCTTGAATATTGAAATTGTTTTCTTACATCTTCACCGCAATTTTCCCCAAAAACTTTTCAATTTGAGCTTTTTTCTCGCAACGATTTAGGTCCAATTACTACTTTAATTAGCCAATCTTGAAACACACTACGAAATATTCCTTTACATCCGTTCGAAAGTAGCCCGACAAATAAACATCAAACTGAATTCGAAATGTAAAAAGACTGCGTCCTGTACAAATCCATCGTACCGTCTAAAACATCTCTTGAAAAGTTTTCTTTGAACAAAAATCTATTTTCGCTCTTCTACGCTCCAGCAAACGGTGGTGCTTCAAGTTCTTCAGTTTTCATTCGAAGAAGTTTAACAATTTGCATTTAAACTGGACGAATGACTGCAAAAGGACTTTTAGAGGACCCGTTGTCATGTTAGCAAGGACAACAGGACAGTGAAGAGTTCTCTTATGGACGATGACAACGGTAACAGTGAAAAAGCAAGAGGCGAAATGTTCTTTTTCCTTAGAATTTAATTGCATCTATTCCGGAAAGTTGTCAAATATTTACAACAGTTGAATGAAGGGGTGAGAATGGATGTCGCGACTTGGCGTGACTTTTGATGCGGCTAACATTTGAAATTGTGTGCTGTTGAAAAGAGTTGTCGGTGGTGTGCACAATGAAATTGTTTCAAGTGCTTCGTTGGTGAAAACAAGCAAGTTTAACGGTAGACTGTTTTGGTGTTGAGTTTGATGAAAAGTTTGGATTTTTTCGAATTAATTTATGTCGTAGATGGCATAGTAAAAAATATTATTTAGATAGTTGGTTACATATTAATATACAAAAGGAATAATAAATGGACTTGGCGATGCACTAACAATAATTAGATATTCGAAAGTGGAATGTGTTTGTATCCAAAATAGCAGAAATGTTGGTGAAAAAACTTTCATATTCGATTGCTAAATTCGTTAGACACTTGAAAACTAATTTAAAGGTTTCAAAAAATTACTGAAATTTTATAAAATAGCGCTTTCCAAAGAGGTCAACTTTAAGTTCTCTCTAGGATTCATTCTTGCATAGAATTTTGAAAACTACTACCACATAAAGCAATCCTTAAGTAATGATTTGCTTACTGCTCAATCTGTAACAACATTCATATCATATATACATATATCTGACAATGATTTGGTCTAGTAGAGAATCATGTGATTTATCGCATGACATGTGGGAATAATCTGCACAAATGGCAAACTGCCGCCTTGGCTGCACTCAGAAACACAGTCGAAGAGCGCTCATAATTGTGGAGACCGGAACGAATGCATCATTCGTAAAGAGAATCTCGTTATAATTTACAGCTTACAACCTCTTCCTGACAGGATTTAGCTGCGACAGGAAAATGACATGAAAGCAAGCATTGTGAAAAGGACGTGGTTGTAGGCTGAAATGAAAACAACGCAATTTTTTATGGTCAGAAAGAAATTTTTGATGAAGTCTGAATGAATATAACATGTTATTTATGATTTCTTGGAGACATAATTAATAACAACATAAAATTTAGACCCTGCTTTGTTCAGATTGAGTTTTTTTTAAAAGTAAGTCTCGTTTTAGTGAAATAAATATTAAAATATGTTTGGATTAAATCCTCTTCGATTTGAATTCACTCCTGCAATTTGACCAAAGAGTTTTATTTAAAAAATCTCCAGCTTGTAGGATCCACTGAAAAGACTGATTGTCGAAAAGACTGTACTTCTAGTTACAACTGTCAATATTTCTGTTTTGGTATAAATTACCAGCCAATATTTTTCGAGAGCCAAGTAATCTTTTGCATAGAACTATTCACCACTGAATTTTGGGCAAAGTAATTCTAATACTAATTTTCTTTGATAATCTGTAATTGCCTACTTTTAGAAACTAAATGCCCACAAATGTTTCATTTTCCAATACTGTACCCTAGCCATTCTTCAAAAATCAATTTTCTTATCAGATTTTCATTCTCATATCCCATGCATTCATCAGTGCATCCTGAAAATTTAAGCTCGATCGGATTTCGCAGCTTCTCTCATCTACTGACTCGGTTCCGAAACCGACAGGCGGCCTGCTCCGCGGTGTGTGTCATCACATTGCTAAATGAATGCACGGCTAAACCGACTCGGTTTTCCTGTCGGGAAACGCTTCACTGGAACCGCCGTGTTTGTCATTGGCCTATAATGGAGTTGATACGTCCATAAGAAAAACACTGGAAGGGAAGGTATCAAAATTTTTGTATTATAATGTCAATTTGCTCTGCAGCACTACTACAGTGTCAAGCTGACAACTAAACGCGTCTCGAGTGCTGTGCTGTCGATATTCAGAAATTTGTGTTTTGTGAACCTGCGAACTACATTTCTGCGATGAAAATAACTGTGATGTGTGTAAATTACACCAGTGAAACGAAAGTGTATATTTTTTTTTGTAAATGCCTAGTGCCGACGAGTTGATGAATTAGGAAGAAGTATCTACACTTTGGACTCACTTTTCCCAATTTAGTGGTCAAAATAAAGACAAACAACAGTCTCGCATCATAGTTTTTGAAAAGTATTAAAATGTAACAGGTTTTGGATTGTAAAATTTGAATTTTGTTAAAACTCATTGAGTACTGTTTACATTTCGTTTGCTGCCATGAAAATTTTGTGCTTTTAAAATTCAGAGCTGTGGTGATCATTGCTAGTTTGGAGGCAATTTATGAAATATTAAAACCATTTTATTTTTTTTTAAAGATTTTCTGAAAATAGAGGATTGAAATATGTGGAAAAAGGCGTCCAATTAGTAAGCAATTTGTAATATAAGGATAGATGCTATGTAAATAAATAATTTGAATGTTTGTTTAGTCTTTAAATACAATATATTCATTTTCAGAATAATCTCACCACTACAAATTCAACTGCGTGAAATGAGGACTCTTGTGTAGACCCCGTTAGAGTTTTGTTGAAATGCATCTTCAATTTATTGTGTATCTTTTGCTTGTTTATTGTGTCGGTTTTGTTTATTGTTTGTGCAAGTATAATGTAATTGTACACTGAAAAAACACATAGCACCAGACGCCATAATTTATAGACGTCTGGCGTCTTGTACAGGGTCGATTTCGGGATTGTGATAAAATATAGCGCCACACGCCATAGTACATGGCGAAAAGTACGTAGGAGCAGACGCTATGCTTATAGTTCTCCACGCCATGTACTATAGTAGTACATGGCGTGGAGGACAATATAGCATGGCATGGAGGACTATATTACATGGCGTGGAGGACTATATTACATGGTGCGGGGGACTATATTACATGGCGTGGGGGGATTATAGTCAAATATATCAAACGATTCTGAATCAGCTTGTAAAGTTGAATTTATCAGTCATTACGTTCAAAAATCAATACCAGGTAGCAAAATCACAGTGAATATCAATACGATTTCATGAGATCATTGTCATACGTCACTTGCTGACATTTATACATCTCCTCACACAGTATGGCTGCGAGTTATAATTGCAGTGACAACTGAAGCCATATTACATGGCTCATGGTACTATGTAATGTAGCGTGTGGGGCCATAATTTCTGCGCCATGTTATTATGGCGCTGGGAGCCATACTGCATAGCTCAGGGTCCTATGCACATAGCGTGTGGGACCATAAATGCTGCGCCATGTTACATAGGACCACGCGCTATGTAGATTCTGATATTATGGCGCTGGGAGCCATATTGCATAGCTCAAAGTACTATGTACATAGCGTATGGGGCCATAAATAATGCGCTATGTTACATAGCTCTGGGCGCCATGTGAATTGTTTTCACTGCACGTGGTGATGCTTGCTATAGATGTGAAATAAAATAAATTAAAGGATAAAAAATTGTTTTAATATTATAAAGATTATTATATTAAAATATTATTTTTTCTCTGGCTACATTATGCGCCCCGATTTGACAAACATTTATATTAAGCTATTGAAACCGAAAACTAGAGGGCAGCAACTAAAAATCAATAATAAAAATAAAATCTATGATTCAACGTGGGAAAAGCGAGAAAGGAGCCCCACTACACCATCAGTATAGGTTTTTAAAGATTAAAACCTTATTTATTCAAATGTACTTGAATTTAGTGAAAATGCGGTGGGACATGTAATGAAGAAATAGTATATAATAGTAATCATAGTAACAATATAGACTAATAATATAAAATTATGATATATATTCAATTTTAGTATATGGTGTGTTTGGTTTTCTATCACTTATTCTCACAAATGACGTGAATCAGAACTTATTATTAACGAAGAAATTGCGTGTGTTGTAACGGTAAGGTTGCGTTGAGTCGATGGAAAATAATATTAGGCGTGTTTTTTTGCTCCTCTATCCAGTAGAGAATAGGATATACGCATTGGAAACAACAACACTCCTGCACCAGTGAATTCATTAGTACAGAAATTGTAGGTCTGTTTCCGTACTTGAATCTATTATAATAGGCGTGTTTTTTTGCTCCTCTATCCAGTAGAGAATAGGATATACGCATTGGAAACAACAACACTCCTGCACCAGTGAATTCACTAGTACAGAAATTGTATTCGTCATAGGTAGTTCACGTGCTGAAGTATAGAATGTGCTGATAGAAAAAAGAAAAGCTCATACGAAGTTGTCTTTTTTTCTGTGAGATGGCTTTGGCTTTTTGAAGGTTAAGTTGAATGTTTTGGTAATTAGTAAATTAAAAAAAACTCGCATAATGTGTAGAAAGTTAAAACAGATAACTTTCTGTTAGTCCTTTTGCTATTTTCTATCGATTGTGGTAGTGTATATTCGTTATTTTCTCCCTTTATTTTGAGCTGTTGAGTGGTACCACAGCAAATAGAGCAACCTATGTCAGTCTTAGCGAAAGCATCAGCTGTTTTGTGATGGATCGTTTTTTGTGTCATTGTTCTATTCTGTTCTGTATCGGAGCAAAAAAACACGCCTATTATTGGCATGTGAATGGACATATTTTAATCGTCGGTTTGTAAAAATAATACTTTTTATAATCAAAAGAGAATAATAGACTTGGCATGTAGCGAGTTGAAATGATAGCGAAATTTTGAATGTAAACTGTTCGGACTAATTATTGGTATAACGTTCGATAAGACTTTCTTTTCTTTTGTAGATACCATTCAGCTGGCTGGCCCACTTTATACATAGGGATTTTTTCTAAATTTGTGTTTTTAGGCAGGAATCACAGGACGATGTAGGAACTCGCAACTCCTGAGGCCGGAGACTGTCTGCCTCCATTAGGTCTTCTTTGAAAATGAAGACATTTTTCCCGCATTTTAGTGTGTGTTTTTGTAATTTTCACGCTGTGTCAAATTTCGCCTGAGTTTGTTTAACCAATTCATGTCTGAAAGCTTTGTGGTCCTTCACGGGCAGATACCTTTCCCCCTGTCTTTGCTTATATTGTGACTTTTGTGCAATCCAGTGGTGGATGAAAGCGCCTAGCATCGTTTTTTGTTTCCAGGATCAACCTCACTCCACTTTTCGAATAATTCATGATAGCTTCGTTGAGCTATTGAATTGAGATACCAAAATCCGTCAACTGTGGACTAGAATTTTTCATTTCTAGGGGGCAATTAATCTTTTTTTGTCTAATAGATGGCTTTTCATCACACTTCTGGTAGGCTCTCTATTGAACTTTAGTTCAGTTCAGACACCTTGCCGTCATTCAACCTTTAACAGCATCATCTTTGTACAAGAATTTTGTTCAAAAAATGATAAGAAAAAATCTCTGAAATAAAGGGTGTTTGTCAAACTCGTACCAAACGCCAAAATTTTCGATTTAATTCCAAGAACTGTACCAAAAGATAATCTCTTATCGATAGAGTAGGCTCTAAACCTGTCCAATGCTCAAATCTCAGTTGTAAGGAAGACCAAATCTTATCAACTATCTCTGGTATAGTCCGGATAGTCAGCTTTCGAGCAACTCAAAGATAGTTGTGCATAAGCTCTGAGATCCTACAGCCAAAGCCAAAATTTCAGTGCTTATCTCGAGAGCAGATATTTAATTTCTCGGCTTAGGGATATGGAAATATAGGAAAATATTTTCCTCTGCCTTGCTTATATGCCAAATTTTGCTTGTTTCGAGAGCAAACTAAGACTCACCTTATTGTTATGATTTAATAGGAAGGTATTCCAGTCTATTTTAAAGCCCTTTATTCTGCTTTCTTTGGATATCCTGAGCAACTAAGTAAATTACACATCTTTCATCTAAGTATATTTCTTCTCTTTCAAAATTAAAGATTGATTTCTAAAATTATCATTCCGAATATCATTAAGGATCATCAAACTTTTTATGAGAATATTTTGCCAAACAATTCGCTTGCAAACTAACAAATACTAAATGTAACTGGACTATCATTAAGAATGACAGAAACTATCTATTCACTGGGCGAACTTGAGTTGGTAGTGAGATAGTTTTGACACAATATACTGGTGGCAACGTTTTTTTCCACAACTCAAAACAGCTGGTAAATTCTATTCCCAGAATGACCTTCGAACCGAGCAGCGATTTGATTTTTATTAGCTGTTCACAAAACTCAAATGAGACAGTTTGACTAAAATAATGGTAAATAAAATAAAAACACCGATGCCATCGACAGTACGATCAACTCAGAATAAAAACAAATGACTTGTTACCCGCGCAATTCAGATTGACAAGCCACCTTCAATTTTGATCACAATAGTATTTATAAAGTCTCCGGTCTGACACATATATGGCAACACTATTGACAGATCCATATGATTTCTAGATAGTACCAACCTTCAAAATGCGTGACAAAATTTCATGAAATTCCGACAATTAGTTTACAGATTACAGTGGTTTTAGTGACAACAGTTTTGTAATTTTCAAAACAATGGTATGCTGAATTTAAACGCAGTCGTACAAACACGGATGATGCTGAACGCTCTGGTCAACCAAAATCGGCAGTTGTTCCGGAAACCATAAAAAAAAATCCACAAAATAGTTTTGGAAGACCGTAAAGTGAAGTTGTGTGAGATAGATTACACCTAAAAATATCAGAAGGTAGTGTGTTTACTATTTTACACGAAAATTTGAGCATGCGTAAGTTGCTTTCGAAGTGGGTGCCGCATTTGCTCACACCGGACCAAAAACAACAACGTGTTGACGATTCAGAGCGCTGTTTGGAGCTGTTCAAGCGATATAAAAAGGATTTCTTGCTTCGGTATGTGACCATGGATGAAACACGGATCCACCACTACACACCTGAATCAAAAAGATCGTCAGGTGAGTGGACAGCAGGCCAGTGAAAGTCGTCCAAAGCGACCAAAAACTCAAAAGTCAGCTGGCAAGGTTATGACATTCGTAAGTTGGGACGCGCATGGTATTTTGTTCATAAACTATCTATTATTGGATCGATTGATTGTAGAAATCTAGAAAAAACGTCCTCACATGCAGAAGAAAAAAGTTCTGTTTCACCAAGACAATGCCTCGTGTCACAAGTCGATCCAAACGATGGTTAAACGGAATGAATTGCGCTTCGAATTACTTTTTCACACACCCTACTCTCCAGATATGGCCCCCAGCGACTACTAGCTTTTTGCAGACATCAAAAAGAAGCTCTAGAGAAATAAATTTGGCTCAAATGAAGAAGTGATTGCCGAAACTGAGGCTTATTTTGAGAGCAAAGACAAATCATTCTACAAAAAAGGCATCGAAAAGTTAGAGGAGCGTTGGAATGAATGTATCACTCTTAAAGGAGAGTATCTTGATGAATAAAGTCGAATTTCTAAAAAAAAATAGCTTATCTTACTTAGATTGGAGACTTATTGAGTGATGATATGAATTTTCGGCAAAGTGACTCTAACGTTAGTTTTCTGCACGAACGATTAAAAACCAGATTTAGATAGATTTATATTTGCTTTAAATGCTGGCATGTATTTAAGCGAAAAATAAAGCAAAAATAGAGGCATCAAAAGAGTGCTTTTACAAAAAAAACTTCCTGTCTGGTCTGGGTTCAAAATAAGTTTTCCATGAAATTACAAATTTATTAGAGATTTATGACCTGCTTGCTGATTCAAGTAGTGGTCTGACATCGACTAGGCTTCATAAGGAAGGATAAACAAATAAATAACTTTACTAAAGTGAATTTAGAAGCACCAACATCCAAAAAAGTTCGCTCACGAGTCAAGGTATTGAAATAATTTGCATCATTTCCTACAAAGCTCTGATCATGATGACGTTAGATGATGTTTTTTATGAGCTAACAAGTGTGTCATTTATTACCATTTCATCAAATAACTTTTTTACGTTCTCACAAATATTTTAGTTTCACTCAATTTCTAAAACAAGCCATCCACGTGTTTGAGCCGTTAACCTTTTACCCGCTATTATATGTGAACGATGCATCTTCATAGAATACAAGACATCTATCAAACAATTTGTTAAAAATACGTGCACAACTTTTCCACCGAATACAGAAAAAAAGAGCATTACGAATTGTAGCAAGGACATTAGTGCCAACAACGACAACGACAAAGAGATGAGAATAGTAATATACTTCGAATTGCCCAACTCGTTGCAAACATAAAACATGTTGCGAAAAGCTGTGTAGTAACAATGTGGTTAGAGGAGCAAAAGAACCGCTAGAAAACTAACTGATTTTGTTTGGAACTTTTGCATATCACGCTAACGACTGCCGCTTGTTCACGATGAGATAAGCCCGATGGAAGCGTGAGTGGTGCGACGATGTTAGGGAAAAATGCTCAGAATGCATAAGAAAAGTTTTTTAGTGAGTGGTTTTCATTGTGCGTTTTTTGTTCGTCGTATCCATTCGTGAGACTGACAATCGTGAACAGTGAAGGTGCTTTTTGGGTATTAGGAGAAAAATGGTTTGTGTAAATACATACAAATTATGAGAAAAGTGAAATTGAGTTAAATTAAAATTAAATACGAATAAAAGATTTTCATTGTTTAATATAAGGCAGTTAAAATAAAATATAACAAAATCTATACAATTCCTGAAAGACTGCTAAACCAATATGAAATCATGTTTTAATATTTCGAAATATTTTTTTACGAGGATGAGCAAAGTTGTTTTCCGAGGGTTCATTCTCTCATTAAAGCCAATACTCGAAAACTCTGATATTAAACTATCCTTAAAGTGAACTCAAACTGGAAATGTCCAGGCTTACTTCAAAACCAGCACACACTGCCAAAATATTCAAGTACTGATTGTCGTCTTCTCTTTTATCGCAGCAGTACACCAACATTATTGTTCCCTTAAAAGCACATACTCGTATTTCACATGCAGTCCAGCTAAAAAAGTTGAACAAATTGTCTCTCCATCTCGTAACCATCAGAAACCACAATTTCATGTCGAGTTTTGTTGATTTTATTTTCGTTGTTGCCGTTCTCCTGCCGTGATTACGCAAATTAGTTGCACGAGGTAGCATAGAATACATCCCACATGCTGGAGCAAGGAAGCAGAGAAACGAAACCACATAACTGACATAGAGCGCAACGAAAATAGAGCAGAGTTCGAGTAAAAAAGTCATTCATTTATTACAGCAGGAGGGAGGCAAAAGTAGCAGCGACAGCGTGAATGAACATGAGGTCCTTTAGTCTGGAAATAAAAGTCTACACATTCTGGATTATTGTTGTCTTTGCTATGGATGTTCTCTACGCAGGTTAGCTCAATCTTCGAAAAACGGCATACACACGCAAATATTAGCATAATCGGTGCTTATGAAGCAGTGATGGCCGCTTTGAGTTGGCAAGGTTACAGGATCTGGTGGGCGATTGTTTGCATCACATTAAGTCGTTCAGAAAGTGGACATGATGGAGACATAAGCAGTTTGAAGCGAAATGATTACATTAACATGCGCGCTCAGCGTCCAAATAAGGTTGATATAACAACTTGAAAAATGCAATCAAGTAATAAGCTGTAATTATTTTCGTATGTTTTGGTTTCGCTTGTAGTTTTAATTCCTCTGTTTCCTGACCCACATGGGGCGCTTGATATTATTATCGTACTAATTGTTATTCTTGGTGAAATTAAACAATCAGTAATTCAAACAATTGATATAATATGAAATGTATCATTTAGAGAAACATCTACAAATTTCATTTAAAATTTTTCGCATAGTTATAAGCTTTTATATGCTGCTATGGTTTCCTAGAAGTTACACCTATTATCATGTACAGAAAATCTATTTTGAAATACACCTTCGGCTCAAAAATTCAAAACGAAAATACTAAAAACGAAAATTACTCTGTTTTGTTTTCGCATGGCTAGTATCTTAACTGGTTTCATTCCAACCATTAACCTTAATTACTTATTAAACGATGCTTAGGATTTACGTCACTCCTGATAGCTCTATATAGTTGGTTTAAAACTTTCACCACTGGATACTCCGAAGGATTAAATAATGAAACTAATCCGTATGTGGAAATGAAAATTAAATGGAGCTTAAGTGATTTCGGTGAAACCAATAAAATTTTTCAGGGATGAAAATGCAAACGAAAAGGTAAACTGGTGGATTAGCTTGCAAAATGATAGGTTACGTTGAGTGTGCCAAGTTTGCACGTGTTTGTAAACTTGGTATTTTTTTTATATGGTTCGATGTATAATTGGTTGATTTGAATCGAATTTTCAGTTGGTGAATGACCAAATCCATCTGAGTGCTTTCATCTAATCTGTTAACCTGTTGTTATAAATGCAAGAGGATTTAAGTTGGTTGGATTATACTAATTTTATAAATAAGATATACCAAATAGGAATTGTTTTTGCGGGATGATTAAAATTGAAAATTTTTAATTTATATTTGACAAAGTAGTTTTTTAAAATTTTGCAATTTTAATCATCCCGCAAAAACAATTGCAATTAGATTCTGCTTTTGGAGGTTTATTCCGCAAAACGATCGAGTTTCCCGTATCAATTATTCTCTGCTTTGATAAGCTTTAGAGACACGATATACGTTGTCTATGCTGATTTATAGACAAGAAGGGAACCATGATCACAATTCAATAACCTTTACAGGATATACCAGTTAATTATCTATTGCGTTTTTGTAGCTGTCATATTATTTATTGGCGTTATTGCTTTTCGAATCCAATTTTACGGAGGTAAGTTTTTGGGAAACAATTTTTTCCAAATATTTCAGTAAGCAAATCAAATCCTTTTGAATTCAAAGTTATTATGACAGGACCTTGAAAATTCGGCCAAATTAACTTCGTTTTTTGAATAATTAGAAAATAATAAAATAATACATACAACAAAGTTAAAAGTTGAAAAGTATATGGTTTAAGTACGAAATATATGCAAAACTCGTATGCAACAAGACTTACGTAATAAATATCAAAATTTTTGAATTATTAATAATGGATGATACAAAAAAAATTTTTAACGAAAGTGAAATTCAAAAAGAATCGTGAAAGTTTTATGAGCTATTTTATTTTTAGAAATTTGCAATTTGCAATTTGATATCATTGCAAATATTTAGAAATAAATAAGGCTTGAAGTGAAGTGCTTTTATTTGATGTACTGATCTGCAGTCTAAATAGAGAGAAGATCAAGACAAAACATAAAAACCAACTAACTACAAAGGAACTGTTACATCAAGGTTAGCTTGTGCATTTGCAAGCAGCATTTATCTTTATCTTTAAAAAAAATTTGACATCGTGGGAGCCTTTAGCGTGTTGGAAAAATAACGATTCGCAAGCTAAGTGTTGTGCAGAGGCTTTTTTACCGCAACTGCTAGTAAGTTTCATACGCTTTAGAAAGATTAAATTCTTTACTTCGTCCAATCAATAGCTAAGCTAAAACTTAAGCAATAAAATAAACAAAAACCACCTACATCAAAACTTTGGTTAGGAAACTCAAAGCATAAGTTGTGGCTTTCTTTTGGTTTTTAGATTTTTTGCTTTTTTTTGGAATTACTTTGAAAAAATTAAAAGAGTTTGTTCAGCAAAGCTAAGCAAAGATGATAATTCATTTACACCATTGGAACAAACAAACCAGGCTACGGAAGGATATTTAATCAAAAATAAAGAAGGCACCACGCGATTGTTTGTGCCTAAGCAATGGTTTTTATGTAATTTTTATTTTGAAATTCGACAATCTAATCATAGTTGGTATATATTAGCTGTGTTTAATGAGCTGCTCTAGGTTGAGCTAGGTTGAGATATCTCGACAAAATGTGTTTAATGAGCAATTCGGCTGCTCTAACTTGCCCGAAGTTGCTCTGATTTGTGTTTCATGAGTCTGCTCTAAGTTGAACTAGAGCACTTTAGAGCACGATTTTTACTCTACTTTTTTTGGTAGAGCAAGTTCGGGCAAGCAACCAGCTGTTTTCCAACTGTCACGGAACCGACTTTCAACAAAAAATTGTTACTGAAGTACAGTTTTTTGTTAGTGAATTGACAGGTTGACATTTTGACAAGTAATGAATTTTGAGAATTGCTTCTCAGCTGCTCTCACTTGCTCGACTTTTTTCTGCCTCTCAATTGCTCTGGTTTGCTCGACTTTTTTTGACAGCCGCACTACTATAACTTGCCTTGAGATGCTCTGCTTTTTTTTCGTGCTCATTAAACACAGCTATTAATGTTCATTGCAATAAAAAATGTTATTGCTTAAAAACTTGTATCGAATTGATTTCGACGATCCTTTGCTAGAGGCTCTTAGGCATTACATATTTTTTTAAATCAAAATCAAATTAACTGATTTTATTCGATATAATGCTCTCTAAAAGGGAGAGCGATGAAAACAGAAATTAAAACTAAGAAGATAGACACAACTAAGTAGGTCATTGTCGCATAATATTAATTTTTCTTTTTTCGAAGGTTCAACCGGAACTCAGCAATTCGTTGAAAGTGTAGGCGAAAAGTCCGACGGAACGATATTGGGATGCATTTTTGTTGCTACGTGATTTTGACATTTTCTGGAGATTTTTTTCCTGTTCGACTGCCGGAAGAGTCTTAGCGGAGTACAGCTTGTTTTCAGGATAAGCAGCGAAAAGGCTCTAGCGTGGAAGTAAGTGTTGATTTTAGTAAATATGAGGAAAACTTAATCACATAGCGCAATGATAGTTTTAGGGCTATACCATGTGTAGTGTTCAAAAATGTTCATTCGAAATTTCTGGACACTGAATTTCGATGCGCGCTGTAAGATGTGCATCGAAAACACTGTGGCCATATTGGGCTATTTCCCGCCAATTGGGCTATCTAAAATTTGAATTCGCGGGACGTTTTTTCATTTCGCGGGTTGGCGGTTTTTGGGCTATCTATTTTTATGAAAAACTATATTTGGGCTATACTGTAAAACCTAGTAGTTGGGACACTATAATTGGAGCCACCTGAATAATTGAACTACAACATCACCGCACATACTATTTCTTGAAGAAAACTCATTCTGTAATCGGCAACCTCTAGAATTGGACCGTGAACCAGATTAGCTGCACAAAAATGTGCTTGGTAGTACTTGCGAACCGGGCCAAAAACGGGTTTAAGACCAAAAAAAAAATGAGTTTTCCACAAAAATATTATGTGTTCAAGGTCAAGAAAATTTTTCGTATAATTTCTGCATAACTTTGTGGTGAAAAATTATTTTATGTGTAGAATTCGGTACGTTATAGATATGTAGCTTGAATTTTATTGGTATTCTGATAATAATAAAATATTTATTTATTTGAACATTGGTGTATGTTTTCCCTTTAAGCAAGTATGAATGCAATTGATGTGATAATTATGAAGTAAATATTTGAATTCTTGTTCAGGCAACGCCAAAACAGCTGAAAAAATCTACTATGAGTGCAAATTACAACGATCTAAGTATTCACAATAAGTTAAAAGTAATACAGTCATCCGACAAACAATTGCTCATCCAAAGAAAAACTGCCGATAGCTTTCAAAACGAACTAAAACGAAAATTAAATAACGTTGGAAAATTTTGAAGACACTGGGGGAAAGCGGTTGACATTAAATTCACCATACTACCAGATCGATGAATTGTTGTATTAATGGTCTTCTAAGACACGCTCCAAAAATTTGCCAATATCCGGCTAGATACATAACAGTAAAGCCCGTCAAATTACTACAAAATTAAAACTTTGTGATTTCAAGGTATCAAACAGTAAGCTAAAATCCGTTAAACAGGACTACAATATTCACTACGGCACGCTTTGTGGCGAAGAAGCTGATGTTGATTTAGACACAGTTCAGGCATTTCAGTCACAGCTAAGAATGTTATGTGATGGCTGTAATGCTTCAAATGTCTATAATCTTGATGAGACAGGAGTATTTTTTAGAGCAACACCACGAAAACCACCGCGTCTTAAATAGAAAAAATGTACATATAGAAAACCTTGAAAGAAACGCATGGCAGTTGCAATGGAAGCTGCATAGGAAAAACCGAAAGATCAAGATCGTTGTGAAGAATTGATATTAAGCGAAGTTTGGGCACAACTTGGCGGGCTAGCACAAAATCTTAGATGACGGGTGCTATTCTTACACTTGATATTGAAATGCAAACACAAAACCGAAACATCAGCATCTTTTTTGTTAAAGCTAGATGTGATAGCATTGATTGTCTGGAAGGCATCAAGCTACAATTTTTTCCACCTATTTGCACTTCTTATTTACATCCCTTAGATCAGAGGATTATACCAAACATAAAAGTAAATTACTGCACTTATATGATGAACCAAATATTGTGAGCTCTGGAAAATACTGAGCGTTCTTCAGACCCAATATAATTAGCTTCCATATTTGAAGCTCTCT
The DNA here is from genome assembly GCA_963978885.1 of Nemotelus pantherinus. Taxonomy (NCBI): domain Eukaryota; kingdom Metazoa; phylum Arthropoda; class Insecta; order Diptera; family Stratiomyidae; genus Nemotelus; species Nemotelus pantherinus. The sequence goes on along the minus strand of OZ022263.1, from coordinate 49,972,168 downwards.
GCTGGTTACGATCTGTTTGGAATAAAGTGCCTCCACTTACAATTACAAAGGTGTTTTCGGAAATGTGGGTTCCCTCGAAATCTGAGGGTCGAAAGCGGAATCGTGATGAGAGTTCAAATTCAAAGTGACTAGAATTCAAATATTCCAGCAGACATTCAAAACGAATCTCTCCCGAAAGAATGAACAGATGTTTTTTTTTTAAAGGATGATGATGTCTTTTTTAATTTTAAACCGAAGAAGCCATAGCAGCTCTTGTTAATTCCGATAGTGGATTCAAATCGCCGTGATTCAAAATTCAATATTTAAAAATTATTCATTTTATTTCAAAGCACACATCAATTTTTCGCGAAACTTCGCTTGGAGACCCGCAAGTGTAATTGTTTGACCTATATCTCCTTTTGAAACATAAACATAATGTTAATAGCTGATCGTCTAATCGAGAAAATAATTTATTTCAAAACTTGCGTTCATAGTTTTGAATGCATGAAATCGGATAAAATATTTACATTTTGAATAAAATTTTCAGCCTTTCTAGCCATTAAGACTGTTTCTTATACTAATGCCACCCAAATGTGCAAGTTATTTTTGCAAGCTTTTATTTTCTGCGTGAACATTCTAGGAAAGTCCTTGAAAAAATAAGTGCCCTTCTACACTTATTTTTTCCTGTTGTTTTCTAAAATTTCCACACAGTTCCTGTAATTTATTCACATTTTTCCCTTTTCAAATACGTTGTGAATACAATTTTATCTGTATATGGTATGGAACATTTTTAGTGTTTCAAACGACTTCTGTGCTACAATTAGAGCATTTATATTAGTTTGTACGAGTTTAACGGATTTAAATATTATCGCTTAATCAGCTTAAATGAATGAATTTAGTTATAAATCTTGTGTGGCGGTTTTTGGGCTACAAATAAGAAATTTTGGCTATTTTGGGCTATGAAAATTTGAATTTGGGCTATATTTTCTCGCAAACATCTGGCCACACTGATCGAAAACAACAAGACACAGTGAGACATTTTTTGTTGAGAGTGCTGTAATTTTGGTACCATGAGCAGTCTGTGATGGTCGGCTGACGGGAGCGGTGTGGCTTGGCGGGAGTGAAGTTATTCGTGTGAGTGACCCATTAATTGTTATTAATTATTAAGATTAATTTTGACTTCCCTTATTATCAAAATTGTGTGCTGATGAATGCCAATTTCTATCGTTATTGGGGAGCACAAGAGGAGTGAAAAATGCAAACGGTGACGCAATTACACAAAACTTCATGCGTTTGAGATGGAACCTTAGGGAACCTTAGGGATGGAGCGTAGGGAACCTTAGCTTTGCGTACATTTTAAAGGATCGTTTTATCGAGTAGATACCATAACGTAGTTTTCAATGTGATATTGAAGCGAGTGGCGCCTAAAACCATTTTTTTCTTCTGAGTGGAGTAAAACTTCTGCGACTTGTGTCGCAGTCTGAAATAAAGCGGTGTAGGAGGTTCTATGAAGAATAATGGTAACACAATTTCAAAATCAACGAACATTTTCTTTTGAAACATAAAATTACGTTAGTAAAAACCTCAAGTACCGAGTAAGCTATGTATAGGACAAATATTCATCCAACCAACAATTAGTACCAAGTGATGTGCAGCATAAAAACAATTTTTGAATCAGATAAAATTCCAGACGTCGAGTCAGCAAGAAATAGATCATGATAGCATAAAGAGAAGTTGCTAATAGAATTAAGATAGAATCGCAAGTCAATTGTAGTAGGATCGTCGATATGAGAAGAACGCCGAAATTGAAATAAGCTTTAAATAGGATTGCTTAAAATAAAGATATTTGGCAGTTTTGTTTCCACTCAACTTTAATAGGGTATTTCGGCCAAGCGACTACCAACGTAGGGCGACCAAAGCTGAAGCAATTTTAATGAAACACAGCAAATATTGTAGGGCCAAATCAAGGCTGGAAAATCATTTTATTTTGAGCTATGAGATTAACCCTCCGAGAACACAAGGGGTCAAATTGACCCCAGAGACCTTTTTGACCGATCGCAGCGCTCATGCCTGCGGGAAAAGCGGAGTACTACAGGCTCCTAAGTGTATTTCTGTGTCTTGACTATAAGTTTACACCAGTCGCATACAGTCCCAAGTCATTAGTCGTCGTTGAGAAGCCTTTGAAGCAGATCAAGGGGTCAAATAGACCCCATATGTACTCGACGTCAATTTTGAGGTAAAAATTCATTTTATTTTCTACTTTATAAATCGACAGATTAATTTAAAAAGGCCAAAAAATAAGTTTGCAAGTGTTTTTATTTATTGTTTTTAGCAATATGGCGTATAATCTGCGTTCTAGTGTACGCAATAATTTGTTGGCTGAAGACAATGATAAAAATTTTGGAGACAGTGATTCCTCTGAAGACGACCATGTCACGGAGCAATCAGAATTTGATTATTCAGAAGATTATAGTTTTTTTGCAACCGTTTATGTAGGGCTATTTTTTTTATTATTCTACTATGTTTTGAGAGTATCCATATACATTTTGAGCTCAAAACATTAAAAATTGCCAAAGTAATGATTTTTTTTGAATATGTAAATTCTAAAATCTTCATAATTGCCACCGTAAATATGCAAAATAAATACCTTTTTTTCAAGGGCCACTATAGGACTAATTTTTTTATGATTTCGACATATCTTGTGAGTATCCAACTAAATTTTTAGCCACAACAATTGAAAATTAAAAAGTTACGATTTTTTTTTGTAAAAAAGCTTTTTTTCGACAAAACTGTTTTTTCGCGAATGTTTTTAGGTATGCTTAGGAAATTTAAGGCACTTCTAATGCATAAGAACTACTAAAAGAGGTCTCAAGTTTTACCTACAATTTTTTTCAAATGAAAATCATCAGTGGCGGCGATTCTATAGACGTTCAAAAGTGGTTGGGGTCAATTTGACCCCAATTGTACTCGATGATCGAAAAAATAGGTGTGTTCTCGGAGGGTTAACCCTGCTCTACGCAGTGCCAGTGTGCGCACATCAAATAAATGCGAGAAGAAGCAAAGAGAAAATGTGTCCAGCCTATCTGCTCAGTGTGCTAAGAACGGTTTAGGTTTAAATCAGTGAGGTAGTAGAAATGGAGTGGACATGCGCATAAGATTTACATTGAAGGGGGTGGTAGTAATTTTTTGTCTGCTCATTGTCAAATCGGGTCAAATCCAAGTAGTTCCCCTCCAATTTGACAATGAGAGCGAAATGGCGTAAAGGCAGCTTTAACATGCTTTGTGCGCGAAAGGATTGAAGGGGCTAATAGTGGAAAGTTATACCGTCCGTGTCCAGGGGCTGGCTTAAATATCTCCATTGATATACTGGTGAACATAATTCAGAGAGTGCTCAAAATTGACATCGTATATCGAAAGGCGGAGCGTCAAATTTTTGAAGAGGTATAGAAAAGGAGATAGGAGAAATGCCCAACTAACAAATGGATATAGAGGCTTATTCCCAATACTGCTAAGGTTAAATAGCCTGTGTACCGCTAAAACTAAGCTATGGTGAAGTAGTTTACAGTCTGGCACAATTTTTAACCGGTCATAGTGGATACAGAACGTATTTACACCAATTTGGTTTTGACGGATCTCCGAAATATTCAAGCTTTGGCGTGGAAGAAGGGCCAGAACATGTTCTATTCCACGAAAGACGATTTGTGCAATGGAGAAGAAAAGCAAAAGAAATGACAGACACATGAGTTTTGAAAGTGTAGTGATCATATTGCTATTGTCAGAAATAAGAAGATATATGCAGCCCTTTGTAATAAAGAGGAAAAAAGATAGTATGAAATAAAGCTAATGACAAAACAGGCTAAAAGAAGATTAGCTCCACGAAGTAATAATTAAATTTAAGTGTCGTGGGGACGCTTTTTACGAGTCGGTTGAAGTCTAACATAATCAAAAATATCAAGCACTTGTTGATTTCCCCACAGAAATAAAAAAAATACAGGCACAGGGTTAGCAGCATATTCATTAAACTTCGATCAGGCCTACGCTTCCTGAAATGAAATTCATATTGATCTGATCACCCGGTCGTGAATTCTCAAGGATGCGAGTTTCGGGTGCCCAAAAATAAATAATTTGGTGAGAGGTTTTCCGTGGAAAAAATACTCGATGATTTAAAGATATTTTTCCACATGCCTACCGTACCTATAGGTTTTGTCATACCTGCAGCAGAAAATTCACTAAAATTATCGCCACCGCCAAAAATTAAAGATATCTTAACCTTAATCTTACGCAAAACTGCTTTTTATGCACATTTAAGTCTCCCCGAATATTTTCGCTCATAAACATGCATTTCAGGGTAATCTGACTGCATAAGACTGACAGTGTAAAAATAAGATTTTTATTCACAAATCGAATTTGATCATAATGTTCTTGGAAAATCATTAAAAATTTGAATTCTCAAACTTTCAATCATTGTTGAATTCAAAAGCTTCTGTTAATTGAAATCTCTAAAGTATTGACCCCTTGTCTAACCAAATTGATTGAAAAAAAGATAAAAACTAAAATTGACTAACATAGAATTTTATCAAGAGATTTTTTTTCGTCCGAAGAGGATACAAATGTTCGAATACAGAATCCTACCTAAGGGTCAAGCAATCAATCTCCAATTCCAACTGATGGATTCACTTATGTAAACATAGAAAGTGAAGCAAACACCAATGGGTAGTCTAATAAAAACAATGATCGATGTCCTCAACGATAGCCTCTGTGCTTTCGAAGGAAAATAAATTTGCGTAGAATAATGAAATATTTATGTATTGAAGTGAAAATGGGGAAAAAGTCGTCGACACGATGAATAGATTGAATTGTATGATGAATGTATAGGCACTGAAATTTAACTTTAAATGGGTAATTTTTACTTAAAATATGTTACGACAAAAATAAATGCTAAATTAAAAAAATATATTAAGATATATTGTAAATCAAATTCCGAATGAATAAAAAAGAACTTCCATTGCTGCATATGGTCAAAACAACGTCGGGAAATAGCGGCAAATAAACTTACCACGACAACTGCGGACACTGATGAATCCTTGCATGAAAAACTGATACTACTTCCAACACAATACAAGACACCAACAACTCTTAGTCAACTCGAAAACGGCCATTTGTTCGGAAAATGTCTCATAGATGTCGTACGCACAAAAACCACTTTACACATTCCGGCACAATATAAATGGTCGAAGCCGATGGATAAGATCGAATGAATCGTCCAGGAAGACGACCGAATCGCCCATCCTTCATTTGCACTTTACTTCGATTGTCCTCGATTCTATTTTTGCCGGTTCGAGCAGTCAAGTTTATTGTGTGCGGATAGTGCGATGGAGTTCACATGATGATGGCACCGGAATGGGGGAGTAATTGTTGTCGCCTTCGCCATAGCCAGTGCTAGCGTCATCCTTGTCCGAAACTCTGGCCTAGGCAGGATAAAAAACTGTTATATATTGCCGTCAATCGAGATTGATTAATGCTCGAATTATCCGTGGTGATTGATGAAATGTCGTTTAGATCCTTTTCATACTATTGTTCATTGTTTCGATTCAAATTGTCACATCCTCGACTCGTATAGTTTTCGGGGCTTAGTTTTTATGATATTGTTTACGATTGAATGGATGGACGGAAATTTCGCTTGCATTAGCTTAGACTTATTGGCAATTATGGATGAGATTTTTTTGGTGGAAGCAATATTTTTTTGAACATTTTTGTGTTTAAGTGACTTTAAGACCGACTTTTTTCAATATATTTATACGACAAGGTTCTTTGTTCATGGAAAAATCCATGGAAATCCAACCTGCATTTGTGTAACGGAAATTTTCGGTGTTCAACACAAAAAACCTCTATCTTGCCGCCAAAAATGTAGACGCTCTTGCCATTATTTCAGGACAACATCATGCCCACATCAAACAGCCATTCCAGTTTGCCAAGCAATCTTTCCTATGAGTCAACCATTTGTCAGCAGCGCATCGGACACGGGTCGGTTCTGAAAGGAGAACGAAACGGATAAGAACATGATGGAAAAAATCGACGAAAGAAAAGCATTAGAATATTGATATCGCATGCAAAAAAGCCGACTGGGAGCAAAGCCGGACTGGGATATGCAAAGACCATTCTCGACAAACACGCATATCGTTAGTAGCTACTCGATGAAGTCCCGGTGGGACAGTATCATAGATCCTTTCAGTCACTGTTGGCCAACTGGATCTATATCAAAGCTAAAAAGAGTTCAGGGATCTGCTATGTACTTTTTTCTCTTGGTTGTAGCCCTACTCTATCAACCCTCTCAGTACGTAAAATTTCTATAATTTATTGAATCTTTCTCGTCGTGGCTGGGTGAATCAGGTCTGAGACGATCACATGAAGATTCGGGTCGGTGTGCTTGCAAATAATGTGGTTTTTTACTTTTTGCCGAGATTTATTCAAATTTGCAGTTTTCTCGAGAGAACTGATACGGAGCTGGGGTACGGTGTTCAAAGACTAAAGCTACATAGTTGTGAATAGTGGCAAATTTGGAAGTATGTGGGCGATGATTGCAGATACATGTTTAGAATTAGTTACTTCACATAATAAAGGTGATTTTTTTTTATTGAATGATGTTGAAACAGAGAGATTATAGAAAGCTTTAATTTTCAGAAAGCAGTCATTCTTAATTGTAAGTTCAAATGAATCCTCATTTCACCTTCGTTTCGTTAGTTGAGTTGAGAAAGTGTTTGTTTTGATTTTGTTTCAAAAGAAGAAATTAGTCAGACAATTGATAAATATCACGAACACAACAGACTTGAAAGAAAAAGAACATAACCGAAAAAGAAAAACACAGATTAGTCCTGCATTTAACTTATCTCTGTCGAGCCGTCGTCAGTGCAGCATGATTTAATTTAAGGAATCGTAAGGAAAGTTACCCTGCGTGCCTTGACTAGCTCAGTCTGGTCGTAGGCATTTGGGTTTACGATTCCTTCGTTCAGTTGTTTGACCGACCAGCCGCTTGCAGTCAGTCCGCGTTAAATCGAGCAGGAACTTAGTCGCTACGTGATTGTATGACCCCCACATGATTTTGGTTGGCTGGCAGGTCTGAGTTGCACGCCATCTGCACATCGCATCTTGCATCATATTGGAGTCGATAGAGTATTTGATCATCTGGATTGGAGTTAAAATGTCAACCGATCCTGACAGGGGAAGGCTAGCTCCGTGCTTGGCTAGCGCATCCGCCCTCTCGTTTCCTTCAATACCCTTGTGACTAGGAACCCAGAAAATTCGGACTCTACTGTGGTTGCCCAGTCTGTTCAGGGCCTGAATACAGTCCAGTACACAATTCGATTTGTATGTGTAAGACATCAGAGCTTTGACCGTTGCTTGACTGTCTGTAAAGATGTTGATTTTATAATATATATAATATATAATATAACTACTTTCTGTTTATTTTTTTTTCTTTAATTTTAATTTAATAAAATTTTCATAAGAATATAACAGTATTATGGTACAGAATAACGTTACTTTTTTTCTATTATCCAGAATTTTTAAATTCAGAATTTAAAATCAGTTGTCAATCAATATTCACTCAGAATTTCAAATCAGTTTTAAATCAATATTCATCTAGAATTTAAATCAGATATACAGTACTTATCTCGCATGTCCAATAGTTGACTCCAGCTTGACATTCATTCATCGATTAACGATTCAAATAACGATTTATTAATTATTCCAATTCGTTTTCTTAATACACTCCTTTTCACCTCCACTCCAGTCTTGATTTAGCCTTGTACTTTAAACAACAGTCCTCGTTCGACATATTTGGGTTTTCGATACCTTCAAGAACATAATCATCTTGCTGTTGTACCACCAAGCTATGTAGTTCTACAATGTTTCTTTGATTTCACTATATCTTCCCAATTCTTTCAAGTTCCTTCTTTCAGAAACCTCTTTGTTTAATATATTTTCTCTAGACTTTTACTTTCTTAATAAAACAAACAGGACTTTTTCACTTTGATGAAAATACAACCTTTCTCCTTGCCGTACCAAAATTTTCCAAGTCCCGAAATTTTCAAAGTACCGAAGTATTTCGGTAATTTTCTTTATTAGATATTTTTCATACCTTTAGGGCATTATCAATTCCATTAGTACAGTCACGGGTCGCAACTATCAGCTGATAAGTCATTTCTTCAGCCATATTACGGAACAATCGACAATGGAATGTCTCGGCTGTCAGTTGTTTGACAACTGTCACCCACCGAGACGTCGCGGCCGTCTGTTACTTTTAACTATTAATTGTATCTTTTCAGCATCGCAACAGATTACATTTTCATTACCAAGAATGTTTGCTTCATAAATTCTGTCCGGAATGCATTACAGCGATTCCCGTTGGGTTATTTCGTCATTTTTGATCATTAGTATCGTATACAGCGGACGTTTAGTCCGCGGACTAAACACCAAATTCCACCTAAATTTTTTAGTCCATGTGGTGTATACACTCGCGGACCGACCTAAATTTAGGTCGGTCCACGATTTCAAGCGACCTGACCTAAATATAGGTCGTGGACTATAATCGCTGTAAACATACGCGACCTAAACAATGATTTTTGCGCGACTATTAATAATGTATTTATGTTGAATATAAGCTCATAACATTCCCCTTTGACACAAAATCATTGAAATAAACATGTTTGAGAGACAAATGAAACGATAAATACTGTGCATGAACGAAAATTAAACTAAATGACAGTTGCACATACAAACGAGGACTAAATTCGACCTAAGCAAATTTTAGGTCGGGTTGGTTGTAAACACCTGAGGACTAAGTTCATTTAGTCCGCGCTTTAGGTCAGGTCACTTTTGGTCCGACCGGTGTAAACCGGCACATTGATTCTGGACGACCAGGCGGCTTATTTGTGAGGTCAAAGTTATCTGTCGGAAATTTAACGAATAAACTTGATACTATCTGTTGCGTAGTTACTCCAGAGTGAAATACACTATTCATTTCTCTCGCAATGCGGGAGCTCCACGTAAGAACTTTTCAACAAAATTAATTTCCGAAAAAAAAATTCTTCATATTTTTTAGAGCTTTCAATAATTTCTTTTAACAACCGAGCTGTGTAACTTTCCTAGGAGAAAACTCCAACGGTAATATATTACGCCAATGCCAAATAATAAGCTGTTAAATTTGGCAATATTATTAGCCAGAAATTTTATGCTTGCCAACTTAATATCCTTCTTTCATGACAATTTTCATCTGTATATTCAAATTAATCGTTTTTTAATACGCTAGAGAAGTACTAGACATTTCGTCGCTGTAAAATCAAACCGGCATATCTGCAAAATGCATATTTTTCACCAGAGCGCTTTAAAGTTTTCGCGTGTGGGCTGTTTCCTCGTAAATGCATACCGGCACAGCACCATTAGACGGATTTTTATTCAACTATACGATATGCCGGTGCGACATAAAAATAGACGGGAAAAAAAGGAATTTTTTGATACCAAAAACTCAAAAACTCAATTTTTGCACATATGCCGGTTTGATTTAACAGCGACGATTTAAAGATTAGCAAATATCGTTAGATTCAATGACATTTACTAGCCAAGCTAAAAATTCGTAGTGTATTGGTCAACGTGATATGACGACGGTTTTTTAAGTTCATGGTGATGCAGAGACTCCTTTTAATGATTTAATTTAATTTCTGGAGGAGGATGAAAAATCATACACTATCATTTTTACTAATGTTCGAAGAAGAACATTAGTATTAAAATCACTTTGGCCAAAAATTCATATTTCTATATATATATATATATATATATATATATATATATATATATATATATATATATATATATATATATATATATATATATCATCAAAAAATTTCAGTGAAAAAATCTCAGGAACGCGCCATCCGATTGGACTGAAATTTTCAGGACACATTGGTGTATATGCAGAATAGTGCCAGGTCTCACAAAAAGTTAATAATCTTTAACCCTTTGGCGCCGGCGGCCATTTTAGTGATTTTTTTAATATACCTATTATTCCGTACACAAATAATTTTTGCAAAAATAAAGTTGACACACTGAATTTCGAACGTGTTTTACATGTGAATCGGATAATGTTTTGGAATTTTTTAACCCCATGTGTGCGCTGGGTGCCTAAAAAGAGAACGGGAAAATTTGAAAATTTTTAAATTGCGATAACTTTTGACTGAGCTATTCCATGATTACGAAATTTTCAGGACATGTTTGTTTTATTTAGTTGTAGATAAATGTAAGTTTTAATGATTGTGGTGGCAACCCTGTAGCTAGGGCAGGCACTGAAAGTGAAAACCTCCAAATCATCGTCTCTCTTGAAAAAATGTCGTTTCTTAAAAACAAAGCCACTCATATGTAAATTTTGTGCTTTGTTTACATAAATAAAAAAAAAAATTTGATATGGTATAACGGGCACGCCTGGTAACCCTTGCCCAAGTTACCTATATTTTTAGCATCAAAAACTTCTGTTCACGGAAACTCACGATCCAATGAACAGAATTTATTGAAATTTGCAGAATGTATTGGTCTTAAATAGGACCAAGTCTGATAGAAGTGATTTTGAAATGCGGGTGATTCTGTGCCAGTGGTGCCATCTTGAAAAATCACTAAAAAAGATAACTGTTTTTAGCCCTATAAATTCTGATTGAATCGTTCGATTTTGACGAAATTCACACCGTAGCTGCACCCTACTTCAAATCACGTTTCGTAGAAATTTGGTTGAAAAATTCGGTTGGAGCTGCCAGCTATGATAATTTTGGTGTCTTAAATTTGAAAAAATAAAAATTTGGAAGTGAAAACATTCAAACCATCGAATATCCTAAAAAATGTCCGTTTCTACAATAAAACCAATCTGTATACAAACATTATGCTTAATATACACAGTCAAAGTAGAACTTTGGAAATTTCATGTCGGACAAGAACGGTAACCCTTTCTCAGTTAACCTATATTTTTAGCTTCAAAAACTTCTGTTCACGGGAACTCACGAATCAATAATCAGATAGAATTGAAATTTACAGAATGCATTAGACTTAAGTAGGGCCAGGTCTGATAGAAGCGATTTTGAATTGTAGGCAACTCTGTTCCAGTGGTGCCATCTTGAAAAATTACAAAGAAAAAAAACTGCTTTTTGCCCTATGAAATGTGAATTAGTCACCCGATTTTCATGAAATTGACACTGAACCTTACTCTAAACTCTGTTTGATAGAAGTTTGGTTGAAAAATTCGATTGGTGCTGCCAGCTATGGTAATTTTTGTGTCTTTTTGTGAAAATTCGCTCAGGAAAATAAAACTTTTTGCCCTATAACTTCCAGTGCAGTCATGAAATCATTACGAATTTCATACAATTACTGGAACCTATTATAAACATTATTTAAGCCAAATTTGGTTGAAAAGCCATGATAGGGTTGCCAGCTATTGTTGGTTTTGTGTTTGCTTGCAATATCTTTATTAAGCGGTTTTATCGTAGAATTTTCAATTGGTAATTATATTTAAGTGACAATAAACAGCAAATATTAAGCTTTCGATTATTTGAAAAAACTCGCTGCAGGTAACCTTAAATTTCTTTATACTCCTATAACTTCAAATGTTATATAACAACGTGAAGGAGATGTGATATATTCTTGGCTTTGATACTGGCGAAAGGTTGCCAGCACGAGTCGGTTGTGCTACTTTTGTATCAATAAATGCTTACAGTTAGTTTTCATACCGGAAACATTTACAATGAAAATAAATAACCGATGTTTCAATTCCCAAAGTTCTGCAAATTTTTCGGATCGCAGCCCCAAACTCCAACTTCAGTTACAGTGCTGCAGGCACTGAGCATTTTCTTCCTTGATATTATATGAGATGCTGCTTTCAAAATTTTGTGATATAAGCAACTGATAACGAATATAATTAACCCGTGTTTTGCTCTCATAAACGTTGAAATTCATGCCAGTGGTAATATCTGAAACCTTTCCACCATATGAGTTATAATGCATTCTTGAGACAAAAGTAAAACGTGGCATTTGAGACAGTTTGGCCGCAATAAGCAGCTCATGTGGTGGAATATGCACTCAGAACCTGCACGATTCTTCTACTGTTCTTCGAACATTAGTGTTTCTAGCGGTTCAGGTGCGCTAGAGTTTTTTTAATTATGAGCAATAGTTTCTGTTCGTACAGCTGTCAACTCCAGACTGGCTGCCTGGCTGATCTTTTTAACTGCACACGGCACATTGTCACATGACCTCGATCGATTCCAGCCAATCAGAACCAACATGACTTAATATGTTAAAATCATTTGATGGAAAGGTGAGCAAACTTTAGTAAATAATGTGTCTACAGACTTGAACCCTTGAATTTTAACAAATTTGGGAACATTTGGGAATGTTCAAGGAGATGTTGTAAAATTCAATGCATTCTGTATTGAACTTTTACTTATTACATGCAAAGATGTCTTTTTAGGTTGAAACTCAGATTATACTCGTATTTAATCAGATCAGCAAAAATTCAACCTTTGAGGGAATCTTCAGATCTCTTTAATCTATTGTAATTAGTGTTCAGAAAGATATAAGTGGAAAACTAGTCTTTTTAGCTAGCATGTCAACGGTTGAATGAACACTGGAAAAAGCAGAGCAGTTTTATCACTTCTGCCAACTGGAGTTAATGCGCAAAAGTATGAAGTGATAATTATGGAATAATTTCTATAGAATAACTGACATTGTCTTTAATTTAATGTCCTCTTACAATATTTGAAGTAACCTAAATCCATTTTGACCTAGCACTCCAATGCTTCAGTTAAGTAAAGTGACTCAATAATGGAACCTTTCGATTCAAAATTCTCAACAATGGCCTTAACCAAGTCATGTTATGTTTATTTATTTATTTTTCCTCCCTAGTGCAAAAGGGAAAAAAATCTGACCTATCGCCACGGGGTGTATGAGGTTTGATCCACTAAAAAAAAGGACCATCTACAAGCCCAAGAAGTTCCGAGGGAGGACCCGCCTAAGCACTGCTTCAACCCGGTTGTATTGACTCACCTATTGATAGCCATGGACTTCAAGAACTACCACAGCTTATGGGTCGGTAAGCCAACCTTCCTACCGCTTGATGCTTAGTATTTTCTCGACATATGGTGAGACTAAGCGCCAGTTCTCCTCGTTTCGCAGCATTGCATCCACGATAGTCTCAGGCGTTACCAGGCCGATCGTGGACTCAAAGATGCGCCTCAAACTTACGAAGCGACTGCACATAAAGAATGTGTGCTGAGCATCATCGAGCTCAGTCACATAGTACCGGCAGTACGGTGTGACCACCTTACCCATTCTGTTCAGGTATTTCCTAAAGTATTTCCTGCAGTAGTAAAAATTGATCTCTCCGTGGCTCCGGTTAAGTCAAGGCTCAATGAGACCAATTAGCTTAGTCATTCAGCGTTCTTTATTACTTTCACTCCAAAGTTGTTTCCAAAGTTGGAGAGTCAGCGTACGCGCGTGCGTGAAAGCCTCATTCTGTCTAGCTATGAGCGAAAGAGATACCTTTCCTTGCGCCCTTGCGCTAGCAGATCGATTAAGATTACTCCTGATACAACAATCACAGCCTCTTTTGAGACCGTGCGGTACCTATAGGTGATTTGCAGGGCATCCCTGTCCTCAGTGTTGTAGATCAATCATCGGTCCTTGAGCTAGCCCCACATCATGACCAGCAAGTAGCCAGAGATACGGAACCTCTCCTCAAGGGCCCGAGTTAAAGGTCGCTGAGCTGAAGGCGTTTCGTACGTCAAGCGTTACCAGCAGGACAACCAGTCAGGCTTGATGACATGCCTCTTCCGCTCTTGCTACAGCCCCAACAACCTCTAAGGTGGCATTGATTGTTAAATGCTGTTTCCGGAAGCTGTGCTGCCTCCAAGAAAGTTCACCAGCTGATCTCACTGCTGACAGCCGGCGCGGCTTTAGTAGCACTTCGAGAAGCTTCCCTTCAGTGTCCAGCATGCACTGCGGCCGGTATACCGATGGATCGCCCAGGCTACCCTTTCCTTGTCTACATGTACGAGAAGACACCCGCAACTAAACACGAATTATACAAATCCAATAATAGACGCGGTTGACTGTCCACCACGACTTTAAGTGCCTTGACTGGCACTCCATCAGGCCCCGGGTCCTTCCGGTTCTTCATCCAGGACACTGCACTGCTTAGCTTTTCGTCCTTAAAAGAGGAACATCCACCTGGTTGACGAATATGGGGCCATCAATTCTTGCCGGATGCACCGGGAACACCGAACCAATGATGCGCTCCATGGATATCGCATCCATGACAGTGCTACGTCGCATGCAGTCAAATCTGCGAGTGGCCAAACTACAAAGAGCCTGCCATTTGGCACGTTTGCTCCCCTTGATGACCTTGGTCAGCTTCCTCTTTGCCGCAATGTAGGCAGCAGATAGCTCAGCCACTCCCGGCCTATTCCTGACTCGCTGCGTCCTGCGCTTGCACACCAAAGCGATACGTCGCAGTTTGGCCATTTCCTCGTTCCACCAGTATGCATGTTGCCTCTTATGAAAGGGTTTCCGTTTGGGCATTGAAGGCTCACATGCCCTGCGAATCCACCCCATGCTGCTATTAACAGTGGCTTCTACTGCTCCCAGATGTTTGAGGCTCCTCTTCCAAGCTCGAAACGAGTGATGTGACAATTTTGTCCCTGTTAAGCTTGGCGGCATTCCAACTTAGCCACTTACAGGAAGAGCTTTAGCGTCTTTGCTTGCTCTCAGCAATTTGGAAGGTGATGTAATTATGATCACTTGCAGTTTAATCTTTCATCAACCTCCAATCGCTGACGAGTGCCGCAAGTTTCTCCGATTTATTATTCCCATTACGATCTTGATTGCTTATAAATTTTACTAACACAGCTTATCAATTTTCATTGTTTGTAGCTTAACTTGAATTCGCTAAGTTTTTAATTAACTTAATAAGAAAGAATAAACATTTAATTAAATTATAAGGAATTAGGAAATATAAGTGCATAGCCTAAAGTCTTAACTGCAATCATATCACAGTTGGCTTATCTCTTACTAATAAGCATAATTTTCAATCGATAGAGACAATTGCATGACTTACTCAAATTACATCATAATTACTGGTCGTGCTACTAAAGTCATACCGGTATTTACTCATTCATTCATATATGCAACAGTCTTTTTTTTTACACCTATCCGAACACCTGTGAACTTGTTTTCAAAGCCAAACGATTAAGCTCAATTTTATTTAACTTCACTTGCTCGTTTTATATACTCGTACCTCCCTGGGAAGCACTTAATGACATTGCCTGCAAATTAAATGTTGTCGTGCTTTGCAATCGTAAAAAAACGTCAAATTGCCAGAGAGGCTTGCAATCAAGGCGGTGCGACCGTGTAATTGGGATGATGTCAGGATAACATACGTTTAACGAATTAATGCCTTGCTCTGAGCTGTGCGATGTGATTATTTGCCTTGGTTTGGCCAGAAAGTATGCCACAGAAGCAAACTGTATGTCATGCTAGAAACTGCGAATGCAAAATCGACTTTTTCCATGTTTTCCAAACTGCAGCAATTTCAGTTAGTGCCGACGATTTGCGAAAAGTTTTAGTGATATTGTTGAGTTTCATTTTTGCATGTATTTTTTTGCGCTGGAGATCAGAAATGTTTTAAACTGTTTTTAGCACGAATTGGATGCTCTTTCAAGTTAGGGAAACTACTTAAATTGATATTGAAGACTAAAATATTGCAAGAGGTTTTTGTTTCATTTATCATTAGCCCAGTCAGGCTATATTTAATATAATTCTATACAAAAATAGCAACAAAGACTTCCATCAATCCTTTCGTATTCATCAATTATAAAGACGGAACCTTTCAGAACAAAACAAAAAAAAAATCATGCCAGTCCTTCGTCAGCGTGATTAGTTCAATTTTCTGTGTCGACTTCTCCTATGTTCCGTACAACATGCCGAACGTTTGAGAAAGTGGAAAGTAATTAGCTTCTTAATTAGCGTTGAGAGTTGCTGATTATGATAAGCAACAATAAAGTGACTGATTTACTATCGGAAGTAAACTTCGAGAGCAGCACTGAAATAAGTGATTTTCACAGAGAGTAGTAAAGTCGAGTTGATGATGTAAATTGAATAGCAGTTGATGACTAATCAATGAACACTAATTTAATGTGAAAAAGAGATTTTTTTAACTGTTCTATCATTAGGTTTATACACTGTAAATTACGTTTTCTTTTAAATGCACTACCGATTGATTGGAAATAATTATAGTGCAAATTTTAATTCCATTTGAAACCAGGTTTGGAATATAAGTAGTGCTCGTGAAACTGCTTTAAAACTTAAAAGAATTTTGATCGTAGCATAGAACTTATGTAAAATTGAACATAAAGTATGCAAAAACATGTTTACATACATTTTGACAAACGTGATTAATCCAATCAGCTAAAATTTAATACTGCCCACATTGGGCGCGAAAATGTGTAAAGAGTTTTGGAGTGCCAAACAAGTGTTTCGTGGAACTTTGCCGTGTAAAATTCTTAATTTACACTTGTGCTTGATATCTTCATAAAAAACGGTGACTTTTTATAATAATAAATATTCCAAAAGATTTCATTTAACTACTAGTAATTTTACTAGTAATTTTTCATATTTCGACATCGTTCGGAAAATAACCAATACATCGTATATCAACTAGTGTTTAATACTGATTTTCGGATTCACAAGAACATAATCAACCCAACTTGAACATAATCAACTCAAATTTCGATAAATAAATTGACTCTAAGATCTATTGCTTTACATTATGAATATAGGTCGCCACCCTGTTGCTCATAATGAATTGAATCTATTTCATCGTTCGAAATATGTAGCTTTCAACCATTTCCTGTATACATTGTTGTCGTTTTCAGTCCTTTTGTTATCCTCAGCCTCTGCTTCCATATGTTTCTCGCCTGTTGCCAAACAAACATTATTCGTCATATACTGAGACTGGCAGCCTAGAGAAACTTAATCTTGTTCCGAGTGCGAGTAGGAGAAAAATAATTGGAGTCGAGAGTGATTTATGTCCACATGACAATACCAATATACAGAAAATATAAACCAATACGAAGGCATATAGTGGGCTGGAAACCGGGCAATGAACGTTCAGGCGGAATATAATGGGCGAAATCCTATGGAACCACACACACACACACATCCTCCTGCACGATTGATTGCTGGAGGTCTCGTCTGCATGGTGGGACGAACTGCTGATACTGACTGCCACTGTCGCTTTTGTTTGCTTACCTTTCAAGCTTAAATGGATCCTAAGGGTAAATATATCCGGTTTAAGGGTGGCAACATACAAAACAACATCTAGTCATCGCAGTCTGTTTACCACTCGACCTCGTAAAATAATGCCTTCCGAGCCCGAACAGTCGGAGTGAAAAGATCGAAAAGAGAGCCAGCCGATGGGATTCTCATCCGACAACCTGTCGTGAGTGAGCAATTTGTATAAATAACTACATACATATAGCAATATTCAATATTGAGAAGACCTAATGTTGCGGAATGAAACTGTGAGTCTGTTTTCCCGGGGTGCACAGTGTGTAAACAAGGCGATGTCGGAAAGTGTAGAAGGGATAAAGTCAGCAGTAGGCCAGTAAAACAATAGGAGCGCGAAAGATGAAACGATCAAGTTGAAAGACAAAGAGAATTGGAAATTAGTCATGAAGTAGTTAATGTGCTATTTAATATGACTGTTGTATAATTAATGACTTTGTTTGAATTGTCGTTAAATGTCGAATAACTTATGGGCTAAAAATGTTTAAAAGAGAACAGATGTGATTATTCAGAAAATTTAATCCAATTTATTTATTTATTTAACCAAACAAAGCAGCAAAGCAATAACAACTTTTAAAACCGTTTTCCTTAAGCTAAATTACAATAATGGGGCATTTCACGTGAAGCGGACAATGAAAAAAAGTCGAGGTTCTGGATTTCATTTTGTGTATATATAGTTACAGTCATACCGTTCATATTGTGCATAATGGTGAATGCACAAGTTTTTGTTTCTATGAGGTTTAGTTGTCGAGTTATGGGCTTCTGAATAATTGACGAAATTGATGAAAGATTTTTTTGGAAGCAGATTCTGAGATTAAAAATAAATTAAAAAATGTTAAACATACTGACTGAAATAGAAAATTAGTTGTTGTTTTTAATTTGAAAATTAGATTTGGAAAAATAAATTGTTTTTCTGTATAAAACCGGAAGTAACCATTTCAACTTGTTATTTGAATAATTTGGACCAGGCTAATTTTGTTTATTTTTATAACAAAATAAAGCATAAAGTTTATTTATTTTATCATAAAAGTTTTAGAATGGAATGGCAAGTAGTTTAAGAAGTAGGTGAATTTCAATACATACAAGTCGTATGGGACGTGGTACCGGGAGCTTGATTATGAAAGCTAGTGAGTATGAAAGCAAAACATTTGTGGTAAAACTACTATATATCACTTGTATCAATTACCTATTGAAGATAAAATATTAAAAATTGCTAATGTTGATTTACTTAATAAAAATAAATAAAATAAAAACTACATGCGAACGGAAAAATGAGTTTATTTCACAATTTTTGCAATTGGACTCTCACTTCTTAAACTAGTTATTTTTTAATTACTGGAGGTGTTTCTAGGATCAGGTTTTTTCCGGCAGCTTCCACACACGTGTACATCAGATTATTTTTTTTTTCTCTGCTTATACTCTTGGATTTTTTCTTAGGTATTAAACGTTGCGATCAAATTCCAAATCCAAAGGTCTGAAACGTCGATACCCGTACAGAGACATAATACACACAATTAAAACTATTTAACTAATGTAAGAAAGTAATAGACACTGCAAATGTAGGATAGTAGCTCAAAAAATAACGGAATATTCGAAATGGCTTGGCGTCATATATTATATAGGCGTCATATATATTAAATAGATTTATATGAGAAAATAAAACTTTTTTCAACGAAGAGATGGGGCTTCTAATCACATTTCGATATATTTTTTTGTTTTTGAGCCAACTAGTTGTCCTAATCAAGCTCCGGGTACCACGTTTTATACGACTTATATGTACTGATGATAACCTATCTCCCAAAATACTGGCTATCCCATTCTAAAACTTTTATGATAAAATAGGTATAATTTAAGATTTGTTTTGTTATAAAAATAAACAAAATTAACCTGTTCCAAGTTGCTCAAATATTGAGTTGAAATGGTTACTTTCGGTTTTTATACCAATCAGCATGTTAAATGTTTTTTTTTTTTTTAATCTCAAAATCTTTATGTCAGCAGACTTTTTTGTCTGGTTGTTAATTCAAAATGGACGTTATGAGGGAAGTAAAATAATTTGGTTTAAGAATTTAAGGTGACATAGCACCTTCAAATTTTTAATAAATCGATTTTTTTTATTGAATATGTTAGAATGAAGCTTTGAAAACATGATTTCAATAATATAAAATTGAAATCCAAAAAAAAAAAATTTTTGAGCATATACAGCCAAGCGCGCCATGGTCATTTTTTCTATGATTTTCGTTCACTTCGCTATACCGCTACGTCGACTTAGGCCAAACTCCTGAGTCAACTCCTTCAAAATAAGCAAAAAAAAGTTTGCTGTGGCAAAAAAAAAAACAAAAAAAAATTAGCTGAAAAAGATGCTTCTAAAAAAAGTGTTGAAACTCCAAAAAAAGGTCCGAAAAAAGTTCAAGTGACACTAAAATTAATGAAAAATTTATCAACATATTATGGCTTACCTATACAACGATTTTATAATTCGGTTGAAAACATGCGCACGGAAATTTGGGCAGCAAATTACCAAAAAATTTCAACTGATGAGAACCCTCAACACTCTTATTGTCCTGTTGGAGAAAAGACTTGGTGTAACTAGCGCAATGCGGGGGCAGCTGGTGGTAATGCTTTAAAAATTTCAAGCATCCTCCATCTTTAGATGATGAGGTGCAAGAAATTTTAAAGTGTATTTATGAAGAGTTGCCATCAGAAGATTTATTAAAGCGCTGCTATAATAATAACGAAAGCTGTAATTCTTGCGTTTGGAATTTCCCTCCAAACATACTTTTTGTGGAAAAAAATGTCATAAATATGGCTGCAAATATTTCTGCATGTACATTTAATGAAGGATTTATGACTATCTTGAAAATAATGCAAGTCATGGGAATTACAATTGGCCAGCGTGCGCTGGAACATGCAGAAAATAGAGACTGCAAGAATCAACCAGGCGGAAAAATACTCGACTGAGGCATCTAAACAGGCCAGAACTGCTCGAAGGGAACAAAAATCTTTGGAAGAGGAGCAGTATGAGCAAGAGGAAGGTATATTGTATGATCCAGGCAATGTAGATTAAATTTCGGTAAAATTTATTACAAAAAATATTGAATTTTAACTTTAAACGCGATTTTCTCGAAACAGCATTTTTCAAGTTGGCGTGCATGATTAAGAAAAATATATTTATCCAATCGTTCTGAAATTTCAATACGTTATTTTGTACATGTTAATGCTCAGAATGAGCTACGGATGAAAAACTCGGCATTAAATTTCTTTAATTTCGATTTTCGAAAAAAACGCCGCCATTTTGTTAGTTTTCAGCCAATTTTTTTTTTTTATTTCATTTTAAGGCCGCTTTGATGCTGATAAAAACCCTGTTTATGTTTTTTTTTACCCCAGCCTTTTCTGAGGGCAGTTATCGTGCACGCCAGGTTTTTTTGGTGTTCTTTCAAAAATATGGTAGCAAACGACAGGGGGCCACAAAAAATGTTTAACAATTTTTTTGATAGAACACCACAAAGTTTCGTTAAGATATGTCTTTTTATTCAATTAAAAACTAGCCTTTGAAAAAAAAACAATATTTTTTTCAATTTTAAGGTGCTATGTCCCCTTAAAGCAATATATAATTTTTTTGAACAATGGTTTAGAGATAAATGAGAAATAGTAGTTTGAAAATATTTTGCAGCATCAATTTATGGGCTCCCTGTCTCCATCGACTGTGTGATGCTGATGCTCATTGAGGAGACGTGTGTGCTTAGTTTTTCTTAGAGTATTATTGAATAGTGATTTGATAATAAACCCCTAATCGCATCAAAGACGAAGCACAAGGATAATATTATTCTTTTTGAAGAAAGTGTCGCCAAAAAAATTTTGGTTGAATTTTACCCTTATAATAGTAGGAAACTGGTTTCCTATTATTAAAGATGTAAATTTACAAAAGGCCGTAAAAAGAAAATTTTTTTACGACCAAATCGTGTAATTTTACCCTAAAAAATGATGCAATTTTTTGGCTTTGAATAGCAAACTAGTAAATTTACACTCTTTTTGCTTAAATTTACAAAAAGCTGTGTATTATTCAGCTGATATGACGTAAAAGCAAAAAAATGCACATCGAATGTGTAAAAAAGTTTGTGATTCGTTATTTTAAACGAAAAAATGAATATATTTCCTATTATCAAAGTATTAATTATAGACCCACTTTTTAGAGTGTATAAGGTGGAAGACTTTTAAAATCGTGTGGATTATAGAGGTCTCTTAAGGCTAAAAGCACGAACAGCTTTTGGGCAGAATCCAGTTTATTGCTATGAATATCGAAAATAGGACTCCAGACGATGCAAGCGTAGTCGAGTAATGGATAACCCAAATGTTCTTGAATTCTTTCGCACGTTTTTTTATGAGCTCCAGCTGCTTGCTAGCTCTTGTGAGAATTCTATCATACTGAAGATTATAACGCAGCTTTTTATCCAGGACCACACCGAAATCTACGACGCTATCAACATTTTTCAGGAGTTGATTGTTAAAGTTGTGATCAAAATTAAAAGTAGAGGTCTTGTGGCAAAAACTTATGGCATGGCATTTGTCAACATTAAGAGTAAGTTTATTCTAGTCACACCAGTGCACCAATGACAAAAGTTTTAGCTGAAGAAAATTTGCATCTGATTCTGACACTATTTTCAGATCATCCGCATAAAAAAGGTGCGGAATGAACAGGAGTGGTCTTAAGTGGCTGCCTTGAGGAACCCCAGATAAAACAATAATTTTTTTGGAATGACGGCTTTCGAATTTAACATGTTGCGTTCGATTGCTAAGGTAAACATTCAACCAGTTTGGAAGATTTCCTGAAATACCAAATATTTCGAGCTTATGTTTCAAAATGACATGGTCGACGCGATCAAAAGCTTTGCTAAAGTCAGTGTATATAGTATCGATTTGACGCCCTTTTTTCATATTGCAAAGCAGATTAGAGACTATTATCATTAGGTTGGAGGTAGTAGACCAGAGGATCGATAACGATTGTAAGTTTGTCACAGAAATTTTTTCATACAACTTACGTATAGC
Organism: Nemotelus pantherinus; assembly: GCA_963978885.1. Taxonomy (NCBI): domain Eukaryota; kingdom Metazoa; phylum Arthropoda; class Insecta; order Diptera; family Stratiomyidae; genus Nemotelus; species Nemotelus pantherinus. Next base: position 49,949,776 of record OZ022263.1, on the reverse strand, counting down.
TGACAAAATAGCGATGCCTTTATAATTTCCAACTGAGTCTTTACCACCACTTTTAAGATCTGATGGGATATGGGCTGATTTCCACAAACGCTTCATTAGCTGCTACAAGCTACCATTCGTTGGTATAGTAACTATTAACAATAAAAAATCTTTTAACCTTATATTTACTTTTTTATTTAATTGTGTGCGATTCATTAGCACAAATGCAGTGTAAATATTTTGCTGAGAAGGCTAATGGTCAACGTAGATGAAACCAGTGGAACAATACGGAGGCTTCTAATGGCAACAATAAATTCAATCTTGCTATATGGAATCGAAACTTAAGGAGGTGCTCTCCAAACTAAGAAGTTCCGGGCGCGCATAGCCAATTAAGCGCAGTGAAGCTCTGCATATCACCTGTAGCTACTAGACAGTCTCAGAAGAGGCCGTGATGATGGGAAAAACTGCAATAAAAGAATTTTTTAAGACATTTTTTGATTCCAGACTCAGATGTAAACGTGTAAAGCTCGTACTCAAAATTTTACGGAAAGCTACAAAGATCCGACATTTGATTCAAACATGAAAGTACAAATTTCAATAACAAATCTGGAAAAGCATAGGCTTTTAACCACTTGTGGACATTGTTTTTGTTTTTTTTAATTCAAAATATCACTAATTTTTCCGCAATCTCATTACAGTCATTCCATCTTTGTGACTTTAAGCAAAAAAATAAGCAAAAGGTCGGCATATCGCAATTTGAAAATCAAGGAAATTATTTAATTCAAAATTAAATGTTGGAAAATTATTTGAATTATGACTTAAGCACTTTTTTTTTTCTCTATGATAATGCCCTTTGAAGCGAATTGCCCTTTGAAGCGAATGCTTAGCGATGGCAGTAGGGAGACACATATGGGGGAAGCCGATATCAATTATTCCATTATTCTTTTAAGTGCCACATTTATTTCTTATTTTCTAAAGCGCTAGTGTTATGCCTAGTCGCTACTAAAGTTTTAATGCGGCACTTAATTAATGGAGCGCTGGTATTATGCCCAGTCGCCGGCTATTAAGACAACACAAGACGAACAAATACAGCCATGGGCACGGCGGGATTCGAACCCCCCCTATAATATTTCGTTTGATTCAATGCTTTGATAGTATAAAATTTCAAGAGCAATTTTTTCGTAGTTTCGGGCTTGTTTCCACTGATCACAAAACCCAGCAACCTTTTTAATTTCTCAACTTTTGACACTTTTGCGGGTGGTAGCTCGCAAAGTCTATCAACCCTCTATAGCTTCCAGTTCAGTCGTCTCTCATGTTTTGAATTAATTTCTTTGACTTTTTGAGGTTTAATCTGTAAGTGAAAATAAAAAGGAAAAAATTCATATTTTGACGCGTTTTTTTCGCCAAAAGGTGGTCATGAACACCAAAGCTAAAACAATTTGCAATCAGATCCCTGTCTGTCTCACTCTGATGCATCCACTCTCTTCCTGTTGTTCTTAGATAATCAAAGTAGTGGCGAAGGTATTCAAAACAAAAACCTTGCACCTATGCTCTGGAAGATTTTACTTCCTCGTAACCAAGAAGGAGCGAAATAATATTTTCCCGTATCAATCAATGTGAACCGAGTTGTGGAAGTAACTATAAATTCCAAGAACGGACAGACAGACGAAGAGGTAAACACAGACTAATTGGACATACAAGTGCCCAGTAGGACCACAAGCATCGATGACTTTTACCATGCAATCTTTCATTAATGCCTATGAATTCCAAAATAATGGATTACAATGTAATGTGTAAGTAATGCAAAAAACAATCATTGTGGTACAGAAATTCATGTGGGTTTATCTACTAACTACTTTACTGCATTACAAAGTAATGCACAGTGAAGGGTAGAGTAATGTAAAACGGAGCGAGTATCGTTACTTATAATGACCTTCTAATGCTAAATTCATCGATGCGGTCATGCGAAAACGATCCAATGATGATTACTGGTAATAATTACGTAATTATTCATGCGAAAACGATCCAATGGTGATTACTGGTAATACGTGTGGCGCTATATTTTGTCACAAATCGACCAAAATCGACTATGTACATGGCGCCAGATGTCTATAAATTATGGCGTCTGGCGCTATGTGTTTTTTTAGTGCATCTGAAGATGATCCAGTTCGCATCCAACAAAAGGCCACGAGCCTTCTCATTTCTGAGCATCTGGAGGTAGAGCAGTTGATGTTAGGTGATGGAATTCTTTCGACAAAATTCCCGAGGGATAAATGACATCAAAGACCATATCTTTTCCTATACTCAAGAAGCAATATTCAAATGTCACTTGCTGACATTTATACATCTCTTCACACAGTATGGCTGCGAGTTATAATTGGAGTGCCATGAGCCATATTACATGGCTCATGGCACTATGTAATACAGCGTGTGGGGCCATAATTTCTGCGCCATGTAATTATGGCGCTGGGAGCCATACTGCATAGCTCAGGGTACTATGTATATAGCGTGTGGGACCATAAATGCTGCGCCATGTTACATAGGACCACGCGCTATGTAGATTCTGGCATTATGGCACTGGGAGCCATATTGCATGGCTCAGAGTACTATGTACATCGCGTATGGGGCCATAAATAATGCACTATGTTACATAGCTCTGGGCGCCATGTGGATTTTTTTCAGTGTAGATTTGATTTGAATCTGGTCCTGACAGGGATATGGTCGACTGTGTAAATTTGGTAAATTGCTTACTTTAAGGTGATTTTTTTTTACTGAAACCAGTCTGAAAGCTATGCAGTTTGACAAACAATTACCTTAAACGATGTTTAAAATTAGGCTCACCAGGCTATATTGGAAAATTCTTTTCGAATTATTTTGAAATTGGGCTTCAAATATTTCAAATGGTTATCAAAGTATGCAAAGCTCAACTTAAATCTGACGGTTCGAAATAGAAAACATCGCATATCCCACTGTTAGAACAATGCAACTGTGATTAGTGGATATTCGAAAGGGCAAAACTTACAGAAAAATTTCAGCTAGAAACCGGAGAAAATCTTAGGAAGTGAAATTTTCTGCTTTAAATCACCGAAGTTCTAAGGCGTGCACAATTTTTCAAGAAAAAATCTCGGCGACCTCTAAAATTTGCCGTTTCTTCATATATTTTTAAAGGGATATTAAAAATACGATTTTCAATCTTTCAATGTTCAACTTTAAAGATTTCATAATTTCCAAAAATACCAAACATGATTCCGTTGAATGTTGTATGAAAATAAACACTGGAAGCTATCTAATACAGGCATACAGGCAGGCAGTATCGATTTCAAAAATCAGATTCCTCAAGAGATGAAAAGTGCTTTGTTTTAAACCGGTAATAAATCATATTAGGGTATAACAAGAGTAAACATATACCTGCTTACACGCCTGCTACTCGCTTCCTAGGGAATCATATCAGTTTACATTACTAAATCAAAAAGTACTGGGTAGATTACGTTTCAAGCTACCTTTACTTGGCCTGCGGGCGTTAGTTGAGCGCCTATGTTGGATTGTTTATGAAATGTAAGAAAAATTCAGTTATGGTTACAAGTCTTGTAGGATTATAGTATATGTATGTGTCTAAATTATGAAATAAAGTTAGACAAATTAGCATTTGATTTATATGCGCGGCAAGAGAAGTTGGTTGCTAGTGGAGTTTGTACTAGTTGGAGGAAGGTATGGAAGAATTTAGAAAATTTTTATCGAAAAAACCGATGGGAGTGAGAGTTTGATTTATGAATGAAAAATTGTATGCCAGGAAAATATTGAAAGTTAATATGTTTACGTTGGTAGACGCGTGGAGAATATTTGTGAGAAATTTGAATACCTTTTGTGAAGATTTAGTAAATATCAAGGCGTATAACTGAAATATCAAAATTTAATCGTTATGCCCAGGTAAAAATTGATACTATGTTAATGAAAATATTAATTTTCTCATTCGTTAAGAATAGGATTTGAATGCCTATTTGCATTTTACTTATTCCAATATTATATTTTTCTTCAACATATGCTACGTGATTTGATTTAATTAAAAGTAAAATAATTCTACGAAAACCAAGTACGGGTCCAGGGGCTGAGCCTGATAGAGAGCTTCATCACAAATTTACAATCAATGTGAATACGAGTGTGGAGTGGTTAGTTCCACGACTCACTTTGTCCCTGATTAATCTAGCTACCTATTCAGAGCTAGGTGAGTTCAAAGCTTGGTGCGCGGTCCCTCGGCCGAACCTGGATTCGAACCATAGACTCCACACATACAAGAAGCCAATGCTCTACCCACTTGGCTACTCAAGCTTAAATTTTCAATAATTCAATAAAATCGAAGAAATAAAGAATTAAAAATTCATATATATACATATATATATATATATATATATATATATATATATATATATATATATATATATACATATATATATATATATATATATATATATATATATATATATATATATACATATACATATATATATATATATATATATATATATATATATATATATATATATATATATATATCATCAAAAAATTTCGGTGAAAAATCTCAGGAACGCGCCATCTGATTGAACTTAAACTTTCAGGATATATTGACGTATATGCAGAATAGTGCCAGGTCTAACAAAAAGTTAAAAAATTTTAACCCCCATTTTAGTGATGCTTTTAATGTACCTATTATTCCGATCACAAATAACTTTTGCCAAAATAAAGCTAACAAAATAGATTTCTAACATGTTTTAAATGTGAATCAGATAATGTTTTGGAATTTTTTAACCCCGTGTGTGCGCTAGGTGCCTTAAATGAGATCGAAAAAATTTGAAAATGTTTAAACTTCGATAACTTTTGACAAAGCTATCAAATCATTATGAAACTTTCAGGACATATTGATACTATTTAGTTGAAAATTTTTGTTGCTTTTGATGAGCGTGTTGGCAACCTTGTAGCTAGCGCAGACGTTGAAAGCGAAAACCTTCAAATTATCGACTCTCATGAAAAATTGTCGAGTTTTGGGAAAAAAAACCTTTCATATTTAAATCTTATGCTTTGTCTACATAGTCAAAGTAAAACATTTGAAATCTACGAACGGGCAAGAATAGTAGCCCTTTTCCAATTTACCTATTTTTTAGCATCAAAAATTTCTGTTCACGGGAACTCACGACCCGATAATCATATAAAGTTGAAATTTACAGCATGCATTGGTATTAAATTGGACCAAGTCTGACAGAAGTAATTTTGGAATTGAGGCGATTCTGTACCAGTGGTGAAATTTGAAAACTTTTGCGAATGGTAACCCTAAATTTCTTTGTATCCCTATAACTTCCAATGCAGTGATCGGATCAATACGAAATTCGAAGAGCAGGTTGACTTCAACGTTAGGCAGATGTGACATATTTTTGGCTTCGGTGCTAGCAAAGAGCTGCCAACACGAGGCGTTTTTGTTATTTTGGTTCCAATAAATGCTTGCATTTGCAATGAAAACAAGTAAACAATGTTTACATTTTCTAAGGTCTGGACATTTTGTCGGATGAAAAACCCAAACACTTTTCTATCGCTGTAACTTTTGATGAAGTCATCGAAATTAGAATAAGCTTAGGGTCTATTATTACTCAGGGTGTATTAGCCTTAAGTAGGAAAAGTGGCTAGTGGTAGAATACATACTCAAAATCTGCACAAATCCTATACTGTTGTTCGAACATAAGTGTTTCTAGCGGTTCTTATGCGCAAGGGTTTTTTTTATTTACTATGATGTCAGTACTCAATTCATGGTGCTGGTTCTATTTTTCTTTTCAGACTAACTGAAGATATAAAAAACTCTAGCGCACCTGAACCGCTAGAAACACTAATGTGCGAAGAACAGTAGAAGAATCGTGCAGGTTTTGAGTGCATATTCCACCACATGAGCTGCTTATTACGGCCAAACTGTTTCAAATGCCACGTTTTACTTTGGTCTCAAGAATGCATTATAACTCATATGGTGGAAGGTTTCAGATATTACCACTGGCATGAATTTCAACGTTTATGAGAGCAAAACACGGGTTAATTATATTCGTTATATTTATTCACAAAATTATTATTATTTCACAAAATTTTGAAAGCAGCATCTCATATAACATCAATGAAGAAAATGCTCAGTGCCTGCAGCCTGTAACTGAAGTTGGTGTTTGGGGCTGCGATCCGAAAAATTTGCAGAACTTTGGGAATTGAAACATCGGTTATTTATTTTCATTGTAAATGTTTCCGGCATGAATACTAATTGTAAGCATTTATTGATACAAAAGTAGCACAACCGACTCGTGCTGGCAACCTTTCGCCAGTATCAAAGCCAAGAATATATCACATCTGCTTCACGTTGTTATATTACATTCGAAGTTATAGGAGTATAAAGATATTTAGGGTTACCTGCAGCGAGTTTTTACAAATAATCGAAAGCTTAATATTTGCTGTTTATTGTCACTACAATATCATTACCAAATGAAAATTCTACGATAAAACCGCTTAATAAAGATATTGCAAACAAATACAAAACCAACAATAGCTGGCAACCCTATTGTGGCTTTTCAACCAAATTTGGCCTGAATAATGTTTATAATAGGTTCCATTAATTGTATGAAATCCGTATTGATTTCATGATTGCACTGGAAGTTGTAGGGCAAAAAGTTTTATTTTCCTGAGCGAATTTTCAAAACCAAAGGCACAAAAATTACCATAGCTGGCAGCACCAATCGAGTTTCTCAACCAAATTTCTACCAAACAGAGTTTAGAGTAAGGTTCAGCTACTGTGTCAATTTCATGAAAATCTGATAACTTATTCACATTTCATAGGGCAAAAAGCAGTTTTTTTTCTTTGTAATTTTTCAAGATGGCACCACTGGTACAGAGTTGCCTACAATTCAAAATCGCTTCTATCAGACCTGGTCCTACTTAAGTCCAATGCATTCTGTAAATTTCAATTGCATCTGATTATTGATTCGTGAGTTCCCGTGAACAGAAATTTTTGATGTTAAAAATATAGGTTAACTTGGAAAGGGTTACCGTTCTTGTCCGACATGAAATTTCCAAAGTTTTACTTTGAACGTGTAGGTAAAGCATCAGATTTGTATACAGATTGGTTTTATTGTAAGAAACGGACATTTTTTAGGATATTCGATGGTTTGAATGTTTTTCAAATTTGTTTTTCAAAAACTTCCAAATTTTAATTTTTTCAAATTTAAGACACCAAAATTATCATAGCTGGCAGTTCCAACCGAATTTTTCGACCAAATTTCTACCAAACGTGGTTTAAAGTAAGGTCCAGCTACTGTATGAATTTCGTCAAAATCGAACGATTCAGTCAGAATTTATAGGGCTAAAAGCAGTTATCTTTTTTAGTGATTTTTCAAGATGGCACCACTGGCACAGAATCGCCCGCATTTCAAAACCACTTCTATCAGACCTGATCCTATTTAAAACCAATACATTATTATATATTATATATAAATTTCAATTAATTCTGCATATCGGATCGTGAGTTTCCGTGAACAGAAGTTTTTGATGCTAAAAATATAGGTAAATTGGGCAAGGGTTACCAGGCGTGCCCGTTATACTATATCAAATTTTTGTTGTTGTCTATGTAAACAAAGCACAAGGTTTACATATGAGTGGCTCTTTTTGAAGAAGCGGCATTTTTTCAAGAGAAACGATGATTTGGAGGTTTTCACTTTCAGTGCCTGCCCTAGCTATAGGGTTGCCAGCACGCTCATTAAAAGCTACACAAATCTACAACTAAATAATACCAATATGTTCTCAAAATTTCGTAATAATTGAATAGCTCTGTCAAAAGTTATCGCAATTTAAAAATTTTCAAGTTTTCCTTTTCTCTCTTTAAGCACCCAGCGCACACATGGGGTTAAAAAATTCCAAAACATTATCTGATTCACACGTTCGGAATTTATTTCGTCAATTTTATTTTTGCAAAAATTATTGTGTACGGAATAATAGGTATATTAAAAATATCACTAAAATGGCCGCCGGCGCCAAAGGGTTAAAGATTTTTAACTTTTTGTGAGACCTGGCACTATTCTGCATACACACCAATGTGTTCTGAAAATTTCAGTTTAATCGGATGGCGCGTTCCTAAGATTTTTTCACTGAAATTTTTTGATGATTTATATATATATATATATATATATATATATATATATATATATATATATATATATATATATATATATATATATATATATATATACATATATATATATAGAAATATGAATTTTTGGCCAAAGTGATTTTAATACTAATGTTCTCCTTCGAACATTAGTAAAAAAAAAATATTGCCAACATATCCAAGAACTTATTGTTGATATCCAGATATTGATATCTAAGAGCTTATTGGAAATCTAAACAGATAGATTTTACAAACACACCAATTATTTTGAAATAAACATGCTATTTATTTGTATTTTGTTTCTACTTGTAGATTTTTTTATCAAGTGCAAACACCATACTTATGGATCTTATGATAATAAAGTTTTTTTTTTAAAGACTCCTCAATCATATTATATCTCATACTCACTGTTTAATCTCACTTTAATACACTGAAACAAAAATCATTTCATATATGCGATTGATATTTTTGTTGCCTATTAATGTTTTTATGTACTACTCATTTTTCGTTCCGCATCAAGGAAAATAACAAGCTCGCCAACGTATGCTGAACACATATGTAGATGTGTCCCGGGAGCTCTGAAATCAAAGTCCAATATTCGTTGATTTTAAAACAACACCGAAACGAGTCATGCATGAGGCAAATTGAAGTGTCAGAAGGGCGGAAGACTGTCACAGTGATGAAAGTGACACAGGTATGTACACGGATCACGATGCGAGTTTATAATATGATACGAAACGAAATAGAGAAGCGGATATTCGACAGGTTGACAAGGCAGTGATTGGATACTGCAGAAAATTTGGGGACTGACTATTAGGAACGACGACACAAAAATTTGAATTTACTTGAAAATTGCTGTAAATATATGTAGGAAATTCAGTTTAGAAAAAAAAAGATCTGCATCAAAGCCAGAGAAGGCAAATATATTATTATTTTTCATTAATAAAGCATGTTTTCAGGATAGGTTAGCATTAAACTTTAGACAGTTTAAGTCTATCGACTAAAAAAGAGTATTTAAATTTTTTTTTTTGGTGAAAATGTTGTTTCGGTAATTTACAAGTTATAGTATCACTGGCATTTAAATCGATACCAATTAATAGCCGAACAGCAGTAGTCTAGCTTTCATACTGTTGTAACCCTATATCATTCATTAATTCCCACAAGAGGTCCATTGTCAGACGGTGCGTATATATGCAAATGTTTCACACTCTCCTTCACTGATAAATTGTTATTGAATACGAATAGAAATAATGTCGGCGTTGGTGCTAGGAGTGGTGTCCATTTGTGGAATTTGTAAAACATATTTTGTAGCAATTACATATGTTGACCGAACTTTGGCAATTGCATTGGCCCTCATATGCTCGACTTCACGCTGGCCCAGGCTGGCTAATTATGTGTATATTTAGCACATTTAAGAATTCGACAGCTAGATATGTTGGAATTTGCCTAGAATTTATGCAAATCACTACAGTTGGTAGATTTAAATGTACTAGCACTTAAATGTGGTAGCTGGATGAGCATGTTCCTGCAAGTATGCCAACTTTCTCGTCAAAATTATAGCTTTACGAAAATGAAATCTTGGTTTCAAACGCTGAGCTTTATAGCCTTTCTGTCTTTTAAATTAATCTGATTCATTTTTCGTTTGAAAATTCCCCATCAATTCACTATATGCAAAGTATGTTTCTGTTATTTCTAGATATCGAAATGAATACTTAATAAAATCCGTAGATTTTGAATTCATCTAAAAATTTTCGACGTATTCATCTACATCCCGACCAAAACTAATCACCGTAGTTGAATTCCCTCAACAATTTTCCGAGGATTTTCATCGACAGCTGATAGTCCTCGAAACTTTGCGGTTTTCTTGGCTAAGCTGTTGGTCTTACTGGCGTTGTTGGTGTTGTTGAGGGTGCCACAACTATCTTGATATGCCCATGCACTCATACCATTCGAATATAAGCTGGAAATTTCGATCGGACACTGAATCTGACGGGTGCTTCTAATGGACTTTATCAGAGTTTTATTTGATGCGGTTTTGTGTGTTCATTTTAAAATTATCTCTCAATCGATTCGTGGTCATGCGATTGATGGCATTTAAACAATACTTACTTTTAGCATATTTTGGCAGCAAAACAATGAACGTGTTAGTATTTTGATATGGGTTTTTAAGTTGTTTCTATAAATAGTTCGCCAGGGCCAAGAATAGTTTTGTTTCTGGAATTCCCATAAAGATACTTAAAACAAATGAAAATATTCAGCGGAAAAAGCTACCGGAAATTGATTTGCAAAAAATGAAAATTTCGATCAACCAATTCAGTAGACTCTTCTAAAAATAATCTATAACGGTTGGAAATGTTGAATTATTGAAGCTAATTGTAATTATAGTGAATATGAAAAGAATTAGAACATGAAATATATAATACGAAAATTGTTGGAAGAGCATAAGTGATTAGAGTCTTGTTTCAATGTTAGCATCCAAAATAGACTTTCATGAAAAAAGCTAATCATAGCTAATAAATTTGAAAAAATCCATACCAACTTCAAATGTGAATAAAATTTAAAGAATGTTACATGTCCCTCGTTTTTAAAAAATAATAGCCCCGGAAAAAATCGATCTAATTCATTGGTTCACATTTTAAGTGCGGACTTTGAAAGAATGACAATTATAAATGCAATAAAGTTTATTGTTCATTCTCCAAGAAATCATTTTGCCCAAATGCTGACATGTCTTCATATGTATAGATCCTGTTTGACTATCTCAAAAGTTTCAGAAGATACGCATGTATGTAAAGAACCAAGTTCATTCAAGTTAAGAATCAAGAATTATCAAATGAAGATGACTTAAAATCTTTTGCGGTGGCGACCATTTTAGTGATCTCGCAAAAAATTTGCAAAAAAATAAGCAAAGAAAAAAATTGGGGAAAAAACCAGCATGGGAAATGAAAAATGATAATGTTTTACCGTTGACAATAATAATGTGTTTGAAATTTTTAATCCTATGCGAGCACAGAGTTCCTAAAAGTAGACAAAAAGTTTTTCCAGTTTTTGATCGGTGATAATTTCTAACCGAATCATCAGATCATTACCAAATTTACAGGGAATATTGATGTGGACTAGGAAAAATGTGAAGACATTGATGAGCTCGCGAACAATCCTGTTGATATTTCAGGTGCATGAACAGCCTTCAAATTGTTTAGTCTGTTTAAAATTTTCTTTTCTTCGAAAACAGAGTGAATGATTTGTTGATTCCGTCCTGTCAGTTTAAAATTTCAAAATTCCACGTCATACAAAGACGATAGCCCTTAAGGAAATTAGCCAAGGCAAACATTATTTGAAAGTATGGGCAACTCTGTGGCAATCATGCCATCTTGAAAAATCACTCAAGAAAATAAAAATAATTTACCTAATGTAACTTCTACTGCATCTATTCAATTTTTTTATTTTTTTTTATCTATTTTCAAAAAGTTCGTCTAATACAGACAGACTAGTAGCGTTTACATTAAAAAAGATTAGAGACTTTCAAACAAGTCGGTTAAAGTGGACTATTTTTAGCTAAGCTCTTTTTGAAACACGGTTAGTATAAATTAAAGTCGAAATGATGGTAATCACTGTTAAAATTTCCTTTAATGGACGAAACGGGCTCATTGAAGGCATAGTTGGTCCGATAGGCAGGGACAGATAAAATGTTGGCGTGTCTCATTCTGTGACCCTTGGTATTGAGGCCAAATAAACCTAAAAGGTGTTCAGATGAAATATTACCCATGAGGAGCTTAGCAGCAAATATCGTTTTGAAATTTTCACGTCTGTTATTAAGTGTATTCATGGCCAGTAAGTTTAGTCGATCAATGTAAGGAGGCAAGCGAAGAGGATCTGACCAAGCAAATTCACGCAAACAAAACCGAAGAAATTTTTTCTGAATGGATTCGATATGGTCCACATGCACCTGCTGATAAGGCGCCCAAAATATACACGCATATTCAAGTATCGGTCTTACTAACGCAAAAAAAAAGAATCTTAGTAAGATGTATGTCATGAAACTCTTGGAATCACTTCCTCACAAATCCCAAGGTAGATGAAGCTTTTAATAAGATGGCGTTAATATTATCGTCAAAAGTAAAAGAATTATTTAAAAGTACACCTACATCGAGGACTTTGTCAGAATACCTTAAGGGAATACTCTTCAAAGAGTATTCAAAGCTCAACGGATTAACTTTACGCGTGTACGAAACAACGGTACACTTGTCAATATTAATGTCAATATTAACAAAATTTCGCTGAATTTTTTTTGAGAGTTCCAGCTATAGAAATTTCGCCATTTTTTCTAATTCAATGTGGTTTACTAAAAGGTGCCTTGGAAGATTTAAAAAGGTTAACCATCATGTTTTGGCAATAAAAATATATATTTAGATTTCAAATATTTCGGAATGTTTGCGAGTGGTATCCTTGGAATGCTTTTCAATCCTTGCAAAAATGCAAATTACATAAAACTCGCAAAGTGAGCTAACTTCGACTGGCTTATTGACACTAGTCTTTTTTGTTTTGATTTCTGATTTTGAAGCTACGATTAAATCAGTTACATTGATAATAAGTAACAAGTGATTACATATTTCAAGTTTTAGAAGTTTTGTGGAAGGCTGCCCCAAAAAATACTCGCAGGGTATGTTGATGTTGACGCTAAACAGTTGTGGTGGACTTTTAACTACGCTGAGATGAATCATTCTGTATCTTGAAGCGTTGTGCCCGCGTGTTACTCAAAGGCACGTATTCCTTTTCCAGGCATAAAATTGCTTTAAAAATTAGGCCTACTTTCTGAAAACTCGTTCGTGTGCAATCATCAACACAGAGCACAAAATCACCCAATTACCCACAGGAGTCACAATAAAGTCACTGGCATTACTTTATGAGTACACCCTGTCGGTCTAGAGAATGTTTTCAAGTTGTGATGCGTCGCTTTTTTGTACATGCATTGAGATTTCAAAGTAAAGAGTATCAAAATGCTTATAAACTAGTTGAATGCTTCGTTTGATTTCGTCTAGTTTATTTCTGCTTCGAGAGGTTCCATATGCTAAGTCTGCACACTGATATTTACAAGATATGCTACAATTAAAGAACTTCACTGATCCTAGTGTTTACCAAAAAATTATAAAAAGGGATGTTTCACCGTTAGACGTTCTGATAAATTAAATAGTGTAACTTCGACGGATATGGAGATTGAGCAATCAATGATTAATTCAGTGAAGACAGATGGAGATGTTGCTCGAGGGAGAATTACGCAAGAGAGTGTCATAAGGAAATGTATTTATGGCATGCATGCTATGAATACTATGTGTGAAGGATTGAAAGATCTCGCTAATATTAGAAAGGACACAACAGATCAGCATGTAGATGCGAGGGCTTCAAGTATAAAGCTGGATATTGAAGACTTTAAAAAACTTCTTGCGTGGTTTCAATCACATAATCTTTTCTCTGATATTGAAAAAAACATGTCAATTACCAGTGGAGTCGTTGGTGATAGTAAAATTAATTGTCATAATGATCGTGAAGTTCGAATTGTTTCTATGACCAGAAATGACTGACCAAACATTTAATAATATTAAATTAAAACACATTAACAAAGTAATTCCTCTTTTAACTTTGAGCAGCACCATAAAAGTTAATGATGAGAAGATACCTATAGCCACTGTATTATTATTTCAACGCATGAGCATTACTAAGGCATTTGGGGGTGAACTTACAAAATTTTTCGAATATGTATTAGCCCCCTACCCATTGTTACTCTTCGATGTAATTGGAATGCGTATAACACAGAAGTCAGCTATTTATGATTGCTTTCAATCACAAATCATCACCACAACTGGGATTCGTTTTGTTCTAACTATATATGGAGCTACACAAATATTTGAATGCATTGACAAGTTTAGATATTTAAGTTTTGTAAAAATACTCCTTCCTCCAACATCTGTTTATGCTTATCGACATTTATATCGTGTATATTGTCAAGTTCAAGTGTGGCTAGGCAATCAACTGGACCCAAAAGACTTAGATTGGAAATTAATTGACAGCAGTTTGGTGGTCCAGAAAAACTTCTCAGCGCTATTTTTTGTAATTGCAAGAACAATTTTAGGAAAATTTTTGGCTTTGTTCACCGGTATGTACCAATTGTCAAGGCCAGTCTTGCTCCAACGTTGAGCTAACTGCAACAGATGAGGACTCTTATGATATCAATGTGGAGCCAACTAATGCATTTTTCTTCTTAAAGCAATCTATAGAAATCCAGCAAAAAGATGAAGACATTACAGTTGAAGTAGCATTTGAAAATTATCAGTCTGACTAAAATTTTTCCAAAATTAACAATAATCCCTTCCACTTCATTCAATACCAAAAATACCATTTTTTTAATCAATACCAAAATACCATTTTTTTAATCAATAGAATACTCCATAATAAAAGTTAATCACAATAGATCGTGAAGCATACCTACTGGGGAAACCACGTTAAAAAAATGTACTCAGTACACTACCCCATGCGGTGGTGCTGAAATGTGAGCATATTATATAAAATACGACTTCAGCTTTTAGAATCGCTATATCTCAGGAATGGTGATTCGTAGGAAATAAAAAGTATGAAACAATTTTTGTAGAGCATTGCATGACCTACAAAATTTGTCTTATCTATTTTTACGATAACACTTACCGTTGACGAGAAAAATGTGAAAACCCAAATTTTAACCTTTGACCTTGAATACATTTTTTTGCAGACGTAGGAACGGTAGGGACTTTCAATGTTTTATTTATAGTAGTGCATTTAAGACCTATACTAATTTTGAGCTCTATGCGAAGTTTTTCAAAGCTGAAAATTTATTTTGACTGGACTATAAATACTCGTCTGAAATTGTTGAAGGAGTGCGATTAATAATAATGTCATCGGGGTAGGCAAGTAGTTTTGTCAACATGAATTATAGAGTTCCATTAGTGTCAGTAGGAATTTTTCGGACGGTAGATTTAAGTGATAAACGAAAGGCAATTAGAAAGAAACCTACATTCAAACATATGCCTTTTGAGTTTTTCGTGAGCAAATGCCGAAAACAAAGCTCATGAAAGCAAGATTTTTCTCTTGCTTGTCACTTATTATCCTGAACTTAGGATGGAACTCCATGACTTTTATTTACGCTAAAAAGGTCCATACCTGTGATCTCTATGCTGTCTTTCATGAAGAAGTCAAAAGCATCCTGCTCAGCTACTTTAGGTTTATTAGAGTGTAATATTTTTCGTTTTTGAGACTGGGGCTTACCGGCTTCACACTGGCATATGAAATTTTTGTTATTGGTAAATGTACTTACTGATTTTTTGATAAGCTCCTGTCTTTGCGAATTTTTCTCACGCCTGGCTTCCACCTGCTTCTCGATTTGGGTGATTGTACTGCAACCTCGGTAATTTGCTGGGTGCTCGTACTACCCACAATTCACGCAGAAAGCCAGGGCATACCTTAAGAACTATATATAGCTCGGAAAGTACGTGAATTGCAATACAATTGCGAGAAGTAGATAGCAATATCCAAGTCCAAGTTGGCAAAAGACACAAAGTACTCCGCCAAGCAACCCTGTTACGATCAAATACGTTTCTCATTCCCACTAGGCAATATACATGTGCTTTGCACAAAGATACTATTTTAACGAATGGCGATTTATGCAATATTGATTATCTCAAAACATTTTCTCAGTATTAAAATGGTAAGCGAAAAGGTAGCTAGTGCGGAATACTACTTCTGATACCATTTGGCGAGTAAAAGGAATATCTCCGACACTTTTATGCAACCCAATACAGGGAATTTCGTTTGTTGCCAGTGAATGTTCGCTGCGCTTACTGTTTCTTGATGGGATTATACGCACGCCAACACACTCTCACCTATCAGCTAACACGGATATATACATTCTCACCTGTCGTTTGACAGTATATTTTCTCACTTTCGCATGTGATAAAGTGATCTTATTTTGGTTTTATCTCTTTTTACGTGCCAGCTGATGGTAATTCCTTCACTCCCTGCCAATCTCTTCCATCAATAAATCACGTACTTTCAGGCCCGCCAGGGTCTCCTCACTGGTGTCATTCTCTCCAAGCTGGCACTCTCCTGGCAGATGTGTCTCGTTACACTTGACGCAACGATACTTTTTCCTACAGTTTTTATCAACACGGCCGTATGCTTCGCATCCGAGGCACTGCATAATGCCTCGTGGCCGAAGTCTCTCGAAGTGTACCTTCTGGCTGAGAAGGTAACGGATTTAGGCTAACTGGTCCAGTTTACCGTCCGCTAGCAATTGCGCCAGGAACATGTTGAGCCCAATCCCTCGCTGTTTCAAAGCGTAGTATTTTTTGCCAGCTAAAGCCTGGGAGCGCTTCGTCCAGGGCTTTACTTCTTCCGCCGAAAACGAAATATGAATCACTCGCAGTATGGAAAGGTGTGGTATCGCTTTGATGATAGTTTTCTTACCGCGGTTGGAGATCTCTAGCTCACCAGCTTTCTCGCTGATGCGCTGCTTGAATTGAACTGAGGTTTTTGCAGATAATAGGGGTTTTGTTTTTCATAGTCGTTCCGGATATGTCGATGTTCGCGGTGTCCTTCTCTGCTTCTTCCAATGGAACAGAATCTCATATCGATTTCTTTTGCTGCATGACGCTTCGGACTAGATAGCCGTTTTAATCTTCTACGGTTTTTTTTTCCTATGATCACTCGATTTGACGGTGATATACCCAAGAGTGCTTGCGCAGTCCTTATGTGCACGACTAATATTCACAACCGTGTAATTGACTTTTTTCAACATCACCTAATCGAATTTCTTATATGCGATGAAAATATTTTCATGCGTCGACTTCTCTTCATTCCCTCGCAAAACGATGCAATCAAATTTCTGTCACTTGCCATAAGGGGAAATTAACCTTACTAATATATCAAAGAATATCTATAATAATCCAGAATATATTGAAAAACTAAAGCTCTAAAATATTCAAAATATTCGCAGTCTCTAGCGTAAAGTATTTCACAATTTCAATCAAATATCACAAATTAAAAACTGGTTTGAATATTTCTGAGGGCGATAGGTTTTGTGGTAGTGAAGTGGGGAAGAATTGGTAATAAATGACCTAAAACTATTTTCTTAACATAATAAATGGACGTTTGAGCTTTGCCTTTAGTGGCTTTTGGCTCGAAATTCTAACCATTTTTTTTTTTTGAAGTTTTAAATACAGTATATGTTTGTAGCTAAGCTCATTAGCTTAGTTACCATTGGTGTTTTTAGAAAAAGATAGAGAGTAAGTCGGTTCGTGTCCGGATTTAAGGTGTCTTAAAAGAGAAATGTGGAATGGAAGAGATGATTAGATTTGATCAAATAAAAACAAACAAGTTCACTGGGAACTACTTTTGTGGTGAGTGAAAAGCTCATTGCCGATGAACTATTCCTAAGATGAAGGTCTGATCGTTAAGATCCAGGTCTAGGATGAAGCGATTGGATGATGGGGTTGAAGTGCTTTATTGCACGCCGAATAGAATTGATTTTCAGATGAACTAGTTAAGAGGAAAGAGGTGTTAATTTTGATTGGCGATATAGGTCACTATTGAGTGAAGTGATATTTCGGAGGATGCGGCGTTTAAATTTTGCCAGCTTCTCAAGTACGTAAGGAGGAGCGGAGGACCAGATAGGAGTACCGTAAATGAGGACAGGTCTAATCATTGTTTATATGCGATTGTTTTTGATCGGGTTGAGATAATTGAGTTCGGCTGGAAGATACAGCCTATGTGGTGGTGTACGCCGGCTGCCTTGTTGAGGTTTGTCTAAACGTGTTGACTACAGCTCCAGCGAAGGTAGAGCTTTATGCCAAGGTATTTAACGGTCTTTGAAGGGGCGATTGACTGCTCATTGATAATATTTTTAGAGTTTTTGATACCTTTAATTTTTTAATTTTTGATACCTCTTGAAATTAGCATGGGTGCCTCTGAATAACATCAGCTCGCTTTTGTTGGCATTTATCTTCAAGCCCCATTTTGAGTAATATGCAATGAGTTGATTCGCGTACCTTTGTAGCACCGCTGGAGGAGGTCGACTGGTTATATATTGACTGAAACTCCTATACGAGAGTTATTTGAAATTCCTGGAATATGTGCAGTAAAAATGTTGAACAAGATAGGTCCGAGAACGGAGCTTTGAGGTACACCTGAGTCAATTGAAAATTCATCCAAAAAAGCCCCGTTGAAGGTGACGAAAGCTTTTCTGCCACACATAAAGTCATCAACAAACTTAATTAACCATATTGGGAAACCAAAATCGATCATTTTGTACAGGAGTCCTTCAATTCAAACAGAGTCGAATGCCTTCTGCAGATCAATGAGACAGGCACCCAACACTTTTTTGTTTTGGATACTTTCCTCAGCTGCACTTTTCAGAACCATTAGTGCATCCACTGTGGAGTGTTTGGTTTCAAAGCCGAATTGTCTACTGGGTATGATGTGTTTCTCTTCTATGGAGTGGTTTGGATGAATTTTAATGATCCTTTCGAGTAGTTTTTCTATGTTTAAGAGGAGACAGATTGGACGGGTGCTGAGGACATCGCAGGATCCTAACGCTTCTGGGATTGGATATATTTTTGTACGCTTTCAAGCAGTGGGAAAATATCCAATATTTATGCCTGGTTTAAATTTTTTAAATACTCACTGTTTTCAGAAGCCGTTTAACTTATCCGGCTGCTGAATTCAGAATACTGATTGGCTGAATGTATTTTCTTACCAGATATACTGCACATCATGTTATCACACCGATTACCGAATCAAGGACACGTTTGATGTGTATGTAGAACATTTACAAAACATGAACTAATATGGTCATGTTAAAATTCATTTAATGCAAGGAATGAAAAAAATTGATACATAATGTGATTACACGGTTGTGTATGTTTAATATGATTACACGGTTACTTATCAAACAGAAACATATTTTCGGTGTGCAATGGCAAGCATGGATATCAAATACGAGAATTATGTGTACAAAACTGGCGTGGCATCAAAATGAAGAGTTTGAAGAAAAATTCGGACAAAAATCTTGTGAAAAGGGAATACAATTTTGAATTTTGTGAAGGTGAATTTATTTAAATAAGCATTAGAGCCAATTATGTTTATTCAATGAGGAAAATCCAAAGATATCTTTTAGAATGCCTCTGAGATGCTTCGTGAACAGGTAAACGATTTCAAAAGGAAGACAGAAGAGAAAATTATAATACCGCCGGATACAAACCAAAAATAATTTTTTTATGCAATTTTTTCAATAATATCATAAACTCACTTCTATCGTGAATGTCCAACCAAATGTTAGCACCACAAACCACAGTTACTCAAAAAAATAGCATATCTCAGCATATATGAACAAAAAATAGCATATCTCAGCAATACGGATTTATGCGTTTTTTCCACATTTTTGCCTTGAATTACTTTAAAGCTGCAACAAAAATTTCCCTGCTGAGCTGCAAGCCATTCTCACTCTCTCTCCCTTCAGATATTATCAACATACGAGTATATACTTTTATCATCTTTCATCGGCAATCTGGAACATATGCAAAATACGTGCTGTTTCACGAGATTCATTCGTCTAACGTTACACAGGCACATAAATTCACTGAAACGAGTGAGCAACTGTGCAAATTTATGAGCATCGATGCGTACATATATTTTCGAGTCTAAATTAAAGTACCTTTTAACATCTAACCTTGTCCCGATAAATTCCATTCCCCCAAAGGTTAGTTTCAGGATATTCCTATCTTTATGAAATTATTGGTCGGAGCCGAAAAAAGGAAGGAAAAAACGTTTTGGGTTCCAGGACATGGGAGCAGATCAAACAATTTCCTGTAAATTGTACGGTAAATGGTATTACCAGTTGTGATTTTTCAGGATTTGGAACGGGGTGATATGAAATTACACAAACTGAAATGGTGATTCAATCATATTCAAATTTAAAAGACTTGCAAACCATATTTTGGTGTTTTTGAAATTAATTGCAGAGCTACTCGGAAACACTTGTCAAAAGCAAACTAAAGTAGTCATTTTTAGTCATAAATTCCGGAGAAACAATTCGTTTGTGTCCGATTCGGCACGGCAGCACCGTCATACATTCCCTCGACTTCTTTTTAACTTCCTATCTTTTTCATTTCTTCACAACTCCGAAAAATATAGCATCCACGACTCTTCATATGTGTGCTGCGGCATTTGCTCCTCGTACTTTATCCATGAAATGCCAACTTCTGTTTTTTTTTTGGCGGGTTTTTCTGACGATGAGTTCGAAATTCACTTTCTGCTCGTGTGTTATCTCAAAATGAAATTTTCGGGAGAGAGAAAAAAAACACACACAAGGAACAAGAAAAATTGCGTGAAACGTTTCTTTTTCCATATCCGTTTCATGGATGCGTATGGTCCTTCCGCAGCTGTACGATGCTTATAGGAATATGTAGTTACATGTAATGGGCTGATGATGTTTGGAGGTAGGTTGAACATGGCGAACAAAACAGAAAGTAAATTTTGTCGGTTTGTGTAAAGAAACACATTTATTTCAAGGATAATTCATTTGAGGGTGGATCGTTGTAGCAAGTAGGTTACTTTAACTCCAGAGAACCTTTCAAATCTGGGAAAAATTCCAGCAGATGGTACGAGTTAGAGATTGATGCAGGTGCAAAAGAAATGGTTGTTCGGAAATGTTTTCATACGGAGTGTTTAGGCAGCTTTTTGCGGAAAAATTGAAAAAGTAAATGTGGTCTAGTAAGCAAAGCAACAGCTTTAAGAGTTATTTTATGAGATTGTGGAAACAAGCGTGAAATTAGCATTCATTGCATATGCTGGGTTAAACAGGAATCCTTGTATGGAGAACTGATGTTTATAAGCGAGCAAACTTAATTGAAACGGCTTTAAATTTATTTAGTTTAACGAGACGTAAGCATTTTTATTTTATTTTCATTTTTAAAAATATTTTAAATACATATTGATCATTTTACTAAATAAGGCTATTTTCGAAGCTGAAATGGATGAACCTAGAGGACCTAGCTCCACAGTGTTATTCATCCTCTGAAGTCTGACCAAATTCGAATGGTAATAAATGGAAGACCTTGCAAGTGGGACTGAAAAGTTCCTGAGCACCGAGTGTTAATGGTAGAACTACGAAATATTCTGTCCTTGAGCATGAACAGAATACACTGATCGAAAAAAATATGGCCAGTAGATAAGGATTGAGGGCTAGTTATAGTTGGTCGGTCTCAAAATATCCAATAAGGACATTTACGTTTATAAAGAAACGTTCGTGTAAACTTACGTTCGGCTCATCAGATTGTTTTACGATCAAATTTGTACTGTGGAGAACCGACAGCACACTGAAAAAACACAATGCGCCAGACGCCATAGTTTATAGACTTCTGGCGCCATGTACATAGTCGATTTCGGGATTGTGATAAAATATAGCGCCACACGCCATAGTACATGGCGAAAAGTATATAGGAGCAGACGCTATGATTATAGCCCTCCACGCCATGTACTATAGTCCTCCACGCCATGTGCATGGCGTGGAGGTAGGTTTTTGACATAGGTTTTTGACATTTTTGGTTCTATTACTCCAAACGTTGTTTATGCCACTAACGACGATGTACAACTGAGCCAATATTGCGCAATACTGACCACAGACGATGCAATATATTCTATATTGCACCCTAAAAATTAAAACCTTTTTGATTCACTCAATATATTGCACAATAGTTCAATATGATCCATAGACGATCAATATTATTGTACAATACTACATATTGTGCAATAATATTGCTCGTCTAGGGGCCGCTTTAGAGGTGACCAACGAACTATTGTTTCAATGAATAATTTGTATTGGATCAATTGGTATTTGTCATTGAAAAAATTGATGTAAGCCCAAATCAAAAGTTTTTCGCTACTAAATATTAGCACATATGCCATACTTCGTGCTATGCAACTTGTATCACATAAATTATTTTGCCCGAATTTCAATTATTGATAGCGAGTTGTTATGGTGCATAATTGGCTACTGTGTAGTATCATTGATACGTCCCCTCACACAGCATGGCTGCGAGTTATAATTGGAGTTATCCTACGTATGACAGCTGAAGCCATATATACGGTATGACAACTGAAACCATATGACATGGCTCTTGGTACTATGTAATATAGCGTGTGGGGCCATAATTTCTTCTATGTAATTATGGCGCTGGGAGCCATACTGCATAGCTCAAGGTACTATGTACATAGCGTGTGAGACCATAAATGCTCCGCCATGTTACATAGGACCACGCGCTATGTAGATTCTGACATTATGGCGCTGGGAGCCATATTGCATAGCTCAGATTACTATGTACATAGCGTATGGGGCCATAAATAATGCGCTATGTTATACAGCTCTGGGCGCCATGTGAATTTTTTTCAGTGCAGATACGTATTTAAAAAGGAATTTGAACAAAAGAAGAGAGAGCTGAATGGTGGTGAATGATTGAGCAGACCATTGAATAAAGCTTGACATATTAGAGGAACGATTGACGATATCAAAGATGTATGAATTAAATTTTGGTTTGCCATCATAAACGACTTCAAAGTTCGCTTTTTGTAAAAAAAACCATTGCATGACATTTGTGAATATTTAGCACAAGCTTGTTTGTTTGACGCCAACTTTCAAGTATGTGTAGGCTGAATTGAAGAAGGCCGCAGTTTCCGATAGACTTTACTGTTGCGAAATTTTTAAGCTCAGCAGCGTAAAACAGATATTCACATGAAAAAAATGATGCCAGATCATTCAGATAAAATAAGAAAAGCAGCAGACCCAGAATAGATCCTAGTGGAACTCCACTTTTGGGTTTGAATGGAATAGAGAGACAGAACTTGTATCAAAATTAAACATAAATATAGGATTCTAGCCATAATATAACAGAGGAAGAAGATCCAAGTTCCTGTAATTGTTAACAGCCATTGAAAAGTCTTTATATAAGGAAACCGTTCATCAAATGATTTGATACTAAGTTTGTGATTTGATACTTAGTTTGTTAAATGTCTAAATCGTGAAAATGGGTGACCATACTTGTTGGTAATGATATCATGATTATGTTCCTTCAATGCTTTGGAAAAAGCTCAAAGAAGGGATATTAGACGGAAATTGGCAGCACAAACAAGATCTCTAAATAAAAGAGAAAATAAGAAATATGTGTTCAGAAAGACTTCTGTTGAATATGATTGATAGAGGTCGGCTCAGAAACTCATGGAGTTCGACTGGAGTAATGTTTGCAAGAGATAATGTATAGCTAGATAAGAAATGTAGAGAAAAAAGGTAACAACATGTTTGAGGAATTATGAAATTTGGTCACCGAATTCGATGTTATGAGGTGAGATCTCACTAGTGCTTAGTTGCTTTTAGTGTGACCAAAATGATTTGACGCTACCTTCTGCAGAGTATAAATGAATTGTTACAAATGAAAACTTTTATCATGTTTAATTTACCTTCAGTTGACTTGTATCGGACCTTAGCTTACGCTAGGGACCTAGGTCGCCTAAATTTTTGTCGGTAGTTGTTTTTGAGGCGAAGGCTTGAATCGATAGATTTATGAAACCAAAGAGGTTGGTTTTATTGTTGAGTATATATCAATGAAATATATAAGAGAAAGAAGCTTCCAAAATGCTGTAGAAATAGTTGACTGAGCTTTCACAGGATTAATGGGACAAGATTTTAATATTGGTAGGATAAAAGGCTTAAAAAAGAGTTTAAGTTATCATATTTGCCGCGAGAGAAGTTGTATTTAGGACTATGAGATAAAAAATCTGAGTTTTAGAGTGGAATATGGATCACAACATTCAAAAGAGGGTGATGCGTGTGAACTTCTATATCCAGAAAGAGGATGAAAGTATTAGAAAATACAAGATCGAAGATTCCATCCAACTAATCAGAAAGAGAATTGAACTGAAATATTGCGCAGCTATTCATAGGAGTCTTCAATTTGGCGATAGAGATTGCGAAGTGGTGTGACTTAGAGTCAGGCAGCGCTGAAAAGAAAGACCAATGAATGTTTGGATGATTATAGTCTCCACAAAATATAAATTTGGAGTTTGGGAAGAAAGAGTTGATTATATTACTAAGGTACTTGTAGTACTCGCCTTAGACGTTTACCAACGTTAAATTACAAGCTCAACGGAATATTTGATGCGTAACTAAAGATTCGGAGCTCAACATTTTTTTGCTAAGCCAGGTTTTGGACAGGCAATTTATACTATGTTACCGGCTTAAAATCGAGGAAAGGCGTTTAAGCTTTTTATATTTTGCTAGTTTGAACTAATTATCATTTAGTTTTCGGTTGGCAGTGCTGGGCAACTTCCAGATTTTTTGGAGGAATATTGTTGAATAATTTACGGATAGCTAGCAAGATAGGTAAGTATAAATGAGCTTATCAGTTTGCTCTGCAGCCTATCGTTGGTAAATTTGTAGCAAATAAGAGGTGCTGGAGCAAAACCCAGACTATCAGCAACATGCTGTTGTATCTCGTTTGGTTTGTTATTATAATCAAGCCTTGAAAAAACATCTGCTTGCGGCGAGCCCTAAGATGTAAAAGAGATAGTTTAGTAGCTATTCATGTTTCCGAGCTACTCATTGATATTTTTTCATTGTTTTCTATATTCATCAGTTACATTTCGTGAGTCAATTTAACAAATATTGTGAGAAACATTTCTAAAGCAGTTTTTGAGCAGGCTTTCACTGAAGCTTCGTAGAATGTAATATTATCTGAAATAATTTTATTTGTTTTTTGAAATTCATTTGCTATCCTGTGTCCAAATCATCAGCCACAGTTTCTGAAGAAATGCTCATTAAATGGCTCATTTATGAAGTTGAACATTTTATTAAAAAGGATTGTCACAGATAATAAGCATAGAAATTGTAGGCCAAATCTCATGAGTGCTTTTTTACCTTTTCTCAACCGTTTCAAAAATAACATGGATTTATATTTCTTTGATGATTATTTTTCTTTCATTTTATTCAATATTTCTTGGCATATTCTTAATGTCAAAAATATGAAACCAGCTCTTCAAACATGTTAATGAACAGTAAGTAATAGCATGAGTAAAAAATTTGTATTTGTCACAAATTCGCAACTACATCGAGTTCGGTATTCTTTGAAAATATTATAACTTATGTGTTTTTATTTTAAACATAGATAGGTCAATTCAACATAAACAGTAAACAAATTTAACCCGAAAAATTTCTCCATCACCAACGACTTCGAACACATCAGTTATAAGTTTCATAGCAAAATTCTCACGTTGGGCGCTTATCGTAAGAACCCAGAAAAAACTAAAATTAAAGCGATGAATTTTCTCAGTGAGCATATTACAAACGCAATTATGAATTTGAGTATTCTGAGCAAGAAACGCTTGTAAAATTTTACAAGCAGCATGAAATTAATGACTGAAATTCAGATAATGCTATTATGAAATTCACAAGAAATGATCATAAACCTTGAATTCATGGTATATTTTAAAAACATTTCAAATGTTAATGACGTCATATTTATTGCTTTTTTATTATATGAATGGGAGATACACGTGTTTAACATTTCTAAATTATAATCAGAAAATTTCTAATTTCCACTAGAACATTTTTTTACACTGACCAGAGCTTGCTTTGAAAAATCATGCAAAAATACATTTCAAACAAAGCACTAATAACTCAATTACCCCTACCGCTTTTTCCATCCCCCAGTCTTAAAGATTCGCCGTGCCGCTTTGCTATATTCATCCTCCGTTTCACAAGTTTTCTTCTAAATCACGCCACCTTCGTCCCCTGACAAAAGACAACGCGAAACACCTTGCGTACAATTTATATAAATATTGAGATAGATACAATTTGACTTGGTCAAAATCCTGAAAGTTTATCCATCGGGGATTTTCAAGCGGTAAAGTGTAATTTAAATCAGATTTGCATGGGTCTAGGTAGTGCCCCGCGGTCGTATACACAACAGTCACACAGATTAAAATGTTGATTCAATATTTATAGGTAGCAACGTTTACATCGGTCTTGTCAACTGGAAACTGAGGACAGAAATGGACATTGACGGGACAAATGTTAAAATAGAGGTTAAGGCCGATGAAGATGATAAGATAGGAGTTTGGTTTAAGACAGTGTTGTACTTATTAAGCTTAGTGGGGATAAATTAAAATTTATTTACTCGGATGTTAGTTGTGGATTTATTGATGACTGATAAATACGATGCTGATGTTGCTAGAAAAAACGGTAAGCTTACTTTAACTGTAGATTTTTGCGGTAGAGGTAAGAATTAGTGTAGATTTGGATAAATATTAATAAAATATAACTAATTACACTTTGCATCAAATTGAAAATGATTTTCTCTGAGCCAAGTTTTTTTTTCCAAACATTAGCACAAAAGAAAAATTTATTTCATTTACACTTGTCTCCAAATAGTCTCTACTTGAATCCCCAAATGCATTTCATATTCAGTTTGACGTAATATCTGCTCTGATGTTACCCAATGTACTAGCGAATATTACAATGAAACGACACACTTGGTATCAGCAAATGTCTTTCAAATGGTACGAAAGTTTTCGAATCTGCAGATTTCATATAAAATGTGATATAATGGCATTTGGAGTGCAGTTGTAAAAGGTCGAAGTGCAAAAGTTATGAACGTCAAATGACCAAAGAATTTCCAACAGCTTGCATTAATATCCGAAAGCAGTCGTACTAAGCACTTAGCACAATAGACAGTAGCATATTTTCATGGGAAATTCAGTGAACTAGGCTATATGAAAATGATTTAGAGTGGAATTGTAAGGCGATGATTTTATAAATTTAGTGAGAATCTCTGAATTTACATGTTGTGGGTGTCGTATGATCTACTCCTGTTTATTTCAAAGTTGTAGCTCGTTCGTTGTAACATTACAGTAACTTACTAACTAATTTTACTAACTAATACAATTTTACTTCAGGTTTATACAACATCTCCCTTCTTCAAACATTGAATGCTTTTGCCTAATGAATATTTTACAAATACGTCATTGTTATGATACATTACCGAATATGTATATCTTATTTTAATTGGAATTCAAATTTAAGTTATTTATAACGATAAATCATTTTCAACTAAATTTCATAGATTTATTCTATAGTTCATTTAATTTATAACTAAAAATCATAAAATTAAACATATTACAACGTTTCATATATTCAAAAATGCAGAATTACTTGTAGAAACATAGTATTTCTTTTCACATAGTTTTAGCACATTACATTGCGATTTTAACAACTGTACATTATAAGTAGATTAAATTTTAATAAATCTGCCCTCTTCTTTTTTTTCTTGTAAATTTTATGTTTTAATGCAAATACTATGTGACATATATAGACATATTATTATTACGGTTAATTTCTTTGTTGTATTTATCATTACTATATTGGAAATCCTCTCTGGATCAGGGGATACTCGCTGCGTAGAAAACATACGGCCAAAATAACTCACTTTTGTTCTCTGGTATTGAAATTTTAAAGGATAAAACTTGATACCTTTCTCTCTTCCCATATTCAATACACCTTGTATGCTGATATTATGCTCTTCAATGGTTCTTCCATCCACAATCAAGTCATCAATATATACAAAACAGCTAGGAAGATTACCAAAATATTTCGCGTTTAATTTTTGAAATTTTTCAGGAGCTGTACTTATACCAAAGGGGGCCCGGTAGGTCTGCTCGCTAAGGCGTCAGGCCGAAAAGCGGCGTGCTACGAGGCCTGCGGGTTCAAATCCCGCCAGTGCAATGGCTGTAAGTGTGAATGCGTGTGATTGTCTATGAGGGTGGCAAATGGGTCCAAACTGGTGGCCTAATGCTGGCCGCGTTCCCGGCAGCCCTCTTCACTAACCTAACCTATACCAAACGGAAGTACATTATGTCGATACATGCCAAATGGCGTGCTAAAAACAATTAAGTCCTTGGATTCTTCTGCAAGTGGTAATTGCCAAAAACCTTCTTTCAAACCCAGCACTAAAAAATAACGATAATCCCTCATAGCTAACCGACAATATTCAAGCGAAGGAATTAACAAATGTTCAAAAACAATGTTTTCGTTTAATTCCTTGAAGATCTATGCAAAGACGCAACGACCCATATTTCTTCTCCACTATCACCGGGTTATGTGACCATGGTGACAGACCTACCTTTTTTTCAATTATTTTTCGTGCCTCCAAAGCAGTTAAGGTTCTCTTTCATTTTTCGCGTAGTCCGACAGGAATTCTGCGTGGTGGTTTGTGCACAGGAACAGCACTATCTTTCAACTTCAACACATATTACTCTGGAAATCTTCCAGAACCAGCAAAAACGTCACTATTTTCCTTAATGAGCGTTTCTTTACCGACGCGATTTTCAATCTCACTTACAACACTACGTTTAATCAGACCTAGCTTTACACACGACTGCAAACCTAATATAGGTTTACATTGCACATCAACTATCACAAATGGGAATTCCATTTTTATTTTTGTTACATGTAATATGTAACCATAAAGTCCCATAGGAATCAGCCTTTGACCGTCGAATGCTTCCAAATGACCAACAACTGGTTTCAATTTCTGACCCGAGCCAATTTTATCTAAGATATACTTGGGTAAAACGTTAACCTTTTGCACCGCTATCTAATTTAAATCTGACTTATTTACCGTTTATTTATAATTGCTCAAACCAACTACTTTCTATATACTTTGCACAATGTAAACTATCAACATATAATGTTTCGCTCTCAATACTGGCAATACCGTTATCACGATAACAGCTATCCCGAATAGAATACGTTATATCGCTTACCTTTGTTTTATGTTTCCTCTTGCACATGGTCGAAAAATGATTTTTTTAATTACATATAAAACAAGTTTTGTCATATGCCGGGCATTATCTTTTTTGATGACTTTTGCGACACTATTTACATTGCACATTCGACCTTGAATTAAATTGTTTTCTGAAGTTTGAATTTACTTTCCTGTTTCTTGTTACTGATTCCATCAATAGAAGCTCTTTGCATCTGTTTCGCCTGCTCCGCAGTTATTTCTGCTACTCTGCAAAATTACTTGGCTTTGTCCAGCCTTAGGTCTTCCATTTTCACCAACTTCCTCTGGATGTTTCAACCCGCAACACCAATCACGATCCGATTTCGAAGCATTTTGTCCCGTTGATCCGCAAAATTACAATCAGAATTACAGATCTGCAAAAAGGCGAATCGAATGGTTCTCCATCCCACTGCCGCTGACTATAAAATCTGAATCTTTCGTAAAACTAGTTTGCCCTGTGATCACAATATTCTATAAACGCCTTCTTCACTTCTCCAATATCAGATCTTTGCTCCTCCGTTAGGTTCAGTGTATGAAAAAGTTCCACGACAGCCTCTCCGGCACAGCTCAAAAAACGTGCAACTTGCACCGCTTTTGATTCATCAACTGTTTTTGTAGCCACCAAGTATATGTTATAATTACGCATAAATTTCACGAAATTTTCTTTTAAGTTTCCCTCTAATACTAATAGTGCTGGTTTTTCAAAATCCATTTCGCTCTAAATAATTCACTGTCCCTAAAACTTTATTCGAAAAATATTCACAATAATTCGAGAGACTATGTACCGACTGCGCCATGTCGTATGACCTACTCCTCTTTATTTCATAGTCGTAGCTCGTTCGTTGCAATATTACAGTAACTTACTAACTAATTTTAGTAACTTATTTTAGTAACAATCTTACTTCATGCCTGTACAACATTAGGCTTCTGCTTTTAGCATTTTTGACTGCCGTTTTAAAAGGTGCCATGTCAACTGGTCAAGAGCTGTATCTGAATAACGTCATCTTGTTTGTTAATTGCTTTCGGCACTACCCTTCTATTAGACGTTCATCATGCTACACACTAAGAAATTTTATTATATATTAGTTTTTTTTTAATGGAATGCACGTGCCACTGTGCACATTAGAGAGAGCCGCTGCTATCTCAGAATACTCAGAGGTTTTTAACTCTTTTTCAGTTGTTTTCGAAGCTTTTTGCGTTCTCTTAAATTGAGTGAAAAATTTGTTGATAAAAGACTTTGTTTTGATAAACTTAAGAAGCGTAGATCAAAAACGTAAATCTGAAATAAAATAACTGACATTTTTTGTAACGTTGCCTGAAGCTAATGGCTGAATAGATTCCAAAAAGCAGCCAATTCTACTTAAATACGATGATTATCTTTTAACTGAACTTACCAGCAATTTCAGTGATTTTGACGCTTTGAATCTGAAATTTAAAAAAAAGATTTTGTTGAATTGTGTTGGTATTATTTAATTCTTAGAAGAAAAAGAAAAAAAATTAAATTCATTTTTAACTACTTTTTTTTTTATCCTAAACTGCATATTCACATAAGCTCTGGCATATTCATTTCCGCCCACCCGGAAAATATTCACTTTCATAAGCAAGAACAAGAATCACGTTCATCAAGCAAAATGTCTTTGGAATTTATGTCTTTAATATGAATCGTTCCTTGCCGCTTTATTCCTCAATTATATTCTCATTTCTCTTCATAGAACACAATAAACGTCTTGTTGGTCTTTCTGCCTACCAAAAGGCATCAGCTTCTTTCATAAAAACTATCCTTCGCAAGACTGTTCGAAATGAGCTCAGATTGCCATTAGCAACAAATCAAAGCTCCACATGACATATTGAACAATAAACTGAGATAAACTTAACTATCTGTCAATTTGACAGAAGTGTAGACGCTTGTCATCAGGGCAAACGAATACGACGGCGATGATGACGATACCATGCCACTGCGATAGTTTTTTTTCGCTTCGCATATTTGTTGCCGCTAGCTGTGGTCCTATCACTAATCTTCTAGGTGATGATTGATTACATTTGAGGATTTTCACCAGACCAGACGACTCCGAATACGAAATGTTGGACGAGGTGTTGACGACAGGGTGAAGGGAAAAAGGAGTCAGGATGATTATGATAGCAGACATAAGCCAGTTTTAGAGGATTTGCAGGATATTAAAATCATAAACATTGGATCGAAAAGCTCAGATATGAGAAAAAGGGTCAACGTTTTAGTCCGGGAGCCAGCGACAGTAAAAATATGCCGATTTCATCGTCAATGAAAATATATCAGGGCCTTCAATTTGTTTGTGCTCATCACAGAAACTGACCACTTACATCGCACCTCGAGACCTTTTGTTGTCAAAATCGTTGACAACATGTAATAAATAGTACGTAAAAAAAACTCTTATCATCGCCGTTGATATTTCGAGAGGCTACCAATTGACATCAGATGATGTCAAAAAACGACCACTTACATTTGTTTGGCAGGACAATCAACCACTTACAAACGCACAAAAGTGCAACATTTTTTTCAAAAATTGACTTTTTTCATCGTTGCTCAAATTCTACATGTTTACAGACGACCATATTGCACATGTAACAATACTGTGCTTACAATCGATTCGCGGGACAAACCTACTTTAAGCGATCATGTCATGTTTTATGAAGCAGAACATTACTTCAATAATAAATTTATGCACGATAACAAAATTTGAGAAAATGAGTATGAAATTGGTAAAAAAGTAGATATTTACCAAATTTATTCGTGACTTAATAAAATTTTCATATACTAATTTTCATCGCTTTCATCGGAAGAATCTGGATCGTACTCGGAATCTCTAAGGTCCGGCAGACAGAAAACTCGCGTTTTCTACCACTGGTGGATAAAATATTGTGTGCATATTGAATATTTTACTATTATTGTAATCGCTATTGTGTTCCTGGCAAAGTTTCGCCGTCTGGATTTTTTTCTTCACCTTCTTTCTTGAGTACAATGTCTTCGACGCTGTTTGGCAACTGTTCGCCCTGAAACTATTTGAAGTAAAATTTGTCTCCATTTGTTTGCCATCAACAGTCCTCTGGTGCCAAATCCGTGATGTTTTGTGAGTAGGAGTTGCTCCTTATTTTTCTCATATAAGCGGACCTTAAGGTATGCTGAACGATTTCCGATTTGCATGGAGGAATGCTCGATCCATCGAAGTTTCTAACATTGATGTTGAGTGTTTGCTCGTTTTCTTTGCATTTGTAGGCCTTTAAAAACGTTTCTACTCGCACCTTATTAACTTCCCTTGTTTTTTCCTGTCGTACAAATGACAAACATATTTCTCTACAATCGACAATATCGCCGCAAAGTCGCAATCGGGGTACTTTGACATATCTGAAAAAGCTCTCAAGTACTCTTTGCTGCTCCACAAAATATTTAATCGTTTCACTTTCCTTTTTCTGTACAAAGCAGGATTAAAGTCGCATCCTGTGAAGGCATGAAGCCCTGGAAGTGCCAAACACAACTCTGTTACTCAGTTACGTTGATGAACCTTTCATTATTTTTCTACGCCAACGTGTTTTTACGCCAGATTTTAACGTTCTCCCAGACGCGTTGCTTGTTACCGAGCATTATAACCAAAATATCGGTATCTGAGCATCGAATGACGATGTTAGATTTGTCCTTGATTTTACACGCGTGAAAAATGATTTTTGTGTCAGATTCCTCGTGTAATGGACACGACAAGCGGGTGTGAGACCATCCAAATATATTTAACAGCACGTGCGCGCATTTGAACGTTCAAACTGCAAGTGAGTGACTCTTGCAGCAGCGACTTTGATGATCGCTTAAAGTAGGTTTGTCCCGCGAATCGACTGTAAGCACAGTATTTTTACAGGTGCAACATGATCCTCTGTAACCATGTCCAATTTGAGTAACGATGAAATAAGTCAATTTTTAAATTTTTTTTGCACGTTTGCGCGCTTGTAAGTGGTTGATTGTCCCACCAAACAAATGTAAGTGGTCGTTTTTCGACTATCTCTGATATCAATTGACAACTCCTCCAAATATGAACGACGATTATATGAGGTTTTTTTCTATTGTTTATTACATATTGTTGATGCTCTCAGTAAACGTTGTCCCGCTAACTGGTTGTAAGTGGTCAATTTTCGTTACTAACTAGACCTTATTGAGGATAATTACATACTTTGATCGACGATGAAATGAGTCGCCAAAATATGTCGCTGGCTCCCGGACTATTTCTTTTTCACATAATTCAATTCGAATATTCGATACTTGATTTCACTACTGTTACCAATCAAACAGTGTCAAACACCCTGAAAATATACAAAAATCAAACCTACTAGCACTGACAATAAATCAAAACAGTTTTCTGTTACAGCTTGAACCAGCATTTTCTACCAACTCAAACCCATCTCGTAACAATTCATCATCGGTTTACGATGTGAAGTTTCCTGTCTGTCATACGATATAGGAACAGCAATCAGGCTTTTGCTCCGAGGCTTTTTTTTATCAATAGTTCAGATGTCGGGAAGAGCTGTATAGTGGTTGCGTCTCCTTTCCTTCACGCGAAACACAATCATAAAACGAATCTTCTTATTATTTGCACAACAAATTGCATCCTACTATGATAGGACCGACAAGCTTCGTTGGAAGCCTGGCATGAGGATATTTTTAGGTTTCTATTTGAATAAAAATAAATTGATTTCGATCGTTGTCAGGGATGATGGAGTGAGTGAATTGGACAATAAGAATAGGATTTGTTACTATCAACCTGATGTCGGCTGTAATATCAATTGATTGGAAATATTTTTGCAGATTGAATCTGTAAAGATATAATAATGATTTGAGATTTGATTGGATTTTAGAATTATTGTTTGTTTTTCGATTTAATTCTTGTTCTGGTTAAAATGATGTAAAAAATACAGTGAAAGTGCAATCAAAATTTATTGCACTATGTTTTTAAATTAGTTTTTAGTTTTTAAATCTCATGTTAATGATAACGGTTGAGAGATTTATACCTAATTCTGTTACATATTGCTGCACATTTTGAATTAGTATTTTTTTGGACTCAGGACATCATTGTTAATTACTTAAAATATTTAAAAATATGATGAGAGTAGGTCGTACTTATCTTAAATTTAAAATTTAATCAACTTTTTCACCTAAAATCACATAGTAAGCCTATGCTATAAAAGAAAGTCAGATTTCGTTACCCACTATCGAATCAGCGGATTGCAAAGATTACCTCAACGATCTAAGAGCTGATTGACTTGGACACGCGCTAAAATAGTGGTCAAGATCCGTTGAAATAATAAGATGACAAAGGAAAACAATGGCTGGTTTTGCGTTGTTGCATGCCAGTCCAACCTAAAAAGTATAAGAGTTGTTAGTTAAGTGATTTGTGTTCACGTCAGCACACGCTTCAAACCTACTTAAGTAATGTGCTAGCAGATGTGACATTTTGTATGAAAAAAAGAAAACAGCCAAGCGATAAAAGTGAGAAAGACTGACAGCCAAAAAAACTTCATCGAGGAAGTGACGGTCTGAAGAACGATTCGGATATTTAATAATTTGTGTATGCTGAATACATTGCCATTGCCTAATTTAATTGGGATTCTGCCTATATATATTTCTTTCTAGTGGTTTCATTCCTTATATATTCTCTCACAATGGTGTCAAGAGTGTGACTTTAGTGCTAACGATAACAAAAAGTAACCATTGCTCTTCACGAGGAAGTATAGGATTACATCCTTCCATCTACAAAAGCCTGACAATCAAGTAAAATATCTAGGACTCATCCAGGACTCCAAGCTTCTTTGAACGGAAATCAAAGCGGAATGGGCTCGCAAGGTAATGTGTGTTCTTGACAGCTGTAAAAGACTTGGGGGCTGACACCTCGTTTCTTCTTCTGGATTTTCACTAGTAAACTGGAACCAAATCTGCTATACGGAGCAGTAGTTTGGTGGCCAGCCATTCTAAAGGCTGCAAAACAGCATTTTTAATTACGGGACCCCTCCGTACCGTTCCAATGAAAGCACTCCTGATGCTGCATCATTAGCTTCTTACGGATTTGCTTGTTTTACAATATGTGAAGTGCGCTGCGGTAAGATTTCATTGTGGCGACCCGTAGACAATGACGAACTTGCTAGTGATCCTAAGCTAGAGGACTACTTCAAGAAAATAATGCTGTGGAAATATATACTGATGGATCCAAACTGAACGACAAAGTGGGGTGTAAAAATTTTCTACTGGCTTAAACTTGAAGCTATCCTTCCTCGGCCCTGGTTTTTATGTAATTGATTCTCGTAGAATCAAGAATCAGATATCAGATATAGGGACATTAAGGGAAAGTTCTCTCAGATACGGTCGAAAATAAGGCAAAGTTTGAAAATTTTTGAGGGATAGTGAAAATACATACGAAGTTTTGGTTTTGATTATTTTATTTGTTGATCATTTCTTAATCGTTCAAATTTTTATTACGATGAAATTCAATGTTGTGGCTCCAAAATCGCGGCTCTCGTCTGCCTCTGCACGCGGGACATCGTCCGGTAACTTCAAGTCTGCAGCCTCTCGCAGTAAACTGATATCAGTCATAGTTTGAAGTCATTAAAATTTATAGAAATCTCTATGTTTTACACCTAATGAGAATGAATTGGGACAAAAAATATATTACATTATGGACATTTAAAAAAAAAGTGCAACTTTTAACCCGGTTTTTTTTCACTTTGACCTTGCTTAATAATTATGAATTGAAATTTTCATGCTTATTTTAGGCATAAGACATATGAAACAGTATACTCTTTTGAGCAGATTTAGAATGAAGTGAATCGGATCAATAGATCGACACCTGTGCTTGAAGTTATGATGAAAAATATCGTTTCGAGAAAAACGCGTTTAAAGTTTTTTTTTAGCAAGTTTGCATTGGAATTACTTTCTTGTTTGTTCAGTTATCACGACCAGTACCAATGGTTATAGGGTTTTGGGGTCGCTGATTACGAATCTGAAGTCAAATTAGCAAAAGACAAGATGGCGGATCCAATACGGCGGATCAAAAAAAATTCCATCTGCCAATTTGAACCAAAATATCTATATGAAGATTTTCGTGGTCGTCGATCGTCAATTTGCTCCATTATACTCACATTAGGATCTAAGTCGGCTATTTCTGTGCCGTATATGAATCCTTCCTCGATTTCAAACCGCTCCTGGTTGGCCTTCGAGCAGCAAGCGATATTCGTCGTTAAGGATATGCAATTTTCTGACGCATCGGCTATTTTTCGCATGTGCTGCCACCTAAAGTATATTCCAACACGAACAAGTATGCGATAGTACAGATCGTAATTACTTCCGGTACATAGAAAGTCATCTGAGGCCACGCGGTGAATAAGCTATACCTGAGCGTTCCCCAGCGCGCGTGAGGTAGGTGCGTTTGAGACGCTCTAATGCGATAAATATGTTCCAGATCGGAATATCCTTTTGCACATATATTCTACACGTATGTAAAACAAAAAAAAATCGATTTGTGCGAAAAAATCTGAAAGAATCTCCCTTTAAGAAACTGCAAAATGGACAAACTGACAAGAGCTGGTATGCTTTTGCTGGAGTTGTCTTGCAATTTTCCGATAGGTATTCCGATGGTTTTAATCAAACTGGCCATCAGACATAAACACCTAAATGACGCTATTAAGTTTTGGGTAGAAGAACTTTCTTGTGCGATTCCGAAACCAATCGTGGGGAACTTTTTACTCCGGTAGCACCAGAAAATTGCGCAACTTGGGGAGGGGGTCTCTACGCGTGCTGATGGATATTGTTTTTTGACAGGCATGAAGCGAGAGGGGTCAACTGGATATTGTTTTTTGACAGGCATGAAGCGTGGCTGAGTTCCACTTACAATGACTTTTGCCGGAGCTGTAGATGCAAATAGGAAGAGGAGACTGTTCTACATCACTTGAGCGAATGTTCGGTCCTTATCAGAAGAAGGAAATAGTCCCTTGGCTCCTACTTCTTCGCATATTTATCTGAAGTAGTGTCGGTAAGAATCAAGGACTCGGAGCTGCTATCGACTTAATGAAGGTTGTGTGAACTTACGAATGTGGTATTATAGTGTGCCCTCGCTGGGGTTACTTAGACAAGGCAGTTGTGGCACCTACCAATCTACCTACGTCGTGAGTCATGAAAAAAACGAACGGATATCGTACGCCATGCTACCCCTGCGTCATGCAGGGTGTGAATTTGTTGAAAGACACTCTCTAATTAGCGACATAAATTTTAATAGTAGTTTTAGAATTCGATTTGTCTGAATATTTTTATGCTACGGCCCTGATAAATCATGATTTGCCCCGAAAAGGGGGCGTTCTGCGCCCAAAGGCGACATAATTTGCCATTTAAATGTGAATCGCCAGCAACACAACGATAGATCACTTCCACATCGCACCAATTAGCATTGTGAAACCGTTAC
Source organism: Nemotelus pantherinus (assembly GCA_963978885.1). Taxonomy (NCBI): domain Eukaryota; kingdom Metazoa; phylum Arthropoda; class Insecta; order Diptera; family Stratiomyidae; genus Nemotelus; species Nemotelus pantherinus. Next base: position 49,912,253 of record OZ022263.1, on the reverse strand, counting down.
GTGTAGCTGAAAATCCAAATATTTCGCATCGCCACCGTGCTCAGTACGCAGTACGCAATACATACGCAGAACCAGTTTAAGGAGGATTTCAAAAGAAGATCTTCTCATGTCTCCATACAAAATGCAGCTCACTCAAATATTTATGGAAACAGACAAGCCGCGTCGCTTCGTTTACGTGAATAACGTCATTTTACTGGTTGAAGCTGAGCTGAATTTTTAAGAGTGACAACGAGGCAACAAGAAACCAATATTTCAAAGTCAAGAGTCGACACATAATTGGATCATCGATAATTCTTCCATAATTCACAAAACACAATTTCACGATAAGAAAATAACTTTTGGGGCTGGTGTTTGATCCAAAGCCACAATTAGGCTATTTTTTCAGAAGTGTTGAGACTGCCAAACACAATCGATATTAGTGTATGTTAGTGTAAATGCGTGAAAAATGTTTGAAAGAATTATAGTTGCAACAAGCTTGTGCGACATGCCACATTGCATGCTCAACTATGGACTTTTTGTGTCGTGGTGTCGAAAAAAGTGATATTGACTGGCTACCAAAAACTTTAGAGTTGCCTTCTCTGGGCTTTTTCTTGTGGAGATTTGTGACGAATAAAATTTATGCGAATCAGAGCTTGAAAACAATACTGATGCTGCAACGGCAGTGATTTCGCCTAATATGCTGGCTAATGTGATGGAAAATGCTTCTGAAAATAGGCTTGATTTTCGCTCAGTACTACCTGAGACAAATTGTTATGGGAAAATATTTACCTAAAAGCACTCTTTTTTAGAATTCTATTGAGAATTGTCAAAACTATTCAATAATTTTATTGACCATCCTTTAATATATAAAGTTAAATTTTTTAATATATAGATTTTTTAAAATATAAAGTTAAGTAAGCTCCAACTTTCTTCATAGTTTCACTACATTCATTCAACATTTTGAGAAGCTTCTTTCACAGAGCAAATTGGAGATTTTATATTCAACTGAGTATCTTTAAATGTTGCTATCAGAATGCTAACAGTTTTTTAAACTATTCAAAAATATTCCATTAGAAACAACTCTCATTCCGCTAACAGCTATCAAAATGCTAGGGTATCTCTTCAGACGATACTAAACAGTTTCTTAAAAAAAACTCAAGCAACAAAAACACTTCATCAGTATTATCCTGCTCCACTCACTTCATCACACACAAAACCCATAATACAACACCTCATCCAAAAATATGCTCTTTTCATCATTTCACCATGCTTGCTTACCGTCTCAAGTCTGCATCATTCAAGCGAAAACGCATACGACAGGGAAAACTCCAGCAAATAACAAAAAAAAAAACGTTGCATGAAAATAGTTTCAGATATCCATGCGGAAACATTTTGTCGTGGTATGCACTCAGCAAGCATACTTTCAAGTAGCTTTAACTTGCGTCTTGAGGACACCGAGAAGAGTCGTAGTCCTTGAGTACTGTTCCTTTGCCGTTTCGAAATGCACATCCAAAGATACACACCGGCACACATCGATGTCATTTCCGCATTTCCTTGAGAGACATGAGCTATAAAGCAAATATGGAACGCGCTTAAGTGCTTTGCTCCGACAAACTAGAAAATGGCACAAGATGTTCCTACGAGCCAGTTCTTTGTTGCCGACGTTTCAGGACCATCTCTCGGCAGTCATCTTGCACTTGACTTACTATTTGCCGTATCTGGTGGATCTGCTCGCATGCATGGATATATGGTGGATGAGTGTGTAAATAATTTTCCAACATATTTCGCATATAAAGCTTTTTAAAGAGATGAAACTACTTAAAAGACAGCAAATGCTGGATGCAATAAAATTGCCGAAGAGCAAAAAGGTGTCACCGAGAATTTTTCAAAATTTTTTTGGTAGTTTAAGTACTATTTGTGAAATCGTATTTTATTTCTGAAGATTTGTTTTTACAATTTTATTTGAGATAAATTTGAATTTTAGTATCCATTCATAGCTTTTAGGTATGCCAGCATGAGATAAATCATAGTTTAATGAATGTTCTCTGAAATTCCTTAATTTACTTTGAACACACTATTTTAAATTGAAAAATATTTGTGAAATCTTGATATCACAAATGGGAAATTGAAAACACCGTTTTGTTTTAAAATAGGATTACTTTTTATCTGAGGCCATATATTTTTTTTATTTCAATCTTGAAGAATCTCTGCCCAAACGAAATATTCACTTAAAAACCAAATTCACTATAACGAAATCGGTTGCTCCACAGATATTACGACCAACTGAAGCAGTTTTCTAACTTCCGGAAAAATTTCCATTCCACCAAAAACAAAAGTTCGCCGCACCATTTAAAACAAAACAAAACAGCAAGCTGACGCCATAGAACTTGTGCTGGAAAGTACTCTTCAAACCACAGAATGCTGTTGCCACCCTCTTTTAAGATATTAGCTCATAATTATTCCCACTTGACCTTTCCTTTGGCAAACTGACTTGCTTTGCAGCACACTGAAAAACTCCAGAGTGCACAAGACCATTTACTGATCCCTTATTATGAAATTTTTTTGCTTGAAATGACTAGTCTGGTTACATTTTAGGATGTAACTGAATTTCTTGCTAAGTTTTAGCCAAAAACAGTCTAAATCGCCAAAACGGTGTCTGGTTCATTCGTTAGTATAGCGACTATGAGCTCTTTGTGTTACACCATGATATTCTTGTGAAAAACATACCTCCATTACATTAGCGGTCCTCATTAAACGATAAGTTGCCTCATTACGTAATTGAAAAGGCGCCTGGCAACCGGGCCACAAATCTGACAGAGAGCCCACTAAACCTTTTCACTTAATTATCTTTCGCGAAAGATGTCGACCGAGAAAACGGAGCATCACGTGGGACGACGTAAGAAAACTTTCAAAAGCTAGGAAAGCAGGCGCCTTGGATGGTAACTATTTGAAAAATTAAATTCAAATGAGGAGCCAAGCTATTTTGCGCACTAGTTCGTAGAAAATTAGATCAATTAGTTTGTTCGGGGAATTGCGAAGGGGATCGGAATGATTGTCTAAGTTATAGATTGTTTTTCAGCTTACATTTGACAAAGACAATGGAAATTCATTAAAACTTAAACGGTATGCTAATCATACCAAATGTATCAAACGAGGTTTTTAAGCATAACTAATTATTTTCCCTTTTTGATATTCTCAAGAATATACACAATTTTATGATATCTGTGAATTGTATCATGTTCACGTTCCAAAAAGGTCATTGTAATAGCTTCAGAAAATAATTTTTTGGTTACAAGCTGCAACCTTTAAGGCAAATATCATCCTAAAGCACATTGCCAAAGAAATAAGTTCGAAGTGAATGTAAAAAATAACGACAAATAAAAAAGTAAAATTCGAAAGAACACTGAATAAAAGAATTAAAATGAAAACGAATGACGGAAAAACAAGAAATTATTATGCAAATAGATTTTCATCCATAACTGAACTCAAAATGCTGCCTCTGGCCAAAGGATTTCTGCTGAGTTACAAGAAGCAACTTCCATTCCATCATTGGGCGCCATCATTCGAAACGTTGATTTCCAACTTGAAAACATAGATAACATGCAATTTCCACTAGATGAATTCTTCCTACCATTTTTCGACCGTGGTGGTAGTTACAAGGGTGCCACAGCACAGCGTTATCTAATACCATTGAGTTTACTCAAAGCGAGTTTGATGCTGCGAGGCTGGCTGATAGGACCGCTGTCTAGTCTCAGCTTTGAACTACGCCTCACGGGAATGCTAATGACGATGCTGACGGGGCTGGCACCGGAAACGTCAGAGAGTAACTTCACAAACCTCCGACCGAGTTCATTCCAATTCATTGATTCTGATATGATTTTCCTTGATGTGATGTGATTTTGTGGTTTCCCCATCTGATCCGGTGAAATCAGTGGTGAGCTCGTTGAACAAGTAAAATCCTACAGGTAGGTTATTGGATCGATGTTGAACTGGCTCTCCGGGCATCTATAGATTTGTCTTAAGATCAATATTGTATTTGCAAATCCTTTTTTAAAATTTGTCGGAAATCAAAATGGATTATGTAGAATAAGGTTTCGGAAGAATTTAATCTTGTACTTGGCTTTTGTTTTGTATTTTGATTTGGCAGGGAATGTGGAAGAAAATTGTGTTTTTTTGACTATTCATATTAAATTAAAAAGCTATAAATATTTTTCTAGATAATTTTTACGGATTTGTTTTATAAGAAAATATGACATTTCACCGCCGTCATCTGAAATTAAGGAAGGCCTGATATTGACCTGCAAGCTAGGATTCGATGGGAGTATGGGACATTCCCAATACAAACAATTGTTTATAAAGATAAAGCCGCTAACTTTTTTCTTTAACAGTTAAACTCTAATTGGAATTGTTTTTGCGGGATGATTAAAATTGAACAACTTTTTATTTACATTAAAAATTTTAATCTGCATTGTAAATTCTATTTTGACAAAGTGGTTTCGAAAGTATGCATTGATTCTCATCAGACACCAGCACACAGTGCATACTTGACTGGCGTGACCACTTGCAGTTGGAAATCATTTAATTTGTATTTACGCTAGTTGTGACAAATCTTAATATCAATTTCTTTCGCGACAAGGAAAGGAAAAAAAGCTGTTACGCAAGTGTAGGAGACTGGGTACAGAAGAAGAAGACATAGTTCATAAAAAGCTCACAGCCACCGGGAGCATTGCAAGCTTAATCTTTAAGATGAAAGAAATTTTTAAGGGAGTTCACGTAACGCCAGAAATGTTTTGATTGTTTGAGTGCCTTAAGAGGATATATCCGCGTCAAAATACTAGATGTCTTTTGATTTATTAGTACAAAAAAAGTGAGAAGCAAGGTATTATATTAGAGAGGAAAAAGTAAAAAATTGCGGTAGCGCTATTGGTATTGAAAATAAAGTGAAAATAGAGAAAATAAGTGTTCATCAAATATCATTCAACATATATTTATGACTGGCATTTATGAATACATTCAGTAATTCAGGTTTTCACACCTATTACTTCGGCACCATGCTACTTTCCATCTAATATCAATGCAGAGGTTTTACAGCTATCCAAGTGTTCAGCTAAAGAAGTGCAAAATATCATTATCCAGAAAGTATTGTGCGAAAAAATCTCCGGGAATTGTTCTTATCTTTAACGCTAAAACAGTTGCCACCGATCGTATTCTCTTGGCTTTCTAATCTGTTCAATGCTATCTTCCGAATCGTATATTTCCTGAAGCTTGGAAAACAGGCAAAATCATAATGATCCCCAAGACTCGTAAGGACTTTTCTCAAGTAAAGTCATGCAGACCTATTAGTCTATTGTCCTGTGTCTCCAAAGTTTTCGAGAAAGTTCTGTTAAAAGAGCTACTAGAAGATGGAAAAAAACCAGAACATCAATTCGAATTTCAAAGACACCACAGCGCCATTCAACAGGTCCATCGAACTGCGTCAGACATTAAAATAGCGTTCGAAGACAAGAAGTACTGCTCAGCAATCTTTCAAGGATTGATCTTCAAAATTAAATCAATGCTTTTGAAAAGCTTCCATGAAATATTATCGTTCTATCTAACCGACCTAACTGACGTAACCAACTTAACCGACCGCACATTCCAGGTGAGATACAAAAGCTATTCTGCCACTAAACATCGTGTGCATGCAGGTGTACCGCAAGGAAGTGTTTTGGGACCGGCGCTTTACACAATCTTCACATCTGATCTCCCAATAAGCGACAAAACAACTACAACTACCTTTGCGGATGACATTGCCATTCAATGTATTGATTCAGATCTAGTTATGGCATCCCAACACTGCAAGCCCACATCTCACTTCTTGAAGAATGGCAAGCAAAATGGAGAATCATAATGAACGAATCCAAATGCATCCACGTTACTTTCACACTGCTAAAACTGACTTGCCCTCAAGTATATCTAAACAATGTACCAATACCTCAAAGTAACGAAGTGAAGTATCTCGGAATGCACTTTTACAGGAGGCTCACCTGAAAACGGCACATTGAAGCTAAAAATCAGCAACTGAAGCTCAAATTCATAAACTTTAAATAGATGCTGAATAGCATGTCAAAACTTTCTCTCGACTCTAAAGTGCTCGTCTATAAGTCTTTTTTAAAGCCAATCTAGACCTTTGGCTTACAAATCTGGGGAGCAGCTCGTCCATCAAACATCAACATCATCCAGAGGACCCAATCAAGAATACTTCGATCTATCATCGGAGCCCCGTGGTACTTCCGCAACGCTAATCTCCACAAATCCCTGCGGATGTAAACGATTGCCGATGAAATTAAGAACCGCAATGTAAGACATATTGCAACCCTCGCTCATCACCCCAACAAGCTGACAAGAAAAAGACTAACCCATCGTAAATTTCAGCGATTGAAAAGAACTGACCTATTAGATCTTCCATTCCTAACGTAGAAAAAAGCAACTTGCGTAGCCACTTTTTTTTAGGGTAAGGATTTCAAGGACGGAAAGACGCATACTATACTCACAGTATAGAATACGGAACTTGAGGAATAGTGAGTGAGTAAATCTACGCTGTACAGACTCAACAGCATCAATTAAGAAACGGTAATGAGGACACCAAATTTGACAACAATATTCGAGGACACTACGCACAAAGGAGATGTACAGACGTACACATGAGGAAATATCAGTAAAAGGTCTGGACGCTCTTAGAATGAAGCCGCACAAGCGCGAGGCCTTGGATGTGACACGCAAAATGTGGACATTAAATTTTAATTTAGTGTCAAACACAACACCAAGGTCCATGAAATTATCAATTGAATTGAGGATAGAATAGGGAAACGTGATGTGGGATAATTTACATGTGAAAGACATCTGGAAACATTTAGCAACATTAAGGGAAATACAGTTGACAGAGCACCAATTACCCAGAGCAGACAGGTCATCCAGCAGCTAGGAGCAGTCATCCACTGACTCAATCACCTTAAAAATTTTCAGATCATCAGCGTACAAGAGACACGGGGAGTTGAAGAGAGAAGGAAGATCATTTATAAAGAGGAAGAAAAGGAGAGGACCAAGAATCGACCCTTGTGGGACACCACAAGCAGGATAAAAGGGGGAAGAAGAACAAGAGTGAAACGTCACAAAACAAGCACGATCACGAAGGTATAAGGAAAACCAGCAACGGAGCTGACTCGAAATATTGAAACCATCAAGCTTTGAAAGGAGGATTTCGTGGTTCACAGAGTCAAAAGCCTTGGCAAAGTCTATATATAATACATCCACTTGCTTTTGCTGGTCGTTAGTGGAGGCAATAGTATTGGTGAACGAAAGAAGGTTGGAAACTGTTGACCTACTTTTGACGAAACCATGTTGTTCAGAAGTGAGAAGAGGTTCGATTAGAAGGTAAACCCTATTGTAAACAGTTCTTTCAAGAAGCTTACTGAAGGAAGATAAAAGGGATATGGGACGATAATTGGAAACGCAGGATGAATTTCCGGTTTTAAGGATGGGATAAATATTTGCTGACTTCCAGGAAGAAGGAAACGTACAGGAAGCAATACTAAGGTTAAAGAGGACAAATTGTCCAGACTAGCAAGCAAACTTTCGCCCTCCAACGGGTTCGTCAAAAACAAACAAAAAATTTTGCCATCTGAGAAGGAAATATTGGCAGAAAAGGATGAACTAAGTTTAGAGGTAGCAGAAGAAAAGAAATAAGCAAACAGCTCACATATTTCTTTAGGCGAGAAAGCAGACAAATTATTTAGGTGCATCAGAGAAGGGATAGAGGGAGACTTTTTAAGGAAACGGATATAGGACCAGAAGGGTTTCTGTTGATAGGATGATATGGAGGCTTCAATGTGGGCATGATAAGCACTCATCGCATCTTTAACCATCTTTTTAGCATACGAGCGTAAATTTCTGTACCTCACTAAGTCAGCCTCTAAGCCGGAGCTTCGAAATCTACGACGCGCCACGCCTTTGGTTTTTAGGAGCACGTATCGCGTCAACAGTTAACCAAGGCGGATCAATACTTCTGCGAACACGTAAAGTGGGAGTGTGACAGAAAACTTATAAAACTTAAAAAAAAAAACACATTCAGAAAATATAATTGCAAATCAAGTTTGTAACTATAATGAGATATACTTTATATTGTCCTCATAAGCATATATTCACAGTTTGCATACGCTGTACCAGAAAAATAATATTAAACCTTTAATAAAATTCGTTACCTTCATTTCTCATCTCAAGAGTCATGTATCACACTATACTTTGCTCACCCTCGCAATCAACAATGTTTCTTCGTAGTCATGTCCTTTTCTTTTTAGACTGAAGGATTTTGTTTTATTGTTATATCTGGAAGAAGGCATTGATTCAAATAAAAGTGAATGAAGAACAATAAAGCAGGCCCATGAAGTGGTACTTATGTAATTAAAAATAATCGTTTCGAAATGACGAAAGCATCAGAGTTTCAGTATATACTGCGTTCAGACTAATTGTTCTACGGCATCCTTCGAATCATTCACAGTATCTTCCTCTTCTTTTGTCGCCACACCATCTTTCATTGTCTTAGCTCACACCATATTCCACTTCCCTGCCTAATTAGAAAATACAGTCAACTCCGGTTATAACGGCCTGGGTTATAACGAACCATGGTTTATAGCGAACCTATTCTGAAGTCCCGGCGCGTGACCAATAGGAAATGTATTAAAAATAAACGTTTATAGCGAACTCGTATATAACGAACTATCGGATGTAACGAACTAATTTTCCATCCGATTTGGCTTAAAACATGGCTATAACGAACTTCGTGACACTAATCTATGAACGATGCTTCGATGTGTACGGTGAGTGTGATGAGTGTGCGTAAAGAACACGTCGATATAATTGGGGACCCGAATGTGGTTGTATTGTTCGTCTAAGTAGTAACGAAATAATATTCTGCAGTGAAGAACGTGAAGAACAATGGGTGATGCTCGAAAACGAAAAGCTTTTTCCTTAGAGGAAAAATGTGAAATTATTCGTGAAATTGAAAGTGGGAAAATGCAGAGTGTCGTATGCCGAGAAAGAGGCTTGTGCAAGTCTACAGTAGGAACAATTTACAAAAATAAGCTGAAATTGCTTAGTGCATATGAAAAAACTAACGTGAAAGTGAAAAAAATCGGAAATCCGTGCGCGATGATGTCGATCAATTGTTATTAAAATGGTTCACTCAACAGCGATTAAATAATGTTAGTATCAGTGTTGTAGTTTTAAAAACGAAAGCAGAAGATTTCGCCAGGAAAATACAGAACGAATTTGTTTGCAGTGAAGGTTGGATCGAGCGATGGAAGGCACGTCATAATGTATGCAGCGGGAAAATTGTGGGCGAAGCAGCAGCTGTAGAAACATCTATTGTTGACAATTAGATTACCACTGTTTGGCCATTAATTAAACAAGAAATCCACGTTGATGACTTATTCAATGCCGACGAAACTGGCCTTTTCTATAAATTAACTCCCGATAGAACTTTAAAATTTAAAGGAGAGCAGTTTAAAGGGGGAAAGCAAGCTAAGGATAGAATAACACTTTTAGTATGTGCCAGCATGTCGGGATCAGAGAAACGAAAGCTGCTTGTAATAGGCAAAGCACAAAATCCGCGATGTTTTAAAAACGTGAAGAGTTTACCTGTTGATTATCGTGCAAACACCAAGTCATGGATGACATCTGAAATTTTCACCGACTACTTACGGAAATGGAATATAGAATGTACTAGAAACAAACGGAGAATTGTCTTGTTAGTGGATAATTGCCCAGCGAACCCAAAAGTTGACCAGTTACGATCCATTAAGCTTGTTTTTATGCCACCAAATACTAGTTCGTTACTTCAGCCCCTGGACCAGGGTGTTATACATGCCCTAAAAAGTCGCTATCGGCAAGCTCTTTTGTTAAATATTATTCAAAACATTGATGCTGGGACAACAGCTACTGTTACTATTCTGGACGCGATCAATTTTATTTATAGATCTTGGCAAGGAGTATCTTCTCAAACAATAAAAAACTGTTTTAAGCATGCTGGTTTTTATTTAACTAATGTTGAAGGTGTACCAAATGCTAACGATGAAATATCAATCGAAGAAGGTCAACAGGAATCGAGGACCATAGATTCCGAAGGATCCAATATCTTCATTTCACGTGATTACATCACCGTAGAAAATAACCTCATCACATCTGATTTTTTAACCAACGATGACATCGTTTCTTCTGTAAGAGGTTGTGCCAGCACTTATCGTGACAATTCGGAAACTGAGGATGAAGATGACATGCCACATAGAGCACCGGCTATAACTGTTAGTGCAGCAAAGCAAAATTTAAGTGAACTTCGTACCTTTCTTCAATCGCGCGATGCATCTCAAACTATTCTAAATAGTTTGGCTGAATTAGAAGCATATACAGACGAGACAGCACTGAATACCCAAATGCAAACTAAAATAACAAATTATTTTCAGAATGTATAAATAATATATGTACGCGCATAACTTAAGAATAAAAATTTTCAATCAATGGATAGTTCGAAAAATATTGTTTATTTTACTTTTTCTGTTTTTGAATATTGATGCATAAATAAAAATTATATGTATGTGTAACTACTCTTATGTGTATTTTTATGCATCCGTCTATAACGAACATCGGCTATAGCGAACCAATCTTCCCGGTCCCTTGAGGTTCGTTATAACCGGAGTTGACTGTATTAATTTTGTCTTCAGTTCAAGGAGTTATTGAGCCGAGCAATTCGAATCGAACCGAAACAAACCATCATTTCACCGCTATCGAGAAAAACTGGCGGAAAACATTAAGAAATATTAAAGGAAGTAGGGGGAATTTTATGCATTTATCAGATACTAACTTGCGAGGAAGGAAGTGTGCTTTGACTGTGAATTGTTCCCGGAAAACACAACGAGACAAGGGTAGGCAGAGAGACAAGTTTGTCTTGGAAGATTCTGAGAAATTCATCGAGATCCTTCCTGTGCAAACATTTATTGAATATGGTCCTTTCGTTTGCTTGACCTATTACTTGTTCCCCACATTTCATCAGCTCCCACCAAATGACGTTCGCATATTGCTTATAGAATACCCAATTCGACCCTGAGAAATTTTTGAGTTTATTAACAATATCATCAGATCCCTCTTGTTTATATTTAATTTTCGGGTGTATTTCCGTAGCTTCGATGTGATTTTAAGAAATCCTCGCCGGAACTTCATGAGTCGTCTTCAGCAAGGCAAAACTTCAATGTGCCTCGAAAATACAGAATCGAACCCTGGCCAGAGAAGAATGTAAGTAGAATGGGAATTACGAAGAGAGGGCTGCGCAGGCGTGTGATGAAGTTTTATTAGTCGCCAGTACCGCTAAGCAGAATGAACAACTTATCTCCGTCTTATGGCTGGCATTAATGTTGATTTATCAGGTCTTAATGTGTTATATTTAACCCTTGCTTTAGGGAGACGACAAAGACGCCAGAGACGATTTGTTTGAATAGGACTCCATTTCGGCAGCCAATGGATATAATTCAATTAAGTTCTTAAGTAAACGAAACCATTCGTGTCGTATCCTGGGATACTAGGATGCGGTTTGAAATCATAGTGAAAAATGAAAATTAGACAAGCTTTTCATGTTGGCGGAATCTTATGATCATGATTAGAGAAACACTACCGATGAAATTCCTCCGTGGTTATTTTCGGTGAGAATGCTCGTATTATGTATAATATCTCATCTTAAGAGATTTATTCCAGACATTTGTTAAGTGCACGAAATGTATTTGATGACGTTGTTATAACGTTGCAGATATTACATTCTATTTCGAAGAAGACAAAAGTAATTGAGTAAAATTATGTCACTGCTATAATTTCTAGTAATTTCGTGGAAATGAATTTTTAACGACATGGCCTGTTAACTAAAAACAAGACTGACATAATGGAATGAGAGTATGTACTTTCTATTCCAGCCAGCACAATCAGATAAACATGTTCGGAGTAAGAAAATTGTGAAGCAGAGAAACAAGAACTTAATAAATGGAACGTGATTTTTCTGGAATTAATGGCGTTTCTTATATTTTATTAGGCTCTCAGGCCTACGATGACTAGACTTGAAGAGTGCCCATTAAAAAAAGTCTGTGATCTGTTTGAACGACTTGAAAAGTATACCACTAGAATTATGGTGGATGTAGCAGGTCGTTTGCGAGCACGTGATATTCCAGCTAATGTTCATACAACCTCTGAACATCATACCGAAAATGTATTGACGTTGCATGATAGCTAAAAATATTTTCTGATATTTGCAGACTCTTGCACCTAAGTAAAGTTGTTTATATTTTCGAGTTAACAATCTCAATTTAACTTGCTGTTTTCGGAGGACTTTCCTCCTATATCTGCATACCATTGACATTCATTCATCCTAAACATCTAAAATTTTACTTTAAAACATTTTCCCAGCAAAATCATTCCATTCCAAATTTTCATGTCAATCTATTTTGCCATTTATCCATCCGTCAGTCCTCTGCAGAATAACAAGTCGTACATAACAAACCTTGCTCTCGGGTGCTTCCCTCGAAAATCCTTCAGCACGAATTGATTGAAAATTAAAAGTCACTCGACTCTACCCACTCAGCTTCAAGTCGCCTTTATCAAGTATTTGCCAAGTTCTCTTCGAAACGCACAGGACGGCATGCGATGACAAGCAGTGCCCAAGGAAAGCCGCAACGTACAGTCTACTCTCGTGGAACTGGGGGAGTTGATATCAACCCTGCCGCAACAGTTCCATACCGAAGTGTGCGCGGACGTCGAAAAATAAAGTCATCATTTCATCAATATAAATTTCATCAAAAAAAGCTTATTACAAATTGAATTTATTGAGTGCTCGTTTGTCAAATTCTCATTAAATTCGCCGCTGACTTTTTCCCTGCTCCGATGGAGTTTCTTGGCTTTTCATTCACATCGACGATGAGAGTCTGTCACCGACATGAAATGCTCTTTTCAACTTGGCACGGTAGGGTGTACCGGGCAGCTGAAATTTGTTTTTTTGTCGCAGTGAATGTAGTTTGAAATTTTGCAGACAAATAAGGAAAAATCTGTTTTGTAATTAAAAAGTAATTTAGCTGTGAAATGGGTAGCTGGAAAAATATTTCTAGGCTTGTATATTATATTTTGGAACATGACATCAACATAGAAGATTGAAGTGGGGTGAAAATTATAATTTCCGTTGGACTAGCAAAATTGCATTTAGGGTTTTTTCAACTTATAGACACCATGTTTGAAAAGCTATGGGTTCTTCCAATTAAAAAAGATCTCCAGTATTGCAATTGATAGCAATATTTTCTTTGTTGATTGAAACAAATCAAAAGATTTGTTAAAACAATAAAAACATGATCCGAAACGATAATTTGAATGACCACCTCTGTAGTTAAAGTGCGTAGTTAACAACCACACGATTATGCGTTGCAAGACCGATTGCGCTGGGTTGAGACCTTTCATGAAGCAGATGGTTTTCGTGCGCTTGAATACGTTGATAATACTGAACATATACAGTGGCTCTCAGCTTAAATGATGTGAGTACATTTTACGAGGAAAACCCTTAAAAACTCCCGGAAAATGGAAAATCTATTTCTTCAAACAAAGAAAATATTTCAGCTTGTGGCTCTGTTTATTATTTCCCCATGAAAAAAAAACAGCATCGAAATATTCCAATCAGCACAAAACAATGAGCGTTTTTACAGCTGTTCCCAATTTGGGATTGGGAATATACCGAAATTCGTGAGCTTTCTCTGCGTGTTATTGTATTTGTGTGTACACGATAATTCTGTGTACGTACACGTAGATTTTCATTATGGCGGCATCTGACTACTGCTGTTCACTTCGTTCGAGCATGTGCATGGACGCAACTTTCCGATATGGCGGCTTTTGACCAACGCTGCTTGCTTCGTGTCAGCACGTCCGTGTAGTCAGATTTCCAATATGGCAGATTCTGACTTACCCTATTCACATCGTGCGAGCATGCTCGTGCGGAAGATTTCCCCTAGCGGCTTCTGCTGATTGGTGCTGATTTCGAAAGGGCGTTTCCATAAAGGGAAATTCTTTACATGGCGACTTCTGAAAAACTCTGTTCATTTCGCAGGAGCGTGTACAAACGGGCACAATTCTAATATGTCAGCTTCTGGCGAGTGCAGTTCACTTCGTAGAAGCATATTCATGTAAGGGAATTCCAATGTGGCGGCTTCTGAAATTCACCGTATACTTCGTTGAAGCGCGTGGAAACAGGGAAATTTGTTTTATTGATACTTCTGGCGAGTGCTGTTCACTTAGTTGGTGCGTGTCTGGTGAACAGCGATGTCGCCACTTCATGCATCAACGTTACATGAACCACTTGCGATGATGGTTATGTGGTTTAGGCATTTGGCGGCACCGCGGCCGTGAATCGCATTAATGTTCTAAGCACATTTTAGCACTTTCGAGATATTCGATGATTTGTGTTTTGATTCGTACTGCAGATATATGGAGAGGTCATTTTCGAATATTGATTTTAGCATACTTCCACAAAAGATAAGTATTTGAAATTTAGCAGAATAATGCAGTAGAGCAGGGGTAGGAAAACGGTCGATCGCGATTGACCGGTCGATCGCAAACAGTTCGACAGTCGATCACAGACATTTTTGATAATTTACTAAATTAATTCATAATGTGAGCTAAAAATTTATTCAGTACATTTTGGAATGATTTTTTACATTTTGGACGATTTATTCAGTACATTTTGGAATGGAACTTGAGTTCATAGATCCAATCGGACAGTCCACGCACTTTCAGTTCACACAAAAGCTCGAAAATCCGAGATAGCTATGCTCTCAATTTGTGCAGTTTATAGATTTATATCATTTTAGTAAAACTGCTTCACTAAATCTCGTATACGTATACGGTTGTTTCATTTCCTTAAATCTCTCTGTTCTATACACCTTGACTGCGTTTTTTCCTGCTACCGAGATAGTAAATTGTCACACACAGCGCAAGAAAGGTTAATCTCAATTTTAGATAAAATAAAATTAAAATTAAAATCTTTTCACGCCAATGTAGTTTGTGTAGTTCATTCTTTCGACCTAAATAGTGACATTTGGTGTTTGAATTTTAAAAATTGAATTGTGTAAATGGCTTTTCAATAATAAAATCGTTCAAAAATTGAAATTGTTGACATCTTATCCGTTAGAAATGATAAGTGTCCCCGCTTTTCTGCATTTTCAAAGTTTTAGCTCGAAAGAATGACCAGATAATAGAGACATGTCAAAATTTAGCTTCACGATTAACTGAGTACTAGCCTAAAAAATGAACTGCACCTACTAAATTGGCGTGAAATGATTAGAGACATGTGCCAAAGCTATTTGCATTTTCAAAGCGAAAGCATGTTCCAAGCAACTTTTCACGCTTAAAAGTGAGTACAACTCTTGCTTATTTTCAAGCTAAATTTTCGCCGAAATAAATTACACGTCAAAATTTGCATGAAAATTTAACGTGAAATCGAAAACAGTACTAAGCTTTAGATGGCTTAGCTCAGGAAGATTTTTGCAAAGATTTCTAAATCTTTTGCCTGAAATTATTGCATTTTTGGACACATTGAAGAAAAACATGAACAATTGGAAAATCCAGTATGGGTAAAGATATAAGCATTTCTTACAGATTTTATGGGCCGTTACAATTTGCTTAATTTACAATTAGAAGGAAAAGGAAAATATTGTTGACTTGTTGAGTTCGGTAAATGTTTTTTAAGTAAAATAAAAACCTTTTGCTTCACAATTAAATGGGCAAAATTTTTAAATATTTTCCATATTGTGAAAAAGATATTAAACTTACTGGTGAATCTAGCTGAAAGCTGAAAGACATTCTTCAGTTCGGGAAAGAGTCCAGGGCCTTCGATGGCCGCTTGGACTGATTTTTTTTCTCCTGCCCCATTTATCTGGTAGCACTATGTACCAATAGGTCCATGTGTGGCCTTGTGCCAACTGGTACAACCTAACCTAACCTACTGGTGCATGTAATATTGAAATGTTTTGTCCTGAACTGGAAAATTTTAAACAAGGATTCGAGACACGATTTGCAAATCTCAATAACCTTCAACCGATTTTTGAATTTATTTCATTTCCTTTTAGAGAATTCGATAACGAGGATATTTCATCAAATCTAGATCATACTTTACAATTGAATTTATCGAATCTAGAGTTAGAAATTTTAACCATGGCACGCGCAAATGAAAATTATTTTTTTATTTTATTACCATAAAAATATCCATTATTGAGATTGGTGGCAATGAGGATATTTGCATTTTTATCGATGTGAAGCAACATTTTCTCAAATGAAAATAATCGAATCGCTACTTAGGAGTTCTCTGACTAATGACCACTTAACGGCATCTATTTGATTGTGCTTCAGTGCTTACAAGCCTAACTCTACAATACTTTTTGATGAAATGGAGAGTCACTCATATACATCAAAAATTAATCCAAAATATTTATTAATAAAGTACATTGCACAAAGTAGTAATACAATGTATTTAATATATTAATATCAATAAAGACCTTAATTTAATTTTTATTTGTTTTTAATTTAACCCATTTTTCGAAGTCGATCGCGCATAAATTAAAAAAAATTAATGTCGATCATACCAGTGTTAGGTTTGCCCACCCCTGCAGTAGAGTATTTAATTTTCAAGTATTACTAACGCAAAAATGACCAAAATTTTGAAAGAAAGTTTATGGGAATCAGGATAGAGCGAGTGTTTGATTTAATTTCTAATTATATTTATGAGAGAAAATATATTTAGAAGAACCAAGACAGCACATTTTACTAATTTAAAATAAGGGGCATTTCACGTGAAGCGGACAACGAAAAAAAGTAGTGGCTCTGGATTTCGTTCAAATTGTGCATACCGGTTTTTATTGTCAAACGACAACAACAGTCTAATTATTTTCATAAATTTACAGAACCATAATAGCAAACCGTTCATGTACTCACGCCCAGGGTTTACACTTTACTAAATTTGAAGAAGGTTTACTTCATTTCTATTTTGAAAATAATAGCTACTTCACTACTTCAGTTTCTTCGGATTCTAGTCCATGTTCGCTTCAAATCGAATCAGAGAGAGTTTGTTTTTCTTTTTCAAATTTTTTTTTTCCTGCACCGAGTTTCGACAGCAACACTTTTCTAGTCTAATGGTGTTTCAATGCAACGAACAACTTACTGCAAGTCACTAACGCTAGGCTTAACTAAAAAATAATACTGTTTGGGAAAGAAATGGTCAAGACTGCAAATATCATTATGTTTTGTGTATAAAAGTTATATTATGCCTTAATTTATTTAATTTATTGTTTAAATAACTTTTAATTTGAGTTTTTGACGTTGTTTTACTGAATATTTTTTCCGTTATCGTCAAAATTATGTTTACGTAGTTTATATGAAAAATAAATTAATGCTTTACATTAAGTGACCCCAATCATTCATCTATTTCATTTATTTCTACTTCAATTTATTTTCAACTTCTACTTCAAATTATGTCCACAAAGTGCGAGCCCTGCTAACGGCAGCATAAAGTACCCAGCAAGCAATTTAGAAAGCGTTTCCTAAAAACGATAGTTTCTCGACAACCAACAGACATATCCCTTATACGAAACCGAGCCTGTTCGCAAATATATCAAAAACAATAATTTTCCTTACGATTAGCGACAAATAATAATAATGCATGCCATGTGTATGTACCCTATGGCCCAAGCAACCAACTCATTAACAGGTAACATTACCAAGATTTTTTCCCTAGTTTGCTTGTCGCGCTATGCCGAACAATTTGTCTATGCTGAAAAATGTTCTAATGCTACGATGTTTTATGTTCAACTTTAGCAGCCTATTTGCTTCATTCTTCCTGTCCTTCAAATTTACTCTACCATGCGTAAATAATTTTAGCTCATTTTCAAATCGCAAAAGCTTATATATTTGAAATCGTTAAAACTATCGCGAATAATTCATAAAAGTGTGTAGGTGATATATACTCGCTAAAACTGCATGTTTT
This sequence comes from Nemotelus pantherinus, assembly GCA_963978885.1. Classification (NCBI taxonomy): domain Eukaryota; kingdom Metazoa; phylum Arthropoda; class Insecta; order Diptera; family Stratiomyidae; genus Nemotelus; species Nemotelus pantherinus. Next base: position 49,894,192 of record OZ022263.1, on the reverse strand, counting down.
CTAACCCATTATTACAGGCCGCCTCCATTAGCAATTTTCCATGGCATAACATTTAAAATTGCTAATGGAGGCGGCCTATGGCATGCAATATTTGATGGCATGTCATATATGGTAGGCAATATGGTATGCCATTTGCTTGGCCATTTGCCTGGCAATATTTTGACAGTTCTTGATTTTCAGAATGACGTTGAAAATTGGTCATGCTCCGTTTCTTAAAATTCATAGCGATTTCAAGATCTCGTTCACCAATCAAAATAGTCTACAGAATTTGAAATTGTGGCAAATTGCGAAACAATTTGACCTGCTCATACAAAAAGTTATATATCCTACACGTGAAGTATTCATCAGCAGCAGAATGTCTTCACCCTACACTTAAAATAAATCCTTAAAAGTATTCAACGCTCAGATACAGCGCACGTGGCATTCCGCTCAGATGCATTTTCGGAATGATATTGCATTCCGATGCATGTTGTTTGGTGGATGGCCACCAAACTGTTCGACGAAGTGAACAGCGGCCGCTAGAAGCCACGATATTAGAAATTTCCCTTTTGGACACGCCCTATTGAAAACAAATCACAATCTATGTGTTTGTAAACCAGATCGCCGCTCAAATTTCTATGGTTACACGAGATCGGGATTTCAAACCGGTTTTAATCCGATCTTCGTGTAGCCATACAGTTTGATCCGGCACACATACATATGAACGCTTCGTACAAAACCGGTATTCGCAAATCAAGCTCCTGAAGAGCTTCCGTGCACGTACACAGTCTGCGCACACATACATGGAAATCGGGCTAAAGCTCACGAATTACGGTATATTCCCAATCCCGAATTGGGAAGTCGTGTAAAAACGCTCAATGAAAGTTCATTATAAACACCAAATTTAACTTCACAGCTTAAATGATGTGCCAGTTAAAGAGCATACATATAACGTTACGCATTTCTGCATTTTCATTGTTATTCTAGCCGTGGAGTGCAATCAGGATTTCTAGTGAAACTTTGTTACCATTTGGGCTGATCTGTAGAAGTAGGAATAAACAGTTTATTTGAAAATGGGTCGTCGAGCAACAATTGAAGAGCGTGAGCTCATTGTTGAACATTAAAGCAAGGAAAAACTCGGAAAGATGTAGCGAAAATAACGTGCGAATCAACGTTTACAGTCCAGCACATAATTGAACGGTTTGTTCATGAAAATCGCATTGAAAATAAGGGTAGAACAGCGTGCAATAAAATATTTTCTCCTTCCGATTCTCGCTGGATTGAAGAACAGGTGAAAAAACCCCGATCTGAGCGCACCGACACTAGCGCAGGAAGCGGAAAAAACTTTTCATAAAAAGTGTAACGCAGAAACCGTAAGAAAAATCTGAAGGGATGCGAATTTTAACGGAAGAGTACCCAGAGAAAACCCTATATTAGAGCTTAAAATAAGGCAAGAAGAATGGACTTTGCTCGTGAACATTTAATGAAAGGTGTAACGTTCTGGGATAGCGTTCTTTTTGCTGATGAGAGCAAATTTAACCTTTTTGGAAGCGATGGAAGGGGTTATGTGTGGAGACAACCATATCATAGCAAAAGACCTAATAATTAGCACTGGAAGTACGTGATTGATTGATGGAAAAATTGGCAGGGAGTAAAGGATTTACCATCAGCTGGCACCTAAGAAGAACCAAAACCAAAATAAGTTCACTTTATCATATGCAAAAGTGAGAAAAGCATACTCTCAAATGACAGGTGAGAGTGTATATATCCGTGTTAGCTGATAGGTGAGAGGGTTTTGGTGTGCGTATAATCCCATCAAGAAAAAGTAAGCGCAACGAACATTCGCTGGCAAAAAACGAAATCGTGTGTGTTGCATTGCATAAAAGTGTCGGAGATATTCTTTTTACTCTTATCATTTACCATTTTTATACTCAGCATAGGTTTTCAGCAAATCAATATTGCATAAATTGTCATTTTTTAAAATAGTCGCTTTGGCAAAGCACATGTATATTGCCTAGCGGGAATGGGAAACGTATCTGATCGTATAAAAGGGGCGTGTCTTATCTTGGCGGGGTATTTTCTGTCTTATCTCAACTTGGACTTGGATATTGCTATCTACTTCTCTCAAGCAGTGGGGAAATATCGTAAATTGTATCGCAAATAATGTGCTTTCCGAGCTATATAAAGTATTTAAGCTATGACCATATACTGAACTTCAATCACGGAATTTATGCAGTACAGTAAAACACAGCGGTGGCCACGTGATAGTGTGGGGGTGCATGGCATCTTCCGGAGTGCGAAACTTGGTGTTCATTGCGGGGAACCTGGACAAATTCCAGTATTTGAATATCTTGATGGATAATCTACTATATAGTGTGGAAAAGTTACACACCAAGGACAATTTTCGGTTTTATGAGGACAACGACCCCAAGCACACGTCTGATCTAGTACAAACGTGGTTGATTTGGAAATGCTCAAACAATATTAAAACGCCAGATTTAAATGTTATCGAACAACTATGGTCAAAACTAGAAGATGGCATCAAAAAGCATCCGATAAGCAGTAAGAACGACCTTAAATTGGCAGTTCAACAAAAATGGGAGGCCATTTCACCAGGGTACACCAGAAAGTCGGTGCACTCAATGCCAGATCGCCTCAAAGTGGTATTGAAATAATCAAGATATCCAACTAAATATTTAGTAAATTTTTGAATAACAAAGCAAAGGACATTTTTGAGAGAACATAATTTAAGCTGTGAGATGATATTTGGTGTTCATAATGTACTTTAATGTTTTTGTGCTGATTGGAGTATTTTTTCATAGTTTTTTTTTTCATTGGAAATCATAAATAAAACAACAAACTGAAATATTTTGTTTGTTTCAAGAAAAGGATTTTCCATTTTCTTGGAGTTTTTAAGGGTTTTTCTCGTAAAAAGTGCTCACATCATTTAAGCTGTGAGCCACTGTAGCATGCTTCAAAGAATATATTGTAGTTTCTATAAGTAAGTATTTTGATTGCTATAGAAGCGGAGAAAGAACAATTTAAGATACAAAATTCAAACTGAAACAAGATTTCGCTAACAAAATCTGAGTATTTTTTTTGAATAGATCAAAACGAAAGAAAACAAAAAATGAAGTTTATAGAAAATAAACTTATTCCTACGTTTAATTACACAACTTAACGATTAGTAAACGATGTAATGAAATATATGATTGAAATACAGACTGAGGACAACAAAAACGAAACGATGAGTAGATATAACAAATCAGAGAACTTATGAATAAGGTTGTCAAAAAATACAAAAATTAGCTTAAATTGAAACCAGTGATATCAGGCGTGTGAGATCCTTGTTTTGAATCTTGTAACGGACGGTGGACTGGGCACCGAGCTTAGAGTCAACCTAGTTCTGAGTAGGGACTTGAATCAAAGCAGTGGCACATTGAGGCGTACAGCTTACCATTTCACTCTCGTAAAATTTCCCAATATGAAAATTGAGTCCCTATCATCTCTACTCCGCAAAATCGTAATTGGAAGTGAGACAACTTGGTTTTATTTTACTTGTTGAGGTGCAGGCTATTTTTCTTTCGAGCAGGTAACTATAAGCCAAAAAATACGGTCATTGCTCGATAGCTGGCTGCATTGTAGCGCTGATCTCTAAAACGAACCCTTCTATCGATGACAAAGATCGTGGTGACCTAGAAAATAAAGCAGTTAGAGTGAAGATACTTTCAGAGACCTTGATTGTTATCTAGAGTTCACCGAAATTATCACCTCTTATCTAGAGTTCACCGAAATTGCTTCCAAAGTATTCTCTGGATTGAGGCGAGTGGATCGCAAGTAATGGGGCTGCGTAAATGCTCGAAAAGCTGTGAAAGTGCAGCAACGAGCTAAATTTGCATTCGGCATTAGTCATCTCTATACCAAATGCCATGGATATTTAAATGAAGATGAGTGGAGTACCTCAAGCAAGACAACCATCAAAAATTCTACCTTTTTCCAAAGGGAGCGGAGGTAAATAAGTGGGAAGTTAGTTTCTCAGAAAAAAAACTAATAGTTCCCTCAGTAGATTTTTAGAGCGAGCTGAAGATTTCCATGAGGCAAAAGCAGTTACTTTTAGTGACTCTTACTACTCATCACTGGATCTTTTTGAAAAGCGTTCCCTCATTTGATTTCGGAGGAAATCAAGAGGCTGCTAAAACTTTGTCTGGTTTGATAAATAATAAGCTACGTGCTGAAGTTCTTCCACCAGTTTGTGATGAGAAGATACGTCGTGGACCTAAGGGAGAAGATACGATACTGGAGAAGATACGTCGTAGACCTAAGGGCCAGTACGAATGAACAAGGGTCTACGTAGCATTGAAGGTGTGCTTTTTCAGACTCAATATTTCTTGATTCAATATCATCGGCACCAGGTGCGGTTTCTCCCCTTAGCTCCTCCTTTTTAGCCCATGTTACGAAACTTTAACACAAAAAATCTCAAAGAAATATGATTCAATATGAACAGATTTTTCAGCGAAAGATGATGGTTAAGGGGTTATTCTACTGTTAAACGGGTAAAAAGCAGTATAATTTTAAAAGTGTTGTAAAAAAAACTATTAAAGATATCAATTTGAAATTTCGCATACATCTTTATTAAAAAAAAAGTATAAAATCGCATAGTTGAATTTTTCAAAAAAACAAAATGGCGGCTTCTGTATGCAATTGATGGAGCGCGCGCTGACGGCCAGAGTTGATTGCGCCGCACATTGCACAGGTCGTCCAGGTGATCTGCAATCAATTTAACGATGAAATTCTATTAGTTTAGCTAAAAACACACAAAGTGAACCTAAATTGAGCCATAAATATTAAATTTTCGCGATTTGACAGGTGTTGGAAAATAGCATGCTCGATTTTGGACGTTTTTTTCGATAAAAAAAAGTGCTCCCAAATAACCAAATTTCAATTTTTATGGCTCAATTTAGGTTCACTTTGTGTGTTTGTAGCTAAACTAATAGAATTTTATCGTTAAATTGATTGCAGATCACCTGGACGACCTGGGCAATGTGCCGCGCAATCGACTCTGGCCGTCAGCGCGCGCTCCATCAATTGCATACAGAAGCCGCCATTTTGTTTTTTTTGATAAATTCAACTATGCAATTTTATTCTTTTTTTGTTAATAAAGATGTATGCAAAATTTCAAATTGATATCTCTAATAGTTTTTTTTTACAAAACTTTTAAAATGATACCGCTTTTTACCCGTTTAACAGTAGAATAACCCCTTAAATCGCGAAATCTTTTTAAGTTTCTTTGTTTATTCCTAGGGGGACTCTACAGGACAATATGGATCGTGATATTTGAATCGCGATACAAAGTATTGACCGTGTAAGATGCCGTATTGATTGATCGCAATACGAATCGCGAAAATATCCGGATATTTTGAGATCTATCAATCAATGCAGTTGGATTGCGATAAATATTGAACGTGCAGTCACGCCGTCAATAAATTTTTGTCAGTATTCAGAGAGGAAAACATTTTAAGCACCATCAGTATAGTTGACGAAGTGTGTAGTGGCAGAACCACAAACTATGGGTCAAGTTAATTTCCAAGAATTTATTCTACTGTGGGAGATCTTTTCAGAGCTGTAGAATGTTAATGAAAAGTTCTATATGAACAAAGTGAAAAAAGAAAATCATTGGAAAAGTGGTTAATACCTTATAAAAGAATTAATTTGGACGCTACTGTGGATGATCTGTGGAAAAAATTGAACTCTTTACGGTCAAATTCTAGAAAACAACTAGAAAAAATGTATGTTTCGAAACGGTCCGAAACATGTATTGAAGATATGTACAAAGACAAGTCATGGGTATTTAGCATTCCGTCCTTTTTCTAGAATACAGAACAGCCAATCAGTGCTGTAAGTTTTACTTCTTCACAGTATGCAATCAAACAAAAACCACTAATTTCAAACACGAAGTTTTTCAGCTGATTTAGTTTCATTCATTAGTTTATTATATAGTTACTTATTATTTATTTTCTGTTTGTTTATTTTAAATTAATTAAACTCTTATTTTGTAAAATAAAATTTGAATTATCATTGCTTTGAATCAAACTCAGTATAATAATAGGAGCGAAAATTGTCTCGAATGGCTTTCACTTCAATAGAAGCATTTCTATTTAATGTTGGTTGAAGTCCTGACAAATAATTGGCAGTTTCACCAGAACCGACATAAACTTGAGGTATTTTTTTAATGAGATAATTGTGAATGTTGCTAAAGGCTGCTTCTATATTCGCCGCTTTTTCGGGGCTATGTGTCCCTATCTAGCATAACTATGTGACGTTTCTGGGACCTTAACAGCTCGCCACAATGTCATCATCGATTCTCAAAAGATCATCAAATCTATTGAGAACACTGATGTTAATATATAGCTTCCAGAGTTTGCACATTGTGATTGTTGCTTGGAATCTTTGCCAATTACCGGTTTCCCCTCTTAGCTGGTAATTTGTGAGAAAGCTCCGCAATGTAACAAAAACCATTTGAATTAAATCAAAGTATAAGTGTAAAAAATATAAATGAAGCTTAATTAACACAATAAAGTAATCGATTTTTTTTTACCTTTATGTGGGTTTCTAGCACATGTAATATTGCAGTGCAGGTATCAATTAAATATGGTCAATCGGCTGTGGGGACATAATGGTCGAAAATCTAAGATTTTGGAAAGATCTTCCAAGCTAGTTTTTCTTTCGCTGATATACAGTTTATCATTTTTGTGTCCTGCTTCGATATATATGAGGACAAAATTTTCAGTAGATTATCGAAATATTCGTCAGACATTTTCAAAGTAATTTTCGGAGACTTCATTTTCTTTGTTTAGGCGTATCTCGTCCAAAAAATTTAAATCACAACATTTTTTTCATGATTCTGAAACCACTTTTTCATCCATTGCTTTCGCTTCACCCTTTTTTTTTAACCGATAGCTAATATAATTGCAACGCACGCTTTTGTTTTGTGTATACCACTCATTCGCAAACGTCTACACCAAACGAGATTATTTGTGTTAATGCATCAATATTTACTTGAGTATCACGATCCAAATATCACGATCCATATTGATCGTGCACCCCCTTACAGTGATGAGTATTTTAAATCTAAGTAAGTTAAATCTAAGAGTATTTTAAATCAAACGTCTATATGCATGAAATCATTATTTTTTTACATTTCATTTCATTATATTCCCTACAAGAGAGCTTAAATGTAAGCAATGTATTCGCACTCTGTTGATTTTCGAGTTTTAGTGTATCCAGAATCTCGAACCATTCAAATAAATATCATTTAAATACTCAGTATTTACCTTATCGGCATCAATGCTATTTATCCTCATATGATTTCATAGAATCAAAGGATAAATAGGATATGCCGCCATATCCACGTACCTACATAAACACAGGCATCGGGCTGTGGCAATGAAACTGCGATTTCAGCAAGTACCTACATTTAAATGAAATGAAATCACTATTCGATTTGTGCAGTTCATGTTCAATAAGCATTTTCCAAATGTATACCGTGTTGTACTCGTGCTTTCTCCGAAAAAAGAGAGTCGAAATCTGCCCACCATACAGGAAAAAAATTTAAAAAATCTGTCGAGTGTGCAAAATGACTGTTTGGACCGTTGTAAAAAGTTTTTCTACATTTTGTTTTTGTCACTTGACAAAGTTTATTACTTCAGGTGTAGTTTTTTGTTATTTTCGAGTATTTTCCCGATTGCTGCTTGTTACTGAGAGTCATTTTGATTGTTCGTGGAAAATGAATACAAACGTTACTGTCAATTTGACTGTTTCTGGATGGAGCATTTTTTTTATTTGATGAATTAAATGCATTTAATTTGAGATGAGATACGGTAAAGCAGTGCTCTGTGGCGGCATCTAGTTTGATTGTGGTGGATTGATCGTGGTATAGTAATGCAGGGGCTATTACTAGCTCTTGAACCTTTCCTTGCAAATTCATCGGCTTTTTCGTTGTCTTTGGCCCCACTATGCCCTGGCACCCACATAATTCGGATACGAATATGCCTTGCCTTGCCATTGACTCTGCAAGCGTTAATAGTTTTTGAAGAAGATCTGTAAGACGCAAGAGCGAGAATGGTTGATGTTCCCGCTAATAGACTAAACTGCCATGTGTATAGCATATACTTCAAACTGAAAGACAGTAGCCTGGTCCGATAGTCAGCACCACAGGTTAAGGCTCAAATCCGCAGACAACACAACCCAGCCAACTTCTCTGTCCGTCTTTGGCCCATACGTGTAAATCCAGACGCCACCATCAGCGGTAGCTGCTTTTTTCTGCCAGTCTGTTCTTGTTCGTATGTTGACCTGGAAATCCCTGCCAAGATTTATTATTTTGCTCATGTGGTTCGTGTCTTCCGCAACGAGCCCAAATCTTCTGCGGCATTCTGTAAGAATACCGCTACTGATTTAAATCAATCCACATTAACGCGTACAGCCGCCAAGCTTGCGCTTCTAAAGATGAATCGATCCAGGGGCATAATTCCAAGAATTATTCCCACCCCAGCCTTTGGGACGGTTCCTGATATTGGTTTTACTCTCCGCTGCCTTCCATCGCGCGATCGCTCCATACACCAAAATCGCCTCGCTACACATGCGAATATGTAGTAGGCCGCCCTAGTTTTACGACCCCAAGTATTGGAGATGGAGATCGGCACGCAAAAAGTGCTGAGCAAACCTTACTTATTCTATGCTTCATGTTAGCCCCCCAGTTCAGTTTCAACAAGTTCCAATGCTATTCCGTTGAGAAAAACATTGCTAAATTATGGAAGAAGTCAAAAAGCTACAGAAACAGTTCGAAAGTGGTCGGAAGACAATATTCTTCGATTCAAAGAGCTGTGAACAATTTCAAATTGACAGGAGAGATCTCCTCAAAAATCCGTTCTGATCGTCCATCAAAGTTGTGCTGAAGAGAAAAGTGAAATATTTTGACATTGGTAAAAAAAAATACCGCAACTGACTGCAAGGAAATAGCATCATAAATTAAGAAAAAGTTTAAGAAACAAATTTGCTCTGATACGATCAGGAAAATTGTCAAAAAGGCTGGGTACTATGGACGAGTTGTACGGCGACAACCATTCATTTCGCCGATTAATCCAAAAAACGGCGATTGCTTTGCCAGGCAATAATCAAAAGAACTTGAAGTGTTTTAGACCAATGCGCTTTTCCATGCGCAAATCCTGCATTTTTGGGATAAAAAAACATAAAATAGTATGAAGAAAATCAGGGACATCATTCCGAAAAGAACATTTTGCTACTCACTGTAAGAGACGGTTGAATAATGTTATGGGAGTGCATGGCGGCTACAGACGTTGGTAACCTAGAGTTTATTGAGCTGATAATTAGCCCAATTAAAAAATAATTTAGATCATAGTGTTCGAAACCTCAGCTGACTCAACGACTATTACTTCAGCAAGATAATGGTCACAAGCATATAGCCGTAATTGTGAGGATCTGGTTGCTTTATAATGCTCCTAAACAGTTACATACGCCACCACAATCTCTAAATCTTAATCCCATTGAGCATTTATTGTACTCACTCGAGAAAAGAATTCGACATCAATAATCAGCAAAGTAATGTTAAAAAATATTCTCACAGAAAAGTGGGAGAAAAAGTTATCAGCCATGCCTAATAGACTACGGGAAGTAATTAAGAATCAATGATACCTTACAAGTTATTAATTGGCTACATATTTTAATTATAAGTTATTTAAAACTTTTATTATATGTGAACGCAGATATTTTCTGCCATTATATTGTATGTTTGTTGTGAAAAGTATTATATTCTTAAAAACTGTTAAGGAAAAAGAAATAAAATTCTGCTTGTAGATAGTCATTTTAGTCCAGTCAAAACAAGTTTTAGCCTCCGGAAAATGCCGAAAGTTTTGAAACTTCGCATATTGATTTATACGCACTTAGGGATGAATACACCAAAAGTCCTTATAAATATGAGGCGAGCTTTAGCGGCAATTAGCGAAGACAAAGCACTTTTTTGGTTTTTCGTTAATACCTCGAGAACCGTTGGTCGAAGGTACAAATTGTCTCTAAACATAATTAAAGCATATTAAATTGGCAACAAAAATGTTTCGCGACATTTTTCTCCGCTAAAGATAGCATTTTTTGAAAAACCACGCTAGCGCGGTGCAATATCACATTTCTAATAATATTTGACAATGGTTTACTTACATTTTTGGATACCAAGGATAATTGAGAAAATTAACTTCACAGCTTTGTGTAAAAATAAAGACATGATGTATGTTAAACAGTGAAATACACAGAAAACTCAACCAAAACTTGATTGCCTCTTTGTAGAAGGCCTGCAATCTGCTCATATTGGTCAGCTTCCGCACTTGTTGCCTGAAACCCAGTAATAAGAGGTAACTATGCATGAGATGATGGTGTAAGAGAACCAATATACAGATCAGAACATGACAACCGATTTATGTATACCATTGCAAGGCAAATTAATAACAAAAAAATTACAAGTGTGCAATCTCATTTGACTTCTGGTTAAGCATCCAGCAAGCATAGTGTTTTGATCTTCATGTATCAAATGCTCAGTGTTTGTTGTTTGCACTGAATGGTCTATTTCTTCAAGGTTTATGACACCGGGATCGTCAGGCTCATCAAAGTCTTGTTCGAAGTTGGAAACAACACCATTTAAGCATTCGCCATTGCAGATGTGACAAATGCTAGTCCATATTATTCCTGCCTTTTGACAGTCACATTTGTTCCCATATCAAACTGTACATTTGCAAAAAATGAGGTTGAGGACAGCTTCAGGTGCTGCTGGATCTTCTATTGTGCTGTGAGCAATTGAAATGCATTTTCTTTTTTTATTAACATTATCTGCTTTTTTCGTGATCATTGTCTCCAGATAAACTTGTAGAGTTGGGGGCACACAAGAAGCTGCTCCTTTTAAAAAGCTGTTGCCCGGAGGGTATACAGTTGTATCATATAAAATTTTCTGAATATCTTGCCTTATTATTGTTACTGCTGCTTGTACGATTCCAAGTCGCTCATCACTTTAATCTGCTTTTCTGTCATCATACCATGACTTCAAAATTTTGAATCCAACATCACTGAAAAAGATGGTTGCATCCCTCCATCCAACACCCACAGCAATTATAATTCGCTCTCTATATTTTTCTTTAAGTTTGCTTTTAATTGTATCATTTGAAGGAACATCCCCAGATACTGTAGAACGTAATTTTTGAAACGAAAGTTGGCATTCCTTACAACTCTCAATGAGGGAGTAAATTTCTTCCACAGCTTTTATAATGTAATCTACCTCAGGGCGTCCACGTTTTGTACCCTCTCCTGGAGGCTTGTGGAACACAATTTGTTGGCAGCAGTCCAGATGCTACACTCCGTCAGCAGCGACAAGGTCGCTAGTGCCAGACAGACGCAGCTTAACTTCTTGTGCCTTTTCATCATTTTTCGTGTGTGCAGCATTCAATACAGTCGTAACCATCTCCTTACTCTTCGACAATAGAATGCATCTCTGCGGGCTTTAATAGTTTTTTTTTTTTAATTTTTTTTTATAAATACTCTTCATCAATAACATCTCTACAGAAGAAACATTTTGTTTTGAATTCAAATAATGTTTTCACAGACGACCTTGTTTGAAGCAAAGAGCAAAGTGCTGATGAAGACGGGTCTGCAGCAGACTGCTGGTTCAAGAAAGCCTTCATAGACTCATCCCGCGTGTACAATTTACGGCACTCATTGTGTAATATAATTTTCTCAATACCAAAAAACTTAAAACTCAAATTATCTTTTCTTTGCTCACTAGCTAGTAGTAATGATCTGATTCCCTTCAAACCAACAGCTGTTACACTAGATAGTGAACCAAGAAATTGGTCGCACAACAAAAAGTTTTTTTCCATTTCATACGTCAATTATTTAAATACGTCATACGTCTACTATGCAAAACACTAGCCACTGGCCGAACAAAAAATGGTAAGAACGCACGCAAAATAATAAAGAAACGAATTACCGCACATCACACTCACGCCGCGACTCAGAAGCAAGAAAAGGTAGTTGGATGGAGAGAATATAACAGAAATGACGCGCTCCTCGACAGTTTTAGAAAAAACGCTATCTTTAGCGCCTTATAACTCGGGAGCCATGGCAAATATAAGAAAAATGTGTAGTGTCAATTTTTCTGCAAATTTTATAAGCTTAATTATATGTAGAGTTAACTTGTGCCTCCGACCATCGGTTCTCGAGATATTGACGAAATACCAAAAAAATGCCCTGTTTTCGCTAATTGCCGCTAGAGCTCGCTTCATATTAATGAGGACTTTTGGTATATTCATCCATAGGTACGTATAAATCAATATACAGAGTTTCAAAACTTTCGGATTTTTCCGGAAATCGGGTCATGTTTTGAAATTTTTCGACTGGACTATTTACGCAGCCAATAAATGTATTAAACAAAAACTGCAAACAATTTATCTCGAATTGGAATTTTTTTTGCGGGATGATTAAAATTGAACAACTTTTTATTTACATTAAAAATTTTAATCTACATTGAAAATTCTATTTTGACAAAGTGGTTTCGAAAGTATGCACTGATTCTCATTACAATTTAACTGAACGCAAACGAAAGCATATTTTTTCGATAATAATATTGTTTTAAATAATTCTTTTAAATAATTATGTCTAACGCTAAGATGTCAATTTGTTTTCGTGATTGTGTTGACACTGTTACTATTTCCCTCCTTGAATATACCTTAATTTAACAGTTTAGCTAGAAAAACAAGAAATAAATGAGTTTTTTTTTCAATCCAATACTAACATAATTGTCGGTTTTAATAGACGAGCAGATTAATTGATGCATACAAACTGTTCAGCACGAAATCGACTAGTGCTCTCTGCAATGAGGAATTTCAAACTAAATCGTTTAAAGTGCTGAATAAATAAACAGCCATTTCGTGGAACAATTCTTCTAGCTCTAATCGATATATTCGAGGACTAGGACCGGAAAGTTACCGCAGCAGCAGCAGTAGCAGTTACGTATACCACTTCTATTGAATTTCGACTGCAGTCATTCCTGCTGAGTCTCGAGTACCGCCCGATTCTAGTCTCTATCCGCTCCTATCGAAATCCATATAATTTACATTGTAACAAGTTTATCGATCAAATACCGCCCTCCGCATGCTTCACACAGAACTACATCGTTGCATGCTGTTGCCCATCACAAAAATGGGTTCGCCAACGATGGGGCGCTGATTTCGGAAAGACACTCCACCACCCTTCGTTCGAGCGACTGAACATGTGTGCAAGGATGGCCTATTAATATATGTATGTATGTCGTTACGAAATCGTTACGTGGCAGCTGAAGGCTCATCGGCTCGCACGGAAGTTTGAATGAAAAATCGGAAAATGAAGGACCACGTACGGTTCATCGTTTGCCTACTAAATCCGCGTATCGAATCCGACCAACTCCTCGAGCTGCATTAAAATATCGTAATTGCTTTCATCAGCCCCGTGGTAGTCTCAGTGGATTTATGTAGCTGGCTTTGTATTTGGTTCATCAGTTCATGCGATAGCAGGTATGAATATAGGACGGAACTAAATCGCATGTTAAAAAGACGATTGACGCAGGATTCTCGAAAGAAAAAATAATTGATTCCATGAAAATAATTGATCCCATAGAGTTGTTCGTTTCTTGAGAGTTATATCTTTGTTTGAAATCTGATTGGGTTCAATTGTCGTTTTCGAAATAATCGAATGGATAAATTAAGCTTCGTGTTGAAATAAGACACCCTTCTGAGCCTTGAAGAGTCATTGTTTGTTTGACAGTCTCATTGAAATGCATTTGCCAGTTCGTGGTAAAAGAATTTCCCAATCATCGTTTTCTCTAAGCCTCTTGATCTAGGCTAATCCGCATCAGTCACGCACTTGTCGCAGTGTTCCTCCGCATAGCTGTTGGAGCTAGTCGGTTGTAAGAAGACTCTGGATTTCCCCCCACATGGCCCTGCCAGAGCCCATTGACGAATACGGACTGATTACCAGCTCCAGCTCTATTTCGATTACATTACAGAGGAAATTCGATTAGCCGAGCTGGTGATGCCAACGATGCCACCGGAATCGTATCCGATATTCATTGTAGCTGCTTGTTCAGTTGACCACTGCCACCACCACCACTTTCCTGGCCACTAAAGCTCACTTCACCCGGACAATTAATTCCGGGATCCTGCCAATTCGTAAATTTGAATGCACTACTTGAATGCACTGCCGCCACCTCTCGGCCAGGTCACTGATGTTATTTTGGATTTCAATCCAGATCGTATCAGATAGCAGAACTGTGAGTGGAAAGTGACAGTGTGTGGTACTCCTTCTCAGTACACTGTGCACGTATGTTTATCGGTTGTTCATCCCATTCTATTCATTGCTCAGCTACCGATGACCGTATCATTCCAAGGATCATCCTTGTTTCAAAGGATTTACACCGCCAGCAACAGCAGTTTTGGTTTGTACATTGCATAACGTTTGTCAACGGGGCGAGGTGTCAGATTTGCGTATTATCCGTTCATGGGAACATGAGCTCGAGGGTGTTGGTGTTGGGGCCAATCCTGAAGGACAAAAGAGGCAAATAGTGGGTTTCATGGAATATCCTGCATTATGCATTGCATAAAATGAATTAACTGACCAAATACAGGCCCGGATAGGATTCCAATTGGCACGCATAAATACCATTATTTTGATTTCGACTTGTGACAGAACATTCCATTTAAGGGATGAATTCGATCCCGAATCGTGCCGGTTATTTTTTATGTGAAGTTGTATTTGACGAATTCTGAAAATTTTGTAGAAAGCTAGAAAAGCTCTTGCTTTAATTACAAATGTGTAAGGAAACGCTCCTAAGTGAAACTATTTTTGCAAAAAACAAATATTTTTATTTATTTATTTATATTTGTTCACAAAACAATGTTATATGCTTGAAACATGGAAAATATATATAAAACTAATACAAAAAATAAATAAATTAAATTGAAATAAAAACGGACAAAATATACAAAAAAATGGATTATAAGTGAGAGAGTTTCGGGAAGCTTGATTTGAAAGACGCTTTAGAAATCGAAAAGGAGAGGTACTGGTTCATTCTATTGAAAATCTTGCAGGATCTATTTACTGGTTCGTTTGCTGCAAATGCTGTGCTTTGTTCACATTTAGTAAGCTATCGTTGGAATTAATTACACGCTTGTCTTTTCATTAGTCAAAATTAACAACGTCTAAAATAACATGCTGAATAAGGTAGATACCATTAATGTTCTGGACACAAAGGTTAACAAGTCTAAGGCAAGATCTATATGGTGGTAAATTGCTGAAACCTGAATCTCTAAACTGGCTCAAATATTTACATGCTTTGGAAGGTACTCTATTGTATCGTGAATTGAAACGGAAATTTTCACCAACTACGATATCGAGGTCTAATATGTTACTGAAACATATTTGACCTCGATATCCTCCTACTGAAAGCAGATGAAGCAGTACGTAAAATGCGCCAAAAAATGCTAACAACATGACATTTAGTGATATTAAGTGGGAGCTTGTTTGTGCGCACCAATATGATCGGAAATTAAGTTTTGACGGAAAAAATGTGACGTCGGATGGTGAGTTGATAACGTAATACGATTTGAAGTTATCTGCATAAAATAAATGTTGTGTTTAAGATAAACCATCCGATATGTTTCAAACAAAAATATTAAAAGATGAGGGCCAAGATGACTTCCTTAAAGAGCATCAGAGTTTTCAAATCTCTTATTGACTTCCATACGGGTTTATAAAATGCAAACTACATAGGTTGCAGCGGCCAATTTCTGGTCTCGAGAATCCCGGGATTGATGGTTTCTAATCCCGGGCTTTTCAGGACCAGACATTTGCCGGGATTCCGGGGTCGGGAGTCAAGCAAAAAGTGCAAATAGAATCCAGATTTATGAGAAAGCAATTAACATGCAGGCTCACATTATAATGGGTGAAGAATAGAACAAAACAAACCGATGCAACAGTTAATAAAAGAATATATAAGTAGTGTATCGGTTACTTCGAATGATTCGAGGAAATTAATACTGGTGAATGCGTACACAGATTTACCAAAATCCTCAATAACAATCAAAAACAAGGTTGTGGGCTGTGCAAGCAGGATAAAGAAAATAATAAATCATGAGATAAGACAGGCTAGAACTAGAATCTCAGGTGAACGGTTCAGTTTGACGTTTGATGAGTGGAACTCGACTGCAAATATGCGCTATATAAATATTAACATCTACTTAGTAAATTCTTAGTGGAGCTTGGTGTGAGTAAGGATATCGATGACAGCTGGAAACTGCCTAGAGATATTAAAAGAACGTCTTACTGAATTTGGTATTTCTCGAGGAAACGACATTAGCCTCGTATATTAATCGGACCTACTTGGACTGTCTTGAAACTTCAAAGTAGGTTTTTGGTGCGACTGGATTAGCGTGGTTTAACCGAATAAAATTCAGCTAGTTCTACTAAAGTGAAGTACATCGCATCGGAACGTCACATATATGAATAGAACTCAAGTGGGCTTCGAATTTTTCAATCCTCAATCCCTCGAGCTGGATCTTTTAACGCCCAAGTCGATCCGATCCACTAAAATTTAATGATCGGATCGACTTATCTCAAATCAATCCGCTGTGGGTATACAACGCGGCTTGACTAATGCTACTCCACTTTGAAACCACGTTGTAGACGAGGCTATTGTTGCCATCGTAACTGATGAGCCAAACGTGATGCGAAAAGTAGGCAGAGTAGTTGATACAGAGCAACATATTTGTTTAGTGCATAGGATTTACTTGGCAGTTTGCTATGCTCTCTACAATAGAAGGTCCAGTTCAGATTAAAGAGTTATCGAGACAGCTGATAGTCTGGACGACGACCACGAAGATTTGAACGGTTCTGAATCAGCTTTCTACGTTGAACCCGGTCGCCTGGAAGACACGCTAGATCTGACAAAGGATTATGACATCAGCGCATGCACAAAGAAAGTTCGTAAAAAAATCTCCAACGCAAAATGATAACGATCTCTCTAAAATCCGAGCAAGGCAAAGAACTGTCTCTTTTACTGGATTGCGAAACAAGATGGATTAGTCTCTTGACAGTGGTCGAACGGTTCTCCATTTTGAAAAATGGTATACAAAAGGCATCAATAGACCTACAATATTCAGATCGATTAGAAGCAACTGAGTTTGATTCGATTATTTTTATTTTATTTTATTTTATTTCAAGCCAAGCAAGGCATATAACAAAAAATAATAACAAATCACTATTTGAATTAAATATAAGTTTTCTTAAACTACACTTTAACAAATTAGCATAAATAATTTTAAGTCCATATTTTAAACTTATATTTGGTGGTCAATTTGAGGAATTTATAAGGAAAAATGTTTTTTTCTTAAGATTTTAGAGCCTTGAATAAAGCATATTTGAAACTTGTCTTGGAAATAGATAAGGAATAGTAGTTGGAAAAATTGTTAAATATTTTGCAGCATCTATTAATGGGCTCCCTGTCTCCATGAACAGTACGATGCTGATGTTCATTGAGAAGACGTGTATACCTAGTACGTCTTACAGGGTAATTGAAAGTGATTTTATTCGAAAGATACTCAACGTTGATCAAGCCCCTAATTGCATCAAAAATGAAACATGAGCATAATACCGTTCTCCTCGAAGAAAGTGTCTCAAGGTTTGAAAGGCTTAATCTGTAATTATAAGATGGCAAACTTTCAAAATTGTGTGGGTTATATATATCTCTCAAAGCAAAAATGACAAACTGCTTTTGAATGGATTTCAATCTATCGCTATAACAGTTGAAAATGGGATTCCAAACGATGCAACCATATTCTAATATTGGGCGAACTAAGGATACGTAAAGAGATTTTGTAACCCATAAGTTCCTGAATTCTTTCGCACGTCTATTAATGAATGCTAATTGCTTGCTGGCTCTTGCTAGAACTTTGTCGTACTGAAGATTGAAGCGCAGCTTTTTATCTAGAACGACTCCGAGATCTACAACACTATCCACTTTTTTCAGCAACTGATTACTAAGGCGGTAATCAAAATTTAAAGAGCATGACTTGCGGGAAAAGCTTATGGCATGGCATTTGTCTACGTTGAAAAAAAGTTTATTGCGGTCACACCATCGCTTCAACGATAAGAGTTTTTACTGAAGGAAGTTTGAATCGGATTCCAATTGAATAGTGTGGTATAATTTTAGATCGTCCGCATAAAAAAGGTGTGGAATATCGGATAACACTTCCGAGAGATCCGAAATAAAAATATCAAACTGAAGTGGACCTAAGTGGCTGCCTTGAGGTACCCTCGAGGAAATAGTAATTTCTTTTGAGAGAAAACCTTGGAATTTCACATGTTGTGTTTGATTCCGTAGGTAGCAATCCAACCATCCTAGCAAGTTTCCGGAAATGCCTAGTTTTTGCCGTTTATATTTCAAAACATCATGGTCAACACGGTCAAAAGCTTTGCTGAAATCAGTATATATGGTATCGTTCTGACATCCTTTCTCCATATTGCAAAGTACATCCGAGATAAATATCAAAAGGTTGGTGGTAGTTGACCTGCCCTTTCTGAAGCCATGTTGCTGTTCGTTAAGAAGAGGATCCATAGCTATAATGAGTTTATCACAAACAATATTTTCGAATCGTTTAGGTATAGCTGACAGAATGGCAATGCCTCTATAATTTTTAACCGAACACTTGTCACGGCTTTTATGAATTATGAAAATTATTAAAGTTTTACTCCCTGTAAAATTGACTGTGGAGGCCTTAAGTCACCGAGATGCAAATTTATGCACTGCTAATGCTTCCTTAACATTTTTAGGAGAAAAACGGTCCATTTTTGCGAATACTATGAAAATTGCACTAAAGGACTGAATAAAAGAGCGTCAGTGTAGCAAGCTATCTGGTATGTTAAGCTTTCTCCAGAATCCACATTCAGCCAGCGAAAATTTACCAAGTGAAATAGAATCTCTATTTTTGAGACCATGCAACGCAAACATTCAAAAAAATTTACTTCAATAATCCAGATGCTGAGCCTTTTGCTTGGTAGCCAAAGAAATGAGGAGAACCCAGTAGATACCCATATTGAATCAGGACAATCAGGACAATCAGGACATTAACGCTACAAAAGCTGCAAAAGTATGAAAATAATTAATCGTGAAATGCTGCAAGAAGCTGATCTAATCAAAACTATTGCAAAAGAAATGAATCTTTTCGAAAGTGATGGCGCTTGTGGATATAATTTGGAGCAGGCGTAACAATATTTATCGACCGTCCCACCAATGCCTTCTAGATGTACGGGCCGTAATGCAGAATGATGACGTCAGAGCATCGGGACAAATGTCGCGAAAAACACATGTAGTCTTATGGGACGTCCGCGGGAAAATGTTAATTATACGGGTTGTGTTAAAGTGAGTGAAATGAAAACTAAAGTGGTTTATGCAGAACAGTGCTAGTAAACAGCTAAAACACAAATTAATGCGGTGCGTGCGGTATAATATGGAAAATTCGCTACGAAATGTTTATCGGTTGATGTTAGGTTATGTGATGGTTCGTGTCGATTTACTGTCGCGATACAATTAATTGGTACAAAGTGTACGTTATGACTAAATATTATTATTGTAACGCGTCCACGCACAAAAAACTAACGTTTTATTCATATTTTAACCAAAAAACCGCAAGTGAAATCTCCGTGTACATCGGCACTGCCTCGTGGAAATGTCAAATTTCCTAAACTCATGACGTCACGGCGAGAACGATTATGTAGCCTGACGGCCCGTACTTCTAGAAGGCATTGGTCCCACCAACAAGTATTGAGTTGCGTCATCATCGGCAATAAATTTAAAAGCAGGCTTGGAGACGATACTTTGGATGCTTTGCTATAGCTTCAATGATACTTCCGAAAAAAACCATTGAACTTTGGCAGAATTTTTTATTTTTCTTTATTATGTATCTCAATTTCAAGAATTGTGATTTGTAATAGTTGTGATTTGTTTTTGTAATTTGTAATAGTTGTGATTTGTTTTTGTAATTTGTAATAGTTGTGATTTCAAATATTTTTTTTCATACTGTCAACGTCTTGGATAATTAAAATTATTGTGTTTTTTTGCATCTATTACTTTTTTGCATCAATTACATACTTATTTTTGTAGTTTTGAAATGATGGCACAAAATATAACCTGTTTATTAAAAACTTGCCTTATTTTTTTGTATTTTTTTGAATCTCGAAACTGTTCCGGGATTTGAGTCCCTAGTTGCAGGCCCATATATATTCGCGAATCATTACATATTGCCACGGATGCAGTCGCACCACAGTATAATAGCGAAATAAACAAAAAGATTAATTCGCGATTTTAATTTCTTGACTTTGAACAAACACTACAAAGTCGTAAACTGTTATTTTAGGTCATAATGAAGTAACCGACAAGATTATGTATTTGACCAGGTTTAAAAAATTAAAAAACAAGCCAAACTTTGCATAGTGAGTAGGTGTCTTGACTAGACACGCAAGATCAGCTCATTTAACCAAATGAGGTGAAAATTTGAGCCCCAGCTATTAAAAAGAAAAACAGCCGATGAATGTTGGAATTTACGTCATTAGAAAATTAATCAGTTATCATCAATCAAAATAATTGATCAGAGAAGTGTAATGCTGTTGATAACAAGCCTAACCCGTGGTCTGGAGTCTAGAAATTCAGATCTTGGCTTGGCAAATGAATTTAGAAATGTAAAGGAACGGATTCCTTGCATTCAATGAAGCTATCTCGATAGTATTAATTTTAATCTCTTGAGTATGACGTAAGTCCTAAGTTTTGGAGAAATTAGTAAGTTAGGTGCCACACCAAAATATTGAGGAATTATAATACTGCTTAAGTGATTCAGTAATATAGGATAAGCTTGAAGTAAACAAGAGTTCTCATGTGGAAGCGATCATCACTCAACACCTCTGAGCTCATGATTGAGGTGAGTGAGTAGCACTCACGGCCCATATTTGAAGAGCTGGGCCAGGATCTAAAAGGGCTTCGCCGCAAATCAACCACCCTAGACCCAAAAAGGTAACACAATCTGATTTACTCCTTTTTGTGAATCTGAGAATCTGAGTGTAGCCCCCTCCGCTCTTGGTGATGCTATATGTGAGAGGTTCTGAGGGCTAGCCGTGTCTAGTTGCTGGGATTCTGAGGAATAGCGCCCTGTATTTACTTAGCTTGTGTATGAAAGCCACATTTGCAAACATTTGATATTTTAGGGAAATGGCATTCCAGCTATGTTCTTGTATTTTTTGTGGTTATTTGGATATAGATCCTCTCTTTGCTGTGATTAGAGGAAAATCCAGACTACAGCATTTGGTTAGGAATACCATGAAGCCATGCTTTGCGAAGTAGATTTTCACGGGTGCTATATATCTATAACATGACAATAGTGAAGATATCAAAGCTGGAAATGATAAAATATCCTTTATAGATACAGTTATATCCTCAAAGTTCTGACTGGGCTTAAAAACTGCGGGTTACCGATTGTTTTCCACCCCATATTATCTATGTAAAAAATATTATACATTGGATTATATTTTCTTGAATTATTTTAATAAACATTTCGTAGGCTGTATGAAACCATACATTGAACTCTTGCACCACTAAATTGGATTCCTCTTCGAAACAACGGCTGATGACAATTTTATTTTTAATACATTTGATTTGTTTTTTTTTCTGGTCATTGCGACAAAAATTTAATCAGGCCAAGGGCTCAGCGATCTAGTTTTAAATATTTTCATTTCTTAGAAGCTTACCCTGGCAACCAACAAAAGAAATACTAACGCAAATTGAAGATTTCTTTGAAATAGATCGATATGAATTCATATGAAGATTTTTGGAATTTTAGCTTTGAAACTCCATCGGAATATTTTGAAAAACTCACAAAAATAGAAGAAAAAAACGAACATTCATCGCTTTCAATATTTTTTAGACAGCAATTTAACTTGCCATAAAGCTAGGAAAAATCAACGTTTGTTTGAGAATAGTAACATCGTTTTAGATACACCATCGGAAAATCGTAAAAAGGTAGGCAAAACGATATTCATTTTTCCAGCAAAAACCGTGAAAAAATCTAAGCTACAAAGTCATGAATTAAGTTATTTCAAAAATATTTTCCAGTGTTGAAACTTATATGTGATAGAATCTATTTGTTTCTCAACCATGTTACGTCAGCGCAGGTAAGTTTGTTTACCATGAGTGCTGCTTAATTCAACACTTTGTGCACTAATTCATCGTACGTTGTGCATGGAAAAACTGACACATGCATAAAACTCATCTTGCGTCTTGTTTGTGATGCAAAATTAAAATGAATAGACTAGATTGGCTGAATCGTTTTTTATTTCCCGTACACTGCACAATTATTATAATAAAACGCTACATTAACTCGACACACTAGTACTTCGCTCTATTACAGCCCAGAGAGGCTGTGGCGACGCCGTTACTGCCGTTTGTCAAAACTCATTCGAGCATAGCAACCTCATCTTTCAAATGCTAATGCATGCACAAGACGTATGGAAAATCCCTTAGAAAGGACGCCACTGCTGGCGGCACGGAAGCTTCAGTCGAAAGGCATCAGGCTGTCATCTAATACAAATCCGAAGCGATTAATCTTCATAATCCAGTTCGTTGTTAGGAGGCATTTTCGTCATCTGTCAGTCGATACAGACGCCGGCCATGGCAATGATGACGGTGGCGACGATGACGTCGACGAGAACTTTGATGCGCCAACAAGCACAGTTACAATGTCGTTATGCCCGGCAAAACAGCTAACCGGATCTTGTTAATAAATTGCCTACGCTTATGATACCTCGCAGCATGTCATTCCACTATGCACAAGATATGTATTATAAAAACATCTGTGGCGTCAGGCTCCATCAGCCACCCTGCCTGCCTGTCATTTGCAGGTCTAGTCCTTTTTCTCGCAGTCGTCCTTCCTATTCTTCTCAGCTCGCCACCATTAATCCTCATTCTTTCGTAAACTTCGACAATATTTGTCGTAAACAAAATTTCTAATGGCACCGTTTTTGTCAATGATGACGTTTATGGAAATGACAGTCACTTGTTTACGCCAAGCGAAGACGTGGTGGCATGAGATGTAAGGTTTCACTGAAGCGTAAAGCATTGAAAAACATGATTATTTTTACCATTCGTGCGTGAATTTATTGGTTTCTGCATAAAAAGCTACTACATGCGCATATGAGCGTGAATTAAACGATAATTGGGACAAATTGGTGTCGGAAGAATATTTTTCTGTCCGAGTATCGTTGTCACTATGCATGTAAAACAATCGAATTATTTTAGTATATTCGTTCCTTTAAAAACGGAATAAAATGCTGATCGAGGGAAAATACTTGAATTGCCAAATGCGGCGTTAAAATAAATTGGTATGTTTAAAGTGAAATTTACATGTATGATGGAAAACATAAATGAATTGATTGAAGAGGTCTATCTACAGTCTTAAGTTTACGGAAGCTAAAGAATTTCGCAACACATTGTAATTGCACTTTAAACTTACGTCTAAAGTAAATTCTTGATAATATGGGCGCTGTATTTATCTATGCGAAATTGGCCGTCCATTCGATATCAAAGATTGACTTCTTCAAAAACCCCTTTCTTTCTCCTTACAATGCAGTTTCACAGCTCAACAAGGATAGAAACATTAAAAGAGACAAGCAATTGTCGCCATATGAACACCGAGTCACGAAATTCAGCCAACGCTATACAGCAATTCAAAAGTACTGTAATTTTTCTTCAACATATGGCGTACCACCTCCAACACGAAGAACACCTTAGTTCGTCGTTTGCAAAACATCCATGCGGACGATCCACCGACAAAGCATTGCCTTAACAAGCAGAAAATACTTCGTCACGTTATCGCTACCAAAACGAAAGTTTCCAGATGCCATTAATCACAGGACACAAACGAATTTGCAATTCCGAACAGAAAACAACTGGCACTGAAAGATTCTCCACTTTTTTTCGGTCGCAGTTTTTCCCATTATGCACATTCCTTCGTAAGTTGGTGGTAGTTTAGACAGAACGGCCAAGCAAAACACAAGGCTGGATTAATTCGTTGCTGTCACTGTGATAACTGTATCTTGCCATAACGCTATCGCATCGTCCTTGCACTATCAATTGCTATTCATCTTATCAGCGTCCGAAGGACGATGAGTGAAAAACTGAGCAAACTACGTTCCTTGCAAGGATCAACAAAGCTCAACTAATATCCTTCATGGATCCTATCTTGGATATTTATTCATTTTGCGGAAAGGATTTATTTGTAATTGAGGTGTTTCATCCGTGTAATCTAACGGCTGTATCTGCCTGCAATCATGTACATGCAGGTCATGTGGCTGATATATAGAGTCCTTTAGTGTCCGGAAGTATCTACTTAATTGGTCTCGTAAATCTTCACCAGAAAGGCGGAATATTTTTCTCTCTCAATTTCACATTACCGAGTGTCGCCTTTTCGCCTTTTTTTACTATTTTGTCTTGCACCGTTTGTCGATTCCACTCGGTGTTAGAATGCGTGTAGACTCAAGTACCTTCAGGATAATTTTTATTGTTACCAGAATTTATGGTCGACTCGTAAAGATTGGACATTGAGAGATAGCACGAGAAGAAGACATTTGCAAACACTGTTGAAGGAGACCGGTGCTCAGTTAGAAATGGCTGTAGTGATTTCGATGTGACTATTAAATTGGTTCGATTTTTTCGCATACCATTTTCCTTCAGGCTATCACGTAAGCTTCTATGTCCACCGAAAAATCGACAACTTCTGGTTACTTTTTCCCCAAACCATATTCATAGATAAACCACTAGTCTTTGTGAGTAGAATGTATTGTCTGGAGCTGTCTTTTGTGACAAGTCGAGGGTGCGTTATTCACTGGGTGCCATTAACGTCATTGAAAGTTCGACCCCCTGAGCTCTGCCGCTGTTCGCTCTGGTATTGTATCGAAGGCAGATATATCAGCCCGCACCCTTCATCAGTCCTGAAGTCATCATTCTTTTGTGCATGTTAATGTCCTACAGGTAGCTCCTTCCGATAAAAAGTATTGCTGCCATTTCGTATCGGAAGCAATCGAAGAATTATTGAATCTGCCGTCGTTGTCGCCACCCATAGGTGTGGATGTCTCAAGTCCTGTATGTCATTTGACATCCAATATTGATGGCATAATTTTCTTTAGTGTGCCGTTGATGTCATTACTGCAATGCGAATACCGTGTTCAATAAATTATGTCACTTTTGTGCTTAGTAGGAATCCTGAGAAGAAGAAAAAATATTTTTCTGCTGACAATCTGAAGGTGAGAGATCGATACAAACTCGTTTTGCTTTTGCTCAAAAATGTCGCTGATTGTGCAATTTTTACTGATTTCTGTTTTGTATTTTTACTGATTTTGTTTTGTTTGTTTTTTTTTTTAATTCATATGTATTTCCTTTGGTATATTTACATATTGTTGAAGATTTGAGAAGACGTTGACGTATTTATGTAATTTGCTGGGTTTTTTTAAAGTTAAAAAGATCTATATATCGGTAGTTGAGGTGAACTTTTAGGTACCGCTTTACTTCAAGGGAAACAAGATGTTTCGAAAAATAAAAACTTTAAAAGTTGGCTCTGCTTTGAATTAACTAAATGCACCACCAAGTACTTAAACGTAGGTAGTGAAAATTTGTCTTATAGTTAAGTTCAGCGCATGATCATGAATTGTTGCATCCGACTTAACTCTGCCAAGCCGTCGTTAGTGCAGCATAGGTATGACCGCGGGATTTTTACCCAATGTGCCTTAAAGGTGGACATCGATTGTCATAACCAGCTGTTGCAATTTAGAGTATATTGGATTTGGCAATAAAATATGCATAGAAGTTCAATTTCAATCATCTGCGATGGCATTCAAGAGCCAATCGTCCACAGAGTCGATTGCTTATACTGAATTTTTTATATTTGGTGATCATTTTTGTGGACGATTGGCTTTTGAATCCCATCGCCGATGGTTGAAATTCAACTTTCAGCAGCCTCAGAGCTAAGTTAATTCAAAACTTGGTGCACAATCTCCCGCTCGAACTTTGATTCGAACGCAGGTAGCCCACACATTAGAAGCCAGCGCTCTATTGATTACGCTACATGAGCTCATGGTTCTCGTATATCATCGTAAAATTTTTGGACGTATACCTACCGGTGTCCTACAAGGAGGAGTTTTAAGTTGGATGCACTATTGACATTCCAATAGATTCCTAATTTTAAACAGTAATTATGCGTATGATTTTTCACTAAAAAAAAACACCGTATAGTACGTAATTCTGTGTAACAAAGTGCAGCATTTATGGCACCATATACTGTGCACATAATACGCTGCGTTATAAAATAAAGCTCCCTCAGCTATAAAACACACGTTCGAAAAATTTTTGTTCTTCGAAGCAATATTGCGTGGCGATTATCGTCACACATAAGCTGAGCTATTAAATGTAGCTATCTATCGAAAATTCCCATGCATTTAAAATTTCTTGCTTTAACATAGTCTCCACCCACATTTCCTAAACTTGTAAATATAAAATAAATTAACAACTATTATATTAATTATGGTGCGTTATATTGCCTTATAATTTTAAATAGCTCAGTACCTTATTGAGTAGACCACTGGTTCTCACTATTTTCACTCCAGGTTTGAACAGCTGTGACTTTTTTCATATTAATTTACAAAATGTTAATGCAGGGTGGCTGATGAATATTGTCCAATGAAGAAACTCGCATAACTTTTGACAGATTGACATTATTTATTTATTTTTTTCATTTTTTTCATTTATTTATTATTTTTTTCATTTTTTTCATTTTATTCATTTCAAAAATAATACATTTATATTAAGTTTTTTTTATTGGATTTCAAAAATAATTGAATTTAAATGACCCCGCGCTTAGTGACACATGTGCAACCCCTTATCAAAAAGTCATTCATCACTGCCTGCGGAGTTGCAACGGGAAGTGCCCCAACAATTGTTCGAAGGGACTGCTTTAAATCATTTGAAATTGTTGGTTTTGGTTTTGTTTTTTTTTAGTTTGTAAACAGGAAGCTTGCAACAAACCAGCAAGAAAAAAACAGACGCAGTAAAGTTAGAAGTTCTTGGAGGTCAACGAAATTGAAGTTTCTGAAAATCATTATTGGGAAACTTTCACTGCAATACTATCAGAACAGCCCTGGTTCCGGCTTTCATCAGCCACTCTGTAGATAGCACCTACTTACACATTTTTCTCTCTGCTCTATGGTGCCAGATACTATAATTGATCATAATTTCGCAATCCATAATGCACAAAATGCAAGAAATATTCAATTTTTTCAATGTTGTTTATTTATAAGTGACTAACTCCGTTGTAAAAATAAAAGTATTTAAGCAAACGAATTCGAGTACTTCTACCAATACAGCGTAAAATGGGAGAGAAACTTAAACACTGCAAAAATGAAAACCATCATTTTAAAAATAATAATAGTTTCAAAAATCTCTTTAGTATTTTGGTGCAAAATGTTCTCTGTACCACAATCATCAAGTATTTTGATGTGAAATATGTTTGTCTTTCCAAAATCACTTTGATGAAGTTTTTAATGAAATCCACTACGAAGGCACTTGGCACATCTTCTATTTATCATGTGTTACACTTTACTTTATTATGTGTACACTTTAAGCTTTGTTTTGCTATAAAAACAAACAAAATTAACCTGGTCCAAATTATTCAAAAAACTAGTTGAAATTGCTACTTCCAGTTTCACACAAATTTTTACTTCCGGCTTTCAAATCTAATTCCAAAATTAAAAAGAACAGTTAATTTTCTACACCAATTAGTATTTCCATGTTTTTTAGATTTTTGTTTGCATCCCAGAGTCTGCTTCCAAAAAAAATCCTTTCATAAATTTCATTCATTTTTCAGAAGCCCATAACTAAATCTCCATAAAAAAAACAAAAATTGGGTTTTCCACGTTCTTATCCTCTAGAAGTACCATTATGCGCAATATGAACGAAATCCAGAACCTCTACTTTTTTTCGCTGTCCGCTTCACATGAAATGCCCCATATATTAGGATTTGGAAAATTTGAAAACTTTTGCGAGTTGTAGCCCTACATTTCTTTGTACCCCTATAACTTCCAATGAAGTTACCGGATCAAAACGGAATTCGCAGGATTGGTCGACTTCAATGTAAGGCAGATTTGATATATTTTTGGCATTGATGCGGGCAAAAATGTGCCAGCACTAGGCAGTTTCACAATTTTAGTATCAATAAATGCGTATCGCGAAAATTTACAATGAAAACAAGCAACCAATTTTCAATTAAATTTTTTATTCCTTAAGCAGTTGTGCAGACAAAATAAACTCAACGTCAGCGTTATTAAACGTCAGGCTATAAGTTTTTGCTGTAAAACCAAAAATTTGAATTGTGATTTCCACCTCAATAATATGTCGGTACATTATGCTGAAAGTGGCAAGTACTTCAGTGATTTGAACAATGCTTCATCTCTGTCCAATATGATAGCTTTTAATGAATATATAAGGTGTTTACTGAACGAACACCAACGCCAAATTATCTTCACTGACAAAGAGCCAATTAACATATGATGCAAAATATTTAACAGGATCGAAAAATATTATCAAAAACAGATCTAGCCAATGGACTCACATCGTATGCTAAACAATCCCGTCCTCTTGCAAATATTGGCCAATACCAAATTTTTTATGGACGTTGTATAGTATGTTACCTAAGAGCGTGGTCACTGTTACATGTAGGAAAAAAATCGTAGCGATCAATTTCTTATTCTATGACATAGACGGTACCTCAGTCGTCCATGCTTTATGGAAGGAATCAGCTGTTAGACGAATGCAGTCGTTCTTCGAATCGTTTTTCAAAATGAATGTTGCTTACGCGTCCCGCTTCGGGGCAATTTTTTTATGTTCGCATGAAAAAGGACTTAAATTAACGCAAGCAGCTGCTGCGAAATACATGGAGAAGTCGAAACAGCTCGTAAGCAAGTGGGTGAATTGCTATAAAAAGGTCGGTAATGTTGATAATTTTCCTAATCGTAGGAGTGCAAGCATAGTGACAAAAAAGGACGAAAAAAAATTCTCGCAGTGTTTTCGAAGGATCCAACTTTGACTCTCTATCAAGATGCTGTAAAATTGAAAGCAAACGGTGTCAACATATCATACGGAACGATCGTAGGCATTTGCTTGCAAATAAAGTGAAATATCGGAGTACTTTGGAAAAGCCAATGTTAAGTGGAAAACAAGTAGAAAAACGTGTGGCATGGGTAAAGGGAAATTTGGACCGCGATTAGAACAACGTTATCTTATCTAATTAATCTTCGTTTTGAGCATTTTCAAGCATCAAATATGCCTGGACAAAATCCACTAGTAGACTGCTCAAACGGACTGTTAACCACTCCGTCAAGGTCCATGCTTGGAGGTGCTTCTCAAAAAAGGCTTTCGGAACTTTGTTCTTATTTATAGACAATTTGACTGCCGAAAAAATGAACGAAATCTATCAAAATGCTTTGTTACCATCTGCCGAGCAATGGTTCATCAGAAAAAATGAGAGCTGGATCTATCAAGAAGATAACGACTCAAAACATTGAAGTCGAGCGTGTAGCGAGTGGAAAGCGCAAAATGGGGTTGTCACCCTAGAGTGACCATCTCAGTCACTGGATGCAAATTCAATAGAAAATATGTGGGCTCTAATAAAAATGCAACTTCGCAAATGCAGGCCATGTAATTTAGATCAACATTGCCGACACATTCGGAAAATTTGGAGGTCTTTCCAAAAGAATACGCCGAAACCCTCGTGGAAAGCATGCCCCGACGATATCAGGTCATAATTGATGCTGCAGAAGATTGGACTTGCTACAAAGGTATTTGCATTGAGTATTGACTACGAATTAAATAATAAATGTGCGAGTTTTCAAAAATTCTATTGTTGTTATAATTTAACAGTGACCACGCTCTTACGTAACACTAAAATTTTATGTTTATTAAGCTTCAGTTTTACATATACATACATGCCTTGTTTGATTTAAAAATGAATAAGCGAATAATATAAGCATGCCGGTTAAAATTTTATACCCGCTATTAAAGTCTTCTCTTTCAAAAAAACAGCCGTTTGCTCGCATAAAGAGCTGTTATACAACCAATAATTGAGTATTAAATGGCTGACTTTTCACACATTTGTGGAATTTAAAGTTAGTGAAAAATAAGTGCCTGTAAGTGATACTGAATGAGCTTTGACACTTTTCCACATTCTCACTCCACTATATTTCCAATGTACTTGACAAACTGGCTTATAATTGAGAATCTGAAGATATCACGAAAAAAAAAAGAATCTTTCATGTGAAAATTGTATATTTCAAAAACTCTTTTCTTGCATCTATAACTTAGTACTGTCTTCGATTGCACGTGATATTTTCATAAGAAATTTCACTTGAAATTTGTATCGGCAAAAATTTAGTTTGAAAATAAGCAAGAGTTGTATTCACTTCTTCACATGAAAAGTTGCTTCGAAGTGGCTTTCGTTTTGAAAATGCAAATGACTACGACACATGTTTCCAATCATTTCACGCCAATTTATAATGTGTTCATTCTTTCGAGCTAAAAAGTGACATTTGGTGTTTGAATTTGAAAATTGAATTGTTAATAAAGTCGATCGAAAATTGAGATTCTTGACATTTTATCCGTCAGAAATCAGAAATGTCTCCGCTTTTCTCAATTTTTAATCCCGCTCGAAAGAATGTCAAAATTTAGCTTGACTATTAACTCAGTACCAGCCTTATCTCGGGAAACACATCGCATGATGCAAAATTTAGGCCTTATCGCTAGTACGACAAGTAAAATTAGGCAGCAAATTTAAGCATTTTTAAGTTTAATGTTTATTCAAAATTTTTTTTTTTGGGTAGCTTACTCCATGGATTGGAAGAAGTCAAACACAACATGAGCTTAATATGAATAAATGAAATATGCGAAAGCAATAACTTGGGCTAATTGTCTAATTTTAGCTTTGTTTGGACAAAATAAGAAAATAAATAAATTTTTGAAATATTTTGATTCAGTTTGAGTTCGTCTCAATCGACCGTCATGTATAAGAACAAAATAGTGCGTAAATATAAGATTCTTATATAAAATTTAATTTTAATGTCCTATTTTAAAATCACTGTATTTGCCTAAGTGGATTTTATTTGACAAAAACATATGTTTGTAACAGTTCTACCATGCTTTTATTTGGCGCCCAACGTGGGCTGCAACAATACCCCCCAAAGTACTTGCGTACGAAAGTACTCGCATCGACACTTCTATCCACTAAAGAGCGTAAACTTTAGGAACATCACGCTGATCGGAATCTTTTTCAGAAAAAATGGCCATATCATAGTTCGTTATTCCTAAATGTAATGAACGTTTCAATGCAATTCTATGCGCCAGCAATTCAAAGATTTAATCTTAAAGTCTTGACAATGTCGGATGCTTAAAAGTTTTAACTAAAAATTAACTAATTTTGTTTAAATTTTGGAGTCGTTTTAAAAAAAGGATCAAATTGTTTTAGAAATTTATATTTGAGACCAAATCGAATTATTTTGACTTTGATCGGAAAAACTTATTGAAATCCAATGCGGAAAACATCAAATCCTCACAGAATTACATCTAAACTTATGCTAATCAGTCAAAGACTTAAATACAAAACAAGAAAACGTTTTACTCGAAAGCATTTGACTCGTAAAATTAGAGCACGTAAACTTCTCTATTACAACCCATAAATAGTCTTAAGTCATTATTTCGTTGGCTTTACTCCAAGGTAATTACCAAAATAATTGCTAATTTGACTTAAACAACAGTCATACTAAATCATCGTTCCTCAAACGCTACTCCGCACTCAAAGTAAATTTACGTATTCTATTATTGATCCATTTCTAAAGCATTATTACGCTTTGTAAATCAGATGAGACCTACAATCGATGCTCAGAGCAATCCTACTGTTATTCTCTTACTGGGATGTCTTCATTCTTCATAATCAACACATATGACAGACCTATCGAGCAACCAGAATGTTTTGAACTCTTGGAAGTAACGGTTCTCAAATTGAAGGTTAATACTGTTTCGGGGGTGAAAGTCAACTAACAGGCAAAAGAGGAATCACGTTATTGAAAGAAAACGTATTTAATGCTATGAACTTTCAATTATCGTTATTGGGATTTCAGTTGCGGCACTAAGCTCATTTACTGTTGTTTCTGAATCAATACTATATGACCAGACTGGCTGTTGAACTACGCCAAGTCATCGAGGTTTTCAGAGTAATTTGGGAGAAAACTAGCTTCAGTGAAATCTCCAACGAATTGGATAAGGTGCATGATAGAAAATAAATTGACATAAAAATATGACCAGCATTAAGAAGAATAAATAAAGTTTCATGCTAGTATTGATTTGAATGTTGAAAAAATTATTTTTTTATTTATATTCAAAGTTTTACGATGAACGTCAAATGCGTTTCCTTCTATGTATTACTTGGTAAAAATAACGGTTGAAATCGTTTATAGTTTCCTGGTCTATGAGTTTCCCATCTAACAATGATGTTCGATCCCCTTCAGCTGATTTTTCGACAAAAACAAAAAATCAATCAAATATTTATTCTGTCAAGTGTTTAACTATTCCATTTAATTAACTAAGCCTATGTGTTCGCATAAGACCTCATCACACGAATACTTCTTACATGGGTAGGTTATAGTTCCACAACTAGTTAATTTTCCTTTCAACATACAGTCACTCTTAATTAACCAACTAAACGACTGGATATTCATATCTGCCAAAATTAGTCCCGTTTCGGTTAAAACTTGCCAGCCATCGATCGACGAACACCTGAAATTGTATTCTAATTCGAATTGAATACTTACTTTGCTCGACAATCGTCAGATGGCATTCACCCTTCGTACCGTAGTACATACATAGCTATGTGACTCATAATTAGTATAAATACGCAATGTACGTGTGTTATACTCACACCCCATGAATCAACTCCGCCAGACCCGATGGAAAAGTGGAAATTTAATTGTGGTAACTGGGCAATGATTTCAAGCCCCATAAAACCTTTGATTGGGTGTCGCTGCCTAGTAACGGCGGCTCCAGAAGCAGTGGTAAAGTGACTGAGGATACACAATAGTGAGCTTTCAACAGAGCAAAGACGACAAAATAGTCCTGTTGGCACAAGTGCTAGGAAAATTGTCGTGTGACTCAAAATTAGTAATCGTCCTTTGCTGTGATTTGATTGATATTTAATGAACCCTCCGACGACGTGGGAACAGAACACGCTTAGTGCCGGTGATAAGGCAACGCGGAACAGAAATTACGTTGACGAGCAAATGTATTTCCACTCCTATTTCGCAGAGTATCATTGTATGTATGTATGTACCGAGCTGATTCATGTCCTGGAAATTGTTGAGTAATGACTGAGAGGTAACGAACCGGTTGATTATTTTGTAGCGCTTCGAAAATGTGAGGTGCCGAAACTTGTAATGAGAGTAATTTATTTTTAGTGAGCAGTACTATTTCTTGAGCTTCGGTGGCAGAAGATTAATTGAAATGTGTAAATGATGCAAAGAAAATGTTTCGAAGCGAAAAAATGCAGCAATGAAAGGATGTTCTTCGCTGGGTGAGGTTTTTTCTTATATCGAATTTTTTAAATGCTTCTTTTTGTAATTTTAAAATAAATACCATATATAATCATAGTTTTCTGAAATTTTTTGAATAAATCTATTTAGCAGTGTATATTGCAATCCTGCCTTTCTCCATTTTACACAGAACGACTGAGATGAGAACAGTCAGATTTGTGGCAGTTTAGCAACGTTTTGTAAAGCCATGTTGTTGCTCATTCAGACGGAAATCAACAAGCGGAGAAAGGCTATATGTGAAATGTAATGATTTCCAACTGCGAGTGGTCACGCCAGTCAAGTATGCACTGTGTGCTGGTGTCTGATGAGAAACAGTGCATACTTTCGAAACCACTTTGTCAAAATAGAATTTTCAATGTAGATTAAAATTTTTAATGTTAATAAAAAGTTGTTCAATTTTAATCATCCCGCAAAAACAATTCCAATTTGATTCTGCTTTCGGAGGCTGATTCCGCAAAACGATCGAGTTTCCCGTTTCAATATGCTCGGCTTCGATGCTGTAGAAATGATATACGTTGTCTATGCTGATTTATAGACAAGAAGGGAACCATGATCAAATTCAATTGCCTTTACTATAGACCTGTTATTTTAGAGCTCATTTTCAAAAAATTTCGGAATCGAAGACAAAATGGCAATGCCTCTATAATTTCCAATATTGTGTCCATCACCAGTCTTGAATATCGCTGTAATATACAAAAGCTTCGAACAGGATGAAAAAACTCCAGACGAAAGTGATGTTTTAAAGAAAATATGCAAGAGGGCTATAAGCTGCTCTATACTCTTGCGCCAGAAAGTCGGCGGAAGAAGATCAGGCCGAGGACCTTTGTTGCAGTCGAGTTCCATAATAGCATTACATATTTTATCACGTGAAACTTCTAAGTGGTTGACAAAAGTTGTTGGAGCTGAATCAGAAAAAGAAATGATGGGTCTGGCGCACTAAAAACTATTTGGAAACTATCTCTGAATAGGTCACATATCTCTTTGAGAGAAGAAGACGTGATATCATGAAAGAACCTCGACAATTGATAACGTTATTGATAGAAAAATGAATGGAAACAGTTTTCTTGTTGGTTTTATACTTTTAGAAATTAAATTCTGTGCTCACTCATTTTTCTTAACTGCGAAAATGCTCTAGAAATTATTTAGGTTAAGTTTCGTTTTTATTTACTTTTTGAAGGAAACCGTGGAAACACTAATTTATTCAACATTCATTGGGAAAAATTTTTAACGATATTTGTTTTGGTCTACCCAAATTTTTATATTCTTAACCATCTCTAGATTTAACTTCTACTTAATATAAACCTTGATTGACTTGATAAGATAAGACTGTAATCTAAGCCTATGCCTTAAATCTACCACCTTCTGTTCGTTAGAAAACCTACACAATCTAGTGTATTATTGATCCAATGAAGAGTGAACAAGCAAGCTAACTAAATGAAGGGAATTGAAAAAATTCTAGCGCATCAGAACCGCTAGAAAACTAATTTTCGAAGAAGTTATCTTTGAGGGCTTTAAAAATGTATGAAGACGTTATAAACTTCTTTGTAGTATCATATCAACCCTTTCTTACTCAAAGTAACAAATATCATTTTCTGACAACACAAATGATGAAAATGTTCAGTGCTGGCTACATTTGTCCAACACAGCAGCAATAAATCTATCATAACATGCTCGTGCTTAATCAACCTATCCTTTGAATTTCGTTTTCATCCAAGAATGTCATCGAAAGTTTCAGCGATTAAACTATGTCTGGTGTTGCCATACGAAAAATTTACAAAACTCGGAAAATTTAAATATCGGTTGCTTATTTTATTGTTAATGCTTTGCTTATGAATACAAAATGGAAGCATATGTTGGTGCAATATTTACAAAATTGTCCGGTGTTGGCAATCATGTGCTAGCACCATAGCTGCTTCACGTTGTGTTAAACCCACCCTATGAATTTCATTTTGATTGAATGGCTGCGCTGTAAGTTATAGGAGTGAATATAATTTTAGGGTGACGAGCGTCCAAACTTTTTAAATTTTTGAAACGTAAATATTTGTTGTTAATTGTCATTGCAGGATCATTTCCATTTGGAAATTTTATGACAACATCGCTCGATAAAGAAATGTCAATAAATTACGAAATTCATCATAGCTGGCCACCCTTTCACGGTTTTTCAACGAAATTTCTACAGAATTAGAAACGCAACAAGATATATTTATCACATGAATTTCGTTTTGATTTCGTTACTGCCTCGGAAGCTATAGGGAAAAAAACCTTTATTTTCCTGAGCAAATTTACAATATTTAGTAGACAAAAATTGCCATAGCTGGCAGCCCTATTCTAATTTTTCAACCGAATTTCTACGGAATCTATCTTAGAGTAAAGTTCACCTACTGCGTGAATTTTGTTAAAATCTGGTGGCTAAATTGGAAGCTATAGGCCAAAAACCGGTTTTTTTTTTCTCAGCGATTTTTCCACATGGCAAAACCTTTTCAATTGTATTGCACTTTTTTTTTGTATTTTATTCACAAAAGTATATGATTTGCACAAGAAAATCAGCCACGGGAGTCCATTTTCACATATTTTTAAGCTCAGAGAATCTTATTGTAAGTGTATAAGCACTGTTACGACTGCAATGTCGCATCATATTTATTTGCCGGCCTCATTAAAATCAATCACTTCACGTGAGTTATTCTAGAGCATGTAAAATCTCATATCATACCATTTATAATGCTCCCCTGAACAACACGAAAACATAACAAAACGACCCCAAACACAACATCGACTTTATTTTCACATTCAATTCGACATTTCCGCATGTATAGCGTCCTAATGATGTTCGTCACTCTCACTCGATTTATTCAACGATGACGATGAAACGATCTTTACGTAACTTGCTGTTTTTTACGTGATCAAATCTACTTAACAAGAGGATTTTGTGCACAAGAAACCTCCAGACCTGAACAACACTTCATTCCATTTAATATTTCGCATCAATGTGAAAAGTCCAATCAATCATATGAAAAATGACGAAAGTGAGATGAGTCCTTCGATGAATGGTCGGAAAATGACAACCGAAGTAGCTGAGAAAACGGCAAGATGAGGCTTTTCTTCGGCTAATGGAGCCCCGGCTGCGAGCGGAATTGCTAAAGATCTCAGCTAATGGCATCAATATGGAAATGAAGCCATATGCAAGGGATTTGGTTGGGTGAAAGGACGAGTTCTTATGTAAATAAATTGTTATTAGGATCGAAAATCCTTTTATCGCGTCAGACATATTAATCTCCAACATTCTGAGTCAGAGCCCATCAATTTCGAAAATGGATCGGTTCAGTGGTTCCTAACTGAGCAGTCGTTGATTGCTTTCGCTCACAATGTCCCGGTCGTATGAAACAAATGAAAGGCAGATGACATTACTTTGAAAATTAGTAAATGAGCTAGTTTCGAAAGCGGGAAAACCATGACATTTACCAGGAAAGAAAAATTGAAGTTATCACGTAGTGAATCTCTGCATTATGCCATATTATTTCGAAAATGACTGAAGAAATAGTGAGGTAGTAGTTGTAACGGCACCCTGAACGGTACGGTACGGTTAACGGAATGATGTGAAACTTTCTGCAAAGATGCCCGAAATTGATGGTGCTGAAAGCGCCTGATGACACAGCAAATATTTGTGCAAGTCCTTCGAAAAACATGGTCGACTTGGAGGGCTATTAATATCTCTCCGAAGATGCTTTAGTGAGGATGAGAAGAGAAGCACTTCTAAAACAGACAGCTTGGCAACAACCACCAGAGCGGAAGGGGACCAGCATGAGCTCTGCCTGAAAATCGGATGGGACGACGAAGATGGACAATGATACACTCAAGTACATCAAAGTGAGTAATGCTTTAAATATGTAGTTGACACGATATTTGAGATTAGTAAATTGTGGCGTAACGTGGCGTGGTGTGGCTTTGTAGATCAGAGAGTTGAAGTCATAGTCGAGTGAAGGAATCATATATCAGACCCAAGAAGCGAGCATGAAGGTATGACAGGATTCTATGGAGTCACACAAGTTTGCGGAAGTTGTTTGAGTTTGGAAAGATGAAAGTTCATTATCGCCGGACAGGTTCTTAGTTGGACCAGGATCATTTTTCATATGTGTCGTAGATTTGAATACAGATACGAATTATTTTGACAGCGACTAACAAGTCACTGTAATTTTTTTGAGAGAGGAGTGTTGACTTGCTGTCTCATCTTGTAGGTATTTACTAAGAAGTTATTGTTCTCTCAACAATTGCAGTTCCATTTAATAGGGAAAAAAAATTTTCTTCTAGCCATGGGAATGCTAAAAATGCGAAATTTTTTTTCAAAAGAGACTATAATATTTTCTGGTTTATATTATTCATCATGTTTAAGCATAGCTCTGAAAAATTCAGCAATTCGAATCTTATGAATACTTGATGTTGTTTTTGAATAAGCAATAAATAATTCAAACCAAATAAGTCAAGCGCGATCATTAATTAAAGTTTTAAAATCATTTTTAAATAGAAGGGTGTAAAGATTTCAAATAGATAATCCTCACGATATCTTTAGAAAGCAGTATGGCTTTCTTAAATATTGCTGGAAATTAAGAAACACTTCTGATCCGTTACTGGTCTGGATTTTGAATAGAGGTATAGGACTTTAAGTTGGCGGTATCCGTGTAAATGCCGGTAGGTGTGTGTCTCGAGCGTTTACTTGTTTTTTTTTTTGTTAAGTTCTTCTCCTTCTCGTCTTCACCTCTCAAGCTTTCGGGGCTACTGTCAAGTACCCAGGAGTCTATCTCGGATCAAATAAACAAACAAACCAAACAATTTTTAAGTATGCTATTGTTTTTTAGATGAAATCAGCTAAAACAAGTTGCGTTTTGAAAACAAATATAGCGACGCGAGTGTTGAGATGTGTAGAAAGTTATAAGAAGTATAAGATAAGGTTAAAAGTGGCAGTGACACCTTCAATTACTATCGAAACACCGGCAACAAAATGTGAAGTGAAGTTTCGTTAAAAAAATACGCGCTCCTGTCTGCCTGGGTAATCTTTCTACAGTTAAGTACTTACCATTTACCAATTGTGCGATGTAGACTCAAGTGCTCGTCTTCTGGCTTCCGAATCTGACACCTGGGTACTTCACAGTTTCTCTTGAATTCCAAAATGGCAGAAATACGAATGAAGTAGGCTTAGAAGTTCATGCATAGGGGCAACCGGTTTTAGTTTGAGGAATTAAAAAAAAAAATGTCGCACAAACTAAATAACATCCGTACAGAAAAAAATCTACGATTAATAGTAGCGTATATTTCACCAAGAAGAAATTATAATTTTTGGGAAAATTTGTGTTGTTAATTATATTAACATAGGTTAAAATAAGAAACTGAGCAAAATGGCATGGTTTCGACTATCATAAAGTCAGGTTATTTTTAAAAGAATGAAGTCATGTAAATAAAAAGAGCCCAAAAAAAATCTGCGTAGTGCCTTAATTCCGCCGAAGCCGGTCTCAAGCCCGGTTAAAAAGGATGAGGGAGGTAGTAGAAGATTTAGCATCTCATTTGCATAGAAAAGTTCAGCTTTATCATTGTAAGGAAACGTAATGAAATGAAAACAATTATCTAATTAATCTGCGTACAGTGGTTCAATAGCGTTAATGCAATTAATGAAAAGGTTGCAAGATAATAGTATATAGTTCTTCAACAACTCAACAATAATATTCGTTTCGTTCTACTTTTTAGAAGCAAATATTTTAATTTAAATACCAATTTTTCCTTGAGAAGCCATATATTGCAATATATTGACAAATATTAATACTGAAGAAAAATGACCGACCACGATGTAGAGTGCAGATTACTTTAAAATTTTATACATACGAATATTGTTCTTTGAGTTTTAATATTTCCCTTTTTTTCAAATATGCGCGCCAAGTTGATGCCCCCAAAACGAGAAACTGATCTACACCCCGAAAGATATTTCGTTGTATTGGAATAATTTGTGAACATGGGTGACCTCGAGACAGACTGTTACTTTACCACCCCTCTTAATGGCTTATACCTCTATGGGACAGTGGCGGCTCGTGCCATTTAGAAGCAGGGAGGCAGGTTAATTTAAATATTATTCGAATATGAAATCCATTTATACAATGCATAAACTGGTTAACTACCTCAAAATAAAGACTTTCAACGTTTGCCCAGAATTTGGGATACGGTCGCCATTTTTCAGTAGTTTCACCCATTTCCCAACCGAAAAAATTATAAACAGGTTTTTGATATGTGCTAAAAAAAACTTGTGAAAAAAACAAGGCCGCCTTTATAATTTTGTTTTGGCTCGGTTTAAATAAACCAGTGGAATTTTTCGAATTGGTGTTTGATTTAAGCACTAAATTATATATATTCCTAACATCAAATGTTTGTTTATGGTTCATTACAATGAAAAAATCTTTTGTTTTTCAGGGGCTTCTGAATAGCAAGTCCTGGCGCGCTTCACAATAGTAAGCTTAATTGCAAGATTATGTGATTATGACATCGATTATGACGGAAGCGCACCATATAGGGTTTTCAATTAAATGAAATTTGCTTATGCCACTAATAGTTATTAGGAATAGAAGGAAGAAATATGCATGGCAAGCAAAATAGTTTCTCAACTGTATAACTAACGCAATGCCAACAATTTTTATAATACCATTCCACGTGAATGAATGATTAACTCTCCCGGCAGCTCTAATGGTATCTTATATTCCAGCTCTGATGATTTTAACTTTTAATGTCTTCTAAAGGCATCTTCGAGAAAACTGCCTTACTAATAACCGATCAATTATATTTACTTTGAACAATTATCAAAAGAAGTTGATTGAAACGACAATTAATATGAAAATAATGGAAATCAATAATAAAACAATAATATGAGCATACCTTTATCCCATGCCACTCAATTCTCACAATAAAACAATTTTGACACATGTAAATACATATGTTTCAAACTGTCAGTAAGCTGAAATATTATCACTAATCAACTACATCACCTAAGGATTTAACAGACATATAAAAGTGAAAACAAAAGAAATTTCCCTTAAAAAACCAAAAAATCTATGAAATTATAAATCATTCTCATTATATTTTAATTTATATGCGCGTATTTGTAAGCATTTAAACTTTTCACTAACCGGATATAAAATATTAAAAAAACATGAAACAACAAGTGCAAATCCAAAAACCCAGAAATTTCGATGTGCATAGTTCTTAATTTGTTAATTATTGCCCTTCTCTGCCTTAAAATTACCTTCCTGATGTTCAAAGAAAACTAAAAAAAAAAACGACGTGACTACTCGCGGTTCTATTTCAGTAGCTGTAGAGGCTTGCCTCTACGGTCCTCCACGTACTCGACACTGGACGTACGAAAAAATAAAAAAAAGTGCAATTTGCCAATGACGGGAAGCACAACTTGAGACGGTTTCATTGATAAAATTGTCAGTGGTGAGCAGTGCTGCCAACTCTAGCTAAAAGTAAGTATATCTACTTACTTTTGCCCTTCATAACAAACCTACTTACTATGCTTCTCGAGCTACTTACTTTTTCCTTCTATAACCTATCTACTTACTAATCTACTTATATTTGCTCTAGGTGAGTTACTTTTGTTTTGTTGAAAGAAACAAACTTTTGTTGTTTGTTTCTTTCCTCTATGTATTTGCTACAAAACAGTTAGTGAAAGTTAAATTTATGATTTCTAATTCTAACTCAAA
The DNA here is from genome assembly GCA_963978885.1 of Nemotelus pantherinus. Lineage (NCBI taxonomy): Eukaryota > Metazoa > Arthropoda > Insecta > Diptera > Stratiomyidae > Nemotelus > Nemotelus pantherinus. The sequence goes on along the minus strand of OZ022263.1, from coordinate 49,852,679 downwards.
TTTTCAATACAAATATGTAGCTCAAAGCTTTAAAGCTTTCGCACAACACGACTCTAAAAAGAAGAACAATACACAGAGTTGCATAGCATGAGAAATATAAAGTGAAATAAATCCTGTGTTCTCCGGTAACCACCGTTTTCGATATAGACATTTAACATTATGACAAACCTAGTTGATCAGTATGTGTTTAAGAAAACCAAAGAAAACTCATTGTTGAATTGACAGTGTCTAGATGAACGTTATATTTCTCGAATAACCAGGTCGTCGTCAACTGTTGCGTGTGCTATTGGAAATGACAGGGAGTCGCCTAGCTCAGCAACATATAATCAAAGACAAGAAACAAAGGTATGAGCAGAACTATCGGGATCAGTGAGAGGTAGTTTTCTGTTGTGTGTCAAAAAGTACAAAAGGTAATTCATATGCTCTTTGCAAAATTTGCTTGCATCATCTATATATTGCCAAAACGGGACAAACGGCACTTTACAAGCACGAAAAAACGCATTCACACATAGTACGTAGTAGTACAGTATGGAAACAACTTACGGTGAAGGAACCACTTTCAAATGGAAAACGTTATGCAAGCAAAAATTTGTTCTGTTCTCTTTTTGGCAGAGCACAATTTGTCATTTACTTTGATGGAGTATTTTCCGCGGTTTCTAAGTGCAATGGAATTGGACTCTGAAATTCTTAAACGATTTACATAAGTGCGGTCGTACGAAGTTAACTGTTATTCTGATGAATGTTTTGGGGGCAAATTATGTGGAAAAATTGGCTGGAATTTTAAATAAGTCTAAATTTTCACTCATTATAGATGAGGCTCCTGATATTTCAATACAAGAAAATGTGTCTGCCACTGTTTCCATCTCTGTACTTTTTAAGCATGTGAAAAGCTACCAGGATATATGGGAAATTTGGCGAGAGACCTATGTAATTATCTGAGAAGTTCCAAGCGCCTTTCGAACTTCAAGTCATTGCAAACACTTTTTGATATGAAACTACTTCGATTTCTCTTCCCTTCGCAAACAGGATGGCTTTCACTAGAATGTGTTGTATCCAGTTTAGTTGACCAATTCAATTCACTTTAGTTCCGGATTATTACAAAATCTTAATGTAATTGTTCTTTAGAAGAAAGTGATTGGAATTCAGAGAACACAGAAGAATTTTGGACTCTTTATAAAGTCAATTACAATAGTTGATCAGGGTGCATTTGATGCATTGTGTGCTTTTATATTCAATATCTTAATGCTTCCACTCTTCTCTGCTTGCACTGAGTTAATATTTTCTCATGACAGTCTAATTAAAACTAAAACTAGAAATTCTTTTTGTAATGAAATAATTAGAGGCTGCCTGCAAGTAAAAGCTCTGTTGAAAATGAATAATTCAAACTGTTATGACTTTAAAGTAACGCCTGATATAATTAAGAAATTTTTCCGAAACATGTATACTTTTAAAAAATAATAAATAAAATGTATCTGATTTTTTTTTAATAAAAAAATCATGCCCGATATTTAAAGAAAATGAAAACTTATTTTCTACTTACCGTTTTTGCTGTTCTACTTACTTTTCTCTGGAAAATCTACTTACTCGCCGGATTTTTAGTTGGCAGCACTGGTGGTGAGGCAGATTTGATTTTGCCTCATTTATGTTTTTCTTTCTTTTTTATTGTGCGTGAACTATTTGTATTGTATTACGGGTAGGTTTAACAGCAAATTTTTTTCGATTTTTTTCGACTTTTTTTAGTTTTTGCATTGAGGTCGTGCTTTGAATGTTAGTTTTGACTATGCAATTAACACAGATAGAAAAGTAGAGGATACTGGGAACCAAAGTCATGTTTTGCAATGAGCAAAATATAATTTAATGATAAATTTGGTTTATTTTTTTCCAAATTTTACCGTGGAGGCACTGCCTCCTTTGCCTCCTCTGACGAGCCGCCACTGCTATGGGATTTTGTTATAAAAGCGTCAATAGTTGTCAAAATGATTGAATGTATGGTAAGCACAAGGACCTCTATTAAAATAACGTTCTGTGATGGGAAATAATGCACACTATGACTTACGATACTCCACATGTTTATGATTCATTAGTTGCGGACATTAGAAATTCCGAGACATTCGGTTCCATGAGTGAATCAATTGTTGCGTAAGCAAAGAAGCCAGGCATATATTGTCAATTTGTGTTCAATGTCGATTAGACATTAAATGGCTCGTTAACTGATTTTTTTAAATAAGATGCTTTGGTGCAAATTAAGTAAGTAGGAGGTCAGCAGGTGAACTAGATCTTTTATATAAATTACGACTTGCAATTTTTGGCTTCGAGTGCGACTGCAATACCACTACTGAACCAAAAAGCATCACTCAGTTTTATAAAACGATGAGTTAGTGTGAATTGCGAAGTAAGGTCTGAGACAAACATATACAATTTGCGCAAAGCATCATCAATATCAAGGCTGCAAAAGAAAGTCAATCAGTCAATAAAATCGGATTTGTGGAAGAAAGTTAAAACGTTACTAAAGAACGGATTTTTTTCCTCACAGAATTATTATTAGAAATTTTAAAAATAAGAGGAGGGTGATGAAAATCAGGAGGCACATCGGGAAAGAGGACAGCTCTTAAAGAAAGGTATGATTTTGGAAGATTGGACAAAAAAGGTCCAGAATTCTAATGCAAACATCAAAGTGAGAAAAACGATGATTTTATCAAAAAGACACTAATAGTCAAGATGATAATCCAATAGGCAGCATCCCAATCTAGAGTTGGGATGTTAAAACCACCACATAGCAGAACGTAAGCGGTGGAAAAACGACTGTTGAAGTAAGAAGAGAGTTCCGTAAGGAGTCGTACGTAAACTGACAGAAGAATGCTGCAGGGAATATATATTGAACTGACGACTAAGGTTTTGGCAGAAGGTAAGGAGATACGCACAAAAATACACTCAACAGGAGGACGGAAATGGAAATCACGACAGAGTGTTCCATTGAAAACACCTCCACCATCAGATTTACGAGTAAATAAACGATCCCGGTCCTTACGGTAAACTATGTAGTCAGGTAAGATTTCCGAATCGAAGAAGAATTTGGTCGAAGAAGATATTTCGTATACCGTCTGGGCTCGTTGTTAGATTATTGTAAACTTTTTCAACAATTATAGCAATAGAGTCCTCGTCCATTTTGAAATCCTTATCGAAAGATTTACAATAATTATTTTATCGAAGCTAAGGAAAAACAAGGCTCTTTTTATGGCACTGTGACGAGTATTTTTTTTCTATGATGATGCCAACGATCAAGGAATGCTCCATTATGCTATAGCACAGCCTTGGCGAAAGGAAATTCAAGGAAAGGCAGAGAGAAAGGGTTGAGTTTGCAGGAGATAGCTACGCAGGAATTGCCTGAATAATTGTGGCTCATAGTCAGCGGGGAAAACAGTAGATGGTAGGCTGTTCCATAATCGTATTGACCTAGATATGAGAGAATCGTGGAATTTGACGGTACGACTGGCTCGATCAGCGTCGGGAGGCTCGGGTATTGCGCATAGGAGGTGCTCTACAAGGGAGCAGACTTGATAGTGATGAAAATTGGAGTTAATCGACAAGCCTCGGCCAAATTATCATGGGTAGATCCAAACTAGCCTTCAGCAGCGCAGCCAATGTTCCATACGCAGGGAAAGAAGGCTCTACTGTGTATTTAAAGGCTAGAGAAAGAGCTGTGAATATGGACAACTGAAACCTGATATAACGATTACCGATTTATGCCGACAGCAGTTGATAGCACTGTACCAAGCAAAATACGCCTAAAAACATGATAAAGTCATCATTCTAAATGAAAATATGTAAATCATACGACAGCACTTACATTCTTTCAAAATAGTTAAAACTTTGTCCAATAAATAGATAGAAAAAACAAAAAGTTTGTTTTTGGCTCGGAATCCATTTTTCGAAACTGAAGATGACCAATCCTTAAAAATGCTCGTATCTTGCGGGAAAATTGACGTTATAAATCGACTATTAATTATAACCTTAAGCTCAATTTTGGGTTGAGAAAAGTAACTTCAAATATTAAACTTCAGTTGAGTTTTTTTTTATATTAAACAATGTTTTTACACCATTTAATGCATTCAAAAGCCAATTGAATTGGTTTGAGACTCATCTTTTTTGGGAAAAGTTTTGAATTCTTTCATAATAAACCTACATATGTATATTGTTTTGGTCATTTGAATAAAATCTGTTCAACATGATATGGGCTAAAAGCTACTTTTATTTCAACATTTTTAAGTATTTATACAGTAGTTTTTGGAAATATTTTGTTCGCTAGAAAATATCTATTATTTCTATGAAAATTAATAAATTAAGAACTAAAATGCTTGCAACATAAAATCGTACATTATTTAGCCCGCAACTAAAATACAATCTTATATTAATTCCATCACTCGCGTATTGTCTGCTTTGGTGAAGTTTGTAGCCGAAGAACTGCAAAGTGATTTGGTTTTCTCCGAAGGACGGTCTTCCTCTGGAATTCACCATACGTGAACCATCGGGTCGCAACTGCGCGTCGTATCAGCGAGTTGTTTAGACGCAGTTTGTGTTTTGTGTTTGTGTTTTGTCTTGTGTAAAGTTATATTGAAAAAAATAATCGAATAAACGGTGGCTGATGCCTGCTAGTCAGGAAGCCAGGAGTATTTTCTGCAAAAAGCTGAAAAAACTGTAGGTGAAAAAAATATAAATTTCGTAAAGATTTCAGAGCGATGTAAAAAAAAAATCCTTACACAATTGTATACATATATTGCTTCCGTAGCATAATCGATGGGTCTCGAAACAAAAAAAAAACTTTTTCATTCAACGTTTATTTATTTTCAATGTCCTGAGCAAATTTATTGACATAAAAAATTCGCCCCACTCTAAACATCGCTCGAATACATTTCGTTATCGATTGCTGTTGTTTATCATCAGAAATACAAAAAAAAATATAACATATCGTTTCAGTATATGAATAATAGTTCTTTTGAAAATATTGCGTCATATTTTAAAATTCTCTCGCAGACAAGAAGAGATTTTGCTTCATGTGGATTCCATAAAGTTGTTTTTTTTCGCTCGAAAAACAAAATAAATTATTTGACTAGTAACTTGACATAGAATTCATTTCCGTTATAGTGATATGCATTTTAAAACATTGCCAATTATTATGGCACAACACCGTCGTATTTCGCACTGCCTACTCATAAATATCATACTACCCTACAAATCCGAAGGACAATATTGTACAAATTTTTCCAGAATTTTTTTTTTATTTCTTGTAAATTGAATATGATAACAAGCTATTAGATTTACATAGCTATTTTGCAAAGAATTTATCTCGTTTGCATGAGGAACACCTTTAACATTTTGATTTATCTCAAAAGCTTTCCCAGGGTGTTTTCATTTATTGATCTTGTGGTATTCAAATTTAACACTTAAGCAGGCCTTAATTAAATATTCAATGCTGTGGGCGATTCAACTACAAAATGATCATATTATTAAAAACTAAATTTAATCAGACGTTCCAAATACGACTATGGATAAAAAAGTGTTACACTAATTAGCATGAGACGCAAACTTTTATTGCTTTTAAATTATACTCCTCGCACTGCCTTTTCAATTGTCTTGCCGATTTCGTTTAATCCGCAATAGAAACGATACTTTCCACTCGAAACACAATGATTACCCGTTACTCGGCACATTTATCTTTAGCTCCAAACTCTGGATTTTCTTGTCCATTACACATCACATCTCTCTTTAAAAATTCCAACAATCTGCTACATACATCCTTTTGAATATCGTTGCTTCTCATTCAATGAATTCATCAAGAGCTTATGAGCTTAGTGTAAGTGATCCCAGGATTTGTAGCGCATTTAATTTTCGAGGACACACTCGTATAAACTTATAGTCTTCGTCGGCCCCTTAACACACATATCAACCCATATTCCGACAACGTCATAATAATTTCGAACATACAATTTAACCTCGAAATATCCTTCTTAAGCAATCGAACCGTGAGCTTCGAAGAACTTTGAAGCGTTTCAAGAAATTACTGTTGAAATCGGGGTGAGTGAGATGCTTAAGCTATGAATATACACAAAGTTCAGACCCGGAGAGCGAGCGAGTGAAAAAAATACTGAAGCAAATCCAATACAATCAATGCAAAGTGTTTTCGATTCGTCCGAATAAATCCTTTTCGGTACCGTGCCTTTCCTGGTGTATTGGCCGGATTTGATGTATTTGCAGGCTCTTGACTTTGCTTATGACTTCCTTGGCTCCTTGACAAGGCAGTCGAGCTACTCAAATCCCGATCCTATATTACTTCTTAAGGAAATTTCCTGACAACAATCCCCAATTTCATCCTGGCCGAAATTCCGCTACGGTACATGCTGAATAAAATAATATTTTATTCAGCATGTACCGTAGCGGTACATGCTGAATAAAATAATATTTTATTCAGCATGTACCGTAGCGGAATTTCGACTGGTTGTATGTAGAAAGGATTTTTAACCACCTTGTTCTCAAAATAATAGCTGCAGTAATTTTCAAAATTATTCTATTCAGGAATATAATTACTGCAGATGAACCTAGCCGCTTAGATACCGTTGTAAGAAAAAGTTAGTTTATGGGTTGCTATGCCGAGTCAATGGCTGTGCCACAACCAAAACTCTTCTGAGCTGGGATTCTTTAACCTGCAAAGGGTTAATGTAAACGCTGCAGCATCATTTCCTGTAGAATATTGATGGTTGCAAAAAGAAAGAGGCTATAACACCGGACTTCATATCCAGTAAACATTCTTCAGCCCTCGCATCGAGCGAGATGATGTGAAGAGCCCTGATTCAGTTTCCATGCCATACACTTGGATGTCTTGAGAGGTATTGATATTTCTGGGTTGTTAGGAAACTCGATACTATTTAGACTTGATCCAATATCATTTTGTGAGTAGTTCCGGCAGGCATATATAGATGTACACACTCATGCGTCACTGTCGCCTTGCAATTGTACATCGCATCGATACCATTTCGCCTGCCGTAAATGCTTTCATTGGATTTCTACCCTTCACGGTGTCCCAATTCTTAGCTTTATGTCTTCGGTCGAATCACTCCTCTCACAAACAGCTCGTTGTGATGATGTTTCAATTAAAAGAAAATGTGTGGGCATATCCTGCTATTATCTCGGGTTAAGTGGTGCAAATATTAAGAAGGAACGCATTATGAGACTTATTTGCGCTATTGAATGTTGCTGCCGATGAGCGGAAAACAATATCTATTGCCACGGTGACGAATGAAGATTTCATCAAATGAAGATGACTTTCGAAATAGATAAGAGGTCAAACAAGAAAGAGAAGTTGGAAATATACTGAAAGAAATGATGGAAGGGATGCTTATAAATTTGTATCTGTTTTTTTTTCGCTGAGTGATAGGAGTTTACTGACCGTATACGGAAAGCCTTTTCTGAGCTTGGAACTATACTAGAAAAAAAGTTTGTAATAGAAATAGATTAAAAAATTATGTTTTTTTTATTTCATTTTAACTGTGAGCCATTCATTATTTAAATAGCTTTTAAATTTATGTTAATTGTTAATTGTGTTAGTTCTATTCACGGTCTAATTGCAGAGTGGAAAGGATTTAGAAGTTCGTTAATCGCTGCTACTTAAGAACGGAGGCGACAAATGGATGCTCTCAAGGGGGAGTCCTCTCACCGCTCCTGTGAAGTATGCTAGTCGACTCCCTGCTAAACGAACTGCAACAAGAAAGGCTGCACGCGCAGGCTTATGCTGATGACGTGGCCGCACTGGCTGTCGGTAAAGATCTGAATGTGGTATGTAGAAATACACAGCGTGCATTGGATCTGATTGAAAACTGGTCTTCGAGGCACAGCCTAATAGCCCGTCCAGACTACACATACTTATGTATGCGCATACAATTGTATGCGCTGTTGGAAGATGTATGTGCATATTGATCATATGCTCATACTTCTTTTATTCAGAGAAGAATGAATGATTGTGAATCATACAGGGTCATCAATTTCATGCTTGAGAAAGTAAACTTGAAAAAAGAACACACACAATATTCGGAAAGTGATGTAATTTTTACTTCATTGTAAAGATTTTTTCAAAATTTGTTTTCCAATATTCACTCCTTCTTTCCATAGAAATAGAAGTACCTGAAAATTCACAGAAATAAGCCTGAATTACATTGCCATGCAGTGCAGTGCAGTGCAGTGATATTTAGAGCTCATGTAATTGCATGTGGCAATTTAGATTAACTGCAGTGCAGTGCACTGCACTGCATCGTTTACGCTAATATCTAAAAACACTGCACACTGCATCGGTTGACATTTGTTTGAAAGTAGTTGCCCGGGCAAAAACCATTTAAATTGAGGCGGAAATTCCGTTCCAGGCATTAAATTGTAAATGGACGAAAAGCAGATGTCTAAATATCAAACCTCCACAAATTAATTTGACATTAATTTTCAGAACACTGCACTGCTTTCAATGTGTTTTGAAATGCATGCACTGCTTCGGCACTGCATGGCAATGTAATTCAGGCTATACTCACAGCCGCCAAAGACTTAAATACGTCCTAATTTACCATAGCATTGACCTAGTACATCTTCGTTCTGCAAAAATTTCTGCTTGATCGGATCGACACGACACCGTTCAGGAAAAAATCTTACATCGTGCTCTATTTGTCTTGTTCTGTCTCGCAGTCTGAACCATTGGCTTCCACTTACTCTTGTATATGCAGATGTTGGCGCATACAATTGTATGTGCGGTCTGGACGTCCTTATATGTTTGCACATACTTTTGTATGCGCATACGTATGCGCATACATAAGTATGTGTAGTCTGGACGGGCTATAGCAGTGAACCCTGATAAGACGAAAATTGTTTTGTTTACCAGGAAAAGAAAACTGGAAGGACTAGTGCTTCCAAACATGAAGGGTGTAACACTTCAACTTTCAGATGAAGTCAAATATCTTGGAGTAATCTTGGACAAAAAACTTCTCTGGAAGAATTATGTGGAAGTAAAACTTACTCGTGCTTTAAAAGCTTTCGGGCAGTGCAAGAGAATTTTTGCTACCAAATGGAGTCTAAAGCCTCGTGTAGTGATGTGGATCTACACAGCAATAATTAATCGTGAAGCTATTGTATGCTCGAAAAAAGTAAGCCACGCTGCAAAGGACGGTGTGCCTGGGTATCTGTGGTGCCATGAGCACTACTCCGGGTGCAGCCCTTGATGCGCTTCCTAACCTGCCTCCTCTCGACATTCAAGTTCAGAGTGTGGCGATGATCTCTGACCATAGACTAGCTCAACTTGGCTTATGGGTAGGTCAAGACGATGTGGGGCACTGCTCCATTAGGGGTTCAATGCGTGAGATCTCTCCGTATCTCACTATGTCTTCGGACGCTCGGGTGCCCTTCCTCGACTTCGGAAGAAGGTACGAAGTAATCCTCTTGAGCAGAAGTAACTGGGACGATCCAGTTCTGTGTACGAGGAGATATTCTGAGATCTTCTTCACGGACGGCTCGAGGATAGATAGTAGATCTGGAGCTGGTGTCTATCTGCCATTCATCGAATGACAGGTGGGCTTTAACTCTTGGAGAGCACGTCTCGGTTTTTCAAGCAGAAATATTTGCTATCCTGAGTGACAGTCAAGCTGCACTGATGGCGCTGTGTAGACCCCTGACAAACTCGAAAATGTCCAAGAGTGCAGAGCACGATTGAACTCTGTCGCCAGATTCAATAGGATGCATCTATTCTGGGTACTGGGGCACTGTGGTGTTGAGCGAAATGAAATTGCTGAAGTCATTGCGAAGCAAGGTTCGGGGCTTCCTGAACCCGCCTTGGGCGTGCCGACCGCATCTGCACGTGCCATTCTTTGAAAGTGGGTAGATGATGCTCACAAAGATAGATGGACATCTGCTGGTGTGGCCAGGCACACGAACGTCTTCCTTTCAGAGCCCAACCATGTGACTGCAGGATTCTTGCTCAATAAGAACTGGATAGTTTGCAGGGCCATGATAGGGATTCTGACTGGACACAACTGCCTAAGAGGATATATGTAGCGAATAGGTGCTGTACAGGATGACCTCTGTTCATCCTGCCTAGAAGAAGCTGACTCTGCGGAGCATTTGCTCTGTGAATGCCCAGCGTTTGCGTGTTTCAGATATCAATGCTTTGGCTGGGATGTTGCACGCATGCAGAGGATAGCCTCTTTCCTCCTATCAGTGATCCTAGGCTTTATCAAGAAGTCTGGGAAACGATGGTAGAAGGGGCAAATGAGTATAATGGGTCCTTTGGCCTGAGTGCTTAGAGGTGCCAATGCGCCAATTTTTCATTAGAAATCATCTGCTTTTAAATAAGCTTCGCTCTCTTCAATGATTACATGAAATAAAGTAAAAGGGCTTAGTATATATATGGAGATTGTGGAAACGAAAATGGGTTTCTGAGCTGAATAGAAGTCCAGTCAAAATGACTGCCAGAAGTCTGATAGTAACCATCACCGAAGCAAGAAGAGAATTGATTGCTCTTGGAGAAATTAACACTAGAAACGGCCGTGAAGGTCCCTCTTTCGCATTAGTGGAGCATTCTTGCATTCATACTTGACGGATGCTGCTCTACGCCACCTCTACACTCTTCTATCCTATTTTTCAATCAATAGTTTCATATCTATATCGAATCTTACCGAAAAATTTCAGTGCAGCACCCCTGAATCCATTACATACTTTATTTAGTATGAGACCGATAAAACAAAACATTCTTGCAAACTGAAATCATTAAACCGCTCACCACCCTACAGCGCCGTATACATCTATAGTTATTCAATACTATCTAGCCGGTAGCAAGCATTCAAGCTCATCTTTCCTATCATCTTCTGCTCGAAGAAACTTAACTGCTCGAGCCAATAGTTAAGCAGTGCGAAAGTTTCGAAAGTGCCTCTCATTTCAGACCCTTTCCCACGACAAGACGACTGACGATGACGACAATGCCGCCGTTAGTTCTGCTATCGAATAGCTTTTTCAAGATCCCATAAATAAAATAGTTGTAGTTAATTTTATTTACTATGTGGGGTTGCGGCTCCGCAACATAACGCGACGCGTATCTACAGGCACATAAATCAGCCCCGATACCGATATACTCCGGTATTACTCCACAATCAACAGGCCACTCACTCACTTTTGCAACACTTCGACGACATAATCGGCAATTCGAATGGAACAGTAAATCCGAGGGAAAACAATTAATTGGCGGAGACTTGTTACATTCGAGCATAAATCAGGAAAATCCGCTCTTATCCGATTTAATTAAAATACACTTGACTTCCACAAACCGCTCGTACAGCGAGCAAGCAATGAATGCTCGAAAGTCTGTCGAGAATGCGCAACGGTGTGACATTTTCGCGGCATGAAGTGTACGAAGCTGATTTCATTTAACAGTTAACGTTGACGGTTGCTGCGAGGTATGATGGATTTATTGTGAATTCAATAATGACAAAACTCAAATTGAAATGTCATTTTTTCTGATAAAAAATTAAATTTAAATAATTAACTATGCGGTTTTAAGGTTGATTGCGCCGAGCAAGATACATATAGAGTATGTATGTATGTGCATGTAAAAGTTTTAAATTTTCCTCTTTCAAAGAACGTTTTCATCATTTAAGCTGTATTGCGGCAAAATAAAAAAAAATATTTTGCAAAGCATAAAACATCAACAACAAGGACCAAGCCAGTCATCTGTCGACTTCCGAGCAACAATAGAAAAACAACTCATCAACGAGCCATTCTTCGCAAACGAAAGTTTCCACAAAGTCACCGACTCATCAGTCGTCTTTACAAATCATAATCAATCAATCAAGATTCCTGCTGTAGCTGCCAAGCCTACAGAGTTTTTTTTTTTTTTGAATAATCCATAATCGATGTAACGAAAGTATCTTTTTTCCTTTTCATGCCGAATTCACTGTAATTTGACGTTTTTTTCGGCAGTTCAAAAAAAAGCTTGTAAGTCGACGACATTAACGAGTCTTTTCGAAGAACTTGACTATGGCAAAAGTTCCATTTTTGGCGGAGGGAGAAACATCTTCACAACGGTAACAACATGAAAAGTAACTTTGTGGCTTCCTTAGCCACCAGCAACCAGAAGTCACGCCTAGGAATAGATTTTGCGGTGAGCAAGCGAAACTGCCAAGGAAACGACGACTAATGTGGAAGGGGAGGAAGGAAGAAACTTTGATTGTTCAAACTATGTTCGGAGTTGAAAGTACATACCTACATGTAAAGTCATGAGAAACATTCTGGGCTAAGATGCTTGGATTATTGAAACTTGGTAGTTATCGATGCATACAAGCTAGTTGACTTTATCGTTTTGTTTTCCAGGGAGATTTTTGCAATTTGAACTTTTGCATCCTTCTGGGAAAATTACAAATTGACGGGTTTCGTAGTTAGCATTATGTATTGAAATGGTTTGATTTTTCGATTTATATTCAAACTGCTTTATAATTAAAGATAACGATAATTTTTGTTGGAACTTACTGGTATATCATTGCCAAGAGCACATTAAATTTTGGAGTTTGGTCATACCTGTGGAAAAGAAAATTTTGTTTTAGTTTTGGTTTAACTAGTGAGCATTCTAAATTAATAGGTAGTTTAAAAAGCTAAATTAACTTATTTCTTCATACCGACTAATTTTAATTTTGGAAAAATGATTTATTTATTTATTTACTATTATTATTCAACAGACAAAATCCAATTACTGAATATATAAAACATAAAATACAAATAATTCACTAATGAAAGAATGAAAAAATGAACAAAATAATAATGAGATGATAATGATACAAAATAAAGAACAATAATAAACAAAATCAAAGTGAAAAAGTACAAATTCAAATTAAGAAAAATAGAGAAAAACAAGAAAAGGAAAAAAAAAACTACATTGAATTAGTAATAAGCAAAACATTATTTTTCAAAAAAGTTTTAGAGGCGTATAATGTCGGCGGTAGATGACCAAACCGTAGATGTAAGCCTTAGTAATCGCAACAGCGGAGAATAAAAAAAGATATCAGTGCACGCAAAAGGCACACTAAACTCAAAAGAAGAGCGGGTACCATGCACTGCAACACGGACAGAAACGTGGCTGCTGATGTCGGAATCTACCAACCTATGAAACAATTTGAAGAGTAGGCACTCATCCAGGAAAAGTCTCCGTGATTCGAGGGAAGGAAGATGAAGGAACGACAGACGATCACTATAAGGACGGTAAGAAAGCTGAAATTTATAAAACAGAGTGCGAGTAAATCTGCGTTGAACGGACTCCAACGCAGTATTTAAGTAGACAAAACGAGGACGCCACACTTGACAGCAATATTCAAGAATACTACGTACAAAGGAGAGGAAAAGGTGTACACAGGTGGAAATGTTAACGAATGCTTTAGAGGATCTAATAATAAAACCGGATAATTTAGCGGCCCTGGCAGTAATATAAGAAATATGCTTATCAAATTTGAGCTTAGGATCAAACATTACGCCAAGATCTCTAAAGTTATCAACGACATTAAGAGGATAGCCACAAACAGAGTAGGAGAACATCAAAGGTGAAATTTTCAAAGAGAAAGACATTTTGTGACATTTCACGATGTTCAAAGTGAGAGCATTGAAAGCGCACCAAGTCTGTAGGCTGTTGAGATCGTTTTGTAAAACCATACAGTCATCTTGTGACTCAATCACTCGAAACATCTTGAAATCGTCGGCATACAAAAGACAAGAAGAATGGATTAAAGGAGGGAGATCGTTTATGAACAAAAGAAAGAGAAGAGGACCAATGATAGACCCTTGCGGAACAGCTGATGCAGGATAAAACGGAATTGAAGAGGAGGAATTAACAGTTACAATACAGGTACGGTCGAGGATGTAAGAGTTAAACCAGGAAAGAAGAGGACCAGCAATGCCATCGTACCTTAGCTTTTGAAGAAGGAGGCTATGGTTGACGGAGTCAAAGGCTATGGAAAAGTCGGTATAAAGTACATCAACTTGCTTTTAATGGTCAAGAGCGGATGCGACCGTGTGTGTGAAGGAAAGAAGGTTGGTTAAGGTAGATTTACCTTTGACAAAACCATGCTGCTTATGAGCGAGAGTAGGCTGGATAAAGGAGTAGACTCGCTTGTAAACCACTTTTTCAAGGATCTTGCTAAAGCAAAGAAGAAGGGAAATGGGACGGTAGTTTGAGATGCATGTTCGATCACCGGCTTTATGTATAGGAAAGATGTTGGAAATTTTCCAGCGAGAAGGAAAAGAGCCAGAAGATATACTTGAGTTGAACAAAATAGAAAGAGGGACGCACAGAGATGATGAAAGAGATTTAGCCAGGATATTTGGAATACCGTCGGAACCACTAGCGGTATTGGCATCGATATCGTTCAACAGAAGTTCAATTTCAAGAGGGTTCGTTCGAAATGAGTGCAATTCAGGAGAGGATGTGGAGGGAAGATTTAAGGAATTAGAAGAGGATTGTTGTGAGAAAAAAGAGGAAAAGTAAGAAGCAACAAGCTCACATACTTCTTGTGGAGTGGAGGCAGCTGTATCACCCGAGTGCATACCATTGGGGTTACTAGGACAATTTTTTAAGGAACGGATGAATGACCAAAAGGATTTCGGGTGATTGGTTCTAATTGATGCTACAACGCCAGCAATGTAGGAGCGCATCGCCTGTCTGACAACTTACTTCGCTTTAGAGCGAAGATCCTTATACAAAAGAAGGTCAACAGGTGAACCTGATCTTTTATATAAATAACGAGCTGCATTTCTGGCTTCAAGTGCGACTGCAACTTCACTGCTGAACCATGGAGCATCGCTCGGTTTATTATGACGATTAGTTGGTGTGAATTGTGGAATAAGGTCTGATAGGAAATTATACAACTTGCACAAAGCATCATCAACGTCAAGGCCACGAAAAAGAGAAAACCAGTTAATTCTATTTATTTCAATCGCCATGCCGGTGAAATCACCCCTGTGAAAGTTGTAACGTATTAAGGATGGGATTTTGTTCATCATAGAACGAATATTAGAAATTTCTAGAATAAGAAGGGGGTGATGAGAATCAGGAGGAACATAAGGAAAGAGAGCAGCGCTTAACGAAAGTGATGATATAGGGAGATTGGACAAAGCAAGATCCAGAATTCTATTGCTGGCATTTGGTATATTGTTGAGCTGAGAGAGGGAACAAAGTGAGAGAAACGAAGACGTTATTAAAGAAACACTACTAGTCGAGATGATAATCGAATAGTCAGCATCCCAATCTAGAGTAGGGAGATTAAAATCACCACATAGCAGAACGTAAGCGGTGGGAAAATGACTGTTGAGGTAAGCAGAGAGTTCCGCCAGGAATTGTTCATAAATCGACAGAGGAAGGTTACAGGGGATATATATCGAAGCGACGACTAAGGTTTTGGCAGAAGGTAAGAAGATACGCACAAAAATACATTCAATAGGAGAACAGAAAGGGAAATCACAACAGAGTGTTCCGTTGAGTGCTTTATTTATACCGATGAGGACGCCTCCACCACTGGAATTACCACTAATTAAACGATCCCGGTCCTTGCGGAAAACTGTATAGTCGGGTAAGATTTCTGAACTTAAGATATCATCAGTGAGCCAGGTTTCTGATGATGGTCAAAGTAAAGAGTTTAATGGATGTTTTTCAGGCGTTAAAACTGACGTTAAGTTTTTATTATGCAAGTACGCATGTAATTTGATTTCAATTAGCTATAAATATGCAATGTCTTTTAAATAAAATTTCAATTTGACTTGAATTGATTTTCAAAGTCAACAGCAGCAGCAGAGGTGATTGATTGACAGCCTGGAATGTGTCCCCTAGCACTACGACCTGATGAGTATGTTGTGCCTCCTTTGTAATATGCCCTATAGAATGTCCAGGCTTCTTATGAACCTGGATATATTCCTTGATAGGCCATTTGTTATGTCTCTGGTGGACGAAAGAACAGAGCCAAAGAGCTCGAATCTTTGCCTCGCTAGTGTTAGACAATGTGTGAGAAGACGTTCTACACGTTCTGTCGTTTTGCCCCAGTGTCTGCAGCAGTCGTCCCACTCCTTACATATTCTCTGGAGATACTCTTTCCAAGAAGGTTTTTCGTCAATGCTCCATATAGAACTCTTATGCCACTTTTGCAGAAAGCCACTGCTTCTTCTGCTCTTTTGTTATAGAAGCCGAGGTATTTAGCTGAGTGTTTTAAACTCTTAAGATTAATCCAGTAGCTTTCAGTCTTCTTCTTGCTCTATGTTTTAATTTCCAGTACGGAAAAGGACATAAGAAGGACATTCTTGCTCTTTCTTGGCCTTTGGTATCAGCTTCCTCGTTTTCTTTGTGCCTCTCATGGCCGCGAATCAATATCAACTCGAGGCTGTTCCGTGCCCCTATTTCATTTATCCCACTTGTTCCTTGACAAAATTGTCAGCTTGAACCTCTTCATATAGGCTGTTTTAGTCTTCATTGAATTGCTTAAGCGCAGCATTTCCATCATGAGTCTGATGTCTTTTTGAGGTGGCCTTTAAAGTCTCTTGATTTGTATCCGTAGGTCTGTTGCAGGCTTATAGAATGTTTGGCTGCTTCCTCCTGAATTTTGATGTGATTTTAGTAGTTCCTCCGTCCCTGCCGTTGGGATGGAGCTCATTGCTCCTGTAATCATCAGGCAGGCCATTCTTTGAAGCTTACCGAACATATTAACTGCAGTGTTTTGTGTGGCTTTCTTCCGCCACACTACTGCTCCACATAGGATAATAGGTCTTACCATTTGTTTGTATGCCCATAGTATCTGCCTTGAAAATTGTCCCCAATTTTGTCTTAGCATTTGTTTTATCGCTCAGAGTGTCTCAGTGGCCTTCAGTGTCATTTTGTTTAGATGATTGACCCAAGTGAGCTCCCTATCTAGGTTGGTTCCTAGATATTTACTATAACAGCAGAGGTAACTTCAGTTATTGCTGGCTCAAAACTTGTAGCAGTATTAGTAGAAAAATTAAAGTTAAGTGTTTTCAGCTTATAGGAAATATTACAGAGCCAAACTTTAGTGAAACGAGCAGTCGTTAGATAACCATAACGGAGGATTGGATGGTTGCGAGGATTGGCGAGCTGCCAGACAATCGGTGGGAAGCCCTCTTCATCATTAATGAAGAGGCACTGCTTATTTTGGATGCTCGAAAGAACATAATCAGGTACGGGGTAGAGAAACTGGCTCTACGAATCTACCGAAGCGACAAGCCAAAGAGCTCTGTTTCTGGGGATCCGATACCTGTTAAGCCTGACCCAAAACAGGTGGCTCAAAAGGTAGCGGAGCCACTTGCAAAGGGGTATATTGCCTGTCTGAGGGCGACTTCTAATGAGGAATCGGATGTTGAATATCCCTTTGCTAATGGGGTTAGCATCGGAACTATCTCAAAGATGGGTGGATGCAAACCAAGGCAATGGGGGGCTTCTATGTTCGAGGAGGAGGACGTCATCCTAACCCTTTTAAATTAATGTATGATGGTGAAGAAACTGCAAGCTAGCCTACACCATTCTTAAGCAGCATCAGCTGCCCTGCTGCTCCGCTAGTCCAGAACAGAGGAGGAACTAATTCTAGTCCAGAAACATGGGCTGCCAACAACCGGGCTTGCGGATTACACACCAATGGATGCACAATGATTGCACCTGATGACTTACAAAAGCCACGTGTCTGCATTCTTGCCAAGAAAACCATTAGCATCCTTGCGCTGCACAATTTCTGTGACAAGGTTGACATGGCTGTCGCAATGGAAATCGATCAGAGATCATGCTAGTTTGTTTCTTGCAACATGGCACACGATCATGGCACTAGCGCTCCCTGCGACATTGTCAAGGGTGTTGTGGCTGAACCCACGAAAATTGGTGTGCCTCTTATTCTGGGGGCAGACTCTAATGCTCATAATGAAGTATGGGGTAACTCCAACACAAACGTCCGAGGTGAGGAACTTTTTGACTTCATATCAAATTTTCATCCAAGATGGACTGTTAAATCTTTTGAGCCGTTTAAATAACCGGGCTCTGATGGCGTCCTTGCTGCTGATATCCAGCAATCCATGGAAGTATCGCTACCATGGCTCAGAGAGATTTATAACGTTTGCCTACGCTTCTCATTTGTTTTCACCGGCTGACGGGAAACTAGAGATGTTTTTATCCTTAAAGCAGATAAAGTTTTGCATTTTAAGCCAATAAGTCTTAGCTCTGTCCTGCTTAAGATTTTGGAAAGGATCATTGATTTCCATATTAAAAGATCAACCGATCCTAGGTTAATCTCACAGTCGCAGCATACTTATACCAAAGGTGCGTCTGTTGAAACTGCTCTCTACGTCCTCATTGAGAAAGTCGAAAAGTCTCTTGCTCTTAAGGAATATACACTTGCCGCTTTCATAGACATCAAGGGGGCATTCAGCAACGTTAAGTCCGGCGCAATTGTTGAGGCACTCTTGGTGCTACATGTGGATGAGCGGCTGATTGCCTTTATCGTGTAGAATAGAGTAGTCATCTCTTCCCTGGGGAATACTCGCGTAAGACGAGGAATCAGTAAGGACACACCGCAGGGTGGAATCCTCTCTTCCCCGCTGTGGAACATCGCGGTGAATACTCTCCTAATGAGACTGGACAGTGCCGGCTGCAAAGTGATTGCTTATGCGAACGACAGAACTATGGCAGTGTCGGGGAAGTATTTATCTACGCAATCGGAGAGACTAAATCACCAACCTCATATAATTTCATGTTGCAGTAGTGAGTGCAGGTTAAATGTGCTAAGCAAAACGGAGCTAGTGTTGTTTACAAGGAAGTACAAAGTTCCTTATATTGAGTTACCCAAATTAAACGGGGTCTCTATTGAACTGAGCCAAAGGACCTACAATATAGCAGAAAGAACGCGGAAGACATGCAAAGCTTTCATCATAGTACTCTGCAGACAAACTCAGCAACGGCTTTCATCAAACATTGATGTTTTGGAAAAATTCTCCTTGTTACAACCAGATTTGGCAACATCACAGTTCAGTCAGCCAAATATTACGTCAGTAAGTGATGATGCAGTATCCGAGTGCAGGAATCTTCGCAGCCATACAATAGAGGTATAAGACTTTAGAGTGGCGGTATCCGTGTAAACGCCTGTAGGTGTGTGTCTCGAGCATTCTTCTCCCCCTCGTCTTCACCTCTCAAGCTTTAGGAGGTGCTGTCAAGTACACAGGAGTCAATGTCAAATCGAACACACAAACAAACCAAACAATTTTCAAGTATGCTATTGATTTTTAGATGAAATTAGCTAGAACAAGCTGTGTTTTCCAACCAAATTTAGTGACGCGAGTGCTGAGAAGTGTAGAAAGTCATTAGAAGTATAAGATACGGTTAAAAGTGGCAGTGACACCTTCAGTTTCTATCAAAATACCGGCAACGAAATGTGAAGTGAAGTGGCTCAAAACTAGTAATTTTACTCCAATTGTGTGATGCCGACTCAAGTGCTCGTCTGCTGGCCCACGTATCTGACAACTGGGTACCTGACAGTTTCTCTTGGATTCCAAAATGGCGGAAATGCCAATGAAGTAGGCTTAGAAGCTCATTCACAGGGGCAACTGATTTTAGTTTGAGAATTCAAAAAAAAATGTCGGTCGACCTAAATAAAATTCGAACAGAAAAAAAATCTACGATTATTATTAGCGTACATTTACAAGGGAAAAATTATAATTTTTGGGAAAATTTGTGCTGTTTACTATTATAACATATGCCAAAATAAGAAACTTATTAAAATGGTATGGTTTCGACTATCATAAATTCAGGTTAATATCAGAAGAATGAATTCATGTTAATAAAAAGAGCCTAAAAAAATCTGCGTTTTGCCTTAATTCCGCCGAAGCCGTTTCCAAGCCCGGTTAAAAAGGAAGAGGGAGGTAGTAGAAAATTTGGCACCTCATTTGCATACAAAAGTTCAGGTTTATCATTGTAAGCAAACGTAATGAAATGATAATAATTTTCTCATTAACCTGCGCACAGTGGTTAAATAGCGTTAATGCAATTAATGAAAATGTTGCAAGATAATAATATATAGTTCTTCAGTAATTCAACAATAAGATTCGTTTCGTTCTACTTTTTAGAAGCAAATATTTTAATTTAATTACTAATTTTTACTTGAGAAGCCATATGTTTCAATTTATTGAAAAATATTAATACTGAAGAACAATGACCGGCCACAATGTAGAGTGCAGATTACCTTCAAATTTTAAATATACGCATATTGTTCCTTGAATTTTAATATTTTCCTATTTTTTCAAGTTACTGCCCCCAAAACGAGCAACTGATCTACACCCCGAAAGATATTTCATTGTATTGAAATAATTTGTGGATATGGGTGACCTCGAGACAGAATGCTTCTTTACCACCACTCTTAATGTCTTATACCTCTATGAGCCATACATGATCGAAACCGAATATTTCACAGCCCTTTTGAATTGAAGTAGCCCAAAATTGAAACTCTTTTGGTGAACAACGATGCAAACATATATCAAATTTAGCTCTAGGTAGTCTTTCTTCTTTACGTTGCTTCTTTCCAGCGCATCAGTTGAGAGAGCATTTTCAATTGTAAATATAATAATAAATAAAATTTGAAATAGATTTGATATAGCAAGTGCTAATGAGAGAACGTAATTATCTTGGAAATGAGTGCATTAATTTCGAACCTACGAAAAAATGTTACTGAAATTCAATTCAGAAGAAATATACAAAATGAAATGTGATCATACAGAAGAATGCATTGATATTTTTCAGAAATAAAGTATATGATATAAAAATACGATGTTACTCTATAAATCAAATAACATTTTATTCGTTGACCATACTTCTTTTATTTATGGGGCATTGTTCTAAAAAGTAACGTTTTTGGGAGATTTTTCGATTGTAATGGGGGATTTCTTTTGTGGCAGTCTGGCCACCCTGCCTTATTTTGATATGTGACTCACTCTCCCCGCGTGCACAAAGCCAACTGCCCAGTTTTAATGTCAACGCCAATCCGTTCCGTTTACCGGGAGTGGCACTTTGCACCGCACGCAAGGCATTGCTCTTCTCTTCCAAAAAGAGACCATTTTTGCAAAAGTGTACACTGGCCCTTTTCTTAGTCCAAGCGTCAGTTGACATTTCGATGGTGTGTGTCAGTTCAGCAAGGTGGCAGTTGTTACAATCATTATTTGTAAAACAATCATTTTTACTCTTTGGTAGCTCGTTTTCTCTTCTCGAATTTTTTTCAATCTGAAATAAAGCTTTTGACCAGCCCCACAAATATTCTACTAAAAATTGAATGTATAGCTTAGTTTAATCCGGATTTTGAGAATCAGTCCTACCAACTTCTTCTTTTAAACCTTCTTTCTCTTATGTCACACAAAGTTTAATTATCAGTTAGCTATTCAAAGCTACTATTAGTACAAAAAAAACATCTAGCTTTTTCAAAAACACTCCCCTTCCCACATTTTTTACTTAGCTTGTGCTACCCTTCTCGCATTCCCAAAAGTCCTGATTACTTCTAATAAAATATGGAGGTCTTCATCGGTTTTGTCTTCCTAGTAGGGCGCAAAACTTTGAAGACAGTTTCTTTCGGATCGTTATCATATACCCTCGCTAGCTCATTTGACGAATGACAAAGGAAAACAACTTGCAGCAATCTTCACAAAACAAAATTTTCGGTAAACTGAAACTCCTTCATGAATTCACGCTCGAATTGCGATAATTATCAAAGCCACTAGATTTCTAAACAAGCTCGTTTTGTTTGACTTCATACGGCGATATGTTGCCAGGGGAGTAGAATGTCATTGTCTTTGTGAAATGAAATGCAGAATGCTTAGGGAACGTTGATAACGACCGGAATATCGATTCTCTGACGCAACTTTAGCATATACTTGTACCGATACTTGATTGGATTATCAAAATTGCAATTTTAATACCTTTGATTATGCCATAACTAGTCGACACTGCTCAAATATTTATATTTTCAGCAAAAGTGTTCCATTTCGGGCAGCCTGTTCGATATTTTCACAACATTTACAACGTGACTAACCCTTTCCGCTACGCCATATCTCACCATAGAATAATCTTAGCATGTGCTACACGGCGAAATGAATACAACAGCCTGGTAAATATCTTCAATGAAAACAGGACTACGAAATAAATGGATAGAACGCTTCCTGGCCGGGAGCGTCGGAGCTGAGTCGACGATTGCGTAAGTGCTAGTCGGCTACAACAATGGTACCCATGGTGCTACTTTTGTAGTTTCATCGAATACTTACCAGGACTTTGCCAAAGTTTCCCGAATAAATAAAAGCCAAACCGAAACCATATTGTTACAGTGTCGGTTCGCCTTGTGTTTTGCAAGAGTGTTCTTCGCAGTGATGGCTATACGGCGAACGAAGAAGAGCGCAGACAACGAGGACGATTTAGAAAAGCGGTTGATGTACAAAGCCATTCCCGAGATAGCCGGGCGTATTCTATTCAAATGTATCTTTCGGTTGTAGCATGCATACGAATTATTTTGCATGAAAACTAGTTGTTATGTTGCGGAACCATGCAAATGGTACAATTGCATGAGTGCATCGAGAATGTTTTTAATTTAGTTTTAGTTTTAAACCACAGAACACTGGGTTTTGTTTCGGTCTGACTGCCATGTGAATAGTTTGAATTAATTTCAACCGAATTTCAGTTTTGCCTCGCGACTGTGAAATTTCCGGCTCAAACGTTTCAAAGCAGCAGCTTTATAGTGGTTCCTTGAAAGAGACAATTTCGGAAACTTGAGTCATACCTTCAATTCAATATGCTTATTCATTCTTCACGATGCAAAACTTGTAACAAAAATGTTTTAGTTCCAAAGTGCCATCAAAATGTCATTTAATGTCAACAAGGCTATAAAGACCAGCTCACGCCAACCCTCATCAAAATATAAAAGAAAAAGTTAAAAAAATTACATGTCTTGAAACTACTTGACTCTTCAAAAAATTACCCAACTTAATTTGTTTCAGGAACCTTTTTTGTGATGAAACTAATTCCACTTCGTTTGACAACAAAAAAATCTCTTGATAAAAATGTTGTACAGGAATATTTGCTAAGTGACACCCGGTCCCCGCACAATAGACAGTCGCCACAAAAGAAATTCATTTCAATGACTGATGATAAGACAATTCTTTCGCCCTCCATCAGCAATTGTCAATTGTTCGGCTTGCGGTTCATTCCTCCGTCTTACCATGTAGCTTCATCTTTTTGCCAGGACGCGACGGACAATGCCATACGAAATGAAAGCCGTGGATAATAATGTCCTAAGCGATTCCATCAATCTTGTCAGCTTTGATCGAACGATGAATTATCTCTTAATGGATTTGATTGGAATGCTGCTTCCGTTCTCCTGTTCTTCCGACAAGCAGGGAAAAATCGCGGATGTAATTGCAAGAACGAGGCAAAATGACAAGAACGTTGTGATCCTGGGAGCGATGCTATGAAACCACACCGCACATATTGTGTAGTGAACATAATACCATGAACTGCAAACATTCCCCAGATGACGATAGTGATGATAGAGAAAAAGACGTCCTGATCCGATGAGAAAATGTACAATGGATGACACAACTGCTTTCTGGCTGCTCCACTTCGAGTTTGAGTACGAAAGAGATTTATCTGGCTGACTCAGGGCTGGCAATGGCAATGAAACGTGCACGAAAACGTCAATCTGCAAGCTCAACCAATATTTGTTTTAATAATTAATGATGGCATCGACCGTAGACACCGGTCAATTACAGTGGGAATGTATGCATCCGTTAGTTTGCTCGATTTGAACTGAAGGTGTGGTAACGTAGATTGATTTATTAAAGAACCGAAGTGAATTGCGACCATTTATGCATTTATTTATGTTTTATGACCAAATGGAAATGAAACAATAAATTGAAAAAGTTATATTGATAAATTCTGTAGAACGAATTGTATTTCATCACTAAACAAAAAACTAAAAAAAAACTGTTGCCTCCGAAATTTCATCATTGCTTTTTTTTGTAACAACTCAGGTTTTTTTCCACAAAAGTACCAGTAGTCCAGCCAAAACAAGTTTAACCTCCGGAAAAACCCGCAAGTTTTGAAACTTCGCACATTGATTTGTACGCACCTAGGGATGAATACACCAAAAGTTCTCATGAATATGAGGCGAGCTTTAGCGGCAATTAGCGAAAACAGGGCACTTTTTTTGGTTTTTCGATAATATCCTGAGAACCGTTAGTTGGAGGTGCAAGTTGACCCTAGACATAATTAACCCTAGTCATAATTAACGCTTATACACATTTTTCTTGTACTCGCAATGGTTCCCGAGTTATAGGACACTAAAGAAAAGGGTTTTTTGAAAAACCAACGTTAGCGTGATACAATATGGCATTTCTAATAATATTTCACAATGGTTTACTTACATGTTTGGATACCAAGGATGATTCAGAAGATTCACTTCACAGCTTTGTGTAAAAATAAAGACATGACATATATTAAACAAAGAAATACAGAAAAAAATCAATCAAAACTTGATTGCTTCTTGGTAGAAAGCTCTGCATTTTGAAACACAGTACAAAGAGGTAATTATGCATGAGATGATGGTGTGAGACAACCATTATACAGATAAGAACATGACAACCGATTTATGTATACTATTGAAAGGTAAATGAATATGAAAAACTCTAGCGCACCTGAACCGCTAGAAACACTAATGTTCGACGGACAGTAGAAGAATCGTGCAGATTTTGAGTGCAAATTCTACCACACGAGCTGCTTATTACAGCCAAACTGTTTCAAACGCCACGTTTTACTTTGGTCTCAAGAATGCATTATAACTCATATGGTGGAAAGGTTTCAGATATTACCACTGGCATAAATTTCAAAGTTTATGAGAGCAAAACACTTGTTAATTATATTCATTATCAGTTCCTTTTTTCACAAAACTTTGAAAGCAGCCTCTCATATAACATAAATGAAGAAAATGCGGAAATTGGTGTTTGGGGCTGCGATCCGAAAAATTTGCAGAACTTTGGGAATTGAAACATTGGTTATTTATTTTCATTGTAAATGTTTCCGGTATGAATGCTAACTGTAAGCATTTATGGATACAACAATAGCACTACCGACTCGTGCTGGCAACCTTTTTCCAGCATCAAAGCCAAAAATATATCACATCTGCTTCACGTTGAAATTAACCTACCTTGCGAATTTCGTCTCGATCCGATGACTGCATTCGAAGTTATAGGAGTATAAAGAAATTTAGGGTTACCAGCCGCAAAATTTTTCAAATAATCGAAAACTTAATGTTTACTGTTTATTGTCACAACAATATCATTACCATTTGAAAATTTTTCGATAAAATCGCTTAATAAATATACTGCAAATAAACACAAAACCAACAATAGCTGGCAGCCCTATCGTGTTTCATGACTGCACTGGAAGCTATAGGGCAAAAAGCTTTATTTTCTTGTGCGATTTTTCAAAACCAAAGACACCAAAATTACCATTGGTGGCAGCACCGATCGAACTTTTCAACCAAAATTATATCAAACACAGCTTAGAGTAAGGTTCAGCTACTGTGTCAATTTCATGAAAATCCAGTTACTGAATAAGAATTCATAGGGCAAAAAGCAGTTTTTTTTTCTTTGTAATATTTCACGATGGCACCGCTGGCACAGAGTTGCCCACAATTCAAAATTGCTTCTATCAGACCTGGTCCTACTTAATTCCAATGTATTCTGTAAATTTCAACTGCATCTGATCAGTGATTCGTGAGTTCCCGTGAACAGAAGTTTTTGATGCTAAAAATATAGGTTAATTGGGAAAGGGTTACCGTTCTTGTCCGACATAAAATTTCCAAAGTTTTACTTTGACTGTATAGATTAACGATAAGATTTGTATGCAAGTTTGTTTTTGTTGTAAGGAACGGACATTTTATAGGAGATTCGATGGTTTAATGTTTTCACTTGCAGTGTCTGCCGTAGCTACAGTGTTGCCAGCACGTTCATATGCAAGTGTGCAACTTAACAACATTAGCACATGCTGTAAGTTTCATTATGATCTGATAATTAAATAAAAAGTTATCGCAATTCAAAAATTTTCAAATTTTCCCAATCTCATTTTAGGCGCCTAGTGCACACATAGGGTTAAAAGTTTCATAAACATTATCATATTCACATTTAAAACACGTTCAAAATTCATAACGTAAACATTGTTTTTGCAAAAGTTTTTTTTTGACAGAAAAATAGGTATATTTGAAATATCACTAAAATGGCCACCGGCGCCAAAGGGTTAAAGATTATTAACTTTTTGTGAAACGTGGCACTATTTTGCATACACATCAATGTATCCTGAAAATTTCAGTTCAATCAGATGGCGCGTTCCTGAGATTTTTTTACTGAAATTTTTTGATGATATATATAGGGTAATTCCATTGAAAATCGACCAATTTTCAGATAATTTTTGAACTCACCTCCTTGGAATTTGAAAATATTTTGGTACCCAGAAGGTCTGGTGAGCTTATTATCGAAAATGAAATATTTTTGGAAAATATGGTATGTGTGCGGATATATGGCCTCTTGAAGTTTTTGAGAAACGTCGGTTCGTGTGTCATTCAAAAAATTGCATAAAATCTTCTACTTTACGTAGAGCCTTCAAATATAGCTTGTTGGAAAGCAGAAGGTGTGGATATTCTAGAAAAAATAGTGCAAAAAATATCCTGGCCAAAAAGGATAAAAAGGATCATTACAGTGTCCTTTATCCTTGAATATTTCAAAATGCGCACCTTCGATTTTCTTCATTTTTTTATATATTGTAAACAATTATATAAACTACAAATAAGCGAAATTTCAAAGTGGAGCTCGTAAAAGTACAGTCATGAGAAATTTTTAAAGGTCTGGAATGCTGTAACCGCTGAAGAAAATTTATAGAAAATGGTACCGAAACAAAATATGGTACGAAACAATTTTATGTTTTCAAAATAGATTTAAAAAATGTTTTGCAATATTGGTTTAAGCCCGAAGAAGATTCTTATCCAGTTTCTAACGTAGAACGATCTGTATAATTCCATTGCTTATAACTAATACCACTCTGTACTTAGAACAACGGCTGATCCAAGACAATCCTGGCAGCTACCAAAATAACAATCTGTTTGTGGAGGAGAGCATATCATCAGAGATAAAAAGTTCTTATAATTAGCCAAGCTTATATCGGAACCCTTTGCTAGAAAATTTATTTTTGGTTCTTTAATCATTAATTTAACGTTTTGATGTATAACACATACACAGACAGAATGTGTTCCCGATGCTTCCGCTAAATTGAAGTATTTAGGCAATCTGCTGTTTGCATTGCTGCAGTAGAATGATTTTATGAGACCAGGGATTTTCGGGGAAGTATAGCCTCATCTAATTTTTTTTAATCATATATGAGGTTGCGTCAGGAAATTCGGACACTACTTTGGCACGTGGCGAATTCATCGGCAAAAGTGATAAAAATAAACACTTTGTTTCCTTTTCTGCAGCTTTTGAAAATTCTTCTTTGATATTTGTTTTTTGTTTCTTCTGTAGGTAGTTTCAGCTTTATTTTAAGTACATTTTTGTACAGTACGCTAGTAAAGTTTTTTTAACTTTCTTCTTGGAATGTCCATTTTACAAAATTTTTTGTCTACATGTCAACTTTAAATACCTCTGATCTATACCCTGAAAGCATCTTCTTGGAATCAAAGTAAACTACAGGCATTGCAATTAACCCTAATTTGAAGTTGTAAAAATATACAAAATAGACAAACAAAGGAAGTAATTAAAAATATATGTACAGTATAATATGTGGAAGAAACCCAAAATAATCCTAATTGTTCATGCAGCTAGTAAATGAAAAGAAATCTTCTTTCTTTATTTTTGTTTTATGATTGCTTACAAATGAATGTTCTCAATTATTGTAAACAATTTATTTTCTAGTGCTAGGTCTTTTAGTTACAGAAAAAAATTGAAGTAATATTCCTTTTAAAAAATAAAATCATAAACAATAATTACCCATAACTGAAGAATCTAAGACTTTGATTTTGCAAAAAAAAACATAGAGTGATCTTCAAGTTATTTCATACATACATATGCATATTGTAAATTTCACTTTGTGTCGGTACCATTTTCTTTGGCGGTTACAGTATTTTGTTCCTTTAAAAATTTCTTACAAATGTTGCTCCACTTTGAAATTTAGCACATCTGTAGCTTACATAAATGTTTACAATACATAAATTAGTAACTAAAGGATCAAAAATAAATTTTCTTACGAAGGATTACAAAGCTTGAGTAGCCTAGTGGGTAGAGCACTGGCTTCTTGTGTGTGGGGTCCCTAGTTCGACTCCAGGTTTGGACGAGGGTCCGCACACCAAGCTTTGAGTTCACCTAGTTCTGATTAGATACCTGATTTAAATCAGGGGTAAAGTGAGTCGTGGAACTAATCACACCACACTCGTATCCCCAATGATTAAAAAAATTGTAATTAACCTCTCTACCAGCTTCAACCCCTAGAACCGTACGAAGGTTGTCGTGGGATTGCTTTTTTACGAAGGGTTCCGATATAAGCTTGGCTAGTTATAAGAACTTTTTATCTCTGATGATATGCTCTCCTCCACAAACAGATTGTTATTTTGGTAGCTGCCAGGATTGTCCTGGATCAGCCGTTGTTCTAAGTACAGAGTGGTATTAGTTATAAGCAATGGAATTATACAGATCGTTCTACGTTAGAAACTGGATAAGAATCTTCTTCGGGCTTAAACCAATATTGCAAAACATTTTTTAAATCTATTTTGAAAACATAAAATTGTTTCGTACCATATTTTGTAAGTTTTACCTTGTTTCGGTACCATTTTCTATAAATTTTCTTCAGCGGTTACAGCATTCCAGACCCTTAAAAATTTCTCATGACTGTACTTTTACGAGCTCCACTTTGAAATTTCGCTTATTTGTAGTTTATATAATTGTTTACAATATATAAAAAAATGAAGAAAATCGAAGGTGCGCATTTTGAAATATTCAAGGATAAAGGACACTGTAATGATCCTTTTTATCCTTTTTGGCCAGGATGTTTTTTGCACTATTTTTTCTAAAATATCCACACCTTCTCCTTTCCAACAAGCTATATTTGAAGGCTCTACGTAAAGTAGAAGATTTTACGCAATTTTTTGAATGACACACGAACCGACGTTTCTCAAAAACTTCAAGAGGCCATATTTCCGCAAATATACCATATTTTCCAAAAAAAATTTATTTGTGCACATAACTCAACTACTTATATTCACAGTGAAAATTTCATTGAAATCTGACGATAGCGATAAAAGACCGTTGGTCGATTTTCCGTGGAATGACCCTATATATATATATATATATATATATATATATATATATATATATATATATATATATATATATATATATATATATATATATGTATATATATATATATATATATATATATATATATATATATATATATATATATATATATATATATATATATATATATAGAAATATGAATTTTGCCCAAAGTGATTTTAATACTAATATTCTTCTTAGAACATTAGTAAAAAATACAATTGTTCAATCTCACCTGACTTCTGATTAAGCGTCCAGCAAGCACAAGCACAGTGTTTTGATATTCATGTACCAAATGTTCAGTGTTTGTTATTTGGACTGAATGGTCTGTTTCTTCAAGCTTTATGACATCATGATCATCAGTCTCATCAAAGTCTCCTTCGAGGGTGGACATAATCCCATTCAAGGATTCGCCATGGCAGTTGTGACAAATGCTTGTGCACATTATGCCTTTTGGCAGCTACATTTGTTCCCACATCCACCTGTACATTTACAACAAATGAGGTTGAGGACAGCTTCAGGTGCTGCTGGATCTTCTGGTGAAACAGGGATCAGCTGATCGTTTTCCAGCTTCCAATTCCACTGTACAGGAGGAAATTCATTCCCAAGCCAAAATGTAATTTCGTGGTGCACTAAAAAAACCTGCTGTTTTGCAGGTTCTTCTGTAGGCGGCAGAGCATAAAGGCCGGGTTTAGCATTGGATACCGATTTGGTGAAAGCGTTATAGCTGTGCATGTTAAGAGAGGTTTGCTTTGAGAGGAAATTTGGGGAGTTTGTCGAGAACTACATCAGTGGCGTATCGATTTCCTCAGTGATACTTCATCACCAGAGGAAGAACCGGCGAACAAAGCGGTGCCGATTTTTGCGGCGAACGACTACATCAGGCACGGCTAGATAAAATATTATCTGGGCAGCAGGAAGATATGGACTTTCTATAAGTCATCTTATCGGAGAAGAACCGATGAGCTAAGCGTTGAATATCCATCGATAGGCAGCGACGATTTCGACGGCGGGCGTGTGATACAAGGTACGTGCGAGTCAGCGAAATAAATAGGAACAACAAAGGGATTAGATAAACTGTCACTGTCTTTTCGCTTTCAGGCGACGGCAGCGCAGCGGTTTCTGGTTCCTGTTTCTTTGAAAAGCGAAGCGAGTAGTATCAATAACGAAACTCACCCATCTCCGAGTGAGCCAAGCCACCAGAAACTACCCCTCCTTTTTTCAGGCCGAGGAATCTCGAGGATCGCGGTGATATGTTATACAGTTTTAAACAGTTTTGTACTAACGCTTTGAGATTATTAAAAAATATTAACTGGTTCTCTGGTTATGAGCATCCAATTGAAATTAATTGTGCTCGGAACTCGCCTTAGCTTTATTTATCTCGCAGTTAAAATATATAAAGCATTTAAAAGCGGCAGCTTTTCCACGGTTTGCGTATTAGGTATCCAATATTCAGTAGTCAGCTCCATTGTGAGTCTTCTCGTTACCGAAACGCAGTCTTTATATTTGAAATCCCATACGAACAATTTCACCAACGAATACAATAAAAATGTTCTTCTATATAAGTTAAAGTAGTCTAAACATTTCTCTCATTGCACTTGCCTGCTCAACTGATTTTTTTTCTATAAGTATCAAATGGCTGATTGATGAATCACTAATTTCCATTCACAAAAAAAGAGATTTCCAAACGAAACAATTCAATTGCATTCTGATCGACTGTAGCGATTGCTCCTTTTTCACACTTTGTTCACAAAAAAGTTTCGTCCACAAGTTGCTCTCTCCATTGCCCGAAAATGGATGGTTCTTTATTCAAAGAAAGAATCATGGACGCCACTGTCTACACAATTGAAACCAACAAAAGCGGACTAGGTGGCCAACCGCAAATTTAAGACCATAGACCAATACTTTCACCAACCAACCACAGGCAGCATCCTTTCATGTCCATTCCATTCCAAGCCGGGATATCTACGATATATCGGCCCAATGCACCCATGAAACGTTTGCTCTTGAATGCTCCTGAAAGGATTCGTCCGACAAAAACTTGGGCATTTAAATTGAAGCTGTTTCGAATTGCCGCCCGGACAGGACTTGTCCTGTAACTCGAAACCTTAAACGGAAGACTGCTAAGCTGCTGAATAGAAAACCATTGAAAAATACATTAAATCCTTGAATGGGTAGACAGTGAATCCGAAACTCTGGGAAACGACGCCTTTCCTGCACGGCAATTGTCCGAACGTGCTATTCGAAATGTGTGCATTTTTTTTCAGATGTAGGTATTCTGGTTGAGAATTTTAAAACAGCAAAAGCAGTAGTAAAGTGTGACCACAGTAAACTTAGCCCGACTCCAGGCCAGGTCTCATCGATTGGAAGAGTTAAAGATTATGATAGACTTATCATGGGAACGCTTCGAAACGTCCTCAGATGTTGCGATTTCTTCGCTATACTCTTATGGTTACTGGATTTTATTGTACTTATGGGGAAATTATTGACAAGGTTTGAGTAGGTTAACTGCAGAGCGTTATTTGCGCATAAGTTGGTACTTGTAGGGAGATTATTTAAATATTGAGTTGCAATTTAGTTTGCACAAAAAAAAATTACGAAACACAAAATCACAGGCTTTAATTCAAATTATCGATAAAGCCAAAATGCATTTTTTTTTCTTTTATTTTTTTTCGGGAATCGCTTGTTATACTGCTGAATTATTGCTGAATAATTGCTGAATTATCGTTGAATTATTGTTGAATATTGTCAGACATGCGAGATTTCCGTTTTAAGGGCAATCCATGGATTGGTGACAGGCATCTGGCAACAAGAAACGATGCCATATGAGTGGCGAAAAAGTGTTATATGTCCCATTCACAAGAAAAGAGATAAACTGCTATTCCTTTTTAAGGGCAATCCATGGATTGGTGACAGGCATCTGGCAACAAGAAACGATGCCGTATGAGTGGCGAAAAAGTGTTATATGTCCCATTCACAAGAAAGGAGATAAACTGCTATGCGAAAACTACAGGGGCATATCACTACCTTGTACGTCGTACAAGTTCTTGACAAAGATTTTAGAGTTAAGGATTTTCTATCCCACTGAGAAAATTCTTGGTAAATGTCAAAGCGGTTTCAGACGTGGAAGATCGACAAATGATCAAATATTTACGTCCAAACAAAGTTTGGAAAAATGCTGGGAATTCAACATTGACGTCCATCAAATATTCGTCGACTTCAAACAAGCGTATGACAGCATCAACCAAACTGCATTATATAACATCATGCTGCTGTTCGGAATCCCAGCAAAGTTGTTACGGCTGGTGAAAATGACCATGACCGACTCCACGTCACAAGTACTGATTCAGAATAATATGACCAACTCGTTTTTGACGAATACAGGGCTAAAATAAGTGGATGGATTAGCTCCGGTACTCTTTAGCTGAGCGCTTGAGTATGTCATCGGAAAAATCCCCGTTGACACGAGAGGAACTCTCTTATTTATGTCAACATAGATAGTAGCTTACGCTGATGACATCAACATTATGCCACGCTCGTCCAACGACGCCAAGGAAGTATTTGTAGCTCTAGACGAAACCGCCAAGGAAGTTGGTCTTCAAATTAACGAACAAAAAAACAAAAGTTATGAATCAATCAAGGAAAAGGACGCCAATAAGACAAAACATAACGATAGGGGACTATAACCTTGAAAACGTAGACAAATTCGTGTACCTAGGGACGAACCTCGCGAAGGATGGGAATGAGCTTGACGAGATCAAACGACGAATTCAATTAGCCAATAAGACATTTTTTTCGGTGCCTCCCACTTTAAAATATCGATGCGTACACAGGATTACGAAGCTTCACATCTATAAAACAATTATTAGGCCTGTGCTATGCTACGGAAACGAAACCTGGACAATGACCCAGGCATCTGAAAAAGCGTTGAATACGTTTGAGAGAAGGGCATTGCGAAGGATCCTTGGTCCAATACGGGAAGAAGATGGATGGCGAACCCTATACAACAATTAGCTGTATACCATGTATGACGAGCCGGAAGTCTCTACCGTTATACGACTACAAAAATTACAATGGGCTGGCCACGTCCAACGAATGAGCGACAATCGAATCCCCAAACGGTCTCTCAAGGGGCGAGCGAGCGGAGCCCGCCTAGTTGGTAAGGATTCGATAGATGCTGAGAGCAGGTCAGTTTTGGGAACACCGAACTGGAGCACGTGGTCACTGAGCCGAGACGAATGGAGGCGAAGCATTAAGGAGGCTAAGACTCGATTCGGGCTGTAGTGCCCCGACGAGGATAATGATTGTCAGATGATGAGAAGTTCATAAACAGTTGAAGAAGTTTCCAAATAAAAGCAAATGTAAATTTCATTTAAATTATCTTACGACATTATCTCTATCGATAGGTAATACTATCCAAACTCTTTTTCTTTAACAATTTCCGCCTAAACGATTTTCATTTTCATTTCAAATAAAATTTTCATTTTTATGAAGTATAAAGTGAATTGTTGCAAATAAAAATAAGATATTGAAGATTGCATAGAGGAATAACCACAAGCAGTAAACTTTACGCGATATTCTTGCCATAAACCAGCAAAAACTCCAAAGGGAATGAACGAAAATAAGCTTTGAAATATATTTCGCCTGCGGCAACTTCAGCAACAACACCTGTGCACACCGGCACGGTGTTCGATGTTACCGAAAATCCACTGGAAAGAAAACGAACAATATCTAAAATGGGCAGGAAATCTTTACATTTCCGCAAATTTACCGTTACGATTTTTCACAAGACATGCTGTTGCGAGATTTTGTATTTGCTTCCTGGTTTTTGTAAGTTTGGAAATATTGATAAAATACCCAAAGGATACGTAAGAAATTCGAGAAAATAAGAAGTATATCAGTGATCAGTGCAATTATTAATTAAATGTTTATAATTATTAATTAGCCAAATAATAAAAAAAAATGTTCTCAGCAAAGCAATAAAGAAGATGTACAGTCCAACTTGTTGCTTATCCTAAAATACCCATTCCACGATACGGCAAACCATTCACCTCGGGCTAATTTTATTGCGTTATTTTTTCTTCGCTTTCTCTGTCGCTCGGTGACCTCCTAGAGACAGACTACAGGAAAATAAGTCGGTGATTTATTGGAAACATTTATCCGAAGCAAGGAAAAATATAAAGATACAACTCTGTTCGATGGCATTAAAAAAGTTTCTTATTTCGATTGCCGTAAAATTTCGTTGTTTTCAACATTCTCGCTCCATTCACTCGCTCATTCATCCGTCCTTGGACCAGCTTTTCTCTTCTCACAACCCTGTTTGCCTGCCAGCCAGCTTGCTTGCCTATTCCTATCGAAATTAAATACAAGTAAATTCAATCGGACAAGTGGATTTCATAGTCATAGGGCAGATGGGCCCCACTAGAAAGATTCATTTTTGCGAGCGGTCTTCTTCCCACGACCATATCCTAACACATTTCTTTGGGGTCATTGAATAGCATTCGATTTCAAGCAAAACTCCTTGCTGAACGACGACTGGCAGTTCAACGGAATCCGAGAATTTTTCCAAGGCAAATAGTAGAAAAGTTTTAATTACGAAAAAATTGAACGATTTGGTGAAATATCGGTTTCTATTGCCCTACTTAGCAAGCGAAAGCAACTGTTCCCCCATACTGTTCATCCAAGGAAGAGTCCATGCTGACCGTTATTGAGTCTTCAGTAGAATACCTCCGACGCACTGAGTCACTGTCTGGCACTGCAGTGATGAACGCGGGGGGAAAAGCCGATAAAATTTTACGAGCGAAATCCTATAGTGTTTGTGGCTTGACGAATCCAACCGCCAGCAAGCAGCCCGAGTCCAACCAAATGATTATGACAGTGCGACATAAACAAATACTTTTTATGGATTTTCAAATGGATATTAAATGGAGTTTTAGGCTCATACGGATGAGCGCGTGTGTGTGGTTTGTAGGGAGCTGGTCATGGAGAAATAAATGGTGCGAAAAACGATTGTGTTTGGTGTGTATGTTAAATTGATTGGAAAAATGTCATAGGATTGTTGAGGAAAAAAAACTGAAATTGCTGTTTGGATTTGGACGATATGCTTCATGAAGCTGTTGTATAGTATAAGATAGATTTATTAAAAATTGAAATTAAGGATGTGTTGTGTATGCCAATGATCCAAATATTTTGGTTTTTCAGAATTTTGAACTTTTTAATTGGGCTGGCGATCGTAGCATTTTGGACCTAGTTAGATGCAGTAGCGATGGAGTCAAAACTGTTTTGAGAAAAGCTTCCCGTGAATAAAAAAAAAAACTTTGTCCCGTTCAAATCCTAGCGGACCACAAATCCTAGCGATCTGATTCTGAGCCAGCGGGATTACATTTCCTCACAACGAATAGTGCAAACCTACGCATGGCCACCTTGCTTGCAAATATTGCGATGGTTTCACTAAACGGACTTCACTTCCATACTAACCTCTTATGACCAAAAAAGGACCAAAACGACACTGCTTTTGGTTGCAGCCTAAGCCATAAAGTGTGCAGCTACAATGAATGAACCTTTTTCGTGGACTGTTAAATTGCTGTTAAATCTCCAAGAGGTTGTGTTTTTATTGGTTATGTTTGTTTACTCAATTAAATTCAATATTCAACTATAAAATAGCTTGTAAGATATAATTTTTCTTATTTCACTTTATTCGGCCGGTGGTCACACTTCAAGTGAAGTCTGCCTTGCTAAATTCAATATTCAATATCTCCGGAGAAGACAAAAACCAGTTTGTTCCGTTACTGTCAGTTTACCAGAACACTACATTCCTTCCTGTTAAATTACAAAGCGAATCTTACGACAGGTTTGCAAGCCGTCTCAGATCTTCTTGGTATTTGTCTGTATAGCTCATCAAGACTGGGACTTTCAGTCATCGCTTCAGAATTCCTCTTTGAATTTAACTTCTTTGATGCGATACTAGTTGTCTGACTTACACGATTTGCTAGTAGGTCAGCAAGAAAGAATTCATTTGACGCTGTGGCTCTTTTACGTATCTGATTTTGATGGCACCATATTTCGATACTCATCTCGGTTCGGATGATGCAGTCTTCACAATTTGAGCTGGGTGCCACTTCGGCCCTTTTGAGAGGTTGAATGCAAAGGCTGGCTTTCCGCCATTACATTTTGTCCAAGAAGTTCTAGAATTTTATGCTATTTGTGGATGGAACAGTGATAGAAGAGTTTTGGGCTGTCTTCCATGTAATAGATCAGGTGAGGATTTTCTACTTGGTTCAGGCGTTGTTCGATAGCTGCCACGATATTTCCACAAAGCATGGTCTGTCGAATCTCCATATAAAATAAACTTTTCATAGATACTTCTAGAGTTCTAACAGAATTTTTTGCTTCTCTTTTTGCAGCAGGATGAAACGGAGCGGTTGTCAAACGGAACATTCAATTAGTGGTGCTAAACTGGGAGAAGTTATCTGATGTAAGAGATGTTCCGTTCTCACTAACTGGATAATCAGGTAGTCCTTCAATGGTAAATATAGCCTGCAGAGCTTGAAAAACGTACAGGAAATTAGAAACCACGTCAACCACCAATAACCACATGTGATTTAAAATAAGCCTAGCAAAGTTCACATACATTCCTGTGAACTTTGCTAGGCCGAGGTTGGTTGGATGGTTTCGTAGATACTGGCCAACTTTTAAATTCCAAGTTCGCTTTTGATGCAGTTCCTTGACACGTACTACATTGTTTGACTGTATGTTCAATACTGTCAGCTGGTGCTGGTTCAAGTACTGCTCCTTTTTCAGGCACTTAACTTTTATCCGTCCACTCCTCTCATATTAACGGAACTAACGCTCAGCTTTCAAAGATCTGAAAAAGTTAAAAAAGAGTTTCTATGACACGTTTTCTGACAACGAAAAAATTCCCTTCAACGGATAACAAACATTACTAACGAGCAACCGCTCGCTCTCAACTCTGCAAACTGTGCTAACGCGCGACAGAGGTCAAAGTAGACAATAACGTGAATACTGCTAACTTCTACGAAATAGCTACCTCGGCTCTTTAAAGAAATGGAGTAAAGAGAGTCTAATTGGGGCTGTATATGATGCTAGCAAAGATGAAGGAATTCTGTGGAAAACTGACTGAAAATCAAACAGGTATTGCTAAAAATCTGATGCAAACTGCAAAAAAACCAACCTCAAGAGCTGGTGTAAAGGGGTGAAGCTGGTAAAAACTAGGACTCGATCGAGCTCTACAAATGATGATCTCCTAACAGATAGATATTTGTCCTGGTGCCAAACTAAAGGTGTTGCCGAAGGATGAAATTCCCAGCCGTTCTCAATGCAGAGCATATATTCCCTACTTTTATTCTGATTGAGAAAAAAATTTGGAAATCTTTAGGCTATTTAAAGTTGGTCTTGCGACAGAAGATTGGAGGATGGCTAAAATTGATTAGTCTACTGAAAACAGCCTGTTTTTACCCCAAATGAAGAGGTGATACTACTTTCAAAAATCGCAGAAAATCATCTTTGCATTTATATATGAGTAACAATACTGGTTTATGTGAGTATCAAAACAAGTTATCTGGATCAGAAGACGCTGACTCTGTCAAAACCCCCCAACCTGCAGCGGAAGATTCTGACTGTAGAGCAGTCATCCAATAAGTGGTCCATCGCTTTTTCTGTGAGAGCATCAGAGCCAAGATCAGATGCAGAGTCCATCTAGGTTGATGAGGTTAGCGTCTAGATAACATTTTATTTAAGCAGCTTTCAAGAGCCCCCGCAGCCCTATTGAGGGATATTTACTATCAGAGGAATACCTAGATTTGACTCTGATTCATAGCGATGAAAATACCGTTCCAAAATAGTAGCAACTTCCTTTCTTCTTGACCTGCCTAATGTGGAAGAGGAATAAATATTAATCCAAAATGAATGGGCTGTAAACAAACAGGTTTGTGAGCTACGCACTCATGGGCACAGATTCATTACATCTGGCAGCCCGGAAAAAACAAAAGTCTGCATTTTTGCCAAGAATATTATTAATTTTCTATTGATATGAGGACATGTTGGCTCGTTTCTTACTACATGGCATGCAACCATGACGCAAATCTTCTCTGCGAAAATTCAACAATCTAGGATCTGCATGCTTGTTAGTCGAAGAGCAAGCTTAAATACTGATGAAGTGTCAGGCATCTCCAATACAAAT
Organism: Nemotelus pantherinus; assembly: GCA_963978885.1. Lineage (NCBI taxonomy): Eukaryota > Metazoa > Arthropoda > Insecta > Diptera > Stratiomyidae > Nemotelus > Nemotelus pantherinus. The sequence continues at coordinate 49,814,044 of OZ022263.1, read as the reverse complement.
TTTCGAGATGATTCACTCTTCAGCTTCATCCTTTCTACAACACGTGCATCGCAAATGTGAGCAATGAACCGATCTTTTTCATTTCAAATTGGAGGGAGGCTCTTGACCTTACCTTAGTCAGTAGGCGGGACACACCTACAGGTAATGACTAGAATGTCATACAGAAGTGTCTTTTCTCTGATCACGGTCACGTATTTTTTAATGTTGGAAATTATAGGAAAAGAACGGACAAGACGAAGTTTAAATCCCTGGTTCAGTCTTGACTGGGGCTCTCTCCGGCGAGCAATGATTGCTTGCAGACAATGTGGCCGGATTGGGCTATTTCCCGCTAATTGGGCTATCTAAAATCTGAATTCGCGGGACTTTTTTTCATTTCGCGGGTTGGCGGTTTTTGGGCTATCTATTTTTATGACAAACTATATTTGGGATATACAATAAAACCTACTAATCGGGACACTGTATGATCGAACCACCTGAACAATTGAACTATAACATCATCGCACATACTATTTCTGGATGAAAATTCACTCTGTAATCGGGCAACCTCTAGAATTGGACCGTGAACCAGATAAGCTGCAGAAAAATCTGCTTAGTAGAACTTCCTAATCGGATCAAAAACGGTTTTAAGACCAGTATGAAAAATTGTGCAAAAATGAGTTTTCCAAAAAAAAATTATCTGTTCAAGGTCAAGAAAATTTTTCGTATGATTTCTGCATAACTTTCTGCTGAAAAATTATTTCATGTGTAGAATTCGGTACGTTATAAATAGCTTGAATTTTATTGGTATTCTGATAATAATAAAATATTGATTTATTTGAGCATTGTTTTATGTTTTTCCTTTAAGCAAGTATGAATGCAATTCATTTGATAACTATGATGTAAATATTTGAGTGTTTGTTCAGGCAACGTCAAAACAACTGAAAAAATCTACTATGAGTGCAAAATACAACGATCTAAATGTTCGCAATAAGTAAGAAGTAAAACAGTCATCCGACAAACAATTGCACATCCAAAGAAAAACTGCCGATAGCTTTAAAACTAGTAAGAGTCAGGTGCATCGTATTTAAAGAAAACAATAACCAACTAAAACGGAAATTAAATAGTGTTGGAAAATTTTGAAGACACTGCGAGAAAGCGGTTGAAGTTAAATTTACCATACTACCAGATAGATAAATTGTTGTATTAATGGTCTTGTAAGACACGCTCCGAAAATTTGCCAATATACGGCCAGATAATTCACAGTAAAGCCCGTCAAATCACTAGAAAATTAGAATTATTTGATTTTAAGGCATCAAAAAGAAAGCTAAAATCCGTTAAAAAAGACTAAAATATTCACGACGGCACGCTTTGTGGCGAAGAAACATATTGATTTAGACACAGTCAAGAATTTCAGTCACAGCTAAGAATGTTATGTGATGCTTCAAATATCTATAATCTTGATGAGACAGGAGTATTTTTTAGAGCAACACCTCAAAAATCACTACATCTTAAATTGAAAAAATGTACATAAGGAAAACCTTGAAAAAAAACGCGTGACAGCTGCAATGGAAGCTGCATAGGAAAAACCAAAAGACCAAGATCGTTGGGAAGAATTGACATTAAGCGAAGTTTGGACACAACTTGGCGAGTTAGCATAAAATCTTAGAAGACGCGTGCTATTTTTAAAGAATGGATGCACACTTGATATTGAAATGCAAACACAAAACCGAAACATCACCATCTTTTTTGATAGAGCTAGATGTGGTAGCATTGATAATCTGGAAGACATCAAGCTGCAATTTTTTCCACCTATTTGCACTTCTTATTTACAGCCCTTAGACCAGAGGATTATTCCAAACATAAAACTTAATTACAACACTAATATGATGAATTTCAAATTATGAGCAGTGGAAAATAGTGAGCGTCCTTCAGACCCAATAAAATTAGTTCCTATACTTGAAGCTCTCTGGTAATTACGATCTGCGTGGAATAAAGTGACTCCACTTAGAATTACAAAAGTGTTTTTTGAAATGTGGGTTGCCTCGAAATCTGAGGGTCGAAAGCGGAATCGTGATGAGAGTTTAAGATTAAGATTTGAAAAGATTATATTTTTTAGTTTTCCTTTTGTACATTATTAATCTAATTTAAGTACTATTTACAATAAAAATATTACTAACTATCGGCTATAATATTTGGGCCTGCTGGCTCTTGATTGTTTTATTTTTTTTATGTTTATCTTTTGAATTTTTCTTTTAATCTTACACGCTAATTATCATACCCAGTCGTGTGCAGTGGCTGGGATTATCCTAGCAATAGCCACTTGGTGATGAGAGTTCAAATTCAAAGTGATGAAAATTCAAATATTCCAGCAGACATTCAAAATTTGGCAGGATACGATCAATTTAGGACCACAAACGAATCTCTTCCAGAAGATTGAGTAGATGTCTTTTTTAAAGGGTAATGATGACTTTTTTAATTTTAAACCGAAGAAACCATAGCAGCTTTTGATAATTCTGTTTGTGAATTCAAATCGCAGTCATTCAAAATTCAATGTATGAAAATGTACAAGCGAAATTATTTGACGTATATCTCCTTTTGCAAGTATTTAAACGTCTAAACATAATGTTAACAGCAGATCGTCTGACCGAAAAAATAATTTATTTCAAAACTTGCGTTCATAGTTTTGAATGCATGAAATCGGATACAATATTTACATTTTAAATAAAATATTCAGCCTTTCTAGCCATTAAGATTGTTTCGTACACTAGTTTAAATTTTGTGCTACCCAAATTTGCAAGTTGTTTTTGCAAGCTTTTATTTTCTGTGTGAACATTTTAGGAAAGTCCTTGAAAAAATAAGTGCTCTTCTACACTTAATTTTTCAAGGAATTTTCCAAAATTTTCACACAGTTCCTGTAATTTATTCACATTTTTCCCTTTTCAAATACGTTGTGAATAAAATTTTATCTGTCAATTATCGTAAATTTTTACTGTTTCAAACGACTTCTGCGCTACAATTAGAGCATTTATGTTACTTTGTACGAATTTTACGGATTTAAATATTATAGTTTAATCAGCTTAAATGAATTAATTTAGTTATAAATCTGTTGTGGCGGATTTTGGGCTAAAAATAAGAAGTCTTGGCTATTTTAGGCTATGAAAATTTGAAATTGGGCTATATTTTCTCGAAAATATCTGGCCACATTGCTTGCAGGGTCTGAATCAAACGTTTACCAATCTTGCCAACACTCTTAACTCGGCTACTGGAGCACCGGGCAATCAGAGTAACGGAGAATGTTGGATCATCAAAGGGAGCATATGGTTTCCAGAGCGCAGTGGTTCAGAGAGAATATTTCGATGGTATCACAACTGGCCTCAACTATAGCTGTGTGACTTTTTGGGCAATATTTAATCTGCGATAGGCAGCCAGTTAAGCTTACCCAACGTATAATATTTTAAAGACAAATTTTTTTGTTAATTTATTGCTGGAAATATATCCAAATTCTTAACGAATCAAAGACATACTTTCATATTTTCGGCAAAAAATATTTGGAAAGGGAATTTCGATCAACATTGTAATCCTACCTGGTTTGTTTTATCAATACGCAGTAGTCCGATCTCGCAAGTTCTGAAGAGAGAAAAAAACAAACAATATATTTAGATAATGGTAAGAATAGACTCGAAATATAAATAAAATTTTAACTCTATATTTATCAAGTTCAATTCACACTTATTGTATCTAAAGCTAACAATTTGACTTGATTCAAACGACAGAAGTTTGCGAAAGCAATTTGGCTTAATTCAAATAAAAGAACTTTGCGGAAACTTCATTTTTTTCATTTATTGGATACTAGATTATCCCAATCAAAATCTCTCATTTGAAGATGAAAATACTCAAGCTGAGCGAAATGCTGTTTACTATGTGTAACAATTTTGGATTAAATCAATTCAATCATATTATTCAATATGTTTTTCTCTGAATGCTAAGTTTAAAAATTTCGTGGGAATAAAAGTTTTAGGCATTAATTCTACACTGCCTCGCAACATTTCAAACAGCAACACAACAACTTGAAAAATAAACTAAATTGACGGTGGTCTGCTTGACTAACTGTTACCGTAATAGTTTCGAGTTTCAACGGTATTCATGGACTACATTCATTCGCATGACCAACAAGTTGATGCTGAGCAACATAGCAACGCCCAGTACAGAACAACATTCTGACATGAATAAATAATGAGCAATCCACCTGTTTCGGCAGCTCTCAAAGTCGCCTGTTTATTCATTGCGTGGTGGAAATGAATCGATTTAAATTAATTACATTCGAAATTTCACTGGCAGCATTTAATGGAGTTAGTTTGAATTAGAGCGTCCCGGCTAGGTTCCTTGACTAGTGTTTGAATTGGCAGCTGTTTGAAGCTGAGTTTCTGCGAAGACGCTTCGAAGCTGGTTCCAGTAAGTTTTGATTGCAGTACGGTTCGAAAGGATTGCTAGAACGAACTCAAGGTGCTAGGACTTTGATTTGTATGGATGCTTTATTGAATTTTGATTTAGTTCGGTTGCCAGGATAAACAGCAAATTGTGATTACTTAATTGAACATATGCCACAATTTTGAAACGGTTTACTGCTAAAAGTTAAATTGGGAAGGGCGTTACTAACAAAAGACCAAAGGAAAACGATGAAAGTTACTCCATTAAGATCTATTAATCTATGTTTTCAACATGTTCGTGGCTTGAAAATTAAGATTAATAATTAAAATATTAAAACACTTAATTTGACATGAATCGGACTGAACTGGAAATAGTTAATGGAAAACGATGAATCAATCAACATACGAGTACTGCTAGATTGAAAAAACTCGATAATGCAGTCTAGCAATAATTTAAGGACGTTCCATTATCTTAACCCTAACATTTCTTTTGCAATATAGTCAACAATGGAAACATTAAGTAATCGTTAGGTAACTTTCCTAAACGCCAAAAACTTATTTGCATTTCTAATTAAAAAAAAAATCAACTATTTTTTTGTTAAACCAACATCTTAGGAGATATTTTCAACAAAACCAAGACACATCCGAAAAATCAACGAATTCTTCAATATGGCGGCGCTCGTGGTTGCGGGGAGATATAAAACTTGAATTTTTCAACAGAGTCCCAACTTAAATGTTCTATCAAAATATCGGAACTTCTCTAATTAATCTCATCATTTGCTTTTTCTGTGGCAATTTTACTATTAAGAAGACTCAAGTGTTTTTGCAAACATTAATTGGAATCATTTAAATTTTGTACATTCAACATGTCGGCAAGTCCTAATTCGTAGCTTTCTTTCAAAGGTGTTGTTTCTTTAAAAACTCTTAAGCTAGATAGAATTTTACTTGAAGGCTTATTTTTACAATTGATCTATTCCATATACAAATTATTAGTTTTTTTGCCTGTAAAACTGATGATGAAAGAAATGTGCTTTGCCAAGATATTAAGTTAAATAAATTTCCTATCCTATCTAATTTTAAATTATGTTTTTACTCTTCATCAGCTTAACAAAAACATGCTACTTAAAAGGACTACCGTCACTATTTCGCAACGTTACGCCACTGATACAGGGTTTTTTTTTTTATTTAAATAAAACGCAGATTAATTGAGATATTCGATTGAAATTTATTCCAAATGTAGCACAGATGTTGTATTTGAGTGTGAAATTCAATTTCGTTTATATAACCATTGTAAGAACCGTTTCCAGATTGGGGTATTTCCCCCCAAGTTTGGAAGGAAATTTGAGCTCCGGGGGATTTTTAGGGGATTGATATTCCTGGGGAATTTTGTGGGGGAAACTCAGCGTCGATAAGTTTGAGCTTTGAAGATTTTTTTGCTATGAAATCGTAGATGACACAAGCTCCACTCATTAAACGCCAATTTAGAATATGCAGACTATTCTTTCGAGCGAAAAATTGATATTTCATGTCAGTAAGCGTTTGGATTTGAAAATTGAGCTATCCCAGTGTTTTGAACACAATAGATAATACATAAATCGATCGAAAGCTGAAATATTTGACATTTGAATTGTCTGTATTCAGCATGGTCTCCGCTTTTCTTCATGGTCGAAACTATCACTCTAAAGAAATCGCAACAACACTGGTTGGCCCGACCGTTGCATCGTGTTATGGCCGCCTTACAGAAGTGACCCCCAGAAAATACTGAATTACAAAACATAATATAATCGTAACACATTGGTGTAGCGATTTTCGTTTTAATTGGTAAATCTTCAATATAGATAAGTGGGCTTAGTGGTAAAAAAAACTAAGTCAAACCAGAGTCCGATTTTTATCTCACAGAATAATTTTTCATAAACATGTTTTTAAATTCACATTTAGGATGGATCATGCCTACATTAGGGGATGATTCAAAGGCAACATGCAGACTCAGCATACGAACTATACTGGCCCAAAAAAAAAAAATTGCTTTTACATGCCAATAGCAAAATTCATACAGAAGCGGAAAGAAGGGATATTGCTGGAGCCAGTATAAAAATAACTGAGTTTTTGAACGGAAATATTTCCAGAAAACGGAAAATCGCAGAGTTGAAAAGATCGGCATTCGTAGCAGAACATTGTTCTCTGCGTACTGTGGATCAACTTTGGAAGCTTACTGTAGAAGTTGAATGATAAATCCTATATTTTGGGTGACATCCAGCTGCATCGTACAAAACGTACCTTGCGTGCTGGAAGAGCTTATACATGATATTCACAATAGTCAGTTTTTACTAGTACTGGATGAAAATGCCACTGTTGATTGCACTAAAATGCTGTGCGCAGTGATTCGATACTTTAGTAAGGATTCGCTAAGAATTAAAACATTCTTTTACAGGCTAATAGAAAGAAAAGCCGGCGATGCTGTGACCTTGGCATCCGCAATAAAAGATCAACTGAAAATGGATGGAATGAAGATAGAAAATTTGATAGGTATTCGTGTTGACGGTGCGTGTGTCATGGTAGGGCAACATCAATCAGTTGCGTCCATTTTAAGAACTATTAACAATGATTTAGTTATTGTGAAATGCATCTGCCATTCCCTTCATTTAGCAGCAGAAACTGCATTTAAAGTGCAGCAAATTTAGATTTTATAATCAAAGAATGTTATAATTGGTTTTCTTCAAGCAGCAAAAGATTTATTGAGGACAAATATATTTAAATATATATTATAAAAAATAAATATGAATATAAAAAATAAATATAAATAAAAATAAAATATATAAATAAAAAACAAGTATATTATAAAAAGTCCGCTTAAAATTGACAAACTTGCAGGAACACGGTGGCTTTCGAGGTCCGCGGCAATCGAGAATATTCTCAACCAATGAGAAGTTGGGAAAATATATTTCTGCACTGCGGTGCAAAATGAAAAATGTTTTATTGCAAATAAGTTATTTTTGATGCTATCTGAAAAAGCATTTTTACACTTTATTTGAAAGAAACTCACCAAAACAAATAAAATATTTCAATCCGCAGACGCGTATCCGATGGGCGATTTGTATATTTTGTTTGATGATGACCTAGAAATTTTACCATCTCCAAGTGAAAGAGCAAAAATTGACATAGATATCCTACCAACATTTGATTTCGAAGCAAAAGTGATGGATAGCGTTTTTATAAATTTGGGGCATTCATTTAATGAGGCTTCAATTGGCTTCAATTGGCTTCAACGACATGCAAAGCTTTCATACAAACTCAGTTACGGCTTCCATCAAAGATTGATGTTTTGGAAAAATTGTCCTTGTTACAACCGGATTTGGCAACATCACAATTCAGTAAGCCAAATATTACGGATCTAGCTATTTCTTTCCCATCATTATGTGATGATGTGGTATCCGACTGGAGAAATCTTCCCCGCCATATATGGTCGAAATCGAATATTTTACTGTCTTTTTGGGTTGAAGTATCGCAAGATAGAAACTCTTTGGGTGGACAACGAAACAAACATATATCAAATTTAGCTCTAGGTCGCCTTTCTTCTTTACGTTGCCTTTTTCCAATGCATTATTTGAGAGAGCAATTTCAGTTGTAAATATAATAATAAAATTTGAAATAGATTTGAAATAGCAAATGTTGATGGCCTAATGAGAGAGCATGATTATCTTGGAGATGAGTGCATTAATTTCGAACCTACGGAAAAAATATTACTGAAAATCAATTCAAAAGAAATGTACAAAATTAAATTTGATCATACAGAAGAATGCATTGATATTTTTTCAGACATAATGTAAAAGATGTAAAAACACGATGTAATTCTATGAATCAAATAAAATGTTATTCGTTGACCATACTTGGTTTTTTTCTTTATGGGGGATTTTTTTCTAAAAAGTGACGTTTTTTGGGGATTTTTTGACTGTAATGAGGGATTTTGTTTGTGGCAGTTTGGCCACCCTGAGCGGTGGTTTCTTTTCAGCCAATTTTCCACACATAGCGGCCGGAACGTTGGAAATTTTGTGTTCGACAATGTTCCTCAGCTTCTCTAACATTGTGAACTTTTTGCCACAAACCAAAGACTTAAATCAACTCCATTTAAAGAAATAAAACGGTATTAAATCGCATATCTCGAGATTACGCAACTATCAGACATCCCCTCAATTAGATCAACTGTTGAAAACAATGTTTGTACCATATGTCACACAGTTGGTGGGACATGTGGCGCCATTTTGTTTGAACCACACATCACTGATGTCAAGTCCATCGAATTCCGGTCGAAAATTGTCTTCTAACATGACACTCCATTGATTGTAATATGGCAATCATTTTCATCGACGAAACAATCGATCCGAACAGAGCTCTCATATCAAATCCACACCACACGGTCACTTTTTGTGGATGCAGTGCAATCTTTTCAAGAACATGTGGGTCTGTTGTTGTCCAAATACGCACAATTCATTGAAAAAATAATTAAACAAAAAAATGAGCTTCATTGCCGAAGATGTGTTTTCGATGAAAGTACTTTCGGTACTTTAAATCATCACAAGGCTTCAGTTCTTGCGCTAATTTGATCCTGTTAGGGTTTAATCCAAGAACTGCTCTCAAAATTTGCCACAATGTGAATTGAGAGATTTGGCTGAGAGATTTATACTGATTTGGCTCATTTTGAACTGAAACACTGGCGGCTGGGAATTTGAATTGAAAAGGGTTTTGTTTATTTTTTATCTGTACATTCCTAACCTGACTTAGAGTTAAATTAACAATCGAAATCTAGCGGCTCTACTGTTTTGCCCTACTGGTTCTTATCTGTTTTATTTTTAGTATTTATTGTCTTTTAACATTTTAGATCTTACACGTTAGCCAGCCTGTACAGAAGCTGGGATTATCTTGGCAATGATTACCTATATTCTGTCTTACCTATTACTTATGTGCTATTTTATATACTATTTTATACCTTATTGCAACGAACCTAGCCTAAATAGACCTAAGTTTTATTCTGGGTCTTAAATTTGACTTCCTACCTTCGAAATCGAACACAGTTGGTAAAATTTCAAGGACTCTTATCGAAAAATATTCTGGTGTAACTCTGGTGTACCACAAGGTAGCTATCTTGGTCCACTTCTTTTCAATATATTTATTTCTGACCTATCAGACGTCCTAGCAAATATACCTCATCTACTTTATGCCGACGATCTCAAAGTCTATAACAGCATTAAGTCTAAATCGGATGCACTCTTAATCCAATCCAAACTTGATTCACCATCATTGGTGCAATGAAAATAAAGCTCTCTCTCAACGTTGCTTAGTGCAAAATTATAAGTTTTCCCCGAAAATACATGCGTCCCATAACACGTACTTCCTCGGTAATTTCTTAGTTCGAGTTGAAAACGTCGTTGACCTTGGTGTTATCTTGGATGAGAAACTCCGCTTCACCTAGCATTACGATAAAATAGTTTCCTGTGCAAATAAACAGCTAGGTTTCATCAAAAGACGTTCTAAGGAATCTCGAAACCTGTGGGTCACAAGACCATTATACATCTCACCTGTACGCCCCATTCTTGAATATGCTTCCAATTGCTGGAATCCGGCTTTTGAAACCCACAATAACAGACTCGAGTCCATACAAAAGCAATTTTTACTTTTCGCATTGATTTCGATTTTAATGCCCTTCCTCCTTATGAGTTTCGACTAGGTCACCTAAACTTATTGACACTTGCGTCCAGAAGAAAGATGATTTCGGCCTGCTTTCACATTTGACGTCATTAGAGGCGTTAGCAGAGTTAAATTCCTGAATAGTAAAATGGTGTTAAATAACCCTGTAAAGAACACCAGGTCCTCCCGTTTACTTAAAGAATATCCACATTCCACTACTTCCGCAGCTAATGAGCCAAGGATATTCAATAGAATAAAAAATCTGTATTCTCCTTCCCTTTTCCAAGCCATCCGCAACCCCTTACACTAAGCTATTTGTCAATATTTTATTTATTTGTTATTTATTTATTGTTATTGATTTATTTGTTAATTATTTAATTTATTTAATTTTTCGGTTTATTTTTATATACTCATATTAATTTTCAATTTTCTATTTTGCTTTGTATTGTTTATATAACTTGTACCATGCTTGGTTGATAAATAAAATAAAATAAATCTAGCCCCTTTTGTTCGTTGAGAAGCCTTCATAAGTTATAAGCGCATCCATAAGCTGCCAATTACAAGCTATCTTCGCGGGGCGCATATATGGCTTATTGGAGTCACCTGTACGCCAAACTGACCGGATCAGTCGATTCGAACGGAGAATTCTGCGTTTCTGCACTGGCAGATTTTACAACCCGGTCCCAAAGTGGCTTCAATCCCAACTCCTGATACAGAAGTAGGTTCTTTGGCTACTTCTTAGTTACCGGGCTGAAGAACCTACCAGTGCAGAGACGCAGGACTCTCCTTTTGAATATCTCCGCCTCTGCCATGGCAGTTTTGGAACAAGCAATCCAGGAAGGGGAAGCGTAAGTCAGGACAGGCCCTTTGGGAGAATCTACTCTGTTAACGCTGACATAGTCTTCTCTGCTGGCAAGAAAGCTTTAAGTGAGTCTGATTACCTCCTGCGGGATATCGAACTTGGTCAACTTAAACAGAAGGCATTCGTGCCATACGAAATCGAAAGCTTTCTCGATATCCAAAGTACACACTACCATTGAAGTGTTTTACTCATTCAAGTGTGACACAATTTGGTCATGCAAATACGAGATGACGTGCTTATGCCCAAAAGCCGAATTGGTAATCAGGAACTATCTGCATGAGCTCGCAATGATTGGGCCTTTCCACACTTGTATTCTTGATGCACTCCTCAAACCGGTTTTCTGGGCAAGACAAAAAGTAGAGAATTCCCCTTGATTCTTCCGTCTCTTGCCCAGAAAACCGGTTTGAGGAGTGCATCAAGAATACAAGTGTGGAAAGGCCCATTGTTCATCATTTCCATCCAAACTGTCTCGAAAAGCTTAGCGAAATTAGGAAGCAAGAAGATTGGACAAAAATTGATGTCTGGCAGTTGGGATATTTTTGGTTCTCCGTTTTCTCACTGGCACAAGAATATGTTGACTTGAATCTGCATACTATAGAATACGTTTTACTGAATATATTGACTTACATATGTCCACTATAGCATGCACAGTCTCTCTGGAAGGACGATTGGAGTAAGCGCTCTTAAAATTGCGGTCACCGACTAAGAATTTCAGGATTAATTTTAAATAATTTCCAAGCGTTGTGTGTTCGTTAACTTCACCACGATCAAAATATTAACCTCGGCTGACATTTTGATCTTTGCCAGATTATAAAAAAATGAAAGATGCGTTTGTATAACAGTATGAAATTGTTTGTGTCTCTATTGGAAAACCTGATAGTGTGGTTTTTTTATGAATTATACTTAAATTAATTTTCGTTCAAAATCACATTTGTGTGGCCTTTAAAAGCAAACTCTGATTCTTTGTCACTTCTTTTTTGGCACAGAGCTATGATATTGAAAAAAAGTAATGAAATAAAGTGATTTTGAAAAAAAATGTCGAATATTTTCTTATTTTTAGTTACTCAGTATTTTTTTAGTAGCTCAGAATTTTACTATCTTGCATCTATAAATAATTTGATTGTTCAAATGTTTAAAAACATTTTGCAGCTCCTCTATTTGTTGTGACTAAGTGAAACTTTCAAATAGAAGAAGATAGCACCAAATGCCAATAACCTAAGTCAATAGATCATTTTGCCGCATTCGCATACGAAAATTATCGCAACACTCTCTAGATCTTACTCCCAATCAACTTATCAAATACTTTCTCATATACGAGTACGTGCAAACTCTGCCAAAATCTTACCATCTTTGACATCGCACAAAACTAACAAATACTTCAACTCCACCGAAACCAACGGAAAACTCCGAACAAACTATTCGTGGTTAGGAAACGCAAACACTTTTGCGGCTACGGAAGCTCTCTTACACGGATTCTCTGAAGCCGATTTCGTTTTGCTTCGTTTCGTTCCTGTTTGTTATTTATTTAAAACCACATAAACTCATCGAGAATTCCTTATTCCTGTTTGCTATACTTGAGATCTTCATACTTAAGCTCGTACTTGTACGCCAATACTTAAGTCGATTTCCAATGGAAAAGTTATTTCCTATGCTGACGATGAGCCGGCAATGCCAGGAAAATATTTTTATTTTACGTTGTGCAAATATTTTTATTCTTAAGTCGATGACATTATGTGTCTAGAAGCGAAGAGGCTGCAATTGCTCACGTCTGCTAGCACATCTCGACGTTGAATACGAGTCACTTGGATAATTATACATTTCCCCTGATCTCCAAATACTTCTGCGGTGACATCATTATGGAACTAGAACTGCTCATCTTCACACAAATATATATCCACAAACTGTCTCTGTATTTTCCTAGTTACACTGAGCCATCGATAAGAAGCACGTTTATTTGATTTCGTGTTGACTATCCTGCCGAAATTTCTTAAATTTCGTCCTAAGGAGCTAAAGCAACAAAATACGAGATACAAACTGTATGCACGGAATAAACCTTTTAAGTGAAAATGTTTGTATATACTTCCAGCATGTTTGAAAAGTATGGAAGGTTCCTGGAGTAAGAAAACACAGAATGGCCCTGATGTAATTTAATTTCCGAAATTCGAAAGTGAAAGTCAACATTGCTCAGTGCAACACAGAAAGATAAGCATATTTGAAGAGATCAGTAAAAATACAAGCAAGAGCTCTATGGGCAGGTTAAGCTTTGGTTGAGCTAGAGTAGAGAGCATGCCATAAATAAAAAAAGTCAATAAATTACATCAAGTTGATATGTTGAATTGTTGATGATAGCACAGTGTACACATTTTATCTCTAAAAGGATGCAACGAAAATTTTCTTCACCTTTAACCTCTATGTAAGAGCGCCAAGTACACGTTCACCATGTATGCGCCCAGTGTGGGTTACTGAATTTTTAATTACTATTTTTCTAATGAAAATGTCATAGAAAATCTCAATTCAAACCGCAAATCCTGCAGTTTTCACACAATTCATTTTAAATTAGCTGAAAATTCTTTAATGCTGATGATACTAAACAGAGAGGAACCATAAACCCAAATGTGACTTAATGAAAACGGTGAACGAAGAAAAAGTTTTCGCAAAACTTTACTCTGCCGGAAAACACCAAACAAATGCAAACTGCTCGCCACAAAAGTAGCAATCGGCCTGCCACTTTTGTTGCTGTTTGTAAAGTTTTCTACCCTTTCACGTTTTGACTTGAAATACTTTTCCGGAAATGAAGAATTTATTTGGAACTATGCGAATAGTATGCCATCCTGCCATACCTTTCCACCTGAAACTCCTTACCGCATTAAATCACTGAACGAAATACTTATGTTCACCTCGCCAGCTGCAATTCTGTCTCTTGTTTCCGAAAATTGCATTTGTCTACAGTTGCAATTCGAAACTACACAGCCGACATCACTCCGAGGGTGTAGAACAAAGAAGTGCCTGAAACAAACGCAACCAAAGAATCGTTCCGTTTCAAAGCGGAAGTACTGAAACAAGAAAGCACCAACAGCATTTCACTGTTGGATTTTCTTTCAAGCCGAACTAAAGTCACTTAGCGTTCTGATTCGTGTAGCAATCCAGCGTATAAGACGTAATGTTGCCCTGCAAAAAGATTTTCGGCACTGAAAACGGAAATATTCACTACATAGCGTTCGTTTTGTGGCGTCACTGAAGCCGGTTTTCGGGTGCAGTTCCGGTCCCCATGGATTTTCGCATGCAAGTGCGGACTGCATACACGAAAATATCGTGTGGCGTTGTGACGGTACTGCAATTTCCTTAGTCGCGTAAGTATATTTTCTTAAGAGCGGAAACCGGATGTTTTCCATAACGAAAACTTATCCGAAAAATATAAATTTGAACGTGAAATACTGTCGGTGTGTTTTATTTTGATTTTTTAGATAGTAACGAGTTTTCATGTCGAGGAATGGAACGCAAGTAGTTTTTGTAGATATTGATGTAGAGAACAGGTCATTGGCTTCTCGCATTTTTTATGTTGCTTATTAACAAATAGGATTATGGGCAAAAGTTAAATAGTTAGCAAACATTCGAATGTGTTGTCGTGTTTTAAAAACAATGGAATGTAATTTGAAGGTGGGACAGTAGTATTCTTTCAGATAAAAAAATGTCCGAAGTACCAAAATAAACAATAATAAATATATTGTTTTTTTTTTAAAGCTGTTAAAATTATTTAAAAATTAAGATCCTGTAGTTTTTAATTTAATTAAGATTTTAGTTTTTGGGTTAGTAGTCAAGCACATCCAAAAAATTTATCAAAATATAAAAAACTCAATTTACATCGCATCGTAGTTAGATAAAATTAAGTTTTTATGTCATGTTAAGTTTTCAATTCCCACATGTATCGGTAAAACTAAAGCCAAAAATTGTGCTTCGGTGCAGAAAACGTTAAGTTTTCAACTCATGTTTGATGAAGAAGATATTTCAACATGATTTAACATGTCACCTCAAAAAATGATAATTAAGGTCTTGTAAAATAGGATATAGCATGTGTTTAAAGAAAAACAATTCTGCGTATATACTTAGATAGAATTTAAATAAAATACAGCCAGCAATTGCAAGCACAGAACAGAATAGAATAAAAGACAAACTTTGATGTAGATACAGAAAGTAAGTAATGGATGAAAAAGAACTAACAATAGAAGTTCGGGATGGAGATGGGTGAAACACCCGAAAAGAAATAAAATTAAGAAGAATAACAGCTATTTAAGACAACTTGCCGAAAGTTTTGTGAAGTTGAAAAAAAATGCGTCAGTTTAGTGCCCATTGTGTAAAACAGAAGCCAAAACGTTCAACGATCAACTTGGCTCATAGAAGTGGAGTGGTCTTTGATAAAGCATTTTTTAACAATTCAAGAAAGCTTAGAAAGTATGTATGGTGTGATAATACGCAATAACGCGCAATTTAAAAAAAAGAGTAGAAAAACATTGATATTTTCAAGAAGAAGGAACACCAAATGAAGAAACGTTAATATTAAAAACTTTATGCCAGAAGATACACTTATTCCCTAAGTTTTCTTTTTTCAAAAAGATACGCAATGCGGTGAAACGTTAATTTAGCGTCTTTGATTTCATTTCAATTTTGAAAATTTGTGTGTTTCTAACATAATTCAAGACCAAAGTAATTTTAAAAAAAAATCAGATGCTTTTGTTATTTCTACTTTGTTCTGAAGATTTTCAAACTCCCAAGAAACTGTTACTTTTTGGTCAGGTGATTTATTTGTTCAAGTTCAACCAAAGGGTCTTGGAAACTGTTCGACATTTCGAGCTGATTTTGGCTTAACATAAATAAAAGCATGTAATTTGCGTATTAGATGATTCTATTTTTGGAATAATTAGCTGTAATCGATAGTTTAGTAACAAGCACGGCCTAGAAAAAAATATTGTGATGAAATTTTGTGACACTACTGATATCACTTACTTTTATGTTGAATTAACCCTTTTTGTGCCGAAGAATAACTGATGAAAATTATTCATTCATAAACATTACCTATTTGAAGTAAGCATACAATGAAAACCATTTGTAGGAATATATTTAAGCAATTTTCTATATTTGGCACTAATATATGAACAAAATTACACCGACACACACTTTGCTTAGCTCAAATTTAATCGTCGTATTTCAGTTCAGTTGAGAGTTAGCTTTGTAATAAACTGATTTATTGCTTTAGGGTGAGTTTATTTAGGGTTTGTTGTTTTATCCCACACAGTTGTTTTTTTTGGCAGAAAGACTTACAGTGACTAAAGGAAATACTTTTGAGACTCTAAAGCTATATATATAGAGTGTTGGAAAAAACTTAAGTAACTCAACACAAGAAGGTTGCTTTTGAGAAGAAAATAACAAGTGTTTGTTTTACAATACTTTAAAATAAAATTCATTTCAATTAATTTTCCACATCTTTTCTTTGTAACAAAATAATAATACTATAACAAAAAAAAACGATGATTCTTGATAGCGAATTTGTTTTGTTTGATTACAGATTGACACTTTTTTGCATCAACAAAATTAGGTTCTCAATGGTTTTTGTTTTTGGAATATGTAACTGCTCTGATTGTATTGCTTCAAACAACTGCCTGTAATTGGAAAACCTCTGTTCCGTCAGCTACCACTGGTGTATATTCCATAGATTTTCTATTGGGTTCAAGTCTGCTAATTGCGCAGCTCTATGCAAGATGTTGACTTATCACTTTCTGACCTAATCGCACATAACAATTTTGAAGTATGTTTTCGATAGTGATCCTACAGAAACCTCCAAAGAAGTGATATTTGCTGTTCTACATATGGCAACCTGTAACTTTCCAGGATTTTTTTGATTTCGATTTTAAAAATGGGTCCAGCTCCTGCCCCGGCAAAACAACAACAAACCATAGAAGAGGCTTCTCCATAGTTTTAGTGATTTGCGAAGAATATTAGCATTATATATATATATATATATATATATATATATATATATATATATATATATATATATATATATATATATCACCAAAAAGATTAAAGGAGATAATTGCAGTAGTGATTTAGATGTACATAGGGAGTAGGTCCATGACTTGTTAAAATTAAGATATATATAACCCTTTGGCGGCGACGGGCACTTTAGTCGAATTTCAGATTCCCCTATATTTATATGTAGAGTAGATTTTTGTTAGAAGTAAGTAAAGCAAATTAATACTTATTATGTTTTATGCTTGTTTATGATAGAAAATTGGAAATAGTGAGCCTTATATGAGCGCTGAGTGCCTAAAAGTAGGTAAGGTTTTTTTTCAGATTTCGATTTGTCATAACTTCCAGCAGAAATATTGGATCATTCCGAAATTTGCAGAGCGTATTGACAACCTAGTAGCTACGACATACATATGAAAAAACAATTCCTCAAATCATCGAAACTCCTGAAAAAAATTCAAATCATCAATAAGCTTTAACCTTTGTCCAAATTGTCAATTTGAAATTTTGAACAAGAACGGGAACCCATCACCAAACTAGCTGTATATTCGACACTCGAAACTTCTGTTCACGAGAGCCAGCTACCGGGTAATCCGATCATTATGAAATTGACAGGACATATTTGTTTTAATTAGGACCAGTTCTGATAGAATTGATTTTGAAACGCAGGCAACCCTGTCGCAGTGGTGCCATCTTGAAAATTCACTGCCAAAAAATACTTTTAAGCTTATAACTTCCAATTCAGCCAAAAAATTTTAATGAAATTCACACAGTAGCTAAAGCTAACTTTTAGCCACATTTGGTAGAAATTCGGTTAAAAATTTGATTAAAGTTGCCAGCTATGGAAGTTTTTGCCACCTTAATCTTATAAATTGCCCAGCAAAATAAATTTCTTTCCCAATAACTTCCGATTGCTAGCCAAATATCGTAAGAATTTCACAAAAAAATCATGTAAGGGCTACCAGCTATGGCCATTTTTGTAATTTTGTTGGCATTTCTTTACTTAGCGATGTTGCCATTAGATTTGCAAATGAAAATGATCTTGCTGTGACAATTAACGACAAATATTGGTTTCAAAAATTTTAAAACTTTTGAGGGTGGTAGCCCTAAAATTCTTTTCACCCTAATAACTTCCAGCGAAATTCACAGGATGAATTTAACTTAATGTGAAGAAGATTTCGTATATTTTTGGCTGTAATGCTAATGCAGTGTTGAGTTTTTGGCCGTAATGCTAATGCAGTGTTGCCAGCATCAGATATTTTCGTAAATATTGCCCCAACAGGCACTTCTAGTATTTGTTTATATGCAAGGCGTTTACAATAAAAATAAGGAACAAATGTTCAAGTATTGATAATTTTTCGGAAAGCAGCATCAAACATTGTTTATTCGCTGAAGCTTTCGGTAAAATCTTCGGATGAAACCAATGGATGAAACCGATATTCACAGTATAGGCTGATTTAAGCATAAGCTTGTAATAGTAGACTTATTGCTGCTTTGTTAGAAAAGTGTATCGAGCACCGAACATATTCATGAATTATGTTATAGTCGAGAAACGGTTTTTGTTGCTTTGGGTAAGAAATGGTTGACATGGTACTACAAAAAAGTGTTTTGCTGTACTTCTCACAAAAAGCCTCTTGTGTGAAACCTTTTGTAAGTTCTATGTAGATTTTGGGTACAGATTGTACATTTACATTCAAAAATATTGCGTGTGCAATTAATATGCAATCAGGGGCGGATTTGCCACTAGGCCCGGTAGGCCCGGGCCTAGGGCGGCAAATTTCGGGGGCGGCAAATTTTCGATTTTTTTTGGGGAGGCCACTTTTCGATTTTCTTTTTTGGGGCGGCATTTATTTTTGTCGTATATGTACATATATCTGAGTTGAATGAGCATAACACCTGAAGCCAACCGAATTCTCTAAAAAAAATCAATGCACGCAAAAATTCACCTCTGATGATTTTTTTCGGACTTTAAAAAGTTTGACTTATAATAAATATCGAAATGCGATCACGGTAAAGGACCAATGAAACTAAAAAATACATAAAAAGTACCTAGAAAGTATCTGAAAACACCTAAAAAGAGCCTAAAAAGAAGCCAAATAATACCTCTTTAATTTAGGAAAAGCTTATCAGAGGTAAATATTTGCGTGCATTGATTTTTCAGCGATTTTTTTTTTATTATTATGGTACAGGGTATATCAACTACTTGCAAATCGCTTTATTTTTGACGTGTTTTTTAAATTGTACTTCATTACAGAATTTAATTTCTATAAAAAAATTTCTATAAAATGAAATCTAGAACACCATAGTAACTAATAACATATCGAACATTAATTTACAGTAGTCGAGTTCATAGTTGATCTCCAGTTAAGTGCGGAAGCAAACTTTGAACGGAATAGTAAACTTACTTATAAAAATATGAGCGAAGACGTTGGAATTATAAGCGATGTAAAGGAGTATACGGTTTTGGACTGTTAAAAATTGTTATTTTTGGATTCTTTTTTTTAGGTACTTTTAGGTTCTTTACCGTGCGTGTAATATTTATTTGTGTGGCAAAGGCGCAATAATAGGGAATTTTTACGAACAAACCGGTGCCGGTTTTGCTCTGATATTCCTTTTTTGTGAGCTCGGGCACAACGAAAAACAGCGAAGTATTCTAGGGAATCGAAAAAAATCGCGCATTGTTACATGCAATATAATTCGGCAAATATTTCTCAGGCCTAGGGCGGCGAAATGGTCAAATCCGCCCCTGTATGCAATTAAGTGAATATTTTGGCAGCTGCTTACTTCTTCCCAAAGAATAGGTCATTTTACATCAAAGACAGCCTTGACATCCACCAAACAATGTTATCGACCTTTCAGAATTTTCCGAAATTATGGATATAATGCATGCTTAAGACACTTATTTACACTTTTTTTCTGTCGCCAAGTGTCTAGGTCAGTTAAAAAAAAATCCTAGCGCATCAGAAACGCTAGAAACACTAATGTTCGAAGAACAGAGATATATCTTCGTCGGTGTCCTTAATCCCGTTTGAGCGAACCGACGTTTTTTTTTGCATTCGCCATTGTTGCGTATCCCCAAAAGACACAACGAACTAAAGCTACGTCCTTTTCCACCAACCTTCTTTAGTTTTAGACGTCATATCATAGCCTTAATTCTTGAAACTTATAATTTTTGATTTTTTCATAACTTTTTATTATGCTTCTTTACATTATTGTCTTTTACTCCTTTTTCCGTCACTATTTCATTTTTTGCTATTTTAATTATATTATACTTTGTTTTGTATTGTATTGCTATCGAAATTCACCTTTTTTTTATTTTATCTATCTTAATGTAATTTTATGAATTATTTAATGAATTATCTCTTGTTTTTCTAATTCTGTTTTTGTAATAGGGCTCGATCCTGTTAAAACGGAAATGAATAAATAAATAAATGAACAAATAAAATCTTCGAAATATATTTCCTTATTTTTTCATATTTCTACTCCACACGTGTATGTATTCGCCATGAAACCTTAATACTATAATACAACATTTCAACTCTTCAAACAGATAACAGACATCCGTTTCGAAATCAAACAAAAAAACAAAACCGAACAAATGTGCTAATAGCTTTCCTCTATTAAGAGTCCAACAACCTTAACATAATAACTGGATGCAAACTTTTCCCCATTAGCATCGAAACTAATAGTGAAAATACTCTGTGAAACAGACTTTGCCATTTCCCATCATTTGCCAGCTTTGCATAGCTTTGCCTTGCGTTAACTTTTCAACGATGAGGAAATTTCACGGGATGAAAAACTTTCGGAAACATTTCTCAGGACGACATACAGATCCGAGCGAACTGTACTGTCGGTAAGTAAATGAAATTAGTAAAGTAGTCGTAACATACTTTACCAGCTGAACAGATAGATACCTACTCAGTTTTGTTCGTAGATGTTCTATTAAAACTGAAGTATCTTGTTAAAACAATATTTAATTTTTTGTTAGCTGTTTACGAATGGTCTGAGTTTGATGGCATGTTGTGGAACAGGTGTTTCGAAGTAAAAGTATTGAAGATGAAGTTTGAAGGCGAAGACATTTGATTGGCTTGATTTTTTCTGTTTGCTTTGAGGTTGCTTGTAGTTTTGAATTTTTATTGAAAAGAAAATTGGTAATAATAAAATGTTGCAGTGCATTATCATAATTTATGCAGAAATTTTTGTTTTCCAAAATTTAAGTGACAGATCTTATAGAACGATGAATTGCCAACTGCGTAAATAATATGATGTGAAATATTGACAAAGAATGAGATGTTTCAAGAAGGTATAAAAAAATTATAATAAGCTATAGTCCCTAAAACCGACAACTCTGGCAACCAAATTAATTAATATTGCTGATAATACCGTTTGCAGTTTTTTTCGACTCTGCTAATATGTTACTCAAATTGCGTGCCAGAATAATAGCAAATTATGACTGTTTATTTATTTATTTATTAATATGTATTCAACAGACAAATCCAATTACTGAATATTATAATAAAATAATACAAAAAAAAAACAGAAACATAATAACTCTAATAAAAAAAACAGAATCAAGATGAATATAAAGAAGAAAAAAAATAATAAGAAGTAAAATCGAGTTAAAAAAGCACAAACTAAAAAAAAGAAAAAAGAAAAAAACATTAAAAAGAGAGAAGAGAAAAAAAAAGAAAAACTACAATAAGTTACGTACTAGTATACAAAATATGATTTTTGTAAAAAGTTTTAAAAGCACGTAATGTCGGCGATAGAGGACCAAACTGTAAGTTATTGTGTAGCCTTGGTGAAGTGGAGAAAAAAAATTGAATATCAGTGCGCCCAAATGGCACATATTTAAGTAGACATAATGAGGGCACCACACTTGACAGCAATATTCAAGGGCACTACGCACAAAGGAGAGAAAGATGTGTACACAGGTGGAAATACTAACGAAGGATTTAGAGGATCTAATAATGAAACCCGATAATTTAGAGGCCCTGGCAGTAATGTATTTTTAGTAATGTATTTGTAATATGCTTATCAAATTTAAGCTTAAAATCAAATATTACACCAAGATCTCTAAAATTATCAACAACATTAAGAGGAGAGCCAGAAACAGAATAGGAGAACATTCAAGGTGAGGTTTTATAGATAAAATACTTTTTTGTGACATTTCGCGATGTTCAAAGTGAGAGCATTGGCGCAGCACCAAGTCTGTAAGCTATTAACGTCATTTTGTAAAAGCGTACAGTCATTTTGAGACTCAATCACTCGAAACATCTTGAAATCGTCAGCATATAATAAACAAGAAGATTGGATTAAAGGAGGTAGATCGATTATGAATAAAAGAAAGAGAAAAGGACCAAGAATAGATCCTTCCGGAACACCTAATATAAGACAAAAGGGAATTGAAGAACAGGAATTATCAGTTACAATACGGTTACGACCATATATGTAAGAGTTAAGCCAGGAAAGAAGAGGAGCAGCTATGCTACCGTTCCTTAGCTTTTGAAGAAGGAAGTTATGGTTGGCAGAGTCAAAGGCTTTGGAGAAGTCAGCATATAGAGCGTCGACCTGCTTTTGATGGTCAAGAGCGGATGCGACCATATGTGTGAAGGAAAGAAAGTTGGTTAATGTGGATCTAAAAGCCATGCTGCTCATGAACTAAGGTAGGTTGGATAAAGGAATAGACTCGCATGTAGACTACTTTCTCAAGGAAGAAGGGAAATGGGACGTTAGTTTGAAATGCATGTTTGATCACCAGCTTTATGTATAGGGAAGATATTGGCAGTTTTCCAAAGTGAAGGGACAGAACCAGAAGATAAACTTATATTTAACAAGATAGAAAGAGGGACGCACAGAGATGATAAAAGAAATTAAGCCAAGATATTTGGAATACCGTCGGGACCAATACCGGTATTGGCGTCGATATCCTCCAGCAGAAGCTCAATTTCTAAAGGGTTTGTCTGAAACGAATGTGGTTCAGGAGAAGATGAAAAGATAAGATCTTGGGAAGGAGGAGGGCAATGTTGTGAGAAGAAAAAGGAAAAGTAAGAAGCACAAAGCTCACACACTTCAAGCGGAGTGGAAGCAGCTGTATCATCCAAATGCATACCATTGGGGATGCTGGGAGAGTTTTTCAATAAACGGATGAATGACCAAAAGGAGTTCGGTTGGTTGGTTCTGATTGACGCTTCAATGCCAGCAATATAAGTGCACATCGCTTGTCTGGCGGCTTTTTTCGCTTTAGAGCGTAGTTCTTTATAAAAATGGAGGTCAGCAGGTGAACCAGATCTTTTGTATAAATTACGAGCTGCATTGAGAACCGACTGCAAAATTATTGCTGAACCAAAGAGAATCATTCCGTTTTTTAAGACGATGAGTTGGTGTGAATTGCGGAAAAAGGTTCGAGAGGAAAATATATAATGTGCACAAAGCATCATCAATGTCAAGACCACAAAAGAAAGAGAACCAGTTAATTCTATTTAATTCAATCGCCATGCCAGTAAAATCAGCTCAGTGAAATTCGAAACGTACTAGAGAAGCGATTTTGTTCCTCATAGAATCAATATTAGAGGTTTCAAGGACAAAAGGGGGATGATGTGGGTCAGGAACCACATAGGGAAAGAGAGCAGCACTTAAAGAAAGTGATGATTGATTTTGCGAGTTTGGACAAAGCAAGGTCCAGAATTCTATTGTTGGCATTTGGTATGCTGTTAAGCTGTGAAAGAGAACAAAGTGAGAGAAACCATGACATTATTAAAGAGACACTACTAGTTGAGATGATAACCGAATAGACATCATCCCAATCTAGAGTTGGGAGGTTAAAATCACCACATAGCAGAACATAAGCGGTGGAAAAACGACTGTTGAGGTAAGAAGAAATTTCCGCAAGGAAGAGTTCATAAGCTGACAGAGGAAGATGTATAAAAATAACATTTGAAAAATAGCAGTCTGCTATTTGGCAGATCAACATTTATTAATATTTGAGTTCAAAATATTTGCGATAGAATTTTATTAGAAATTTGATTATAGTTTTGAAAATTATGACAGTGTTTATAACAAGTGTGAGTTTTCTAGTTTCATCAAAGAACTATTGGATTCTTGCCATGTTTGAGCCACCAATTTCACAATTGTCTTGCGAATGAATGAATTTTAGCATTTACCATCTTAAGCGAATTATTAAATACATAAATACTTCATATAAATGGAAAATTTAAATGAGGAAATACAGCAGCATAAATAGAAATTTACAACAGCCATCATTCTTTTCAATTTAATGGTTGATACGAAACAAAAATTAAATGTCCTCGTCAAATATCTAACTCAACAAAGCTATGCAAAAGAAAATTTTATGTGTTTCAATTCACGCACCAAATGAAATTCTACTAGCCAGACAAGAGATCCATTTCAAAATATCATTTATGTGTACACTCGAAAAGTTTGTCTACCTCAAGGACTCAACTATCAAAAACGCCTGAATCGACTTCAAAACTAGATTTCAAGCTCTAAGTTTATTATCTCTACTCTAATCTAATGTAAGTCTCCTAATTCCAAAAAAAGATACAACTCAGAGTAAAAGTCACTGTAATCCGAAGTGTAAAATTAAACGAATCTTACGCGGAAAGTCCAACTCGATCCTTCACACAACAGCTTCCATTGTTTCGCCTTCAACTAGGTAGCTGAACAACTTTAAACTTATGTTCAACGTATAAACACTCTGCTTAATTCAGTTTAAAAAAGAAAAGGACGCTCCGGTACAACTACGAGCATTGTTTAACAATGACCATATGAACTGGCCACCGATTGTCCTTTTATCTGTTCTACAGCAGTCTCTCGTCCATCCAACTCATTGCTCCTGGCGCCATTGTCCCGAGTCAAAACTTTCCAAGCCTAACTTCTCGAAACTTGTGCTACTTTTTTGTTTTCTTTCCTATACTTTGGTAGTTTTGCACTTTTGTTCCGGCGAGAATCGTTTTCGCTTCGTTTACAGGATGACATATATACAATACACCCAGGACGGTGGCCGGTTAACTTTAAATCGTCACAATCGAAAACAAAAGCAAGTATCGTTAGACAATTGTGAAAATGGTTTTTTTTTCAGGAGTTTATTTGGAATGAGGGACTACGCAGAAAAGGTGGAGAGATATATTTTGGCTATACGGCAGTTTAGTTGCTCGAAAATTGATATGAACAGGATTTCCTTGCAGATTGTGATTAAAATGCGTTCTGGCAAGATGTCAGGAGATAATCAGTTGAATCAGAAATAAGTGCATTTGATGTGTAAAGTAGAAGACGGTAAGTCTGAGTTTATCATCGTTACAAACAGAAAGTTTACCAAATGAAAACTAATAAATTTTTCAGAGTAGTTGTCTGATTTTAGATGATAATTTATTGCACGTAAACTTTCTTCTCTCAGCTTTAATTAAATTAAATAGACTGATCAATCAAAGCTCTCAGAAATTTATTTCCATGATATAAATATCTGCTTTTTGATGCTGTTTCATTTAAAACAAATTGTTTTATGAAACTCCTCCATTTCTCACAAAACTCCATCAAAGTCTGAAGTGTCCATTATCAAACAAACACTGCTAATAAGTATCTCTCCAAGAGAATCGGAAACTCTGTCTTTAATTGTCAACTCTATGTTTATTCCCTTGGCGATTACATAAAGCATGTCATTATCCTCAGGCCGACAAAGTTGATTTTGCCGAACTCAAATTTCATTCTGTCGAAAGTCCATCAAAAATTTACATGAGAACTAACATCTTCCGGAACGGGACTAAGCCCGTTCTCTGATTTGCTTAAATGCTTCCTGCAGTCCAACCGTTCTCAAAGCTCCCAACTTCCTTCAGATCGTTCGTGTAGTGCTCAGCATATTGACAGC
Organism: Nemotelus pantherinus; assembly: GCA_963978885.1. Taxonomy (NCBI): domain Eukaryota; kingdom Metazoa; phylum Arthropoda; class Insecta; order Diptera; family Stratiomyidae; genus Nemotelus; species Nemotelus pantherinus. The sequence goes on along the minus strand of OZ022263.1, from coordinate 49,788,186 downwards.
AGGGTATTTGAGAACGGACTAAGCACTATCCACTAGCTCTTGAGTCGAACGACCAATATGTATCATGCATCGTCTGGGGACAATTTACAAAGGACATACAAGTGTTACAATTTCGACAAGTGGTTTGTATTTCTCCCTTTGCTTCGTTAGCGTTGTTATCCTACCATCGATTTCTGGTCAGCTCACAAGCTTTTAGACAAATACCAGACCATTACGATTTTGTCCTTTTCATCAATCGACAATGAATATTACGCTCCATACAAAAGTTTGTCCATCCGCTCGTGATCCAAAGGGATATGCATATATGAATGAGAGCTAGGAGCTGAAAAAGATTCATCTGCGCTCGAATATTCACAATGAAAAATTACACGTCCCGCATCAGTATGGCAACTCTCGTTTATTCTGGTTATCATCTGGGACTTTGGTCGTATGTCTATCATTTTAATCGCCGACGTCCCTTTTTGAAGAAGTCGGGTAAAGACGACAAGCTAAGGACATCACCGCCGTCGTGAACATCAGTTGTGTTTTTGCCGTTGTTGTTGTTGTTCCTGTTGCTACTGCTATCGTTGTAATAAAGTTCATCGTTTATTTTCGTGTATATGGCAGTATAAAATATGATAAACGCTGGATCCTTCACGAAATTATATCAATTGGGCTCAAAGTTTTAGCGCTCGCCCGTAGGGAAATTCCATGGAAGTTATAAACTGTTGAGAATATTCATTCAGTTTTACGGGGGGCTTTTGTCTTAAATAAATTTAAGATGGCTGTCAAATTAATGGAGTAGACATTCATATGATAAATTTTTGGGTAAGGGTCATGTTTAAGAGCGGAAAGGATGCGATGTTCGAAGTAATCACTATGAGAATTATTCAACGAATAAACACATTAACTTTAGCTATAAAATGTTCTACCACGAATCGAAATTGAAAAATGAAAACTGATTTTAATTTAGGGCTATTACTTTGAATTCACCATCAGGCTGCTTTGTTAAGTAGTTTCAAAGCCAATCTTGATTCATATTCTATAACGAAGAAACAACTTTATTAAAAAACTAGTTGGTTATTTTATTTATAAGGTATTAATCAGAGCGCAGAGAAAAACCAGGTTCGGGAAAGAAATGTGCCTTAAGTAATAGCAAAGTCAGAGCGCAACTGAAAGCAGTAGTGCAAAATCGTACAAGGAAATAGGAAGAAAGTTTAATGTGAGAGGAAAAGCTATCAAACTCAAAAGCATCAAGTAGAAAACGAAAATGAGGACACCAAATTCGACAACAATATTCAAGGACACTACGCACGAAAGAGATGCAAATGCGTACACACAAGGAAATATTAGTGAAAGTTGCCGCATCTCATGCGAAAAAAATAGAAATAATATTCAGCAACTTATACAAAAAATACTAGCTAAAGGAGAGCATACTGTTTGTGATTGTCCAACCGTAAATAATAAATGATTCATCATCTTAGCCTCCAACAACTTTCATATGCTAGCAGAATTGGTCGCTTTTTAAATCCAATCAGTCAACGGAGAGTGGTGCGTTAACATTAGACTTTTTTCTTTACTTAATCTAAGCCTCAACAAAAGCTGTTATTTTGGTAAATTTATAAGAATCCCCATACTTATGTATAAACTAAATATTTTATAAGAAAAAGTGAAGGAAATGAAAATTGGTTATATTTTAAACTGATATATAAAATTTTTTTTGGAAATTTTGGTTCAATCGTACTTGAAATTAAATTGTGCAACTTAGTAATTAATCGTAGCTATTAAAATTTTTATGTACTATGCGAAAAATTCTTAAAAACTTATGGCGCCCAGCGTGGGTTAACTAAGAGTAGGTGATGTGATCTCTCTATATATAAACCATACTGTAAAATACGTTTTCACCTGACATATATAAGCTAAATGGAAATGTATTTACATTTAATACGCAAAAGAGTTTTTTCACATCTATGATCTTCTTTGAGTTTTATATGGACCGTAAAGTACAATGCCGATTTTTGTTCAAAAATGGCATTTGCAATCAGTAAAAACCCTTTTGACGTAAGCAAACTCTTTTTTAAATATGCACTAAAGAATATTCTAGTAATGAATATTTTAACATACTAATACTAATCTGCCCTGATGCGCTTAAACGTTCTATCTACATTATAGCACTTTCGAGATATTCAATGTTTTGTGTTTTTCTAAATTTTGCGGACATCTCCAAACGGGACAAAAATTTAGCATGGATAAAAATACGTTTACGTGAGATACATCTCAAATAAAAGCTTTCACGTTGAAAATAGTTGTGAAAAACGGATTTTAAGCAAATATAACTTTTTTTGTGATAACATGCAGCAAGAAACTGGCCGCATTGCTCAGCATAAACGTTCTATCTACAGTAGACAGAAAGTTGACGCTGAACAATGCGACGTTTTTTGTAGATGGGGTGATTTTTCATTACTGATTTTAACATACTTCCATAAAAGATAGGTTTTTCATATTTTGCGGAATGATGCAATAGAGTATGTTTAAAAAATGTTTAAAAAAAATAACAAAAATTTAGATAGAACGTTTATGCGAATCAGGGCAGTAATGTTAAAGCATAATTTAAATGTTCCACTAACAGGAAACCACTGAATAGGAGATATTATTAAAAGGATGTTACCAGCAATCCAAGTGAAAATAGAATTCACAAAATGTCTTGATATAAATAGTTCGCTTAAATTTGCACTTTATTTGGAAAAGGTTCTTGATATAAAGGATTCAACTTCAAAATTTTTTACAAAACTGATCTTACAATATGATTATTTCAAGACTTATGGACTCCATGTAGAAGTAACAACAAGTCAGAAAAACATAGATCAGGAAAACAACAATGCTCATGCTTATAAAAAAGCAAAAAAAAAACTAATATGCAAAATCTGAAACTGTTTTAGTGTAACAGCCAAAATGGTGAAAATCTTTTGGGAAAAATATATTTTTGATGTTTGAAAAAAAAACACAAGATTTTTTTAAAGCAATGCCACAAAAGCATGTGTCGATTAAAAGGTAATTTAATCTAATTAATAATAAAATAATTTTTATGTAGAACATTTTATTACCACATAAGATGTCCATTGTACATTCTACAAGTGAAACAGTTAAAAAAAATGAGGCATGCAAACAATCTCACAATGTCATTTATTACTTAGTTTGGTCGCTTTTAGATTCGATTTCGGCCTTTCAACGCTTTTCTATGGTATGAACTAAATTTCTAAATACGTCATCTGCTATGATGTGAAACCGAAATTCAATCATTGTGTTTTATTGCTGAGTATTTTTTTCATTCACAAGTTTCTTAAGTCACATCCATAGATTTTCGATTAGGCTAGGATCTGGGCTATTTCCGCGCCGATTCAGTAGAATCTGATTCTCTTGAAGCTACTTTTTGTACAAGGTAGCCAAATAGCATGGAGCTGATTCTTGTTAAAATCTAAATGCTTGGTGTTCTAGGAAAAGTTCATCATGGAACGCTTCAATTTTCGCTCAAGTATTTGTGCCATTTATATTTATTTCTATTTATCGCATAAATCCCGTCTACACATTTTAATGTCATGCAACTTATATAATAGCAATAACTGCGTGTTTCACTGTAGGTGCAGTGCAATTAGGATATATATATTCGCCAATTCTTCGCCTTATGTATTTAAGGCCATCATTGCCTAACAGGAAAATTGTAGCCTCATCACTACAAAAAACATTATCCCATAGTTTCGCTGTCCAATTAAGGTGGATCGAAGCCCACATTAATCTTTTCGACCTTCGTTTAAGAGATAACAATGGTTTTTTCAGGGAATTCCAGCATTCAGACCAAGGTCCTTCAGTCTGCGTCGAACAGTCCTCGAATTTACCTTTACATTACATTGTGAAATTTCTTTTTGCATAATTCCAAATGATTTTCTTAAATCTCTTAAGTCTAGTTCTTTGACTTTCTTATCATCAGTTGATGTTTGGGATATATTCTTGCCTTTATAATTTTTTTTTGTAGTGATTGAGTCTTACATCTTCTCGAAATTTGTAAAATACCAATTTCAATGAAGTTTTTACAGATTTCTTTACAATTTGTTCGTAGCTGTAGTCCTTATCACGTAACAGCTTTATTTTAGATCGCTTTTTAAACCCTTTATGGCGCATAGGTTTTACAAACTTGCCAAATGATGAACCTGATTACAAATGAACGAATTTACTAGCAATTCTTTAACGCAAAGACAAATGCCCTCCTTTGAAAACCAACAAATGATATCTAAAATTTAATCTTACTGCAAATTGATTCGTGATAACCCTCTGTCGAAACACTCTCAAAATAAGGTGATGGCTTTATTCAACAGAAGGTCATCTAATTCATACTACACTAAACAAATTGCACTTATTTTCCTTTGCTATGTAGCTGTAATTTTTGACAGAATGCAGATAATGAAACCAACTTAACTACATTGCATTTTGAATTTAATAACCTTTTCAATGATATATAATTTTGTTTGAATAGTACAAAAATTGTATAGAGATGAGCTCTCGACCTCTAATAATAAATTTTTTCCAGTGAGTTTCCACAAGTTTCGCCACTACTGTAGATTTATCAGTCACATATTTATCAGTCTATCTTTTAACGCTTCGATGGGCATAAAAATATACTTATAATATGTTTGGTATATGTGCAAGCAGACATGGAGTTATGCCAATTACATTAATAAAAATCCTACAAATAAACCACTGTACTGAAAGAATTTTGCTATTAAGAAAAAAACCATGGCAAAATACTTCATTCAAAAAGTCAAATTTAAGTCACTGAAATTCTGTAACGCACAAAAATTGTAGCGCTTCGCCAAATTACAATTTCTTTTCACACCTGAAAATTTTGTTTTCAAGAACTCTAGGCCCGATTTTCAAATTCAATTGGAATTGACATATTATATTTGTCTTGAGTTAGGCCCGGCCTGATAGAAGTTTGATGAACATAGAGAAACTCTGTCCCTGTGGCAGTGCTGCCATCTTGAAAAATCACACAATAAAATAAAAGCTTTTTGTCCCATAGCTTCTTGTTTGTTCATCAGATTATAGCGAAAGTGGATACAATAGATTGTGAACCATATTTGGAAGATACTTTCCGGGCTCAAAGTTAAATTCTAACAAACTGAAACAGTTCGAGAATGACATTAAACTCTTAAAAAGTCTTGGAGGAAAATATGTAATTTGTGGTGATCTGAGCTCAAGGCATGTATCTTGGAACTGCGTCAGAGCAAATCGAGCTGGGGAAGTCCTATTCGACCTTCAAAACAGGTCCAATTACTTCATCCATCCTCCGACTGCACCAACATTTTATCCTAGTCGCGGTCGAAGTTCGATATTTGACATACTGACCAGTAATGGACTAGTGTCTATATCACAACCGACAACTATGGAAGCTCTCTCTTCTGACCACCTGCCTGTAGGTTTTGTTGTGGAAACTAAAACAAATTGGAAAAAAATTTGTGAACTTGTCAATTATAAAATCTTCCTCTCTGATCTTGACCTTAGCAAGATTGTTAATAACAATCAAGTAGAAGATTTATGTCAAACGCTACATTCAATATTGTTTGATGCTATTGAAATGTGCACTCCCACAGTCACACGATGAGCGTGCTATACACCAGTTAATGATACAATCTTAGAGTTGATCAAAAATCGTAATACAATGCGAAGACAATGGCAAAAGTCAAGAGATCCAAGGCTAAAAACAATAGTTGATTCGTTAAAAAAAGCAATAGTAGTTCGATTGCTAAATTGGCGCAATAGAAATTAGAGCTTTATGCTAGAAAACCTAGAAAAAGGGTCGAAAAAAGTCTGGCAGTTAAATAAAAACTCCAAGAAGAAGTCCCGACTGATTCCTCACTTAGTTCACGAATGTCGAATAATATACTCTAACCTTGACAAAGCTGACGTTATATCAAACGCATTTCACGGCTTCCACCATACTTCAATGAATGTCAGTGACCCAGTCCTAGAAGAAAGGGTGAAAAACGAGTTAAGCCGTTTTCAGAACTCATGTAACGCTTTCTTAGCGCAAGAATATTGCACCCCTCAAGAAATTACACTCCTTTTATATAAGCTTAAAGTCAATAAAGCTCCTGGAGGTGACAAAATCCCTAACTTAATCTTAAAAAATGTACCTAGGAAAGGTATAGTATTTATTACTAAAATCTTAAGTGCATGCTTAAAATTAGGATATTTTCCCATAATATGGAAAAGTGTCATTGTTATACCGATACTTAAACCTGCAAAAGATCCACACACTCCGACCAGTTACCGACCAATAAGTCTCTTACCAAGCCTAGGTAAATTATTTGAAAAAGTAATATCAAAGAGGATTACTAAATTTACAGATGCCAATGCTTTAATGCCTAATTTTCAATTTGGGTTCAGAGCGAAATACTCAACAAGCCACCAATTATACAGGGTCACAAAATATATCAAAGACTCTTTTCGTGCCAAAAAATTAGTTGGCTTAGTTACATTAAATGTCGAAAAGGCATTCAACCCAGTATGGCATGACGGTCTTATCTAGAAAATGATACAGCGGTCGTTTCCTCAATACTTGGTCAAACTAGTTCTATCATTTTTGAGTAAAAGAATCTTCTCAGTAGCAATAAATGATAAACAGTCTAAGCCGCACAATATTCCTGCTAGAGTACCACAAGAATCATGTCTGAGCCCAATACTGTATAACATATATACATCCGACATACCTAATCATCCTTCGTGTGACCTAGCTGTGTTCGCAGATGACACGTGTATATTAACAAGGTCCTTAGATCCCTCGAAAATCATTCAAAGCTTAGAAGAATAACTAGAGAGCATGCTTAGTTACTGCTACATGTGGAAAATAAAACTGAACCCCCAAAAAACTAAAGCCATATACTTGACTCGTAAGAGAAAAATCTCCCATTTGCCAGCTCGAGGAATACATTGAAGAGAAACTGTTATTGATTGGTCCGAAACAATTGCATATCTAGGAGTTACCCTCGATAAAAAACTACTCTTTAAGCATCTTGTCGAAAATATTTGCTCTAAAGTGTCCAATGTCATTTACGCGCTGTATCCCCTAATTAATAGGAAATCAAAACTTAACGTACACAACAAGATCCTAGTATTTAAGCTTGTAATTCAGCCTATTCTCACATACGCGATACCAATATGGGGGCAATGTGCAAAGATTCATAAAAAAACGAGCTCAGATAGCCCAAAACAAATGCTTGAGACTTATATTAGATAAATCGTTCTACCATTCAACACCACATATCCACAAACTTGCCAAAACTAGCACCATATTAACGTTGGTCTAAAAAAGAACTTCTTCATTCCTAAATAACTGCCAAGGCATCACCAATCCGCTTATTAGTTCACTCTATTAATTGCTTTAGGCAAAGTAATTTAAGTCAAAACTAGTTTAAGTTACTCTAAGCATCGGTAATCAAACAAGGTTTTTCACTGTTTTCCTTGCAATTACTACATCACAAACTAAATTATCAAACAAATTACTCTGCACAGTTCATAAAATTATAGCTGCAAAGAAACTTGTCAATTTTTAACCTCTAAGTATAACCGAATTGTTAAAACGATGTCAATAATAATAGCTTTAAATAAATGAAATGAAAAGTGAAAAATCGCTTTAACGATGACGATTTTACCAATAAGAGCTAGCTGGCCAATATAGTACATTCGCTAAATTTCAAATTGCGTCTTTAATTAAACTTGCACATAGGTTCAGAATGTACAATGAATATAAAGCAAAATCTATTCAACTCAATGTTGTGTTTAATGAGCTGCTCTAGGTTGACTAGGTTGAGATACTCGTATTTCAGAAAAATGTATTTCTTGAGCAATTCGACTGCTCAAACTTGCCCGAACTTGCTCTGATTTGTGTTTCATGTGCCTGCTCTAAATTGAACAAGTAAGAGCAGGATTTCTGCTCTACCTTTTTTTGGTAGTTAGAGCACGCAACCAGCTGTTTGCCAACTGTTCAAATTGTGACTGAAGTAGAGATTTTATTAGTGAATTTACAAGTTGAGTTCCCGACAAGCGATTTACTTGGAGAATTGCCTCTCAATCACTCTAACTTGCTCGACTTTTTTGAGATGCCTTGAGATGATCTGCTTCTTTTTCAGAGTCATTAAACACAGCTAATGTACAGTACAGTTTAATTATTGAATAATACATTTGCGTAACAGGATAGTGAATTTTTACGTTATGGAAATATAATTCTTCAAAAAAGCACAATCCAAGATATTATTTTATACAGATAAGAACTTGGTATATTTTGCTGAAAGAAATGATTCAACTCTCAGCCCCTAAAATGAAAGCAAGAAAGGATGAAATCTTTACATCTGATGTGGTATGCAAGTATCAAATACTACTGAAATAATACAAAACAGATAAATACGATGAAAAATGGGTTTTATTTGAATGCTTCGCTTATTTCTCCTTTTGATAGTAGATACTTATCTCCCATTTCACACGTACAACTTTTTTCTCGATTTTGTCGTAAAAATTGTGTTTCAGGTCACAATTATAATGATAGAAACTTTGTTATTTCTGAAGATTTATTTGTATTTAATAACTTCAACCGAGAAATCTACAAACCTAACCAACCAAGCCTTCATCCATTTATGCCTAGCCAAACACACTCTAGCTACATTCATTAAATTGCTGAATTCATAGCGACTGAAAGTTCGATGTCAATATCTCATGTCCTATAAATTCCCTTGCTTCGACCATATCACTGTTTATGCTATTTCTAATGTTGAAATATTCTAATTAATGTTTATTTTCATTTGAGATACCGGATCGCAATGTCTGACTGAACTGAATCGTTCCGTTCCATTCGTTTGTTTGGAATATGTATGGAGCAATGTAAACAGAATTCGCTAGGCTAGGCGCTGCAGATACATATTTGTATTTACGAATGAACTTAACCAGATGTCCATTTTATGTATATGATCAGATATATATAAGTACTCACTGACATAATATATGCGTACATAAACATGCACATAGGACACGCAACAATTCACACGAACAGAAGCATACTCGGGGCCATGTGCAGTGCCTTGAAACGATAACATGTTTGGATTGATGTAGATATAGATGTTTTCGGATTCAAATTGCAATACACTTATTTGTTTTGCAGAATAATGCTTTAATTAAAGACTTGTTTGTCCGTTGTAAGTTAATGAAAGAAATTTCAATCAATATAAGACACCTTTACCATTAAAAACGAGTCAGTGATCAATTAAACCTAATATTAAGGCAGTATTCTGGTCTAGAGGCTCCATTTTGAGGTGATTTTACAGACGCAATAACAAAAAACCAGAAACATTTTTAGTATTTATTTTTTGATCAGTTTTTTATTAACATTTTAAAAGTATAAAAATGTATTCAAAAAATAAAAAAAAATTGATGTAGATACAGGCCGGCGAAGTGAAGGCTCAAAAAAAAACTTGTCTCATAGTTGACATGATTCCAACCTTCCTGGTGGTCTGAAACATACATCTTTAGTGAATTCCGTAAAAAGAAGAATGTAGAATTCGTCTGACGTAGGCGATTCAAAAAAACTTTTTTTTCCCACAAAATGGCGTCCATGTAAAAACAAAGTCGTTTTTTGCCTAAATTTTTCAACTTTGGGAATTTGTTATAAATAGTAGAAAAAAGTTTCAAAAACCCCTACGTGAGACCAAATCTAATAGTGTTAAGAGGGTTTGTACCAAATTTCAAGTCAATCGGTCCATTACGACTAGAGATATCATGTCAACCGTATCGAAAAAAGTAGTTTCGAGAAAAACGTGTTTAAAGCTTGGAGTCTCGTTTCGGTCAGTCTGAGTCGTTTAATGGTATGTTATGCTTAAATTTGTTTAACAGAGATCACCTTCTTATGCAATTTTCCTTCTTGAACTTCGGGAGCTCTCTCAGCCATACGAGCAGTTCGAACTTCTCTAGAAGCATGAGAAGCTTGTAGCTCGGAGCGGTTAATTCGTTGTTGATCTCGTTTGTTGGTTTAGTTAGCGTGTCTCAACAACTTGGTTTAGTTAGCGTGTCTTAACACCGCAAGGCGTTCCGGAAACGGGGCTGACTGGAATCGTTACAAGCAAGAGCTGTCGCTTTTCAAAAAGAAGATTAGACAAGCCAAGCGCGACTCATGGAGGGAATTCTGTGAGAACATTGAAGGAGGTACAGAGGCTGCCAGAATCAGGAAGGTTCTAAGCGTAACCCCCGGCGTACCTACGCTTTTGCGAAGGGAAAACGGGGATTGGGTGGAGGACCCGAAAGAGTGCCTGGACTTGCTACTGGAAACTCACTTTCCAGAATCAGCCTGCGTGACACCGCGTAGTGACGCACTTCGTGGAACCCACCGGGCGTCTGAGCGGCTGATCAAGGAAGTAGTGGACGAGGTCAAGATTGAATGGGCTATTGGCACATTCCGACCTTACAAAGCTACAGGGATTGATGAGATATCACCTATCATGCTTCAAAAAGCAGATAAGGCCATCATTCCCATTCTGCAGCGTATTTTTACCGCATGCCTCCGCCTCGGGGTAGTACCCGAGCAATGGACAAAAGCTAGAGTGGTCTTCATTCCGAAACCTGGTAGGTTGAATCATCATTACGTGAAGGACTTTAGACCAATCAGCTTAACATCGTTTCTGCTCAAAACACTAGAGAGGCTTGTTGATCTGCACATCAAAAGCTCGATTGATGTCGCGAGAATCTGTGTTGATCAACACGCGTATCTAGCGGGCAGATCAGTAAATACGGCATTACACAAAGTTGTCGGTACAATAGAAAAATCCTTACGGCAGAAGGAATTCACGTTGGCAGCCTTCTTAGACATTGAGGGGGCCTTCAATAATGTCACTGTCGCGAGTATCATTGATGCCTTGGCTCGATATGGAGTGGATAAAACCCTGGCGACCTGGGCATCTGACTTGCTCAAGAGCAGGCGGATTGAGGCTACCTTTTTGGAGGCTAAAGCGGAAAGAACAGTCGGTACCGGAACACCACAAGGAGGGATTATATCTCCCCTTTTCTGGATCCTGACAGTCAACGAAATACTGGAGAAGTTAAGGGCCAGTGGCTTTGAGGTAGTGGCGTATGCCGATGACATTGTGGTACTTGTGAGGGGTGCGTTCCCACAAACTTTGTCGGACCTTATGCAATCGGCGCTGGACGATATTCAAATCTGGGCCAGAAAAGTCGGTCTTAGGGCAAACCCGACAAAAACCGAACTTATGCTCTTCACAAAGAAACACAGGGTACCGGCTATTGCCACGCCTAACCTCAACGGAATAACATTGGAGCTTGCTGATAGTGTTAAATATTTGGGCCTTATACTAGACAGGAAACTGAACTGGGGGGCTAACGTGAAGCACAGAATTGGTAAGGCCCGCGCAGCACTTTTCGCTTGCCGGTCCGCCTACTCCAATACCTGGGGTCTTAAACCTAGGGCGGCCTATTACATATTCACATGTGTAGTCAGGCCGATTTTGGTGTATGGAGCGGTCGTGTGGTGGAAAGCAGCGGAGAGTAAAACTAATATCAAGGAGCTAACAACACTGCAAAGATTAGTTTGCATATGTATTACGGGCGCTTTAAGAACCGCCCCAACGGCTGGGTTGGAAATGATTTTGGGACTCATGCCCCTAGATCGATTCATCTTTAGAAGCGCAAGCTTAGCGGCGATACGCGCTAAAAGTTCTGGCATGTGGAACGACTCAGATCAGTGGGGCCACAGCGGTATTCTTATAGAATGCCGCAAAAGATTCGGACTCGTTGCAGAAGACACGGACCACATGAGCAAAATAATACATCTTGGCAGGAATTTCCAGGTCAAGATACCCACAAGAACAGACTGGAAGAAAAAGGAAGCTACCACCGATAGGGGCGCCTGGATTTACACGGACGGGTCAAAGACGGACACAGGAGTTGGCTCGGGCGTGTTTTCTACGGATTTGAGCCTTAACCTGTGGTGTAGACTGTCGGACCATGCTACCGTCTTTCAGCCTGAATTACATGCTATACGCATGGCAGTTGAGTCCATTAGCGGAATATCAACCAGACCAATAACCATTTGCGTCGACAGTAGGGCAGCCATTCTCGCTCTTGCGTCTTACAGATGTTCTTCAAAAACTGTTAACGCTTGCAGAGTGGCTCTCAATGAAAAGGCAAGGCATATTCCTATCCGGATTATGTGGGTGCCAGGGCATAGTGGGGTCATAGGCAACGAAAAAGCTGATGAATTAGCGAGGAAAGGTTCAGGAGCTAGCAACTGCCCCTGCATCACTGTACCTCGGTCAATCGCGGACGCCACAAACAAACTTGATGCCGCCATATGGGCCAAACTAAAGTCCGAATGGGAAAACAGGCTGGACTGCAGGGTGGCCAGGACATTATGGCCATCACCTGATCCAAGCAAAAGCAGGAAACTGCTCAAGCTCAGCAGGAACTGCTTGAGAACCACGGTCGGCTTGCTCACAGGGCATTGCCTTACCGCATCTCATGCGAAGAAAATGGGACTGACATCCAGCAGTTTATGCAAGAGGTGCGAGATGGAAGAGGACACCATTGAGCATACTCTCTGCGATTGTCCGGCCCTAAATAATAAACGCCTCAAAATTTTTGGTGCATACCACTTTCAAGGGTTAGCAGAGGTGGCTGGTACCGTCACGCTGAGTCAGCTGATCCAGTTTGGCGAAGCGGTCACTTGGCAGCTCTAAAAGCCAGCGGAGGGTGGCAAATGGGCCCAAACTGGTGGCCTAATGCAAGCCGCGTTTCCCGGCAGCCCTCTTTACTAACCTAACCTAGCGTGTCTCAAAAATAACTGTAACTCCAAAAATAATTCTAATATCCAGAAATCCTTTTAAAAGCTTATTCTTAAAGATCTAAACTTTGAAAATATGCAAAAATAATCGATTTGCTCAAATTTATAGACCAGAATACCTACTTAATTCTATGTTTGACAAATCGAAAGAAACTATTCACTAAATTTTCGGTAATTAAAAAAATCTTGCATCTAATTTTTACCAGATATAAAATAAAATTATTTATATTACATACTGATAGATACTCAAACTCAAAATGCTGATAGATACTCAAATGGTCTTAAAGGTAATTACTAAATAAGCAATAAATATATTTGTTGCAAATATCGGACAAAATCCTGCAAAATTAGAAAAATACTTCCACTATAATAATGTTTATGAATACATTTTTAATTAGAATTCATTATTTTCTTCGAAATTAACAATCTAATCTAATCTAATACAAGTCAAATCCGAAAACATCAATTTCACATCAAGCCCTAAACTGCTCCCACCTCTTTGATGACTATTTCTGGCAACACTCGTTCTTCCATTCGCTGAATCAATCAAGCATCCTTCGCCTGATTGAAATAAATTACGAAATGTCAATCGAACATTCAAATTCCGAGTAAAGTTTATAAATACCTATAAAATTTTAAAAGTTAACGAAATTTTAGTGCATAATTAGTGGAATCCGAATTTCGATCAATCAAAATCTAATAAAATTCTCGAAATAAGAATCGTTTTAGATTGAATTATTCATGATACAGATAAATTAGAAAACAAGATAAATGGGAAAATAATGTCATCAAAGGATCCAACACAAAGCAAACAGACAAACATTTGTTCTGGACAAGGTACTTGTTCGGCGTATCCATGCCAAACATGCTGGACGCCGCAAGTTTGTCAAGCACAGCACCCGACCGGTGGTGATAATATCGGGACACTGATTATCGACGTTATCGGGATTTTGATGTAAGATTGAATTGTCGGTGTGACGAAGATGATTGAAGGGGGGGAGAGTAATATTTGCTTGAAATTTTCTTTTTAGATTTTTCTTATTCCTGATGCTTCAATTTTGGTTCAAGGTGGCAACGTATGTGGTGCGTGGTATAAAGGCTCTCCATAATGCAGACAGGTGAAAATAATTTATTATATTTCTGTTTTTACATTGCTTGGGCTATTCACATTATGGGAAAAAAATTTTGTCTGTGAAAAATTTTTGTGTCATACTTTTGGTGGCATCTTCAGTTTAAAAATTTAAATCGATATTTCATCAGATAACGAGACTTTAACGTAGCTAGGCCTTTCAAATTGGGAAGAGATAGCTTTAGTGGTACCACAAGGGCTAGATTCATAAGCGCCAAAACGCAGAGAAAGGTATTTTACACGTTTGAATACATTAGAACGTATGCGAGCAGCCATTGAAACCATGCTAGTTTTGTACGCAGCGACATTTGTTCAAATTTAGCAAAGATGTACAATTTTTGAAATTTCCGATTCCACTTCTATATATCGCTCAATTATGGATAATGTCAGATGCATATGAAAATCAATATGTTGTTTGTGTTTGTCCCATTTTTCCTTTGCGATATGCCTTGCAGCTTTTGAAGGCTGACATACTTATGATTTTAAGTTCCTTGAAAGAGCCTCTATTATCAAACAACATTATTTTTAGTATAGCCAGTAACATGTTCTACGAGAAAAGATGCGCAAAAATGTTTTGTTATTTTTATTGTAATTCGGGCTTTACACTCTCTGAGCCCAATAGAACGCTGGAAACACTGAAGGTCAAGGCTGATTCGACCCAAGTGGTCGCCGTTGCGACGCAGAAACAAACTCTTGTCTGTGTCATTTCCGAATGGAATTCGGTTATTTCAGAAGGTACTTTAACAGAACCGTCAATATGAGTACGAAGATGTATACGTACGTATATGATAAGTATGATGATGTTCACCAGACATTCTTTATATCCAGTAGGTTGGCAAGTTTGAGGAGCAGTCGTGAATCGACATTTGTAAATTAAAAATGTAAAAAGCTGCAAAATTGCTGCCAACACCGAATTTTTCTCTAATGCCTATTAATTTAGAGATATTAATATGATAGATTAAGAGATATTATTCAGCTAGATTAAGATATATTACTAGAAAAAGAGATCAATTAAGAGATATGATTATTACATTTTCATCGGGTAAACACTCTATGAGAAAATTGGGAACATAAGTTAATTCTCTTTATTTGGAAACAATTTTTTTTTTGCAATAACTCTCAATGTCATTTCACCCATGCAACTTCGATGCGGTCATCTTATTAGAACGGAATGAACTTAACAGCCTGTGTTCCGCATAGAGCAGGTATAATAGAGTTTTTATGGCGTTGGGTGGAAAACTGGGTTTTCTGTACCCATTTCACCTTCAACACAAGTTGGTTGTAGTACATTTAGGTTAGTTTAGGTTGAAGTGGCTGCCGATCTACAGAGGCCTGACGACCAGCATACGTAGGCACAAGAGAGGCCCGTTGTGATGACACAATAATTAGTGACTCTCTTCTACTCACTAAAGTCAGGAAACTATTTGCTTCCTTTGACAAACCGGACTATTTCCATTAGATTTACCAGGAACAATTTCGTCAAATTTGAGAGAAAAGGTGCAGGTGAAAAGCTGCCTGGTGCGATGCGCATCCATGGATACCCAAGACTGCCTTGTTATCGCACAGGATGATTCATCTGCCCAGGACTTCTTAGCGTCAAGATATTTTTGCCTTATGGCCAGTTTGACCGATGTCATCGGTATACCTATTGAGAAGGAGCAAGAGACCTCAGGTAGCAAGGTTCCAAGTCCTGCTAGCTCATTGGTCTCAAAGTTGCCACCCCTATGTCCAGGTATCCAAATCAATTGAACAACCGAATGTCCCAACATCTCCCTAAGAGATGCATGGCATTCAGCAACAATCATGGACACTGTACAAGGACCAGCAAGGGACTTAATAGCCACTTGGCTATCTGTGAAAATACTAATATTGACCCCGAATATTCGATTACACAGAAGCCAGTCGACTGCCTTATAAATATCCGCCATCTCCGCCTGAAAGACACTACAGTGGTCTGGCAGATGGAGGGACAGCTTGAGATTCAGTTCATCTGAGAATACACCACTCCCGACTCTATTGCTTAGCTTTGAGCCGTCAGTGTACACATGGATAAGCCCATTATCAAGGGTGACACCATCACACCATTCCTCCCTGCCAGGAATGCGGGTTGTGAACTCCAAATCCAGTATGCATTCCGGAGCCATGTAGTCAACAACCGCTGGTGCGGGTACTGCCTCGGTCAATATCCTCACATGACCGAACTCTGTTCTACTCTATGCTGAGATACAATTTAGTCTCCCAGCAGCAAGATTAACTTGCTGCGAGCTCAGTAGATTGGTTGACAGCCAACGTAGCAGCATAAAAAGTGCCTTAGTAGGGGTGAAGCGGAGCGTTCCAGTTACCAGAAGTGCAGCCATTCTCTGCACTTTTTCAAGCTGCCATTTGCAAATAGCCTTAAGAGCAGCCTGCTACCAGAACGCCACCCCAAACAACAAAATTGGCTCAACCATAGCAGTATAAAGCCAAGCAACAGTACGAGGCTGCAGTCCCCAACTCGCCCCTATGGCCCTTTTACAGCAGTAAAGGGCGTTGAAAGCCTTCCGAGCTCTTTTTGCTACATTTTAGGTCCATTGTAACTTCGAGTCAAGGATCAGCCCTAAGAACTTGACCTTTTGGCCATTCAATTTGGGTAACTCAAAACCAGGAATTTTGTACTGCCTTGTAAACAGCACTAGTTCCGTTTTATTAGGATTCACAGTCAAGCCGCACGCAAAACTCCAACATGACTTCAAATTTACAAATTTTCTCTACTTTTCTTCCTTTGCAATAGAGAACTTTGCTTTTTGATTGTCGGCAAAAAGTTTGTTTTTATTGTAGATTTATTATAGCCTTATATATTTCAAGTTTAAATAATTTTTTTGGAGCTATTTGTAGGCTGCCTATGCATCACTTGATAAACATTTGAGACTTGAAAATCATTGAGAACCGATAATCTATGTTGCCAATGATATACAATGGTATGAAATGCTAACAAAGGCATAAATTGCTTAGTCCTTATCCTACTCGAGATACTGAATGCGGTCCCTTCAAAACCATCAATTCCTTGTCTCATTCAAGAATTGTGAAGATCAATCTTTGATGCACAGTGTTAGTCAATAGAGCGTTACCACGTTTATTATAGATTTACTATCCTGGGAAAGTCCGTCTCTACAAATGTTTTATACTACTTGCTACTGCTGGCATTACTTTTCGAAAAATTTTGATAACTTTCATTACTCATAGCATGTAGTTTTCTATGCCTTGGTGTTTTCTCCCTCCTTCTTCCTTTTGATAACATGGCTCGATTTTGCAACAAAAAAAAAGAAAAAAAGCATGTGACTGTCAAATGGCCAAATGATATAAAAGTATTAGCACTAACACCATTGATAAGCCATTTTGAGAGGTAGGCATTTATGCTCGCTAAAGCGCCAGTCTAAAGCAGCAATCTATTGGCTGTGGGTTTGAATCCCGCTGAATGCTCATGGTTATATTTGTTCGTTCGTCTTGTGTTGTCTTAATAGCCGGCGGCCACTAATTAAGTGTCACATCATAGCTTTAGCGGTGACTAAGCATAACACCAGCCTTTTACAAGAGTAAATAGTTTCACTTAAACAATAATGTAATCGGATTCTCCTAGACGTGTTTCCCTACCACCATACCTAAGCATTCGCTTCAAAGCATTCGCTTCATCATCATAAAATACCTAAGCATTCGCTTCATTATCATAAAAAAAACATCATTTTTATCTGTACATTGAGTGTTGTCATACATGAATGAGCAAAGTGTTTTAGAGCCTAGACAGACAGGCACTTAAATTAATAATTAACTAATGATCATTTATACCTAAATCAGTAATTTAAAAGTAGCTGCTACACAGCCTCTGCGTTAATGATGAATACTGACCGTCTGTCACTCAAAGAAACTAGTTTTTGAAAAATGGAAAAATTGAAGGTGAAATGTATGTTGCCTCTCTTGTGTACTAATTAATAAAGTTGGAGTACAAACCGCGCAAGAACTACATTAAAGTTCTGTAAATATTTTTTTTTTTTTTTTTTTTGTATAGTGCTTTCAAGACAACTAGTTTGTTGGCATAAGGGAAAGCAAAAAGGTTTTTTCTCGTGCCAACGACACGCGGTGTTCCCAAGCGGTCCAACACTGCTTAACATCGGTGATCTGACGAGAACCGGTTGTTCCAGTGTGGTATGGCCGTATTTAATCTGACATTTCAAAAAAGCTGCCTTATTATTTTTCAATGGGAAAACCGACTTTTTACAAGGGAATTTTGTATTATATCGGGCAGCTCTACTTCATTAAGAATAAATTACGAATGTTTGATGATCATTAGCGATTTGCTTAATGATTGATAATTTGGTGATTTAGTGGTGATTAGTCCAAATTAGCATATGACACACGGCACTTAAATGATCATTTACGACAAAATATCATTTAGGCTGCACTGTCTGTCTAGGCTCTTAGAAGTAGTGTGCCGAGATGATATCATTACAGTCTGATCAGGTTCCAATTCAAAGAAGAGGTAATACGACTTCACATACGTATTCGTAACAGCAAACAGTTCTATGTCTGCATCAATGAAATATAGCACTGAAATCTTTTTGTACACCGTAATCACTACCTGCTGCCTTGTTCCTCTGTATCATTTTAAACCAGAAACTCTCATATAAACTCTTATTTGCGGGCTAGAAGATTACTTGGTCAACTTATGATATCACTTTGATGAACGAAGCATTTGCTACAGACAGTTTTGTGAAATTTCATAACTTTTTCAAGGCTATTGCACAGGCCATTGGCAATAAGAACTATACAATTCAAATGCTGGGAACTTCAGCTGTTCGTAACTCCTCGAATTACTCCTGATTCTGCGTTACATTACCTAGGCGAAGATAATTGCAAGTTTCTATAGCTAAAACCCGCAAGCGAGCGCAATATATATTTTTCCATTAACAAGCTAGACATAGGATCAATATTCAGAAACGTCCTTTAATACCTTTTTCAAATTTATCATGCTCTAAAGAGTGAGGTCTTTGAGCAATTTTGGCAAGTCCTACATTACGTTAGCTTGAAAGCGATAGAGAAATCTCATCTTGTGTGAAGAGACATGGCTTATGAATATGCTGGCGGGTTATACTCACCTACCAACGAACTGAAAGCGGCAGAATACACTTTCAACATTTATATTCATAATGGTTGGCTAGAGAGGTATCAAGGTCAGAAAATCGGCTAATTATCTCAGAGCGGTACTTGAATCAAAGCACACTGGCTTATGCGAAACAAATCTGAAAAGTATAGTCTATACTCTAACTGTAACTTCATTGAGCTGGCACGCTGCGAACGGCCGTGGTCTATAGTGATTTAGGCTAAGAGATGTATCAGAGATATATCAGCTAAACCCAAGTGTACCAGAGAGCGTATCAAAAGTGTAATGGCAAAAAAAGAATCTCATATTCCTAGACCAGGTTGCCTTAGAAGTGGCTGCGAACGCCACTAGTCTACATTCACTCAGAAAAATATGTTTCCGAAAATCAAAGAAAATATTTACTTGTTTACGAGATGTGAAATTTTCCACAAATCAAATACTTTTATTTGACATCAGTAATTTGTATAAATATCATGTAAAAATTTCTTACATTCAACGGAATACAATTTTTACTTTACCTTATTTCAAGTAAGTAATTTTACTCAAATCATTTAAATTATGTCTATGAATTTAGTAAATTATATCTACAACGCGAATATATTTTTACATGTTTCAACAACAACCATGCTTCAATATTCGACGAAAAAATGGATAGTTTTTATGACTTCTATCAACATTTCCTCTACACAAATAGAGGGTCGATAGCTTAGCTCACTAACGTGTCAGTTCAAAGCAGCGATTTACTACTCGCGGATTCGAATTCCGCCGGTTTCATGGTTGACTTTGTTCATCTTCAGTTGTTCTTACTCCATTGATTAAATGTCACATTATAGCTTTAAGTGGTGAAATAATAGGCATAAATAATACTAGCGCTTCAGAAAATAAGAAAAAAATGTGGCACTTAAAACAAGGAAAAATGGAAAAATTGATATTGACTCTACTCTTTTTACTTATTTTTATATTTACACTCCCACCAAAGTAAGCCACTCTTATGATATGAAGGGAGGGAGAGTTTTTGCTTGCCAACAACATGCCATGCTTTCAAGCGGTCCTTCATCTAAGGCCAATGACAGAAAGTTCGGTTTCACCGAAGCGTTTAACGCTTCGGTTTGGCGCGTCAGCTGCCACACACAGCGGTTTTCAGAAGCGTTTATCGAGTCGGTTTAGTTACAAATTACGTCAGAGTATCATATTTTCCTTCCCCTATCCCATGCATTCATCAATGCATCCAGAAAATTTCAGCTCGATCGCACTACGCAGCAATGAACAAATCGAAAAACGCTCGAAAACCGAGTCGGTGGGTCATTTCTCTCGTCTACTGACTCGGTTCCGAAACCGACAGGCGGTTCGCACCGCGGTGTGTGTCATCACAATGCTAAAGTAATGCTAAAAAAACGCTGTGTTTCATAGCGTTTTTGCGTTTCTTACGAGGCGTTTCACCGAAGCGTTTAACGCTTCGGTTTGGCGCGTCGGTTGACACACACAGCGTTTTTCAGAAGCGTTTATTTAGCATTACTTTAGCATTGTGGTGACACACACCGCGGTGCGAACCGCCTGTCGGTTTCGGAACCAAGTTGGTAGACGATTGAAGCAAAGTTTGCCTTAAGCAACTTCTGATGGAAGTGGAGTGCTAGCTCTGTGCGGCTGGAATGGCTCACTTCGAGAAAAGACAAATGGTACATATTCTCAAATGCCAAATAGAGAGAAGAGTTTTCATCCAAAACGAGCCAAAAAGCTCTGGGTATGAGCTGGCAATCCAGACTCTGCCAAAACGTGTCAAAGCACGTTTGCTAAGAACGAAGCTGAAAATCATAAACACAAACACAGATTGAAAAGCGCCACCGTTTTAGAGGCAGACCTGGTTGAAGGTAGACAGCTTCCGACCCCAGATGCTATGGAGGCTCACGCCACTTTATGGCTTCGTCCTGCTAAATAGAGAAACAGTCGGAAGCCCATCTCCGAAATTCAAACTGACTAGTCAAATCAAAAGTAGTAGGATCTACGGTTTACGCCCAATAATAAAGGGTTATAAGAACATACAAAAAAAAATTATGATTCCTCATCCAAACTTATCTCTGTGTTTATTTCTGGACTTGCTTATTTCTGGACAGCTAATGACTAATACGAAAATCTTTCTTTCGCTAGAATTTCCCTATAACTAGGCAATAACAACAACTAATCAATGGCCCGACACGAAGGACTGTGCATCGAGTTAAATTTTGTGACATTTATTGCATGTAAATTATCAAATTCAGTCATTTAGCCAAGTTCAATATAAGTTCAGACTTTTCGAAAACAATAATTATACCACGACACTCTTAATTACTTTACATTCACTTTATAAAGTTACAATATTTTTCAACAGCTCAATATAGCTGTACAAAACAAATTTTCTCAATCAATTCGTGATTTATAGTTTGATTATGGACATATTTCTAGTAAAAAAGGAAAATTTGTCCTCGTGGATTTTCCTTGCTCCTGACCTTATAAGTTTAATACAGATTTTTTGGTGTAAGTCAGGAACACAAAGTATTTCTTTCCTAGCTACCCCTCTTTTAATAAAATGATAGTTTTTTCACACGAATTATAAAATTATAAATTTTAATTGTTTCATTGTTGCATAAATATCTGGGTTACTTGCATTTATTCATGTTTATTACACTTAATTTCTAGATTTCCTTTCTTCAATAGTTTTAATACAAAAATTATGTTACTTTAAAAACTATCGAGCACCTTAAAAAATTATTCACGATTCTATTTTACACTCTTCATTAAAAAAATATTCAATTCAGTGATATACACTGAAGGAGTATTATTTTCGAAATATCCATGTCAGGAAAAAAATAATTCAGATAAAATAAGCTCAATTCCTACTTAATACCATCAAAAGAACTCAAAACTAACAACTCTCATTTTCTTTCACAGAGTTGTTCAAATATCTTTAGCTGTCATAGCTTTGTTGGTGTTCAGTTCTCTCCTCGCGCATGTGCTTCTCGGTAGCCGCTGTTATTCTCGCGAACAACAAATCCGACGGAGACAACTAGAACTCGAAATTCAACTAAAATCCGGTACAGCACTTAAAGGTGGTGCAGCAGGAGCATCAAAGGATGGCGCTGCTGCAGCGAAAAAACCAGAACCACCTGTCAAGGCGCTGAAAGTCGCTCTCCAATATCCCAAGCTCTACAAGAACGTACCACTCAATATAACTAGGGTCTTCACAATGGCCATTTTCGATCACAAGAAGAAGAAAGTATACGAAACCCAACAGGAAGTAAAAATACCGACCGGCAAGGAACATCCACCACTCGTGATGGCCATGCAACCAATTATTGTGACCGAGTATAATTAGGACGTGGCTTGTTTTAACAAACTTCGCGTAATTTTAGACATTCAGACGCATTCATGTGGAGATAGATCATGGCGACAGATTGGGTTGTATGTCCGAGTATTCATGGAAATAAAGGAAGTGGTCCCTGGAGGAGAGTTTTTCATTGTCGTTTTCTAGAGTGGAGTGATTTCAATGTGTATTCAGTCCAACGTCGAGTTCCGGGAAACAATTTGTTGTTATTGCACTCTAGAAGTCATTATTCATAATTAAAATTTTATAAACAGACACAAGACCGTATTTCCATCTCAAATCCTTTCACACTTGTTTGGCTAATCAGTAATTTTTCCACCTTTGTAGTTCGTGGTTTCCGTTAAGCTTGGCAAAAAAACTTCTAGTACTACGTTTCGCAAAAAAAAAAATTAAATACATCCCCGTCATCTTAAATGACCTAGCGCAGAAAGATGAAACACATTCCACACAAAATGTCTTTCCACTTGAGAACGAGCTTGTAAAGCCGGCGTAGGTGTGAAGTGCACTCCAAAGTACTTCTTTTCATTTCCATAATTTTCAGCCCTCTGCCCGCCAACAGCTCAGCGCTTCAGCTGGTGAAATGAAAGGTGCAACGTGTGAACGCCGTCAAAAGTGCACATACTGCAGAGCCCTACACTTCGCACTTTTGCTGGAATTTCGACATAAGTACCTACTTTTAATCTTGCGACAAACGAGACTATTTGGCCTCGAACAAAATGTCTATATTATTCCGGATGCGAGTGAATGAATGACTAGGGACTGAGAAACATTCGCTTACGGAAATACTGAAAGAGTTGCAAGTTTTAGTGAAATTAAATTTTGGTGAATTGATTTTTTTTTGTGTGAACTTAGTTAATTTCCAAAAGAAAGAAATGCTTTTTCTGTGAGTATTGCATTTTTGTATATTGTTGTGTTGTTTTTGATTATACATATTCTTATGACTATTGATCCAATAAATCTCTAATCTTGTTTTTTTTTCTGTTTAATCAAAATATTTCTTGTTAATACAAATTTTATGTAAAAAGTTAATAGCTCAAGCGAAACAATGTTGCTCCCAATGAATATTCGTTCGATTCAAAGAATGATATATGCTCTGTTTCACCTACACCTCAGAAAATATTAAGAAAACAACGTTTCTTTCCAAGGGAGTATATACCTGCTATGACGAAGAAAATGTTTTTACTGACCTACGTAAATATCTAACAGACATTTCCAAAAGGAATTTTGCTCAGGATTTCCTGAACCAAGAACGTTCTGACATCATTTTTCTGTCGATGACGCCGAATCTGATGAATCCAGCTTTGCATCCAACGGAAGCTTGGGCTCGATTTTCTTACCGCAAACAAAGACTTTTTCATTTCTTTCGGAGTTAACTTGGAGCAATTTACCACTCTCATTTTTCATCACCATTTTGAGTCCACGCGAAAATCCTGAGGGGTGGTATTCTGAAACTCGAACCGAGTGGTCGTTTTCGAGTTCTGTCGAAATCGTCTCGAATACGATTTGCGATTATGAAACTCGATCGAGTTACAAATGATGAAGTACTGGAATATTCTTGTACATTACTGCACAAATGATTTAAAATATGACATAAATTTGGAAGTCAGTGGACAATAAGTAGCATTTTTTGTGAAACCAATAACATTTTTTCAATTGATTCAGGGGGATATACGTAAAATAATATTAGATGAGCGTTCAAAGAAGCAAACAGGAAAAAAACTATTAGAAGTTAGCCAAAAATAAGTACTCCGAAAACTGCTGTATATCTGAAGAAAAACGACGAAATATCACTAAAGGCCCATCAGATCTTTCGAAATATTCTGCTCGCATACGGATTACGAACGCTGTGTCTTAACAAAAACCTTTTATTTTGGGCTTGAAGAGTGCGAGAAGATTCGTGACAAAACCTTCTTAAATGTGAGGAACTTTGTTTTTTTTTTTTTTTTTTTGGACATTTTGACAATTTTGGGACATGTTCTTCCATATCAAAGAATAAAAAAGTTAGAGAGAATGTTTTGTTTTGATTACTTATAACGCGGAGAATTGGTACTTAGCTAAAAAGAAGGTTTTGAAGTTTGAATCCAAGCTAAGGAGGTTCAAGTCATCACTCTTATCGTTTAGAACCGTAGCTGCTAACGCCGTATTGGATGCCGAATGCAGATATTGGAGATGTAGTATTTAATGCTTCAAATACATATTGGCCCAACATATTGGCCAAAAATCCACTCAGGCTGGGAATGAGCCCAACATCAGCCCAGGTCGTACCAAGGGGGTGTACACATAGTGGCCATAGCCTCATTTGGTCTTACTTGGGCCAATATGTATTTCCTACATAACACAACACATGGCAGGCAAGAAGCATCGTGAAGAGACCAGAGAGATTCAATGAAGAGGGCTATAGGTCTTTGGAAAGGTCCATGGCAAAACTTGCAAGACGAAAGAAGGATGTGATATTCGCCAGAAAATGCAGCAGCAACAATAAATGTCTGTGCTCCTTTGCATAACATCTGCCTGCACTTTAATGTGGAACTGAATACTGCTGATATTTATTTGCGCACGGAAGGCATTGATATCAATCTGAATCCAGTAGAAACAATGGGCAGAAATTTTACGAATTTCGGTCAAATCAAATTCTTTATTAGATATTAATATACCAGCATAGAAGCAGAAGTATAAAGTTTTCATTCCTCGTAATAAAATTTTAAATAATAACAGCTAAAAAGATATCTATTTTCTGCAATAATGGCCACAAACACATCAAGAAAACTCGACATTACCAAAGAATCTGGCACGACTTCCTGAATTTTTTTCTTGTCTTTCTCAGTTACATCTTTCTAACAGCATCGTTACCCAATTGTATCTAATATTTACCTGCCTTATGGCCTGGTTGATATTTGCGAAACGCGAAACGTTCGAATAGTACTATCGCGGTCAATAAAATTGTTAAAAAAAATTAATATTCACGTTGCAACAGAAATCTTAATGTTCACCAAAAAAGTAAAGTAATCCCACTACAAAATCCTTTTTGGGGCTAGGGGTTGAAGCTAGTAGAGAGCTTAATTTAAAAAATGCTTAAACCTCCTCGGTAGAATGTAAACATACTTGAGTCCTTTTTTATTATCAATCTATCTTTTTTATTAAATAATAGCTACATAGCAACTCAGAACTAAATTGATTCATTTTCGAGCAACAATATCGCTACCGAACTGGATTTGGATAAAAACGAACGCTTTTCTTCCTGCTCAGAAATACCCTGTTGAAAAGTGTTTTACAACGATGAAATCAAGTGATACGAATCGATAAAAGGTGAAAATAAGGGTTCGAAGATTTTAATCGAAGGATGTTTTCGATGTTTTTTGAATTTACCATAGGGAATTATGAAAATTTTTTTTGCTAAAAGATAAATGATGCAGGAAAATATGACAGTCATCTTTAACAAATTTTCCAGTTAAAGTTAAACTATGTATGGGTAGCAAAGAATAAGTATTTGAAGAGGAGACACAATAGGCGCGTTTTTTTGCTCCTCTATCCAGCGGAGAGTAGAGTAGACGCATTGAAAACAACAACACTCCTACACCAGTGAATTCACTAGTACAGAAATTCTATGCCTCATTTGTAGTTCACGTGTTGAAGTGTAGAATGTGCTGACAGAAAAAAGAAAAGCTCATGAGAAGTTGTATTTTTTTCTGTGAGGTGGCTTTCGGGTTTTCAGGGTTATGTTGAATGTTTTGGTAGTTAGGAAATTAGAAAAAGCCCTCATAATGTGTAGAAAGTTAAAAGAATGAATTTTCTGTTAGTTTTTTTTCTATTTTCTATCGATTGTGGTAGTGTATACTCGTTATTTTCTCCCTTTTTTTCAGCTGTTTTCTGCTACCACAGCGAATACCGCAACCTATGTCAGTCTTAGCGAAAGCACTGCTGTTTTATACTAGATCGTTGTTTGTTGCGGCATAGTTGTACTCTGCACTGCATCGGAGCAAAAAAACGCACCTAATATAGTTTTGTTGTTATAGGAGGCTACAGATTTAGATGTTAGTGCTTGATTTATGTGAAAGTATTCCATATTTTGGCATGCAATTCAAGTGCATGTACTTAATTCCAAACTAACTGTAATAAAATCAAAAAGCCAGTATGAATGAAATTACAGTGACATTGATTATTTCGAAATCCTGCATTGTGTTCATGGAAAGAAATTCGTATTCGAAATTCAATCCCAAGGTTTTCATGGAAATTATGATTCCGTTTGTAAAAAATAAAAAATTACCAAACATATTTATATACTGTGAGAGTCAAAAGTTATGGCACACATAGAAATTTCATCTTTGAACTAATAAATTTTTCTAACTGTAAGGTATAGAAAACAATTGAATGTCTTAAATCAAAGTTTTATTACGCCGCGTCCACATTGGCCATGGGAGATGGCATAACATTCGACTTGCCATGGAAATGGAAAATGTAGACGGTATATGGCATACCATATTTGATGTCATGCCATAGATGTCAAGCCATATGGCAAGACATTTGCATGGCCATAAGCATGGCCATATTCTGACAGTTGCTCATTTTCAAAATGGCGATGTCGAGGGAAATAGTATTACAAACCCTAAACGAATACAAAAAAAAGATTGCTTATGGAAATATATGTTCGCTTCTTCCTCAATTTGCGCCTTTCCTCACATTCCGCTTCCTCTAACCTTCGCAGTGCTCTATAGCACCGGATAGCGGGCATATGTTCACTGCTGAATGATATTTTCAAAATGATATGGCATGGCATGCCGTTGCCCAGGCATCAGATGACATGCCATAAACTGACATTCGTTGCCATCGCACATGGCAGAGCTCATGGCCAATGTAGACTCTAGGTTACGCCGCGTCCACATTGGCCATGGGAGATGGCATAACATTCGACTTGCCATGGAAATGGAAAATGTAGACGGTATATGGCATGCCATATCTGATGGCATGCCATATCTGTCAAGCCATATGGCAAGACATTTGCATGGCCATGAGCATGGCCATATTCTGACAGTTGTTCATTTTCAAAATGGCGATGTCGAGGGAAATAGTGTTACAAGCCCTAAATGAATACAAAAAAAAAGATTGCTTATGGAAATATATGTTCGCCTCTTCCTCAATTTACGCCTTTCCTCATATTCTGCTTCCTCTAACCTTTGCATTGCTTTCAAACACCGGATAGCGCACACATGTTCACTGCTCAGCGTCATTTTCAAAATGATATGGCATGACATGCCGTTGCCCAGGCACCGGATGACATGCCATAAACTGACATTCGTTGCCATCGCATATGGCAGAGCTCATGGACAATGTAGACTCTAGGTAACGCCGCGTCCACATTGGCCATGGGAGATAGCATAACATTCGATTTGCCATGGA
This sequence comes from Nemotelus pantherinus, assembly GCA_963978885.1. Lineage (NCBI taxonomy): Eukaryota > Metazoa > Arthropoda > Insecta > Diptera > Stratiomyidae > Nemotelus > Nemotelus pantherinus. The sequence goes on along the minus strand of OZ022263.1, from coordinate 49,760,303 downwards.
AATGGAAAATGTAGACGATACATGGCATACCATATTTGATGGCATACCATAAATGTCAAGCCATATGGCAAGACATTTGCATGGCCATGAGTATGGCCATATTCTGACAGTTGCTCATTTTCAAAATGGCGACGTCGAGGGAAATAGTGCTACGAATACTAAATGAATACAAAAAAAAGATTGCTTATGGAATTATATGTTCGCCTCTTCCTCAATTTACGCCATTCCTCATATTCCGCTTCCTCTAACCTTTGCAGTGCTTTCAAACACCATATAGCGCGCACATTTTCACTGCTGAGCGACATTTTCAAAATGATATGGCATGACATGCCGTTGCCCAGGCACCGGATGACATGCCATAAACTGACATTCGTTGCCATCGCAAATGGCAGAGCTCATGGACAATGTAGACTCTAGGTTAGTTCCAAAGAAATTATAATCATTTCATAGCAATGCATGCTGTGTTAATCATTTTATAGGCAAAAACATTGTAAGAGTGCTATTTTTATCAGTCAAAAGTAATGGCACACTTGTTTTTATCATATGAAAAATAACAGTTAAACTTAAAACCAGAATTTTGTTTCAGCCTCTTTTACTTATATCATGACTTGGCTCAAAAGCTAGCGGTTCTTTTGTTGTTAAACTAGTGATTGTGAAGTATTTGAGTCGTGCTCAGTATTAAGTATATTTCAGAAAAATGAGGCACGAAACTCAGTTAGAGACAAGAAAAATAATTTTCAATTTATGGCAAGAGGCTACAGCGACATTGGAAAAATGGTCAAAAGACATTATTCGACAATTAGAAATATAATCGCGAAGTTCAAATCTTGTAGAAAATTAGAAAATTTTCCACGTTCTGGTTGACCCAGGAAATTGGATCATGCGCAAGTAAAATAAATCGTCAAAAAAGTAAAGGCTAATCCAAGATCAAGTGCGGTGAAAATTGAAGATAACATCACCTGTAAGACAGAGAAGTCAGTGAGTGCATTCACGGTCCGAAGGACACTGAATTCAAATGGTTTACATGGACGAACACCAAAGAAGAACCCTTTCATATCGAACACGAACAAACGGAAGTGGCTAAAATATGCAAATAAATACAAAAACTGTGGAGCTGGGTTCTGGAAAACTGTGCTCTTTACGGATGAAAGCCAATTCTAAATTTTCGGGCATAAAAATGTACGGAAATATGGCGAACTAAAAATTCCGAACTTGAAAAAAAATTGCTTCTACAGTCAAGCAATTAGTAGCAAAGCAATATAGTGGAGGGTCGGTAATGGCATGGTCGGTAATGGCGGAGACAGGAGTCGGGAATCTCGTCTTCATTGCAAGTACAATGAACAAAGAACAGTACCTCAAAAATTTGGCTCCCAGTGTTCAAAAATTGGAGCTGCCTAAGAAGTGGGTCTTCCAACAAGACTATGACCTTAAGCATACATCTCACTTGGTCAAAGAATCGCTCTTGTATCGGACACCGAATCAACTTGATCACCTTCCCCAGTCTCCAGATCTTAACCGTTTAGAGGATTTGTGAGAAATTTTGGATCAGCGAGTTCGAAAACGGCCAATTTCTTAGAAGGAAGATTTGAAAAATGCTTTGCTTGAAGAATGGGAAGCTTGTAGCTCAAATATGACAAAAAACCTGGTAGAATCTATGCTAAGACGCCTGCAAGCTTTGAGAAAAGCAAAAAAAAAAGCCCAAATTAAATACTAGTTTTAAGTTGAACTGTAATGTTTCAACTGATAGTTCAATTCAAGTGTGCCATTACTTTTGACTGATAAAAATAGCACTCTTACAATGTTTTTGATTATACAATGATAAGTGTTGTATAAACTGATATGAAATGATTATGATTTCTTAGAAACAAATAAAACTTTCATTTGAGACATTCAACTGTTTTCTATACCTTACAGTTAGAAAAATATGTTGGCTCAAAAATGAAATTTCTAAGGGTGCCATCACTTTTGACTCTCACGGTAGCTCTAAATTCATATTTGGTATACAATACACAGGGAAAGGGTAAGAGGCTATAGTATTTCATTTATGAAATTTTCGTACGTTTTGCAAAAATATACTTTAAAATACATTTCGTGACAAATGTTTACTTCTATTTGTGTCAATCTTGCGCCTTCGTCACTTACTTAGATGGCATGTATCGCTCATTTTGTGTACTTAATACACGGACATCTAATATTTATCTAATTTCACAGAATATTTGATCGAAAAGACTGTAAATGCTGCCACGAAACAATAGCTACGTATACAACGTGGAGTGATTTAGGTATTGAGATTGAAACAATTGAAAGTAACCGAGTTGTTCAAAGGTTTCGATTCCACCGTTTCAATCTCAATCCGTTTTTGTGCAGTGCTCTCTATTGACCGCAACAGCGCTCTAAGCCTCATTTTTGAAGCAAAACACGCAAATGATTCCACCACTCCAAAAACCATACAAAATGTCACTCGTTCAGAAATTCTAGAATTATTTGTGGGGTTTTGGAGCCCGTCTAGCGAAAATTTTACTTGTTTATATAGTCACCTAGATGAAAATGTGCGTCCTCAGAAAATATAATTTTGCGGGTTGATTCGACGTTATATTTGAAATGCTCTTTAGGGGTCACACGAAGAAGATATATCCAAGCGGGCCGTCGGTAGTCTATGTACTATGTTTTGGATTCGTCCTTTTGGGTACCATGGCAATACTTTCAGGTGTGAGCATTTTACGAGCACAGGAACCTTATCTGTGGTCTGTTGATTGTCTGTCTGTTGTGTCTGTTAATTTTGGCCAAATTTATTTTTCAGAATTTTTGCTTTTTTTGCAAACTCGCACTCTCTTTGGAGGTAAGTTTTGAATATTCTGAAATATTTTTCAGGCGTAAATCGTATGACAAAAGTATATCACTGGACGACTGTCAGAAGTTTGAGCACAAAAGAGCTGTCAGTGTTAAAATGACACATAATTAGGTCTTCTACAAAAATATTGGCCCAAACTTATTTTCTTTGGTTTTGAACAAACTAATAGATAAACTCGGCGTCAGTGAAATATCAAACAAGTAATGCATTTACCTGACCAGGATTAGTATCCAGTATAGCCTCTCTTATTTTGAATGGTTTTCGCCATTCGTTTTTGGTATGCTGGAGATTAGTTTCCGACACGTGCCCATCGGTATTTCATTCTAACTTTTTCCAGAGCTTTCCACAATACTTTGGCGTTGGCATAGGTTTTTTCCCCAATCTTGCGCTTTGGCTTTCTGCAAAGGTTTTCGATTGGATTCAAATCCGGAGGTTGACTTGACCATTGATAACATTAATTGTATTGTCATCAAGCCATTTCTTGACCAACTTTAAAGTATGCTTTCGGTCGTATTCTTGCTGGAAGACCCACTTCAAATGCATATTTTCTTCAGCATACGGCAGCATAACAAATTTTAAAATATCCCTCTATCCGGCAACAACCATGGTTTCTGCATTAAATATATTAGGTCGACTTCTTGCTAAGAAAAACTTCGCCAAATTATAATATTTCCACCTCCGTGCTTCTGTTTTTGTGTGAAATGAACATTGAATTCCTTACCTGTCGGGCGTCGAACATTTCTGGCGGAGTCGTTATCAAACAAATTTATATGGGGCATTTCACGTGAAGCGGACAACGAACATAAATCGATGTTCCGGATTTTGTTCATATTGTGCATTATGGTACTTCTAGAAGATATGAATGTGGATGCACAAGTTTTTGTTTCTATGAGGTTTAGTTGCCGAGTTATGGGCTTCCGAATAATTGACGAAATTGATAAAAGGTTTTTTTTGGAAGCGGATTCTGAGATCCAAAACAAACTCTAAAAAACATTAAACATAATGATTGGTATAGAAAATTAGCTGTTCTTTTTAATTTTGAAATTAGATTTGAAAAATAAATTTTTTTCCCTGTGTGAAACCGGAAGTAGACACTTTAACTCATAATTTGAATAATTTGGACCAGGTTAATTTTGTTTATTTTTATAACAAAATAACGCTTAAAGTATACTTATTTTATCACAAAAGTTTTAGAATGAGATGGCCAGTAGTTTAGGAGGCGGCTGAATTTCAATACAAAAAAGTCGCGCGGGGCATGGTCCCGGGAGCTTGATTATCATAGCTAGTGAGTGTGAAAGCAAAATATTTGTATTAAAACTATTATATATAACTTGTATCACTTACATATAGAATATAAAATATTAAAAAATGATAATGCTGATTTACTTAGTGAAAATAGGGTACTTGTGTAAAGACAAATTAATTTATTTCACAATTTTTAAAATTTTACTCTCGTTTTTAAACTAGTTCTTTTTTTTAATAACTAGAGGTGTTTCTACGATCAGTTTTTTCCAGCAGATTCGACATAATTTATTTTCTGATAATATTCTTGGAATTTTTATTAGGTATTTAGCCTTCTGATGAAACTTCAAATCGAATGGATTGAAACATCGATAGCCGAACGGAGACATAATACACATAATTAAGACTCTTTAACTTATCAACAAAAGTAATAGTCATTGCAAGCGTTGAACAGTAACTCGAAAAATAACGGAAAATTTGAATTGGCTTGGCGTCAAATATATTAGATATGCCTCATATATTTTAATTAGGTTTTTATGGGAAAATAAAACCTTTTTCAAATAAGAGACTACTAATCACATTTCACATTTCAAATCAATTTTTGTTTTCGAGCCAACTAGCTGCCCTAAGCAAGCTCTTGGTACCACGCCCCATGCGACTTTTATGTATTGAAATTCACCTACCTCCTAAACTACTGGCCATCTCATTCTAAAACTTTTGTGATAAAATAAGTATACTTTGAGCTTTATTTTGTTATAAAAATAAACAAAATTAACCTGGTCCAAATTATTCAAATCACGAGTTAAACTGTCTACTTCCGGTTTCACACAGGAAAAAAAATTTATTTTTCAAATCTAATTTCAAAATTAAAAAGAACAGCTAATTTTCTATACCGATCAATATGTTTAATGTTTTTTAGAGTTTGTTTTGAATCTCAGAATCCGCTTCCAAAAAAGCCTTTTATCAATTTCGTCAATTATTCGGAAGCCCATAACTCGGCAACTAAACCTCATAGAAACAAAAACTTGTGCATCCACATTCATATCTTCTAGAAGTACCATTATGCACAATATAAACGAAATCCAGAACCTCTATTTTTTTCGTTGTCCGTTTCATATGCAAAAGTGAAAAAAGCATACTCTTATCTATTATTTTGTCCATTTTGGAGAGTGTGTTGGCGTGCGTATAATCCCATCAAGAAACAGTAAGCGCAGCGAACATTCGCTGGCAACAAACGAAATTCTCTGTAGTGGATTGCATAAAAGTGTCGAAGATATTCCTTTTACCAGTCAAATGATATTGAAAGTAGTACTCCGCGTTAACTATTTTATCCCTTCTCATTTTTATACTCAGAATAGGTTTTCAGAAAATCAATATTGCATAAATTGCCATTCGTTAAAATAGTCTCATGTATATTGCCTAGTGGGAATGAGAAACGTATCTGATCGTATAAAAGGGGCGTGTCTTATCTTGGCGGAATACTTTCTGCCTTTTTTCAACTTGGACTTGGATATTGCTATTTACCTCTCGCAATCAGTGGGGAAATATCGCAAACTGTACCGCAATTCACCTACTTTCCGAGCTATATGTAGTTCTTAAGCTATGGCCCTCACGTTTCTCCATTATTTTGTCCACAGTAATTTTCAAAGTGTGAACTGGGAATGACACTACAAGTACACAACTGGAAATTCATCTTTATGGTTTTAACCTTGAAAGGATTTCCAATTTGTCTTGTTTTCGGTACCACTAATAAAAATAATTATGCATTTTACGGACATATAATGGGCTAATCTATATAATGTGTATATTTTTTTTAAATTATAAGTTTAATATTTATATTTCCGAAAATGCAAATAATGTTATCAAATATTTGCATTCGGGCCTAGCTGTTCCAAAAATATGAAGATAGAATAAGAAGTATTCAAAAGAAACACTGTGAGCTTCTACGTAGGTTGGCTTCATTGCTTGGTACATACTATGCCAATAAATCTTCATTTCCACCAAGTCACAAAACATTAACTTTTTACAACGGTCAGTGCATTCTATGACTTGACTGTCGCATACCTAAAAGTAATATTAAAAGCAAGCATGAAAGAAACTTTAAAAACACTTAGTAAAATCACAAACATTACTAGAGAAGGGCACATAAATGTTGGTGCTGTCCTTTTTAATTATTTTATTTTTAACAAAAAAGAATTACGAAATATTTTTGATGATTCTGTTATTAGTGGGTTTTCATAAATTTCTCCATACTCTATTTTTGTGCTTATTTCTATTGCGTTACGTTTATTATTCATTTTTTCAATAAAACTAGTTCATATTATAGGACGACTTTATTTTTGAGAGCTATTCTTCATGACTTTACCCTAGTTTCATCTATTTCGCGATGCCAACATCAGCAAAATAGAAACCAGAATGGAGTGCCATTAAAGTTTACTATTCATCGTTTAGTCTGCAGTTTAAGACACGTCCTCATTTTTCAAACAAATAGCTACATCACATCCTTTATCAAAATAATCCAAATTCAGAGCAAGCGATATTTTAAACTCGAAATCGACTAAATTTTCTAGATAGTCCTTTAAATATTCAACAACAAAAATATAAACTTTCATGAAAACTATCCAGCGAAACGTGATTGCTAGCAATCAAATAGAACGCTTTAAATTGCATTTGTGTTGCGTCCCGGTTTTTGTTCAGCTTAGAAGTCACGTAGAGCAGAATGTCGAGCGCTTTAAGTTGATTCGATTCCTGATTGGTAACAAGAAAGACCTAGTCTCCGAGGCATGTTCTTTTGGAATTTAAACGGGAATTAATTGCTCCCTGAAGGCTCGAGCATAGAAAATTTTAATATGGGCATGGACAAATTGAATGAAATTGGCCATGTAAATTCTACGGGATTTGGGGAATTAAGTTTGTCTTGCACAGGAGCTTTCTTAGAGATACAACAAGTAAATTGTATTATAATGTAATTAAATTAGATTTCGGCATGAAATTACTGGATAGTCTTGAATGTGTGGAAGGCGATGATGCGAGAAGGCTTCAAATTAAATTGTGAAAAACTGTAGATAGTTAGATTCATTCTATGTGCAAAATATTAAACAAGTTAAAGTCTATCTGCATGTCAAGAATATCGAATTTGCTTCTACACTTCATTGTTCCATTGTCTAGGAGTATAAAGCAGCTGCAAAGTATTTCTTTCATTCATTACCATTCCATTATCTAATTTTGCGTCATAATCTCTGTCAAAACAAATATCTAGTTCAATATCTCCAATGACTTTTCTTTCATTTCGCTTCCATTTGCCCAGCAATCTCTATGACACCGAAACAGATACCTTTTCATCTTGGTGATCGACTAATAACATCAAAACTTTTGCCCTTAACAGTTTGTGCATTTGTTGCCAAGAAGCGAAGATATGTATTTGCCATCCGATGAAAGAAACTTTTTCACCTCATTGTTATTAGAACCTGACCCGTTGCGACACATGATACTATTGTAAGTTTTGTCATCAGAGGACGATGACGAGGGTACGTGATGGCGAAAGAAACGGCCAGAGAACTCGACGGCATTGAAACTGTTGGCTTAGAGTGCAAGTGTTACTTGATACTTTTCATCTGCTCGTGATGAAATGATAATGAGACGCAAGCTAAAAGATGAATTATGAAAGAATAATTTCTTCGAAGTTTGATTAATGTTTTTGGTCGGGGAAGTCATTAAGAAATCAATTTAAGTCAAATTGGTGAGATTGTGTATTACGTCTTATTATATTTTTTCTTGATTAAATGTGCTTTTTTGGAACTTCTGAGCGTTTCAAAATATTCATAATTCATCTATAATTTTTCATTACTTATTTTTTATACTTTATTATAATTTCTCGATCTCGCCTTTACTTACTCAATCCTAACCGTCTCCTAACTTGTCTACAATTGCAAACAATATTTCTTCTTTCACTTCAACATCACCCACATCTATTTCCACGTTACGCGAGTCTCTCATTTCCCACACGATTTCAGGAAAATCCACGACAGGCAGTAAAACTAAGTCCTCGTCTCGTTCTAATTCACAAGAAAGTCAACCCTACAGCAGTTCACAGGCAACTGAATCTCTCGGTGCAATCGATTCTGCGCCCAATACTGCTCCAATGCAATTAAATCCTACCGAAGCCGTGTCGAAATCCATATATTCTACGATCTGATACCATCTGAATCTGGTACAATCATTACCTCTGTCAGTCGATCATCTTCCCCCAAATATCTCGACCCACTTGTACCACCTGTCGTAAAGCTGACTGCAAACTCTAAAGATGATCTAGAAGAGAGCGGATACCTCTTGTCTCGTTTCACAGATCATATGATTTATGACGATGTCCGTCTTTTCCTTGCATACATGCATGATGCACATGAAACCACGTGTTTTGATGAGAAAACGAAGACTAAACTCAAAGTTATGATTCAACAAGAGAGTCTTCCCACTGACTTGGAATCTTTAAGAAATATTTTTAATCGCTACAATGAAGAACTTGGAATGTCTCTGGGTCATGTCAAACTAGATCTTCTGACTTATCGCTCCTATGTCAATTCCAAACATATTTCTCTATTACAAAAATCACGCGACGACCAGAAGAAATATTACTCCTAACAACAAAGTTGCTTCTATTCGCCCAAGATTTCTCTACCACAATTGCGGTGGTATGAGAAGTAAATTGAACAAGCTTTTTATTGACGCTAAATCTTGCCATTTTAATATACTAACGATCACTGAAACGTGGTTGAACGACACATATAAACGAAGAAATTCTTGACACTAATTGGACCATCTATAGAACCGATCGTGACTACCTTTATACTGGAGTTTCAAGAGGAGGTGGTGTTCTTATTGCGATTCACAATATCCTTTCTAGTGAACTTGTTGTAACCAGGTCTTACAATCTTTTTGAACACAAATTCGTTAGAGTCTTATTCGACAAGCATTACCTCTATATTGGTATCGTTTATATCCCACCTCAATCCGATGAAACTACTTACATGGACGTATGTGACTTGATATCTTCAGTAACAGCTTCCTTACACGATGATGACGAATGAACTGTTCTGGGGGACTTCAATCATCCAAAAATCAGTTTCGTTCTCGACGAAAATGATGACCGCCTCCTTCCAATCAAACTTTCTGACTCCATTGACTTCAACCTTATAAGTACGGTTTATGGCAACGATTTACAGCAAATAATTCCTATCCCTAACCAAAATGGTAATTGGCTAGATCTTATATTTACGAACTTTTATGACGAAGTGGTGGTTAGCCCAACTATTGACGCCGAGAATCTTTTCTCAAACACTCTCCATCACTCCGCTTTTACAGTTGAGCTTTCACCCAATCGTACAATAATGAAATTATATATGATTTTCAAAATGCTAACTACTTAAGCGTTCGAAACTATTTGGATACAGTAGACTGGACAATTGCTCTTTCGTTATTAGATTTAGATGAATCGGTGTCTTCCTTTTACAAAATAATTTTCAATGCCATTCATTGATTCGTACCGAAGCTGAAGAAAATAAGCAAACTCTCAGAGCCTTGACACGACAATAATTTAAGGCGTCTCAGAAACCGTAGAAATAAATTATATAAAGCAATTGAAAATTAAAGCTTGCTAAATGAGGGTCTAATCAGATTATACGATCAGCTATCCAAAGAATTTTCCATCAAATCTGGCGAAGCATATGAGTTCTATGTTAATTCAATGGGGGAAAAAATCATTAATGATCCCAGGAAGTTTTATAACTTGAAAGTGAAACAACCGGCTATCCTTGTTCGATGTCCCGTGGTAACATGGTTTCTTCCTGCCCACAAGCCATATGTAACTTTTTCGCTGATCATTTTCAAAATACTTTTTGCTTGCCAAAAATCTCCGCTTCTACTATGTCTGGTAGAATCACCGCAAGACCTCTTATCGACGGGTTTGTCCTCACACAAGAGGCTATTATTGAAACAATTCATGAACTAAAGATCGGCAAAGGACCAAGCCCTGATTCGGTTTCTCCTTTCTTGGTCGTACAATTTGCGCACCAATTGATCACAGCTTTGCACATGATTTTCAATAAATCCCTGTCCCTAGGTGCTTTTCCATCTTTCTGGAAAACTTCATACCTTACGTCTATTTTCAAAAGTGATGATAAACGATCAGTCGATAACTATCGGAGGATCGCTATTCTATCTGTTATCCCCAAACTTTTTGAGAAGCTAGTTTGTGAAAAACTTACTTGCATAATCGACCCTCTTCTATATGAGCAACAACATGAATTTCGTAAGAGTAGATCGACTCATGATCCTGTTTTCTGATGTGCTCTGTGAAATGGAAAAAGAAAGTCATCTAAATCTATACGGACTTTAGTAAGGCTTTCGACCGGGTTGACCGTCATACTCTAGTATACAAGCATCGCAACTTTGGTATATCAGGGTCCCTTCTTAATTGGCTCCAGACTTATCTTCGCGATCAAACTCAGCTTGTTAAACTCCAGGACCACTTATCTAAAATAGTTTTTGCATCTCCTGGAGTATTGCAAGGCAGTCATCTAGCTCCCCTGCTTTTTAACATCTTCATTTCTGATCTTTCTGAGACACTGCTTGGTATACCCTATCTCTTTTATGCAGACGACTTTAAAATCTACCGCAGCATAAACACGCAATTTGACGCAACTTTTCTACAATCCAAGCTTCAATCTCTCCAACAATGGTGCAATGAGAATAATCTAAATCTTAACATTAACAAGTGCCATGTAATAAGCTTTTCCCGTAAGAATTCGATAAAAAGTATTCTTACTGCCTCAACAATACGATATTGAATAGGGTTGATCGTATTATAGATCGCGGGGTAGTATTGGACAACAAGATGCGCTTCAACCTCCACTATATGACAAAATTCTTGCCAGGGCTAATAAACAGCTCGGATTTATTAAGAGACGTGCTAAAGAGTTCAAGAATATATGGTTTACCAAGTCAATATGCCTGCATAATATGGAACCTAGTTTTTGAGCTACGTAGTGATAGAGTGGAATCTGTTCAGAAACAGTTATTACTTTTCACTTTAAGAGACCTCTATGATCCAAAACACTTCCAACATCTTCCATCTTACAAAACCAGACTGAGCCTTCTTAGTTTAATGCCGCTCTCTTCTAGAAGAATACTTTTAAGCGCTTGCCTAACCTTTGATATTATAAGTGGTGCAGTCAATGTTGAAGTTCTCTCCAACAAAATTATTTTTAATTACCAACCAAGACGCACTAGGTATGCAACTCTGCTCAAGGAGTACAATCACCACACTACCTATGCATATAACGAACCCATAAATAGGTTTTGTAGAATATTCAACTCTATAAGCAGAAACTACGCTTCGGAAATCTCTAAATACACTTTCAAAACAAACTTATCAAAGGCTCTATCAACATCCTAATCCCACTTAATTTCCCATCAAACTTGCTTAAATTAAAATAAAATGTATTAAAGTAAAGTAACTAAAATAAAAGTTGTAATGAATTTTGTTTTCTAATGTGTTGGAAGAATATGTATTTATTTGTTGTCATAATGAATTGTATCATGAATTGTTAATGTTTTGCTGTTGTGTATGATGCCTTGTTTGGTAAATAAATTAAATTAAATTAAATTAAATATTTGCGAGGCAAGTACGAACAACACAATCTTTCGGATACCTGTCCTTTGGGTTTTTTTCAAAGAAATTTCTTGAAGAAGAAAAAATTCAAGCCAAATGGTAGCATATATTTTGCCAGTAAAGAATATTCGTAGCGAAGATCTATCCATAGAAATGAACATAATCCGAAGAGGAATTAAGTACTCAATGTATTATTCATATATTTATATATTTTCTAATGCACTTTATCCGGTTATACATTCAAATAAATAAATAAACTTCCAAATCACATAGTTTATGCAAGATTGGCTACAAACTAATGCCTCTTAAAAGCGATCAGTGAAAAAATTAATCGAAAACACTTACAAACAAACGGAATATTCTTTGAAAAAAAAAACCTCTTGAAAAGACAATCGAAATAAGAGGGCTTAAATATATCCGAACATAATTTCTACAATCAATATATATTTCTGGTAAAAATTTCCTCAAATTATTTGCTAACTTGTTTAGAAAATAGTTTGTGATAGTTAAAAGTAAAACTGAAGTCCAGTTCTGATAATGCATCACATTTTGAAAACTAATATATCTTTAATATAAACTTTTCAAAGATTTACCTTAATTCTTATAGACCGATAGAACAGGTCCACGTGATGTTACGTAGCAATCTGTAACATAAAGAAAACAACATTAAAGCCTACAATGAAGATTGATTCAAAAGTGTTTTATGCTTTTTTTTAGTCATATATAATACGGTTTTTATGTAAATAATACCAATTAAGATAATTTATTCGAAAAAATGTTGTGGATACATTTAGCAGTAATATTATTTCATTTAAAAAAGATCATAAGCGCTAGAAACTCTAATGTTCGAAGAACAGTAGTGGATTTGTGCAGATTTTGAGTGTGTATTCTACCACTACTTACTTTTCCTACTTAAAACTAATACACCCTTAGTATTAATAGAATTTAAGCTTATTTTAGGCTTAGTGCTGGCAGCCATTTGCTAGCACCGTAGCAAAAATTATGTCGCATCTGCCTTACGTTGAAGTCAACCTGCTGTGCGAATTTCGTATTGATTCGATGACTGCATTGGAAGTTATAGGGATGCAAAGAAATTTAAGGTTACCATTCGCAAAAGTTTTAAAATTTTCTAGATCTTAATATTTGGTGTTTATTTTCACTATCATATCACTAAGATTTGAAAATTCTATGATAAAATCGCTTACTAAAGGTGTGCCAAAAAAATACAAAAACCACCATATCCCTGTTTTGAAATTAAATTTCTACTGAAAATTGCCTACAATAAGTTTTATTTGCCATTTGAATTTCGTTATGATTCAATAACTGTACTGGAAGCTATAGGGCACATAGCTTTATTTTCCTCCGGAATTTTCCAAATTTAAGACACCAAAATTACCATAGCTGGCAGCTCCAACCGAATTTTTCAACCAAATTTCTACCAACCGTGGTTTAAAGTAAGGTTCAGCTAGTATGTGAATGACTGAATCAGAATTTAAAGAGCCAAAAGCAGTTATTTTTCTTAGCGATTTTTCAAAATGGTACCACTGGCACGAAATTGCCCGTATTTCAAAATCACTTTTATCAAACCTGGTCCTACTTAAGGGGCGAGTAGGGTTAATTCGTGTAAAAAAAGGCACATTTTTGTGATTTTTTTTAGATGAAACAGTTAAAACCTATTTATTAAAACCAATGGTACATTATAGTATAACATTTGAAGAATATTTTGCGAAATTTTCATGAAAAAATATTAAAAAATACGACAATGGCAGCAATTCTCCTGGAGCGTCTCGGAAAAAAGGTGAATTGCGGTGCCCATCATAACTCGATGCCGAATCATCTGAAATCCTAAAATCAAACGTATTTCGTTAGATAATCGCTTTCCCCAGGTAACACTGGGAGGGTTTTTTGAAATTTAAATTTTTCACTTTTTGGGAGCACTTTGAACGAAAAAACGCGATTTTTTGCAAAAAAAATTGGTTTATTTGTTATTATAAAGTTAAAATATAAACAAATTCGAAAAAAAAACTCTCCAGCGTTACCTTGAAAATTATGTAGAAAAATAGTGTTCAAAATTTCAAAAGGATCGGTGCAATAGTTTTGGAGTTATGATGGGCACCGACTTTGAAAACGTGAGTTGTGGGAAAAACGCTTTAAAGTTTTGAACACTAAAAAATTTGGGATGAAACGTTCATAAGCGAGATATATCGGCTTACTTCACACTGAATCATCAGTGTCAGGTCCATAAAGGATGTTGCTATCATCCACAATATCTAGAGCTTCTTGTTGCTCCTGTCTACGATGAATCCTGCCTTGTTTTGTTTGCTTCTTTTTTAGTCGGCCTTCTTTTTTAGTCGAATGAAAATTTATTTTTCCATCACATTTTATGCATTTAACTACCGTTGCAATTGTTGAAAAGACTAATACGAATTTTTTAGGTCGATATAATCTCGCACTAGTTGTTGCTCTATCAGATCTTGTAACTTTTTTCGGCATTTTAGCACAAAACTGAACGAAAATGGAGCTAAAATGATGCGAAAATCGGAAGGTGCGTGTACTGCTCGATAGAACGTTTACTGCCACACTAAATTATATACTCTACATTGAGTAAAGTTATAAATAATATAATATAAAGTTATTATTGACTAAAGTTAACACGTTTGTACTCTTTTTTAAATTTCTATAAAGAAAGATAGGGGTAGCTTTTAAGGTATTCTATAAAAATCGAACCAGCTGCGCACACATGGGGTTAAAAATTCCAAAACACTATCCGATTCACATTTAAAACACGTTTGAAATTCATTCCTTTACCTTAATTTTCGCAAAAATTATTTGTGGACGGAACAATAGGTACATTAAAAAAATCACTAAAATGGCCGCTAGCGCCAAAGAATTAAAGATAATTAATGTGGGGCCTGGACATATTTTGCATATACACCAATGTGTAATGAAAGTTTCAGCTGAATCGAATGGCGCGTTTCTGAGAAAAAGTCACTGAATTTTTTTGAATATATATATATATATATATATATATATATATATATATATATATATATATATATATATATATATATATATATATATATATATATATATATATATATATTTATCAAAATATGAATTTTTTGCCAAATCGATTTTAATACTAACGTTCTTCGAACGTTAGTAAAAATATGGGTGCTTATTCAATAATATTATTTGATTTTACTTTTATTGATGTGCCAACTAAACTAACGAAAATTACAAATCGAAAAGAAAAGTAGAAACGGATGGTTACTTAATGTCTACTGCTAAAGTGTCTTTGCTGTTTTCTATTTTTTATGGCATGGTTTTAAAAATTGATTTTGTTTTTAAAAATACTTTCAGTTGAACACTTACACAATATAGTGTTTTGTTAGTAATTTTCGTTTTTTGGCAATTATTATCGGTTTTTTGTTCCAAACGCTCTCAGATCAAACATTTTGATGGGTTGAATGTTTTGGTTTAAGATGAGATTTTCGTAAAGTTTAACACAAAAACTGTAGAATTTTAATGAGCAATACTCTTAATTTATTTTTGAATTCAGTATGAACACTTTCACTGGCCCGATCACACTTTGCCGACTCGATAGCACTTCTTAGGTTTAAAAAACAAAAAGGTAACTTTTTTTCGAAAATTTCTATTAAACCCGATTCGGATAATTTCCAATAAAGCAAAACATTGCCTGTGTTCTATTTGTACTATATTGTACTCGCGAGTACTTTTAGCTACTACCATTTACACATACTCTTGTTCACTAGTAGTTTATTTGTAGTTATGCCTTTTCTCCTGTGAGAGGGCTATTTTTGATCAATAGGTGGATTTAGTTTTTTCAAGGCTAAGTTGAATTTTTTGGTACTTAAAAAATTAAAAAAAAATTTCATAATCAGTAGAAAGTTGACAGATTTATTTTTCTGTGCTTTCTAATTTTTGTAACTAGTTAAAATGGAACATGACAATTAATCTTAGAGTTTGCGTACATTCAATAACAAAACGTTATCTATCAGCAAACTTGAGTGTATTTGACATTAAGCGTACTCAAATTTGTGAAATTGAGATAACCACTGTTTTGAATAGACATGGCAGATAACAGCATATTCGTCAAATTCAATGTAAGTAAAAACGTTTTATGTTTAAACTTTTATTAAATTCTATTTCAAAGCATGACATTGGCTACCTATACCATTTTCGAGTCAAATTCATGATTTTTTTTTAACAAATTCATAATATTTTCAAGTCTAACTCATAGGTTTTCAAATACAATTCATGAACTTTTGAGTCAAATTCATTATTTTTACTAATGTTCGAAGAACATTAGTATTAAAATCGATTCGGCCAAAAATTCATATTTCCATATATATATATATATATATATATATATATATATATATATATATATATATATATATATATATATATATATATATATATATATATATATATATATATATATATATATCATCAAAAAATTTCAGTGAGATAATCTCAGGAACGCGCCATCCGATTGAGCTGAAACTTTCAGGATACATTGGTGTATATGGAGAATAGGTCCAGGTCTATGTCAGTTATTGTTAACCTTTTGGCGCCGGCGGCCATTTAAGTGATATTTTTAATATACCTATTATTTCGTGCACAAATAATTTTCGCAAAAATAAAGTTAACGAAATTAATTTTGAACGTGTTTTACATATGAATCGGATAATGCTTTGGAATTTTTTAACCCTATGTGTGCGCTGGGTGCCTAAAAAGAGGACGGGAAAATTTGAAAATTTTTAAATTGCGATAACTTTTGACAGAGCTATTCAATCATTACGAAATTTTCAGGACATATTGATATTATTTAGTTGCAAATTTGTGTAGCTTTTAATGAGCGTGCTAACAACCCTGTAGCTAGGGCAGGCACTGAAAGTGAAAACCTCCAAATCATCGTCTCTCTTGAAAAAATGCCGTTTCTTCAAAAATTTGGTCGAAAAATTCGGTTGGAGTTGCCAGCTATGATAATTTTGGTGTCTTCATTTTGAAAAAAAAAATTTGGAAGTGAAAACATTCAAACCATCGAATATTCAAAAAAATGTCCGTTTCTTACAATAAAACCAATCTGTATATAAATCTTATGTTTTATCTACACGTTCAAAATAAAACTTTGGAAATTTCATGTCGGACAAGAACGGTAACCCTCTCCCAGTTAACCCATATTTTTAGCATCAAAAACTTCTGTTCACGGGAACTCACGAACCAATAATCAGATACAGCTAAAATTTACAGAATGCATTGGACTTAAGTAAGACCAGATTTGATAGAAGCGATTTTGAATTGTGGGCAAGTCTGTGCCAGTGGTGCCATCTTGAAAAATTACACAGAAAAAAAACTGCTTTTTGCCCTATGAAATGTGAATAAATTACCAGATTTTCATGAAATTGGCACAGTAGCTAAACCTAACTTTAATCTCTGTTTGGTGGAAATTTGGTTGAAAAATTTGATTAGTGCTGCCAGCTATGGTAATTTTTGTGTCTTTGGTTTTGAAAATACGCTCAGGAAAATAAAATTTTTTGCACTATAACTTCCAGTGCAGTCATGAAATCAATACGAGTTTCATACAATTAATGAAACCTGTCATAAACATTATTCAGGCCAAATTTGGTTGAAAAGCCACGTTAGGGTTGCCAGCTATTGTTGGTTTTGTGTTTAATTGCAATACCTTTATTAAGCGGTTTTATCGTAGAATTTTCAAATGGTAATGATATTGTAGTGACAATAAACAGCAAATATTAAGCTTTCGATTATTTGAAAAAACTCGCTGCAGGTAACTCTAAATTTCTTTATACTCCTTTAACTTCGAATGTTATATAACAACGTGAAGCAGATGTGATATATTCTTGGCTTTGATACTGGCAGAAGGTTGCCAGCACGAGTCGGTTGTGCTACTTTTGTATCAATAAATGCTTACAGTTAGTATTCATACCGGAAACATTTACAATTAAAATAAATAATCAATGTTGCAATTCGCAAAGTTCTGCAAATTTTTCGGACCGCAGCCCCAAACACCAACTTCAGTTACAGTGCTGCAGGCACTGAGCATTTTCTTCATTGATGTTATATGAGATGCTGCTTTCAAAATTATGTGAAATAAGCAACTGATAACGAATATAATTAACCCGTGTTTTGCTCTCATAAACGTTGAAATTCATGCCAGTGGTAATATCTGAAACCTTCCACCATATGAGTTATAATGCATTCTTGAGACCAAAGTAAAACGTGGCATTTGAAACAGTTTGGTCGTAACCTGCACGATTCTTCTACTGTTCGTCGAACATTAGTGTTTCTAGCGGTTCAGGTGCGCTAGAGTTTTTTTTGAGTTAAATTCACAATTTTCTCGAATCAAATTAATAATTAGGTCGAATCAGTTTCATAATGTTGGCTAGTCAAATTCACAATTTTCACAAGCCAAATTCATAATTTTTTCCAGTTAAATTTCTAAATTCTTAAGGGGGCAGGTACACTTAGAATTTTGAGAAAATCGATTTTATTTTCTTTGCATTTTCTAAAAGTAGCATATTTCAAAAGCATTCTCTGCAAATTTCAGACGAATCGGACAATTCTTCATGGAGATAAATAACTTTGAATGAAGTGGTCTCTAATGCATAAAGCGTTTTTTTGCATACTTTAAAAGCATTTTTCTCGAAACTATGTTTTCGAAGTCGGTGATCACTGTACCTTGAAAACAGCTTTATCGATCAGCATGAAATTTTCCTCACTTATTTTATTTGTAATAATCCTCCAGATGAACAAAGGATTTTTCGATTGGACGATATTTTTTTTCAATAGCCGAAAATGTAAGTGAAATTTTTTTCGAAAATACAATTTTGAATTTCAACAACCGCCATTTTTCGAAAAATCAAAATTTGCCATAGTCCTTCGTCCATCTTGAGTACTATGTCATTAACTAATAATCCCCGATTTTTTTTATTTCGGATGATTCAGTGACAAGCTAAAACAATTTTTTTTTGGACCCCTCGAAAATTTACTCTATTTCGACTAATTTTCAACCTTTTGCCTTAAAAACATTAAAATAGCTTCTAAAAATATATTTCTTTCAAATCAAAAAACATTTTTTATTAATTACTTAATGTGTGTCTAAAAAAATCCTAAAAAAGAGCTTTTTTTGGACGTTCCAAGTGTGCCTAACCCCTTAAAGCAAGTTCATATTTTACACATAAAATTCATAAATCATGATCTTGACGTGCAAAAATTATGAATTCACCTGGAAAAAACACGAATTCGACTCGAAAAATTTGTGACTGGTGAATTCGTATCGAAAACTTACGAATTTGATTTGAAGAAACATGAACTAGGCTCGAGAATAAAAAACTCTATGAATTTATATCAAAAATGGTATGTATCAGCGCATTCAGGATTGTCAACATTCTCCCGGGCCCTGAAACGTAAATGTGATTCAAAATGAGTTGGTTAAAGGTGAAAACAGCGTGATTGGCTGTGGTTATAGGTGGCTTATATGCATTTGTGACTGTTGATGGTTACAGGAGGTGATTTTAGATATTGCATTAAAGTATTCCTAGTGAAATTGGAATTGTTTTTGTGGCATGATTAAAATTGAAAAACTTTTATTATCATTGAAAATTTTTATTTGACAAAGTGGTTTCATAAGTAAGCACTGATTCTCATCAGCTCACAGTGCATACTTGACTGATGTGACCACTTGCAGTTGGAAATCATTAATTTTTATTTACGGAAGAAGGGAACCATGATCACAATTCAATAACCTTTACAAGTAAATTATATCGATGGATATAAGTCAGGGATGTTAAAATTTCTCACAACTAGCGTAAATAAAAATTTATGATTTACAACTATACGACCCTAACGAGTTTAATGCCCCTCCTCCTTATGAGTTTCGACTGGGTCACCTAGACTTTTTGATACTTGCATCCAGAAGAAAGATGATTTCAGCCTGCTTGATATTTGACGTCATTAGAGGCGTTATCAGAGTTGAACTCCTGATTAGTAAAATGGTTTTTAATAACCCAGTAATTAACACCAGGTCCTCTCGTTTACTTAAGGAATATCCACATTCCACTACTTGCGCAGCTAATGAGCCGATAAATAGATGCTGCAAGATATTCAATAACATAAGCAATCTGTATTCTCCAACGGTCTCAAAATTATGCTTCAAATCTTCCCTTTTCCAAGCCATTCGCAACCCCGTATGCTAAGCTATTTGTCAATGTTTTATTTATTTGTTAATTATTTAATTTATTTAATTTTACGTTTTATTTTTATATACTCATATTAATTTTCAATTTTCTATTTTGCTTTGTATTGTTTATGTAATTTGTACCTTGCTTGCTTAAAAAATACAATAAAATAAAAATAAATAATTCATTCTGATTTGTAAATAGACTAAACATTTCGCGAAAACTTTCCTGCGATCGGATTACAAAATTTACATCTGTAGCCAATTAATAGAGTACTTTCTATGAAAAAACAATGTTTATTGAATATATACAAGAAGGTATTGGATGTCCAAGAGCAGTCGTGACCCTAAAGTGCGCGACTGTCGTAGGGAAGTGAAGTTATGCACTTGCGATGGTCACTTATATACGTTCTTGCCTGGAGCTTTCTATGAAAAGCTCTAAGGCTAAAAGCTCCTTTGCAAGTTGTGCTTTGGTCGGCTGCTTTCCAATGCGATTATTTTTGTTGATTATATTTTTGATTGTTACAGCCTCCCCTTCTGGCTCCGTCAGACGACTCGGCAAGGAGACAGGATTTCAGGGCTTCATGGTCTTCCTCGGACGTCCTCTTGTTCGAGGAGGTCGAACAGGGACTGGGTGCTCAGCAGTTCCGGGTGTAAATTTCTTGAGTGCTGATACGTGATATACACCTAATAAAGTAGTTGGATCGTCTACACTTGCGACTTCGTAGGAGGTGCTTCCTTTTGCTGCTAATATAACGTAAGGTCCGTCACGTTTGGGATAAAACTTGGATGAAAGCTTCTTTGCTGCATTACTTCTAGCTTGTGTGGATACTAGCACGAGATCTCCGGGCTGGTATGGCGTAGCGGCTATTCGGTGTCTATCTGCGTATTTCTTTTGTCGATCTTGTTCCTTATCCGTTATTTCCTGGGCGATTCGCAAAGCTTCAGACATGCGCAAGAGATACGGGGAAATTTCTTCAATAAAGTTGGTGCTTGAAGCGATATGAGAGAGATCGTCACCAACTTCGATCGGGCTCCTTAATTCTCTACCAAAAGTAAGGTAAGCAGCTGTTGCTTTTGTATTTTAACACCAAGCAGTGTTCATCGCGAATCGTAATGTTGGCAGTTTTTCGTCCCAATTGGTATGTGAGCAGTCTACGAATATTCCAAGTTGCACTTTCAAATTGCGATGCTTTCTCTCTACCGGATTAGCCTGGGGGTGGTATACTGGGGTGAAACGTTGTTCCATCTTGAAACAATGGACAATGTGCTGCATTACGGCACTGACAAATTGAGTTCCGTTGTCACTTATTATCCTACGTGGAATGCCATAGCGAAGTAGAATCTCAGCAACCAGAAGTTTTGCACAAGAAGTGCCGGTTGCTTCCTTTAATGCAAATAGTTCGACCCAGCGGCTTGCAACATCCTCTACTGTTAGGATCCATTTGTTTCCTCTAGGCGTTTCGGGTAGTGGTCCAAATAGGTCGATAGATATTATTTCAAAGCGCTGGCTGACTGGATGGGATTGTAGCAGACCTACTGGCTTGGTATTTGATGCTTTGTAGCGCTGGCACTCTCCACAGGAGCGAATATATTTTGATATGTAGTCGCGCATTCCGGTCCAGTAGTAGTTCCTCGCGATACGTTGGAAAGTACGGGCAGCACCATAGTGTCCAGCAGTAGGGGTGTCGTGCAACGCCTGTAATATTCGTCCTCGTTCATGTGCTGGAACGACAAGCTGTGCCTCCTCACCTTCTTCTTCTGATCCGTACCTGTAAAGAACTCCATTACAAGTAAGGTAACCTTTTGCTGTCCATCGGACATAGTCTTCGTTAGGCAGAGTAGTTTCAAAGCAGTCAATTATCTTTTTTAAGTCTGGATCTTTCAGCTGTGCTAGTCGAATGTCTTCCGCAGATCTTCGTGGTACGTCCATTTCAATGCTGGCTGCTGACAGGTCATCTATTATGGGACGCTCATCAATAGGGGGTCGAGAGAGTGTATCAGCTACCACGTTCACTTTTCCTGGCGTGTACGCGATACTGATATCGTAAGATTGAAGCATCAAGGCCCACCTGGCCAGGCGACGCGTTGGTGACTTTAAAGACATAAGCCAACGTAGGGGTTGGTGGTCAGTTGACAAGAAAACTTTGGATCCTTCGATATACCCGCGAAATTTTGAAACGCTCCATACCACTGCCAATGCTTCTTTTTCGGTGGTATTGTAATTGCATTCTGCTCCAGTTAGAAGTCGACTAGCATACTCCACTGGACGTTCGTCTTCCTTCTCCCCTTGTAATAAAGTTGCTCCCAGGGCGTAGTTACTAGCATCAGTACGTAAGATAAAAGCCTTGGTCTCGTCGGCCTGGCGTAGAATTGGTGCTGAAGTGAGACGTCTCTTCAATTCATCGAATGCTGTTTGCTGGCTGTCCGTCCATTCCCATATAGCTTTCTTTTTCGTTAGAACCGTGAGTGGTCGTGCGATTTCTGCAAAGTTGGCGATAAAGCGGCGATACCAAGAGGCTGTTTGTAAAAATGTGAATAGTTCCTTTAGGTTCCTGGGTTCTTGTCTGTTGTTTATCGCTGCTGTCTTCTCGGGGTTAACAGATATGCCTTTGTCATCCAGTATGTGTCCTAAAAAGATAATTTTTGGGCAACAGAAATTACATTTTTTCCTGTTGATTCGGAGTTGGAACTCTTGGAGCACTTGAAAAACTTCAACTATGTGCTGTAGATGTTCTTCAAAACTTTTCGATAGAATCAGAAGGTCGTCTAGGTACGAAAAGGTTTGAGTCTTCGTCTGAATGCGAGTCATCATGTGTTGGAACGTGGCTGCTGCATTTCGCAAACCGAACGGCATCCTTTTGAACCTGTAGACTCCGAATGGTGTTATGAACGCTGTCTTATCTTGGTCTTCGGTGCGCAATTTAATCTGCCAATACCCTGCATGAAGATGAATAGACGTCATGAACATGGTTCCGTGAGCGGCATGCAGGAGATCATCTATCCTCGGGAGTGGGTAAGAATTCGGTACTGTTACGGCGTTAAGTCGCCGATAATCCACACAAACGCGAATGGTTCCATCCTTCTTTGGAACCATTACCACAGGTGAGGTCCATGCGGATTCACATTCCTCGATGATGTCCGTGTCTACCATCTTCTGGATTTCCTTCCGTAGTATTTCTTTCTTTTGTTGACATAGGCGATATGGTGCGGATGCGATGGGCGAGCTATCTCCTGTATTGATGCAATGTTCGAAATATCTTCCTGGTGGGCCGTTGGCTTCAAACAATGTCATATGGCTCAAGAGGACATCGTTAAGCCGCTTCCTATCTTCTGATGAAAGTTTGGGTGCTTCATCGTCTCTTAACAACAATTGGTTGATTTCGATTTCAGCAATCTCCACGTCTGAAAAGGTCCTGGCTATTTCGAGTGCTACTTCGTTTTGAGTGAAGAGACGCCTTGGTGCAGGAGTTTTCGAGCAAATTAAGTCAATGGTGGATGGTGCGTATTTTGCGTGCTTCGGAGTTTTCGCAATTGGGCTGATCGGCTTCGAGACTTGATGTATGAATCGAAACATTGGTGATTCAGTTGAACGTTCTGAGCTTCGTCGGGTTGGTGTTGCACTGATGGGGCTTATTGGTACAGGAGCATTCATTTTAGAGAAAATTTCAACTTCGCTAACATCCCTCGTGTAATTAGTGATGGTCGTAGGCTGTATGGTTTCGTCACTGCGGCTTTCCTTCTGGAAGATGTCAAACTTAGAACTTGGGTTGTCTCCGAAATACCAGAACCGCTGTGGAGTATTCAAAATAATGTTAGCATCTTCTATAAAATCAACACCGAGCAGAGTGCGATTATCTGTAGATTCAGGGAGAACCATGAACTGGATTGGAATGGTGCGTTGCAACAGAACCACGTCCACTTTGACTAGGAGGACTATCTGGGTTCTGCCAACGCCATCAGCCAAAATCTCGTTTGTGGTGTAAGGTGTAAATTTACAACCTTGTCTTTGTAGTTGTTTGTAGAGCTGGGCTCCTGCGACACTAACTCTTGCTGCTGTGTCGATGAATCCACAGCCAATGATGCTGTTGACGCTTATTTGTAGAACTGGACGAAACCGAGGACGCAGTTGTTCTCTATCTGTGTCGACTGAGCAGAAGTCGGTTGACTCTGGTCCAGTTGGTTTGCTGCAGCGAGGACACTGGCTGCGAACGTAACCTGGCTGTCCACATCCATAGCAAGATATTGGTTGCTTGCCTTGCGACGTCTTCAGTGGGACCTCTGATGTTTTGTCCTTCTTCCTACAAGTGTCGGCTGTATGTCCGAAACTGCGGCAAAAGTCACATTTTTTCCTCCTAAGCTGCTCATTTCTGGGATACGCTTCTCTGGGTGTTGTCTTCTCTGCGTAGTTCTCTTCAATTTGCCGCGCTTGTTGGAGTAACTCGTCGAATGTGTGGATGCTATTGCGTAGCATGTGTTGTCGTATCTTCAAGTGCAGGAGTCCGAAAATTAAATCCAGCTGCTGTTCTTCATTGTGAGAATCCCTCGAAAGTTCTGCCAAGAGAGCTCTTTTGTTGCATATAAAGAGATCGGTCGGCATATCGTGTTGTTGCTTGGTCTCAAATATTTCCAAGTACACTTGATATGCTGGCCGTGCTGGTGCAAACGCTTTTTGAAGAAGAGCTACCACTTGGTCCCAAGTGATGACTTCTGCTTTGACTCCTTGCCACCATATAGATGCGACTCCCTGGAGAAGTAACGGCATTCCTAAAATGGCGTTGACGTCAGAGATGCTCTCCACCTGCTTATAGATTGTCGCCGTCCCGATAAACTCGTCCACTTTCGATCGGTCCCGTTCACCATTGAAGCGAGCGCTGCAATTGGCAAAATTTCCGCAGTGGTTGCTTGGTGGTGGACTGCTAGTGGGGCGTAAGGCCGCAATAATCTGCTGTAGTTGCTCCTCCGTCATTTGTATAGCCGCCATGGCAGGTCGATTTCGGCTTGACCTTCTCAGGGTGATGTTCTGGGCCACAAGTTGGGCGTCAGTTGTAGCCAATTAATAGAGTACTTTCTATGAAAAAACAATGTTTATTGAATATATACAAGAAGGTATTGGATGTCCAAGAGCAGTCGTGACCCTAAAGTGCGCGACTGTCGTAGGGAAGTGAAGTTATGCACTTGCGATGGTCACTTATATACGTTCTTGCCTGGAGCTTTCTATGAAAAGCTCTTAGGCTAAAAGCTCCTTTGCAAGTTGTGCTTTGGTCGGCTGCTTTCCAATGCGATTATTTTTGTTGATTATATTTTTGATTGTTACACATCCCATTTTCAGTTAATCATATCTCATAATTACTTTCGTGCTATTGGCAAGATAATTAAGCAAGCTGGTTATACTAGAGACAGACGGCACTCAAATCTGGTTTCGCGAATCTCATTCAGCTTTTACCATAGTGTGTTAAACAAAGGAATTTTAAAAGCTCGAAGCTCGTTGGAGATTTGTGAAACCAGACCAAGCACAGTTTTTCATTAAAACAGAAAAAAAAAGCATTCCAACAGCTTCATGCAAATATGCATAATATCCACATTTACCGTCTTATTCTGAGTGACTATCATAATGACACAGAAATGCGTAAGACCTTCTTCTCTAGTCATGACACATCGCGCGCTATTAAACTCATCAAATTCCCTTAATTCTTTCCAGATGACACCATTTGCCATCATTTTAACATCCTAAACAGTCGCCGTTTCTCTGATACAAGAATGAACACTACCGACAATCAAGCCATCTTGCAGCAAACACTGATTGCCAGTACTTGTGGTAGTGACACGGATAACAGGAAACAACATTAAAAATGAACAAGCCTGACAGCTAGCAACCGAATCATCGAACAACCATCACTGTTGCTTCAACCGCTCGTTTGGCCCCAGCTCGGTGTCTAGTTGTTTCCGTTGTATCTAGTCTTGTAACGACGACAAGAATGAAACCGAGAGGGTGTCAAATTTATCAAATTACGGCACAATCACTTCGAGATGTCATGACCGTGTTACATTCCCCTCAGATTACATTTAGGTACGGCACCGAGCTCAGCCAACTCTCAAGACAGCTTCCAAAGCTTCTCTCAAGAATTCAATGCCATAGATTGTGGCACCCCAGGCTAACCTGGTTTAATAAAAATTTACAAAATCTTTTTCATTTTAGCTCCAACACATCACGGAGCAAGTTACAAGTGTGGCGACGGTAGAAACAAATGAAATTATGGTGAACGAGGTGAAGTTGTCAGGATGTGTGGAATGTAGGAAAGTTCTTATTATTTGAATTCAGTGGTGGAATGTTCTGTCGTCTGATTATCCTGTATTCAGAGATTTTCTAAATAACGTAAGCCATTTTTGTGAAGCAGTATGGAAAGTAGAGGAAAGAAACAAACACTTTTTGTGCTTCGTTTTTCTTTACTGGATTCCTTGCTTGATAATAATATAATTTAATAGTATTTCAGCAACCAGACAGCAAAAGAGCACAGTATATCTCTATCAAAAACCATGCACATCGATTTGGAGCAAAATATATATAATTTTGTGACAGAATTGTCTTTGACTCGAAAAATTCGGAAAATATATTTTAACCTTATCAATATAAAAATAATATGATAAACTCAATGCTAAGAAGTTTATGATGGCCAAAAATTAGTCCCGAGTGTACTCTTAATTGGTTTTAAAAAAAGGCACATTTTTTTTTGTCATGTTTTAGCATTCACGTTCCTTGACATAGCTTTATTAACTTCAATTAATTAATTAACTTCAATTTATTATTAACTTCAATTTATTAACTTCAATTGCCCACAACAGCCATTATGGAGAGCCTCCACGCAACCAACACCCACCCCTCTATTTGTAGCTGTATAAGCAATATGCTTAAGCAAAGGCTCATAACAGCTGAGTGGGCGGGGTCGCGGATCACTAGGAAGGTCCATAGAGGCACATCGCAAGGAGGAGTTATATCCCCTCTCTTATGGAACCTGGTTGTAAATATTATACAATTTTGGATAGGCTGGAACGCAAAGGACTCACGGTTGTGGCCTATGCCGATGACATTGCGATTTTAGTTTTGGGCAGGTTTCCGCACACAGTAGGCCAGCTCATAGAGTATGCTCTGGGGCTGGTTGAGGAATAGGCGAATACCGTGGGCCTCGGCATCAACACTAATAAAACTGATCTTGTAATTTTCACAAGAAAGGTTGAGCGACGCCAGGTTAAGCCTCAAGCCACAAACTAAGTACTTGGGTCTTAATCTGGACAGCAACCTCACCTGGAAGGCGAATTTGGAGGAGAGAGTAAAGCGGGCTAGCAATGCAATTTACGCCAGCAGGAGAGTGCTGGGTAAAACGTGGGGTCTATGCCCTGCCTCAACGCACTGGATCTATATGGCAATGGCCTTGCTTACGGATGCTTGGTCTGGTGACCAGCAGTGAATAAGGCTACCTTTGCTAGCATGGCGAAGAGAGTTCAGCGGCTGGCGGCTCTCTGCACCACAGGTGCCTTAGTCTCGGCTCCTTCGTCTGCTCTGAATGTCCTGCTTCATCTCCCTCTGCTTGGCCTCTTTGTTAAAAGCGCTGCCGCAAAAGCTGCTGTCAGGCTTAGGGAATCGGGATACTACGAGCCACGATCCTTCGGCCACAGCAGAATGGAGCGGGGGTACGCAGGTAGCACCGACTACTTGATCTCCACTCTATGCTTCGAGCGGGGATATCAGGCAATTGTGGGGGATGGGCAGGAGTGAAATCGGCAAATGGGCGCAGCAACTCTTAGCATCTACACTGACGGCTCTAAAATGGCTGCCGCAGTGGGTGCTGCAACATTTTCCGCAGATGCAACTATGGAAGCAGCTTTCAGGCTTCCTAATCACTGTACTATTTTTCAGGCGGAGGTTTTTGCGATACGTAAAGCCGCAGACCTAGCATACGCCAGAGATACCACAAGTGAGGAAATCAACATCTTTGCAGACAGTCAAGCGGCGGTTAAAGCTCTGATGTCTTACACATACAAATCGAAGTGTGCATTCAGGCCCTGAATAGACTGGGCAACAACAGAAGAGTCAGAATTTTCTGGGTTCCTGGTCACAAGGCCATTGAAGGAAACGAGAGGGCGGACGTGTTAGCGAAGCACGGGGCTAGCCTTCCCCTGTCAGGATCGGTTGATATTCCTATTCCAATCCAAACAATCAAATACTCAATTGACTCCAATATGATGCAAGTTGCGACGTGCAGATGGCGTGCAACTCAGACCTGCAAGCTAACCAAAATCATGTGGGGTCGTACAATCTCGTAGCTACTAAGTACCTGCTTGAATTGACGTGAACTGACTGCAAACGGCTGGTCGGCATCATTACCGGCCACTGTCTTGTAGCAGCTCATGCCATGAAAATGGGACTCCTAATCAGCGACACCTGTAGGAAGTGTCAAGAGCTGGGAGTCTCAGAAACAATCCAACACCTTCTGTGCCACTGCCCGGCACTGGGGAGAACCAGGCAGCGCTGCTTTGGTGAGCCCTAGCTGGTGGATCTCTCATAGAGATGAAGCGTATATACTGGAACAGGTATATGGAACAGGTATTTTTTGGAACAGCCAGTACCTAGTACGAAATTCAAAAATACTAGGTACGAGTATTTTTGTGAACTATACATGTAATCAAGAATTTACCCAATAAATTTTGTCCATTTGATTCATTTCAATCAAACAGTGACGTTATAGTATTCTTATATTAATATGCACTCGTATTTTATACTTGCAAGTGATTTCATACTCACGAGTATTTCGTACGCGAGATAAAAATACTTGCAAGTACGAAAATACTCGATACGAGTATATACATACAAGACCTATTGCTGTGATACAAAAATTTCGGTTTTGTAGGGGAGTAAGGGGTTTTTTGGCCATAGTTTGGCAAAAACTGCCTTTACGGCGCTTTTGATGATTGAAAGTGGCCGGGGAGTATATTAGTGATATTTGAAGGGCGAAAAAAATTTTGGTAGGGGAAATTGGGCAAAAACGTTCATTTTTTCCAAATTTTTTTTTCTAGCATGAATTCGGGGAACTTTCTGAGCTGTTTCGGGTGAAATTTTCATTCAAATCTGTGAAAAAGCGGCTTAGTTTCTTAAATATGGCAAAATGAAATCCACCGGAAAAACTGAAATTAGCACTAAAAATGTTGAGATCTTTTTTGGTTCGCCAGTTGGTTTCTCAGGCTGTGCTGAAGCCCTCCTCGTGACTGCACTCCAACCCTACTGGGGTTGTGACTCATGCCCAGCCATACCGAAGAGGTTGGCCCCCTAGTCGGTGCATGTTTAATAGACGTAACATTTTTTTTATCATTTCTTCATAAAATTTTCGACAAACTTTTTCGACAGTGAGGCGAAGTGGAAAAGCCAGGAAAAGTTTGGTATCAGGGATCGATCGATGAAAAGTCAGATAGATGGCAACATGATTAGTTGGCCTTATCTAAGTAAATTGTTCGATATTGGTAATTTGAACGAATGCCGGAGGTAGTTTGTGCATATATTAAAATGAAAATAAAATTAAATTGATTGAATTTGATTGTTTTCTCTTAAATGGCTCCTAGATTGGAGAAAGACTTGCCAAATGAGTGATAAATTGGAAAGTTACGGACAAGCTGCATGGACTAATGGCTCAGTATCCTTTCACGGTAATCTGCAACATCACCATTCTAGCCTGGGAACTTCGTGTCTAGTGGGTGGGGGAGGGCATATCACAACGTTTAATTACATCACTGCAAATCGCATGTATCGCATGTATTTGCATGTACATACTTCAAAAAATAGTAGCTAGTATTTTTGGAACAGGTATTTGGAACAGGTATTTTTTGTACTCGTACTAGGAATACCTAGTATGTGAAAATCCGAGTACGACCCAACTCTAATCTCACACATGTAACAGAGCAGAGGCTGAAGGGCATACTTCATTTCGCAAAAAAGTGGGGGGCCTTCGATGGCCGTTTGGACTGAACTTTCCTTCTCTGGATCCATTTATCTGGTATCACAACGGACCAATGGGTTTATGTGTGGCCCTGTTCCAGCCAGTTAAGCCTAACCTAACCTAATTAAAAAATGTAGGCTTAGGCTTTATATGTGAATAGAATTTCATATCCGGGCATGTTCTTCCTATGGAAATCAGTATTCATATTTTTCGAACGATAAGTTCAGTTTCTTCGCAAAAAAGATTTTGGTTTGAATACTGGTCATTTTTTATGCAACAAAAATATATTTTACTTAGCAACAATATGTAAGAAGTATTAAATACAGCCACAAAATAATACATCAATGTTTGGCATACCGGAATGTTGCAGAATAGCTGTGTGCAGCCATATCAGTAACATTTCAAACATTTTAAACGAGTTTTAAATCGATTCAAAAACACAAAATCAAAACTATTGCCTACAATTTCCTACTTGATTTTTAACAATTTTAAAAATCCAAAGATACATGTTCAACCAAATGTTACGTGCAGTTGCATTTCATAAGCCGCTGCATTCAACATAACGGCATGTTGAATTTTCCGTCGAAGTTTCATCCTTCTGCAATTGACAGCGGGAAAAAAGAAAATCATCCCGACAATCTTCCGAAATCGATAATGGTGTCTGCTCAGATATTCTCTTGGTTGGTTTTGTTTTGAAAACTCAGACAAACAGTGTTCAGGAAAAAAAATGGATGAATCGCCGCAACACGTATACAAAAATATTTAAAAAAAAAAACTTACTACGTCCGATATTTTCTTGACTCATTCATTTCCGCTTCATTGCCTTATCGAATTCAGGTCAGAATCGGAAAATGAACTTTTCCTCCGTTTACTGCAGGCACATCCTGAAATCGTTACTCGAATGCATAAACATCCCGGCACGGGCTGTAATATTTTGTTTGGAACCAGCCACGAACACAGACTGCTATCTGCAGCCTTAATAAATTTGCAGATGTTGGCCGTGAGGATGAAGTGAAAATGCTCGTCGAAATCGAACGGAGCCGGCTGGACTGGGCCGGGACTTGAAAACAACAACGACCGATCAAGTGACCAGCTGGGATGCCTTCGCTGCCGTCCGTGATCCTAGTTACCCTTATCCGTGCGGTTGATTGTGCGTCGAATATTTGTCTGGACTTTGGAGAATTTCACTAATAAATCAGAAGTTTTTAAAGTTGAAACTCTCTGGAGTGGCGTTGCATGTAGTGGAAGGTGGGACGAATCAGGGAACTGGGCGAAAGTTTGAGTTCGAAAGTATTTCCTCTAGGCGAAAGTCCAAGTATTTTCATCGATAAAATATATGAGGGACTCTCTAGTATCAGTAATGATTGCAGAATGACTGTCCGGGACATTCGGGGAGTTTTGTGGAAGCATGTGCACGGGCGTTTGTCTTTGGGTCGGTAATTGGGGCTATCAGCTATTGCCCTTATCCTTCCGATGACCGTGCTGTCATCTTCGAATTGCGATGCTACCAAAGGTCGAGGCGATTGCACTTTTCACATTTTACATTCTTACTTCCGAGATGAGGGTAATAGGAATGTTGCTCCCGAGATTAGAATGTAAGGCCTTAGTTTTGTTTATGTTGCCTTTTGTAAAAAATTTCGTAAGAATCTGAGGGGAAGCTAGTACTTTTGAGTAATCAATTATTGATTATAAAGGCGGCTTTAGATATGCGGTGTTTGTCAAACACCTCCTATTCGCCAAATACCGAACACCTTGTCAAGTCATTTGGCTTGGTGATTGCAAAATGATAAGCACATTGAATTAGACATCCGGGCATTGCCGAATGTTTGCCAAAACTGGAACATGTACGAGCTGCTCGTCGTTGTTCACTCCCGCCATTTTCTTGTAAAAAATTACGAAATAGTTGCTGCATCTCTCAGTAAATAATTAAATTAATTTGTGTCATTTAATATGGATTTGACAAACGCAGAAAAAGCAACTGCATATGTAGTGGTAACTTGTGCTGGGCTAACTTTGCAAAATGCAAACAAAAGAAGAAATAGAAGGTGGTGGATGACGAGCGTTAACAAAAGTAGAACAGTGTAAGTATCCAATATTTCAAAAAGGTGCCAACTCATTAATACAGGCTCATTAATTGTCAAAATTAATGAAAATTGTGTACCGTATATTATGTAAAATATACTTTTTTGAAGGTACAATGCAACAAACTTACTTGTGGACTTATTGAGAGAACCAAGTGGACAGTTCGAAAATTTTTGCAGGATGTCTTCCGCAGACTTTCACTACCTTCTTGAAAAAGTTGAAGCAATGATTGCTTAAGAAGATAGAAAGTTTAGAAAAGCAGTTCTATTATTAATTTTTCATGAAAAGTACGAAAACTATCTAATTGCATTTCCTGAAAATAGTGATAATAAAGTCATGCTAAGCGGTGATAAATTATCGCCACAAAAATATTCGACCTTCAAAACAACATTACGCAAAAAATATGTTGCTTACCGTGCCACATTTGAAAATTTTTACTCGCGCCACACACTTTGACACTTTTCAGTATTTATGAACAACCGCAACAAATACCGAATGTCTAAAGCGGGGATCCGAACATACCCAAACACATTGCTCGTCTACTTTGATTTGGTTGAAAGTTCCACAAACTACGGGAATAGCGAGCACCCGAATGTTTGTGCTTGGCCTAGGGCAAGCACTAGGCGAGCAACCCAACCACACATGCGAAGTTTGCCAAACTAGGTGCTCGGTATTTGACAAACACCGCATATCTAAAGCCGCCTTAAGCTAAGTTGACACGGTGCAAGTATACTTGGATCAAATATATAATACTTGGTCGTCCAAGTAACATTACTTGGACGCTACTTGGATCGTGGCAACAGTTGATCCAAGCCCACTTGGACAGCGCGATTACATCCAAGTGGAGTAGGACGTCGGCCAACTTACTGTGATCCAAGTGCTGCTTTGACACATTTCCAAAATGGCGTCGGTTTGTGAATCTGTGTTGTTTCAGCCCGGGAAAAGCGCAAGCAAGGAAATTAAAAGACGTAAGTGGTCTGACAGCGAAAATCTGAAATTCATGGAGTTTTACGAGTGCGAAGAAATATTGTGGAATGTGCGGTCCCTGGATTACAAAAATAAGGACGCACGAAGCTCGGCAATGAAACGCATTGTGCAAAATATGCAATTGCATAATTTCGGGGAAAGTGATGTGCAAAAAAGGATTAACACTATGCGAACAACTTATAAGCAGGAGTTAGAGAAAATTAAAGCTTCGAGTAAAACGGGCTCGGCAGCAAAAGAAGTCTATGTACCCAATGTTCCATGGTTCGAAATCGCCCACCGTTTCCTCCATGGTGTGATGACCATCAGAGACACTTTTACAAATTTGGTGAGTATTTTGATTTTTCGTTCCGATTAGTTAGCAAAAAAAAACCGCCAAATGTGCGACTACTAGATATATTTGCATCTTTATATATATTTACTTTATCATGTCATTTTGCCAAGAAACGGCACCATCTGTTAAAAAATAGTTGAGATATTTTTGCCTTCGACGTTCGGCGAATTGAGAATAATTGTTGCTTCCCTGCTGTTTGTTTAAGCTCGACATGGTTGATGATAGTTCCATTCTCCATGAACCAAGTGTGATATGTCCATCAAGATCTTCCATGTCAAGAATGCCTCGAGGTGCGTAAAGGGAGCGAGAAGTTTTCATTAGCCAATTATGGAGTGCGCACGTCGCTTTAACGATTTTGTCCACTTTCGCTGGGCACAAATAGATCGGTGTACGGAAAATTCGAAATCTCATTGCCATTATTCCAAACGCATTCTCAACTATGCGCCTAGCACGAGAGAGGCGGTAATTAAAAATCTTTTCCTCAGTTTTCAGAGGAATTTTTCGCGAAAATGGCTTCATAAGGTATTGTTTCAAAGCAAGCTTCATAAGGTATTGTTTCAAATTCAAAGAGTTTTCCTCTATATACTTTTTTAAAGTAGAATTGTCAAATATAGAACTATCATTAACTCTTCCCTGAGCTCCCACGTCTATATATAGGAAGCTATAGTTGCTGTCGACAAGTGCCAGAAGAATGGTACTGAAGAATCCTTTATAATTATAAAAATCGCTTCCACTATCCTGTGGCTGTTGAACGTCAATATGTTTTCCATCTAATGCTCCACAACACCCTGGAAAGTTCCAACGATCTTCAAATCATCTTGCAACAGCAATCCACTCTGCAGCACTCTTAGCCATCTATAATTTTGAAACGAATAAAGTAAATTTAAGTACTGATAAAGAAATATATTTCGTGATGAATATGGCCACTTTAGTCATGTTTTATACTATAGATACTATATGTTGCCACGGTAGATAATATAAGCTCATTTTATCATTTCAGCCCACGCAAACAAATGTGCTAGACGAGGTAAATATTGACACATTACCAAGGTCTCCATCTATTATTGAAGAATTGGAGGAGCCTTTCGATGATGCGTTGAATATTTCATCTCATCAGCAAGCCCCACCTACTCTGAAAAAAGAATCTATGGACTTCAAAAGTGCAACATCAAATAAAAACAACAAAAACATTACCAGTGTTCCTGCCCATATTCAGGAAGCGATGGATTCCTTACAATCTCTAAAAGATGAAGTAAAAAAAAAAAGATGTGACCGATGAGTTCACTTACTTCGCGCAGAACGTCGCATGCCAGTTATGGCAGATACCAATTGCCGACGCCTTGGAATGCCAATGCGCAATAATGCGATGCATAAAGGAGAAAAGACTCGAGATAATTCGCCGTAATGAACTTAATAATGATTGTCATTCATTCAATATAAATTCAAGCAGCGCATCTCCAGATTTTGTAATGAAAACATATTCTACAAATGCAAATAGCATTCACGCCTCATTGTCATCAACTTTATCAAGCACTCCGTCTCCAGATCAAAATTATGACAACTCACTTTTGAATACGGCTATCCGGGGCATTGTTAGCTTAGAAAATCAACATAACTACGAGTAGTACATAAGCTAAATATTTGAATTTCTCGTAATAGTTTTTATTTGTTGGGAAATATTATGTTATGTGAAATATTATGTTATTATACGCACGAAATAAAAATTTTGTTAAAATAACTTTTCTGTTACTTTTTGTAATAGATAGAAGAAAACGATGTTCGGGTGCTACTAAATCACCAGTTACCATGCATTTTAATGATCTGGTTTTTTGCTTATTCCAAGCCAAAAAAAAATTTCTTTTTTCTCATTCAGGAGTTTTTATGCATTGAAAATGTTTGAACCGGAAAAATTTTATTCAGTAACAGTATAAAAATATTTAACTTACTTGAACATAGTGCTCC
The DNA here is from genome assembly GCA_963978885.1 of Nemotelus pantherinus. Lineage (NCBI taxonomy): Eukaryota > Metazoa > Arthropoda > Insecta > Diptera > Stratiomyidae > Nemotelus > Nemotelus pantherinus. The sequence goes on along the minus strand of OZ022263.1, from coordinate 49,724,969 downwards.
AATACTTCGTAGATCGCATCGAATACTGATGGTAAAAACTTCGATATAGATGATTTTGGCACTCGAAATGAACTTTCTAGTGTTCGGAATTAGCATCCCGTTGCCAAGTATCGAAGAGTAATTTCCAGTTTTACTCTTGCTGGCAACGCAGGTCTCATGTTTGTGTCCATTTTTTGAATTTTAGGAGTCACAAATCTTAAAAGCTCATCAAACTGTACTGGTGTCAATCTTACATGGTTCTTGAATGTAGATTTATCCTCAATTGCGACTTCGCTGAGAAAACGTGATGAAGCCCCAAGGGCCTCACGTCTAAGAATCCATTTCCGGGTCCAAATTTTTCTTTTCTTTTTTAAACTACCTTTGTATACTTTAAGCTCCTGTATCAGCATATCGGCCACAAGTTCCACTCCTTTCGATAACGAATCCGCCATCTTTCTCAAATCCACTTTGATCTCCAAGTCATTCATCGTGACAACCATCTGCTCCAAGTACACTTGTACAAGTACACTTGGTCCAAGCTGAGATCCAAGTATACTTGCACCGTGTCAACACGCCATAAAGAGTAAGAACAAGGTAAATAAGCTATTACAAGAGAACTAAGAAGCCAGTAAAAAAAGGATTAAATTACGTGAAGAAATTATCAAAATATCGAAAAATCGTGTCAATCATGATACACATGTATCGAAAATTCACATTACTTAAAATTTCCGAAGCATTAAAATGAAAACCAATGAGGTAGTAAGAAAATACAATGGAGAATTGCTGGGAGCTATAAGACCACTGCCGACTATGAGTGAAATTTACAGACAGCAAATCGACAGCATCGTATGTGTTCAATAAACATACATAAACCTTTTTAAGTTAGTTGGAATTTTTTTTGCGAGTGAATCATTCTAAGTCATCAGCAAACGAATGGCAAGATGTATTAATCAGAAAAAGGCTCAACGTTCAAGATTCAAATAGGTGACGTGCACTGGGTGGCACAAATGAGTATTATGATTACCTCTTCTATTCCATGATCATTATCAAATTTTGTTTGTATTCTTTACCCCGTAAACACCTTTCGTGTCTCTATAATGTTTTACTTAAAATTAAGATAAGTATTTGCTGAAGTCTGTTTGACTCACTCTATTTCAAAGTCAAACGAATTGAATTGAGTTGAAAAATATTTTTATTATGAATTATTTGTACAATCTTAGCCTAACTTACAGTTTAATTAAGAAGAAAAAAAAAACTTAAAATCTAGCGGCTATACTATTTTGGCCTGCTGCTCTTATGGTTTTTTTTTTTGGTAATTTTTTTGGCATAAATTTTGTTTCTTACACACTAATGATATTACTCAGCCTGTACGACAGCTGGGATTACACTGATTGTAGTTTCCTTAAACATTACCTTACACTTAAATTACGATCTAACCTATGCCTAATTATAGTTACTTAGCCTAATTACATCTAATCTTAGCCTAGGTCTTAACTCTAACCCCTTCTGTGTGACGGGTGGCCTGTGTAGTCGCATCCATAAGCTGCCGTTGCAATGCTATCATCGCGGGGCGCATAAATGGCTCATTAGAGCTACCTGTACGCCCTAGTGTCCGAATCAGTCCATTCTCATGTCCGTCTGTCTGTCCGAAAAATCTTGTCGTTAATTCTCGGTCCTAAAGTGGCTTCAGTTCCGACTCCTGATACAGGAGAAGGTTCTTCGGCCACTTTTTAGTTACCGGGCTGTAGAACCTGCCAGTGCAGAAGCGAAGGATTCTTCTTTCGAATACCTCCGCTTCTGTCATGACAGTTTTTGAGCAGGTAATCCAGGATGAGGATGCATAAGTCAGGATTGACCAGATCAGGGTCTGATAGCAGATGGATTTAGCTTTGGTGGTCATGTCCATCTTTTTGGCAAAAAAAAGTCCGATCCGTTGAAATGCAGATTTTCCGCCGCACAAAGGGATTAAATTTCAAAAATTCCTGGAAATTGATTCTGAGGTACTTTAGAGATGGGCCAGGAGTAATCTTAGATGTTCCGAACGAGACAGCGAGTTTCGTGGTCTTGTTCCGAATAGTTTGAGATCCCCAATACTTGGAGGGATTGCGAAATACGCAAAGTTGAGTCTTACTGCTGTTTGGTTTAATGCCCCATTCGTCAAAGTAAAGATTTAGTTCTACCAAGGAGTATTCCAGGCTCTTCGCTGCTTTGAGCGGGTCTTGGCTCGACGCAAATAAGAGTATGTCATCGGCATATTGGAGGATTTAGACTTGGGGTTGGCCCACTGAAGGTTGGAAGGTCAGCGGTGAATATGGTATAAAGAATTGGTCCAGTGACAGAACCTTCTGGCACTCCTGATGTCACAGATTTAATGATAGAATCTGCTCCATTAACGCTGACATAATAAAGTCTGTTGGTAAGAAAGCTTGCGGCGAGTCTTATTACCTTTTCCGGGAATCTAAACTTGATCAGCTTAAACAAAAGGCCTTGGTACCAGACGGAATCAAAAGCCTTCTCGATATCTAAAGCACAAACCACAGTCGGAATGTTTCGCTCATTCAAGTGAGACACAATTTGATCATGCAAGTATGAGATGGCGTGCTGAGTGCCGTGCTTGCGCCTAAAGCCAAACTGGTGTGCGGGAATTATACGTGTGAGCTCACAGTAGTTTTTTATCATTTCCATCCAAATTCTTTCAAAAATCTTCCCCAAATTAGGAAGCCAAGAGATTGGACGGAAATTGCTGGCCTCCTTATTTTTGCCCTTCTTATGGATGGGAACAATCTTTGCTACTTTCCTTGTGTTCGGAAAGTAGCCATAGTTCAGGGCGTTGAAAGTCAAACGAATCAAATTACAAAAGTGGCAAGACCTTTTTCGGAACTCCAAATATTCGATTGAAAGAGGCTGAGGAACAGAAATTATCAGGTACGAAACAGTTGTGTTCATGTTCGAGTACATAAAATCAATATAATATAAACACGAATTCAGAAAACCCATAACGTTTTAGCTTCATCATCAGTATTTTACAGTTAGCAGAATTAGATACTTTTGCAGAATATATGACAACTATGTCAACGTTTTTTTGTAAAAACTACATTCTACAAGCCCAAAAAAGACTACCAAAATCCAAAACTATCCCCACGTTGGGCGCCATTTGCTGCGGGGCAGCTGTGAGCAACCGAAAATTCCTGGTGAACTATTTTCCAATTGTTCAGCTAGTAGGTCCACGCCAATAGTTTTACTAGCTTGCCTTGAGTTTCAGGTGCAAGCAGCAACGAAAAAATTAACAGGAGTTAAAGCTAGTGAAATAATTTATTTAATTGATATATAGATTTATAATTTTACAAGTAGACTTTGTTTTAGGACAAACTAGCAGAGGATTATCCTAAGCAATGAAGACCAGGTTTTTATAAAAAAAATAAAGCTGTGACTAATCGCCAGCTCCAAACAAATAAGCTGAATTCTTCACTAAAGGGCTTTTTCCAGCCGGCATTCGCACCAATAGGCAAATTATGCTTTTAGTATATATAATTGTTTGGTTGGAATTTTGTAAACTCTTCATAAACTGAAATTCCATCGCAATGGAATAATCGTTTTGCTGAGCCGGTGTTGCAGCAACATAATACACAAATTCAACAGATTCAATTTTTTCATTAATTGAGGTTTTCTGGTCAAACAACAAAACACACTAACATTGTGTTCCACAATTTATGCACGATGCACAAAATTATTATTCTGAAAAAAAAAACGGAATAATTGAGGTGTGTAGCGGATGAAAAATATCGCTTAGTTCTTTATCCAAAAAAAACTTTATTGCAAATAAATTCAAAGTAAAATAACCAAAATACAATAACTACTTAATTAATTTTACACTTTCAGTGAATCCACTCAGCTAACGTAATTTAATTTATGCCTTTTACAAATATTTCTTCAAAAACTGATACGGGATGAAAACTACCGTTTGTATATTGTATGTTTATGATCATTGTAGCATACCAACACACCAGACGAAACGATAATTTCTTGGTGTACCTTACACTAGCAATATTAAATACACAATTTTTAAGACGCGTGGTTTTTTCTAGGCTTAGTTCAATACACGTCTTAATTTCTACCAAGTTTGTTGCAAGTGAGTAGAGCTGGAACTTGAATATTTGTGTAAAAATAGCCTGATGGGCATGTATTTACACCTATCCGAAGTTCCGAGAGAAAAAAAGTTAGAAGAAAGATAGGAAGATAGAACACAATTAGCATGCGCCAAGAAAAATACCTCAAGAATTCGTTGCTTGTATGATCCTAATCACAATAGGCTTGCTGTAGAGTTGGCGCTGCCTTTTATGGTGTTTTTTTAGTTCTCCAAAAAGAGTGGGGAAATTCTCCACACTTGTGGTAATCACGAAATTCGAATCTGTTATCATATAAACTTTTTATCTTATTATTCCAGAAGTTGTTGAATTTAATTTTCATTCATTATAAAATGTGTTACATATTAATTAAATTCTTTTGACTGAAATTGAATAAAAATTCGTGTTTCCCATAATTTTATTATCACAATAAATGGCGGTGTGGTCTCCACTTTCGTGTTGCTATAAAGTTGGCGGATTCTTGTGTATTTCTCTTTCCATCTGTTTTTATGCACGATTTAGGGCGCCATATTCAATTTAAAAACGAACGATATTTAGTTTATTCTTGATTTGTGATTTTAATTTGTATATTTTCTTAATTCCAATGCATTTTAGTATAAGTTTGATAATGACAATAGAGACAAATATAAATATTCATAATTTAATTCGATTTTACATGTATATGTAATACTAATTTGCAAAGAGATGTCACTAGTGGCTTTAATGGGGCATATGCATCAAACTAATTTTCAAAACGTAAATAATAAAGTTTTTTTTATTGTTTACTAGAATTTTTTGTTTTATTCTAGGGAGCTGCTGCAACACATTGGCTGAATTTTTTATCAAAGATCAAAATCGGTTGCTCTAATTATTACGACAAAAACATCAAAAGTTGCTGGTGGTAAAGTTTTGTATGTTTCATAAATTTCGCTGTTTTAATTGTAGCATCAAAATTCACAGCAAATGGTAGCATAGTATTTTCAAACAAATCATTGTTCTAATTGTAACAACACAAACGTACCAAAATTGCAAGAAAGGAACTATTTATTTAGTAGTATTCGGTTTACACTTGAGTCTCAGCACATTTTTTTGTGGAGTCAATATTCACCCATCGCGGTGGAGGGTCTGCTAAGAGTAATCTTTGAAACTTGCGTGTGATCCGCGGTATTTATTGTAGAGGTCTGATGTAGATATTGTGCGTCTGACCGTATATGTGAAAAATTCTTAGTTTGATGCTGATAGGACGTTAACAGTGGCTCATCTGGATGCTGAAATATTATACTGAAATTGGGTATGAAGATTAAACGAAAATGTTGGCTCGATATCCATGGAGAGCAAGTGCATTAGTGAACAGATCCACAAAACTTGGCAGTCATGATTTCAATGGGTCTGGATGCGAAATTTGATCTGCAGTTCAGTTTCTCTGTCAATTCAATTCAATTAATTTATTTCTCATAGCAGGATAATACAATATTAAGATGAGATACATAATTATTGCTATTGAGAGATCAGACTTAATTACCTAGTCTTTACAACTCTGTTTATTTTTATGTACTTGGCAGTAAAGTTTTGTGATTGATACAGAATTCTCGGCGTGGAGGAAAAATTTAAAAATACAAAAAACCTCGTAAATTAATTAAGGTAAAACTTAAAACTAAACCTAAATACTAAATTAATATTCTAACTTAAAACGAACCTGATTCTATTTCGAGGTTTAACTTATGTTAGATCGTTAGCTGTATAAACCGTTTATAATTGGATTGTTTTGTAAAGAGCACGAATGTTTGAAATTAATAAGTAACTTGTTGCATTTGACGTGTATATAATCTAACTCGGAGATCTTATGTAGGTGACTGGTTGAGTGCCATGGAGGGAGGTTAAAAATTAGTTTAAGTATTTTGTTTTGCGCAGTCTGTAGTATCTGCAGATTGGTTTTTGCTGCAGTAACTAAAACAGGAGAAGCATACAGCAACATTGGCTGAAATATTATTTTATAGATAAGCAATTTATTCTCTAAGCTAAGCAGAGAATTCCTATTAATTAATGGATAAAGAGATTTTACTAAAATACTATTTTTGTGCTTTCGATCCAGAATGTGAGCTTTGAAGGTAAGCCTCTTGTTTAGAATGAAACCTAGATATTTCACAGTATCGCTCCAAGCAATACTTTCACTATGTAGTCGTATTGGTCTATCGGGCAAATATCTCGGAGCTCTTCGTTTGGTAAAGAATATTGCCTGTGATTTGGTACTATTAACTTTTATTTTCCAGGTAGAATAATATTTTTCTAACTTGTTTAGGCCCTGTTCCAGTTTTTCTATAATATTCTTTGGGTCTATATCTGATGTGTATAAGGCAGTGTCATCGGCAAAGAGGGCAAGCTCACACATTGGTACACGGGGGATATCACTAGTGTAAATATTGTTTAATGTAGGGCTTAACACAGAACCCTGGGGTACCCCTGCTGTTAAAGGATAATGCGATGATAGTTCTGCATTAATGGCTACACTGAATTTCCTGTTGGTTAGGAAGCTTTGTATGATTTTAATGAGTTCCATTGGGTACTTGTAATAGAGCATTTTGTGTAGCAGGCCGTCATGCCACACAGTGTCAAAAGCTTTTTCGATATCTAGCATTATTGCTCCAGTTGATTTTTTGTTTGAAAAACTATGGCTGACAGTTTTCGTGATCCTCTTAAGCTGTTGAGTTGTGTTATGACCAGGTCGAAAGTCAAACTGGAAACAAGGGATAATATTATTTGCCAATGTGTATTGCATCAGCTCGCTATGTATCAGCTTCGCAAATATTTTTGACAAGCAATTAAGCAAACTGATTGGCCTATATTTTTCTACTGTACTAGAGTCTTTGTTGGGTTTTAGTATCGGTACGACTTTGGCAACTTTCCAGGAGTTTGGAAAATAAGACAGGCCCATGCATGCATTAAATGTGTGGGTCAAAAAAATTATATTTCGTGAGAATTTTTTAACTACTATGGGTTTTATCTCATCTATACCAGCTGATTTGTTTGTTTTTAGTTTTTTAATCATATTTGAGATATCTTTGGGACGAAAAAATACTTTAGAACTCACAGAAGAGCTACGTATGTTGGTCAGACTAGATTCGACTGTTTCTTCAATATCGTTTTGTTGCCTATTTGGAAGTTGGTGATACTTCGCAAACGTTTTAGCCATTAATTCTGCTTTTTCTTTCGGATGGATTATCATATTGTCATTTTCTTTAAGAGGAGGAATTACGTGAAACCGTTTTCGTAGCGCCTTGCTTAGATTCCAAAATGGCTTTGACGATTTGTCTAACAATCGAATTTTCATATTCCACGTGATGTTTCTGTATTGGCTGATTTTGAATTCAACTTCTGCACACAATGCAGTATAGATATTGTGATTTGCTTCGATCCTACATCTTTGCCATTGTCGTCTTGCAACATTCCTGCACTTTATTAATCTTCTCAAACTTGAAGGAAAAACCTCAGGTATATGCTTTCTCATTGTTTTGGGGACTGAAGTATCTATGGCTTCAATAATATTAGTAATGAAGCAATTTAATTGGTTATCAATATGTGCACTCGAGTATAACTTATCTAATGAAACTTCTTTAAGATTGACCCTGCTGTTCATAACTTGTTGGAAAAGATCCCAATTTCCGGAATGGTAGCTGTAAGCTGAAATTCGTGGTTTGTGTATTATATCACCTTGGATTGAAAATAAGACTGGGAGGTGGTTCCCACAGAGAGAGTTACTCACTGTTGGCTGCGAGACAAATGTTGGCTTATTGGTAATTACCAAATCAATGGTCGAAGGTAGCATATTACTGTTAGATGGGTAGAAAGTTGGAGACACTGGATGCAAAATCGTAAAATTTCTCGTCATATAGAGTGAATGTAGGGTTCTTCCCCAGAAATTGTGCCTTTGGCAATCCCACATAGTATACCTAGAATTGAGGTCCCCTGCGATTATATAGGGATTCGGACCATAAGTTAGTTTAATAAGATCGTTTTTGAAGCCTGTTTTTTTGTCAGCATTAGTGTTCCCTCCATGAAAGTAAGCCACAATCAGAGAAAAATCTGGCTCTCCATGAAACTTAATATTAATGGATATATTTTCAATAAACTTTGTTTTAATTTGTTTATTTAATTCGTGCTCTATACTATTTTTAATAATTATAGCAACACCACCACCTCTATTATTGAGCCTATCGAACCGATAGGATATATAATTAGGGCAGTAATAATTACTTTGCGGTTTAAGCCAAGTTTCCATAACCATCATTACATCTATATCATTTTCTGTGATGAAGCTATTAAATTCATAAACCTTATTGCTTAGACTACCTGCGTTCCAGGTGCATATTTTCAAACTCGTAGCTCGATCAACCATAGACGTACTTGATGGCTAGTGATGTAATTACATTAAACTGTTGTTCTTTAGACTTACAGTCTCTAAGGTTTGCAATCAATTCAGTAGTTAAACTTAATAACTCGTTTGCAGTAAACAGATCAGTCTGGCTGTGTATTTGTTGTTGCTGAGGGTTGCTGTCGAGAGAGCGCAGGGAAATTTTGTGAGCTGAGAGTGGAAGCAGCTTTTGTTACTTCACTCCTGGATGTGGTTGTTAGTGACTGCTCCCAACGGGAAAAGTAATGCTTACGGATATATTCGGTAAGCATTTCGCGTAATGCGTGTAAGCATTACCGGACCATTACGCGTTGTTTCTTTTTAACATTGCATGTCCTAGGCTGGGAAGATTTATACAAGGGGAAACTCATGCTTTTAGCTCTATAGCTTTATGTATAAGAGCTTTTTGGAAAGTACGACATCGTATTCTCGCATTTATACGCCTCAATATGAATTAAAGCTTTGGCCGGCGGCCGATCGTATCTCTGCATGTGTGGTTTTTGCATGCTGACGCTCATTGGAAATTCCAATAGTGCATGCTCTTTGCTACTAGGGGGAATCGTCTTCATACATTTTACTTACCCGTGCGTGATGATTTGAAATGCTTCGAAATTTTCATCTTTCCGCTTTATATAGCAGACTACCCATAACCTAACCGATGTATGCTCGCAAGTTCTTTTCCCCTTGTTTCTGCGAGTGAATTTCATTGGCCAGTCTTGGACTTATAATATATGAGCTTTCTCCCTTGCAGCATTTTCCATGCTTCAAGTCATTTATACGAGTATATCTTATAATTGCTGGAAAATAGCTGTGGAAATCGGAAATTGACATTACTAGCATTGTTTGATTCATGCATTACGCCAGCATACATTACCGCGATTCCCGTTGGGTTCACTTTCCTCAACTCTTGCATTTTAATCGATGCTCGCTTGAAATACAATACATAGGTTGTCTGTTCGTGAAATCTAGGCTGGTGATGATATATCATTTTTATATCTTCACAGAATATTCCTTTTTCTTTTAATTCATCATAGAGTTCCATTATTTCAACTTTTGGTAATCCTTTTAATAATATTTTCGTTAACAGCTCAGATTTTGTAGGGTGGGTGTAAAACTCGCATTTTTCACTTTTTAATACTTCAATGAACTTTTTTTGTCATTCTCATTTTCAAAGAAAAGTTTGATTCTTATCGACATGAGTTTTATTTTATAGAAGGTAACACCGTTTTTGTTAAGCAGATCACTGACAAAATTTTTCGTCTGGTTTATGATCACGATCGGAGTAAGTTTAGGAATTGTGGCACTTGGCTCATTGGGCTGTGACCTGTTTTCGTTGTCACAGTCGATATTAGCGAGGGGCGCAAACATATTGCTTGATTGAGCCGTCATTGTCTCGTGTTTTTGTTTCACTAGATTATAATGTTTTCGATTTAGCGCGATCTTTGCACGCACCGCATTGTCATGCTCATCGCCTTCAAGCGAAGATATTTTTCTTTTCACAGCACTACTCACTTTTCAGTACTAACTTTAAGTCTATTACGATTGATAGATTTCAAATTTCAAGAAAATATGGTTAGGCAATGTTATTCACTGGATCAAACTGTATTCCCACTTCACTTGGACACAATTCACGTCTTTACTAAATGAGCGCTCGAAATGAACTGGAGTTTCTCTGTATTTAATTTCCTGAAGACTAAACGTAATTACTCTTGAATCAAGTTTTATTTAGAAGCAGTAGCGCAATGATTGAGGAGCCTATAGAGATGCATACATTTTCCTTTGCCTTATTCGATTCATATTCTACAATGGCAAACCTTTAGCTAAATAAATAGATTGGTAGGTATCTTTGACATACGTCAGTATGCAAGATTTTACTTTTTTCTAGCACGACATGGATAAAGCTATATTTGACTGAAGGAAGCTGAAGTATAAAACATTATCATTTACCTTTGTATAAAAATTAAGTTCTTTTGTTTGGAAGAGAAATAGTATACTTAGCGATGGCTTTGAAGGGCATGTGGTTACTTACCAATCGTAGTTTGATTAAAGTTAAGGACAAGATAATTGGTGTTCGAAACGAGAGAATGTTATCATTAAGCTTGACAATCAAAAGGTTATTGCATTTCAAACATCTTCCACTACACGTCATCGCCTTTTTCATCCAATACACATTCCCGTATTTTACATAGTTTCCCGTCAATTCTCCGTCATTTCATCGCCATCGTCGTCATCATAAACCACTGAACAGACACCACTTAGCAGCTATTCATCCCTCGTTCGATTTCTTTCAGAATCCTCTCTCGCAATTTTCTCTATCGCCTCTCACACCACACAGATGTTTCTGTTACTTTTCTTTCAACTTTCCTTAGTAAAATTCTCGCTAGTTTCCTCCAAATCTACTATTTCATGAAAACAACTGCTACTTCACCTTCTTTTGAGGGTTTTATTGAATCCGTTTCGCCGGCTAGTTTTTCCTACTTTTCCACATTGCTCCCCGTCTGATGTTTTCCATTATTTTTCATTCGTAGCACTTGGAGTCATCGTCGTCGTCATCACTTTCCTTGTCCGTTCAGTGCCCTACTTTTTTATCACATGATTTCCGCTCATTTTTTCGCGCTGTTTCGCTACTGTTAGAGCTCGTATTTTGTTGCTGTACCTTCTGTCAGTTATTGGACGGTCTAAGGGTGCTTGATAGGTATTTGAAAGCACTTCGGACGGAGGCAATGCAGTAAGTTTTTCTCCGTAATCCAACGATGCTTGTGTAGCTCAGTACGAAATATGTCTTATCCAGGCCGTTGTAAACGCTTGCAAGATTTACAGTTTCGCTCGGGAGGCAAGCTGGTCTTGGTTGAACTTTTTGAAGAATGTTGGAAGACAACAGAGAAGACTGAGTAATTGGTTTCGAAGTGTGGAGTGTGGTATAAAGAAACACGTTGTCAAATACAAGATCCTTATAAATCGATTTTCGGAATGTCATCGAAAATTCGAAGGATGGATGCCCGAGTAATGGTCTGGATTCGTTTATCTTATGGGTTTCCTAATTGTAGGGTTGATTATAGCTCTGGAATCTTTAGTTAGTTTGAGTGGAATAGCCAGTTGCAGTGGACTGAAGTGAATGCATCAAGAAGATTTGCAAGATTGAATACTGGTAATTTATTATTTTAAGACGTTCCCATGCGATGGTTTCGTCCCACTCATATTATAATTTAAAAAAACCCGCCAATCCTGTCTATGCTGAGCCTGCCAACTTAAAGAACATACAATATCGATTTAGTATGAGAAAACGCTTTCGCTTTAAATTCATATTCAAGCTTCATGTGACACATTCCGAAGGCTTCTGCATCATTAATCCACATTTCCTCATTGTATTAAACGCTGCATGGCAACAATACTAACGCGTTTTCCGGCCATTATTCTGTATCGAAATCGGCACGTTTCGCTAAAACCGATTTTGACAAAGTGCTCGTTTTAACATTTTTCGATGGCACCCTGATATATCCCGATATGTCGTAGCTTTATCAGTATAGAATCTAACGAATAAAAGAACGAACGAGTAAACACGAGTGACTTATAAGTATGCATGTCAGGAAATGAATAAACGCCTCGAAAATACAAACAATGTGACAAAGATTCGATAAAGTGCTGGCAGCGGAAGAAAAAGACACCAAGCTTTTCTGGTTCAATCATTATTCAAGTACAACTTCCAATTTTCGTTTGAAGGCAAATTCACTTTTCCAAGTCTAGTCACATTTCACTTGTTCGTTTTGTCAGCGAACTATGTTTGCTGTTCTATTTTGGTGAGCGCATGTCGCGCAGTACTCGTATGAATGAACATTTCACGCTACCCACTTCAGAATGATTTAACATCATTTTCATTTCGAGTACCCGCCAATTCAGCGATGAAGGCAAAAATTTCGGATGATTTTCTCGGTTTTTTTTCACGCCGAGGATGATTTCGCAGTCTACTAGTTTTTTCTTGTGATGTTTGCTTCATCGGAATCTGTTCAGCGGTACTTTTTGGAAAATAATGAGCTGATTTGAAATGTGTTATACTAAAAAGAATGAGCATATGATGTGAGCAGTCTTGTAAAACAAAGTCAAGATATACTTGAACCTGTTAATCGTTTGATCCCATGGCGACAGATAATTATCCGACAAGCTAACACAAAATATGACGCGCTGGGACTCTATTAGAAAGGTGTTTGGGGTTGCCATCCGAAAAACGTGCAGCTCTTAGAAAATTTAACCATTGTTTCCTAATTTTCATTACAAATGTTCGCGATGTGAAAACTAAATGTAACTTATTGGTACGAATATTACAAAAACACCTTATGCTGGCAGCCCTTTGCCAGCATCTGCCTCACATTGAAGTCAGCCTGCTCTGCGAATTTCGTATTGATCCGATCACTGCATTGGAAGCTATAGCATACAAAGGAATTTAGAGCTACCACCAGCAAAAGTTCTCAAATTTCTTAGATCGTAATATTTGTTGATTATTTTCACTACGAGATCACTATGATATGAAAATTTTATGATAAATTTGCTTACTAAATATATGCAAAAAAAAAATACAAAACCAACCATAGCTGGCAGCCCTATCATTGTTTTTCCAATAAGATTTACAATGAGTTTGATTTGCCATAGGAATTTTGGCTATGATTCCATGACTACATTCATCTTTGCCGACTCCATACGGCAAAGAGCTTTATTTTCCTGGGTGAATTTTCAAAATTTAAGATACCAAAATTACCATAGCTGGCAGCTCCAACCTAATTTTTCAACCAAATTTCTACCAAAACGTGGTTTAGAGTAAGATTCAGCTATTGCGTGATATTAGTTAAAATATGGTGACTGAATCAGAATTAATGGGACCAAAAGTAGTTATTTTTTTGAGTGATTTTTCATTATGGCACCACTGGCACAGAACTGCGCAAATTTCAAAATCGCTTCTATCAGATCTGGTCATTACATTCTGTAAATTTCAACTGTATCTGACAATTAGGTCGTAAGCTCCCGTGAACAGAAGTTTTTCATGCTAAAAATATACGTGAATTGGGGAAGGGTTGCCGTTCTTGTCTGACATGGAATTTCCAAAGTTTTACTTTGACTGTGTAGACAAGACATAAGATTGTATATGAATAGCTCTTTTTCTTAAAAGCGAAAATATTTCAGGAGAGTCGATGGTTTGAAAGTTTTCACTTTCAACACCTGCCGTAGCTACAGGGTTGTCAGCACATTGATTCAAAACTACACAAGTATACAACATAGTATCATTAATATGTTTTGCAAGTTTTGTAATGATTAAATAGCTCTGTAAAAATTTATCGCAATTCGAAAAATTTCAAATTTTCGCGATCTCATTTTAGGCACCAAATTTCCAAAACCTTATCAACTCTTTTTTAAAAACACGTTCGAAATTCATTTCCCAAACTTAGTTTTTTGCAAACTATTTTTTGATAGAATAATAGGCATATCTAAAATATCACTAAAACGGCTGCCTGCGCCAAAGGGTTAAAGATAATTAACATTTGGTGAGATCTGGACCTATTCTGCATATACACAAGTGTATCCTGAAAGTTTCAGCTTAATCGGATGGCGCTTTCAAAATATGTATTGCTTCCACTTTTCAAATGTAAAGGAGCAGAGAATTTCTACAGAACAAGTGGGTAGCCAAGACTAACCAGTACGTAGAAAAATATTAAGCAAAGCGAAAAGTATTGGAAAGTGATTTCTAGACATATTCACAGATACTCAAGTACTTTATTTTGGCGAGTCGCCCTACATCGTGCTTTACTACAGTCACCACGAATTCATCATTAAGATCACATACAGTAACCTCTGCAAATACTTTAGTGAACTGAATCAACGATATAGAGAACTTATTCGCCAAGCAAAGCTTTGCACTTCATCAAGGAAGGCAGATAGCAACAAGTAACGACCAATTTGACTCTGCCAAATTTTTTAGCATTCATCTGCAGCGATTAATGTTGTAGCAATCTGGCAGTTTTGAATTTACTATGCAGACCAGAGAAATTCGACAAAAAAAAGGCGAAACCTCGGAAAAATTAGGGAAAAGCTAAATTTTGGGTTACACCAAAATTCAGCTTCCCCCTGATTTTTTCGATGCATCATGCTAAATTTCCCCGGACTAATGGTATTGCAGATAACATCAATGGCCAAATTTGCGTACTAATCTCCATCGATGTTCTTAAATATCCAATGTAGGGACTAGCCATCTTTCTGCGATACTAGTTCAACGCCTGAAATTTCGTCAATTTCTTTACTCCTGCTACTGGCATTATACAGAACTTTTTTCTCAGTCTTATTTGGGCAACACATTCAAGTTGACATTTTTATTCCCTAGTGTAGATGGCAAAAAAAAATCTGCTAACCAGATCCGCGGGTGACTTATCACCACAGAGTGTGTGAGGTTTGACTCACTAAAAAAAAAGGACCATCTACAAACCCACGAAGTTCCGAGTCGGGACCCACCTTAACACTGCATCGACCCGGTTGTGCTGACTCACCCATTGGTAACCATGGACTTCAAGAACTACCAAGCTTATGGGTCGGTGAGGCAACCCTCCTCCCGCTTTATGCGCAGCACTTTCTCAACGTTTGTTGAGACTAAGCGCCAGTTCTACTCGTTTCGCAGCATTGCATCCACGATAGTCTCAGGCGTTACCAGGTCGATCGTGGACTCAAAGATGCGCCTCAAACTCACGAAGCGACTGCACATAAAGAATGTATGCTGAGAATCATCGAGCTCAGTCACACAGTACCGGCAGTACGGTGTGTTCTGTTCAGGTATTTCCTGAAGTAATCGTGCCCTGTCAAGAATTGACAAAGGTAAAGGTTTACCTCTCCGTGGCTCCGGTTAAGCCAAGGCTCACTAAGACCAATAAGCTTAGCCGTCCAGAGTCCTTTATCACTTTCACTCCAACTTTGTTGCCAAAGTTGGAGGGTAAGCGTGCGCGCGTGCGTCAAAGCCTCAGTTCTGTCCAGCTCTGAGCGAAAAAGGTACCTTTCCTTGCGTTCTCGCGCTAGCAGATCAATCGGGATTGCTCCCGATAAAACCATCACAGCCCATTCTGAGACCATGCGGTAGCTACAGGTGATTTGCAGGGCATCCCTGCGCTGGACGCTTGCAATGCGCTTCCGGAACTTCCTAGTTCGGAGCGCATCTCCTCAAATTTCGGCGCCATATAGCAAGATGGAATTGGCCGTCACCATCAGTAAACTCCGTCTCGTCTCACTGGGTCCGCCTACGTTAGCCATTAGCCTACTCAGCGAAGTGACGACTACTAGAGCTCTATCACATGCCTTGTGGATATGATCCCAATACGTCAGCTTGGTGTCCAGGGTCACTCCCAGATACCTGACCAACTTGCTGGTCTGGAACTCAAAGGAGCCAACTGTCATGGGTATGAAAGTTGGTATCCTCCGCTTCGTCAGCATGACAAACTCTGTCTTTGAGACTGCCAGCTGGAGGCCGTGCTCAGTCATCCACCAATCCACTCTTCTCATAACTTGGTTAAGTCTAAGTTGAGTGAAATTGGCAGATCTAGAAGTGATTACAGCTGCGACGTCATCAGCGTAACCTACTTGGGAACACATCTGCAGGCATTTCCAGGCGCAGCAGATCATCGTAAATGATGTTCTAGAGGTCAGGTCCTAAGATCGACCCCTGTGCCGCACCTGAGGTGGCAGGCCTCTTTCTGACTCCGTCCTCCGTGTCGTAGATCGGTCCCATCGGTCCCTGAGGGAGTCTCGCATCATGGCCAGCAATTAGCCAGGGATATTGAAACTCCCCTCAAGGCCCCGAAGGATTTCTGTCCACCTCGCCGAGTTGAAAGCGTTTTGCACGTCAAGCGTTACCAGCAAGACGACCGGTCTGGCTTGATGACATGCCTCTTCCGCTCTTGCTACAGCCCCAACAACTTCTGAGACGGCATCGATTTTTGAATGTCCTTTCCGGAAGCCGTGCTGCCTGCAAGAAAGACCCCCAGCTGATCTCACTGCTGACAGCAATCGCGGCTTTAGTAACCCTTTGAGAAGCTTTCCAGCAGTGTCCAGCATGCACAGCGGGCGGTATGCCGATGGGCTGCCCAGGTTACCCTTCCCCTTGTCTACAAGTACCAGTCGAGCCATTTTCCACTGCAACGGGAAGACCCCCGCGACTAAACATGAATTATACAAATTCAATAATAGACGCGGTTGACTGTCCGCCACGACTTTAAGTGCCTCGACCGGAACTCCATCAGGCCCCGAGGCCTTCCGGTTCTTCATCCTGGATACCGCATTGCTCAGCTCCTCGTTCGTAAAAAGAGGAACATCCGCCTGGCTGACGAGTATGGGCGCATCAATCCTTGGAGGATGCTCTGGGAACAGCGAACCAACGATGCGCTCCATGGATATCGCATCCATGAGAGTGCTAGGTCACATGCAGCCAAGTCTGCGAGTGACCAATTTGTAGCCATCTCCCCACGGGTCTGAGTTGACCTCCTCACAAAGAGCCATTACAGGCATCATGAACTTCATTATTTTCATATTTTTCCATTTGCAGATAGTTTTCTAGATATGCTATGGAAGCCACCACCCAAAAATTGCTACGTTTAGACTTCAAAGATATACATATCTAACGATATTCATCAATTTATTCAGCAAAAGAAGAGTTAATCTGCCCTTTGCTATTGCAAACGTTCTCGTTTTTAATAAATGTTTAGGATTGCAGACATCACTACACGCTCGGAATCTTTGCCTTTTTTCACATGAAGCACTTGAAAGTCATGCTTAGTCTCTAAATTACATTTCAAATATGATTCATGAATCCCCCAACTGAGGTTCAAATAATTTTCGACGCATACATATATGATACCAAACTTACTCAAAGAACGTTCCCTTAATTTCCCATGTTCAAAAAAAGATGTACTTTTCACAATCACTTCTCTTTCGGTAAAAATTGAATCGAATTTTTCTACTGGTGGTTTCCGGAAAACTCTTTTCAAATGTCAAGTGACATCACAGTTGATTCTTTTTGAAGTTACTTTGAGTGTAAACTTCAAAACTAAAACGTCACTGTTGACTCTTCTTCTTCTATTGCAAGTTTTCGCCGGATATCATTTCTGTCACTCATCTCGTTTTCGAAAAATTTACTTTTTAACAGAGTTTTCATGAAATTTTTAACAGAGTTTTCATCTGAGAAGCTAGGAAATATACCTAGTAATTTAATTCAAAAAAGATAATCTGTAATTCACTTATTTAGCTTGCGTAAAATTGTGACATTTTAACTTTGAAAAAGGAAATTTTCAATGGCAATCGACATAATTTTATCAGAAGCTATTTGGCGGGAACTATCGAACATCGTGGATATTTAAATCAATTCAGACTCAATTATTAAGTTTAAGCGATTAAACTCCTTAAAAAATTATTTTGACCATTACATATCCTTATCATATTGCAGTGGATTTTGACGCTGCCAACGCAGACGTGGTGCTCAGAAATAAGTTTTGACATGTTTTGAAGTCATGTTCAAACGACAGTCGAAATTTCAATTCATAAAAAAGCAGACAAAAAAACTGATTCCAAACTCATTCATTCAACAAAAACTCAGAACAAATGTGAATATAAATACCACCATTCAGGCACACCTCTCAAGTTTGCACCAACAGTCACAGAAAAGTCAAGCAGACATTAAAACAAACACGAAGCTAAACTAGAATCTGTGGCAGACGTTAAATCCATTTCGAAATAAGGGACGAGAACAGAAGAACTATGCACTTACTGCAAGCCTGGCGTGACTTATTTTTGTTGGACCGGCGACGTCGGGGTGGCAGTGCGAGGCGAGTCATAGCGGTCGTAAAAACTTTACATTCAACATCTTAGCGTAAGAGCTGCTAGCTGCGAGATGTCTTAATTAATTCATTAATTTAATAAGTTTGTTTGCTAATGGGGTCATAGTGGAGACGAAGAGCTTTGCTAGTTTTTCCAGAGAAATGAAGAGAAAGAGTTCTAAGAACAGAATTGTATTGTGGTTTATGCGGAATGGCATGTATACGAGAGTATTTTCTTGGTCTGGAGATGAAATCTTATTTAACACCCCGTTGTGTTCCATTCATTTCTAGTGAATATGTTTGGAGCAGATAATTGCACCCATAGTGCTATTCACGCATTGAGACGTCGAGACGTCCTGAATTTCTTACATAATTTGCTCACCTATTCGAAGCTGCAGAATGAACATCATCATCTCGTGATGAAAGTGGCTGACACAATACTGATTCTCCTCCAAACTTACATTTTTATGACATCAAAATATACTTACTTTTTATGCGACAAAACATTCGTATTCCCTCCAGTCCTGTGTAAATCTGACAATATGTCGCGAAAACAAGCCTTAGCACAGCAGAAACCTTCGTCAGCAGACTGAGCCACGCAGACAAATTTTACGAGGCTTCCATGTTGGGCCGTGTCAGTTTCATCATCTGTACGCCATCAAGCTTGCCACGCTAGATCGTGGGTGTCGCCGTAGGAGCTGCCCCTGCTTGTTTCACAGAAGATTTTCTTCGTCATCACACTCCACGAGAAATTGAAATGCTTCAGGATGTTCAACCTGTTTTGAGATTCGGTTATGTATCTGTCGCTGATGCGAAAACGATATATAGGTAGGTACATGTGAACGCCCAATTCATACGGCTCAATCGACGACAACTAAGTGGATAGCATCAACGTAGCCTTTTCTTTCAGTCGTTAGCCGTTAGCATCCTTCCGACAGTCGAGCCTTCCGCACAGCAACTTAGTTGTCAATGTCATGTTGTTCTACACCAAGCCAACAAATTCGACAGCATTATCCTGATGGCAGATGTCATGTAAAGCCTTCATAGGTTTTCCGTTCCCGTGCGCGAAATGATGTCGCAATCGAAATCGAAACCACAGCCATGGCGACGCTAAGGCGCTTGGTGGCGGATGCGAAGGTATGTATTTCGCGTAGACGATAAATAAATTGAAGAAGAGAGAATCGAATCCAATTCATTTCTGTCAATGTTCCATGTAAATAGAGTTAACGAAGCGCGTAATACATCTCATCTCATCTCATCGTTGTCGTGGTATCGCAAACACAAATTCGGTATGGCGTGAAAAAATCGAGTACAAACTAAAATTGGAAGGCAGCGAATCGAACATGTTCGGCAATATTACAGCCAAAATGGAGTATCACGTTTCCAATAGCTTTAGTTTAATCGATTTTCGATAATGGTAGATGAAATCTTAGAGATAGGTCTTGTAAAAATATCAAACGTTGCAAAGGTTGGAACTGTTCTTTAATGTTTTCATTTACTTCTTTCGTTCGCATCATAAAATAACAAAATATATTAAAACTTCAATTTTTGCCCATGTAAGAAATTTTTCCAGTTTTCTTTTACCTAAGAATTAAATTTTGAATAATTCACTCATATGAAATTTATATCAGAACCAGGAATACGCATATTTGTTAGTTGCAATCTCTAAATGAGTTTTGTGGCATGATTATTAAAAATGTTTGATAAAATACATACATACATGCAAATGCATAAACACATGTGACTTGCACTTTTAATGTCGTTCTCTCAAAATCAAAACAAAAAAGAAAGCAAGAAACGGACTTACATTAAGTTAATTCAACAGATTTATAGTTATGTGAACATCTATATTTTCATAATACAATGCACATAATCTAAAAATCTTACTACAATAGTCAGCAGAGCGTCGTTCCTCCGTGTGCAGCTCGAGCTTTTTCAAACCAATCATTCAAATCTCAAGGATTTCCATCTACGTTTCTATATCTTAGACAAGGGACAGTTGAAAGAAAATAAATTTGAGACTTATGATTTGGTAGTTGGAAGAGCTGAGAAGGAAATATACGAGGGTTGCTCCAATAGTAGTGACAATCGGCTATTTAGAGTTCTAATGTTCGAAGAGCAGTAGAGGATTTGTGCAGATTTTGAGTGTGTATTCTACCACTACTTACTTTTCCTACTTAAAACTAACACACCCTAAGTAATAATAGAATCTAAGTTTATTTTAATTTCGGTGACTTCATCGAAAGTTACTGCGGTAGAAAAGTGTTTGGGATTGCCATCCGAAAAATGTGCAGAGCTTAGAAAATTTACACAATGTTTACTTATTTTCATTGCAAATGTTTGCGATGAAAATACTTAATGCAAGCATTTATTGGAACGATAATAACGAAAAGGCCTAGTACTAGCAGCCCTTTACTAGCACCAAAGCCAAAAATATATCACATCTGCCTTACGTTGAAGTCAACCTGTTCTGCGAATTTTGTATTGATCCGATGACTGCATTGGAAGTTATAGGGATGCATAGAAATTTAGGGTTACCATTCGCAAAAGTTTTCAAACTTTCTAGATCTTAATATTTGGTGTTTATTTTCACTATAAGATCACTACGTTTGAAAATTCTATGCTAAAATCGCTTACTAAAGGTATGCCAAATAAATACAAAAACAACCATAGCTGGCAACCCTGTAATTGTGTTGAACTTAGATTTCTACTGAATATTGCCTACAATCAGTTTAGTTTGCCGTTTGAATTTCAATATGATTCAACAACTGTACTAGAAGCTATAGGGCAAAGAGCTTTATTTTCCTCAAGAATTTTCCACATTAAGACACTAAAATTACCATAGCTGGCAGCTGCAACCGAGTTTTTCAAACAAATTTGTACCAAACGTGGTTGAAAATAAGGTTCACCTACTGTGTAAATTTAGTTAAAATCGAATGACTGAATCAGAATTTATAGTGCCAAAAGCAGTTATTTTTCTTGGTAATTTTTCAAGATGGCACCACTGGCACAAAACTGCCCGCATTTCAAAATCGCTTCTATCAGGCTTGGTCATATTTAAGGCCAATATAATCTGTAAAATTCAACTAATTTTGATTATCAGATCGTGAGTTTCTGTGAACAGAAGTTTTTGATGTTAAAAATATAGGTAAATCGGGAAAGGTTTACCACGCGTGCCCGTTGTAAAATTTCAAATTTTTTACTTTGACTATAGACACAAAGCATAAGACTTATTTATGAGTTGCTCTTTTTTCAAAAAACGATAATTTTTCACGAGATTCGATGATTTAAAGGTTTTCACTTTCAGCGCCTGCCCTAGCTACAGAGTTATCAACATGCGCATTTAAAGCAACACAAATTTACAGCTACATAACACCAACATGTTCTGAAAGTTTCATAGTGATTTGAGAGCTCTATCAAAAGTTATCGTAATTTAAAAATTTTCAAATTTTCCCGCTCTCTTTTTGGGCACCTAGCGCACACATGGGGTCAAAAAATTCCAAAACATTATCTGATTCACATGTAAAACACGTTCAAAATTTATTTTAATAACGTAATCTCTCTATTAATAAAAAAAAGTTTTGGAAATTTGGTTGGATTATATCTTTATTTTTCTCTTATAGTAGACACATAAACGTACGACATCCGACGTGTATATAACATAATTGACTTTTAGTGAGACTTGAACCTATTCTGCATATACACCAATGTATCCTGCAAGTTTCAGCTGAATCGGATGGCGCGTTCCCGAGCAATAGTCACTGAATTTTTTTGATGATATATATGGAAATATGAATTTTTTGCCAAATCGATTTTAATACTAATGTTCTTTGAACATTAGTAAAAAAAAATGTATCACATAAAAAAACATATGAATGGGTCACGATTCCGGGCAGGTACATTCATTTGAATACGAAAAGTCGACGAGAGAGCAACAAAATGAGAAAATTAAGCACCTGTAGACTAAAGCCATACACAGAATACATACACAGAAGAATTTAGCATACACAGCGACGTGGTGCTCCTCCATATTCCTTCGTTGCATGCTGGGTCAAGGAGTTGAAGCTGAGAAAAACAACCACTGAAGGTGAACACTGCGAAGGACGTCCATCCACGTCCCTCACTGAAGACAACGTGAAAAAATTCTAAAATTTCGTCTTGCCAGATAAAAGAGTGATCATGCAGGTCACAGGGATCTCGTATGGCAGTGTTCACAGAATTGTTGCTCACGAATTACATATGAAGAAGGTATCTGCGCGTTGAGGGCTGAGAATGTTAGCCGACGACCAAAAGAAGAAACGAATCGACATTCCGAGGGTGAATCTCGAAAAGCTCCAAGCAGATCAGGTGAATTTTTCGTCGCGTTTCAACCAAACAAAAATCGATAACGCTGAAACGACCCTCTTCACCGACGTCGAAGGAATTCAAAGTGGCGAGCTCGGCGGGGAGAGTTACGTCATCAGTTTTTGGGACGCTGAAGGAATTATTAGCGTGGAATATTTGGAAAAGGGAGCCATTATATCAGACTACTCAGACCAAATTAGAAGATTAGATTGCGGGAGGATATTGAGGTATAAAGACGCGGCAAACTGCGAACATAGTGCTGTTTCATCAAGACAACGGACCGATTCACAAGACTGCAGTTGCGATGACTGCAACTCATGAAACAGAATTCGAACTGATTGAACATCCGTCCTATTCGCCAGATCTAGCTCCGAGTGATTTTTACATCATTCCTTGGCGCAAGGAACATCTTCGGGGCAAGAAGTTTGATGATAGCGAAGTGATGGCCGCTGTGGAGGCATTTTAGACTAAATGTATTAACTTGTTAGGAGACTATGTTGATATATAAATATTTTTTTTAAGTTTCTTAAATTTTGGACCAACCCTCTTGAGTATGATGGAAGATCTGAAGATAGAAGAATATGATGAAGATTTTTTTCATAATGATATAAAGCCAGCTACGCGCCCAAATAAAGAGACAAATTGATTTTGACTTGCAGGCCGACTAATTCCTCCGTTTTACTTAAGTCTGTTAGTCCGAATTCGGCAGCTCTGTCTGAACATAGTTTTTAGCATTTAGTTGTATATACAGATTATATACTGGACTGCTAAAAAATAATCGAGTAAATAATGTAAGCATATTAAACATAAAACTTCCTTTTAGAAGAAAAACCTTATGGCAGTCGACAGACTATTCTCACGCGATGAAGCAACTGAGTAAATATCCTGTCGATGAGCGAGCGGTTCCTTTGAATGAAGTTTTATGATTTTATTATCATGTAATGAGTCCTTTTCTCTTTCACCAGAAATATGCAAGACAGAAGAATTAGTGTGTTTTAATTTGAAATTATAATAAAGACTTTCTTTCGTAGTATCAAGGTAAACTTCAGCTTCACAACAAGGTTCAAGAAAAATTTTTTGTTTTAAAGAAAGGTCTGCTACAGATAAACATATTACAGCGTTTAACAAATTCGCGCCCTTTAATTAAATTTCACGAAAGTAAAAACTCGCGATTTTACCCTCAAAATCTACTGATTCCTTCACTGGTGTCCCTCCGTAATTTATAGAAGATGCAACTCGTATCTACTAAACGGTTTCACTGACTTTCCAGTAGTTTTGGACAACCTCCAGATCTTGTTGTTTGCATTTCGATTATGTTGCCGGTATTGGATGGGTAATCGTAAATAGATAGCTTCACATAGTTTGATGAATGCTTTATAAAGCCGGGAATACAGATAAGGCAAATGTTTCGTGAAGTCATTCGCCGAGACAATCGAAAAGACTTTCGGCAAGGAATAGGGTGAAGATGGATTATCTCAGGCAGAAGGGTGTGAAGTTTAAGTGAGCACATATGCATATCGTGTAGGTAGGTAGCATTTTATAGCAATTTATGAGAACTATTTCAACTGTATTCCATTTGTAGCGATTTGTTATAAATATTCCAACAATATACTTTATACTCATCCGTACTCTTGAATCTT
This sequence comes from Nemotelus pantherinus, assembly GCA_963978885.1. Lineage (NCBI taxonomy): Eukaryota > Metazoa > Arthropoda > Insecta > Diptera > Stratiomyidae > Nemotelus > Nemotelus pantherinus. The sequence continues at coordinate 49,700,641 of OZ022263.1, read as the reverse complement.
CTCCATGATTTCATATACCAACCAAATCGATCCGTAAATACCATTATAGCTTGCATCAGACCTTTTTTCAAATCCCTTTGACTCGATACCTAAAACTGATAAAATTTGGATTAAACCCGAGCTATGGTGAGCGTAGAAACCCATACACACTATCGTGCTTGTCATGTCTCGGCAAGTGTGTGGATGGTAAAAAACAGGCGAGAGTCAGTCAGGAAACCCTCCCCACTCTCGTACTGGGCTAGACTTGTCATGTTTCGGCAAGAGTCTGGGCTTCGGCTTAAACTTGCGTTCAAGTAAACAACTTTGTTTACAATTAGGCAGGGATTATGAACATACAGTGACCAAGTATCTTATGAAAAATGATCAATATCTGTCAGCTTCTGAATGAAATAATGGTAAAAAGTTATGAGGAATTACAGATTTAAAGTTTAGGTATCATTTAAGTGAAAATATAACAAAAATAAAAATGCATTACGAAAAAAAAGTAATAAAAATCCAGAAAAATGCCAATTTCGCCCTCACAGCCAAAATGATGTGAAATGGTTCTTCCTAGAAAAAATTGTATCATGCTCTTAATATCTAATCAAATTGAAAAATATTACTTCTTGTATTTCGTGGCGTGTTTAATGGCAATCATGCGTTAGAACCATAGATGCTTCACGTTGAGTTAAATCCACCCTGTGAATTTCCTTTGGATTGAATGGCTGCGCTGGAAGCTATAGGAGTGAATAGAATTTTATGGTAACCATCCTCAAAACTTTTCAAATTTTCGAAACCTAAATATTTATTGTTAACTGTCATTGCAGAATCATTCCCTTTTGGAAATTTTATGACAACATCGCTCGATAAAGAAACGTCAATAAATTACGAAATTCATCATAGCTGGCAGCCCTTTCATGATTTTTCAACGAAATTCCTACAGAATTAGAAATACAGCAAGGTCCACTTGTCACATGAGTTTCGTTTTGGTTTCGTTACTGCATCGGAAGTTATAGGGGAAATACCTTTATTTTCCTGAGTAAATTTGCAATATTTCGGGGACAAAAATTGCCGTAGCTGGCAGCTCTATACTAATTTCTCAACAAAATTTCTTTGAAATCTATCTTAGAGTAAGGTTCACCTACTGCGTGAATTTCGTTAAAATCTAGTGGCTAAATCGGAAGGTATAGGCCAAAAACCAGTTTTTTTTCTCGGCGATTTTTCAAAATGGCACCACTGCCACAGTATTGCTTGAATTTGAAAATCACTTCTATCAGACTCGGTATTAGCTAATACCAATACGTCCTGTAAATTTCATATTGATCGCATTATCCGATCGTCAGTTCTCGTGAACAGAAGTTTTGAGTGCTGAAAATAGAGGTAATTTGATAATGGGCTGCAGTTCATGTTTACCGTGGAATTTTGGAAATTTTTATTTGACTTGGTGGGAAAAATTGGAATTTTGGAAATTTTTATTTGACTTGGTGGGAAATTTATCAATACTTAGAACTAATTTTCAAAAATCAAAAATTTTCAGGAGGATCGATGATTTGAAGGATTTTTTTTCAGAAACCTGCTGTAGCTACAGAGTTGCCCGCACAGTCTTGAAAGTCCATGAAAGTTAAACTTTAGTCCACATCAATACGCTCTGCTAATTTCACGATGATCCATTGTTTTTTCTAGAAGTTAAGACAAATCGAAATTTGAAAAAAAAATCCTTGCCTACTCTTAGGCATTAGCGCCTACACAAGGCTCAAAATATCCAATTGTTTATCATAAACAAGCTTAGACCGTAATAAGTTTTCATTTCCAACACTTTTTTTTAGAAAAATTTACACTGCTTGGAAATACAGGCGTACCCGAGAGTTCACAAAAACGCCCGCCGCCGCCAAAAGGTTAAAGATATCTGAATTCTAGCAAATCATAGACCTACTCATTATATACATCTATGTTTTTCGAAAATTTCAGCTTAATCAGATCGGCGTTTCCTGAGATTATCTCTCTTAATCATTTCGCTGATATACAGTCATGAACAAAAGTCTACGTACCCCCAATATCTGAGCATTTCTCTCAGTTCCTATAATCCTAATTCTAAGCATTCAAAGCAAAACATATATTCACTTAATTTTACCTTAAATATAAGTAAATATTTGAACTATTTCTACCGAAGCAATAATAAGAGGGATATAAATAAAATCTTCACATTCAAAATGAAACAAAAGTCTACATACAGCTTAACGTGTTTTTAAATAATTTTCGTTGCGCATGTTTTCAATGAATGGTTAAATTCGTATCAGATTCAAGAGCTGACCGCGCGTTGACAAGTAATTGTCAATTTGTTTAAAGTGATCATGGCTCCGATTAGGAAAGAAATCTCTGATGACGTTAGTAAATTAATTGTGAGTCTTAGAAAAGAAGGGCGATCTTATCGTGAAATTAGTGAAATAGATAAAAAAACCGCGGTCAAGTGTTCAAACTGTAATTTTAAATTACCAGAGGACAAAATCATTTGAAAACAAACCCAGGAGTGGAAGACCGCAAAAGCTGACCGACCGTGAAGAAAGAAGTGTACTCGCTGAAATACAAAATAATCTTCGTACGTCGTCAAAATTACTAGCTGAAGGCATCAAGGAGGTTAAGGGCAAACTCTTACACCCTATTACTGTGCGCAGAGTGCTCCACCGCAACGGCTTTTTTAGCATGACAAAAACCATTCATTTGTAAAACAAATGAAAGTAAACGACTCGAATATGCAAAACTCCATGAAAGCAAGCAGGATAATTTTTGGAATAGCGTCTTGTTTAGCGACGAGAGCAAGTTTAATATTTTCAGACATGACGGTAGGCAAAGATTGTGGAGAAAACGAAACGAAGGCCTCAAAAAGCAAAATTTAATTGGTACGGTAAAGCATGGGGTGGAAGTGTTCTTGTTTGGGGATGCATGTCGGCGGCGGGGGTGAGGAATTTAGTTGTAATTGACGGTATTATGGATCGTGCTGTATATTTAGACATACTTAAAGCAAATTTAAAACAATCTGCGCAAAAATTGGGACTAAGGCCGTCTAGGATTTTCCAACAAGACAATGACCCGAAACGCAGCGCAGATTGTGAAAGAGTGGTTGATTTTTAATGTCCCCAAACAACTCCATTCTCCACCCCAATCTCCGGACTTAAACCCAATCGAACATTTATGGGAACATTTGAAGCGCCAACTTCAAAACCATAATGTTTCAAACATATCCGACCTGATTTCCGTTCTTCATGAAGAATGGGACAAAGTTACAGCAGAAATTACAAAAAATCTAGTCGATTCAATGCCAAGCCAATTGAAAGCTGTAATTTCTTCCTAAGGAGACCCCACCAAATACTAGTTTTTAAGACAACTAATGTTAAATGTGACTGTACGTAGACTTTTGTTCTTTTTTATTGTATGAAATTTTGTTATTTTTGTTTTATGTTAATTTGCACTAAATGATATATATATATATATATATATATATATATATATATATATATATATATATATATATATATATATATATATATATATATATATATATATATATATATATATATATATTTTGGACGTGACATGAAATAAGTTTATTGTTTTCATTATTCCCTATAATTTATGTACTCACAATAAGTGTGATGAATGAATTTGAATCCCTGATTTATCTCTAAAATTATTACATTAAATGCTAAGGATTCAGGTCTTTAAATTGTGTCATCGCACCGTCACCGAAGATTTTTCTTCGTACGCTTTTGGTCAAGAAAATCTACAGTTTCACGAAGCAATCGTACTACGATAAAGAATAACGTTTCAAGCACCCAATAAATCCTTTCAGATCCATTAAATTCAATTCAAATTTCATTGCAAGGAAATTAGCCCGACAAATGAAACAATTTTCGTGTTTTCTATAGCATTCAACTACAATGATACCAACTGACTCTAATATTCATGTTCCATTTTGAACATTGCTGAAGAGATCCATGGTAGCAAGAATTCGAAACGTACATAAGGTATGAACATGATGTAAACATCTACACTGACAATCAATTTAAACGATTTAATACAAAATAACTTTAATTGGATTAACTTCCGGTATCTGCCAACGGTACCATCCAATACAGGCTCCGTAGTGGGAACGATTGTCTGCAATAATAATGAATTAGAATTGAAAATGTGAGCGAGTAGGAGGTGGAAGTAGCTTGGGGCTTTTGTTGCTCGCAGATAATATAAAGTGACCCAGTGGCCACACTTTATACTTTCATTAAGTTAATGTAGGCCGGGTCGATTGCAGGTGTTGAGAGAAATATAATTGGAATGCTGAATGGCAACTAGTGAAATCCACTTGGCTTGCCGGTTTGCCTGAAATGAAGTTGTTAGAGCGTATTCGTGTAGGTTTGATTAAATTAGAGACAGAAGAGTCAAGGAAGATCGACATTGCTTCTTGTAGTATTTTGTTCTGTCGTAATTAGAAGAAGCGATAAATTTAACTTGAAGATCCACGAAAAACATTGCCTTTGTTATCGACCAATTTACTTGCGCATCTGCAAGACTAGAAGAAAAACATTTAGTTCTTTCTCTTTCTTTAGTGCTCCATCAAAACAGACTCATTTAGCTAATTCCCGAAGATAAAAGGAAAGACTCTGACAAAAATAAACCGTGCATGTCGCGCAAATGCAAAAACTTGAGACGATGGCAAACTATAGCAGAGCAGTGCACACAATTACACTCAGTAAGAGTGAAGTGGAAGTAGCTCGTTTAAATCCACTTAAGGACTATGGTATTCTTTGCCATCTTAGCTTCACTTCAAATAAGATAATTGGAACTTGATGGAGAAAAAGTGTAATGTGTTTTACCGAAGAGTGAGCCCGAACACGAAAAAGTTTACGGTAAGACGAAACAAGCAAGACACTTTCATGTAATGATTGTCATTTTAACGAATGACGCACGTAATAAAATGCTTTCGAAAATGGAGTTTCTGTTTTATGCTTTAGCCTGTTTGCTGCGATTACCTTAAAAAAATGAGCCGAGAAGATGGTGGTATAAAAATGACACTATGATCAAAGGAAAAGAGCTGTTGTCGAAAATTTTTCATTTCATTTGGTCAAGATTTCACGGGATCAGCAAAATATAAACAGATATGAAAGAACAAATGTCTTACCATGCATAATAGATTAAGTGTTAAGGAATCTCTTGTGTCCATATCTAACCCGAAGTATTAAACAAAATGTTGTCTTAAAATAAACCGAGAACCCTTCAAGTCTAAAAAAAAAACTATAAAAATGTATCTTTTTATATCAAATAGCATCTATCAGAAATGAGAAGAAAATGAAAATTAGTAGAATAATAGATATTAGAAGCCCAAAACCGAAACAAATTTAGATGAAGGGCAGAAATTGTACCACGCTCCGAATGCAAAAAAAAATTCAGGTTTTTTTTTCATAAATAGTTACATACAGCCATAGTCAAAAGTATTCATACAATGAACAAATTTTACCATATTCCACTCAATAAGCATTTTGTTGCTGCTGTCGGAAATAAGTTACAAAAAACGTGTTGTTGTCGCAAGACACAAGTGCAAGAAAAATTGAAAAAGATAACGGTTCATAGGACAAAACTAGAATCAAATGAGCTGATGCTTATCAGCTGTCGAAAGTATTTACACACATTTATTAACGTCAACAGTATTTTCAGAATGCAAGTTCTCATTTACTGTTGGATTTGCTTTGGTTAAGTACAGTCGATAGCTTTTGTCGTAGTCTCAACAAATTTAGAGGTATTCAAATTTCAGAAAATTAATTAACAAAATGGTGAAAACAAAGGAATTATCAGTTGAAATTCGATCTGAGATTTTTACCAAATTTAAGAATGGTACTTCGACATCGGACTTAGCCAACTTTTACGTAAACGAAAGGGAATGCAGAAGATTATTGGGAGCCGTAATTGAAAATCCTTCAATAAGTACTGTCAAACTCACAGCAGCAGCATATATTAAATTAATTGGCAAAAAGGTTAGTGAAGCTACAATTCGCCGCAGGTTGAAAGAAGTTAATAACACAACCTATGTTGTGCGCAAAACAGTGGATACTACCCCCAACGAACCAAGTAAAACGTCTTTCATTTGCTTTGGAGTATGTTCAGAAGCCAATAGAGTTTTGGCACAATGTTCTATGGACATATGAGTCTGCATTTCAATTACAGGGTTTGTTTGGTAAACACTTCATGCATCTCCGATAACACCAAAAGAATAATGCAGTGCAGCCACTTAACAGATTTGGAGGAGACACGGTGATGTTCTAGTGATGTGTATCATACTATGGATTTGGAGATTTGACACCGATAGAGGGCAATTTAAATCAGTCAGGTTATATTGGAATTTTAAATGACCATGCGTTTCCGTGAGGAAATAGACTCTTTCCAACCGATTATTGGATTCTTAAACAAGACAATGCTCCTTGTCATAAAGGATAGGTGCCTACAAAATGCTTAAGACTTAAATCAGGTTGGGAGATCGATAGCTTAGCTCGCTAACGCGTCTGTCCGAAGCAGCGATATACTGCCCGCGGGTTCTAATCCCGCCGTGTCCATAGCTGTATTTGTTCGTCTTGTGTTGTCTTAACAGTCAGCGGCTGGGCATAATACCACCGCTCTATTAATTAAGTGCCACATTAAAGCTTTAGTAGCGACTAGGCATAACACTAACGCTTTAGAAAATAAGAAATAAATGTGGCACTTAAAAGAATAATGGAATAGTTTATATCGGCTTCTCGCACATGCGTCTCCCTACCGCCATCGCTAAGCATTCATAATACCTGGAAGTGATGGAATCATATTATCATAGAAAAAAAAAGGTTGTGCGTCCATGGCCTCCTCAGAACCCCGATCTTAATATCATTATTTGGGCCTTCATCAAACAGCAGAGGACTATTGTCGCGGTCATTTAATATTTAACATAATAAAAAAAAAAAAATCTCCATCGTTCTCTCTTTTAGAGGTAATATTCGCAATTAGATGGGCTAGCTATCAGAGTCACGAATGTAATTTAAGTTAGATTAGGTTAGTTGTTGAAACAATCACAATTCCCGAATGCAGGGTAATTAATATTAGGTGAGTGGATCATCACAAGTCATGCCGAAGGAGTATACGATGAATGACACATTAGTACAAACGAACATTTAACGGACGCACAATTCAGTCGAACATCTACACATCAAACAGCAGAACAACACGATTAAATTGTAGATATACACAACACCAAAGCCATCAATGGCAATAACTAAATCGCGAGGCTATCCAAAACGCAAGAATATCTACAAGATATCGCGATCCGAATCATTGTGCCACAAATCCATACACCTGGCAGAGCAATGTATGGGCTGAGTCGTACATACTGACGACACCAGACCTAAGCCAACAATTGACCTACATACGACTGGTACCGAGCGTATCCCCGAGTTGCTGATTCCCGAACGCAAAGCCACTGATCAAAAGGCGACTAAAGTTAATGCGAAAATATTAACAGAATCGACCCGAGACGCGAAGGATAGTCACCATGCGCGTAAGTAGAGATGGGCAAAATGTCATAGCTCATGAGTCATAGCTCTTTCTTACAGTGCAGCGCCTGAAAAAAGCACAGCATAGTCTGTGAGCGAAAGCTTTCGTTTGAATAAACTTAATGAAATGCGAAGCGAACAGTGTACTGAGAGTACGGCGCAATACTGTAAAATACTCTAAAAAAGAGCAATCAGTGATATGTCATGAGGCATTTTGCCCATCTCTACGCGTAAGTAAAACGAGATCAGGCGGACATCAGCATTCGAGGCAGGGCATTTTCACATTCGAAACTTGCGGCACGAACGAACTTTCACACGGAGTGTCGGAACGAATTAGCACTGTCACTGCCGACGGGATTCTCATCTGATAGCGGTCAGATGGAAGAAAACTGGGAGGATCGCGGATCGGTTTCCTTGTCGAAAGACAGAAATGAAATGCAGAAGTCTCTCTTACCTGGAAAATGTATCGAAAGGCTGCGAGCACCACCAGGTTGATTTGCCGACAACACAATTGATGTAATCAAATGTTGACATTTGGAAATGTCATGAAGGGGAAAACGTCAGATATACTGTCCCAAAGTGGATCGCGAGGTGAATTCGCAATCCAACATTCAGACGATGGTAAGCGATAGAGGGCGAGCGCCCGAAACGTTATTTGAAAATCCCGCTACCGCCAGGAAAATTTTCCTGTGAGCGGGATCGCAGAAAATCTGGCTTTTTGGCTGGAGCTCGGTGAGTGGATGGAGGTGTTGGATTGCTGCCGGATGTTAATCGATATTATTTCTTTATCTATTTCTTTTCGATCTCGATTATTTAATCAATATTGGCGGAACTTATGCCTGACGACGGGGGTTTTCGAGACGAGTAATCGACAGTAGGAATGATTATAACGAGTTAGTCGATTTTGGCCGAAACCGATACATTGGGAACTACGCGAGAATATCTTTTGTCTGAGGAAAAGTTCAGCGAAGCCGTGAATTGGAAGCCGGTCGAGGAGAACAGATTTCGGAGGACGGCTTGATATTTGATTCCTGTTGGCGCGAGTAACAGTCGGCGGAAAAGGGCCCCATCGAGGGAGAGCGTTCACATCGCGGCGATCCAGTATCAGCAGTTGGCGTAGAATCCAGGTTAGATACTATGTAGAATTATATGTATTATAAATTGATTTATGTCTAAATTCGAGAGCTAATAAGGTGGTTACCATTGCATGGTAAAGCGGTAAAATTAGAGTGATCATTGTGCGTAGAGTCATAATAAAGTGTGAAATCGAAATTGCGCCGGTTATAATTGCTGTGATTGATACTGGTGTGATTGATACTGGTGTTAAATACACCGTCTACCTCTTCTCGCTTCAGGGCGACGGTAGCGAGGCAGTTCTTTGTAATAGAAGCGAGTGGCGCCCACTCGCGACCTTTTTCTTCGCGAGCAAAAGCCGTCCAAAGACTGCCGCCCTTGCGTCCCAGTTAGGGAAAAGGGGTTTTTCGTGCGCGACGGATATTTAATGTAACACTATTGATAAGGATCGAAAACGCCATGGTACCATAATTAAAATAACAGAAGTTTGGTGCAAATTGACTCTTGAATTTGCCCGCAAATTGATTGAATCAACTCCAGCTAGTTTACAGGCAGCTATCGACGCCAAAGGTAGTGCGACTAAGTATTAGTTATGTTAATTAAGTAAATTTAATCAAATTTTGTGTAAATACTTTTGACGCAAATAAATTTTATGTAAATACTTTTGACAACTGATAAGCATCAGTTCATTTGATTCTATTTTTGTCCTATGAACCGGTATTTTTTTCAATTCTTCTTGCACTTGCTTCTGCATAGATCAAGCTATGCGACGACAACACTTGGTTTGGAAAAATTTGTTTGTTGTGTAAATACTTTTGACTATGGCTGTATATTGCAGAAAAAATTATGTTTCTAATGTATAAAAGTTTATTTATAAAAGTTAATATATAAAATGAAGCTAACGCCAAAATTTAATTATCATTTCATCGGCCTATTTAGAAATAGATATCACCTAACCACAAAATCAACCAGCTGCAAGCCTGAAGATTGAAGTGAACGTCTGCCTTGACGACTTTAACGCAAGAGCGACAGCCGACGCTGAAGATACATATGGAACTAAATTTTCAACGATAGCAACTAGTGTTTTATGTCTTACTTGTTTCCCGCCTCCATTACTAAATAACATTCTGACCAGAGTTTAAATCTTTTTTGCTTGTTTGTATGTTATCTGATGCGACCGAGAATGATCGCAAAATATTTGTCGAATTATTAGTTTGAGATCTGGCTTGAGTTTGCTTAAACTCGACTAGCTTCCAGCTAGTAATAAATAAATCCTCTGAGATTTTCACAAATCCTGAAAATTTTAATGGATCAATAGCTAATACAGGTATAATTGCAACGTTCGCTTAGTGCCACTCAAACATCTACATGACAATTAGAAACGGCTCTATTATTATTTTTTCATAGCATTCGACATCAGCTAAGTTCGGCATTCTTCACATAAAGCAATTATATTGTGTACTGCACTACTAACCACAACATTTTTCAATGCAAATCCAGCACATTAGTTTTTAATTAGAACGATAAGTTCTGACCACAGTACCCGAATTCAAGTTCGTCGTACTCATTCTCACAGGCAACAAAAATAAATGCTTCGAGCACACCCAATAGAATCTTTTAATAGTACCGTCGTCTGCGTGCATTTCTACAGACTAATCATCTATTTTGAATTGAGACTTACTTGTGTTCTGCATCTTTCGTCAAAATCGAAAAAATTTCAACAAGTAAGTTCTACGCTTTTTGCAGATTTTACTTGCAAGACCAATGACGAGGGGGTGTCGCCACTCGTCTAAAATATTGTATACAGCACGAAAAACAAGCACTGTATGTATATCACGAATTTCCTGCTGATTTTTTCCTCCTTGTACAGATCTAGTTTTTCCTTTTCTTTCATCTCACGCAATGCAGGAAGTATCATCACCTCACTATCGCCTGTGGTAGAGATGACAGCCAATAAGGTGGCAGCAACGTTGCCTGATCGTAAGTGTATTCTATTGCGAAAGCTCACATTTAAATCACTTTTGGTGCGAAACTATTTGAAATGTAAATATGAAAAATGTTCTTTGGAAGAACAAGTTTGCTAAGGACTTTTTGCATGATGCAGTTGATGCCAACTTTCCCATAATACTATCTGTGTCCTCTTTTGTGGCAATTTCCTGGACAGTTTTCAAGGATTTGTGGAGATTTTTGAACTCATTGAGTAGATCTTGAAATGCGGTTCTATATTCCGATTGCTGTTCTTTCTGTCAAGCTTTTGATATTTTTTTCTGCAGGTTAGATAATGCGAGAGTATGTGGACAAACATATTTCAACGTTTCTTTGTTAAAGGATGTGCCCACCAATTTTTTAACTTCATTTATTTTCATCGTAATGATTATCTAATTCACACATTTTTACTTGATGATCACTATTTAAGTAGTTTTCCCTAACTGACCCCTAACAGAAGCATGTAAGTCCACAGCTAGCAAAATATATGTCAATTTTCGATGTCAAACAATATTTTCTAAACAAGTCCTTTTCATCATCTTTGAAAAGTATAACATTTAGCGAATCTTTAGATTTCGCTGTACTTCAATAGGATGCTTATAGTTTAAATTCATACCGATAGCAAAAATAAATTTGGGCGGAATATTTACCACAATTTTTTTCTCTCGACTAGTTCCAAGTTGACAATGTCTTTGCTGCTCCCCCTTCTTGTTGCCTTGATCATTAAAGTTCTAAGACATTTTTGGCTAGTTTTTCAAATTTTCCATACAAGAGAGAAAGAGAGAAAGTTGAAACCACTTTGCTTAACGGTTTGAATAAGCGAAATTCAATCTATCTAAATCTCAATGACTTAGATTTAATTAGATTACTTTCTCTTCTTTTAATCAATATCGGTGGCTGTTTTTCATTAGTCGCTGTTTTCACGAACCAGGTTTGGCATCAAGAGAATTTCTTTTTTATCATTTTCAACGAAGTTTGCTGACTGAGTCACTAAAATCACTTATTTTTTGGGATGGCTTTTACTTGCTTGCTAAAATCAGCACAAGAAAGTTATTCTTTTGCTTGAACGACAACAGTGTCTGGGGTTAGCTTCTTTAGTTTTTCCTTATGTTTTCTAGAAGCACTCTTCGCTTTTATTTTGATCCAGCTATTGCTACCAACATGAAGTTTTAAGTCAGGGTTTGACTAGTTACCGTTACCGTTCTATGACCTGTGTTGGCTGACTGCTATGATTTTGGCATGATTTTTGCAGGAATTGACCCTTTGGTCATTCTAACTGCCGTGCTTGTCGTAAGCCATCCGTTCGTTCGTGGAAAAGTTTGTAATGCTCGAAACCTTCTTTCTTAAACTACATGGGTAATTGATCTTACGGAAGAGCAGGTCTGACAGAACAAGTAATGTGTTGATAGCACCAATACATTTTGAAGTAAGATATATTTTTATTAAATTTTCAGGCACATAAAAAATAAAATTCACAAGATAGGTTAGTTTAAAAGTGGAGTTCAAAACAAATTCAATAAGCTTTTTGCTTATTTAGCTTGTGGCAGCCTTAAAAACGACATTCTCTTCATAAAACCTTTGATATAGTTTTTTAAATGGAGAGCGCATTTGCCAGAATAGACATTTACTTGGAGAATAAACGAACGAAAAGAGACGTCTCCATTCAATGATCTGGAGAAACTATGTTCATAAACTTTTGCTTTGGATTTAACTCTAGTAAAATAATAAAACCTTAGCTGTGTACAGTGTATAACCTCTGAGCTGAATGCACAAGATATTTTTCGAATCGATTCTCTGCCTAAAAAATTTTACCCTCACCAACAAAACAAAAAAAAAACCATTTATGGACAATAACGCTAGTCACAAATCTATATTAAAGAAACGTTTTCAAAATCCATAACACATATTTCATATCCTGTTCAATTATAATTACATCGAAACTGATACTGAAATTGGATTATCTTTTTTAAGAATTTTCCACCACCAGAGCTAATTCATCGTAATTACATTAATGATTTCACTTCAAGTACAGTCACATCATTTCCATGAGGGATTCACCGAACTTTTGTCATATAGCCATGAAATTACTTAAGAACTCCTAACAAGCGGTGCCCCATTGAAAATTCTTCAAGATTTCAGATAGTTTGGCTAGAGCTGCTGACGAGTCAAGCATGAATAGTACGCGCAGACAAAATCAACAATGACTAAGCCGACGGCAAACATTAGCTCAATTCATCCTTTAAGTTTACTGTGTGTGCGTGTGTATGCGAGAAAGAATACTGAAGTGAATGACATCATTGCCGTGGCTAAAGTATGTTTGTTAATCGGTATACGATTTTTCAGAGCCATCAAGAACAAATGGAAAATTGAAAGAATGGTTTTCTTGCCGTTAAGTTTTGAACATTTTACGCGACTTAAATTTGTAAATTGTGTTGGCTACTTTCAGCTTCTTTTTAATAACTACCATGTAAAATACCACAAAGTTTCCTAAAAAGAATCGAGCTTTTACATTGTATAGATTTGTTGAAGCATATATTATATAATATCTGAAGTATTAAGCCTCAAGCCTCAAGCCATCTTAATCAAGTCTAGAATATACCAAACCCACATTGGGCGCAATTTTTTATTTACGATTAACGTAAGTGTTTTTCCTTTACATTCACTTCTAAAATGAATGTTTTTCGAAATAATTTAAATATGGTATGTTCTTCATGTCACCGCTCATCACTACCCAAAACTTAATTTCCTTCATTTATCAGACGATTTTCCAAAACTCCAGACAACAACCGAAACAATGATACAATCATACTTGGCAAATCCTAATTAGATTTAACCATAACTATACATGACACCATCGCAAACACTTCATACAAATCATGCAACAACCAGTCTCATGCACCGAGCACAATGACATGCAAAATATTTGCAACATATCCAAAACCATTTCATTATTTTCCTGAAATTCATGTATGCATAGCTCGTCGTCGAATTTGCTCGTGTTGTTGCTGTCGTCCAGTTTCCATTTAAAGTTTATCCTTCCGCTGGTGAGAATTCAAAATAGTTTGTAAATCCTTAAAACTGAAGCAATGTAAAGCTGAGATTTATTTTGTTTCTGTTGAGCAGCAAGCATGCAACGTGCAACACAATATGTTTAATTTCATGAAATGCCGACCGACAATTTCATTATGTTTCCCTATTAGAAATATGAAAATAATCAGAGGATGATGAAACTACGCTGGAACTATGGTTACGCTTGTTTGGATAAGTCTGGCAGAAACATGTGCTCGAATAATTGAAACAAATGTATTGGATATGGAACTCAAGGAAGAAGATTCTGTTTGTGACATTGGTAAAGTTTCTTTGCAATGACATGTGTTCGCAAAAGAATTTCAGCACTTGCTACAAGTTTTTTATAGTTTTACTGAAGTTTGTATTCCACACTCTTTGCTTCTTTAGTTTGAAGAAAGTAAGCTATAACTTTATTTGGCTTTTTCTGCTTTTTACTTTTTTTTATTTGTTAGAGAACATATTGGTTGAAAACTTTTTAGTACCAGAGATTTTACAAAACACGTCTGATTTATCTAACATACCTAACCTAATACAAACTCCAAATAATATTCCTATAAGTTCTCTACAGCTCGTAAAACAAGAGCTTGATGTTACCACTTAGGTATACCCCGCTTTAATCTTCCAAAGCCTTGTCAAAAGGATAATTCCCTATTATTAATTTCAAACTAAAAAGTGAATTGTGCGAAAATTCAGTAAGCGAAAAATGTATAGAACAAGAAAAACAGCCACAAATCAAATATTCTTTGCCTAAATTTAGTATAAAACACATTTTCGGAATAACAAAACACTGCATTATTCACACAGCTCACAAAACTTCTATTTTCAACAACAAAAGTAACGTTAATTCAATATTTATGATTTCTTTGCTAGCAAGAATTTTTTTCTTACCACAGCCAACAGTCAAAATATTTCGCAAAGATACAAACTCACCCAACGCCAGCCTGTACCAACGAAACAGACCATCGTCGCCTAAATAAGAAAAAACCGGGTGCCACCTATTCAAATAAAGCCGCCAAACTGTCGTTTCCTAAATGGATTCCGAATGGGATTATCTTTCGCGGAGACCAATTGTGACAGTAACGCGTTTCGTACTGAATTCTGGTCACAGACATTATGCGAATATTAAGATTTCTTCTAATATAAAGACGTGCAATACCATCACTTCAATCGACTGTACACCCTCGTTTCGAATTCATCTGATTCATAAGATACGTGGTGGAAATTTTTCCAACCTCCCCATTTCTAGTGCATAATTTATTTATGAACATCTTTCACCACTACGCACGATTATCTCTCTGGCTGTCTATTCATTTATACAATATCTAGCTTCTCTGGTCACGAACAACCAGCAAGTGGTAAATGGTTTATCGAAGAGTTTTTTTATTTTGTTGAATATTGTGAAACGAACTCGTCATGACTTACCCTAGTCATACCGCAACGAAGTTGGAAAGTGAAAAATCTTAAAGATATTTTCTAGTATTTATATTCTGTTGCCGCACCAACTTGGTCCTGGCTGGCTAGTGACTTCATTGCAAATAAAGCCACTTTACACGATTGGGGCGTAGGTTGCGTCTCAGACACTTTATACCTGTTTTATTTTTACTATTTTCATTGAAATGTAATAAAATTACGTTTTGTTTTCATGTCGGTCTCGTCGGGCGCACACCCTAGTAGCTTGGCTCGTTTCAGTCAATGTCGGTAACAGTTCAAAGTTCGCGCCCCATTAGTGCTCGGTCTGTTTCGTGTTTGGTTTATTCTTTGGTTTTCTTCAATTGATTGCTTTTCGCTTGTTTCTAGTGCTTTTGTTGGTTTGTTTATATACGAAATATTATTGCTTGCGAACACACGGTGGTATTGTTGTTGATAATGCAGTTAGTTTTATTAGTGGGATAAACAGGGAAGTAAGAAAGGAAAGTGGTTGTGAAAAAGAAAAATAATTTTTCCTCTTGACTCTGAGCATCTGAGTGAATTTCGATTGCGAACCGTAAAACATGCAGATATGTTGTTTCATCAATGACATAGTATAGTAACAGTATCAAATTTGGTGTTATTTAATTCAATAGTCCATGATAGTATAACATTAAATGCATTTGAGCCAATTTTTACTTATTTAATGCAAATTTAAGGCTTATTAAGCAAGGATTAATACTGAAAAAGGTGATTAAATCATATCTTTTTCTGGCTCTTCTCTTAATGATGTTGATAATTTTAAAGATCTTAGCGTAATATGTGATCCAAAGCCTAAATTCAATGAGCATATTTTACACATCACTGCCAAGACCTGTGCGTTAACTGGTTTTATAGTTAGATTTTCCGAAACCTTCATTAACATTTCCGCATGTTTACACTTCTTTCTCTCCTTTCTTCGCGGTGTCCTTGAATATTGCTGACAAGTTTTTTGCCCTCATTAAGTCTATTCAAGGAATGCTTTGAAGTCTGTCCAACTCAGATTTACTTGTACATTGTTTCTTTTTTTAAATTAGAGCTTCCGTCCCATCCTTACAATGATCGTATTTTATTCCTACATTTTTCTTCACTCAAAAAACTGTTTTGAGATAAGTGCCTCCTCTTTAAGTTATTTTTTATTAACTCCTCTTTAAGTTATTTTAATGTAACTTCATGACATAAAAAAAAATACGCTTCACTTCAAATTGATCATACCCACAGTGTTTGAGTGGACTTACTCCTTAACGAATAATTCTGCGTAATTTCATTCCATTCTCAATTAACTATTAAACTGAAGAGATTGACTCAGTACATTTGTCAATAATAAGTTACTCATCTTGTTGATTAAAAAAATTGTTGTTTTTTTCGGGGCTATGAACGAGATTTCTAAGCATAGTTTCGTATTTGATTTTAGGAGTGATGACGTGAAAATGTCAATTGTTTTTCGGCCCTCCGATATTATTCAGTTAAAAGATTTACTTTTATCATGGAATCTAGACAACTTTGAATAAATTTATCAGCAGTATTTATCTGAGTTTTGTTTATTACAAATGTATTAGCTAAGTTTACGCGTGCCTGGACAGTGACTCATATGAAAGGGAAAACATACATCATAAAGAGCGTCAAGCGAATGAGCGAGAAACGTGTAGAATCCAGAAAATTTCACTTGAAATTTCGGGATAAAATATTTCGACGCGTAGTGTACGCGCTTGCTACTTTTGCCGTCTCAAGCGCAAAAGTATGAACGAGCTACATTTCAAATAAACAATTAATTTAGCCTTTTATGAGCCTATAAGCAAATGCTGTAAGATATTCAACGACATATGCAAATCCTTTTCCTCAGCAGTTTTCAGATAATCCTTGCAATCTTCCTTTTGTCAAAAACTTTTAGAACACTGATTAGTTAGTTTCTTTGTTTTTATGTGGCCGTGAGTACTTCGAAATGGTTACAGATTTCTAAGGAGAAGCTCTGAGCTTTAGATTAGTCGGTAGGTGACCCTATTTTCCAAGAGGATTCTACTTTGAGATTCGATTGTTGACGCTGTGGGCCATCAGAAGGAGTGGAAAGTGTGTTTGGTTTGGTTTGGTTTTCTTCCAACTACCTTAGTCAAATGCTTATCATCATTTGGCCATCTCGTCAGAGTAAGAGCGAAAGGAATGGTTCTTATTATTCGTATTTCTAGCAATTTTCACCCTGCATCCAAAGCTTACGGCTCTTTCGACCCGGGGGCGACTGCAATTCAAAGAGATAGTGTTGTCTTATCTGTTGATTTTTCTATCAATCAATCTATTCCACTACTGTAGTGGCTTCCTGGTTCGCAATGGAATATACGTCTGGCTATTTACTGAAGTAATCTATCAACTTCAGGGTATACCAACCTCTCCACTCAGAATCCGGAAAAGGTCCTGCATTGTCCGCGACTACTCTCTCGAACGGTGCTCTCACATAATAGATTCGCACCTTTCCCCTTGCTCTTCGCTGTAGACTTTTGACGGAAACGTACATACATGGTTGACTTTATGATGACAACCTAAATTCTTTGTTCAACAGCCTCCACTCTCTTAAACAAATACGCTTTGGAGTATGCCATGATACTTTCGACTGTAGCTTTTCTGTAGCTTTTCCTAAAGAAAAGAAAAAATTATTTCTGTTCATAACAATGTTAAAAGTAATGTCAAAAGTATTTTTGGTTCAAACTCTCTCCATCTAGATTTGAGACAGCTTTTCGAGATAGCTCACAAGAAGATATATTCCAAATATTTTGGCTATAGTAAATTGGTGCCTTGTCAATAGTTTAGGTCAAGGCGCCATTAATTACTGTCTCGCTCAAATTTTGTTTCGCCTGATTGAGTAAATATTTTGGTATTGATAGGAGCGTTAGATTCACTTTATAAAAATTAAAGAGCTAAGAAAAAATCAACTTTCACTATGGCAAATGAAACACCAAAGCAAAAACCAATTTCTACCTGTCTTTTATCTGCCTAATCCTGATATATACTTTCTCACCCTGGATAAAACTAGGGTCCTACGGAGAGTTTCAACCAGCCATTTTCATTTAACTGCCAGAATATAAAAGTAAAGAAAAGTGCAGAGCTCTCCCTTGTATCAAAAGTCAGAGTTGAAGTAATCTACCAACTTATAGGATTGACGATGCAAATAAACATAAAAACGGAAGGCCATGAGAACATGAGATATGGTTTTGAGGTGAAATCTGGCTTTCTCGTGCTTTGTTTGTTTTGTGCAACAACTGACTGGGAGTAAACTTTCATGCCTTTTTTTCTTCTACCTCTGGTTATTTTTCCGATTTCTGATTGTGTAGGAGATACACTTAGAAGATACACTTATACAAACAGACAGAGAAAAATTCACGATAATTTTGCCTATTAATAAACACAGCATTTTGTCTAGAAAAAGCTTCCTGGACAAAAGCCATTATCGAATTTTCTAGAATTCTTTACCTAATCCAGTTGAGGGACCTCTCACTGTAGCAACTCAAAGAACCGTTTTCACTCATTTCCACCGAGGATTAGATAGTTAGGTTATTGTTAATTGTGATTTTCTTCTTTGCGGGATATAATTTTATGTCAGTGAGGTCACAGGTTTTGAAAACTTTACTGATGAGCTTAAAAGTTAGATATGTCCTTTTTATTATTTTATTATGTATTTGAATGCAAATGCTACATCATAATTTTTTTTAAATAACTGATCTAATATTTACCGTTTCTTACCGATCTTCAAAATTCACAACACCGGAAAAAAAAATTGGCCTTGTGTGTCCCCGGTCTGCATTGTATTTAGATAAAAGTACAACGATTAACTTTCAAACCATGATGATCTTTAAACTGCAAACTATCGCCCAACAATTTTTTTAAATTATATTAGCCCCATCTCAAAAGTAGAGTTTTTTGAAGAATGGCATAAAGACGCCAAACTAAACTGTCAATGCTCAAGATATGAGCTTTTACGTATCACCGAAGATTCTTAAATTTAGTAAGAAAGCAGCCGGTATTCTTCGAAACTAGCTGAAAAATGACCAAGTTCCGGTGATCAAGTTCCGAAAGAATTGATAGTTCACTGAAGCAAGAATTTATAGTTTACGGACAGTGAACTTAAATAGCACTGCAACATGCGCAGTTGTTTCTTACTGAGTCAACGGCAAAAAATCAGGTGTTTCAAACTCTCTGAACGACACTCAAAAGCGAACTGGATTTTCGAGTGAATTCTTGCGAAAAAGTTTAGTAGTATGCCAGAAATTATGTTTCCTTTTTCAAAAGGAATATTACAGTAATTTTAACTTCCTATAAAAATTTAGGTAATATCTATTTTCGCAATACAAAATATAAAAATCTACCGATATCGTTCGACCAAAATGTGTATCTGTGTGTATGAAAAAATAATTTGAATACTTTTTATTATTTTTAAAAGTAATATTAGCTTAGTAATTTTTGTTTTTGTTTCATTCTTAAAATAAAAACAAATATTACTAAGTTCCATTTTAAATACAATCAACCTTAAAGGATTTTCGTGTCTAGAAACTATGTAAAACTGGAATTAAATTGCCTCAAGAAAATACTTCATCCATAGCTTCCCGTTTTCTAAAATGTTCAAGGCAAACAATACCAGCTCTCTTGAAGAAAACTTCAAAATCTTGAAACAGTCATTTACTTACTCCCAAGATCCCACTAATCTGCCTCCGAATAACGAATTTTATGTCATCTTTTAGTCATCACATAACAGCCGACCGACTCTCTCTCTCTCAATAGACTTGCGATGTTTACTCAGCAATTATCTTATTTAGTACTTCCTTCGTCTTCTCTATTGATTATTATTTTAAGTTTTACCTGACCGAGCTCACAAGAGCTCGAGGCGTTTGTAGAGCATTGCCAACACCACCTATAAAACCCAAGACATCGAGTGTCAGTTCCCCCAGCCCTCTAATTAGTACGCTTATCTGAACATTGCTACCACCGTTAACTTTCGTTACGTTTCGTTACGTTACCTACAATCCACGGCAACCAGTCTAAAGACTGTGCTTGTATTTTCATAATTTAATGATGTCTATAGCGGCAAATAAACAGTTATGGTCTGCCATTGAGGCCAGGAGTCGCCACCTTTGTGAAATGAATAGAAGGCACCTGGTAGGTAAGAGTCAGGCTACCGTGCGTCGAGAAAATTGAGGGGTGTCTTCGTTTTCTGTTTTGGAGCTGTTATCGTCATTTGTTTGTTGTTGTTCCTAGACCCATGAAGAATTGTTATTATTGCTTTTAGCGTCATTGGTACTTATTTAAATTTCAGGTGAATTTTAACGAGATATTCCGAGCAACAGCAATGGCAATTCGAAAGTTTTCAGTGAGTGAATGGCCAAAACTCCGTGAATTGTTAGACTCAATGATATCCTGCAGAACGGTTTTGAGGAAACTGTCCTTGTTTGAAATTAGCTAGATTCTTTAAATCGGTTTGAAATTTTTCCGGATGAGAATTAACAAAGACCATGGGATGTTGTTTTTAAACTGATTAAAATTTACTAAAACAGCTAATAGATATAAAGCTTTTTTCAAATTTTGACTTTAAATAGATAGAAAAATATTAATTTGTTCATAATTATGTTCATAAAGTTCGTTGTAGTTTTAATACTTTCTGATAAAAAAAATAATATATTGATAACTACTGTTACCGTTACTATCACCAAACGCGCACTAAAATCCTTTATCCCTGACTGGGATGGAAAGGCGGCAGTTTTCGGGCGGCTTTTGCTCGCGAGAAAAGGTCGTGGGTGGGCGCCACTCGCTTCTAAACCGAATCACTGCCACGCTACCGTCGCCCCGAAGCGAGAAGAGGATGACAGACCCTTACGGGCAACCCCGTAGACAATTATAACCCGGCTCAATTTATGATTACACACTTTATTGCACTTATGGAATAATGCTAAGGTTAATTTCTATTACGTTACCATTCAATAGTAATTTTTCAAAATTTCTTCTCGCTTTTAGAATTGCACAAAAATTGATTCACAATAGTTTCTTACTTGCTTACTAGCCTGCTGACTCTGGATCTAACTATTCTGGATTGCCGAGACGTGTTCTCTCCCTCGATGGGGCCCTTTCCGCAGATCGATGCTCGTAAAAGGCAAAAGGTGCGATCTTGTAAACGTACTTCGCGACTCGTCCTCCTCGTTCAACTTGCACTTCGCCAATCCGCTGTATCATCCACGAAACCAGGGACCTTTATTCGTAAATTTCCCTGTACCTCAATCGCGAAAAGTAGGAAAAACTATGATTCTTTTTTTACTGCTGCCGCTTTCCAATTCCGGGGATTTCCGTCGGCGGTAACATGTTCTCCAGTCCAATCCCAAGGTATCAAAACGAGAACAAAAGAAAGAAATATATTAGTTTTCTACCAGCACCTACAGCCTAGGACCTCCGTCCACTCACCAAACTCACTCCAAAAAGAAGCTTTTTCCGTCGATCCCGCTCACAGGAAAATTTTCCTTAGCGGCAGCGGGATTTTCTACATTCCGTTTGGTGCACTCAATCGATTCCGATTTCACTCATCTGAGTTTTGGGTTTCTTAGGCACTCCGCACACGGGTCGTTAGCCATGCGATACGTGAGGGATGCGTTTGACACTTGTCAAGCTCGCGAGAAAACGAGTGTCGTCATCCTCGTATCATGTCCGCACACGGATCGTCAAGAAAACGTCAGTATGCGTCGTAAAATCATACAATTCGGGGCATTTTCCCACCTCCCCACGAATTGTACGTTGCCGTCATCCATCGCGCTTGCAAAAACGACTACTCATTCGACTTGAGGCCTGCAATGCAAAACGCTTGAGACGCACTCAACGTGAACCGACTACGCTTCTCACTCTTCACGATAGGCTAACGCTCGTTAGCGGTCACCCATTGATTTACATAGGTTGTGACGACCAAGCGTAGAAGTATCGCATCTACGACGATAGCTCAACGACCCGTGTGCGGATTGCCTTAGGGTACGGACAAGACGGAGCGACGAGAGCGTCACGAGCGTCGAGCCAAGCAACGCACCGAAATCGGTCCTATGCTTTCAAATGGAAGTGGCCATGTCGAGGCAGCGACCAAAGAGTGAAAATTTGATAGTAACGGCGACATCGATTCGAACCTATTTCGTTGCTCGACTGCTCGCAGCGTTAATGTATGTTGTTGTTGCAAAATGTGTTTTGATAGCATACAGTAAGTAGACGAATTGCGTTAATGGGTTTTTCGTGGGTAATTCGAAATTTTGGGTACATTTTTTATGATTGAAAGGTGCGGAATTGCACACAGTCAATTAGATTTCTACCAGTGATCAGGAAAATCTATTGACTTACATATATCAGCTGTCTATTGATTTCAATTTGGTGTATTGTGGTGAGAAAACCTCTTCATCCGACACTGAAGAACTCATTATTTCGACTGCCACTGTAAAATTTCGTTTACAATTTTGCGTCTCGTCGCGTCTACATGAACACAATTCAATGAGCTGTTCGATGCTTGACTCGACGCTATGCTCGACTCGACGCTCTCGTCGCTCCGTCTTGTCAGTACCCTTATTCACCTCACGATCCAATTTGAAACAGTCTGATTTGGGACATCTCATCTGTCATTTTTCTCTTCGTGACGTTTCTAAATGTGAACATTCAATTGATCATTCTATCATACTGTGATGTCGACATATCAATTCGGTGGTGCTCCCGGGTTTTTGGCTTCAAATTTCAGGTAAGTGATGGCTATGAATTATTCAGAGAGTAAATAGATCCGCAATCTTCACGGTTTTCCATCATCTGATCGCTATCAGATGATAAATCATTCCGACAGTGAATTCACTCCACCGTGTTTTCGTGTGAAAGTTCATGCGTGTCGCAGGTTTTGGCTGGTAAATGTTTCCTTACCCGGGTGTTGATTATCCTCCGCATCTCGGGTCGATTCTATTAACATCTCTTCACTGTCTTTAGTCGCTTTTCGATCAGTGGCTTTGAGTTCGGCAATCAGCAGTTCCGGCATCCACTCGGTATCAATCGTATGTTGGTCAATTGTTGGCCTAGGTCTTGTTTGTTAATTTGTGCCAAAACAATTCGATTCGTGATATCTTATAGATATTGCTGTGTTTTGACAGTATTGCGATCGGTTGTTGATGCTATGGTGTTGTTGATGCGTACAATTTGTTTGTAGTGATTTGGTATTCATTGTTTCCATGTTCGTCTGACTCGAAGCATTCAATATGTGTTCGTTTGAGTTTATGTGTCGTTCAGCGTTTACTCCATCGTGATGACTCGTGTTGTCTTGTAGTAGATTCTCTGTCTCTTCGGTAAAAACTAACATCTAACTTAACCATCTAACATCTAAAACTAACATCTAACTCAATCTTAACTAAAACTAACTCGTAAATTGTGATTGCTGCCCATTGTTGCTCTAAAAGAGAGAACGATGGAGATTTTTTTTTATATTATGTTAAAGATTTAATGATAAACATATTTAATGATAAAAGATAATAATAAGATAAAAGATTTAATGATAAACAAAAACGATAAACAAAAAAAAATAAAACCATAACACTACTCCAAACTCTATTTAGCTCATATATTCGTTAGAACTGTTCAGCAAGCAGCAAGATTCCGTAAGAAATGCTTTCATTCTCACATACAATAATATCCAACAACCAATTACAAATTCCTACAATTTCTCACAACATCTTACTTCTCCTCATTTTTCATCTGAATCAAAACTGCATTCGCGATTATTTCTTAGTACACCCACCATTTGTCATACAGCATTTGCTGATAGACCCCATCTGCAATCTCAAATCCCCTCAATATCTTAGAGTAAATCCGAGAAGCATTAGCTGGTGATTTATTAAATCTAAAGCTAATATTTTCACAAACACCGCCACCAACCAGAACCTTATCGACGCTCCTACCAACACAGAAAACGTTGTCCGGAAACGGATTCCAATCAATGATATCGATATAAATTTCTTTTAACTTACATCTCAATTTCGTATTTATCTCTATCATGCGTTCACTGGACCGTTACGTTGGCCAAGACACAGTGGCTGGCATCTCGTCGTCCTTTCGCTCTTCATAAAACTCAACGGAACTGCATTGGTCTGCTGTGGATAGATGTGGAAGTGCATTTCGATAAAAACCGATTTGAGCAAAAGTAAAATGTTTTATCGGGAGATTTTTCAAATTAAAAAGTATGAACGAAAAACGGGAGAGAAAGATACACACGAAAACAATTGTACGATAAGTGAAAACAGCTTGCACAGGTTACTCGTTAATAACTATATGAGATGGATTTCAAGCAATAGCTGTTAATGGCAGCAGAAGAAACGAAGCAGCTGCCGAAGGAAAAAGAAGCTTAGATGGTCGGAAGCGTATCGGAAAAGATGGCGATAAAGAGTGAAATCGAGTTATCCAATCACGTTGTGCAATAAAAATTCATATTGCCACATTTTATTTTTTTGCTCTGATCTTTGGCGAAGAATTGTGTTCGACAATAAGGTGACCGTGCAAGATTGCGATTTAGTTTCGATTGCATCGTTCTCCAGCCAGACTGATACATTTTTATTAGCAGCTAGTTCCGATGATGTCATATTGGATTTTCGATTTTGATTTACGACGACATACGGTATGTGAGATCAGGCGGTGTTTGAATTTTATTGGTTGTCAATGAAAATCCCATTTTATTGCAGGAAAGTTGATGGTAACGGTTGTTCAAACGTATGACGCTTCTTTGCTCTTTACACCTACATCTAAGTAGCTGTAAGCTATAGGAGTTTCTGTGATGGGAAAAGCCGTGGCACTTAGATAAAATGAGCTGATGGGATTCTATAAGATGATATTCAGGCCCGGCGGATGCTTTGGGCGGTGTGGGTAGTACTACCCACCTGGGAAATCAAACGGTGGGTAATTACCCACCCTAAAATTTCGATTGTATATGTCACATTAATGTAATGAAAACTTTGAAATTTATTTCTCTATTTGTGGTAAAGAAGAATAAACAAAACCTGAAACAAAGACAGAATTTACGAATGTTAAAAACATTTGCCACGCAAAACTACCACATTCCGTTAAAACATGCTATTTCTGGTGGTTTGTAGGGTACTCTAAAAGTCGTAAGTGCAAATATATTGGCATTTAAAGGCGCAAATTGTAACCAGTACTACAGTCAAACGCACTTTCGATTGATTTTACATATTGCAATGTTTTACGATCAAATGGATGGTCTGAAGCTGATAGCCCCAAGCTTAATTCGTCTTTTTACAATCTTCAGATCCTCAGATTGCACAGAATACGTCTTTTTACAATCTTCAGATCCGCAGAAACTAAACAATATACCACTACATCACGAACTCATCATCCAATTCCGATTTGATGCAGACGAGCATCTTTTGGATGGTACGTACCCTTCCTCAACACCCTATCTCTGTCACCATAGAGCATAGACAGACAAAATGCTAAAACCAATGTTAAGAGATACGACATACAGAAGCAAGACAAAAAATTCGAACTGAAACCGATGATGCATAAAAAGGTGGGCTACTTGGTTTTATGAGCTAGGGTCTTCATTTGATGACCTAAAGCCTCAATTATGAAAACAGCGACGATGAACGAGCACAACAGTTGATCAAAACTGGGCAGCATTGAGTAAATGGAGCTTCTTTTCTTTGTATATTAATTCCATGGTTAAAACTACTCAGGAAATCTACCCTGCTGCGTAGGGTATTTTTTAAGCGATACGTATTGCACCTAGCCACATACCCTATATTTTTTGGTAGCCGATGCACAGCTTAGTGAATTCGAATAGTGCGAAATCACTTCTTTTAGCGTGTAGAGCTGGCTTTTGGTTTGTGTGACCGGCTTTGAGGCCCTTCAGCTCAATGGGCCTTTTCACACTTGTATTCTTGATGCACTCCTCAAACCGGTTTACCGAGCAAGAGACGGAAGAATCAAGGGGAATTATCTACAAAAAGTAGAGAATTCCCCTTGATTCTTCCGTCTCTTGCCCAGTAAACCGGTTTGAGGAGTGCATCAAGAATACAAGTGTGAAAAGGCCCAATTGTACGCATCTAAAAATTATATATATGCAGCAACAAGAAGAAAATAGCGAAAGAATTAGGACAGAGAGTAGAAAAACGAGAGGGGAGGCCTCTTTCGGAATTTCCGCAGCGATATTCCGTGAACGAATACGCTATGGTGCACAGCATGTCTCCGTTCTCGAAGTTTTATTTCTAGCTCCATCGCTATAAAAACAAAATTCCAGCGAAATCGTAAGCCGTACTACGCACATGCGAAAGGGTCAAGGAAAGAGATTCAAGCAGGAAGTATGGTATAGATTCAGCGCTCACACTTTGAATCATCACGCAAAGTTTTTAGTGTGCACATTTCCACTTCTTATTTCAAAGTGAAAGCTCTGTCGTGTGATTTCAGGTAACGGTAGTTACGTTAAAAACAAAATGGACAGGTTCGTCAAAAAGGTTGAAAAGTATTAATGAAGGACTCATGGACAATACTTCCGAAGTCACAAAACAGCCAAACGATTCTACTGTTTCCTCGACATCATCAAGCAGTCCCAGTGACAGTTGTCGGCATGAACTTAAAACTCGTACAAGTAGCAGTAAGTGCATTGTTTAAAATTTGGCTTATTCGGCTTCTACTTTCCTCTATATAAACTCTTCTTTGCGATTGACCAATGAAGTGGATATTTCCAATCGAAACGTTACCAACAGCTGGTATTAATATAAGAATACATATAAAAAAATTTCTTATGGCTTTTCAGATTCCAATGTTTCAACATCGCTTATACTCAAAGCATATCAGAGATGCAAATTCTAATTCCCGTTCCTCGATAAAAATGAGGCTGGTTTTTTGATTTGCAAAGATTGCACAGACGCGAAATAATATTTTCTTTTGCTGCTTGTTATTTACCATCAAAGGAAACATGGGTGTACAGAGGCTTCAGCTATTGGAAGCACAGGGTGGAATGGATCAAAGCACATTCGAAAAGTTCTTTGCATTTCGAAAGTGTGGAGGCTTTAAAAAATCATGACTCACTTGATGATGATTTTACAATGTATCCACACCAGCTTATCTATAGTAATCGACAGTTATTTACTACCCACGCCAGAAAAATGTGTTTCGCCGCCCCTGATTATATTCGACGAGTGGACAGTTTGGCTGTTGGAAGACTTCTCCTTTTCGCCAGTAATTTGCGTCTACGAGTATTCTTCGGATTCAGTAGAATGTGATTTTCAAACATAAAGAATTGTGCCGTTTGTGTCGAGAAATATATATACCATCAAGTGCCAGGATATACAACAGAAAAGTAAGTGCTAAATTGTGAATTTTGTTTCGAAGGGATCAATCAGTTGACTGATGTCTCTTCTTCTTTATTTCATTGAATCAATTTTAGATCAATCTTTCAAGTTCTACTGGGATAGATTTTTCAGTAGTATGTTATGATCAATACTGTCAAATGCTTGAGGTTCATGAGAATCTGGTAAGCTTCAAAGATTCAGAAGGGCAAACCTGAGAAAATATTAAAAGTAACACAAAAAATTTCAGAATCAAGAAAGTCCTGAGCGTAATTTTCAGCGTGCTTACCTTACAAGCTAGAGTTGGGAAAACTGTATAAAAATGGACAAGCTCACAATCCGTTATCCGACG
This sequence comes from Nemotelus pantherinus, assembly GCA_963978885.1. Taxonomy (NCBI): domain Eukaryota; kingdom Metazoa; phylum Arthropoda; class Insecta; order Diptera; family Stratiomyidae; genus Nemotelus; species Nemotelus pantherinus. The sequence continues at coordinate 49,672,844 of OZ022263.1, read as the reverse complement.
ATGAATAACCAATTGCAGACAGGCCATAATTAATCTGTTATTAAAATCAATTGGGCAATGAAGTGATGGGTTGAATTGAATCACAAATGCTTTGAGGAATAGAAGCAGAAGTTTCCTCCAGAAAAACAGTGTCAGGAAATCGATTACTATTTTGAAGAGAACGGACATACAACCAGAGAGGCTTCGAGTTATTTGAAGAAAGACACACTTCAATAAGGGTGAAGTACCCATGTTTCGCTTCTTCAATAGTTCTTTTAGCCACTGCTCGCAAAGACTTATAACGCTAAAAAGACTCAACGGGAGAACTATGAACAAATTCATTTCGGGCCTTATCTTTTTCGCGCAAAGGTTTGGAGACTACCACAGAAAACCAAGGAGGACAATCACCACGGCAAGAACGAGACACAGGAGTAAATCTAGATACAGGGAAATCAAGTAGAGAGTAAAAAGAAGTGAGAGCTTCATTGATTTCAAGGCCGCGAAAGAAAGAAAACCAATCGATACTGAAGAGTTTAGCAGCAATTAGTTCATAGTCTGCTTTAAAAAAGTTGAAAAACGGCATAGCTATGCTCTGTGGGCGTGGTCTATTCAATAAACAAAAATAGATGGAAAGAGGAGGAAGATAAGGGTCAGGATCAACGTAGGAGAAAATGATGCTGCAGAAATAGATAGATTGAAAGAAAGAGAATTACAAATAAAAAAAATAATGTTCAACAAACGATTGCTATTATTAGAAATGTAATTAACCTGGAAAAAGGAACAAAAAGAAAGAAAGAATGAGGGAGAAATGGAAAGTGCATTTGTAGACAAAATGGCTAAAGACTAGATATCACACTGAATAGAAGGTAAGTTGAAATTGCAACCCACAACAATAGAAGAATGGATTTAGTTAGACAGTATAAAATCAGACAGGTCTCTGAAAAAACATTCATACGTTGAGAAGGATGCACTACAAGATATATATCCAGATAAATGTAATAAACAGACGTTGTGGGACAGGGAAATACGGACAACAAAGCACTCAACAGAATGGGACACCACGAAGCTTGCACAAAGTGTGCTTGATAGAGATTTACGAATGGCAATTAAGACTCCACCACTGTTTACTTTGTTCGAGAAATCACGATTGCGATCATATCTGAAAACATTATGCAGGGGAAAGAACTTATCGCTAAAACTATCAGCAGAGAGCCAAGTTTCTCTCAAACAGACAAAATTATTGAAAGCAATTACAGAAGACAGCCTGATTTGCACCAATTTGGTTCCCAGTCCACAAACATTCTGATAATAGAGGCAAAACTATGACTTTTAGGCAGATAGACGGAAGGACTAGATATCACACTGGACATTGGCCTAAATTTTGCAAAAATTTTTACGCTTTCGAGTTTCTATTTTTTAATCGAAACACTAGTACGCCAGAAACCACGGCGCCCGATCACGCTAGGTTCAGTCGGAAGCGTCAGTAAGAAAGAGCCCAAAATACGGCTGCCGTCCGAAACCTTTGCTAGCTTCTAACAGGAAACATTGACAGGTCTTCTAAACTTCCGATATATATAACGCTTGAAGTCTTCCTTGGACGTATGAGCAGAAACACAAAAAAGAAAAAAATGAAGAGGAGGAGATTGCATTGTATACTCATCAGATGTCAACATTACAGGCAATAAGTTGGTATATATATATACCGAAAATATTATTATACCCCAGTCTTAGAAGTTGAAAAGTTTCAATTTTTGGGGGGGCTACCTCCTGCACTTCGAAATTAGGCTTGGGATAAATAAATATATTACAACAAAGATAACAGACTTATTTATTCTTCCTCATCGACGCCTTTACTAATAGCCTCGCAGAGTGAGTTAAAACCATAGATATAGAGAGGAATGGATACGAAATGGGCCGAGAGAAATGGAGCAATTTTCGACCTCTGGTGTAGTTGTGTGAGCGAGAGGTCGCAATGTGTTTGTTAGACGAGGGCGGCGTGAAATATTGTAAAATTAAAGGGCAACTTTTTTGGTGCAAATAAAAATTTGTTAATATTGATGTAATGTGATTCACGTCAATAGCGAATCAATGAGTTTCGATTTGCATTAAAACTGTGCGTAGTATTTTAATTGGTTGTGCGGCAGCTGAACAGGTTTTTTTTTATGAAAATGATTAGCTCTGAGCAGAGCTGAAGTCTGTTCGCGTACTTTCAGTCACATAATTTTTGTGAATCATGTGGTGGGGGATATTCAGGAAAAGTACGAAAACGCTCTGATTGCATTTCCGGAAAAGATTCAGTTGTCGGTTTTTGTGAGAACAATAGTAATTATAAAGTCATTCTAAGTGGTGATAAATTATCGCCAGAAAAATATTCGATCTTCAAAACAACATTACGCAAAAATATGTTGCTTGCCGCGCACATTTGGAAATTTTTACTCGCGACACGCGTTTCACTTTTTTCACTGTTTTTCAATAGCTCAGACTCTACTGAAATTTACTGAAAGAGGCGAAATTTTCAGCATTGAGTAAAACGAAGTACATAAACGGCTTCATTGCAATTAATTGTAGCACGCGAACAGACCTAATTGTTGCCGTGTTGCCACATAACGCAGATCACTAAGCATAATTCCGTGAAAAAAAACTTCACTTGGATTTATTTGGTAGAGAAATTCAATTTCAGCGGCACTGAGTCACTTTATTAGGCTCAAAAACTATTCGAATAAAACAATCTGAAATAAATGTTTTAATCTAACGAGTATTAAAAAAGTTTCAAATTATATATACCCTCAAGACATTTACGCGCAAATAATGTTAGAAAATTCTCGGCATCCACAAAAAACAAACAATTTATAGAGGTTATTGATTTGTGATCTGGTTCCCTTCTAGTCTATAAATCAGCATAGACAACGTATATTGTATCTAAAGCTAAAGCCGATAATATTTTATTGTATTATTTAAAATGGTACTATTTTGTAATTTTGAAGGTACATTTTTATCCTTTCAAATGCGCTCAAGTTGTATAGCCTTTGTCTGAAAAAATCACTTCACATATCGCGGCGTCTATTTCGACACAAGTTTTACTTGCAATATTTGCTGTGGTAAATTCAAATATTGTTTACTTACCGGAAAAAAGAAATCGCCCTCGCACTGCGTTTATAATCACTATCACAATTCACAACACTACACTTCATTTTGCTCAATACGAATATTAACGCTTCCACTCGCCGTAAATTTTGCTTTCAAAATGTGCGAATACAAATTCTTCGCACATTTCTTGTACGAAATGATCCTTAAGCACATGTTTTTAATTACCTTTTTGCCCGACAAATCGTACCAACGTCATATACAAAATTCTTCGCACTTTTCTTGTAACAAAAGGATATATTTCTTTCAGGTAAAACATATTTTTTCAAAATTCATGATCCCTTTGTTTTACATTATGTATGTTCCCACCCTACAAATTTGTCCCTACATCGCATGTAAAATCTTGGCTTTTTTCAACCAAGGGGACGTATTTATTTCAGGTTAAATAGGTTATTTCCCAAAATTAGCGATCCTTTTGTTTTAAATTATCTTCCCACTCTACAAATCGTCCCTCCATTGTATGTAAAATAACCGCACTTTTTTGTAGCAAACGGACATATTTATTACAGGTAAAATAGGTTTTTCAAAATGAATAAATTACGTTTCCACCCTAGAGATCGTCTTTACAAAGCCCAGGAAAAAGAAAGTAAATTGGTATGCTTCATACCTCTCGTAACTAGTGGCAAGAGTGGTATACATGTTTTTTTATATGAACGAGCTCATAGATTTGATTGCCATAAATGCAAATTTGATTGCCATAAATTTGATGCCATAAATGTTCGATTGGGTTTAAGTTCGGTAATAGCATTTGGACAGTAACAAATAGCCCAAAGCCTACATTGCTCCGGATACATGCGAAAATTGTATAAAATGCCTTATTTTCAGCACTTTGTTTAATATTTCTTTTAATAATACCCAGGCAACACGTTTGATCCATCCTACCATTCACAAAATCTATATATAGCATAATGTTTCCTCCGCTGTATTTTACAGTGGAAGTAGTATGTTCCCTAGTAAACTCTGTATTAAACTTTCGCCGAACATATTGCCGCTTATTAGATTCAAAAACATTAATTTTTACTTCAGCAACAAAAATTATGGACTTCTAGAATTATTTTGGCTTTTTTGCGCATTCTTAAGCGAAACGTTATTTAACAAATCAATTTTTTTTTAACTATTATAAGGTTAGCTTCCGCCATTCTGCCCTTTAAATTCGCTTTCTTTTTTGAATTTTGAGTAATTTGAGTAGAGACTTTCTTTTCAACTCGTTTGTTCACCTTAATTTGTAAAACTGGGGCACTTAATTTAGGGATTTTCATAATTTTTCTGATAATCCACTTTTTTTACACTCAGATAAGATTTTAGGCCTTTCTGACCGATGCTTTGTTTCAAAAAATTTGGTTGATTTATTTATTGTTATTACATTTCTCACTGTATGTCTTTTATAATTAATTTTATACCTATGACGCAAATAATGCAACAACAATAATATTATTTCTTGATTAGCCACCTTATTCAACGTATTTTCTATTAACATAAAAAAGTAAACTATAGTGTAAGAAATACCATTTAGAAAATTTAATTTGCAGACAAACACAGCCATCAAATCTAAAATTCCCTTAAATTCCCTAAAATAGATATATTTGAAATCAAACTGAAATAAAATTTTCGCGACCAAAACACTTGCTAATTTAATTTCAATCAACCGGTTTGCCTACCAACGTAACATAAAACATCTACATGCGTATAGATCATTTAGCATCATAATCTGCACGCAGCATTCGTAAATAGTAGCCCAAGTCAATTACGAAGTTTACTTGTGCTACTTTAAATCGTTCATTCACACCGGTTTTCATCGTTCGAACAATTTTCTGCACCTAAATGACGTCAATTCATATAATTGATCAAACTTAATGCCCCTACACGCTATCAAGCTTTCCCCGCCTATGAACAAAAGCAATCAATAAAAATGGCGATCGGGCGGTTTAACACATGTTTTATTTTTGTGTTTTCATCAATTAAAAGTATAAATGTTTAGATTGATCTATAAACAGTGTGAAAGTAAAAAGTGTTTTGCACCAATTACTCATAGGATTTCGTTCATGGATTATCATTTCGTGTCCATTCTTTATATGTCTATGGTTAAAACCTTGTTTGTCGAATAAAATTTCACCAACATGCAGAAGTTCACCAATGATATCGAATGTAAACTGAAGACCAGAAGGAAAGGAAAATTTGGCTACAAATGACAATGATCTTCAGTTCTAGGTAAACGTTAAATTTTACCAGGTTTTGGTAGTAAGATAATGATGACTGATTTCCTTGCTTCTCGATACCTTTTCAGGCAAAAAAATTGAGTTAATTATGTCCATTATGGTTTTTAGTATGTTTTTTGGTAGGTGTGTCAGCAAAATGTTGTTAATGTTGTCAAAGTCAGGCGATTTTCCTCGATTCAGTTCATTAAATAAGATCTTTACTTCACGAATATCAGTAGACTTTAACCAGTTCTAACTCACGAGGATTAGAGCTGAGAAAGCTTGCGACCTCTATGTTGTCCCCGGATGAGATGTTGTTCTGCAATTGTGCTTCGAAGGATCCTGTAAAGGCAATGACTTTTTCTGCAGTGCTACATATCAGTACTTGAAGTACCTGGACAGACCCTATTTATTAATATCCCCAAGTTGGATGCTCTGTATCAAACTCTCATCCTACTTATTAGGGTGTTGGGATATCTGACCACCTTGCAGTTGGTAAGCCATTTAACTTTCCGTTTTTTCCAGGGTTAGCTTTGTCTCTGGCTTTTCTCCAAAGTTGATTCCTCCTCTTGTATAAATATTTTAATTGACTTTGGGAGTACATAAAGATGTTGTTCGTCGTTTACCAAAATTATGATCGTAGTGCCTCCTTTTGCCCACCATATACTAGGCAAAAAAGGAAATTTAATCATTCCTCTTAGTCGCTTGCCTTTTTGTGTGTTTCTGAACATACTACTTTGGGCACTTCTGAACTGACTGACTACTTATGGTTTCCATACAATGAGTTTCTTCTATCTTACGGTTTCATCAACTTAAATGTTTTCTTGTCGAAAAAGGGCTAGCTTGTGGTAAGATGATACTTATGTGCACATAGTAGCTGAGTGTCGGAGATCCTTATATCTGTTTAAAGAGCTGAAATGCATGTTCTCATTGGGGATATGCAGGTTAGGGTACATATCTGTGATGTACTTGCTTAGGCATTAAGAACTCCCATTTGGCTGTGGTGGTGATATGGGTTTGAAGAGAGCTTTAAATTTCTGGCTGTAAGCTATGCAATTATTTCTTTGAAATCTTTGGTCTGCGCTGGAGACCCATAGCTTGCAAGATGCTCACCTCCACAGCTAACGCACTTTGGCTTATCTTTCTTTCATCTTCTACTGTGTAAGAAGTAGAGAAGTCCGTTGAATTTAACGGAAGCCTGTATATGACAATTACTGGCAGAGTGTCCAAACTGCTGGCATTTGCGGAACTAAGACCATACACCTTGCATAACTAGTCCTTTGACTTAGCATGATATACGGCAGATGACCTGCACGTTGTGTATTTCCTTTTTAGTTTATGGGAGGAGAGCTCTCAAAAATGTTGAAGGATCTAATTTACTTTAGAGGACAAAATCTTTGATGGGGTGAAAACCCTGACATTCTATGTCTTCTTTTACTTCCTTTGGTATTAGACCGTAGTGCCATCGCATTATTACGTTCAGATTTTTCTTTTTGTGAAAGTAGTACGAGGGTGGTTCAAATATGATGGAGACAAATGCTTTAGATGGCGCGCATGCATGTTTTGAAGGTCGTGGCTTGAGTATGTGATAGCTGGGTCCCTTATGAACAGTGTGGCATAGTCTATGTCGGAGCGCATGTTTCGCGCGCGTGCTAGCGACCATAAGTGAACGTCAAGTGCCGACCGTCGTTGCGCAACGTATTGTCATTCGTTTTTTAGTGTGGTAAGGCGTTAAAAACACGGAAATTTTTCTGCGTTTGTGAAATCAGTTTGGTAGTGAGTGCCTGAGTAGGGCTGGTGTGTTTAAATGGGCCAAAGCATTCAAGGATGGCCGCGAAACCGTCGAGAATGAGGCGCATGATCGTCGACCGCGAAACAGCATCACACCAGACAACACTCGCCGTGTAGAACAACTCATTTTGGAGGACCGTAGGATGAATGTACGAAACATTTCGGCTAAACTCGGCATCAGTATTGGTAGTGTAGAGTTTATCATCCACGAACGCCTTCAATATCGCAAAATAACGGCGCGATGGGTTCCTAAACTGCTGAACTTCGAGCAAAAAGTTCGAGCCCTCATACCGCACGTCTCACGCTTGATACAATATTGGAATTGGGGTGGGAGGTACTGGAACACCCTCCCTACAGTCCGGATTTATCACCCTGTGACTATCACATATTTGCACCACTGAAAGAAGCCCTCGGAGGTCAAAGATTCAACACCGACGACGAGGTAGAGGAGTTCGTGCGCATATGGCTGCCCAAGTTGCCCAAGGAGTTCTTCGATACCAGCATCAAAAAGCTTCCGGAAAGGTGGAAAAAATGCGTAACTAGAGAGGGGAACTACCTAGAAAAACTGTGAATTTTTGTAAATTTTTTCGATAATAAATAAACGTGTCAGAGCATTTGTCTCGATCATATTTGAACCACCCTCGTACATGTTTATCGTGCCTTCAGCTCTTTGAAAATCTTTCCTGTGGTCAAAGATAATTAAGAGAATGTTCTTGACTCCCAAAAATACTCGTTTTGCTGCTTCAAATATTACGTTTCGTTTTTTCAAAGTATTTTTAACAATAGTAAATAATCTTGAATTATAACTGAATAATAAGAAGGCAACTGAAATATGCTGGTCATAAAAGCAGTAGCTGTTAAGTTCACATGACGTAGAGTAGCTGATGTCGAACCCAAAATTTAAGAAATTGTTGGCTCAATATCCGTAGGAGGAAAAATTTGTAAAAAGTATTAAGAAAAGTGCAAAATTAAGTCATTTTAGAAAAAAAGTTATTTATTTAAGAAAAAACCACTGAAAACTTCTGAATGGAATTGTTTTTATTTTTGTGCCTGCAACACTATATCAAAATTCTATTACGAAATTGTGGCGCAAAAAAGATATTCACGGTAGAATGGCACGAAAATCCGTTTTTGGAAATATCTTGCTATGTATTGGTTTCTTGTTACATCAAATTTGTTCACCATAAAAATCTGCACAAAAGCTTTATGAAAGATTTTCACGCTGGACCAATAGCTCTCAAGATATGACCCTGTGAAAATGTTTAATTTTTCATGCATTTATCGTCTGTATACAACACCATGCATAAACGCTAGTGGATTATGTACATGAGACCGAAGATATGTTTGGTTTATGTCTCATTAATAGAGTCAATTGATATACAGAATGGGCCATCTAGTGGTTTCTTTTTAAATCATAGCTTACTTTGACACTGAAAGCTGTTTCCCGCTCGAAATCTTGACAAAAAGTCAGTATTACAAATAAAAAACAAGGTTCAACAAACGATTAAAAAATAAAAAAAAAACGAAATGATTCACCTTACGCTTGAACAACGTTGGAAAATATCGAAAACTTATTTCCAAAGTGAGTGCTGTGTAGCCCAAACAGTGCGTTTTTTACTAATGTTCGAAGAACATTAGTATTAAAATCGATTCGGCCAAAAATTCATATTTCCATATATATATATATATATATATATATATATATATATATATATATATATATATATATATATATATATATATATATATATATATATATCATCAAAAAATTTCAGTGAGATAATCTCAGGAACGCGCCATCCGATTGAGCTGAAACTTTCAGGATACGTTGGTGTATATGCAGAATAGGTCCACGTCTCACCAAATGTCAATTATTTTTAACCCTTTGGCGCCGGCGGCCATTTTAGTGATATTTTTAATATACCTAATATTTCGTACACAAATAATTTTCGCATAAATAAAGTTAACAAAATAAATTTCGAACGTGTTTTACATGTGAATCGGATAATGATTTGGAATTTTTTGACACTATGTGTGCGCTGGGTGCCTAAAAAGAGAACGGGAAAATTTGAAAATTTTTAAATTGCGATAACTTTTGACAAAGCTATTCAATCATTACAAAATTTTCGGAACCTATTGGTATAATTTAGTTGTAAATTTGTGTAGCTTTTAATGAGCGTGCTGGCAACTCTGTAGCTAAAACAGGCACTGAAAGTGAAAACCTCCAAATCATCTTTTCTCTTGAAAAACTGCCGTTTCTTCAAAAAAAGCCATTCATAAGTAAATCTTGTGCTTTGTTTACATAACCAAAAAAAAAAAAAAAGATATGGTATTACGGGCACGCCTGGTAACCCTTGCCCAATTTACCTATATTTTTCGCATCAAAAACTTCTGTTCACGGAAACTCACGATCCAATGAGCAGAATTAATTGAAATTTACAGAATGTATTGGTCTTTAATAGGACCAAGTCTGATAGAAGCGATTTTGATATGTGGGCGATTCTGTGCCAGTGGTGCCATCTTGAAAAATCACTAAAAAAGATAATTGCTTTTAGCCCTATAAATTCTGATTGAATCGTTCGATTTTAACAAAATTCACACAATAGCTGGACCATACTTCAAACCATGTTTGGTAGAAATTTGGTTGAAAAATTCGGTTGGAGCTGCCAGCTATGATAATTTTGGTGAAAGTGAAAACATTCAAAAATTTGGAAGTGAAAACATTCAAACCATCGAATATCCTCAAAAATGTCCGTTTCTTACAATGAAACCAATCTGTATACAAATCTTATGCTTAATCTACACTTTCAAAGTAAAACATTGGAAATTTCATGTCGGACAAGAACGGTAACCCTTTCCCAGTTAACCTATATTTTTAGCATCAAAAACTGCTGTTCACGGGAACTCACGAACCAATAATCAGGTACAACTGAAATTTACAGAATGCATTGGACTTAAGTAGAACCAGGTCCGATAGAAGCGATTTTGAATTGTGGGCAACTCTGTGCCAGTGGTGCCATCTTGAAAATTTACATAGAAAAAAAACTGCTTTTTGCCCTATGAAATGTGAATAAGTAACCCGATTTTCATGAAATTGACACAATAGCTGAACCTTACTCTAAACTCTGTTTGATATAAATTTGGTGGAAAAATTCGGTTGGTGCTGCCAACTATGGTAATTTTTGTATCTTTGGTTTTGAAAATTCACTCAGGAAAATAAAACTTTTTGCCCTATAACTTCCAGTGCAGTCATGAAATCAATACGAATTTCATACTTTTAATGGAACCTATTATAGACATTATTCAGGCCAAATATTGTTGACAAGCCACGATAGGGTTGCCAGCTATTGTTGGTTTTGTGTTTTATTGCAATATCTTTACTAAGCGGTTTTATCGTAGAATTTTCAAATGGTAATGATATTGTAGTGACAATAAACAGGAAATATTAAGTTTTCGATTATTTGAAAAAACTTGCTGCAGGTAACCCTAAATTTCTTTATACTCCTATAACTTCGAATGTAATATACCAGGGGGAGCAGATGTAATGTATTATTGGCTTTGATACTAGCAAAAGGTTGCCAGCACGAGTCGATTGTGCTACTTTTGTATCAATAAATGCTTACAGTTAGTATTCATACCGGGAACATTTACAATGAAAATAAATAACCAATGTTTCAATTCCCAAAGTTCTGCAAATTTTTCGGATCGCAGCCCCAAACACCAACTTCAGTTACAGTGCTGCAGGCACTGAGCATTTTCTTCATTGATGTTTTATGAGATGCTGCTTTGAAAATTTTTGTGAAATAAGCAACTGAGAGCGAATATAATTAACAAGTGTTGCTCTCATAAACTTTGAAATTCATGCCACTGGTAATATCTGAAACCTTTCCACCATATGAGTTATAAGACCAAAGTAAAACCTGGCGTTTGAATTAGTTTGGCTGTAATAAGCAGCTAGCGTGGTAGAATATGCACTCAAAATCTGCACGATTCTTCTACTGTTCTTCAAACATTAGTGTTTCTAGCGTTTCAGGTGCGCTAGAGTTTTTAAAAATTAGTTTTGGCCGAAATGAAAAACCCACCGCACCTGTTGCCAGTGGACAACATTCATGGCCCCCGCCGTCGTACGGTGCACACAGACGAGAATGTGGCTGCTGTTGCCGAGAGTGTGAGGCTCACACCACGAACATCAGCTCGCCGTCGACCTCAACAGCTAATCATTTAACGCATTAGCCCGAGGAGAATTCTGTACAAAAATCTCAGATTATTCGCTACAAGGTCCAATTGACTCAGCAATTGAAGGTGCACGACCATCCACTTTGTTATCGCTTCGCAATTTGAGCCTTAGAGCAGCTTAAAATGGACAACGATTTTGGGCGAAAAAATAGATTTTCTAACGAAGCGCATTTTCATCTCGGCGGCTATGTTCACAAACAAAATTGTGGCATTTGGGGATCGGAAAACCCGCACGTTATTGTCGAAAAGCCAATGCATCCACAGAGAGTGACAGTTTGGTGCGCATTGTGGAGTGGTGTTATCATTGATCCATTTTTCTTCGAAAATGAGGCTGGTAACAACGTTTCGGTCAACGGTGAACATTACAGAGCTATGTTATCCGATTTTTTTTTACTGAAAATGAAGACATGGATTTAGACGACTTCTTGTTTATGCCGGATGGCGCGCCATACCACACAGTTCATGCAACAATCGATATTTTACGCACCAAATTCCCAAATCGTGTTATCAGCCGTCTTGGCAATGTCAATTGGCCACATCGGAGCTGCGGTTTGACCCCTTTGGACTTTTTTTTTGTGGGGAACCGTGAACGGCCGATATTATGCCAACAATCTAGAAACGATTCAAGCACTTAAGGCCAATATCATCCAAGCAATCCGTGAACTACAGCCCGAAACCATTAACAAGGTCTTAGAAAATTGAAGTGTCAGAATGCGCTACTGCAAAGCCAGCCAAGGCAGCCACTTGAACAAAGTTGTATTCTATCATTAATGAGAATATTTACTCTTACTAATAAAGCCAGAATACATGCAAAAAAATTAAATTTTGTTCATTTTATTGCATTTTTAAAAAGAAACTTGTATTTGGCCCACCATATATGTATGTATGGCAAACAGTTTTTACCGGGTTAAAGAAGAATGATCTGTCAAGGTGAAGGTTAAGATCAATTTAATACAAATCAGAAACTACTCCTATGTCTCTCTTTGATCCATAGATAGCAATCAAGATGGTGTCATCAACGGTGACTTCCTTGATTATTCTGCCTGCTTTTATGAGTATTTAACATTCGAAGCTTTAACCTTCAAGTAGGCGCGTGGCCTTTTAGAACGGCAGTAGTCGCGCGTAACCTAAAAGACGTATTGGAGATTTTAAGGATCTAAAACAACAAATAGTTAAATAATCATTTATTTTTTTATAATTTAAACAATTCTCTTTCAATTAGGAATGTATTTAGATGTAGAACATTATTTTAATTCTAGTTATTACCATTAAATTGATATTTAAAGTAAATGTATACTATCTTTGGGTTGGGTTTCGATTTTAGTTCATAAATCTTACTCATTTATATCAAAATAAAATAAAATACAAATCTTTAAACACTTACAAAACAAATCAGCAATCCATGAATTATAACTAGAAATCAATCAATATCAAGAAATAAAAATAAAAAAACTTCTACAAATAATCACTGGATTATAAAACGATTTTGCTAATCAAATTCTTATTATTTTTAGAGATCAAAATTATAATTAGGTATAGAAAAGCTGGTATATAGTTAGTTATTTTCCTCATCAGTCTCTTTTTCATGGTAACATTCGTTGCAAACAAATGTTGTATGATCCCTGCAAATATTTCTTAGACAATATGTGCAACTTGTCTTAGATTGTCTTCTTTTTTTAGCTGGACATATTTTGCAGCTTCCTCTGCTTGTATTGTAACTTGTGATTGGTTTATCGCTTCTGTCTTCAGTACTAATGTTCAAGTGCTCTGTAATATTTCTTTTCAGTTTCCTCGGGAGGTTGACCATTGTAGCTCTTCTCCATACGTACTCTTTTGTCAGTTCTATCCCTAATGCTCGTAGGTACATTCGCCTTTTTTTTATAACCACTCCGTTTCCCCTCAAGATAACCATGGCATTTATTCCAGCAATATCCAAGAGACGGAAGAAGACTGTCAATGGCCATCTATTATTTTTTCTAGAAGTGGAATACATCTTTGCTTTTCTATCAACTTCATCGACACCACCTTTGGTTTTGTTATAAAAAGTTATGATGCTTGGCTTTCGCTTTTCATTTGTACTTTCATCTATTTCAGCTGCACAATGTAGTGATGATATTAGTACTACAGATCTATGTTTTTTTGGCACATATGAAACAAGTGTTGCGGTGTCAGAAAATCCAAACTGACTTGAATGTTCAGGTCTACCTTTATAAATGAACCATGGTGGTATTTCTTTCTTATTTTTGCGCAAGGTACCCACAACTGATATCTTGTGATTTCGGGCCAAATCTTCTACCAAAGGGATGCTGGTGTACCAATTATCAATTGTCAAATTCCGTCCAGTCCCAGAAATTGGTGTAATTAATCTGTTTACAATGTCCATTGCAGCATTACTCATCTGATAGGGGCCATCCGGCTGCTTACCAGCATAAAGCTCTAAATTCAAAACATAAAAAGTAGTCGCATCCACCAAAGGATAAAGTTTGATACCATATTTATCAGGTTTTGATTTCATATACTGTCTGAAAGGACATTTACATAGGAAGCCTGTCATCATTTCATCAATTACAACGTCTTGCCCCACTGAATAAGGCAATAAACAGTTCGCAGTGAATTTTTCCAAAATACCTCTTATTGGCGCAGCTTTATCCTGAGCACGTCGAGACGCTCGTGTAGTTGAATCATCGAATCAAAACGAGTTGAGTAGAAATCTTATTCTTTTTAGCGACATGGTTGTTGGAAATATAGATACACCTGTGCCATCAGTAGCATATAAATCTTCTAAATTTGTATGTGCCGTACGCATAGCCCCTGCGATGTACAGCAGACCAAATACTGCTCGAATTTCAACCGCATCAGTAGTTTTGCAATCGCGGGGTCGGTTGTACATTGGAACTTTTTTTTGTATGAACTCATTCGTACGAATGACAATCTCTTCAATAATATTTTCACTTATAAATAAATTCCAGGCTTTATCAAATCTTGTCACTCCTACACCGTTTGTACGAACGCCTGAATCTTCCGTAAGAATATTTTGTATTTGGCGTCTTACCCTGTTGTTATTAGATTTTTTCCATTTTGTCACCTTGTCACGTCCTGTGTAAAAACTACTTCTTTCCGATAAAGGCACATCTTCGTCTGAACTTGAGCTGCTTGATTCTCCTATCGATTCAATTTCTTCATCACTTTCTACTTCAGAAATGTGGTCGGAAACTTCTGAACCTTCATCACTGAGCACAGATTCACTCTCTATGTCTTCTTTCATTAATTGCAAAGTTATCTGGGAATTACTGCGGAGTCTACGGGCCATTTTTTTACTTAAAATATCTATAAAACACGAACTTCGTTCAAAAAACAAGAAAAAGTAATTTGCGCAAATACAGTCACGCGTAACCTTTTGGACTACGGGCGCGTGTAGTCTTATCGACGCCTACGACACGTTTGAAACAAAAGGTATTTATTCAACACGGGGCCTACGGAGAACGGTCGTATATAGTTTTTTTTATTTATATTGAACTAAGAAGAGGGTACTTGAGGCCAGAAATATTTGTGACGAAAACACTCGAAGTTACAAACAATAATGCTACATGTGCGGTCGATTCGACGCCGCGCGCCCACTTGAAGGTTAATAAAGAAATACAGTTTTGCTCATATTATCTACATCTTCAGGAAAAAAAAATATTTTGACTCAGATGCTCTGAGAGAAAACGGGTGTGATAGTAAGAGAAGTTATGACAAAGAGTTGGTATTTTACACAACCTCTACTTTGGAAGAGAGGTTTTAAGTTTTAATTATTTAGTAGGCATGAAAATATTCACTTGCAGCTCTAATTTTAAACACAAATTAAATTATCTTTCATATCCAACTATCTCAATCCAACTCCACAATTAGCCCAGTCAAAAAGTAGCATAAACATCAGTAAAATAAGTATCCTAATGTAAAACAAAATCAGGACTCTCAACAAAAATCCCTCAGCAGACAAACTAAAATCAATAAAAGGAAATGTTAATGTTAATGTGTTTAGCTTTTTATCAGCTGATTTACTTAAGCTGTGAGTCCCTCACATATTTTGATGGTAGCAGAAACTTAATTTGTTTTCGTGCCTTCATTATATGTCTTTCGTTATTCTTCGTAGCCTATCGTTTATCGATTTTCGGTACTCCTCTGTCTCGACGATGGCCAACATTACTTTAATAAAATAAAATTAATCTCTCATGAAACGATGGTCCTAAGCAATGTTTGTCAAATAAATAAAAAAAACTGCACAAATCATTAGATAGAGAAAGCTTAGATATTGTCATTTATGAATTTGATATTAATTTTACATGCTTTATAAGGAAAGGAGCTGAATTAAGGTTGTAAACTTTAAAACTAGTTACATATTTACGTTTCAACTCGCTCACTATCAGCATGATAGAAATTCCATAAGCCCAAATGAAGAAATAAATAATCAAATACACTCTCCCCGCAAACTTGCCTATAGAATAATTTCCTCTACTACAACTTTGTTTTGAAATACGTAAATGTTTATCACAACTAACATTTTTCACACAAAACCGTAGATAAAAGCCCATGAAAACATTTACATTAGCACAGATAACTCTAACACCACTAAAATGTGACACAAAGACTCTTGTTAACGGCCCATAAGCACGCAACACAGCCTAATCTACTGAACAAACCACCACTGAAATGATTGTATTTTACTCAACCACTACCTTTATGATTTAATGATTTTCCACCAAAGTCCATTTTATTTTGATCTGGCTATCCGATTACAAGTCGTCGACTCCGTAAAGTCCGTATCGAGTCCGGGCGTATCACACCACAAATGCTTTTAATTTTTCCTGAAGGAGCCACCGACCAGCGAGAAGGAAGGACGACAGGATATTCGACGAAATCAGGACATTAAAATTTATGATGGCTGACCGTTACGTAATACGATTCATCGTGTCGTTCCATGACATTGGCTCGAAGACATCTCATCCGCCGTTCGGAGTTTTTAAATAGCCGATAGAAAACTTATCCACAGTCATTTTAAGATGATAAATTATAGCTTGCCCTACATCGAAGTGGCTAAGATCGCAGACGACAGTAGTAGCGTTTTCCTTCAAATACGAAAGGACGAAAAGAAAATATAGTGGAAACTCAACGACCCTGCAGACTCCTGCAAAGGTATAAAAATTACACTAAATGTGATCATAGATGTCGTTGTCATAGACCGTTACATGCTGAAATATTGCGTCTGTTCGCTGACTGCGGAAGTGATAAGAAGGACTTCATAAAGAAATTGCAAACCTAAGGCAAATACCAGTGCAGTACCGCCACCTCAGCTCAGAATCATAAGTGCTCTATGCTCCCTGAGAGGTTGGTAATAACGACGCGGTTAATGCGGTAAACAGGCCTATATGTCTTCAGTTTATTGATTTTGGCCAGAAAAGTGTTTCGGGGGTGGCCTCGTAGACACGATTGCGAGTAAGTATAGAGCCAGCCAGGATGTACATGACTCAGTTGAGCAATGTTGGAATTTAGTGTCGAGCACGTGCACTGCAGTTCTGGCACGTTTTGACCCGAAACAGCTACAGAGATATATGCTGGGTCAAAGCGGTACTAATATATGTTGTAGTGCTGTGTGTCTATAGTTTTTGGAAATATTGGAATAGCGTACAAATACAAAGCGGACAAAAAACTAATGAATCAATAATATCTGTAGTTCAACCGAGATGGGAACAATGTTTCTTTCTTCATCAAAAAGTTTCGTAATAGATGAAAATGAACGCTATGATCCTAAGCCCGTATAAATTTAAATATAAAGATACATGTTAAAAGCAAGTGGTGAATATGTTGAACTTAGATGAGAGCCAACCTTCTTTATTAATTAACACAACCACTTAAGTTACATATATTATTAGTGCTAAGGTTTTGCATCAAAGCATATTTTCCAGCACCTTTTCAAAGCGCAAAAATTGCAAAGACAACAAGTATTCTCCCAATAAGCAATTTAATTGCCAACTCAATACCGTAACCAATATAAAGGAAATTACATCAACTTCACGAAATTCAAAAATTTTACAATAATCTCCTCGAATCATTGAAGATTAAATTTTCAAAAGACACCCTTTTATCATTGAAATGTATCTGTTGCATGTCAAATGGGAAAAAATCTGCAAAAAGTTTCCAGCAAAGATCAAACGCAAGTAACAAAAAAAACGATACAGCTTCGAAATGAACTTCATACAAAAGTAGCATGCAGTTCAAAATTGCAGGCACAGGCAAAGCATGTAGTCGTATTTTTTGGTTCTTTTTACACTTGGATGAATCACATTTGCTCTACTATCAGCATAATTACGTGAAGCGATATGAATTTTTTTTCCAGATAGAAGACTACAAAAAGGGTACAGATGACAGGAAAATTAATGGATAGTAGTACATGACTCGGTGAAGGTGGAAAAGCATTTGGTATAAGAGCTACGTATTGAAGGTATACGAGTATATTTACAAAAATATGTTATAAAGTACGAAAATGTGGAATGACAGATGCAGAACTCAATGTTTCAATTAAAGGCTTGCTGAATGTATTTTAGGAATAGTCCATTTAGATAATTGAAGTAAATTACATGATCCTCACTGATCTTCTTTCTTATTTGATTTATTTTTATTTTTCCGACAAACCCTAAATAATAAGTAATTAAATATGATTGATTATCATTTAAACTTTTTATTTTGAAACAAATAAGTTGAATTTCAAAAAAACACAAGGTCACTTTTGATAATGATGTAACCAAAGGTTATTTTCGATGAATCAACATTAGCGCCCAACGTGGGCAAATGCGTATCATTTTTATAGCACAGTCAAAAATGTTGTAAGATGTTCGAATTAAAAGAATATCGTTTTAAATAGATGTAAATTGTTTTGAAACTTAATCGAAATATATCACGGGAGAATATTTTTTTTACAGTGGAGCTGAAGAAAATTATAATTTATTTATATTTAACTTTTAACCTGAGTATCCATATATTGCAAAGACAACGATAGATATAAAGAGGTTTTCTTCAAAATCATGGAGAATTAACTACAACTGGCGATAGACGATAATATTTTCGGCATAAAAAAAATAACATTCCCGGATTATGAAGTCGGCATATAAAACTATCGAAATCGTTTAACGGCTATCGAAATCGTTTAACGGCTATCGATAGGTTAAGAGAAAAATTTTAATACATTAGAACTTTACTATGGTGCTGACACTCTAAATTAGAAACTTCATAGTAGTAGTTTTCATTTGACAATAGCTAATGTCGATAGGTAAAATCTTATGATTTACCTCATACAGAACGAAATTTGTAAGTTGATGTTTTTTTAGCCCACTCGGTTGACCAAGCGTCGACCACTACGGCAATTTGGTAAATGTCAAATCAAGAGCAAATGTAGTATATAAATGAATACATTTTGGGATATTTATTTGATTAAGTTTAACCATAAATAATGTCTGCAAAATAAAAAAAAATGTACATTTAACGTTTTGGAAAAAATTTGTTTATTTATGTAATGAATAAATGTCAGCAGCTTATTAGTTACAGTCAGTAGGAAATGTTAATGGGGTATGGAACATTAAAAAGAGTTATTAATTTGACTTCCAATTAAATTGATGCACAAACATAACCGTATGAAAATATGTCAGATTTGATCATATAATTGATGAAAATCTATCAGTGGTGACTTTGTAGACTTCCACTTTTTACTTTGCCCACCAAATCCAAAAAAAAAAAATATTCTAAATTAAAACTAAAAAATTGTTGAATCTAACTCAATTTTCTCAAGCATTCTAAATCAAAAATATTCATTGAAAAAGTGGATATATCTTTGATATACTTCAATTTCCCGACAGATATCAATTTGATCAAACACTTTTATCCAATATTCAAACAGCAGAAAATTACCTTCGAAACATCGATAACGGTCAAAAAATTAATTACATGTAATTTTTAAAAGTATAATTTTATTTCTATTAAAGTAGCTGCTTACGTGTACTTGTTTATATCATTCAAGATACTTTGATATTTTGAAACCAATAGCTTACCTGGAAGAGATAAACACAAATTAAGCTAAATAAATAAATTTCATTTACATAAAAAAAAGTTTCAAATTAATCAAGCCAACGAATGAAAAATGAAATACTTATATAGAATTATTAGTTTATTTATAAAGTCCTACTCTAATTATTAGTACATTATCCCACTTCAATTGTATTTTTACTGATGCTCGATGAACATTAATAATAAAATTCACGGTTAGAATGAGTTGATATTTTCGGAAGACCTAGATGTGTATGAGGGGTAGTTAAAATTAAAATTTCTTTAACACTTTGGTGGCGAGTATGTTAGTGAATTTCGCTATAGCCCTACATTTCTATTGAAAGATTTTTTTCTCTTGAATTATGGACAACTCTGTGGCAGAGATGCCATCTTGAAAAATCACTTAGGACACAACTGCTTTTTGCTCCTGAAACAGTTTCCCAATTTCAACGAATTCCACACTGTAGCTGGATCATTTATGAAGCTATGTTTGGTGGATGTTTGGTTGAAAAATCAGGATAGAACTGCCAGCTATGGTAATTTTTAAGTCTTGAATCTTGAAAATTTGCTCAAAACATAAAGCTTTTGTCCCCATAACTTCCGGCACAGTCATGAGATCAAAACGAAAGTCATGGACCATATTAGGAATTAGGAATTTAGTTGAAATACAACGATAGGGTTGCCAGCCATGATAGTTTTCGAAATTTTTGTCATTTCTTTAATAAGCGATTTTATAATTAAACTATCAAATGGTAATAATCTTGTACTGACAATAAACTTAAAGTATCAAGATTTCGAAAATTTAAAAACTTTTGCGGGTGGTAGCCTTAAACTTCTTTGTACTCCTATAACTTCCACAGCAGTCATCAGATAGAAACGAAATTCACAGAGTAGGTTAATTTTGACCTGAAGCAGACTTGTGGCTGGCAAAGTGTGGCCGGCACTGAGTATGTTCATCACTTATATTATAGAAGATTCTGTTTTCAAAGTTTTGTAAGATAAGCATCCGATAATGAATAAAAACTACAAGTGATTGATTTTTTCCATGCAAGCGGTAACTTTGAAAACCTTTCTACGGCAATATTTATCGATTCAAAAGATTATAAATAATTTTGAATCGGCAGTGAATTTCGGTTCAAAACGGAATATCGTATTACAAGTGAAAAAAAACGAAGCAGATGACCAAATATCAACTGGAATAATAAAATAATAAAAAAGAATATTTTCCTTGATAGAGTCAACCGACATAAACGCATTGTCTTCGCAAAAAAGCACGCCAATAATTTCGGAAGAATGCAATGCTCTCAGGTGATAGTAAATTTTGCATTTCCAGCATAAAAGAGCCCAAAGTATGTCGAAAAAGACAAACAGCACTTCGAATAGCCTGTAAAGCACTGTTACATGATGGTGGTAGAATTACGGTATGAGGCTGCATGTCGAGTAATGTCGTTGGACAGTAGAACCAAAGATAGATAAATTTGGTTATCTGGACATTGGTTATCTGAAGCAAAGTACCAGAAAACCTTAGTTTTAATACAAATATTTAGTTCCAATAGGATAATGATCATACAGCCGAATTCGTGAGGTTTTGTTTGGTCTACCATGCTCCAAAACAGCAAAATAAACCCCAATCACCACCAAACCTAAGCTCTATGGAAAATTTATAAAAATCGCAAGAGAGGAGCATTTGGTAACATCCAATAACTAGTAAGAAAATTCTGAATACTGTTCTAATAAAAAAATGAAACAACACAACTGAGGAGAAGAAACCGAAGCTCATCAATCCAATGCCAAAAAGACTGCAATCGGTCATAAAGAATCAAGTATACGAGTATTTAACTAGCTATTAATTGATCATTTTAATCTTAAAATTTATTAAATTGATATTTTACCTCTTAAAAGTGAACGTAGATCTTTTCTACCATTTGTTGTGTGTTTTCTGGAAAAAGTAACGGCATCTCAAAAACTATATAGACAAAATAAATCAATTTGTGTACGTCAGTAACTAGAGAACTGCCTAGTGCATAGAAAAAGAAAGTTTGATAATAACCTGTTTTTACGAACTGATTGAAAGCAAGAGAACGTAGACTTTTTGTATCAAGTGAATTTGCTGAAGAAATAAAAAGAAATTTATCACCGAAATCACCATACTCGTACATAAAAAGCTGTTCGATATTGCTGCTCCAGAAGGCTACGAGCCACCAAGTTTTCTTGTTAGCATAATGAAATTCGCGACCACATAAGTTAAGTTAGTTCGCGAATTGAAGTATATCTTATAGCCTCTGCTCCGCCTCGTGCGAGAGATCCACCAGCCAGGGCTCACCGATGCAACGCAGTTTGGTTTTCCTCAGTGCTTGGCAGTGACACAAAAGATGCAGGATTGTTTCTGAGAATCCCGGCTCTTGACACTTCCTACATGTGTCGCTGGTTAAGAATCCCATTTTGCTACAAGACAATAGCCATTAATGATGCCAACCACATGATTTTGGTTACCTTGTAGTTCTAGGTTGCATGCCATCTGCATATTGCCGTTTGCATCGATAGATGACTTAAACGTTTGGATGGGAGTTAGGATGTCTACCGATCCTCACAGAAGACGACTGGCCCATGCTTGGCGAACGCATTCGCCCTCTCATTTTCATCTATGCCCAAGAACCCAGAAAATTCTGGCTCTTCTGTTTTTTCCAGTCTATTCAGGGCCTGAATGTAGTTGAGTACACACGTCAATTTGACTCTTCTGTTTCTTCCAGTCTATTCAGGGCCTGAATGCAGTTGAGTACACACGTCAATTTGCATGTGTGAAATATCAGTGCTATTACCGCCGCTTGACTGTCCGTAAATATATTTATTTCCTCACTTGCAATATATTTAGCATTTACTAGATCTGCGGCTTTACGTGCCGCAAAAACCTCCGCTTGTAAAATACTTCAGTAATTAGGAAGCCATCTGCAAAGTATGCTGCAGCACCCATTCCTGTAGCTGTTTTAAAGCCGTCAGTTTAAATACTGACAGCTGCTGTGCCCTTTTGCTGAATCCATTCCTGTCCATCTTCCACAGTCGCTCGATATCATCGCTTGAAGCACAAAGTGGAGACCAAGTAGTCAGTGCTTCCGGCGTATTCCCACTCAATACTGCTATAGACGAAGGGTCTTGACTCGTAGGATCCCAATTCTCTAAGCCTGACAAGAGCTTTTGCGGCAACGCCTCTAACAAAGAGGTCGAGCGGAGGGAGATGAAGCAGGATGTTCAGAGCAGACGAAGGCGATGAAGCTTAGACACCTGTTGTGCAGGGAGCCGTCAATGACTGAGCTTTATTCGCCATGCTAGCAAAGGTAGTTTTATTCAATGCTGGCCACCAGACCAAGCATCCGCAAACAAGGAGCAGCCTAGTTATCACCATGTAGATCCAGTGCGTTAGAGCAGTGCTAAGACCCCACGTTTTAACCAGCACTCTCTTGCTGGCATAAATCGCGTTGCTTGCCCGCTTAACTCTCTCCTCTAAATGCATCTTCGATGTGAGCTTGCTGTCCAAAATAAGACCCAAGTACTTAGTTTGTGACTGGGACCTCAACCTGGCGCCGCTCAACCTGATTGGGTCTGAGAGTCTTGTACTTCTTTGTGAAGAGTACAAGATCAGTCTTATTGGAGTTGACGCCAAGGCCCACGGTATTCGCTCCTCCTCAATAAGCCCCAGAGCATACTCGATGAGCTGGCCAAGAATATTCGGAAGGAAACAAACTAGGAAATAAGATCGCAATGTCATCAGCATATGCCACAACCGTGAGTCCCTTGCTTTCCAACATTTCCAGTAGAATATCATCTGGACCTGATGACTTGAAGGGCTTGAAGTTATCAATTGCCCAGACTAGTCTCTACTTGGTGACAGCTTTGCCATTTCCTTCGATGTTATGCAGATCGGATGCCTGCTCAACAGTGAAAGGGGTGGAGTCATCCAGACAGCCCGGGAAGTGAGTATCTACGAGGATTTTCAGCGTTTCCGAACTGTTACTTGTCCACTCTCCATCCGGATTACATACCATGCTAGGCATGACAGGGCGTTTAGCCAGCATATTTCTGAGTTTTGCCGTTTCCGAGGTGGTTTTAATTCTCCCGCACAGCTCATTCCGGGAGCCCCATCCGGCTTTCTTATTTCCGATTTATGGAGCCTAAGGACGACCTTGGCTAACTTGAAGAGTTTCTTATTTTCTCGATCACGTAGACCAGTAACGAAATTTATTAAGCCGAATTCTCTACAATCAGCGTTTTTACTAAGCGTTGTCTTCGCAAAAAACTTCGCAAATCAAAACAGACAAACTATTGAACAAACTATTCTTAGAGAAAAATGTTTTGTTCAATATATATACATATATCATTAATTTTTTTTCTAGTTTACGCGAAACAAATAAAAACGGTATCTAAATTGTCTTAAGAATTTAGGGCTTAGGATATTTTGTTCTATGCGCTTAACTTTTTTTTCTCAGTAGAAATATTTTTTATAGATTTTAGTGTGGCGGTAGGTTTTATTGGAATTAAAAAAGACCCTAATTTACTTCTTTGTAGATCCAGATCATATTCTATTTTCTCAGCCTTTGCATACAAAATACTTATCTATGACCCTCCAAACGGCTAAAATGAGCCTGAACATAACCTCTTTATATGCAACAGTCGAATTATGTAGCCACAAAATAAACCTTCTTTTTTCTAATACCGTTTCTTGTCACATATTTATCGTCTAGAAACTAATTTGAGCATAAGATTCATGCAAGATTCTATCTAGATCTTCATTAATTATATTCGCTCATTAATATTATTCTCTGAATTGCAAGTAATCACCAATGAAACTTGAGTGCACTTTTTCAGATCTGCAAATGAACTCTCTAATGATTTGATAGCAATAAAAACCAAGTGTTGCATCACTTTTTCTCAGCAAATTTTTGTTTTAAAATCCCAGCGGGCAGCCCATAAAAAGTCTTCAAACACATGTTTTCGCCAAAAGCATGCTGTAAAATATTATTGGACATATCAAACTCGGCTATGAGCTATCAATTTCAAAGTTACATATGTCGTTCGAGAGCTCAACTTTGAGGAATTCCTTGGAAATCTTGTTAATTTCATATAATTGAATTAATTTTTTGGTCGGGACTGTATGTGCATATCATAGATAGTTTTACGCTGAGCAATAAAATATTTCATTATCTGGATATACATTTTAAATCTAACAACGAAAACTGGATACTCATTTTAAACCTATTTCACTGCTCCATCAACAAAATTTTTTTTTTCTTTTTTTCCTCCTTCCTTCCACTCTCTCCATAACTCTATCAGCGTGCACAGTCCATGTATTTTGTATTATATTTTGTATTATAATATTACAGTTGCACTTTGTTCACCTCATTTCATAGCATCCCATTTCACTAATACGAAATCAACTCTCCATTGTATTTTCAATCACAAATATTTCGGCTTTATAATAATAAATTCAAATTCATGTTGACATGTGATTTTTTTTCGGCATTCGAAAAAAATAATCAGTGTAAATAAATTTGTGTTTGTGAAATCAGTGTTTGTTAATGTTTGTATTGATTTTTGGTCTAAAACCTTCGCACTGGACTTTAACTATCTGCAAGGATGACCGCTTTTCTTCGATCACTACCACTGTTTGGCAGACTTTCACGTGAAACATTCAAATTCTTCAGACCGACTTTTTACTCGACAGCCATAATGAAACCGACCAACATGCCAAAAAAACCTCCGCTCCCAAAAGAATGCTTCGAAGACGACCGTTGTACGGATCCGAACTCGAGAGGACTGATTTTAGGAGTCTATTCCAGGGAGGGTGATAAATTTGATCCTGGTGTTTTGACGCCGGTGGCATGGAAATATAATAAGGTAGGGTGAAATGAAAATCATCGTTTGATGACAACAATTTCAAAAACATTTTGTGCTACAATGGCTTTTTTGGCAGCTGTTTTGTAGAATAAGTGTCCCTCTACCGTTTCTTTCCAGACAAAAACACGTGGTCGCCTCCTTGAATTGTTACGCCTAGCTGGCCCCATTCCCAAACGAGGTGAATACCGGATATTTTACGATTTGGAGCCAAACTACTCGGCTGTCTGTGTAGTTGGACTAGGCTCCGAGTGTTTGGGTTACGACAGCTATGAAATGATGGACGAACACAAAGAGGCCATTCGACGGGCAGCTGGTACCGGTTCTCGAGCCTTACAAAAAATCCGTACCGAAAAGGTGATAGTCGAAAGCTTTGGGCATGCTGAATCAGCAGCAGAAGGAGCTGCACTTGGAGTTTGGCTCTATCAGGAATCCAAAGCAAAATCTGATCAAATCCTGATCCCGCAGATTGACTTGCACGTAGAGCAAGGTCACGAGTGTGATTGGGACGGTTGGAAAATTGGCCTACAAAAGGCTGCCGCTCAGAATCTGGCTAGACAATTGCAGGAAACGCCATCGAACATGCTGACTCCTACGTACTTTGCTCAAAACGTAGTAGACTATCTGTGCAAGTCCGGTGTGAATGTGGAAGTGAAGGTCAGAGGATGGGCGGAGAGTCAACAAATGAACGCATTCCTGGCTGTTTCACGAGCATCGTGTGAGCCTCCGATATTTTTGGAGCTGAGCTACTATGGAACGAATAGAGAAGAACGGCCCATTGTGCTTGTTGGCCAGGGTGTAACCTATGATGGTGGTGGTCTGTGCTTGAAGGTATGTATTGGAT
Organism: Nemotelus pantherinus; assembly: GCA_963978885.1. Taxonomy (NCBI): domain Eukaryota; kingdom Metazoa; phylum Arthropoda; class Insecta; order Diptera; family Stratiomyidae; genus Nemotelus; species Nemotelus pantherinus. The sequence goes on along the minus strand of OZ022263.1, from coordinate 49,646,693 downwards.
GTTTGATGAAAAATTATACCCGAAAAATGGGAAATACATTTATTTTATCAGTGGTACCAATATATCTATAATCATATTCTTAAAGGAATATATCTGCCAATCTGCAGATTAAATAGGTATGTTAGAAACCTGCTTTTTGTGACCCAAAGAATGGGTTGCAAGAGATTTAAGTTACACATGGCTCCGGAGATATTTATTAGTGTGGTTTTTTTTTTCCTCCTTCCACTCTTTCCACCACTCAATCAGTATGCACGGTCCGTGTGCATCAACTTATCATCAAACATATCGTCCTAGTACTTCCGAGACAAATGAACCTCATACCCTAAGTTATATGTTTGTCCTCATTGACATGTGTCCAGAGAAAAGTCTACAAAAAAATCTGAAATCTTCTTCATTAAAGATTGGTGTTTTGATGTGAGATTTCAAGTATACCTTGAACTCTATTATGTTTTTCGCTGATTTGAACGAGTTCGGCAATGAATTGTAATATGCGATAGCCTGCTGTATTGGATCCATCTTCAATCTATCCGTTCTTGGAATTGAATGAAATAGATTTCCAGCAGTTTTAGTTTCCCAGTTAGTTATCTCCAACACAGTGCGGGGGGTGTTAGGCCATTTCAAATTGTTGCTCAGGATGTTGAAAATCAGTTTTCCCCTTTCAAAATTACCTAGTTGTTGAATATTTAACAATCCTGTTGGAGTGTACACAGTAACTGTTGGTGTTAGAGTCGGCATTCGAAACATAATTTTAATCGCTTTCGAAATAAGTCTTCCAATTAACTCGATGTTTTGCTTTGATGTCTGACTTCATAAAATAGTTCCGTGTGTGATAGTTGAAAGTATATAAGCATTAAACATTATTAATTTTGTTCTGGTTTGCAAGAACTCAAATTTTCTTAAGGCTGCAATCATTAATGCGACTTTATGTCTGATGTGGCTAATGTGGTGAAACCATGGCATTTTCTCATCCTGAATTAAACCAAGATATTTCATTGATTCAGCTTTTTCCAGACGAATTCCATTTATCTGAATAAAGAGGTCTATAGGAATTTTTTTTCTGCTGGAACATGATGTACTTGGTCTTATTGACGTTTATAACCAGTTTCCTATGCCCAAGCCACACTTGGTATGTATCTAGATCTCTATTAATTTTATACTCCAGAGATGGTTCATCCTTACCAGAATATAAAAGAAGTGTGTCATCAGCAAAAAGGACCAATTTGCCAGGCAGCTGGAGATGTTGGATGTAGTTCACATACAGGATGAATAGTACTTGTCCAAGAATTGATCCCTGCGGTATGCCTATATTTACTTTATTTTTTATTTTTTCAACGTTCCCGATTGATGCACTGTAATTGTTTTGTCACAATCCGCCTATCCAATAGATAATCTTTTATTATCGAATTAAACTTCTTGCTCCTGCCATATTTTTCGAGACGTTGAAGCAAAATTCTGTGGTCAATAGTGTCAAAGGCCTTCTTGAGATTGGCAAAAATGGCTATTACATAGTTACCTTTATCCAAAAAGCCGTTAACGAATTGGACCGCGTCTAATTCGGCCGCTATTGTATTGCTGTGTTCTTGGAAACTGTGCTGTATTGGAGCCGAAATTGCTGCCTCATTGATATGTTGCACTATACGGGAATTTAAGATTCTCTCAAATATCTTGCTGATTACACTGATAACGGCAATTGGGTGCTAATTAGAAGGATCCAAAGGATCACCTCCCTTAAAGATTGGTGTTATTCGCACCAATTTGTTTGTTGTGACCCAAAGAACGGGTTGCAAGAGATTTAAGTTACACATAACTGTGATTTCTAGTTCAGCCTCGTCTCAAGGAGTATTCCGAGATATTTTACTTTGCTGCTTTGTGATATTGGTACATTGATATATTTAAGAGGACAATATAGTTTTAGCAATGTGAAAGTAACGTGGATGCATTTTTTTTCGTTCATTCTAATTCTCTACTTCACTAGTCACTCTTCAAAACGTGTTAGCCCAAAGGGCTTAAAACGCCATCACTAGATCAGTCCAAAGAAGAGCGACGTCGTTTCCAAATGCAACCGTAGTCATTTTGTCGCTTATTGCGATATCAGATGTGAAAATGATACAAAAGAGCAGGTTCTTATACACTTCCTTGTGGCAGACAATCATGTGCCGGATATTTGGTCATGGACAAGCTTTTGCATCTAACCTGGAGTGTACATTTTATGGGACTGAAGGAAATTATTTCATGATATCTTTTTGGGAGTATCGATTAGATTTTGATGATATACTAGGTGGGGTGAAAAGTAACCTCCTTGGGAATGAAAAAAATGTTTTTTTTAATTTTTTTTTTAATTTTATTCAATTTTGTCCTCTTTTAGGTCGATACACTCATTCCAGAAATTTTCCAACTTTTTGATCCCGTCCGAAAAGTAATTTTCCGGAAGGCCTACAAAATACTCATCCGCGACGTCGATGATCTGCTCGCACGAGCTGAATTTTTTATTGATGAGCCATCTTTTGAGGTTTGGGAACAGATGATAGTCCAAGGGAGCCAAGTCAGGCGAATAAGGTGGATGAGGAAGCAATTCGAGCCCTAAATCGTTGATTTTAGCCATTGTTGCGATGCTCTTGTGTGACGGCGCGTTGTCTTGTAAAACAAAATTTTTTTGGCTTCATGTGAGGCCGTTTCGCATTGATTTCGGCTTTCAATCGCTCCAATAATGCGCAGTAATACTCGCTGCTGATGGTTTTTTCTTTTTTGAGGTAGTCCACGAAGAGTATGCCATGACAATCCCAGAAAACCGACGCCATGACCTTTCCGACCCATTGAGCCTCCCTTGGCCGCTTCTGAGCACTCGTGCCGGCTTCAGTCCATTGCCGGGCACTCATTCGGTTCTCTGGCGTAAAATAGTGGATCCAGGTTTCATCAAGTCACCAATCGAAGCCAAAAGTCCACCCGATTCCGCATCAGCATGGCCAAACACGCTTCCGAAGTGCACTCGCGTTCGTGTTTTTCGGCCGGAGTCAGCATGCGCGGCACCCAGCGGCAGGATAATTTTTTCATCTGCAGAATCTCACCCAAAATATGGCGTGTGCGCTTGGTACTAATCCTTGTGGCATCTACTAGCTCACGCATATTCATTTTCCGGTCGGCCAACACCATTTCATGTATTTTTTTGACATTGTCCTGTGTAACCGCATCGGAGGGCCTACCGCTGCGGACTTCATCGGCAGTGGAGTTTCGGCCACCACGAAACTCTCGAAACCAATATTTCACGGTATAATCTGAAGGAGCACTAGCTCCATAATATTTATCCAACTTCTTTTGTTTCCTTCGCCGTTTTGCCTCAAAAAAAATAATGTTTTATGAGAGAATGAAAATGGTTTATTTCCATACTCAACATGATGCCAAACACGTCAACAAAAATCGGCTGTAAAAACAAAACAAATGACTGTATCGCTCTGAAATTTGACATGTCTGCCTAAATATGAATAGACTATAAGGCACAATAATCTTTTTTGCGATTGCAGCGCATTCTGGTGGTCAAGGAGGTTACTTTTCACCCCACCTAGTAGTCTTCATACAAAATTTTGTGGAAGGTTTGAAATTATGTCTAAAAATTTTGTAAACAGTAGTTTTTATCTTCCAATATTATTTTAACATCTGAAATGGTATGGTGGCCCTGTTAACGGCATTTTCTTTTAGAAACCCGAATTCATGTTCCAAAATTTATCTAGCATCTTCAAAAATTAGAAATTAAATTTTGGAGGACGGAGGATAAAAGACGAATATATCTGTATGACTTCACTTGCGAAGAATCTATTACTAAACTGGGGAATATTATCATGCAGGAAAATATGCGTTAGGAAATTATTCGGTTAGAATAATAGCGCTGAAGAAGTGAGAAAGCCAAAAGAATACAGAAAAAATATCTTTACCTACTGTTTGAACATCGAATTTTTGATAAGATCAATTTTCAGATATGTTCAGAATCAATTTTCAGAATGACAAATTATGAGTTGCAGTTGCGAGTTCCTGCTCATGCACATTGAGAAATTTATCTATAGAATTTATATCTTCTATTGATTTGAGTGGGGCTTTTAGAAATAACAATATGTTCGTTTGTAGCTAGTAAAGTGGGATGCCATTTCCAAAGTACTGATGACAGGAGAATAATTTAACGACGAATCAAAGACCGATATTCCCTTCGAAATTACAAAGTCTATGAGGTGTAGAACATATTGATGTCCGACGTACAAAAAGTTGAAGGGCCGGTTTAAATATGTCTGCTCTTACCTCTAGGTGCTAGTGCTATGAGATGAGAACTCAACGATAGTTTGAATTCTAGGCGATGAGAAAAAGCTTTCGAATATTGCCTTTGAAATTGTGTACTTTGGAGGACAGTAGGACGATAGTAAAATCTCGTTCAATGGTTCTCGCAGATAAATTTATGTTGCTTGGACAGAATCTTTGCTTAGTTCTTCCAAATTATGATCGCACAGAGATTTTCATTGAAACTTGCTGACCTATGTTTGGCCTCGCCATCTGGTTGTCGTAAAAGATGTATATCGATCAAATTTATTATTTTCTCCATGACGTGGTTTCCCGTTATGAGAAACACAAGTCTCTGATATGGGTGCCGGTCTTTTGATTGCTATATTTAAAGCCTTTGAGGCAGGGTTATGAAGTGAGGTCGTCTTTACTTTTAGTCTGGGCAGACTCTGAGCTAACACTATGGTTGTTACCACAGTTGCTACATTTTTTAAATACAAGAGAAATAAAAGACTTATTCTTTTTGCGAGCTATTTTCTATGCATTTAGATGATGACATTTTCCAGTTATGGAAGGGAGTCTTTTAATTTGAATCCAATAGCTTGGACTGTGGTCTGCTTTAATTGCTTTCTAGTGAGTTTTTTGTAGCTTTATTGAGAGAGTTCAGACATATGTGCAAGGCGATCCACTCAGCGCATCTTAGTTGAACTCTGCAGGACCAATTTCAGCAACATTCATACCCCTACAGAAGAGTCTACTACTGATGAAACGGATAATATTTTTTTGAAGAGGTGGAGTGAAGCCTTGATTGCTGCTTAATATATTATGTGAAAATTGTACTGAATGATTTTAGCAGCAAAATGAGAAAGAAATGCATATACAAGCAGTATTTTGACCCTAACACCTTGAGCGAAACTACATGGGAGCCAATAAAGAAGCTTGAGCCAAAAAAAAAACAGGTTCACAAGAACGAGCAATATAAAGCCGAACGCATCAGGTCCAAAAGTTTTAACTGAGTTTAGAGCACTGGCTCCTAGCGGTGATGTCCCTGTTTCGAATCTATTTACAAACGAGGGACCGCGTACCGACCTTTGAGTTAAGCTGGTTCCAGATGTGAACTTGAGTAATTAGGCCGAGTATGCACCAGTAGGAGCAGAGTTGGGCGTGAAGCTAAACATTTCGCACTCGTAAAGTTTCGATTAAGAAAATAGAATTCCTACTGCTTCCACTCCTCAAGTTCCTTAATGGGCTGATAACTGGCTTTTTTTGCAGGATGAAGCAGTGTGCAAAGATAAGGAAGATAATATATTTTCTACTGATCAATTGGCAATACTTAAGATGAACTGCTAAACAAAAACGAAATCGATCAGTTAGAGGCCTCGAAGAAAGCAACCAAATGACTCAAACATAATTTTCCTTAGCCAATATTTACCATCAAAGAGGCCAATCACAACAATTTATTCAATTTGCCATTTTATTGTCATTTTTTTTACTGGTCATACTGGGAAAAGATTGACTCTTCGCTTGCCAAGCTTTTCAGAAACTCTTTTCTCAGGCAAACGATTTATCCATAAATTTTCGAAACTCATCTAATTAATTTTTGACAAAATTTCAGAATAAATACGAACTTAGCGATATGCATGCCGACATGACTGGTGCAGCATGTGTCGTGGCTACTTGTCGAGCGATTGCATCGCTCGAGCTGCCGATAAATATTCGTGGTCTTGTGCCGTTATGCGAGAATGTGATCGGCTGTAATGCAATCAAACCGGGCGATACAGTGAGAAGTCTGAATGGCAAGCATGTCGAAATCCAAAAGACACACCGTGAAGACCCTCTGATATTGATCGATGCTCTGCTATATGCCCAGAACTTTTGGCCTAAGTTTATAGTGGACGTTGGTACGACAAGCCGAGAGATGCTAAGTGGCCTTGGCGAGGGTGCAACTGGAGTATTTACCAATTCCGAGGAACTGTGGCAACAAATCAAAAATGCAGCCACTCATACGGGAGACAGAATGTGGAGAATGCCACTGTGGAATTATTTCAAGAAGAACGTGACCAATGGAAAGCAGGTTGATTTGCAGAATTTCGGAGAAGATGCCGGTGGATATCCGTGCAGAGCGGCTGCTTTGCTCAAGGAATATGTACCGTGCGGACAATGGATGCATATCGTAAGTATAAAGAGCGACAGACTAAACTCTTATATGGTCACGTTATAAACTTGGATCTTACCAAAATCAATCTAAATCCAACTAATATCATATCGGTATTTTCCAGGATGTACGGAACACAATGAAAACTAATGGAAAATCATTTGAGTATTTACGAAAAGGTATGGCTGGTCGTCCGACCAGGACACTTATCGAGTTCATTGCATCACTTGTTTGCAATGACGATAAGCCACCAGGAGAGGCAAGTACTGGACCTTAAAAAAATACTTCAAACTTAAAAAACCTAAAAAATACTATCAAAAACTATCAAAACACTAAAAAATATTGTGTAGTCGTTTTATCAAGTCAGCAAATATGTGAAAAATAGTAAATTTTTAAGTATACAAAGTTTAAGATGTTTGCGCTATGTACATATTGCAATAATTTTCTACCATAGAGCTCTATATTTTTATACCGAATGATGTAACCGTGTATGTAATTAAAAAAGATGATAATAATAAATATTTTGATACAAAAGTTCAATTCTTTTTATCTAATTTGGTATCTTCGAACATAATCACTCATATCATCCCAACCAATAAAATCTAGATTAGCTATTGGTGGTCCTGGAAGCTGCCAGCATTGCCGATTCGAAGCATATTTTTAGTCGAACCTATAGCAGATTGTTCTTCTCGGACATTTCACACACGGTTTCCTGTCGTGTCGCCAGGACATCAAATATTCATTTGTAAACATTCAACAAGGCCGGAGTCGTTCGAAACCATCACCATAGCGATTATATGGCTCCGAGCTTTTACCACAAACGCGAGAGCGCCCCATATGACCTGGCAGCACTACAACCATTGTGGAGCTCGCTTAACGTACGAAGGTATAATCGTACCGTGGATGCCGGCCAATTACTAAATAATTCAGTTTCACAAAAACTTGCACCTGGAGGATTATGTGTGCTTCATTAATTCGAATTAGATTATGAGTATCAAGTTACATATAATATGGTTGGGTAGGAGCAATGGAAAGTTGAGTATATGTGAGCATGAGAAAATGTCTTAGGAAAATGATAAGTTTAACCGAATAGTGAGTATATTTCAGACAAACGATGACACATTTTCGACTTGATCTATCGAGAGTTGAACTTTAGTCTTATTTATAACTAATCGGCACAATATTGGCAGTTAAATTATTTTGGAGAAATGCAGAGGCGGTAACTACAACAAAGAGTCAACTAAAGAAAATGCTGTCAAACTAAAGGTTCAGTCATCTTAAAGTCGCTGTTGCCTGTTGTTGCTTTGGACTATGGTTTTTAGGGCGTTAGAAACTCCTTTTGGTGTCGTGGGGTTGGTTTCGATGGCAATAAAATTATGATAAGAGATAGGTTTTTGTTGATTCTACATTAAATAATAAAATAAATATATAAAGCTAATGAACGAAAGCTATGATGCAATCTAAAACAAGGACGCCAGCGCACATGACCATCAATGTAGGGGACCTTTAAATCAAATTAGTGGACAACTTTGTTTACCTGGGTAGCAATCTATCGAGTGACGCCAACGAAACTGACGAAATCAAGCGACGGACACAAGTAGCAAATAAGACATTCTTCTCGGTCCTCCCCATTATGAAATGGAAATATGTGCACAGAAAGACTAAGCTCCACGTTTATAAAACTAACATAAGACCTGTGCTGTGCTATGGTTGCGAAACATGGACCCTGACCCAAGCCTCTGAAAATATGATCAACACCCTCGAACGGAAAGTTCTTCGGCGGATTTTCGGGGCTGTTCGCGGCTGACATGGATGGCGCAACAATGAGTTGTACGAACTGTACGATGAGCTGGAAGTCTCCAAAATCATCAAATTATAACGGATACAGTGGGCTGGGCACGCATGAATGACGATCGCATGCCAAAACGTGTCATGAACGCAAGACGAGTCGACGGAGTGGGGCCAAGAGGAAGACCAAAAGCTCGTTGAGAGAGCTCCGTGTATGCGGACGCCGAGCAGCTATTGGGGTTCCAAGACTGGAGGATGCAGTCACGTGACCGAGACAATTGGAGGAGATCGATCGAAGCCGCCAAGAGCCGACGTCAGACTGTTGTGCCACGTTGATGATTATAAAAATAAGAGATGACGAGCTCTGTGAAAATTGCAATCAAATTGATGACATCAACCATAAAATCTTCCACTATGATGAACTCGAGAGAGATAGAAGATCATACATACAATTATGAAATCCTAAAATCAACAAAGGAGGGAAACACTGCAGGAGACAACTCTGGCTAGTGCAAACGAAGCATCCCCAGTTGATTGTTATGAGCTCTGGGAACCTGTTGGTTGCAAGCAAAGTAAGGAGCTGTGCAAAAGGGGTAAGTTGACGGTGAAGGTGGACAGGGATATCAATGCAGAAATAACTAGAAATGCAGAAAATTTGAGCTCAGTCAGTGGAACCTCAGAATTTTTCCCTGGAGAAGCGAGAGAAACGTTTAATGTGGTACCGCTGCTATCAGCTCAAACTTCAGTGAATTTCTGGTGGCAAACCCAAGCAAACTGGATACTGCCAACCATCGAAGTCTCTCAGTAATTGACAAAAGAAAGCTCTGTACAAGAACTATTTACCTCCCGTAGTAGATGACACTGAAAAGTAAAGAGAGACCAGCTACACCAAAGAAATTCCTGCCTGCCAGCATAAATACCAAATCGGGTAGCAATGAGCCACGAGATAAATGTGAATTAGGCGCGAAAGCCAATGTCTGCGATTCAGTGTGCAAGACGTCAAAATCTGGTCTTGATGAAGCTAGTCTTTCAGGTAAAAACACAACGTTCGTTTAAGTAACGAAGAAAGCGTGCACAGAAGATGTTTCTTCTTTTTCCATTTTTGTGATGTTCCTGTCAAAAACGATGAAAAGCTCACCGCCTGTTCGTTCGCTTTTCTTCGAAACTAGCAATGACGAAAATAGTGGAGTCAGAGCTAACTTACTCATTCATGCAAGCAAGGTTTGTCGATGACCACCTCCAAACATCGAAGGAGTAGTCCACCCGGATCGTTATCAAACTTGGCTCAAATAATGATACTAAGCTACACCTTATATACCATAAAATTCAACCATAGCATCCACTCTTGAGGTTGTCTGTAGACATGTATCCAATGCAAAACGCAAATATCCAGAGGAACTTCTATTTTTTAAAGTTTCTTTTACTGAAAACACGGGAACATTTTCAAAGGCTTCCAACAAAAAAGATAATAATATTTGTTCAACTCAACTTGAACCTTTATTATTTCTCTTGAGCGAAAAGTTGGTAAAACTACAAGTTTTCTTCAACATTGCACCGGCTTTTATTTACTTTTTAGACCCAAGAGTTGTGTTGTCGATATCGGTCAGCAGTCGTCATGAAGTAGTGGGAAAATAGTAAGTTCAAAGGCACAATTGCCACCTCAGCCTAACTCCCTTTTAACAGCTCACTCCCACTACCAAACCAACCGAGGAGTAGAACTACCTGGTTCAGTGCACTGACTTAAGGAGACTGCGATGCTAACTCCCTGTACACTAGCTAGAACAGCAACAAATGAAATCTCAGACGAGACGAACTCTTAGATTTAATAACTTCTGTGGTTCTAATGATTTTAAAAACTGGAATTTCTCCCAACGTTTCCGCTACAAACAGAAATACTATTTTTGATAGGTCAACATGTTTATCTAAAAGTTTGTTCATTAACTGATGCGTGTGTATCCAATGAAGTCTCACTCTCTGATCACCTCTACTTGGTGTTCTGTTTAAAAAAGAATAAACCCAAGAAATACTGATTGGACTAAGTTAAATCGACTTCTTGTAGGCAGAGTCACCAAAATTAATGAAATCCTGGTTGAACACTTTGAATAAAACAGTAATAATTAGCTATACAGAGGCCGGGCTGATCAGCAAGACGGTTACTTGGTGAGACCGAAAATATCAAAACAGCAGCACGAACACCAGAAAACTCCTCAGACAAGTTTGAATGAGCGACTTAGAAGATGAGAACTTCACATTAAAGTAATCCCACGACAACCTTTGGTGGGTCTAGTGGTTGAAGCCGGTAGAGAGTTTCATCAATCAATGGATACGAGTTCACTTCACCCCCGACTTGGCTGAGATGCCTATTCAGATCTAAAGCAGCTTCCTGTCCGCAGCTGCATTCGAACCAGAGACCGGACACACTATGAGCCAGTGCTGTAGCCACGACACGAGCAGAACCTCTTGAAGAATATGTAAAAATTTGGTGCAAAATAGAAAAAATTATGCTTCTCAAAAATATCATAAATTTTATAAATCTAAGGTTACCTTGATGTCAGATACAGATTTAGTATTAATGAATTCCACAGAAATCTTTGACACTTATCTTTTACGATATTATCATCCACAAAATGAAATTCGCTTTTGATAAGTCTTTAAAACTTCCCAACAATTAATACAATGCGAAAACAGGAGCATCAAATTGTTTCAAACACCCTCTTGTTATTGGGTATAACTATGAAAATTATCAGAAATACACTTCTTGCATGCCATGCCTTGCATAACATTTTCTATAGTTCCAAAACAGCCTCGGTGTGGTAGCTATCTATCGTTCAACATGCTAATCAAGTTCTCTCATCATTTACACACAATAGAAAATTTCCCTAAAATCGATCATACAATACATAGTGTTATGCATGCAGGTGTTTGCGGACGACAAAATGATGGATTCATGGACGTCCAACAAGTACGAGTAACTGACGCCAGATAGAAGGATGGCAACCAACATGCCCGCAACAGGACCCGACCTGGCAAAGAGAAGCTTCGAGGGTGGCGCAAACATGTTAAACACACTCATCAAACATTTAATGATAAACAAATTTGCACCCAATTTTATGCTGCAACTACAATCTAGTTTCCTGCTCGGTTTGTTGCTTATAAAACGCTTGTCGGCTCGATCGAAACAAGGCTGGTGCAGCAAAAAGAGACTCCAAAACGATTCCGTATTATGGAGGCACAGTGTGTAGTAAAAATGTGGAGCAACATTTATAAACTCATCAAAATGATGAGAAAAATACAAATTTCGGAGAGCTATCCCCTTTGACAAAATCAATGGTGGTAATTTTGAGATTCAACTGAGAAAACGTTTCGTAATAATATCTTCTCTTATTTTCATCCATAAGACAATTCAATTTAATTTAACTTCTCCACAATCACTGCACATATTTTATTCAATTTCCGCAATATCTTCATCCTTCGCTTCCATCGGATTCATATAGATACTATGCAAACTGACTGAATGCACAAAACTCTTGAACATTCTATCTATCGTACCGTTATTTCGTTTCAGTAGATAACGAATTAGTCAGACACGAAGTGCTCGGTAAATATAAACATGAAATTAGTTTGTCGATTAATCGTCCAAAGAGTTTTGTTTTGTAGCTTTTGTGTCAGTTTTAGTATTGCTAGCAATTTGCATTCACCTCAATCGACCAAGCTGCAACTATGCGAATGAGTGAAATGTAATCTTCTGTAGAGTCGTTGTCATGGTGAAACAAGGATTACGCAGAATCGAAATCAGTTATTTTGTGTTAGGCTGAATAAAATTGCAGGATGAAAATATTTAGAGGATAAAAACATTTAGAAGACTTTGTGGAAAATAGGATTCTAAAGTATGACGTACATTTGAACTACTTGAAAGGAGAACCGGTCTGTAAGTGTATGCATCTTAAATGTAATTTATGTCAGAATTTAGATGTCAGAAATATTTTGGTTTAGACCAATACTTTTAAAAAAAAACTCGAAAAATTACATTTTCAAGTTTTTTGTTGTTTTTCAATTCTGAATACGGTAATTGCTCTACTGTTTCCAGTCTTCAGATTATTAATTTCGCTTGTCCATCAATATTCAATACTTTTTGGATAATTTGTAAATTTGTTTCATAATGTCCTTTTCGAATAATCTTTAGTAAATATTCTTCATTCTCAATGTTTTACAGAATATTTTATTCTGCCATTTTCTCTACTGATAAAAAGATCGGTACAGATAAAGTTTAATTATAGCACTAACGCAAACTGGAAAAACAAGAAAAAACAAATTTTAGAAGAAATAAATAACAATAAACTGACTATTTATAAAACTTATGACAAAAAATAAAACTAACATTAACTGGAATTCAAAATAAAATGCCTTACTAATTTATGTATTTATTTATTTACATATTCAACAGATAAAATCCAATTAATAAATATAGAAATATATAATATGCAAAGAATCTATAAATGAAAGAATGTAATATAGAGAGCACAAAATAATAATGAAATAATAATAAACAAAATCAAGGAGAAAAGGTACAAATTCAAAATTCAAAATAAGAGAAAAAAAAATTACAGTATTAAACAGAAAATATAAAGACTTTATCTTTTAAATCAGTTTTGATACGTGACAAAGTCGGTGGCAGAGAACCTAGCCTGAGTGCATTATGCTGCCTAGGTATACGTAACAGCGGTGAAAAGTAGTACGTATCAGTCCGTGTAAAAGGAACATTAAACTTTAACGTGGATCTAGTTGACCGATCCGAAACACGAACGGAAACCTGGTAGCAGAGGTCAGATGGGACAAGTTGACGGTGCAGTTTCAACAGAAGGCATTCATCGAGAAAAAGTGTGCGAGATTTCAGGGATGGTATATGCAGCATGGTAAGTCTCGCACTATACCTACAGTAAGCAAAATTGAATTTGTAAAGCAGAGAGCGGGTGAATCAATCAAATATGGAAAATGTGGGCACCAAATTTGGCAACAGTATTCGAGGATACTGTGGACAAACGAGACAAACAAGTGTACACAAGTGGAGACATCTGTAAAATATTTAGAAGATCTGAGTATGAAACTCGAAAGTCTGGACGCTTTGGCGGATATGTGCAAGATATGTTGATCAAATAAAAGTTTAGAGTCCAAAATTACTCCGAGGTCTTTAAAATTAAAAACGACGTCGAGAGAGGCTCCAGAAAAGTAATAAAAAAATGTTAATGGGTAAGTTTTACGCGTGAATGACATTTGGCGATATTTTAAAACATTCAAAGTAAGATGGTTTGCATTACACCAGTTGACAAGAATGAGCAGGTCATTCTGAAGCTGTAAGCAGTCTTCGATTGTATCAATTATTCTGAATATTTTTAGATCGTCTGCATTTAGAAGATCGTCTGCATATAGAAGAGAAAAGGAGTTAAGCAATGAAAATGAAAATTAAGAATAATAATGGGCCAAGGATCGAACCTTTTGGAACACCTGAGGAGGGATAAAAAGGAGTAGACGAACAGGAGTTCACAGTAATAACACAAGTACGTTCATGAATGTAGGAAGAAAACCAGGAAAGCAGCGGAACATGGAAACCATATTTGTCTAATTTCAACAGAAGAAGCTCATGGCTGACAGAGTCAAACGCCTTGGTGAAATCTGAGTAAAGAACATCCACCTGTCTTTGCTGATCAATGACAGAAGCAACAGTGCTGGTGAACGATAGAAAATTAGTAACAGTAGATTTGCCTTTGACAAATCCATGTTGCTCGGTGGCGAGGAAAGGCACGAATAGGGGATAAATTCTGTTGTAGACAACTCTTTCAAGTAGCTTACTGAAGCAAGGCAAAAGCGATATAGGGCGGCAATTCGAGATGCAAGCAGGGTCACCGGTTTTAAGTATAGAGGAAATATTGGCAGATTTCCATAAGAAAGGAAAATGTCAGTTGCGATGCTGAGGTTAAATATAACTCAAAGAGAACTCAAAGAATGTTAATAAAGAATACCTAGTTAAACACTATTGTGCATTCTTGAAAAGTGCAATAGAAGTTTGTGAAACTAGACTACCGTACGTGCAAAGAAAATAGAGAATACTTTAGCTGATCTGATAAGATGATTTGATTCATATTAGGTTATCTGGGAGCCAAAATTTAACTAAAAAATTCCTCGACAAAGAATTGCTGGACGTGCTTCTACAGAGGGTATTTGAAGGATCAAAAGGCTAGAAGATCAGGGGCAATCGGGGATGATGGATTTAAAAAAAAATACCGAACGATTGAACCTAAGCTTAATTAATTCAATTGCGTCAGATAAATACTTGAAACAGGGGACCACATTTGACACGCGTTTTTCCAAACCCGACGTAATAAGGTATACCATTAGTGAATACAGGTGGAAAGACTAAAGCAAAACTTCTAATTTTAGAGGCCCAGGTCTTAATAGTCATGATATGAACATGAAATTAAAATTAATAATAAAACAACACACTAAAGTCTCTAAAATTTTAGACAACAGACAAGCAAATAGCAGTCAATAACTGAGGATGTTAAGAGGGAAGCAACTGTTTTGGCACCAGCAGTTCAGAGCAAACAAATCAACTTGCACCTGGTGTTAATCGTCCGCCGATTTGATTGCCCTATATAATTTTAATTTGTATATAGAAGACAGGAAAATTTGATGAGCAAGATGAAAAGAGAGAGACCTAGGGTAGATCTTAAGCAACATCGGGTATGAAAAACTAAGGACAAGAAATGGGAGTATTTGACGTGACTCTATTGAAGAAAACCAGGAGAAAAGAGATTTAAATTTTATTGAGAGGCAGAGTCACGGAGTTAATAGCTTTCGGGAAATCTCCAACTTGACGTCGAAAATCATAAACTAAGGCGAAGAAGTTAGTGAAAAGCATAAAGCTGGTTGTTATAGAGCTGCTCTTGATGAAATCGTGTTGCATACGAACTAAAAAAAAGTTAAAGAGAAGAGTAAACTCTAGGGCCAAGGACATTTTCGAGGAGTTTACTGAAGAGGCATACAGGACAATGGAGGGATACAGGATAGTAGCAGGAAGCGGGGGATGAATCACCAGATTTAAAACTTGAGAAGACATTAGCGGTGTTGTATCATGAATAGATTGCATCAGACAGATACAAGGCTTATGTTTAAAGGAATACAGAGTGATCTGACCAAGATAAGGAAAATACCATCAGGACCAGAACTAGTACTATATTCAAGGTATGGATCAAAGCTTTGACTTTCCAAAGATAAGTACTAAACAAGGGTATTTTATGTGAGGTATGGGAACAATCAGCAGAAATTGACGTTGATGCATTTTTAAAAGAGGAAGGGAAACAATAGTGTTATCCAGATTCATAACAATAGTGTTATCCAGATCCATAAAGTCAGGAACTGAGGAATTGAATGCAAAGGAACGAGTTAATGGAGTACAAAGATTTTGGCTAATGGGAACAAATTTAAACCTTAATTACAAACTGCCTGCTTGAGTACTCTTTATTGCTTTTAAGTTCAAACTACGGAATTCCTGGAGATAACAGTCTTTACACATAAAGGTTATTGATTTGTGATCACTGTTCCCTTCTTGTCTATAATCGCATAGACAACGTATATCGTCTCTAAAGCTTATCAAAGCAGAGAATAATTGATACGGGAAACTCGATCGTTTTGCGGAATAAGCCTCCGAAGCAGAATCAAATTGGAATTGTTTTTGCGGGATGATTAAAATTTTTTTTTTTTTACAGTTTTCTTTACAGTTTTTATAGTTTTTATGAGTGTTTTATTTAGCATACAGAACATCAGAAACCTCCAAAGTGAGCCAAGGAACATTTTGTTTAAAAAAAAATTTTGATAGGAGTAAATTAATAGATATGGTAAGAAAATAAAATTTTGGACAATAACATTCAATCCCCCGAAAAACGAAAAGCAATTGATAAAGTTTATTTTCAGTGGATATTTTTTTTTAGAAATAGCAACAAACGATGGAGGGACTTTTACTCCCCATATAAAGAAAAGAAGCAAGGGAAAGAAATAGAAACTTAAAGGAATGCTAGAAAGAAGTAGGTAATGAATTCTTTGACAGTATTACGAAGATATTTAATTTTTTGACAAGAACTAAATAAAAGAAAGAAAGAATTCACTTCAGAGCGGCGGTTGCACGAGAGTAAATAGATATTTCTACGATCTCATTTCACAGATGGAATGTCAAAATCACCAAAAACGAGGAGAAGAGTTGAATGAATGAAGCTAGAAAGTTCAACAAAAAGCTTTCATGTGTGGTGATTAAATAATTTCAAGGAATTTATGTACAACTGACTGGTAAATCATAATTTGGGTAAAGGATTGTATTCATGAGCGGTGACAGAGCCAAACATTTAAGCAGAAGGCATCAGTACTTAATTCCGGTCCGTAAAAATTAACGAAACGGTGTTGTTCTTTGTGTTCACGTTCAAACTAAGATTTTGTTTGCGGATATAGACCGGGTTGGTTGATTGAAAGAATATCCACATAATTTAACAAGCCGGGCCTGAGCTAAAAGCTGCTGCAGCTAGGACGAATTTGGTTGCAGTTGTGCTCGGCTGCGTGGACTTTAACTGGTTGTGTGAAAATGTTGTTGCAATGTAAATATATTTAAGCATATATACAGAAAATGTTCTACCAATTCGACCAATTTACTCGAAGTTACATGCAAATTTGTGAAGAGGTCTCAGAGCGATGTAAAGTTCTTTCGAAACTTTGACTCGACAAAAAATTTTTTAAGTCGTTGAGCAAGATTTCTCAAAAATGCCTGAGCTGGTCAACGTCAATTTTTCACACAAACTGTACAAACAATTACTTTGTGATTGATCAAAGGTTTTTTTCAACGATAATTATTTTTCATTTCATAAACAATAAACGGCCAAAAATTATTATCGAAATTTTTATCGGAAGCCGCCATTTTGATAAAAAAAACATAATATTTTGCTTATTCATTTGATTATTCACAAGATAATGTATATGCTAAAGTTTTTTTTTTCATTCCAAATCATCAAACCAAAAGATATTGCGCTCAGCGTAAGACGCCTTTTTTTAAAGGAAATATCGAAGATCGGCTGCAACAGTTTTAGAAATTATTTTTGCAAATAAAGATGAAACTTGCCAAAATAAATATCTAAATTTTTAATCAAAATGTCTTTCCAGGAAAAACTCTTGAAAAATTCTTATCAACATTGTGACTGCGTATAATCGAAATGAAACATGTTTTTCGGACTGTTTTTTTTTTAAGTTTTACGTTTGCAGTTCCACCTGGGGCCCTATTATGATTCAAATTCCGAAATCGGAATTCGTAAAATTTTCCGACTCGCCAATGGTCGGAATTTCGTATTATGATCTATTCCGAAATCAAAATTTAATTCCCACTTTAAACTGCAGACAGCTTCACTTGAATGGGTTAAATCGATTCCAGATTTCCAATAGACTTCCAATCAAGTGTAAAAATACATATTTAAATTTAAAAAAATGGGACGGAGTTTCAATGTTTCTTGCTAACATTGACTCTATGGCAATTTATCTTGCTTTGCCTAAGTATGGTCAATCGGATAATACGAAAATACGATGTCGTATGAATTCCGATTTCGGATTTTGATTCATAATAGGCCCCCTGAGCTAAAAATTCTTAATACCTTCTCCTTTGATAAAAGTTGTTAAAAGTGACGCAGAAAATATTCGGAGAATATTTCCTATTTATTTGGCTGAATCCTTACGACATTTGTAGTGTTTCAAACAATGTTCTTTTTCTTACATCAATTGAATAAAACGTAGAATACGAAGTCTGTCCATTATTCACTAAGTGATTCGTCCTTGGCAATGTGGCATATATTATTCACAGGGAAAGCTAACCTCTGCTTCTTTTAATACAATCAGTCCAGCTTTAATGCTTTCAATTGCTGTTAACCTACTTACAAAGACAGTCATGGGCTTTGAACAATCGCGCTTGTGATGAGAACTCCATATGCAACTAAGGTCTAAACGCTACAAGAATAATTTTAATTCGCTCATAGTCTGATTTTACAAACAGACCAAAAACAACCATATTTTAGTAGTCACCTCAGTTCGAAACTTTTTCCCTCTCTTCGATACGAGAGTGGGTAGAGGTGGTACTAATGTTGAAATCAGAAAAACGTCGTAAACGAATGGCAATATGCAATAAGAAGATTCACCTCTAAAACTCTCTTCGGGGGTTTAACCTTAAATTTCTTTTACGTTTAAGCTATTTCATCCATCTCTTCATCTGTTTTCCAAAGCCTTCAAACTAACGCGAACATTAAAACACATTATTAAAAAAAAATAATAAATTTATGGGCGATAAATGTGCCTCAGGCACAACAATTTTGCAAACAGACTCAACATTACAATCTAAAGTCAATACAAATAAGCTAAGTGTGGTTAAAGTTAGTTATGCAAAGTTAAATGTCAGGATTTTGCATCGTAATAAATATTGTTTGAATTTATTTATCTGTTGGTTGCGGTTGTGCTGGCTCGCCCTCATGACACACCAATTGTGCAATGAATTCGATAATTGTTCGGGTCGGTCGACCGGCCATACCCTTACGCAAATAATCGAATGATTTGCCATTTGTGGTCATAACACCGTATGCGTCCTAATGAAAAAAACGTTCTAAGCTAGTGAAAGAACAGTACTTAATGACGTTACTCACAATGTGAATCCATTGACCACATGGAACGAATTCTTTTAAAAATGCTGCTGCTTTGCATGGATAGCCTCCGGCCTCAGATCCAACATTCCTTACATCCACACCCTGTCCGTTGCACATCAAGCTAGCAAAGTAACGCCACAAGGGCAAACGCCAGACTCTGTCCCCTGTATGAATGGCTGCGTTCTTGATCTGTTGCCAGAGCTCCTCGGAGTTTGTAAACACTCCAGTTGCACATTCACCGAATGTTTGCCGCATTTCCGGCGTTGTCGTGCCAATGTCCAAAATGAACTTGGGCCAAAAGTTCTGAGCGTACAAAAGTGCATCGATTAAAACAAGAGCATCCTCTCGATGGGTTTTCTCGATCTCGACATGTTTTCCATTCATCGTTTTCACAATATCACCCGGCTTGCACGCATTGCAACCGACAGTATTCTCACACAACGGAATCAAGCCACGGATGTTTATTGGCAGCTGCAGTGATGCAATAGCTCTGCAAACAGATACAACACAAGCAGCTCCCGTCATGTCACCGCGCATTTTCTGTAGGACATTCGGTTTCTAAAGGGAACACTCGGATTTTTGAAGAAGACGGTAGTTATTTTAGCATGATACAAACCTTTAAACACAAGCCTCCTGCATCATATGTAATGCCTTGTCCCACTAGCACAACAGGGCGCTCTTCTCGATTCGTTCCGTAATAGCTCAGCTCAAGAAATATTGGTGGCTCACAAGATGCCTTTGAAATTGCCAAAAACGAGTGCATCTGCTGGCTCTCTGCCCAGCCCTTGACCTTCACTTCGACATTAACACCAGACTTACACAGGACCTCGACCACGTTCTGAGCGAAACACGTGGGACTTAGCATATTGGCCGGCGTCTCTTGTAGCTGTCTCGCCAAATTCTGTGCTGCCGCTTTTTGCAAGCCAATCCTCCATCCATCCCAATCGCATTCCTGGCCCCTTTCTACGTGCAGATCTATTTGGGGAATGACGAGCTGGTCGGCTTTGGCTTTAAGTTCCTGATATGCCCACACGCCAAGTGCGGATCCTTCTGCAGCAGACTCGGCATGTCCGAAGCTCTCGACAACTATCTTTTCCGTGTGGATCGCCTGCAATGCCTTACAGCCGGTCGCAGCTGCTACGCGAACCGCTTCCTTATGTTCGTCAATCATCTCGTATGTATTATAGCCAAGGCACTCTGACCCAAGACCACAGACACATACAGCAGAATAGTTCGGTTCCACGTTGTAGAATATCCGGCACTCACCGCGTTTCGGCATCGGACCGGCTATTCTCAGCAAATCTAACAAGCGTCCATTAGTTTTGAGCTGAAAATGAATGGTCAAAAAGGGGTCGTCACGTCTTTGCATGCTCTGAGGACTGCCTACCTTATTATATTTCCAAGCAACTGGAGTCAAAATCCCCGAGTCTTGTTTGTCATCTTCATTTGCGTATACTCCCAGCACAAGTCCTCTTGAACTCGGGTCAGTGCATCTGTCGTCATCTGCGCACTTACTATTCGACGAACTCTCCTGTTTTTTCATATTTGGCATGGCCGGTGCACCCATGCTTCGAGCACTCACCATCAAAAATGATCTGCATTTTGCTAGGCTTCCACCCAACCGTGACAGTCCCCGTAGAATATTTGTCATTTTAAAAATATAATCACTAACACTGACACCTAACAAATAAATCTAAAACGTAGCAAAATACACCGTTCGGGGAGGACTTAGTACAGTTTATCAGTGGTTTGATAGTGGTTAGTTAGTTAGGCAGTAAATAATATAGTGCATTTATACGAGAAATATGATTTGTTGCAATTATGAAATCTCAGTTCCGAGCGAATTTCAGACGAATTTCTTCTTGCGATCAAACTTCTGGTTGTTCTTAATATTATCGGTCGGAGATAATTTACATGTCAACTCGAATTTGATAAAAAAAAAATTAAAAATTGTGACGATCTATGGCGCAAAGGATACTAGAATAATTTCAGAGGGCATTCGATACGTCAAAGATGGCGTGAACGACTGCTTTGTTATTTAATTGTTCGGTGATATTTCAAATTATGGTAGATTTAAGCAATGTTTTGTTGTATTTATTTATTTATTTATTCATCCCTTGTGCTACAGATATAATTCCAATCATTTATTTATTTATTTTCAACCAAACAAGGCGTACAAAAAACAATTAATTTAACAATTTATATAAATTTGTACAATACACAATAATTAAAGAATTTTAAAAATATAACCATCTTTGGTAGGGAATGTTGTATGTAGCAAATTAAATTGAACAGGTCTTGATTGAGCAGAAATAGAAACACGTCAGTTTACTAAGACGGTCGACACAGAAGTGGCGAGGATTTATTACAGAATACTCAATAACCGTACATTCTGATATTATACTATCAACACTCCGCCTCGATTTATGATTTTAGTTCCTTTTTTCTTGTATGTAATATTAATTCATAATAATTCAATAAAAATAATTCTTACTCAAAATCACAAATCGTAATAAAAATTAAGTTCATGTACAGTTAGTTATAATTAAATATTATTCAAATGATTAAAGTATGACTTATATTGGTTAAAACAACTTTAGCTTCTTCCGCAGATTCACATGAGTAGCCATTGGTAAACCTTTTGTCATGATGTCTGCCAATTGGTTTTTAGTTCCAACATAAATCACATCGATATCACCTCGTTCAATTACATTACGCAGGAAATGATACTTTATATCAATATGCTTTAATTTGTGAGATTCTCTCCCATTCAATGCGATACTGATACATCCTTGATTGTCTTCGCGAATGATCGTTGGCGTATTGATAATTTCTCCCAGCTCCTTCAACACTCCACGAAGCCAAATTGCTTCGCACGCAGCTTGGCTTAGTGAAATATATTCGGCTTCCGTTGATGATAGAGCCGTCGTGGTTTGTTTCTTTGTAGACCATGATATAGTGTTGCCAAACACCATAAATACGTAGCCAGAAACAGATCTGCGATCAACAATATCACTGCCCCAATCTGCATCAGCATATCCGGTCAACACGGCCTTGCCCGCTTCTTTTGAATACATTAATTTAAGTTCCAATGTTGCCTTGATGTATTTTAGAATCCGCTTTAAGTGTTTCCAGTGTTCGTCTGTAGCGCAGGATTGAAATTGACTGAAATATCCAACAGCTGCACATAAGTCCGGTCGGGATGTTGTTGCCGCATACATTAAACACCCAATCAATTCACGATATGGATATTTAGTCATGGTTGCGTCTTTGTTTGCCTTTTGAAGCTTCAACTTACATTCGATAGGTGTGGAAACTCCATTGCAGTTGTCCATTTTAAAACGTTTGAGAACATTCTCCAGATATGTTCGTTGACTTAAGTGCAATGTTCCACCTTTCCGATCACGATGAATAGTGATGCCTATGAAGTGACGAACTTCACCCAAGTCCTTCATCTCGAATTCCTTTGATGTCATTTGCTTGATTGCGTTGATTTTCTGGATAGATTTCCCGAGCAAAATTAGGTCATCAACATATAGCAACAAGTATATTGCTGCATCTGCTTTTCCATATACGTACAGACATTGATCGAATTTCGATTGCTGAAAGCCAATGCCAATAATAAAACTATGAAATCTTTCATTCCACACACGAGATGCTTGCTTCAACCCGTACAGCGATCTCTCAAGTTTACACACCATTTTTCCTTTGGTAAAACCATCCGGTAGACTCATATAAATTTCTTCATTGAGCTTGCCATTGAGAAACGCTGTACACACATCCATTTGATGCACCTCCAAGTCTCGTTCAACAGCTAGAGCCAACAGAATTCGCACAGTCACCATTTTAGCTACCGGTGAGTAAGTCTCGAAAAAGTCTAGACCAGGCTTCTGAGTAAATCCTCTTGCAACCAAACGTGCCTTGTATTTTGTTGGCTGTCCAAACTCATTTCGTTTTCTAGAGAAAACCCATTTCGAACTCACAATCGAACGACCAGGTGGTGGTTCAACCAGTTTCCATGTTTTGGCTTTCATAAGTGAGTTCATTTCTACATCAATTGCTCTCATCCACTCAGCAGTATCATGCCGTCCTTGAATGTCTTCAAATGACCGAGGTACATCATCCACATATGCTTCCGCGTTCAATGCAAATACCGTCATGTATGCATCATCTTCTTGTGACATGCGATCAATCACTGATCCGTTTACCAATTCTCCGTAGCGATCTGGCTGACGACGCACTCGTTTTTGTAAAGATGGAAATTCTACGTGCGTTCTTTTCTGATTACCATCATCAGTTGGACAATCCTCCGCCTCGTCGTCGCCGCTCAGTGATCCGTTACAATCCTGGTCGTTTTCCTCCGCCTCGCTTTTAAGCTGCTTTAATACGTTGCCACCATCATTTACTGGACTTTCTAATTCTACGATTTCTTTTTCATGATTGTTAAGTTCAACTTTGCTATGAAAAATTTGTGATTCATCAAATGTAACGTGTCGACAAATAACTACCTTTGAAATCTCACTATCCCATAGTCGATAGCCATTTTTCGCATATCCAACCATCATCATTCTCTTTGATTTGTAATCCAGCTTCTTGCGTAGAGCATTTGGAACGTGTGCATATGCTGTTGATCCAAATACACGGATATTCGATAAATTTGGGCGTTTACCAAACCAAATTTCCGCTGGTGTTTTATTTATTTTTAAAGCTCGGGTTGGACTGCGATTTGTAATGAATGCTGCACTCAAAACTGCTTCACCCCAAAACTGCTTATCCAGATTCGAATCTGCTATCATGGAACGTGCTTTTTCCAAAAGGGTTCGGTTTAGCCTCTCTGCCACACCATTTTGCTCTGGATTGTACGGTGTCGTGTATTCAATTTGCACTCCTGCATCACAACACGTTCGCTTGAATTCATTTGACGAATATTCACCTCCATTATCACATCGTAACCTCGATATTTTTCGTTCAAACTGTGAACAAACGCTATTAGCAAAAGCGACAAATTTTTCCAAAACTTCCGATTTGCTTTTCAACAGGTACACTGTCACGAAGTGTGTGTAGTCATCAAGAAATGTTACTAAGTATCGCTTGCCATCCCATGTTGGTGGTGAGATGGGTCCACACACATCGCTGTGAATCAATTCCAGCACTCTTGATGATCGTGTTCTGACTACATTTGGAAATGATTTACGCACCTGCTTGCCCAGAGTGCATGATTCACACACCACGTCTAAATCATTTTTCAATTGCCCTATACCATTTGCCATTGATGACAATCGCCGAATATCATTTATATTCAAATGTGCCAATCGTCTGTGCCACAATTTCAAGCTTTTATCAGAATGCTCAGTAGCTAAACGTTTATTTTGTGGTTGTATTTGGCTCTCGAACACACACTCCTTATTACTCAACGCAGCAAATGATTTTCGATTCACACTAATTTCAAACTCGTACAAGCTGCCTCTTCGCTTTCCAACAATTAGCTCAATATTTCTTTGCTTGATTCGCACGTGACCATTTATGAACAAAATTTCGAAGCCAGCCTTTTCAAGCCGATTGACTGAGAAGAGGTTGTGCTTTAAATCTTTTACAAACAAAACATTGTTTATGCTGCATGGTCGCTCAGCACCATCGATAATCATTGTCCCACGAATTACTCCAACTTTCGTCGCGCAGATCAAAACACCACTTTTGGCAACGCCGATGGAGATTGGTTTTTCCAACTGCTTCCACTCACTAAACAGCGAGTCGTCATTCGTCATATGCTCACTCGCACCCGAGTCGATGCACCATCTCATGTTTAAACTGTTTTGACACTTCAACGCAAAACCAGTAATATTAGCCAAAAATGCAATTTCATCTTGGGCAGCATATGCTTTTCCTCTCTTTTTTGTTTCGGTTGTCGTTGTAGTTGAATGTATGTAGTCAACTGCGTTGTTATCAGGTTTTTTTAATTTCGGACACTCGAACTTTTTGTGACCAAAACGTCTACAATGAAAGCATTGGACTTTTGACCGATCACCATACATGGCCACACAATCGGAATATTTCGCACTAACACTGTTAATTCCTTTGTATTTGCTTTCAGCATCAAGCAAACGGCTCCGAACCAGTTCCATTGTTAACTGTTTCAAATCCATTGTTTCCAACGCTGTAACCACCATATCATATTCACTTGGAAGTGTAATTAAGAGTGAGACAACAGCCATACGGTCATTTGCTTCACCACCGCATGCTTTCAATTCACGAAAACATTTGTCGAATCGAAGAAAATAATCTTGCAGGCTTTCATTACTTCCACATTTCATCAATAGCATACGTTTTCTGATGGCAATTTCACTTGCTACACTTGCACGCTCAAAAGTTTTTCGTAATGCTGCGATTATTTTGAATGATGTAGTTTTGTCCTTGATGTACTCCAAATGGCTGTCTGCGATTCGTCTAACAATCATTGATTTGCACATTCTATCACTCTTCTGGATCATTATTTTCTTTGACTCTGCATCTCCGCCATCCTGTTTCTGTATTTCCTCCTCTGCATCAGTATCAATCCATTTTGCTAAGTCCTTTTCATCCAGCACCACGCGCAAACGAAATAGCCAATTATCGAAGTCCTTGCCGTCAAACAAATTCACCCGAAAACGTTCCTCATCTGCCATACTTATGTAGTTTTCACAGCTCGTTTCACGAAGAATTCACTTGTGTTCAAATTATTCAAAGATGTACACGACTCCACGCTTTGTCGTAACACCAAAATTATCAACTCAAAGAAAACAAGTTTAAACAACTGGGCCCATAACCTGTTGTATGTAGCAAATTAAATTGAACAGGTCTTGATCGAGCAGAAATAGAAACACGTCAGTTTACTAAGACGGTCGACACAGAAGTGGCGAGGATTTATTACAGAATACTCAATAACCCTACATTCTGATATTATACTATCATCAACAGGGCATTCATGACGTGAGCACCTTAGTCAGAGCAGTTTTAAACCTAGGTCGGGAAATGGTTGGGGAATAGTGTTTTGAGAAGCTATTGAATATTTTGCAACTTCTATTGGTTGGCTCATTGTTGGCGTAAACTGGGTGGTGTCGGTATTCATAGAGTAAACGTGTGTGCCTCGTTTGCCTTACTGATTCGTTGAAGGTGATCTTATTGGACAGGGACACAACATTGATCAAGTCCCTAATAACATCAAAAGTAAAGCAGGAGCATATGACTACCCTCCGCGAAGATAGACTTGATAGATTTAAGAGATTTAGCCTGTATCTGTATGAAGGTAGATTATCAAATTCGTAAGGATTAAACAGATCTCTCAACGCAAAAAGCAAGAACTTTTTCAGCACCAATTCGAGCCTATTGCTATGGACATCAAACGTAGCATGCCAGACAATACATGCATATTCGAGCAATGGCCGAACTAGAGCTAGGTATAAAGACTTCGTGACCCATAGGTTTTTGAATTCCTTCGCACGTCTTTTGATGAATCCAAGCTGCTTATTAGCCTTGCTTAAGACTTTGTCATAGTGTAAATTAAAACGCAGCTTTTTATCCAAAGTAACCCCGAGGTCTGTGACATTGTCAACATTATTGATTGCAACATTATTGAGGCGGTGATTACTGGTTTTGCGGGAAAAACTTATGACTTGACAACTATTGACATAAATGTCGAGATTATTTTGTTTGCACCACTGCTCAGGAGAAAGAAGTTTCGATTGAAGGAAAACTGAGTCTCATTTCGATTTAATTTTGTGGTACATTTTCAGATCATCTGCATAAAAAAGGTGAAGGATGTCTGATAAAACTTCAGAAAGATCCGATACGAAAATATTGAATAAAAGAGACCCCAAGTGACTACCTTGTGGCACACCTGATAAAACTTTGATTTTTTTGGATAGGATACCCTGGAACTTAACGCACTGGGTCCTATTTCGTCAAGAAACCAAAAAAAAGGGGAATGAAACATAAAAAAGAAAAAGAAATAACAAAAATAATTGAATAATTTCAAAACTAAAATTAGAACTAAGGTAAATAGCAATTCAAGGTAACATTCTCAATACATGCTTGAATTGTAACAAAAAAGATTGTGTGAGAGCACCAAGCTTAATGGCATTGTGCGTTCTGGGTAGACGCAACAAAGGCGAATGGAAATAGACTTCCGTACGTGCAAACGGAACAGAGAAGACCTCCGAAGAACGACTTGGACGACTAGACTCACGTCTGGTTATCTGGGAACCAAGGTCTGACAAAAAAATGCCTTGGCAAAGTTTGTAAAGAAAGCACTCATCGAGGAACAATCACCGTGATTTCAACGAGGACAAATTAAGAAGGGAAAGACGAGAGGTGTAGGGACAATAGAGGATATTGAATCTAAAAAGAAGCGAGCGAGTGAGCCTGCGCTGAACAGATTCAATGGCGTCAGATAAATACTGAAAACGCGGAGACCAGATCTGGCACGCGACTTCTAGAATACTGCGTACTAAGGAGACAAATAAATGAATATAGAGGGAAATGTTGGTAAACATATACGAAGAACGCAAGATAAGTCCAGCAATCCTAGAGGCCCTGGACGTCATATTCATGACATGAACATCAAATCTTAATTTCAAATCAAACACCACACCCAGGTCTCTAAAATGCTGGACAACTGACAGGGAAATACCAGACAGAGAATAAGAGAACACATGTTTTTTTTTTGAACGAACAAACGAACAAACATTTTATTGAGCTTAAATTAAATTATAAATATGACTTATACCTAATGTACTAGCTTAATGTGTCTTAGGTCTAACAGTTTTAAAACTATACCAAGATCTTAGCCTAATGTTAATATATACGTATTATGTATCTGAAATTCTTAAACTTACTTATAATATAGAGGGGAAAGCCCAGTAAAACCCCTCAAAAACTTCATTTTTGGAGCAACACTAGGAGCGAATTAATGAAATGGAGTGAAGGAAATTTGGGATAGGGGTGTGATGACAGAGAGGGAAAGTAAGGTTGCAGTTAGTTTCGTATGTCTGTGGAGGAAAGATTACGTCCAATTTCGTCAGGCCGTCGGAATATATTGGGCCGTCGAGTATACCGTACCGGTTTTGCGTCTCAAATATGGCCTATTATATAGCAGCAACTTACCTTGTAGTGTAAGTAGTGTGTAGGATTCATTCAAGGAAAGAATGTGAGTTGGGCTAACATGCTTGTGAGTGAGGGGATCAAGATATTGTGGAAGGCTTGGTACATTTTTTACTAGACTCTTGGGATGGTTAGGGCATTTGCCAAGGAATTTCAAAAGAGAACACATGTGGAGTGTTTTTATATACGCAAGACATCTGAGGGCACTCCAAAATGTTCAGTGGCAAGAAGTTGTCTTGACACCAGAGATTAAGAGCAAACAAGTCAGCTTGCAATTGGTGAAAATCGTTCGCAGACCTGATTGATCTGTATAATTTTAAGTCATCCGCATATAAAAGACAGGGAAAATTGATAACAGAAGGAAGGTTATTGACAAACAAGATAAAAAGTAGGGGACCTAGGATAGAAACTTGAGGAACTCAAGATGTGGGAAATATAGGAAAGGAAATGGAACCATTAAAAGTGACTCTGCAGGGACGACTATGAAGATGGAGAAAAACCAGGACTCAAAAACACCGAAGCCATTAAGTGTAAGGAGCAGCAGGTTATGGTTCCAGAATCAAAAGCCTTCGAAAAGTCTGAGTAAATTACATCAACGTGACGTTGACAATCAAAGGCAAAGGCTACAAAATTAGTGAACTCCGTAAGGTTGGTTTATGTAGGGCGATTCTTGATGAAACCATGCTGCTCAGGAACAAGTAAGGGCTGTAGAGAAGGATAAATTCTATTGTAGACAAGACGTTCAAGGATTTTACTGAAACAGCAGAGGAGGGATATAGGACGATAGTTGGAAACAACGGAAGGATCACCACATTTGAAGATTGGGAAAATATTGGCGGATTTCCATAAAGAAGGGAATACACCAGAAGTAAGGCTAATGTTGAAAAGGATAGCTAAAGGAACACAGAGCGAGGATGAGAGGGATTTGACAAAGATATTATGAATACCATCAGGACCGGAACTGGCATTCGAATTTAAGGTATGCAAAAGGATTTCAACTTCCAAAGGATTGGTACTAAACATAGATAAATCAGGAGAAGCACGGGAGATAGTGGGAGTTATCGAGGTATTCAGTGGGTTTCTTTAAAAGGAGGAGGAAAAAAAGGCACCAAACACTGAAGATTAATCAAAGTAAGACAACCCTTGGAGCATTTAGGGTTCGAAGTTAGTAGAGAGCTTCATTCACATATTTGATTCCACGCCTCATTTTATCCCTGATTTAACTTAGATACCTTTTCAGAGCAAGGTTAACTCAAAGCTCGGTGCAAAGTCCCCCGTCCGAATTCAGATTCGAGCCAGAAACCCCACACAATCGGAGCCAGTGCTCTCCTCACTCACTATACGGATTTAGTTATTTAAAAAAAACCCAGAGGTTTATATTACGTGGAAATGGAATAAACTGTTTGGTAACGATTCACGCACAGATTGGCATTTGGCTTTATATTTACTTTACGCCACCTTGTTCTATGCTGTTTTTGCATGAAAAAATATTCAGTCATTTCCAAACATGTCTATTGTTTTGAATTTTCAGGCAAAGCGAATCTAATAATAATTTTCTTTAAAAATCGGTAAAAAAAAAAAAGGAAAAATGGTGCAATATCTTTATAAATTTGCTTTTCTTCATTATGGTTGAAAAATGTATGATTCTACTGCCCGCCTCCTTTCCAACTCATCATGAATGGAATACAATTTTCGAGCTGCTGCAATTTAAATACTTCTCATACAAAATGAAACAGTCATGAAACGAAAAGTTATAAAAACCAGACGTCACAAATTCAATTTACTTATCAGAAGCCTTCACTTTTTATTATGCGGAAAATTAATGGAAGTTCATTCCGTTTTCATTCAAAACGCTGAAATTTCTACACGTCCTGACATTCATGCAAGAAACACTCCAAATGCAAAACGATGAAACCGAAATGCATGGTGTCGAATATTACCTACATATTCAGCCCCGACTGCCAACTATTATCTACGATTAAGTTGTTTCGGAGTTCGGCACAAAGAGAAATTATTCGGCACGATGAAACTGCTGCACACATAAAAGTGAGTGTATTCGGCGAGAGTTGGGGGCTAAGCTCTGAAACGCTTCAATGCCGAAACGAGCAAACCCTTTCGCCATTCATCCTTATTACGGTGCCGACTGGTAGAACAAAAGTGTTGAGCTGCTAAATTTCTTGGAAATTGCTTTGAACGTTTGATGGCTGGTACCTATCTTTTGTACTGTACCAACTATCACACCAACCAAGACGGCGGCTTTGGCACTAGAAGTGCCTCCAACGACCCTAAAACACATAAAGACCAACTTCTGTCTTACTTACTTGGCTCTGCCGATGGATTTGAGAGCATTTTCTCAAGTCGTATTTTATTCCAGGCTTGCAATGCTGCGAAATTCGCTTCGCATGCCTTGAGATGAATTCACGCCGTTACGAATAACATCCTTACGATATTCGCGTAGCGTTTCGAGGCTCCACTGCTGCAGGGGCATATGTTTTATATTCGAATGTAGTTGGTAGTTTTCAAGGACTCAAACGAACGTTCATTATCGACGACATAGCTATTTCTTAGAGCACGATGGGTTAGATAGCTCGTGGTTCTGTTAGTTTTTTAAAGTTCCTCTGCGTGGCAAATTTATACACTTGCTCGTAGACTACTTCATTAGAATTTATTTTCTTAGCGGATTTTTCGCAATTTCAGAAATTTTTATAAATGTATTTATGGTGAGTTATTCATTCGAGTGAATGTAAGACTCTACTATAATTTCTAACACGACTGGTTCAGTTGTGAGGATGGCAATGCATTTGAAATGAGCCCACCGGACGTTATTTTGCGGAAAGACTGTTGCAAAAACACCTGTAAATAAAATAGGAAAAGTCTGAAAGGCTGTAGTAAGTGGAGTCTCCAAGTAGTCACGCACCTTGAAAAGATCTGAAAAGTCTGAAAAAGGATGGTCTAACAAGTTGGCGATATCGCATAGAGTGAGCAATTCGTATTATTAAATTGAAATTATTGCTCAAATAATAACCGATGCAACAATTTGAGTCAAAAACAGGCCGCAAAATCCTCAACTCTTTCAATACGTCAACAGAAGTCCAGCGAATGATAATTCCGATAATAAAAATTAACTTTTGCCTATTGAAGAAGGGCTAAGTATTCAGTAAAAGTAGTTTTCATAAATCAGCAAGGAAATGGATATATTTATGAACAATCGTATGGGTTTATTTATTTATTGATCATATTCAACAGATAAAAATATGGTTTAAACAACGCAAATATTTCAATGTTCACGAAAAATTGTTTAGATTTTTGAACAAACTGATTGACTCACCTTATGAAGATTTATCCAAATCACCGTAGTCATTAAATTCACAATCAATATTCTCTGCAATGAAAAGTGTAAAAATAAAGATCATTATACAATTCATGGTAGGGTTATGATGGAGGTTAAATATTTTGGCATACTGTTGAGGATATCTGATTTCCAAAAATGAATTTTCAGTCAGCAGGGATCAGACTACGTACAGACAGGCAGAATAATAACAATAAATTTAAAAATTAAAATTATCATAAAAAAGGAATGCAAAGAAACGACAACCTCATAGCTGCTTTTGATGGCTTCCCTTGCTTTGAATGTCGCAACTTTTGGTAAGTTGTAATTAGTGATGGGCTCAAAAACGCCAAACAGTTTGAAAAAAACGTTTGGCTGCAAAAAACGAACGAACAGTTATTCCAAATAGCAACAAACAGTTGTTCTAAACGAAATTTTTTTTCTAAAACGAACCGTTTTTCTACAACGAATAGTATTTCTCAAACCAATTATTCCAACTATTCTACAACGAATGGTTTTTCTAAAGCCGATCGTTTTTCTAAAACGGACCATTTTCCTCAAACGAACCGTTTTTCTCAAACGAACCATTTTTCTAAAATGAATTGTTTTTTGTTTTTCTAAAACGAATCGTGTTTTTAAAACGAATCATTTTTCGTTTTTTTTTTAAACTAATCATTTTTCATCTTTTTTCGTTTTTGTTAAACAAACCGTTTTTTTTTAAACGAATCGTTTTTTGTTGGCGTCTTCGGGTATGCTGAGGCCCTCCTCGTGACTGCAGGTCGCCACGAGGGTGCCTCTAACCCTATCGGGGTTGTAAAATTTACGAGACCGCGGGAGGTAAGGTGCCTCTGGACTCATGCCCAGGCTTACGGAAGAGGTTGGTCCCCTAGTGGGTGCATGTTTAATAAACGAAACATTTTTTTTTATCATTTCTTAATAAAATTTTCGGCAAACTTCATGCTTCAGTGAGGCGAAGTGGAAATCCGACTGTTTTAGATTAGCCAGGAAAAGTTTGGTATGAGAGATTGTTCGATGAAAAGTCATATAGATGACAATAGGATTAGTTGGTCCTATCTTAGTAATTTTTTTTACTTTGGCCATTTGAACGAATACAGGAGGTGTTTTCTGCATGTAATAAAACGAAAAACAAATTAAATTGATTTAACTTGATCGTTTTCCTTTAGATAGTCCCTAAATTGGAGAAAGACTTGCCAAATAAATGACCGACCATCGGAAAGTTACGGACAAGTTGCACAGACTAATGACTCGGTATTCTTTGAAGGTCATCTTGCACCATCACCATTCTAGCTTGGGAACGTTGTGGGGGAAGGCATATCAGTCCGTTTGATTACATTACTGCAAATCTTATGCATTGTATGTCCTGTACAGCATTTTTAAGTATTGTAAGTGCAGTACTGGAAATCGGAATTTATTATGAACTGCAAGTTCATTATCAGTTCTGATTCAGAAACTCAATACGGTACTGAAATTCATTAGTAAACTAGAATTTAAGCGGTACTAAAATTCATTGCTCAATCGGAATTTAAACGGTACTGAAATTCAAACTACATTAAACTAGTAAGCAACACTGAAACTCGTGACTTAACCAAAACTCAAGCGGTACTGAAAATATTCACTATTCTATTCACTACTATATTTGCTCTAATTACCTGTTTGGTGAATGAACGTGTCTTTTGACAGCTTTAATGAATGCTTCAAATTTATAACAAGAATTCTCATCTAAGGGACCTAGATTGCATACGTCCTATACTATATGAACCAAATTGTGAACGTTGTACGTCATATGTTCCAATCCATACACTTTTGAAAATTGATGTACGAAGTATAAAAGTAAATCATTGGCATATTCAATGAATTCATAATAATAAACTTTCGATGTTAAAATTCGAATCGCAACGCTAAGGCATAAGAAGTGCTTGTAAGTATCAGATTTTACGCGTCCTCTCAGCACTATAGTTCCTGAATATAATAAGAAAATTTTAACTTCGGATGCTTTGAAATGTGGTACATATTTCAAGGGTCTTATTTTCCTTTGAAACTCTGAACAAGAGTACTTTTTGAAGATTTCTAACTGCTTGTTCACTTTTAGAACTTGATAACTTGCTAAATTTTTGCTTATGCGGTTTTCCTAGCAGTATAGAGACAATATTTTTACATACACCCTCATCAACTAAATGCATTTTGTCGATTGACAGTTGTTTGATCATATCAATTGGCAGTGTTTCTAAAATGGAACGAGAATCTTTATGATGATTTGCATCGGTATTGCCGTGACAATTTGACCTCCTTCTGAAACTTTCATCATCTCTCAATGGTGCTGTTACTTCTGGGTATACTATTTTGCTTGCTCCTCTAACTGTCATGAATCGATGGCCTTTCGTAAAACATTTTTGGCTGCAAAAGTAACCACCGTCAGCTTTTACTTGCTTTATACCGGCCATAGCTGGAGCATCACAAATAAATGAATGTATCCTAACTTTGTATGACTTTGATTGAAAGTCAAGACCTTCAGTAACGAGCTGCAACACATCATCAATTCGTTACTAGAGGACTTAAATATTTTTATTGGGAAAAAAAAGTTCTCTAGATTATTTACACATCCCGCAATTATCCAAAAACTATGTCAACCACTTTTTGAAGAAGGTGTTCCATCGATGTTGGAAGCTATATCAAAATGGGTGATATTATTTTTTGTAAATGTTTGCCTGTTGGCTTGAATGTATGCAATTAACGAATACTTTATTGCAAACTGAATATATTGACCTATATCTATGTTTTCAATATAATGCTGTTCAGTATTTTTTGTTGTTTGAAGATCTTACGTCTCGATGAGGAAAATTACATTCTTCTGATAGTATCTGTAACAAATTATTGATGTCGGTGTGATAAATTCGCACGAGACATGCCCAGTTTATGATCTTGGCTGCAAATGAAATAGAATTCCGTACAATTGACACTACTTCGGCATCCGATATTAGCTCTACGTAATCAATACTTTGCAAGTCATCTCGGTTCACATTTTTAGCTATATTTGAATACTTTAGAATAATATACGTATATCAATATCTCCCAAAACGTCATCAATTTACCATGGGGAACGCTTTCTTCTGAATCCGTGATGAGACTTTTGCAATAAGAGTGATCAGAACAACTCTCGCTTAGGCTCACCATCACTTTACTGCCAAATTTAATTATTCTAGGCATTTAAAAAACTAAAAGGTAGTTTTACCAAAAACTGTGTGTCACTTTTGTGATGATAGGAGCCGAACATTATTCTAGGTTAGCAATCAACCACAGTAGCTCAGATCGATGCGTGCTCATACCCAAACGATACAGATCCAGAGGCCCTGAGTTCAAATCCAGCTGAATTGCATTAGAAGGTAATAGAAATTAGTCTCATATCCCTTGAAATTTACACAGATTTGTATAGTTATAGAAACATGTAAATAGAAGAAAACCGGATAGAACTCAAAAACACATCAAATTAGCGAAAAATAAAGTACTTTCACTCAATTTTTTGTATTAATTATTTGGTGAATGAATATTGTCACAGTATCTTCAAACTGAATTAAATCAGTACTCAACTACGACATTCGGTACTGTACCTGTATTGGAGCAGTATCTATTTAGTTCCTTATCCAATACTGTATAAGTACAGTTTCAATTCACTTATTCAGTATACGAAATGTTCCGTTAGAGTTCTGCATGCATCAGTACTGCTCAATACATTCGGAATTCCGATTTTATTCCGTAGCAGTACCGATGTGTTATGCGGGTATGTACATACTTCAAACTGGTATTTGGAACAGGTATTTTTTCGTACTCGTACTAGTTATACCTAGTATGTGAAAAGCCTAGTACGACCCAACTCTTAATGTCGTACAGCATAAAATTTGTTTCTTTCCGTTAATTCAAACTGTTTTTTCAAACAGTTTTAAAAAACCGTTTTTTTTTTTAAACTGAACTTTTTGAAAACAACAAAAACGCCCATCACTAGTTGTAATGTAGTTTGTTGCTGGGTCAGCTGAAAAAAACAGTACCCGATGAAAGATGCAGTATTTAGAAAAAGTCAGGTAAACTGCAGTCTTCGGCGATTGTGGTAGCTGTCGGTGTTGATGTTTGAGGGATAGAGTTGCGTGCGCCTTGTGTTTAGTTCGAACACCAGCAAAAAATTATTTTCCATGTAGGACGACTATTTATTGAACGGTTTTGGATCTAATAATACGTTTCAGTTTTAATTTCTGGTCAAAAACTTCATAAAGTCTATCATTCGGTACAAATTATAATATAATAGTTGTGCTTAATTACTCCGAAAAAAATGCAGAGCATTTCAAGACAAGTTAGAATAGAACAGCTGTCAAAAAAATATTCGAGCAAGTTAGAGTAATTGCGGGGCAACAAATGGAGTTCAATTTAAGGCAACTGAGAAGCAATTCTCAAAGTTGATTTCTTATCAGAAGTTCAACTTGTCTATTCACTAATAAAAAACTCTACTTCAATCACAGTTTTTTGTTGAAAGTCGATTACGTGATAATTGACAAACAGCTGGTTGCTTGCCCGAACTTGCACTAAAAAGCTAGAGCAGAAATCGTGCTCTAAATAGCTCTAGTTCAACCTAGAGCAAGCTCATGAAACAGAGCAACTTCGGACAAGTTAAGCCAGCCAAATTGTTCACTAAACACATTTTGCTGAGATATCTGGACATAATTCAATCAAGAGCAGCTCATTAAACACAGCTAATATCAAACAAAAATGCTGTGCGTAATAAAGACGAGGCGTGAGTGATTTACTTAGTCATCGCTTGAGTGCTTTGACTTACATCCCATGTAAAAAAATATACACAAATTTATGAAAAACGTTTTATTAAAATTTAATGGTATTCATAATTAAATTTGGCAATATTCACAGCTTTCATTTTCTACGAAACGCGCTTCAAAAACTTTTTGTTCGCAGCTTACACAATGTTCTCGGGGAAAATCTTTAACTACATTTAGACATGTTGCGATGTCAATATTCTCACTTTGACATCAGTTTTTCCAAACAAAAGAGCAAATGCATTCAGTAGAAATATTGTTTCGAAATTTTCCAAAAATAATATGAATCTTTTTGCTGTGCACTTATCAATTCGACTCTAGATACCATCATTATTTTCTACTATATAAGCAAAGAAATTAATTATTTGTGTTCTATAATTTTCAATTGTGTTTACTAATCGGGAAGTGAAACACCATCTCGTTGGAGCGAAGGCTGGAATAGATTTCCGTAAATTGTCCTGGAGTGCAAATGATTTTTTGCTATAGTGAGAAAAAAATGTTGCAATACCATTTAAAGTTGAAAAAAATATATTACATTCGGGAACATCATTCATTCCCGGAGACAAAACTAAATTCAACACATAAACGTAACAATGAGTAAATAATGCCTTTGGAAATGTTTGTTGCACTTTTTTGCAAGCCATTTAAATGACCCGACATCACAGATCCACCATCATAAGTTTGAGCAAGAAATTTGTCTGATATTTTGAACTTTTTGGCAATTTTAGTATCATGCAAATATAATCCGTTCGATCAGCACTAACATCAAAAACCCAACAAACCTCTCCTTAACGTATCCCCCATTTTTATGCACGTACCTCAAACAGTTCACACTTGGGAGCGGTATTTTACGTCTGATATTACATCAAGCATTATTGAAACGAATTTAGTTTCATCAATTACTAACGAAATCTTCTCCACCATCAAATCACTCATTATTTGAGTAAGCTCACTTTGGATGTCGTTTGCAGTTCCTTTAAAACAGTCACGCTCACAAAATGTTCAGCTAACGGGGGATCCCATCTTTTCAAAATATTTAGTATTTCTATATAGTTTCCTTTATCCAAAGACGCTTCTGTTTCGTCATGCCCCCAAAAACATCCACTAACCTTTTCAAAATTTTCCTGTTTTTCATAACTTTCTGGTTATGCAACGTATTGCTGATCATCAGTGAGCTTACAAGTCCCTCATTTACTATTTGCTTCCCAAAGTTATGAAAACTGATCACAGACTGAAAATCGCCTTCGGATTTCTCAAGAGCTCTTGCCAATTTTGTAAGCCTACTCAAATTGGAAAATCCGGCCTCAACTTGACACTCGAGCACTATTGAGTCCGTACTGGAGCGCTCGACTCTCGCTAGTGAGTCGAGAAAATCGCCGAAGCTCTTTGACAACTAAAAAAGCTCGTCAAGCATGTCAAGAAGAGCTGAGAAAAAACTGAAGGACTTCATTATGGGCCTGGAATTGCTGATTAGTTGATAAGTCGCTGTAATCATAGAGTTTCTGTGTGTCAAAATTACGCGTTTTTCTCGAAACGACTTTTTTCAAATTGGCGGGCAAGATAACTCAAAAAGTTTTCAACCGATTCTTATGAAACTTGGCACACGTTTTTTCTATATTATAAGCTTCTAGTTGATTTTCAATAATGCCAAAAAATTTTTTAAAATTTAGCATTTTTGATCCAAAAATTGTCGAAAAATAGGGTTAAAAATCGTACTTTTTTATGAGGCGTGCTAACTCACGATTTTTTGACTTTTGTTTTTCTTCGTTCAGCTAGAAGATACATGTTTAATAAACACACTCCAACTCAGTTTTTTTATTTCAAATTGCTGTAACTGATGCTAAAAATCCCACCGATTGATGCCTTTCGCCGCGAGGGTCTCAAGAGATTAGTTACTACGGCGGCCATTTGGAAGAAAAAAAATTAAATAAAATCAGATTCTTGTATTTTAATATATATTGAATAAACAGGATCACTTTCAAAACGATTCATTTTTTCCTTCTATTTTAAATAAGCCTCTGAAAAACGGTCTAAATTCAGGCGTTAATATGTATCGCCGGCTTTAAAGCTTAGTACTGTCTTCGATTTGTAGGAAAATTTCACGCAAAATTTGTTTCGGCGAAAATTTAGCTTCAAAATAAGCAAGAGTTGTACTCACTTCTAAGCGTGAAATATTGTCCGGAAGCTGCTTTCACTTTGAAAATACAGATGGTATTGATATATGTCTCCAATCATTTGACTTTACGATTAAGTCAGTACAAGCTTTTATTGAAGACAAAATTCAAATATAGCATTATCTCGAGAAATAGACTCGTCCATTGGCCACCGAAATCGTGCAATTTGACTCCGTTGGATTACTCCTTGTGAGGATATGTGAAGTTTTTGGTCTTCGCTGGCAAACTAGTGACGACCGACGCATATCTCGGGTCATTGACAGTATACAGCCTCAGTTGCTTTAAAAAGTGGTCCAAAATTGGACCTCTAGAATTGGTTTTTTGAAAGGTAGTCGCGGTGGTCATTTACAAAAGATCGTTTTTAAAAAGTAAATATAACAAACTAAATGTTGCTATAAAAAGAATAAAGCGATCCAATTGTACTTTTTGTTTTATTCAATTTTAAAATCGGAACCCTCTAAAAAAACACCATTTGTAAACATAGCACACTTATAAGTTACCATTTAGCTATCACTCTCATTAAGCTACCAAGACGATTGTGCTTCTCGGTTACCGAAACTATTGGGTAGAATGTGCAAAAGATGTACACTTTCCATAGACACTGCAAAGTCTTACTTGTAGGAGAGAGCAGGAGATCATATATTGTTCAACGTGTGCATTGTTCTTGACAACAATAGATAACAGAACTAGGTCACGCAGACTAAAAATATTGTGAATTTTCAAACAGAACTCAAACTAAAAAGTGGTATAAAATTTGAACAGAAACTAGGAATACTTAAAGGCTCGTGAGCTTTTCTTTTCGAGTTTTCCAATGCAAAAATCTTTGGATTTTTCGCAGCGTAAAACTATGATCAGCTTAATATATTATGTCATTAGACAAATACTGTACAGCTTATAGCCAGAGTGTAAATCCATTAATCAGCTGAATACTAACTAATTCGTCAGCTCAACATATTTTATACTCTTTATGTATTTTATTGAATCGAAAGATAATACATATATAGCTAAGTAGTTTCAAAAAGACCATTCCATAAAACTAATGATTTTCCTTTTTTTCATGTTTTCATTCTACAGAAGCAATATTTGTACTTTGCCAGCTTTTCAAGAATGGATAATCACTTAAGCCAATTATTTTTAACAAGTGTAATCCTAAATCGTTTTAAATTGATTTAAATCTCAAAGAATATCCAGTACTTTGGATTTTTCACATTTTTCACTTCACTCAAAGAGAGATGGTCACTAGCGTTATCTATGCAGAAAATGCATGGGTGCGTAAATGTATTTTGCTTTTGCAATATAAGTGAATGATTTCACGAGAAGTTTATAGAATACATAGATTATTCCAATTATTTTACGTATTATTTTCTATCTTCAATTTAATCTAATTTATTATTTCTAGCTTCGACGGGTATTGATGCCTTAAAAGTAATCCACCTTCTTTTTCAGTACCTAACAGACACTATTAAACACTAGAGACGAGAGCAGATTTATCTCGAAACATCGATCTGTTCAAAAAAAAATTGTAGTATATTTAGCTTTTAAAGGAAAAATTGGTATTTCAATAAAAATATTTTTTTTAAGATATACTTTTGATGCCAATATTCATAAGAATATCTTTTATGTTTCTAACGGCTTCAAATTGAGGTTTGTTCTTTTTTAAATAAATTGCGCCCAACGTGGGTAAGACATTATTTTTTGTCAGAAAGAAATTTATGTTCACATTTTTTCCAAAACTGTTCAACAGGCAGGTTGAATATATTTGAATTTGATAAAAAGTGTTTAGTAAATTTTTGAGAAATAAACCGGTTTTTTATCAAATTGGTCTGTTGTT
The DNA here is from genome assembly GCA_963978885.1 of Nemotelus pantherinus. Taxonomy (NCBI): domain Eukaryota; kingdom Metazoa; phylum Arthropoda; class Insecta; order Diptera; family Stratiomyidae; genus Nemotelus; species Nemotelus pantherinus. The sequence goes on along the minus strand of OZ022263.1, from coordinate 49,606,472 downwards.
CTTTCAAAAAGTTCTTTCAGTTACGAAAAACGTTAACTGAACTTTAAATATGTTACTTTTAGCTCGTTAAAAATATTAAATTGAAAGCTGATTGCACAAAATGCTCATGCAACTATAAGGTGCACTTAGTATTTTTAATCTGCAATCTAATAAATATTTTATTATCGTTTCATTGCGCTTTTCATACATACTTATACACACACATACTTATGCTACCGCTGCACAAAATGTATTTTCTCAAGACGTAGAAATTTTAGCTGAACAACTGTTAGTCCGAGTCATTTAACATTTGATTTACGTTTTCAACTAGTACTCGAGACCATTTTAGAGTTCATAAAATCCCAAAGACTTTCAGTTACGCGAAATGTTCAGATTTATGGTGAGATCTGGACGATTTGTTGGCAACGACGAAGCCTGCCACCACTGTTGCAGTGGCAGGAATTTTGAAGGTGTAGTCGCTACCCCCGTAAGACATACAGGAGGAATAAGTACCCAAAACAAGCAGTGGTATGAAATGTAATGAAACTTCCAGAAGAACACTTGATGTTGCGCCCAGAAACTACTTTGTAATGCACGGATGGGGTGTGATTTTGAATACCCTACTAACATTCGCAACACCGACTCGAATGAAGTCTATATGTGAGTATAATCGTAAAATTGCCAGAAAAATGTTTCGCGTCGCGTTTATATAAGGCTGGCTTGATGTGATATAACAGTCTGGAATGGGAAACGTGATATCTTTTGACGGAGTTGTATTAGCATTTAATCTAGGTGTAGAGGTATTTCGAAACGGATTTCCAAAAATGGTATGTGTTATTGACTATCCTGTCGTAGCCATTTCGTGTTGTTTGGCGATATTCGAATTTCATTTTGTTTTGTTAGCTTCTACAACAAGCATAGATAACGTAATCATACCTTCAAATATTATAATCTTTTTTCCGGAGCAGGAAAATGCTTAGAATAATGAATTTACATGAATCTAGTCTTGAGGAGATGTTAAACAGATTTAAATTCAGTAAGGCGATTGCGTGAACAATATATGGTTGTCCTGTTAATATTTCGCATTTTGCATAATTCATCATCGTCTTCGGTACTACAACTAGAGTCCGGTTTTGGCCTCCTTCAACAAATTTTTCTATCGGTCCCGATCGCGAGTTTATGTCATCTAATCAGGTACTCTAACCTCTGGTCAACGTCTGGTCATCCTGGCCAACGCTATCCCTCCAGTGCAAACAAGATCTGCTACGTTGTCATCTACCGTAAAATCAGCATGAAACAATTTTTGGAGCATGCTCCTCTTCACTCATAAGAGCTAGGTGCCTTGCCCACCGGAGTCTAGTGAGCCTTATCTTTGTAGTTATATCTGTTCCTAGGTAGATAGCGTAAAACTCATGGCTGTAGAGTCTCCGGAATCTTACCGTACATATCACACTTAATACACATTATTATATGCAAAATAAAAATGTTTCCATCATTTGCGTTGGGTTTATCGGTCATTTTTTTATGTTACATCTTTGACCCATTTTTCATATTTATTTCACTGTCCTAATCGGTGTACATCTATTTTGGCTCTTTATTTTTATTGGAATTTATCGTTGGAGCAATATAGAGTTGCCAATGAAAATATTATATTGGGCCGAATTTTCAAATTTTCCTCGCTTGAAACGTTCAGCAAGTTGCAAAAATTTCGCTGTCAATGCACCGTCGAATGACAATTACATTCATGGCGGCAACTAAGGCGCCAACTTAATTCAATTTTTTTTTTGGTTTGCTAAATCCTGTTCTACGAGGTTTAGGTTGGCTTATCACAATACATATCAGCCATAGATTGTCGATAAATTCAACAGAATTCAAGCAGATTTAATTCAACCAAGCGAATTATATACATATATAATAAAATTAAGTATGCTTGAATTAGGTTGAATGGTCTGGTGGTATCGACAATCTATGGCTGATATGTATTGCGATAACCCAATTTAATTCTCGTAGAAAAGGATTTTTAAATTTGGCAAATTCTGAGACTTGGAAAATCTCGACCGCCGGCAATCTGGGCATTACCATACAAAACAGTACATTCAAATTTTTTGACAGCGGATTTCATCAGAAAATCGCGTTTAAAGTTAAAATTCAATATTTTTTGTAAGAAATCTTACCGAAATGTTATCTGCGTTGCCTGAACCATGCAATATACTTTCTTCTTGCTCATACTTCTCCTCTTCCAAAGATTTTGGCCTCTTTAGATGCCTCAGTCGAGTGCTATTCCGCCTGGTTGATTCTTGCAACATCTCTATTTTTTGCATGTTCCAGCGCACGTTGGCCTATTGTAATTCACATGACTTGCATTATTTTCAAGATAGAAATAAATCTTTCATTGAATATACATGCAGAAATATTTGCAGCCATATTTGTGATATTTTTTCCAAAAAAAGGTATGTATGGGGGCCAAATTCCAAACACAAGAATTATAGCTTTCGTTATTATACTGCGTGAAATTGCCGAAGCAGCGCTTTAATAAATCTTCTGATGATAAGTCTTCATAAATAGGTTTTGAAATTTCTTGTACCTCATCATCTAAAGGTGGAGGATGCTTGAAATTTTTTAAATCATTACCACCAGCTGCCCCCGCCTTGCGCCAGTTACACCAAGTCTTTTCTCCAACAGGACAATAAGAGTGTTGAGGGTTCTTATCAGTTGAAATTTTTTGGTAATTTGCTGCCAAAATTTCCTTGCGCATGTTTTCAATCGAATTGAAATTTCGTCGCATGGCTAGGCCATGGTACGTTGATAAATTTTTCATTAATTTTAGCGTCAGTTGGACTTTTTTCGGACTTTTTTGGCAGTGTCAACTCTTTTTTTAGAAGCATATTTTTCAGCTAACTTTTTTTTTGCTTTTTTGAAGGAGTTGACTCACTTATCTTTCTCTGCACTTTGGCCTTAGTCGATGTAGCGGTATAGCGAAGTGAACGAAAATCATAGAAAAAATGACCTTGGTCCGCTTCACAAAATTTTTGTTGTTATTTAGAATTTCAATTTTATATTATTAAAATCATGTTTTTAAAGCTTCATTCTAACATATTCAATCAAAAAAAAAATCAATTTTTAAAAAATTTGAAGGTACTATGTCCCCTTAAGGAGCTAAGCAACAAGGATCAACCCAGCGGAAAGAACTTAGAACAAAAATTAAGAATCTCTTTTGGATAAACACAATGCGATCTATATGCTCCTGATAATATCGAGACTACATCAAGCACCCATATTCTAGGATCAGGCGAACCAGCGAACAGAATAGGATTTTTGTCATACGAATGCTATTGAATTCTTAAGACCGTCTTTTTAGAAAGCCAACTGCACAGTTGGCTTTAGTCCAGCAACAAAGGTGATAAGATCGTTAATATAAATAACAAAAAGAATCGGGACGTGGTGGCTGCCTTGTGGCACGCCGCTGCCTGGTGGCTGCCTTGTGGCAAATCTAGGCTTTTCTAACGTCGGAACACGAACATAAGTATACGACTATCGTATTGCACAGTGAAAAGAGTCAGCTCCGTTGAAGGAAGAATGAATGAAATCACGAAGCCAGCACTGTGCGACAGAAGAATGAATGAAAGCACTGAGCCAGTGCGAATAGAATGTGAATGATAAGTACTATGTGAATTTTTTTTTGCAATAGGCATAGGTAAGTTTACTGATCGTGTGCGGTTATTGATGGCGACATTTTGTGAGCACACAGTATGCGTTCACGTGCATATATTTTGCTATGGCTCACGAGTTTTTTAGTAGCCAAATGTTGGCTATTAGGCGGTGCATTTCATAGGTAGATTTTAGAGATGAAGCGTGTACACTGGAACAGGTATATGGAATAGGTTCGTATCGAATATTTTCGTTCTTCAAAAAGTTTTTAGGGCAAAAATAGCTGAAAGCGGACAAAATCAGCCAATTTGGGGTTAAGGTGGTTTGGGACATAACGGGCTTTTCGGTTTTGTAGGGGAGTAAGGGGTTTTTTGGCCATAGTTTGGCAAAAACTGCCTTTACGACGCTTTCGATGATTGGAAGTGGTCGGGGAGTGCAATAGTGATATTTTAAGGGCAAACAAATTGTTGATAAGGGAAATTGGGAAATAACGTTCATTTTTCCAAAATAATTTTTTTGGACTAGCATGAATTCGGGGACCTTTTTGAGTTGTTTCGGGCGAAATTTTCATACAAGTCTGGGAAAAAGCGGCCTAGTTTCGAAGATACGGCAAAATGAAATCTGACTTAAAACCGTCCGGAAAACCTTAAAGTAGCAAAATAACGGCAAAATTACAACAAACACAGAGGCAAATGGAATGCGTAGAGCTTAAATTAAAGCTTGATGCTGCTACCAGGTGGAACTCTACGTAATCTATGCTTGTGCGCATTCAAGAAGTAAAAGAGCCACTATTAGCCACCTTAGGTATCCTGAACTAAAATCTGCCAACTCATTCTTCTGATGAATGGAATATTATGAAAAGAGCCTCTGATATATTGAGCATCTTCAATGAGGCTACTCTAGAAATAAGCAGTGAAGAAACGGTATCGATTTCGAAAATATACATATATTATTAAATCAACGATTATAAGCTACATTTCAGAGCTCTGTCTGAATGAGAATAAAACTGCTGATGTACGCAGTTTTTAAATGTGATTCAAAGAGAACTTTCAAACAGATTTAAATTAAATAAAGAAAATATGTTTTGCCTAGAGAGCGTTCTTTTAGATCCACGATTTAAAAGACTAGCATTTCAAAATGAATCCAGGTACAAACTTGCTTGCATACATCTAATTTCGGTACCTACAGCACAAGGACTAGTGTAAGAAGCCAGCAAAGCTATATAGCTGCAGGCATTAACGAAATGGATAAGTATTTATACTATTAATATACCCAGAACAGCTGACCCTCTCAAAGGTGGAAGGAAAAGAAAGATTTATATCCCAAAATTTTGAGATACTTAAGCAACGATTGGATAAAGTGGCCACTTCAGTCCCTTGCGAACAAGTTTTTCAAAAAGTGGGTATGTGCTCACTGAAAAGAGATCTTATTTATCGCCAAAACGAATAACATAAGTGCTATTTTTACACAGTAATTAATAATATGGAAAGATTTTCAGATATGATTATTGTTAGTCCGATTGATTTTTAATTTATTGTTTATTCTTAAATTTATATTATATGCTATATTATATTTTTAAAGTAATGTTATGTTATATTAGATTTAAGCTTATTATTATTATTAAAACAACAAAAAACAGCAATTTACTTTATACTTTTGCAACCATAAAAAAGTTGCTTGAAGTGGCTCTTTTGAGTGGCTCTTAAAGAACAACTCTTTAAAGTGAGTGAGTTTTACGGAGCTGGCTCACTTCAAAGAGTCATTTTGCCCATCACTAGAGAGGATAGACTACCACAAAATCGAACGTTCTGTTTGCGATCTATAAGATAAGACTTAATGCAGTCAATAAACGTGTTGGGAAATTCAAGAAGATGCAATTTACATGTAAGAATATTATGATCCACGCTCCAGCTTATCAAAGCTTTCCTGAGGACAGTGTAAATACATTCAACTTGTTTACCTTCTTCGATCACAGGGGTGACAAGATTTGCAAGTTCTTAGCTTCGTACACATTAGGTCGACTTACTTAAATACACACATAGGTAGGATTTACTTAGAAACACATAATCTGGAAGATCCCCACAACTTTAAAAAAAACCTTACTAAATTATTTTCACATGACCCGAAATGTATTAAATTTGGATTTAACTGCTATTGGGCTGTAATTATGGTCAAAGCTTTCAAAATCGCTTGTTTGAGTTACATCTTACCAACTTTCAATAGGCAGCTTTAGCTTTGTTGGCAATTCAAATCCTTCTTCATATCTGACATCTCCAACTATTCTTTTTCCAGATCAAACACGAAGTAGATATCTGAGCAAACTGTCTTTTATTTGCCTATCAATAATTCATACAAATACCAAACCCTCGCAACCTTGAGCGAAATGCGAAAACAGAGCACATTGACAAAAAACAGACACGACTTTTTCCGGTTCCGGATATTTTCATCCGTTCGCAAATGTTGCGTGCATTATACTGTAATTTTGTAAATTGCAAAAAAATCAATGTGTGCGTTTAATATTTTCCTTCCGGGCTGGTTCTAGATTCCTCTGCCTAAAAAGAGTGAAAAGTAGACAACAAATCCATGCACTCAGCTAGCCCGTATCGGTTGGCAATTTTGTTGAAAGATTTTGTCTTCGGGCAACAAAACATTCAATTGTTTGGCAAGTTTTTTTGTTGTTGTTGTTGTTGCCGCGAACAATGTCTTTTTCTCTGGCTTCGCGTCCTACTTAGCCCTTTCTACTTTTTTTTTCTAGGCTACGGGATGAAAATCCCACACGAAGAAGATCCTGATTCATTCTATTTGCTGCTGTACGAACTCAGCCACTCCTTTTGATTCCTTGTTCTTTGGCTTGTGATATTTTGCTGCTTTCAGCTCGTTTTTTTTTCGCTCAAGTTTTTATTGGAAAATATTATTAAGGGCCGTAGAGGAATTCCGGTAAGAGGAAAAAGTAAATATGCGAGTATGTGTGCTGAGAATAAATCCGTTCAGCAGAAGCATGTAGCTACTCGTATTTATGCTGGTCGATGACGGGTAACGGTGCTCGAACGATGAGTAGCTTGTTGTTTTCTAGTCACGCAATCGAAACTTTCGAAATTGGATTGTTGAAACGAATTCGAATTCGTAATTAGTTTGGTGAATCTTTTATTTTTAGCATTTGCTGCTCTGATGAATAGTTGCAGATTTTGGTGGGTAGTTTTCGCACAGGTGCATTTATTAGAAAATATTAATTCAAGAAAGTTTACTGAGGCAAGATTCGATTTATGCATTCGCTTACACGGTGAAAAATATTCGGATAAAATTGATCTTCACAATGGTGTACTATTATGTATCCTAATATTTGTATAGATTATATATGTTGACGTTGGATAAACTTTTGTACGAGTTTCGTATAAACGGGTGGTTTATACCAATATCGGATAATATTTGTCATAAATTCATATTAAAAATTCATAAAAAATAAAACGAATTATTTAGAATTACTTTTGCGTCGCAAGTGGTAAAGTTCGTATTTAAAGTTTGTAAGTGAACTGCATTGGACGCAAAAATTTACTCGGGAGTGTTTTCGTGAAACAGATTGTTTAGAATTACTTTTGCGTCGCAAGTCGTGCAATTAGCATTTCGAGTTTGTAAGTGAAGTTAATTGGAAGTGTTTATTAAAGTGTTTATTAAAGTTATTTGTGAAAATTATTTGGTAGCCATAAGGAACAACTTTAATTACTACAGGAATATTGTAAAACTTTGATTTTGGCGAATAAAGTACTATATATATGAATAAAATCTATCGAGTTTTTTTTTCAAATAATAAAACAAATAATCGTTATCCATCTCACAGTACATAATTGAATTTAATGCTCGAAAGTTTTCCTTGGTGTACTATGTCAAGTGTTTTCACAACATCTACTTTTACCTTTGAATGCATAAATATTCAATTGTTTTCATTCTTTTTTCATCATAATGGAAAATTGTTCCCAATATATATATTCATAATAAAAAGGAGGGAAAAAACCAGAATAAGATTTTGGGTTTTTGAAAATGAGTTAAATTTATCGTGTGACCTCGAAATTAGAATAATATATGTCTTATTCTAAATGGTGTACAATTAATAAGAATGTGGTGTATTCATTTATATGCGATTCGGATACCGTTTATAAGAGCGTCTTATTCAATTTATATGAATAATTGCTATTGATTTTATCTTATCAGATAAAGTTTATCTTATCAGATTAAATTGTTTGATCTTAAACAAACTTATTGGATTGATACTAACTTTCGTTTGGACCTATATGCATTCCAAAATTTATCAAATTTATCCGAAAATTTCTAACCGTGTAGGTTGCATTATTTATAAACATCGAAATGGGTTAGGTACAGTGGCGGCTCGTGGTTTTGAGACTAAGGGAAGTACAGCAAAATATATAAGCATATAATATAGATAAGCTTACTTATGAAGCGCGTAGTAAACTATACAAGCGATTTTTTTTAAATATCGTGTAAAAAATCAATTAGGTGTTTCAATGCTGACCATATTTGCATTAAAAGCTAGTGATTAGCATAGCTTATTTCAGTGATATTCCTACTCACTAACTTCAAAAATCTCACAAAAGTTCAAATTATGTATTTGAAAGCAAAAAAAAATATTAATCTCTTCAATTTTTTTTAAAATGGTAAAAAAAAAGTTGAATTGAAAACATATAACAGGCTAAATAAATAGTGAAAATTGTTTAATAGCTCAAAGTAGAGGATATAATCCATCTTTTAGTAAATTAAATTGGAAAGCCAATGCCACAATAAAAATAAATTTTTCATATAATTTGCAATAAAAGTGCCTAATATAGTTAGTTACCTTTTGCAAACAGTTGACAGTGAAATTAGTGGTCTTGGTTGCCAAGACTCAATAAGATACTCAATGGAAAAGATTACCGCAGTAAATACTCTATGGCACAATCACATCAACATTCCACATTAAAATCCATATTAAACGGGTGTATATTAACTTTTCGAAACAGAATCTATTCAATACGCTCTCACTTTAACGAGCTTTATGTTATAATTTACTTTAAAAACGATCCTTTTATCCATCTTTAACCGACCATATTAATACTGGCAATACAAAAAAATCAAGTCAAAAGAATTATAACAGGTGCGTTTTTTTGCGAGAAGACATAAAAAACGCTCCGAATGTAAACTATAAATGCTAAAGCAAGCACTCCAGAAATTAAACTTAGAAATAACGTCAACATAAGCGTCCAAAATAATCAAGTGGTCATATCACCCAAAGCACCTGAACCGAGAAACTAATTTTGCGAAAGTAAACCCAAAGAAGATACAAAACAAAACCGATCTAGAGAAAATTATACTCGAAACAATTTAACTCCTACAACTTGCACCGTACATACACCATGCGGACAAACCATAAAAGGCATCAAATCAGAAGCGGAACAACTCGTAAGAAAAGGAGCAGAAGAGAATCTACAAATTCTGTAACGTAGATCATGACATGAAACAGAAGCACAATAGAGACGCGGATGACTTTTCAGCGTCAACTAAGGCGTCCAAAGCAATCAAGTGGTCATTTCACCAAAGCACCAGAACCGAAAAACTACTTCTTTTGGGAAAGCAAACCCAAAGCAGACACAAAAACTCGATCTGGAGAAAATTGCACACAAAAACATGCACCTCCTACTATTCTATTCCCCACATTAACATCACAATAGCTTGCACCGTACATTTGGGCATGTGAACAAAGCAGAAAATGCATCAATTCCTAAGGAAAACGACTCGTTAGAAGAGGAGCAGAAGAGAATCTACAGAATCATGAGAGGAAACAGTAACATAACATGAGACGCGGATAACTTTGCAGCGTATTAAGTTCATTCATTAACAAAGATTTTCGGGTCGTTCAGCGGGTGGATCGGGCAAGGGTTTTTTGAATTTCTCTATCCACGAAGACGCTGAAAACTGAGGCAGCATCCGCGATACTATTTGATTACACTGATTGTAAAATTTTTATAGGCATCATTTAGGCAAAGCGTCTTAGTAGATCTATGCGAAAACCACGAGTTTGAGCATTGAAACAAGATCACTTCAGTGTTCTGTGTAGTATATATCAATGAACTGTATGTTTTGAATTGAATGGTATGCAGTGCCTTTAGTTTGTAGTGAATCGTTTGAGTTTTCGTTGCGTTGCTGTAAATTTAACGTGGAGGCTCTGTAATTGGATTGTTATAAAATAAAGCCATTTGATTCATAGAAGCGATGGAGTTTTGAATTTTGTAAGAAAATAAATGCTATTACATTGATTGTAAATCTTTTGATTGTTGCATATTGATTATTTAATAAATTTTGTGATTTAGCGAGGGAAGCACTGTTTCCTTTGCATACATCGACGAGCCGCCCCTGCTTAGGTAATTTACAACCGAGTCAATTTTGTCGTAGTTTGAAAGATCTTTTCAACAGCTTTCATTGTATCTGGAAGAGCATTCATTAACATAAACGTAAGACCGTCATCATCATACGATTACATTTGCTCGCATGTGTGCAAAACATCAAAGACCACGACTATTCCTTAAACATATCTCGGTTTCAATCTGTTTCATCCAGTGCAAATCACATTACACAGCTCCGCACTTGAATCTTTAACACTTCGATGGAAGGACGGCGATGGAGAGCTCCTGCCAGACGAAATAAGTACAGAATTCCATGAAATCATTAAAAATTTATATAGACTCTTCGGTTTAGTCGGGTTGAGTTTAACACGTGATAAAAATCCGGAGGCTGTGAATGTGGCGAAGAAAATATATATTACTGATATACTTCAGCTGGTGTTTTCTAATATTTAGAGCATTTGACAGAAGTTCCCTGTTTTGGATAGTGAATTAAACCAGATTTAATGGAGTGCTCATGAACGTGTTGTTATGTTATTTGGATTTGCTGCAATTTCCTGAGCGCAAAATATATAATTTACTAAAAATTGTGGTGACATATTTGCTTTCATTTATTTTCCCACTCATCTGCCAGTCTCGTGCAATCATGATACAACACGTCAACTATCCCTGACACGCACTTTGTCCGATATAGAAAAATATCAAATAACTATTCTATGATATCCACGATGTTCATTAATCACCAACGAGCAAAGTATTATTTTTGTCTACTGATGCATGTCCTTAGATTCATTCAGGTCTATATACTCACTATTTTCCGACCAAACACCAGAAGCGACCCGAACGCAAAAACCAAAGTATTTTCACATTTATCAAAATCACGTTCGTTATATGCTCTACCGAGCATATCCGCCAATCTATCACATCACGAATCAATCATTGGCCACCACGGCCGACAAACACCCCGACCAGCAAAAACTATTCACCTGATTAATGAGTTGATCATAATTCTCTCGTTTTTACGAATTCGCGAGGGACGGCGCAATGCAGGCGGAAGCAGAGTGCAACGAATATTTACGTGTATGTGGGTATTGATAGTGACTGCTGATAAATGCACAGGACGATGATTTATTCGAAAGAGGAAGCCACTGAAACGTTCTACCCTCTGTAACGGTTTCGTTTCTGTTTGCGCTGAGCTAGTCTACAAAGTAGTGTGTTCGTAAATTACCCAATGTGTGAAATTTTCACACCTGAATATAATTGTTCAAGAGATACGAAAGATTTAAAATGAAAATTATTGTTTTCTAGAAATTTAAGTGGTTGAAATTGTAATGATGATAATTAATAAAACTGAATATTTTTTAACACGTGTAAAAGAATCTTGAATTTGGAACTAAATTTGTTGTAACAGTTGCTGACGGATATACATTTGGCAGCTAAGTAGATTGTGCATTGTCATAAGCTCTTGAAATGAACACCAGTGAGATAGTAGAAGTAGAGATGACATCGACAGTATAACTTTCCACCATTAGCCCCTTCGATTCTTTAGCGCACAAAGCATGTTAAAGCAGCTTATCCGCTCAATGTCAAATTGGAGGGGAACTACTTGGATTTGACCAGATTTGACATTTAGCGGACAAAAAATTACTACCATCCCCTTCAATGTAAATCTAATGGGCATGTCCACTCCATTTCTACTGCCTCACTGATGAACACTAACTAACGGTTGAATGCTGTCCAAGTTGAGGTGGATCACTCTTAGATTTCCTTCTAACCAGCAACTTAGCTGTAGATAATAAGGGCATAGACTTCACCCTGGCTTCCAATAGTGCAGTTCCGCTAATGAAGAAGTGAAAAGTCCCAAGAGAGGCTTCGTTCTCTAATCAGAGACATATAGCTTTCGAAAAATGGTCAAGAACAGGCAATCAAAGCAAGGCTTTGGCTTTACAGCTAAACTTCCTGGCCTGCATCCGAAATACGTTGCGAAGATAGAGCCGAAGAACACGATGAGCCAAGTCATCTCAACAATTCTTAAATTCTACCATAGCAACTGTCCTGAAATAACTGTCCATCCCAAAACGAGGGTATCGTGGTTCAACGGAGAGTTAAAAAAGCTTAAAAAAGTCTTAAGAATAGAGTCCAACAGGGCCAACAAAAATTGTCTTTTTTAAATGGGAGGCCTAAAAAAAGGAACTCACAGAATACAATAAAGAACTAAATATATCCAAACGAATCGCTTCGAGTGCCTTCTGCAAGAGTCTCAACAGCACTTCAGATACTGCAAGGAAATGCAAAGCTCTGTCCACAGGAGACCAAGGGCATCTACTTCAAAGTCTTGGTGGAGGGCTAACGAATATTTTTGGGGAAGCGTTGTTCGAAACACATTTTCCAGGGTGCATAATAAGATATCATAGTAAGGTCAACGAAGGGGCCCCGGTAGCTCTGCTCGCTAAGGCGTCAGGCCGAAAAACGGTGTGCTACGGGGCCTGCGGGTTCGAATCCCGCCAGTGAATGCGTGTGGTTGTCTATGAGGAAGGCAAATGGGCCAAAACTGGTGGCCTAATGCTGACCGCGTTCCCAGCAGCCCTCTTCACTAACCTAACCTAAAGTCGACGAAGAAAACTAGCGGACACCTTGAGCGAACACCTCACTCACCATTGATTCAACAAATCATTACGTGAGAAGAGCATAATGAGCTCATTTAGATACTTCAAACCACCAGGACCAGATGGAATCATTTTGGCTCTACCATAAATAGCCACAGGGAAAATCAAAATCTTCCTGGTACTTATATTTTGATTGAGCTTGAAACTCAGCTACATACCCTACATACCAGAATCGTGGAGACTGCTGCAGCTTTCATCGGTATAGAAGTAGCCTTTGAAAGAAGCTCCTCAAAATGTAGTGAATTTGATAAGTAAAATACTAAGATGAGGTCTGTTCATACAGCTGAGGAAACAAAGCTTAAAATTAAGACTAACTAGGAAGCATTGTCCGCATGTAGGGATATTACTTGTTTACTCTGCTATGGTTGCTGCTGATTAATGGTCTTTTTGTGGCCTTCAAAGTAAAGTAAGGGCTTAAACACTCTAGAATGCGCGGACAACACCACCCTAATAATAATAAACAAACACTAACATTGAGATTAAGAATGCAAAAAGCCTGAAATGGAATAACACAGAAGAAGGAAAAAGGTATATTTTAAAAATATAGTGGAACAAAGCCACATAAAAAACTACTGCTAGTTTTTCAAAAAGCTTCAAAGCCTGGTATTCTTCTTAATAACAACAAAATGAGCTCTATCTCAACGGTCACTGTGGAAGCCCTTCTAAACTTTGAAGTGCTGATCCTCAAGATTCAAAGAGAAACTAGAAAAAAGGTACTTGCCTACAGCAGAGCTTCGAGTACAAACCAAGAGACTCAAAAGACAGCTTCGTATCATGAAAAATATAAGTCCCATTATAAAAATACCGACTTTTAGCGATCAAATCAAAATTAAGGCAACCTTCGAGAAAAGTTTGAAGGTTACAATGTGATAGTGGCTTTAAGTTTCGTTTAAAGGAGCGCAATGGCGTGGCATCGATGGCTCAAAAATAAACTGTGGAGCGGGAGCATAGGACCCAGGTGCTAAATGCACACCCCCTTTCTCAATGTGGCCACTGTCTACCTTTTGGAGACGGGAAAGATCCTAAATGAAATAGATTTCTAGAACAGTCTTGAACTGTTACGGGACCCTGATCATGAAAGTCACAAATGAAACGAAGAGGCCGATACCAAGGCCAATGAAGGAAATAATTTGTCCTACATTAGCCCCTCTTTGTACTAGTGCTTTACGAAGACTGGTACGGAAAGATAAATTCAAACACGGGCTTAGGAAAAGATAAAAAAATACTGATTTAATCTGGAGGATTTGAAGCACTCAAAAGATTATCTCAGATTCGATAGAAAGAGAGCAAAAAAAGCACAAACTTTCCACAAAAGTGGCATAAGGGCCCTATGAGGAGCTTCTTCAGGTCATTAAAATTTAAAATTAACCTTCACAGTATAGCCGAGAAGCAAGACTACTGCTGTAAATATTGCGACGAATTAAAAGTAGAGAGTGTAAAGCACTTTTTCTTTCACTCCCCCAAGCACTGCCGAAATAAAGATTGGAGCTTCTTGTCTCTGCTCGTTCCTTCATCTGAATCATAAGTAAATTCCCGTCCGGGATCTTGTACAAGTTCATAAGGAATCCAGATATCTTGTAGAACATAGCGCTAAGGAGGCATAATAGACACAAAAGGGCGCAATGCAAGGACCCATTTGGACCTGCTTCGTGGAATCAATCAAATAACCTCGGACGCTTCAGACCCATTTTAAAACAAGTTTCTGCGTAGCTATCAGTGCTGAAAACCACTTTAAAAGAATTCATCAGCGAACAAAACTGCAGGACTTGGGGTACCGAAAATCCAAGAGTAGCAGCATTGGCAGTACCGCCTTTTTGATGCACGGTTTAGTGAAGTATAGCATAGGAGACAATTATTGGGCTTTATATTTTTGAAAACAAAAATGATAATGTTGACAATGCACTCGTGAACGGTATCGCACCATGAGGCAAAATTTCCATTATTCTGCAAGACAAAATTTATCAACAAAATTAGGCTACTGCACACACTTCAAGATATACATTACTTTATAGATATTTTTTGAGAGCAAATAATTTCATTGGGCACGGAAATTAAATAGTTGTTACGCTCTCCAAATTTTACACACGAAACTTTTTCTTTGCTATGATTTATACAGAAAAGGTTACTTGAGCATATCTCGGACAATTCAAAAGCTTAAAACTATCATTGAACACGAAATTATGTAATTGCATCCAGGAATTCCGGTTTCGATTATGCGAAGCTAACTTCAAAAAACTCATTTTTGCGAGCCCAAATTCGATACATTAATTTCTACGACTATATATGAGGAAACTCTAATTTTTGAATAATGTTTAAGGTATAGTTTCTTCCTGCAAAAAACACAAAAATCTTTAGGTTTTTAGATCATCTGACAGCATTGGCACAATCTTTGCACCTTCAAAGTTTAACTCAAACCATAGATACTTCATATGGTTGCCAATGTATAAAAAATATTCAAGAATTTCGGTTTATTTAGTCTAAATAAAGACTAGAACAGAACTGTATTTATAACGTATTGTATTTATCAATTTTTAAAATATTCGAAAACTATAAATTCTCAATGAGATGTAGTGCCTCTTTAATTTTAATTGAAATAAAACTGAGATACTCAAAAATAGAATACCAATTTTTAATACCTTATTCTTCATCAAATGATTTTTTATTCAACACCCACTGATTATGATACCTTATACTTACGAAAATTAAAACAAAAAAACCCAATTTCTAAAAATGCTATGACTTTCTAAATCTGTTTCACATAAACGACAAATTTATTTTAAGAAAAATATAATAACAGCAAGGGAAAGTCAAATAAATAGAAACCCAAAATAATTTATGACAGGATGATAGCCCACGTTGGGCGCTTTATTGCAATAGAGATAATTTAATATTTTTTTTGTTCGTGTGAGTAGTTACTTAAACCATGTGGACTGGAAAGTAAAATCTCAGCTCATAAATTTAATTCAAAATAAAAAGAAAATTTCAAATGAAGGCAAAAAAAAAGACTTCTGAAAAAGATAAATATATTAATTTAAAAGTTACTCTGGGTTCAAATCATTCATTTTTAGAAAGGATCATGAATCATTTAATGCTTGAATATTCAGTTGGACAATTTCATTTTTGCGGCCAGTATCGTACACAAATGTTTACTGGAAACGTAATAATGTATGTAATATTAAGTAATGCGACACAAAATATCGGAGAAAGTTTAATTTTATGCATATAAAAATGTACTTTTAAGGAAGAGCCTCCATTTAAATGACTAAGAGATATTTCCGTGCCCTTTGACATTTGTTTACAGCATTTTGTCACGCCAAAATTAGTTATGAAAATTGCATTTCAATCAACTGAGTTCCTTACCGGGAAAACACCTTTACTTTTACTCGTATCGAAGGCATGAATTCAATACACAACCAGCTCTAGCATTGAAAATTGAACACTCAACCATTTCATAAACCCCGTTAGAGTGCCACACCAGAATCAGGATACATATCGAATCCTTGTCACATTCAATTCTTCCAAAACGAAACCGTTCAATCCACATTTTCTACATCTTCCCACCTCATCTCAAGAACAGCTCAATTGCAACCGGAATCCTCATGAATAAATTCATTTTCAACTCATCATCAAGTACTGATACCAAAAAAAAAAAATATCAAAAAAAATCCTCTTCAATATGGTAAAGGTATCGCATGCCACAGTCAAATTCCGAGAAACTCCGGTAAATAGTCAAGAAGCTTCATAGTGCACAGAATTCCCGAAGCTACGTACTCCAAACCCTTCGCAATTCTCGACGTATATTTCGAACGTGCGGAGGGCTGTGCGTGAGTGACTTCCGTCGCATTTTAGCTTCCCACAACTTTCAAATCGTTGGGAGAATTCGACAAGGCAGTCAGGAGGAAAAACAAAAATAAAATCATTTACGAAACAGGTTGAACAAGACTTACCTACGCTGAAGAGAACTTGACTCATTCCGCTAATTGACTACAAAGTGCTTTATAACTCTTGACTTCCTAATTAACTATCAATTAAATCAGACAATAAGCATGAGTTTTATTTCGCGTGCTTGTATGTTTTATTAAACGTAATTTCACCGTTATTGTTGATATCACGTACATGCCAGGCTTCTGTGACGTTCGCTTGTTCGGAGAGTCGCAAACATGAAAGCACTTCAATTACAACCGACAATTGAATTAGCATCGCGTTTACACGAAACTCATTGCGGTATGGAGGGCGGAACGGCAATGGAACATAACGGCAAGTCTAGGAATGCGAAGCGAGTGTGACAGAAAAAAATATGCGGAAATAACACTTTGCTGTCAGTCACGTATGGCATCAATTTACGCCAGTCTTCGAAATTTTTTATTTATCTTTAAAATCCGGTTGATTATATCATGAATGACCCGTTACTTCATTCTTTAAATTCACCGTACAAATCGACCAAAAATTTTCGAATAAACCACCAAAACTTGAAAAATCAAACTAGCTTAACAACTTTACTGCAACAAAGTCAAAAGGATACTGCTCCCTGAGCTCGGAGCTGATTAAAAGCAAACACGACTACTCGAGACGAATTACTCTGTTCAACTGGATCCCGTTAGCCAAATGAGAGCCGCTCAACAACTCGAGTTCGGTGCACTACAATTGGCAATTCTTCGACAAGGACAAAACCAAGCATCAGCCGCGACGACGGCAGTAGCGACGGCGACAATGATTCGGTTCTTTTCATAAAGAACTACAAAAACGTATCGAAAACCCGCTTGAAAGGATACAAAATCCACTCTCCGGTCTCCCAGCCAGTTCACGATTCCAGTTAACCGTTCTTGCACTCTCAGAAAAGTTCCATGTCCCATTATTTGAAGGATATTTGTGCTATGACAACACTGAATTGAAACTTGGTTTTCTCCACCTATAAAAAAACAGAGTCAAAGGAGAATTTGCGCAGAGATATATGCCTCTAATTTAGCACACAATGTCCTTTTGAATATATGGCAGTAGGTACCAAAGAAAAACCGAGCACCACCCATCTATTGCATAAAAACCATTCTATGAGGAGAAACAATGCACTTCTATCCAAATGGTTCTCTTATACGGAAGCTTCACTGGAAGCTCAGAAGAAAACATGCGCAGATTAAAAACTAACTATTTAAGTAAAAGTGCGAATTCATAACTAATTACAGTTTTCGGACACTCACTCGTGTTCATGGCTACAATTTGAAGCACGAAGTGAGTTTCCCCAAGTTTGCACCCTTCAAGCTTCACAAGCTACGGAATGCACAAAACCAAATTTCAATCTTACCGTGGCTTGGTTTGATTGCGAAACACATCCACCTCATCCCCGAGTTATCTTCGTTTCACAGTAGTCCCATAAATCTAAATGTGGGGCGAATAACCCTTCCACTGCATGCTCAAAAGCCCTCGCTGGTGGCCAACGACGCGATTGTGTTATAATAAATTTCGGACGAAATTTAATTTGCACAAGGCATTAAATATTCCGTAATTTATGAAATTCATCAAAACGGTTCCGTTTTCATGAGAACACTGGCCAATCACGAAGCAGTCCTGTGAAATTAACGGCAGACAATGTGAGCACTAGCAACATAGATTGCGCCCAGTTCCACAATCACTCACCCAACACAGTCAGCCGACAGGATCCGTGAAGCTCCATAGTCGGGTTGTTGTTTTAAAGAGACGTTGCCTGTGGCGCTTAACGGCACCCCCGACATGTCTGGATACGTGTCATACCAATCAATCAGGTGTTTGAGATGTGGTCACAGGGATGTAATTATGCCTCGAGTAAAGTCAACGAAAGCCACCACCTGTTGATGATACACCGTCACATCGTTCGTCAGTTAATTTTCAACGAGAAATTGCTGCCGAAGCTGTATGAAAAGCTTTAGTAGACGTACTAAGTTAATTGATGTTGATGTATGCGAATTGCAAGTTTTTGGTTAAGAGGTCCTTGATTTGAAACTGAGGGAATTTTTTCCATCGAACTTATTGTTATAACTGAGCCTTAAGTCGAAGTTACAGCCAAACCTTAAACTATAGGTGCGTTTTTACTAATTTTCAAACAAAATTATATATATATATATATATATATATATATATATATATATATATATATATATATATATATATATATATATATATATATATATATACAGTGGTGGACAAAAGTGGATACATAAAAAAAAATGTCTTGTGAATTTGACGTAACTTGTTTTGTATTATAGATAATTTAGTAACTCTTTTTGCATTGGTTAATTGTAACTCTTGTCTATTATTATAAGATAAAAATAAATATAATTCGTCTTAAAAGCTAAATAAAAATTCAAAATTAATTGTGAACACCATTTATCCAGTTTTGTCAATTTTAATTATTTAGAAAGTTAGTACTTCGTCCATAGTCCTTTGTTGGCCATAACATTTTCAATTCGTTTTGGCAGGCTATCTACCAAGTGTTGAATCGTTTGGTGTGGGATTTTTCTCCATTCATTCTGTACTCTTTCCCAAAGTTCGGCCATATTAGTTGGAGCACGTTCATAGTGTGAAAGCATCCTTTTTACGATTGCCCACAAATTTTCGATCGGATTTAAGTCCGGGCTTTGTGCAGGCCACTGCATAGTGTGAAATTGTTGCTCAGTAAGCCATTTTTTCACAATTATGGCAGTATGCTTGGGATCTCCATCCTGTTGAAAAACTATTTCGTCCACTGGATACGCACATTCTTCAACGAAGTCGGGTAAATTTTTTTGTATGATGCTAAGATAGTCTTCCTTTTTCATTATTCCTTCGATTTTAATCAATGGACCAAGGTTCTACCACGTAAAGCAGCCCCACGCCATTAAATGACCACCACCGTGCTTCACAGTTGGTTTGACATGATGTCTTTGAATAGTCTCATGGGGTCGATGCCAGTAATACTCCTTGCCATCTGACTGGAACCGATTGATTTTGGTCTCGTCTGACCAAATAACTCTTTTCCAGGCTTCAACGGTCCACTTTCTGTGATCCTTACAAAATTCAAGCCGTGCTTTTACATTCTTTTCAGATAGCGCAGGCTTTTTTTGTTTTACTGCAGACACTAGTCCAATTCTATGCAAAGCTCGTCTTAATGTGCGATCACTTACAGCATTGTTCAATGCTTCTGCAGCTATTTTTGGTGTTCTTGCCTTCTTCGTCACCAGCAATCGTTCCACCATACGAGCATCTCCAGCAGACAACAACCTTGGCCGACCGCCAGGATTGCTAGGTGCCTTAAAATTTCTCCGTTTTCTTACCAGCCTTACTGTACGGTGACACAAGTTTAATTTCACCGCTATTTTTCGACAAGAATTTCCATTTTGACTTAACGATAATATTACATTTTCAAGGTTACGTGAAATTTTTCTCATTTTAATTTGTATTTAAATTTCACTCACTTTGTACAGTTCACTCTTGCTTGACTGCTGCAATACGACTAACAAATAGCAAAGAAACACAGAAAATGTCAAAGCAAGCGATGCAAACGATATTTGCAACGGTGAATCATTTTCTAATCAACGGAAATGAATGTGGACAAAACTGGATAAATGGTGTTTCCGAAGAATTTTTACTTTTTCTGGAATTTTTTTTATAGGAACGGCTTTTATTCGCTCCATTAATTTAAAAATAGTATTCTAAGTATTCAGTGCAAAATGAATAAGTGAATTATCTGTAGTAGAAGAAAAGTTATATCGAAGTTACTAAAAATTATTATCTATGTATCCACTTTTGTCCACCACTGTATATATATATATATATATATATATATATATATATATATATATATATATATATATATATATATATATATATATACCAGCAAAATGATTAAGTGCCTCCGCACACGGGTCGACATTCAATCGACTCGACTGCGACTCGAACTCGAAGCGTCATAGGCGTCACACTCGAAGTAGACAATTGCATCCGCACACGGGTCGACATGCAATCGACTCGACTGCGACTCGACTGCGACTCGAACTCGAAACGGGTCGTTTTCTACGCGAAGTTTTGACAAACAAACAATAGTATATATTATTTATTTAGATATTTATTTTACGAAACAAGGCAACATACACAACAAGAAACCATAATATAAATCTAAAATACAATTAATCATTATAAATATAAAATAAAAATTGTCCCTAAAAAATATTTCAATACATCACAAATTTTGTAGCATTTAGAGCGTCCGCACACGGGTCGACATTCAATCGACTCGACTGCGACTCGACTGCGACTCGAACTCGAACTCCTTGCGATTTCCAATGTAAATGAATGGAGACCCGCACACGGGTCGACTTGTGCTCGACTCGGACTCGGTGCGACTGCGACTCGACTGCGACTCGTCTCGCTCGAAGTGTTTGGAACGGGAAAAGTCGAGCAAGACGCGTGATATTTTTTTTCGAAATATATGAAAGTGTTTTTTTTTTTATAATGTATGCATTATTAATTATTTTATTTTATGTATTATTATTATTGGTTCTTTGAAAAATATTAGTGTTTCTGATAATGTATCATGTATGTATTTTTTTATATGTTTGCATAATGTAATGTTACATATTGTAATGTTATATACATGAAATTTTCCTACATATATTTTAATTATGTTGGCCACAAAATAGTTGCACCTATATGTTCATAAAGGTTATTGATTTGTGATCATGGTTCCCTTCTTGTCTATAAATCAGCATAGATAAAGCAGAGCATAATTGATACGGGAAACTCGATCATTTTGCGGAATAAGCCGTCGAAAGCAGAATCAAAGTGGAATTGTTTTTGCGGGATGGTTAAAATTGAAAATTTTATAGAAAATGTTTTTTTTACAAAATGGTTTCGATCGTATGGACTGATTCTCATCAGACTCCAGCTTACAGTGCTTACTTGACTGATGTGACCACTTGCAGTTGTAAATCAGTAATTTTTATTTACGTTAGTTGTGACAAATTTTAACATCTCCGCAAAACGCAAAACAATCGAGTTTGTGTGCGCTGGTGTCTGATGAGAATCAGTGTATACTTTCGAAACCACTTTGTCAAAAAAAAGTTGGAAATTTTCAATTTTAATCATCCCGCAAAAACAATTCCACTTTAGCACCAATATATTTATTCAAGCAACAGCGAAGTGTTTATAATATAGTTTCCTAACAAAGAAACAAGCTTGCAATTTTTCAGGATGAATTTCCACTTACTGGAGAAGCTTTTATTGAACACTAGTTGTTGCTGCCAATGGCTAATGATTCGATTGGTATTGACATTCTTAGATTATATAGCAGTGCCATCTGCGAGGATAGGAATTTTGCACTTAGAGTGTGGAAGAGAGGCGTATAGCTATTGAATTTAGTTGGACCCTGGGACATGCTTGTCAGAATATTAATGGAAGTGTTTCATATCGGATTCAATAAAGGTCGGATCATTATTACTTGTAGTAATCCATAGTGGGTGAATATAAGTTACACGTGACAGAGCGACATGTACTAATAACATACAAGTATATAATATTATTGAAGATCTCTCTAGTAAAATTACTTTCAATAACCGACCAAGACGCACCAGATTTGCAAATCTGCTCAATGAATTCATTCATCACACTACTTATCATATAATGAGCCCATTAATAGGTGCTGTGGATTATTCAATTCTATAAGCAGCCACTACTCTTCGGGGATTACCAAATCAAAATTCAAAAATAACTGGTCCGACGCCCATTCCACATCCGAACCCGCTTAACTTCCATCGTTATTAGCCTAAATTTCATTAAAACAATGAAGAGTAAATGCTACAAAATTTGTGATGTATTGAAATATTTTTTACGGACAAATTTTATTTTATATTTATAATGATTAATTGTATTTTAGATTTCTATTATGGTTTCTTGTTGTATATGTTACCTTGTTTCGTAAAATAAATATCTAAACAAATAATATATACTATTGTTTGTTTGTCAAAACTTCGCGTAGAAAACGACCCGTTTCGAGTTCGAGTCGCAGTCGCTTCGATTGCATGTCGACCCGTGTGCGGATGCAATTGTCTACTTCGAGTGTGACGCCTATGACGCTTCGAGTTCGAGTCGCAGTCGAGTCGATTGAATGTCGACCCGTGTGCGGAGGCACTTACTCTACATTGTTTTAATTAAATTTAGGCTAATAACGATGGAAGTTAATCGGGTTCGGATGTGGAATGGGCTTTGGACCAGTTATTTTTGAATTTTGATTTGGTAATCCCCGAAGAGTAGTGGCTGCTTATAGAATTGAATAATCCACAGCACCTATTAATGGGCTCATTATATGATAAGTAGTGTGATGAATGAATTCATTGAGCAGATTTGCAAATCTGGTGCGTCTTGGTCGGTTATTGAAAGTAATTTTACTAGAGAGATCTTCAATAATATTATATACTTGTATATTATTAGTATATGTCGCTTTGTCACGTGTAACTTATATTCACCCACTATGGATTACTACAAGTAATAACGATCCGACCTTTATTGAATCCGATATGAAGCACTTCCATTAATATTCTGACAAGCATGTCCCAGGGTCCAACTAAATTCAATATGTATACGCCTCTCTTCCACACTCTAAGTGCAAAATTCCTATCCTCGCAGATGGCACTGCTATATCATCTAAGAAAGTCAATACCAATCGAATCATTAGCCATTGGCAGCAACAACTAGTGTACAATAAAAGCTTCTCCAGTAAGTGGAAATTCATCCTGAAAAATTGCAAGCTTGTTTCTTTGTTAGGAAACTATATTAGCTGTGTTTAATGAGCTGCTCTAGGTTGAGCTAGGTTGAGATATCTCAACAAAATGTGTTTAATGAGCAATTTGGCTGCTCTAACTTGCTCGAAGTTGCTCTGATTTGTGTTTCATGAGTCTGCTCTAAGTTGAACTAGAGCACTTTAGAGCACGATATTTACTCTATTTTTTTTGGTAGAGCAAGTTCGCGCAAGCAACCAGCTGTTTTCCAACTGTCACGGAACTGACTTTCAACAAAAAATTGTTACTGAAGTGCAGTTTTTCGTTAGTGAATTGACAGGTTGACCTTCGGACATGTAATGAAAATTGAGAGTTGGCTCTCAATTGCTCTCACTTGCTTATCTTTTTTCTGCCTCTCAATTGCTCTGGCTCGCTCGACTTTTTTTGACAGCCGCGCTACAATAACTTGCCTTGAGATGCTCTGCTTTTTTTCGTGCTCATTAAACACAGCTATTATAAACAATTCGCTGTTGCTTGAATAAACATATAGGTGCTAAAGTGGAATTGTTTTTGCGGGATTGGGAACTTTTTTTTGGACAAAGTGGTTTCGAAAGTATACACTGATTCTCATCAGACATCAGCTCACACAAACACCATTGTTTTGTGTTTTGCGGAGATGTTAAAATTTGTCACAACTAACGTAAATAAAAATTACTGATTTCCAACTGCAAGTGGTCACATCAGTCAAGTAAGCACTGGAAGCTGGAGTCTGATGAGAATCAGTGCATACGTTCAAAACCATTTTGTAAAAAAAACATTTTCTATAAAATTTTCAATTTTAATCATCCCACAAAAACAATTCCACTTTGATTCTGCTTTCGGCGGCTTATTCCGCAAAACGATCGAGTTTCCCGTATCAATTGTGCTCTGCTTTATCTATGCTGATTTATAGACAAGAAGGGAACCATGATCACAAATCAATAACCTTCATGAACATATAGGTGCAACTATTTTGTGGCCAACATAATTAAAATATAGATAGGAACATTTCATGTATATAACATTACAATATGTAACATTACATTATGCAAACATATAAAAAAATACATACGTGATACGTTATCAGTAATATTTTTCAAAGAACCAATCATAATAATGCATAAAATAAAATAATTAATAATGCATACATTATAAAAAAAAAAAAACACTTTCATATATTTCGAAAAAAAATATCACGCGTCTTGCTCGACATTTCCCGTTCCAAACACTTCGAGCGAGACGAGTCGCAGTCGAGTCGCAGTCGCACCGAGTCCGAGTCGAGCACAAGTCGACCCGTGTGCGGGTCTCCTCATTTACATTGGAAATCGCAAGGAGTTCGAGTTCGAGTCGCAGTCGAGTCGATTGAATGTCGACCCGTGTGCGGACGCTCTAAGAGAGAGATAATATAAGGAGTCATGAATCAAGGAAATAAGATTACGACAATAGGTTTTCGCTGTTCGGCGCTGCATCTTATTTCGTCACGTAGCGGAGACCGGCGAATCAGGGAAAAATAGTTGAGTGTCTGATTATTGAATTTTGCTTTTCATTGTATAAGATATGTAAAAGACAAAGTTAGAGAATATTTTTTTATTGTTTTACTTTAAATTCTTGACAAAATGAATAGTTACGGTATAATTTAGATGTAAGACAAACTTAATCACAGATAGGAACTTAAGTATTAATTTATAATTACAGGTGCATATTAATATAATCCGCAGAAGTATTGTCAAGCAATATTTATTAAAATTTTGTTTATATTACAATTAAAAAAGTCATAACTGATTAATAAAATATAAAAAATATTTCAGTTTAAAATTTTTTTTAATTTTCGTTTTTTGGACTTATCATATTCCTGTGTTTCATTGTTTAATTTACGAATTCTGAAATACATTCGACTCCTAAAAAATAGTTTTTTTGCTGCAACATCGCAATATAATTTAATGCTCTAATATATTTAATGCTCTAATTTAATGAATTACAGCATGAAAGAGGCAACATACACTTCAAGCAGTTTCAATTGCTCCATTTCAAATCAGCAATTTAAGTGCCCGTCTGCCTAGATTTGCAACATCCAATAAACTCATTAACAGAAACATTTGGACACAACCGAAAACAGTACTCTTCATTCACCTAAAAACCAGTTAATTCCGGATGATTTCTAGGCGTGTTTGCATCTTATTTCGTCATAAGTAGGAGTGGCCACGCTAATGTCGTAACCTTTAGTACTTGATCCATGATAAGGAGTGGCCGATCCGATTAAGCTGAAATTTTCGGAGAACGTAGGAACGGAGAACGTGTAATAGGTAGGTCCATGGCTTGCTAAAATTCAGATATTTAAACCTTTTGGCGGCGGCGAGCGTTTTAGTAGTGAGGTACTCCTACATTTCCAAGTAGTGTAAATTTTTAGTAAAAAAAAGGATTGGAAATGAAAACTTTTTATGTTCTTAGCTTGCATATGATAAAGAATTGCAAATTTTGAGCAGTGTGTGGGTGCAGCGTGCCTAAAAGTAGGCAATGATTTTTTTCAAATTTAGATTTGTCATTGCTTCTGACAAAAACATTAGATCATCGTGAAGTTTGCAGAGCGTATTGGTCTTGACTAAAACTTAACACACATGGATTTCCAAGGTAGTGCGGGCAACCCTGTAGCTACGACAGGCTCCTGAAAAAAATCCTTCAAATCATTGACCCTCCTCAAAAATTTTTGATTTTTGACAAAAATTTCAAATCATTGATAAATTTTAACCTTTGTGCATCATGTCAAATCAAAATGTTTAAAATTCCGATTTGCACAAGAACGGCAACCCATCACCAAATTACCTCTATTTTCAGCACTCGAAAGTTCTGCTCAAGAGAACTGACGACCGGATTATCCGATCATAATAAAATTTATAGGATATGTTGGTATCAACTACGACCAGATCTGATAGAGTGATTTTGAAATGCGGGCAGCCCTGTGGCAGTGGCACCATCTTGAAAAATCACTGAGAAAAAAACAGCTTTTTAGCCTATAACTTCCGATTCAGCCATCACATTTAAACGAAATTCACACAATATTTGGATCTTATTTTAACATTTAACATTTATTGAAAGTTTGACTGAAAAATTAGAATAGAGTTGCCAGCTATGGTGATTTTTGTCTCCTAAATCTTACAAATTTGCTCAGCAAAATAAAGCTTTTTCCCTATAACTTCCGGTCCAGTCATGAAATCAAAATGAAATTTTAGCAGTAAATAGACTTTAATGTGGACCGCATGTCGTAGGAATTTCGTACAAAAATCATGAAAGTTCTGTCAGCTATGACCATTTTCGTAATTTTGTGGAATTTCTTTATTGAGCGATTATGTCATTAGATTTGCAAATGGGAATGATCCTGCAATGAAAATTAACAATAAATATTGACGCTTTAAAAATTTGACACGTTTTGAGGGTGGTAACCCTAAAATTTATTTCACCCGTATAACTTCCAGCCCAGTGATTCAATCGAAACGAAATTAACTTGTTGGGTTTAACTTAACGTGAAGCAGATTTGGTATATATTTTGCTTTGCTGCTGACACAAGGTAACCAGTTTTAGCCATTTTCGTAAATATTTCATCAACAGATACTGCAAATTGCATACTCATATACAAAGCATTTGTAATAAAAATAAGAAACCAATTTTTAAATTTTCCGAGTTTTGAACATTTTTCGGATGGTAGCCTCAAACAACGTTTAACCGCTACAATTTTCGATAAAATCCTCCGATGAGAACGAAATTCAAAGGATAAGTTGATTTAAATATGAGCTTGTTATGGTAAACTTATTGCTGCTTCATTGGGAAAGTGCTGCCAGCACTGAACATTTTCATAATTTGTGTTATAGTTGAGTTTTGTTGCTTGGGATAAGGAATGGTTGATATGATTCTAAAAAAAAAAGGGTATAACGTCTTTCCACATTTTTTTGCCACTCAAAGACAATTTCTTCGAAACTTAGTTTTCTAGCGGATCTGATGCGCTAGACTTTTTTTTACTTAGGTGCAGAACAGAATAGAACAATGGCGCGAAAAAAAATCGAGTACAGAACAGCTGGTACTTTCGCTAAAATTGCTATAGGTTGCTGTATTCGTTGTGGTAGTGCAGAACAGTTGTTAATAAAGGGTAAAAAAAAAACGAGTATAAACTACCATAATCGATAGAAAATATAAAAAGAACTAACAGAAAATTACCTCTTTTAACTTTCTGCACATTATGAGGGCTTTTTCTAATTTCTTAGCTACCAAAACATTCAGCATAACCTTGAAAATCCAAAGCCACCACAAGGCAAAAAAACCCTAGTGCATCAAAACCGCTAGAAACACTAATGATCGAAGAATAGTAGAGGATTTGTGCAGATTTTGAGTGTGTATTCTACTGCTCACTACTTAAGGCCACTACCACTAACTACTTCTCCTACTTAAGACCAATACACCCTAAATAATAATAGACCCTAAGCCAATTTAATTTCGATGACTTCATAGAAAGTTACACCGATAGAAAGGTGTTTGAAGCTGCAATCCGAAAAATATGCAGACCTGAGAAAATTTAAACATTATTTACCTATTTTCATTGCAAATGTTCGCGATGTGAATACTTAATGTTAGCATTTATTAGTACGAAAATAATAAAAATGCCTCCTGCTGGCAGCCCTATACTAGCACCGAAACCAAAAATATGTCACATCTGCTTCATGTTGAAGGCAACCTACACTGCGAATTTCGTGTTGATCCGATGACTGCATTGGAAGCTATAGGGATACAAAAACATTTAGGGTCAACACCTGCAAAAGTTTTCTAATTTCTTAGATCATAATAATTTCATAATAAACTAAAGCTTATTACCATAGTTGGCAGCTCCAACCTAATTTTTCAACCAGATCTCAACCAAATGTGGTTTAGAGTAAGATTGAGCTAGTCAAAATCTGGTGACTGAATAAGAATTAATAGGGCCACAAGTAGTTTTTTTTCTTAGTGATTTTTCATTATGGCACCACTAGCACAGAATTGCCCAAATTACTTAGGACCAATACATTCTGTAAATTTCAACTGTATCTGATCATTGGGCCGTCAGTTCCCGTGAACAGAAGTTTTTGATGCTGTTAATACAGGTAAATTGTGTAGACAAAGCATAAGATTTGCATATGAATTTCTTTTTTCCTAAAAATGAAAATAATTCCGGAGAGTGGATGGTTTGAAGCTTTTTACTCTCAGTGCCTGCCGTAGCAACAGGATTCCCAGCACGTTCAGACAAAATTACACAACTATACAACTTGTAAATTTAATATGCTCTGTAAGTTTTGTAATGATTCAATAGCTCTGTCAAAAATTATCGCAGATCACAAAATTTCAAATTTACCCAATCTCAATTTAGGCACCTAGCGCAATACAAAGAGTTAAAAATTTAAACCCTCCTACCAAAATTCAATCGATTCAAGTGACCAACTCCTTTGATGTTGGGCTCGTGCGGGCAGCTTGTAAGTGACCGTCAGCAAACCTTACTCGCGCAACGTGTTAAAACATGCAGGCTAGAAACCAGTTTACTGTCCTTGCTTGTCAAACCAATCACAACGATGGGAGCAGCTGCTTGCGATGCTCGCAACTAAAAGCCTGTATGAAAGCCTCCATATGCAGAGTCCAGCGCAAACAGCGTTCTTTCCTTCTATGATTTCTGGGGGAATCTCGTTTGAACTAGCCACAATTGCTTCCTAGAGTGCTCACGAGAAGCATCTTTTTTCGAAAAACGCTGTACACTCTTTGCCGAACACTTACTGGCCATGGAATCCTCTACGATTGTGACTTGTGATATTTTACTGCAACCTGAGTCCTTCATTGCAGTCATACATGAGGTTGAGGTTTACAGAAAACCAGTCCCTGTCATACTGAGCGAGCAAACTACAGATGGATTTCTAGACTTAGTCTAGCTGCCACCTGCAAAGATACAACCACAACGAAGTGATGTCCGAAAGAGAGTAATTGCGATACTGTTGTTTCTGCCTTGGATCAGCAAAAGCAGGTAGATGTAGTTTACACCGATTCTCTTTAAAGCTTTTGACTCTGTAAACCATTCCTGAAGCTAGGAATTCATGTTATCTCTGGTGCTTTGGTCTCCTGGTTCACTTCCTATGCCGTTGATCGTACTTGTGTCGTAGCTGTCCATTCCTGCACCTCTCTTCCATGTGTACCTTCCTCAAGAGTTCTGCTATGTTCAATTCTTGGCTCTCTGTTGTTCAATGACCTGAGATCCTGTTTACGTTCTCAATGTCTTTGCTGATCATTTCAAAATGTTCGGAGTAATCGAGACATTTGGCGATTGCTATAAGTTACAAAATGATCTCTTTCTCTGTTTTAAATTCCCTTTTTAACGTTGCTGTCAGTTTTAAGAACCTTGACGTGATATTTGATTCGAAACTCAAAATAATTAATGCACATCACTTCCAACACTTCTAAAAAATTGTCTGGCTTTATCTTTAAATCCTCCAAACCCCTCTCCACATGTTTACATATGTCCCTATCATGTGCCTGTAGTATTCTGAAATACTGGTGTAAAGTGTGATGTCCCCATTACCAATCAGCTCTGCTCCTTAGAATCCGTCCAACGTAGGTTTATTTGAATTATAACCATCCCCTTATTGTGATTACAACCATTGACTGTCGTATTGCAGATTCCTTCCAAAGCGGAGATTTTTTCTTGACAAGAGTTTCCTTTTCTATGCAGCCGGGTTTCTGTTCGGGACTTTAGTCGATTTAATAGATCGATGTTTCAAATTCCTTTCGCACGAACTGATGTTTACTTTTATTCATTATTGTTACGTATAGTTAGACAACATAACGAGCCTAGACTCGGTTTCATTCTGTTGACGTTATTTGGACACAAAAACCTTTTAAAAAATAAAGTTCTAAAGCACCACGTCAATTTTCACACTTGTTGAATATTTAAATTTTTTATAATTCTATAGTAATTGTTTTCTTACTTTTTGATCTTACATTGTTATGCTCTATTTCTTGGATTATTATTTTGTTTTATGGTTTTTTCAAACCTGCAATCGGACGTAAGTCTGTTGTATTGAAAAATTGAAAAAATTCTGTTTTCTATATTGCCTAAAATCTTTTTTGTTATTCCACTTGCTGTTACTGCTAGGTATTTATTGCTGTGTCTTTTTAGTGTGATTCTGTTAAAATTGTTTTGTTTGTCGTTCCAGCAACAGCAAGGACGAGTTTGTTTTCACAATTGGACGCTCGCCAGAAATTTTCGTTCCAGACCTTCGAACAAAAACAGAACATGAACCAACCTCTAAAAATATATTACCAGAACGTTCGTAGTCTGAAGACCAAGGTTAATTATGTTAATATCTCTTCTATAATCGCGTCTGATGATATTGTATGCCTAACAGAAACCTGGTTCTCTGGGGATTTATTTAGAATTGAAAATTTTGCCCCTTCACACTGTTTTTCGCAGGAATCGTAATCGATATGTGAGTAGTCTTTCATTAGGAGGTGGTGTTTTAATTGGTGTACACAATTCTCTGACCGGAACGCTTTGCAGTGACTTCATTCCTTCCGCCCCGGTTGAATGTGTGATTGTCCGTATTTCTCCTTCACCATCCTCAGTGTTGCTTGTTTCCTCAATCTACACCCCTTGTAGTAGCCCATTCTGGTATATGAACGTTTCTATGCGGAAATCTCGTCCTACCTCAATGGCCGCTTCTTTTCTGCTTCGTTACTGTTATGTGATGGCTTTAATATGCCGTCGCTGGATTGGGATCATACTTTCTCATGTATTTTATTTTCAAGCAATATTTCTCTCGCTACATCTTCCTTTATGTCCCTTTGCTTACTTTCCCAATTCAACAACGTACTAAATACTAACAACAGGATTCTCGATTTTGTTCTGACTAACCTTCACCCTTTTTCGTTTTGCCTGAGTCCTTCTCTATATGCGTATGTGCGCTCCGATCCTCACCATCCTCCTCTTTTTATGGAATTAACTCTAAACCGTTCGTCTAACGACAAATCTGCCTCTAATCTTCGTTTCAATTTAAAAAAAAAACCCTAGCGCATCAGAACCGCTAGAAATACTAATGTTCGAAGAACAGTAGAGGATTTGTGCAGATTTTGAGTGTATTGTTATATATTGTCTTATATATTGTTGTTATATTGTTGTTATTGTCTTATATATTATATATTGTATGTATTGTCATATATATTGTTATATATTGTATATTCGCGATGTGAATACTTAATGCAAGCATTTATCGGTACGAAAATAACAAAAACACCTCGTGCTAGCAGTCCTTTCCTAGCACCAAAGCCAAAAATAAGTCATATCTGCCTCACGTTGAAGTCAACTTGCTCTGAGAATTTTGTATTGATCCGATCACTGCGTTGGAAGTTATAGGGTAACAAAGAAATTTCGGATTACCATTCGGAAGAGCTTTCAAACTTTCTAGATCTTAGTATTTGGTGTGTATTTTCACTACAAGACCACTACAATTTGAAAATATTATGATAAAATCGCTTACTAAAGCTATGTCAAAAAATACAAAAACAATCATAGCTGGCAACCCTATCAATGTTTTTCAAACTAGATTTCTACTGAATATTGTCTACAATAATTTAAATTTGCCATATGAACTTCGTTATGATACCATGACTGTACTGGAGGCTATAGGGCAAAGAGCTTTATTCAAATAAAATAACATTATATAAACAACTTGGTGCAGTTGCACCAATTTTTGACGATTCTAAAAGTATATTGATATATAACTGATGCTTTGCTTTTATATAATCTTTCGGTGCTTTTATATAATCGAAGTCTGTCATAAATTATGCTTACCATAGAAGGGGGATGATGCAGATGAATAAGCTAATAAACTTGGTTATAGATTCAAGTAACAAACAATAAAATTTTCAAAACTCGGAACATTTAAATATCGGTTGGTTATTTTATTGTAAATGGTTTGCTTATGAATAGAAAATGGAAGCATCTGTTGGTGCGATATTTACAAAACTGTCCGGTGCTGGCAATCATGTGCTAGCACCATAGCTAATGATGTGCCGTTCCCGGGAATATTCCCGAAATGGAAATATTCCTGTTACATTCCCCGGAAATATTCCCACTTGGGAAATTTAACGGGAATTTAAAACTGAGTTTAAAGAACGGTGCCAAGATAACGTCTGGTTATTAGTTTTTATTATCTTTAAGTATATTGTTACGTAATACCCGAAATAAGTTCAAAATCTAATAAATTCCCGGTAAGTTCCCCTGATTGGGAATATTCCCGGGAATTTAAGGAACATATCCGGGAATTTAAGGAATATTTCCGGAAATTCAAAATCAAAACGGTTAGTTTTTATGTGGTCTGGGGTTAACATGAAGCTACAGAAGTCATAATCAATAACTTATTTTTCATGTTTATTCATTATAATGGAAAAAAATATCGTTTCACACAAGAAAAAACTTTAATCTCAACATAAAATATTTCGATCATAAAATTAATAAATAAGTAAAGTATAAAATAATGCACTCTACTTTTCAAGTCGTTGACTGAAAGGTAACTGGAGTGGTAACAAAATAAGCGGGCGAGAGGAGGTGATGAAGTGGCACGCGTCCGAAAAGCTCTGTGTTTGCTGAAATGCCCATTGCCCATTGAAATGCCCACACCGATCGCGTCCTCGATAAATTTGAAAAACAGGAAAAATTGGTATTGCAGAAAAAGTATTTTCAAATACATATAAATGAAGCAAAAGTAATCGACTTGAATTGTAAAGTAAAAATATTTTTCTTTATCTGCAGGTTTTTGTAGAAATAAGAATTTAAATATAAATTGCAATAACATAAAACACAACAACCTAAAACTTACAAAGCTGAAAAAATTATAGCTTGCGCAATCTACTTTTTAGTGAACGTCACAAAAAGCTTTAAAAGCAAAAAGTGAATGAAACATTTATGTAATTTGTTTAAGTTCCCAATGTTTCGGGAATATTCCCGGTACATTGGAAAATTTCGGGAATATTCCCCGAACGGGAAGTTCCCGACTCGGGAATGTTCCCGCGGCACATCATTAACCATAGCTGCTTCACGTTGTGTTAAACCCAGCCTATGAATTTCGTTTCGATTGAATGGCTGCGCTGTAACTTATAGGAGTGAATTAAATTTTAGGGTTACCATCGTCCAAACTTTTTAAATTTTTGAAACGTAAATATTTGTTGTTAATTGTCATTGCAGGATCATTCCCATTTGGAAATTTTATGACAACATCGCTCGATAAAGAAATGTCAATAAATTACGAAATTCATCATAGCTGGCAACCATTTCACGATTTTTCAACAAAATTTCTACAGATTAAAAACGCAACAAGATATGCTTTTCGCATGGATTTCGTTTTGATTTCGTCACTATATCGGAAGTTGTAGGGGAAAACTCTCTATTTTCCTGAGCAAATTTACAATATTTAGGAGTCAAAAATTGCCGTAGCTGGCGTTCCCATACTAATTTTTCAACCAAATTTCTATGAAATCTATCTTAGAGTAAGGTTCACCTACTGCGTGAATTTTGTTAAAATCTGGTGGCTAAATCGGAAGCTATAGGCCAAAAACCAGTTTTTTTTTCAGCGATTTTTCCAAATGGCACCACTGCCACAGTGTTGCTCGTTTTTCAAAATCACTTCTATCAGACTTGGTTTTAGCTAACTCCAACATGTCCTGTAAATTTCATCGTCAATTCTCGTGAACAGAAATTTTGAATGCTGAAAATAGAGGTAATTTGGTCACGGGTTGCCGTTCTTGTTTACCGCGGGATTTTTAAATATTTTATTTGACTTGGTGGACAAAAGTCAAAATATATCAATAAATTGAATTTATTTTCAAAAATCAAAAATTTTTCAGGAAGGTCGATGATTTGAAGGATTTTTGTTCAGGAGCCTGCTGTAGCTACAGAGTTGCCTGCACAGTCTTGAAAGTCCATGTTTGGAAATTCTAGTCTATATCAATACGCTCTAAAAATTTCATGATGATCCATTGTTTTTCTTAGAAGTTATGACAAATCGGAATTTGAAAAAAAATCTTTGCCTACTTTTAGGCACTCAGTGCCTACACAAGGCTTAAAATTTCAATTTCTTTATCTTAAGCAAACTTAAAACATAAAAAGTTTTCATTCCTAGTGCTTTTTTTAACAAAAATTTACACTGCTTGGAAATATAGGAGCACCTGAAAATTCACTTAAATGCCCGCCGCCGCCAAAAGGTTTAAGATATCTGAATTCTAGGTATATATATATATATATATATATATATATATATATATATATATATATATATATATATATATATATTTTAATTTTAATATTTTTTTTAATACCAATGTTCTTCGAACATTAGTAAAAACAGGATCCGAACTTTTACATCTTTCCTCGGAAAACTTTTTTTTACATCATCTAGTGACTTTTACACCTTTCGTCGGCTCAAGGAATACTTTCGGAGCAAGAAATTTGAAGATGATAGTGAAGTGATGGCCGATGTTGAGGCATTTTAGGAGAGCCAAGATAAAGAGTTTTTTTCTAAGGGTATCCTGGGTTTGGAAAAAAGATGGACTAAATGTATTAGTTTGTTAGGAGACTACGTTGAAAAATAACTATATCCTTTAAGTTTAATCACCTTATTCTTTGTCATTACTTATTGATCAACCCTGGTACAAACGTTTCAACGTTGGCAGGTGTTACTTTGCCACCACCGCGGTGAAATGTTACCAAGACCAGAAAGCTTTTAAATTTTCCTATTGGAAACTAATTTTCCACGGAGTATTATTCAATTTAAATCCCATCAAGTCCAAATAGTCTTATAGTTGCTGCATCCAAAAATTTCTAATCAAAATCAAGGCTGCACTAATAACGTTACATTACAGCCTCTAAACAATTTATCGAATAAAGAAGTCCCCCTAACCGGCCTTCATGTGTTTCAAGTACGAATTTTATTCATTTCCTAAATTACAATCTTCTAAAATCTCCAAATCAGACCGTGAATTTCCCAATAATAAATAGTCTTTTCTAATGATTCCGTTTGAAATTTCATGCATTTCAACACCGATCATATCTCAAATCGCTAAAGTACTCATCAAAAAAGCAATATCTCATCTGGAAATCATCGTTTGAGAACTCAACACCACGGAAGGATGCCTTGCTATGCTCATCATCTTCATCCCAACAAGCCTCCGTTTCTCGTCATTTATACCCCCCCAAGCATTAGTTACGTTCAAATTTATGTGAATGGAAAGTCGGCACATATTTCAAATTTCGATAGATAGATGGATGGATGATGTTCGGATGAGCGAACAGATGAGAATCCACGAATCATCGATGTAGTACACACGTCATTGCCATCCCATCACAAACACCTCCGTAAATTTTCAAAAATATGCCAGATAAATGTGGATTTTATGCCCAACTTGTGCCGGGACTTCGCAAATATCTTGGGCGCCACGGGGCCGAACAGGGTTCCGCTTAATACGCGCATTTCGCATAAACACTACAATTTTTCAAGCTTATCCACGCCGAGAACTGACTCACTGCTTGGTACAGCCTGTGTCCCTGCAGCGACAGCAACGAGCCAGCAGCACAGCAGAGCAGCTTCCAGCCAACCCGCAGGATGCTTGTCTTTTCGTTTGTCTGCAACCAGGCCATGAACGAAATTAGCACCTATTCCGCATTAACGGTTCAAACTCTCAAGTAATCTTCAATGGAATTTGCATGAATAACGAGCGTTGTATGATAATATCGTTTTGCTATCCTGTTTGTCCTGTTTCGTACTGCTTTGCTCTGCTCAGTCCTACTGGAGCCGTATCATATTTATTTGAGACGAACAAATGTTTCGGCTTCATCACATTCTACGGCCGACGTCGCCGTGGCCGCCTCCGCCACTGCCACTGCCACCGCCACCCGTTGTATTTGAACAGGAGAATTAGTGCAAACGTGTTGGCTGCTTGGTTGAGGAATTAGTTCACGAAGAGCGAGGTAAGCTTCAGGATACTTGATTTCAGGTGATTTGTGTGCTTCGTACTGGAATCGCACTTGGACCGCGGAGGCATTAGAGGAGCTAATGCTTTTATTTTGGTCGGTAATTTATTCGGGAAATTTGAAAAGTTATGAGAAATACGTTTGTTTTTAGGTGAACCCAGTCGAAGAGTGAAATTTTCATTCAGAAGTTAATTTCATTCAAATTTGATGGTATCCAGGGGATCAACGAACGAACGGACCAAAACAATCACAAATAGTAGCGACGGCGACAATGGTATGCGCTCTTAGAATTCAACGGCGTGAATAAATTAAATTTGCGAGTGTAAGCAAACATAGATAGGACACTTTTCATATTCCTTGGCTATGTTGAAATCGAATAGTTATCAGCTCTTTCTCTCTATCAGGATATCCTTTTTTGAACATTCTCTCTTATATTATTCAAGTGCCTTCAATATATGCAAACTTGCCACCCTTAATTTCATGCAACTATGTACATAAGTTACACACATTTTTCTTTGTTATCTCTTAATCGCATACTTTTCATTGTAATCATTTCCGTCTGAAACGACAAGTCATCGAAACAGTCGACAAATTCACAAGAACCTCCATGCTTCCACAGCCAACACAAAGACATTGCTTTATGAGCCCGACAACGACAAAAGACATTCACATCAAACGTGTACTGTGGGAGCATTTCACTTCTGCTCTACTCTGCTCTGCTCCACGTCATGACATGGCCTCGATTTCACGTGCCACTTGATTTACCGTCAATGACTTGATCTCTTTTTGTGCGACTCAGCCTATATTCGCTTTCCTGCTGTATGTGCCACTGGTGCCGTCGTCTTGTTGCTGTCTCATCCCTACTCAGACTTTTCGAGGCATTTTCGATTGTCTTGAGTCGCTTGCCAAGAAATTTCTGTCTGCCATTGTACTAGGCTAGAATAACTGGAAACAAATGGGACGAACTAGGAAGTGGGGGCTATTAACATATCCCAAAATGTTTTTTTTTTCTGTAAGCGACAAATGCACCTAGCTGAGCTCCCTAACAGAGCATATAGCTTGACTCGGCTTACATAGGCAATTTCTTTCTACAGGCACCTACACCCACGAGATCGCAGCCCGTAACATTCTGCAGGATTGGAATATACATTCATTGCGGCCCACTTCGCTTTTTGAACTGGTGCCAAGTATCAGTCCTCCAACTGTCAAAAACTGATGAGACCCCTCTTTTTTCGTCCATGTGGAACGTATTAAAAGACCACTCTTATACCGCACACTGCGCAAAAGTGTTCTCCGCTGGAACACATCCCAACCTCTACCTCCTTATTAAGGGACATGAATCGTTATATGCATCCTATTGCTGGCTCTCTCTTGCTTTGATGTCCTGAGCTTTCCGCTTTCCAATACGGAAGATAATTGTTGGATTCAAACCGTTGCACAAATTTCTTGTCTTATTCGAGAGCCAAAATGCCTATTGAATTCTCTTCAAGGATTTCGTTCATCGCGGCACACCCTTGAGTGTTGCTCTCGGTAGTAGCTTTCAGTTGAAATGTCCCTACTGCAACGAAGTTTATTGAATGAAATTATGCTCACTTATTCATGTAAGGCTTGTGATAATCGTAAGAGAGCCAAAAAATCACAATTCGAAATAAGTAGCTTGATAAACAATGTAAAAGAATATAATATAGAAATAAAGATTATGCAAAAACTCGAATAATATTTACGTTGAGACAAGTCATGTCCTTAGGACCGTAGATGCAAATCTCAAAATTACCCCATTTTTTTTTACTAATGTTCGAAGAAGAACATTAGTATTAAAATCACTTTGGCCAAAAATTCATATTTCTATATATATATATATATATATATATATATATATATATATATATATATATATATATATATATATATATATATATATATATATATATATATATATATATATATATATATATATATATATATATATATATATAATCAAAAAATGTCAATGAAAAATCTCAGGAACGCGCCATCCGATTGAACTGAAATTTTCAGGATACATTGGTGTGTATGCAGAATAGTGCCAGGTCTCACAAAAAGCTAATAATCTTTAACTCTTTGGCGCCGGCGGCCATTTTAGTTATCTTTTTAACATACCTATTATTCTGTCCACAAAGAATTTTTGCAAAAACTAACCAACTAACTTTGAACGTTTTTAAATGTGAATCAAGTAATTTTTTGGAATTTTTTAACCCCATGTGTGCCATAGGTGCCTGAAAAGAGATCGGGAAAATTTGAAAATTTTTAATTGGCGATAAATTTTGACAGAGCCATCACATCATTATGAAACTTTCTGGACATATTGATATTATTAAGTGGTAGATTTGTGTTGCTTTTAATGAGCATCTTGGCAACCCTGTAGCTAGGGCAGGCGCTGAAAGTAAAGACCTTCAAATCATCGACTCTCCTAAAAAATTGTCGTTTGTCAAATAAAAGCAGCTCATATATAAATCTTGTGCTTAGTTTACATAGCCAAAGTAAAACATATCAAATCTTACAACGGGCAAGAACAGGGATTTTCCTACACCCCTCTAACACCCCCCTAATACCCCCCCTGGAAAGTGCATACACCCCCCATAACACGGACAATTTTCCTACACAAAGGGACCTTTGTGTCTTTTGTTCCAAAGGGACACCCCTCCTAAAATTCTGAACACACCCCCCATGAAAAATTCCTGAGAAAACCCCTGGGCAAGAACGATAGCCCTTTCCCAATTTACCTATATTTTTAGCATCAAAAACTTCTGTTCACGGGAACTCACGGCCCAATAATCATATAGAGTTAAGCAGGACTAGGTCTGATAGAAGCGATTTTGAAATTTGAGCGATTGTGTGCCAGTAGTGCTATCTTGATAAATCACTAAAAAAAATAGCTGCTTTTGGCCCTGTAAATTCTGATTCAGTCACCAGATTTTGACGAAATTCACACAACAGCTGAGTCTTACTCTGAACCAGATTTGATAGAAATTTGGTTGAAAAATTCGGTTGGTACTGCCAGCTATGGTAATTTTAGTGTTTTAAATTTTTAAAATTAGCTCAGGAAAATAAAGCTCTTTGCCCTATAGCTTCCAGTGCAATCATGAAATCATAACGAAATTTATCATAAAATGTTGAAATCGTAGTGATCTTGTAGTGAAAATAAACAGCAAGTATTACGATCTAGGAAAATTTTAAAACTTATGGATGGCATCCCTAAATTTCTTTGTATCCCTACAACTTCCAATGCAGTCATCGAATCAATACGAAATTCGCAGAGTAGGTGAAGTTCAATGGGAGGTAAATGTGCCATATTTTTGGCTTCAGTTATAGCAAAGGGTTACCAGCACGAGGGGTTTTTTTTTATTTTCGTACCAATAAATGCTTACACATACAATTAAAAATAAGTAAAGAAAATAAGTAAACAATGATAGCGTTTACAGCAGACGTTTAGTCCGCGGGCTATACACCAAATTTCACCTTAATTATTTAGTCCACCTGCTGTAAACACTCAGTACGCGGCCCAAGCGATAGGTCGATACACGATTTCAAGCGATCTGACCTAACATAAATTGTGGACTATATCGCCGTAAACACACCCTACCTAAGCCTTGATTTTTGCGCGACTATTAATAATATAGGTACTTTGATTTTAAGCTCGCAACCCTCTCGTTTGACTCAAAATCATTTAAATAATCATGTTTGAGGGACAAATGAAAAGATAGTTACAGTGTATGAACTATAATTAAACTAAATGACAGTTGTTACGAGTACTGAATCCGACCTGACCAAATTTTAGGTCAGGTCGATGTTAACACCTTAGGACTAAATTCACTTAGTCCGCGCTATAGGTCAGGTCACATTTGGTCCAACCACTGTAAACCCTACCAATGTTTAAATTTTCTAAAGTCTGGGAATTTTTTGGGTGGCAGCCCCAAACACCTTTCTATCGCTCTAACTTTCGATAAAATTATCGAAATTTAATCGGCCTAGGGTCTATTATTACTTAGAGTGTCCTTAAGTAGCTAGTGGTAGAATATACACTCAAAATCTGCACGAATCCTCTACTGTTCTTCGAACATTAGTGTTTCTAGCGGTTCTGATACGCTAGGATTTTTTTTTAAATTTTTGGCTACAATAATAGAATCGCCACTTTTTATCGCTGAAGTCAATGGCAAAATATTAAAGCTCAAATGTTTTGATGATGTAAATATTGCTTTTTACAGGTAACACTTTTCTTTTTGAATAAAAAAACGCCTTGCAATGTTTTTTTGAACAGGCTTTGTTTTTTACATACCACCAATCAAAAAGTTTTGGACCGTTGACACTCGAGGTTTCCGACCTTCGACTGTTGACACTTTGGTGATAGTCAGCAACGCAGGTCCAATGAAGAATCTCGTGGAAACTAGGTTACAATTACCTATCTTACTCGTTTGAAATGTACCGTACTATGCATAGGGGTTTTCCATATGTGCAGGCTTTCGTACGCATCCAGTTTTCGCACCTGCTGTACCTCCTTGATCACCTCCACGTTGTCCCAAGTTATGTTGTGATCCTCCTCCAATATGTGCTTTGCTACTGCTGAACGTACTAATGTTGTATTCTTTTTCCTCGCTGAAGCTGCTTCCCGTTTATGTTCCGTTAGTCTAACACCAACTAACCGTTTTGTTTGCCCGATGTATATTTTGTCGCATACTGGACAGTTAATTTTATAAACTCCACATTTTTCCTTTTTATCCTTTTTGTCTTTCACGTGACATAGTATAGTACCTAATTTTTTAGTTTTACTAGTTGGAACTGCTTTAATATCAAAGCCTTTAAGAAGTACCCGAACTTTTTTGAATACTGATGAATAAATAATTGGAACTCTTATGGTCGTTTCTTGTTTTTCCTGCGTAAAAAGCGTCGTTAAAAGATCACGCTGTATTCTATACTTTTTCTTTTTGACAAGATTTTCAATTATCCTCTCGTCAAATCCATTTTCTCTCGCCGTATCTTCAATATATTTAACTTCTGAGTTAAAACTATCCTGATCCATGGGCACTGTTAATAGCCGGTGAATCATTCTTGGAAATCATGTAACGCGATATTTCATGGTAATTTAGTGCGAATAGTTTTGGAAAGAGTTAATTTTGCACAGTTTTTTTTTTTCGCAGTGACGTGAACAGTTTTGCGTGCTTGACGGAATATTTTAAATAAAAGAAAAAAATAAAAATTTTTAGTTGATATTACGGTGAGTTAGTAAATTATTATGTTTTAACAAGAGGAAATTATTTAAATTAATCTAATAGAAACTAAAACTAGCCTTAAGGAAAAATGCCAAAAGCTATCCAAGAGAACGTGAAGTCAGCAATTGTTGGTGATCTTCAAAAGAAATACTCAGTTCGAAAACTTTCTGAAAAGTACTCTGTGTCAATAGGATTCGTAAGCAAAATAAGGAAAACGGTAGAAGATTTTCTCGAAACGACCGCTGGTGGGCGACCAAGTAAGCTATATCCGGAGACAAAGCGTTGTATCAAAAGATTGATTATGACTGAAGCGGTCGATACAGCTGTAAAAGCCAACAAGGTAATCCGAACCAATTTAAATGTTACAGTTTCCAATGATACTGTTCGAAGATGACTTAAATCAAATTTTAAAAGCCACTTTTAACCGACCGCCATAAAAAGGCGAGGCTTCAATTTGCCAGAAAATACAAAGACTGGACGCCAGAACAATGGAAGTTGGTTACATGGTCTGACGAGTCAAAAATAAACAGGTTATGTTCAGATAGGCAACACTGGGCGTGGGTCGACAAGTCCGTTGGCTTACAAGAACGTAATTTGCAGAAAACCCTCAAATTTGGAGGTGGCTCATTAATGGTTTGGGTATGTTTCAAAGGTAACCAAGTTGGTATTTTGAGACGTAT
Source organism: Nemotelus pantherinus (assembly GCA_963978885.1). Classification (NCBI taxonomy): domain Eukaryota; kingdom Metazoa; phylum Arthropoda; class Insecta; order Diptera; family Stratiomyidae; genus Nemotelus; species Nemotelus pantherinus. Next base: position 49,564,086 of record OZ022263.1, on the reverse strand, counting down.
AAGCGGATTTATGCGGACAACTGATTATATAAATATCTTAGAGGACTCATATCTACCAAGTCTTGATAGATTTGGCTGCGAACCTGGAGACAGCTTATTTATGCAAGACAACGATCCAAAACACACTGCTCGCATAACGGCCAAATGGCTTCAAGATCATAATATTGAGACTCTGAAATGGCCGCCACAATCGCCAGATCTCAATCCTAAAGAGAATGTGTGGGGTTATTTGAAAAGAAGAATAGTAGCAAGCAACACTGTTCCAAAAGACTGCGAAGAATCTTGGGTACGCGCTCAACAAGCGTGGAATGAGATTGATCCCCAATATTTGGAGAACTTGCTAGGAAGTATGCCTAAAAGAGTGAAAGCTTTAGATCGTGCCAAAGGCGGGTACATTAAATATTAAATAAATAAAATATAAACGGGACTATTTAGTTAGTCACAGGATAGATGCGAAATTGTTCACAGAACAAGTTTTTGAATTTTAATTTTAGAAAACAGGATTGCTCTTATTTTTAAGTTTTGGTTCTCTAAAATGTAATCTATTTTCTGCAGTAATTTTATTTTGCAAAAACGTTTAATTTGTTATGAATAAATATTAAGATTTTCCCGAAAATCAATTTCAATAACTTTTTATGAACAGTTTTGCGAGTTACTGTATATATATATATATATATATATATATATATATATATATATATATATATATATATATATATATATATATAACAAATATTTTTCCTGAATTCCATATATTTATCATTTCTTAATAAATAGACGAAAAAAGAATAATTGTGTTAATTTGAATGGTGATTCTCACGCAGAAACATCCTCTCTTTCTCTCATTTGCGTTTGTATTAATTGTTCTTTTGTCAGCGTACCGTAGCACGTAGATGTCTATCCGCCCTGAACACTAACGCCAAGTGTGAGCTAGTCAGCTACATAAAGGCAAAAATTAGTATGTTGCAATGACGACGCACAGTGGTGTATTTCTCGAAAAAGGTGAGCTTTATTCATGAGAGCCACTAGATGTATGAAATTGAGTGTTTCTTGGGTTTTCAAACATGGGAAATCTATTTCTGGTGTTGTGTTGGCTCCAACTTTCAACAAAAAGTTTCCAAAAAGGGGCAAAATTTGGAAAATTTCATTCTCAGGAAAAAAATGTTTCTTGTTAATAATTCATTTCCGTAATATTTTTGATGGCTTAACACGAAACCGCTGTCCAAAGCCGCCCATTGTACCTCAATGTTGAGGAAAATATCATTTTTAGAATTTTTTTCTGCTGACGCAATTTTTTGCAATATTGTGACGTGATAGCCAAATTTTAGATCACATTCGTGACAGCAGGCAAAAATGCTGTGGAAACAATTATTCAAATTCGTTTGACACAAATGATGTCGGACAGTATTATTAATTTGATTCGCACCTCTACCCATTAATTTAATCGAAACAATTGTAATTATTTTGAATAATTAAATCATGAAACATTCGCCGCGTTACTTTATAATTGGCCATTTTTTTGAGCCAGCAGAGCAAGCTGAAATGAACAAAACAATTCGAAAGGAAACTTAATTTTGCAATAGCCGTTTTTTTACTTGTGCAAAATTACATGAGATACCAAACAAAAGAGCTGAATATAAGAGTGGATGAAATACAACAGACAAGGCCGAATACCAAAACTATCGCAGGCAGCTTCTACTTATTTCCTTCCATATGTAATATTAGATCGCACGATTTTATGAGTTTTGTGTAGTCTTTAAGTCTTTTACACACCGACCTTTCTGTCTCAAATTGACCAAAAAGGTTTTAGCAAAAATTCAGACTTTCTTCCAACTTTATTGTATTTCTTTTGTTTTCTAAATGATATAAATCGAAAAATTGACCTGACAAATAAGTGCAAATAGACTTAAATACTATTTTTTGTAGGTGAGTGTTTTCCCAAATTGTTCTCAACTGTTGCCGAAATGACAGTCTTAAAACAATGACAGTGATCATAAAACGCCCTATCCGATTTTTTTCATTTTTGAGTTAACACCGAATTCGAAAGCTACATACTCGATTACATCATTCTACCAAATTTCAAAAACCTATCTTTTGTGGAAGTATCCTAAAATCAAAAGTGAAAGTAGTGAAAAGGCTTATCTACAGCATATAGCAAAACATATCGAATTTACAAATATTATCATTTACCCATGCATGCATATTTACAATTTTAGCAATTAATACCTGGCACGAAATTGTTTTGTACAGGTAAAAATATATTTTCGATAATGTTGCTTTGCATATAATTTCAATACTAAGCTTACACATATCATAATTATTCTATGATCATACATGAATTATCATATGAACATATTTCATTGAATTGAATTTAGAAGCAAGTTGGGAAATAAATGTATGAACACCCAAACCGGACTGGCGCAATAAGCGCGCAAAATGTTGCATTTTACGCAAGGTCGCTGAACTTTGAAAGGAGTTTACGAGCGTAGCCTCAGGCAAATTATGTTTTGATAGTTACTTTGGACTTTAATGAATACAACTAGACCTTTTTCGTAACAACATTTTGTGACGCTCTAAACTTAAAAGGGACTAGAAGTTTTAAACACCAAATTCCTATACTATCTGCAGTATTAACACGATGAAAAGGGGGGAGGCTAAATCGTCAATGTCTTTCATAGCTTAATAACACTGTATTACTCAAAGGTATTTTGATCTTCACATTCTTAATTTAAAAAATAGGTTAAAAGACAGATGCAATTTTTGGCTGTTTTCAGCACCTGTGCTCTTACCCTTAAACTTATGAAACTCAATTACTTCCTAAAATGGTGGGGGCCATATAAGAATATTACCTCCAAGTTTCAACTTCATACTTAAAAGTCCATAACTTGAATAAAGTTCATATTTTTCGCGAAATAGACCACTGTGCGACGGCTCCACAAAGCTGTGTCGCGTGCAACAATACCAATATTCGATGAGCCCGGGTCTTGTCAAATCAGGATTAAGGCAAAGACCGTTAAATTTTTCCAATGGCAGTATCATGGAATGATTGATTCTAAGTCTATCTAATGTAAAGGTTTTTTTGTGAAATAAAGAAATTGAAATTGGAATTGAAAGGTGAACTATTGTGGGTCACTACCTTCTATGGGAATTGCGTTTGCGATGTGTTACTCCGGAAGCTTTTAAAGTACTAAATCGGTTTTTCCCTCAGAAGAGAGAGATATAGGAAAATAAAAACAGCCGTGAGAAGTGGAGCAATTTGCCTGAATCAGAGCGTTAGTAGTAGTGCAGGAAAACTAAAAGCACTGTGGATAACTTTGACAGACTTTTACACCGCGAACAGGAAAATAGAGATAGTAGGCCATTTGACACGTTATAACCAAAAGCTCGTAGATCTTAGGTATCGGAGACACCAAGGGTAGTAATTCTCTCAGATGTAGTAATTCTCTCGATTTGTTCTAATTATAGTTTTTACCTTTGTAGTAAAATTGCTTCACTAAATTTCGTATATTTTTGCGCTTATTTCATTTCTTTGAATATCTCTGTTATGAGGTTTTTCCAAAATACTTTGGACTCTGTGAAAGTCGGCAGCTCTCCAATCGGAATTTGTGGCTGCTCCATTGGCTATCTTGCCTCTGAAGGTAATCCTTGACTTATTATATATGCAACTACTGTCTCCCAGATGCCTTTAATATCCATATTTTCCAACACTTACACTACCTTGATCGTTCGCGGACTCACTTTCGACCTCTAAATTGAATAGCCGCTTTAATTCCGGAGGACTAGCCTGCGCGGGCAATAGCGAGTAGGACGGACTGAGGTGATCATTTAATTTCGGAATGGAAACCTTCGCCAAATTACCCAATTTTTGAGCGCCTGAATTTCCTGTTGACTAGAACTCATGACTGGATAATTTACAAAATGCGTTGAACGTGAAAAGGACTAAGTCTGAAGCACAATCCTGTGGTAGTAGTAGCATCTTTGAAATTCCCTCTACAAAGTAAAAACATTTCGCCCTATAAGTCCGATGTAATCTTCAGATTAAAACGAATTTTATTCCATAGCATTGTTTCGCATTTTTTATTTTTATTTTCAAGATACTATTTTTTGTGGGAATTTAAACCGCGTCAGAATTATGCTCATAGCTATCGTATCACTGACATATTGTTTAAACACAATAGGCAAGTATAAAACTATGCTTTAGATATGCGATTCTAACACATCCCAAATATTTTCGATGGCAAAACCTTATTTCGTACAGAGAATATACATAAATTTACATATGTAGTATTCGAAATGTGACATTTCGAATCATACACAATTCACCAGAATCTTCCAATATCCCCTAAAGCTAATTATTCACTTGGCACTCGATTCACTTCATAAAACAACATTATTAGCACATATAAGTACGTTTCTTCATCTTTCTCCGACAGAAACGTTTGATTACCATCAACAATATGACGTCATCAGTCGAATGCAAAATCAAACTAAATTCACGCTCAAAATACAATATCGACCCGACAGCATCTACACAGCTATTCGGCAAACTAAGACTGAATAGAGCAGGACCCGGCAAAGAGCATTGCCAAAAGGCTTGGTTTAATTATCACATTGCCAGGGAAATCGTATAATTGTTCAAGTACTAATTATTACCAATTTTATTAGCATAATTGGAAGCAAATTGAACGTCGTCGTCGTCATTACCATCATTGGCGTGACTGTGCCCAACAAGCACTATTACTGTTAAGCCATTGTAACAATCATATTTGGAATTTAATAACTAATCGATATCTAATTGAACACGTTCGAATATCGGGAACAGGTAATTGGGTTTGAACTTTTTTAGTGAAGGGTTTTGTTTTGGATGCGTGTTTTTTTTTGTTAGTTGAAGTCTCGGGCAAGATGTTTTTCAATGTAGTACTAAAAGCTACCTATATCTTACATTATGCCCAGAATCAGAAATATATACTGCATTATTCCCTTTATCTGCACTGGTCCATAATGAACCTGAATTTACGTCTACGAAGCCTTCTTCAAAGCATCTCAGCTGTACCGACAGTCTCGCTCAATCGCAATTCGGCAAATTGAAACTAAAAGAGCACAAACGTATATACTAATTAAAAATTCCTTTCGAAATAAATGTTTGTCATTAAACTGCTGAGACTGCCTTTAAACTGCATTGCATTCAGCAATCGCAACACAGATGCATTAATGAAAACTTCAAGGAAACCAAAATGGCCGGAGCAGAGCACTCTAAAGTTGAGATATTTTAAAATATAGACGCCTGCCATAAAACTAGAATGATATCCTAGTTTTAATTCGTAGCAGTTTTCTTATGTCCCCGGCGTGCACTTTAGTTGGTCATCATCATCCGTTTCTTCATTTGAAAGCTATGCTCACTATCCGTATCTATCTGTGCTTTTGTAATTCGGCTGCAATCTACGGAAGTACGATACGCGCTAGTTGGATGGGTGCATCCAGTGCTGCCTCGAAGCAATAGTGAAGCAAGTCAAGTAATAAATGCTTTGTGCATATCTGCCATGCAAATTAGATTTTTTAATTTTCCTTCGAGATTTTCATTATATTATCTGATAAAGAAGATATTTTTGCATATGCAAAATAAAATCGTGTCAAGATTAATAAAGTGTTATAGTTGCATATTTTATACGCACATATATCTGGAATTTGTTACGGAAAGGAACAATAAACTGACACTAAGATTTGAGTCAAATGGTAGCATAGGCCACGGGGGCGTCATCGAGTGCTCGTTACCGACGAAGCAATTGAAATCCCGAGAAATGCTTGCTGGAAACAACATCTACAGCTCTGCTACTGAATCCTACCTTCGACCTCCCCGAAGATGTGATTTTACAATTTCACATCGGGTGGCTGCCGGGAGCCTTCATGACATTTCAGATCATGAATGTTGCCAACGAAAGATGGTGAGGGCGAGTTTCCCGCGCCTTAAATCGGGAACATTAACCAGACTGGCCCTCCAGGCTGGGGGTCGGGCAATGGGCCAATAACCCGTTCCCGTAAAACTTGACTTATTCAGGAACCTGATACTTCGTCTCGGAAACTTCGATTGGATCAACGGAAACGACCACGCAAACGAAATATGGATTACTCTATTGGAACCTGGAAGTGCGAACTCTGTACAGACCGGGGGCCATCAAAGCCCTCCTGGAACAGGTCACTCACTACAAAATAAACATTTTCGCTGTCCGGGAAACGAAACTGTTTGGTGCTGAGATTATGGACATGAGATCGTACAAAAGCTGCGTTTTATTTTCATCCAGAGTGTAGTAGGTATCCTGGATGCATAATAAAACGATCCAGAGTAGCACGCGAGTTTTTTTCTGTCAGACAGTTGTCAATTCAAAATTTGAGCTGTCATATAACCAAAGCCGTTTTCAAATATATGACTATTTATCGTGGTTGCCAGGGTGACATGGAAATTTTTCAAAAATTCCAACTATTCCAGTTGATATGACTTTTCGAAGTACGTTCCACAGAGAGCACGAATACGAACTCCACTGAATTCACAAGTGTTTGTACTCTGGATGTTGTTGTTGCTTCGTGTGCAAATCGATATCCTGCACTACTCTGGATGTATAATAAAACGCGCCTAAAATCTTCAAAAGCGGAAAGTCATCGGGAAGTCACGAATTTGGAGTGGCTTTCATTGTGGACAAAAAAATGAACCCGTAAATAATCGACTTCAAGCCTGTCAATGAAAGATTGTGTGCGATCCGCATTCGTGCAAAGTTTTTTAACGTTTGGCTCATTAACGTTCACGCCCCTACTGAAGATAAGGGTGAGGCAGTGAAAGATAATTTTTACAACCTTCTGGAAAGGCTATATGATTCACTGCCATCAAATGATGTGAAAATCCTGCTGGGTGACTTCAACGCAAAGGTTGGAAAGGAGGAAACACATCGCGGAACCACCGGCCAATTTAGTCTCCACGACCTATGCAACGACAATGGACAACGACTTGTCGACTTTGCGAGTAGCAGAAACCTCATCGTACGCTCCACGTGTTTTCCGCATCGCGACATTCACAAAAGGACATGGGCATCCCCGGACGGCCGCACCTTTAATCAGATTGATCATATTCTGGTTCAGAAAAGGTGGGCCTCCAGTATTTTAGATGTGCGAACCTTCCGTGGGGCCAACTGCGACTCCGACCACTACTTAGTAAAGACTCGATATCGATGTCGAATATCACTGTTGTATGAAGCCAGAGCAAGCTCAAGACGCAAGTTCGATGTCGACAAGCTTCGAAATAAGACAATGGAAGCCGAGTATAGATCTGCTCTGGAAAAGGAATTAGCTTCCACGCCTAACACCACATCTATCAACGAAGTTTGGACTACCATCAAAAGCGCAGTGAATGCAGCAGCCAAAAAAGTAGTAGAATACATAGCCGGGCAACGCAGAAATGAATGGTTCGACGAGGAATGTCAAACCGCGCTGGACGAAAAGAATGTGGCCTACAAAATCCACATTGAACGACCGACTAGAGCCAAGAAAGAAAAATACGACGATCTTCGGAGAGTAGCTAATAGAATAATTAGACGTAAGAAACGAAAGCATTTTGACAGCATGCTGAATAACATGAATGACAACTTTATGGCTAACAATACTCGACAAGCGTACAAAGTAGTGAGGCACTTAAAACAAGGCTTTAATCCACGAACTAGCCTATGTAGGGCTGCCGATGGAAGCATCATAAGTGGCTCAGAACAAGTGAAGGAAAGATGGGCGTCCTATTTTCAGCAATTACTGAACGGAAATGTCCCCGCACCCGACGAATCGCCATCACTAATTGGTACATACCCTGACAGTGCCTCATCTCACCCTCCTACACAAGATGAAGTCCGACAGGCCATGGACCGCTTGAAACCCAATAAAGCACCGGGCATCGATGGGATCCCCGCGGAGCTCGTGAATACAGGCGGGATTTCCGTTTCAAGGGCTATCCATGGATTGGTACAGACATATGGCAACAAAAAAACGATGGCGAATGAATAACGAAAAAGTGTTATATGTCCCATTGACAAGAAAGGAGATAAACTTCTATGCGAAAACTACAGGGGCATATCACTACTTTCTACGTCGTACAAGCTCTTGACAAAAATTTTAGAGTTAAGGATTTCCCATCACGCTGAGAAAATTCTCGGTGAATATCAAGGTGGTTTCAGACGTGGAAGATCGACAACTGGCCAAATATTTACGGTCAAACAAATTTTGGAAAGATGCTGGGAATTCAACATTGATGTCCATCAAATATTCGTCGACTTCAAACAAGCGTACGACAGCATCAACCGAACTGGATTATATAACATCATGCTGCAGTTCTTAATCCCAGCAAAGTTGGTGCGCCTGGTGAAAATGACCATGACCGACTCCACGTCGCAATTGCTGATTCAGAATAATATGACCAACTCGTTTTCAACGAATACAGGGCTAAAACAAGGGGATGGATTAGCTCCTGTACTCTTTAACTTAGCGCTTGAGTATGTCATCAGAAAAATCCCCATTAACACGAGAGGAACTTTATTATTTAAGTCGACCCAGCTAGTAGCTTACGCTGATGACATCAACATTATGTCACGTTCGTTCAATGACGCCAAGGAGGTATTTGTAGCTCTAGACGAAACCGCCAAGGAAGTTGGTCTGCAAATTAACGAACAAAAAACAAAAGTTATGACTCAATCAAGGAAACGGACGCCAATAAGACAAAAGATAACGATAGGGGACTATAACCTTGAAAATGTAGACAACTTCGTGTACCTAGCGACGAACCTCTCGAAGGGTGGGAATGAGCTTGACGAAATCAAACGACGGATTCAATTAGCCAATAAGACATTTTTTTCGGTGCTTCCCACTTTGAAATCTCGATGCGTACACAGAAATACGAAGCTTCGGATTTATAAAACAATTATTAGACCTGTGCTATGCTACGGAAGCGAAACCTGGTCAATGACCCAGGCGTCTGAAAAAGCCTTGAATACGTTCGAGAGAAGGGTATTGCGAAGGATCCTCGGTCCAATACGAGAAGAAGATGGATGGCGAATCCGATACAACAACGAGCTACCATATATGACGAACCGGAAGTCTCTACGGTCATACGACTACAAAAATTACAATGGGCTGTCCACGTCGAACGAATGAGCGACAATCGAATCCCAAAACGGTCTCTCAAGGGGCGAGCGAGCGGAGCCAGGCCAGTCGGTAAGCCACGCAAGCTCTGGGAGGATTCGATCGATGCCGACACCAGTTCATTTTTGGGAGCACCGAACTGGAGGACGCGGTCACTGAACCGAGACGAATGGAGGCGACGTATTAAGGAGGCTAAGGCTCGATTCGAGCTGTAGTGCCCCGATGATGAAGATTTTTCACATTTTTCACAAACTGAAAAGATTTCAACCAAACTGATTGTGTAGTTTAGAAATGTGTTGTGTAGTTTAGGTTGGGGCGTTTCACGAAGATATTCCTTGACTGATTTTGTTTTCATAGTTCACGGCATCATGCGAAATCGTACAAAACACGAAAGTCTTAAAGCGATATATACTCCCCAACGTAAACACTCACCAACTGCACTAACTGCGTTCCAGAGTGATATTCTTTTGTTAGATATGTAGCTGAGAAAAAAATATATATATAAAAATATAATAAAATATTCATTTATTTATTCATTTATTCTCCTGAAAATTTTTTGATTTTTGAAAATAAATTCAAATTATTGATAAAATTTGAACTCTGTCCACCACGTCAAATTAAAATTTTCCAAACTCCGAGGTGATAAGAGCGGCAGCTCATGATCAAATTACCTTTATTTTCCACACTCAAAACTTCTGTTCACGAGAACTAACGACCGGATAATGCGAACATAAAATTTACAGAACATGTTGGAATTAACTAGGACCAGGTTTGATAGAAGTGATTTTGAAATACGGGCAACACTGTGGTGGTGGTGCCATTTTGAAGAATCACCTTGAATAAAACTGGTTTTTGGCCTATAGCTTCCGATTTAGCCACCAGATTTTAACGCAGTAGGTGAAAATTACTCTAAGAATTTGGTTGAAAAATTAATATAGGGTTGCCAGCTATAACAATTTTTGTCTCCCAAATATTGTCAATTTGCTCAGAATAATAAAGGTTCTAACCTATAACTTCCGATGCAGTAACGAAATCAAAACGAAACTCATGTGACAAGTGGACCTTACTGTATTTCTAATTCTATACGAATTTCGTTGAAAAACCATGAAATGGCTGCCAGCTATGATGAATTTCATAATTTATGGACATTTCTTTATCGTGCGATATTGTCATTACATTTCCAAATGGGAATGATCCTGCAATGACAATTAACAACAAATATTTAGGTTTCGAAAATTTTAAAAGTTTTGAGGGTGGTAACCCAAAAATTTTATTCACTGCTATAACTTCCAGTGCAGTCATTCAATCGAAATGAAGTTCACAGGGTGGGTTTAACACAACGTGAGGCAGCTATGATGCTAACACATGATTGCCAGCATCAGACAATTTCGTAAATATTGCACCAACAGATACTTCCATTTTGTATGCATAAGCAAAGCATTTGCAATAAAATAAGCAACCGATGCATAAATTTTCTGAGTTTTGGAAAGTTTTCGGATGGCAACCCCAGACATAGTTTAACCGCTGAAACTTTCGATGATATCCTTGGATGAAAACGAAATTCAAAAGATTGGTTGATTAACCACAAGCATGTTATGGTAGACTTATTGCTGCTGATATGATACAACAAAGAAGGGTTTTACGTCTTCATACATTCTTAAGTCACTCAAGATAATTTCTTCGAAAATCAGTTTTCTAGCGATTCTGATGCGCTAAACTTTTTTTCTCTGTCTTTATCATCTTTTTTTCTGTATCTTTTTTTTTCATGTTCTATTCTTAGAGCTTATTTTTTCGGTGTATCTATTGTTTGTATATTGTTTCCGCCGTAATATCTTTTTCACCATCTTTGATGGTAAACAGCAAACCTGAGCAACTAGGAGCTGGTTCATTGGTAGTTTGAATGTCGTATAATTTCGTTGGTAGTAATATCCAATTCAGGAACAGGATCGAATAGCTCTGGAGTTTCAAGGTCCACCGATAAGTTTTCAAATAATGTTGTACCTCTTTGTGGCTCTTCATAATTAATAAATCTGTAAAGACAAACGTGGCATAGACCGAAACGCTTACTTGCTTCCCGTAAAGTACATTTGTTTTCCAAAGCATCAGTTGCAGCTAACTCGTACACCTCCTAATTTTGCTTTACCTTCTTTTGACTTTCTTTTATATTCTCTCATTCTAGAAGGAAACAAAAGAAACTTCATCTTGGAAAATATTATCATAGATTAGTAGGATTATAGCGGCATGTTGTAACAAGCCCCAAGATTTTGTTACAACTAACCTAGTAGGTTTTTTTTTCTAAATATATCAGGATAACATTAAAATGAAATTAGTTAAAAAAGTGAAAAACGATTCACAACATCAAAGTTAGGACAATATGAAAGCGAATAGAGCAAAGAAAATTTCAAATAAAATTAAAACCAAAACAGTAACCAAATCTTTATGAAAGTAAATTTTCATGTGATATGACCAAAATAAAGCGCGCACACACGTCCACTCACTCTAGCGTCTGGTGGAACACTAGATATGACGGAATGACGTGGCGTAAGTTAGAGATAATATGAAGTCAAATAAACAAACGAATAACTTAAAAATTACCAATAAAAGAGCGATGTTACAACTTACCTCTGTTACAACAATCCCCTCGTTCCCGTCGAAAATTTTAAATGTATTTATGTAACGTGGTCAACAGTTAGATTGTGACAGAAGGCATCACCACAGGCATGATTTGTTTTCATAATGTGCTATAACATCTATATCTTTGTTAATTTGGATGACTCCGCCCCTTGCACTGGTGAGCAGGCGTCTAATCTGCATGACATCGAAAGCATTGATGAAGTTGTCACCAAGCAGAAGCTTGTCTGGGCAACTGACACCTTCAAGTCTCCAGGTCTAGATGGAATTCTGCCGGTCATGATTCAAAAGACAAGTATGCTTGCCGTTTTCTGGCTAACACAAATTTACAAAGGTTGCCTAGTGCTAAGCCACGTACCTGCAGCTTGGAGGACCGTCAAGGTTGTATTTATACCCAAGGCGGGTAAAGTCAACCATGCGTATCCGAAGGGCTACAGGCCAATTAGCCTGACTTCCTTTCTCCTTAAAGTTTTCGAAAGATTACTAGATCTACATATGAAACAAAGACTTGGTACTCAAACTCAATCGAGAGCCCAAAATGCGTGTATGAAACGGAAATTTGTTGAAACGGCTCTCCATAGAGTAGTCCTCAAAATGGAAAGAGCACTCCATTGCAAATAAAACGCTTTGGGAGCCTTTCTAGATATTGAAGGTGCCTTCAATAATGTGCACACAACAGCTATTACGGAGAGCCTCCATGCACACAACACCCATCCCGCCATTTGTAGCTGGATAAGCAACATGCTTATGCACAGGCTCATTTCAGTGGAGTGGTTGGGTGTGCAAATCACAAGAAAGGTCCACAGAAGCACACCGCAGGGAAGGGTTCTATCCCTTCTCTTGTGGAACTATGTTACAAACTCAATTCTGGAAAAGCTAGAAAGCAAGGAAATCACGGTTGTGGCCTATGCTGACGACATTGCTATTTGAGTCTATGGTCGACTTCCACATACCCTTGGTCAGCTCATCGAGTACTCTCTAGGGCTGGTTGAGGAGTGGGCAAATACCGTGAGCTTTGGCATCAATCCCAATAAGACGGATCTTGTGCTCTTCACTAGGAAGTACAAAACTCCCAATTTAGATCCAATCATGCTGGGCGGCTCCAGCTTAAGTCTCAAGTTACAAACTGTGTACTTGGGTCTTATTCTGGACAGCAAGCTTACATGGAAGTCGAATTTAGAGGAAAGAGCTAAGCGGGCAAGCAACGCGATTTATGCCAACAAGAGAGTACTGAGTAAAACGTAGGGTCTAAGTCCTGCTCTAAAGCACTGGATCTACTTGCCGGTAGCTAGGCCGATCATTGTTAACGGATGCTTGGTCTGATGGCCAGCAGTGAATAAAACCACCTTTGCTAGCATGGCGAATAGAGTTCAGCGGTTGGTGGTGCACTACAGGTGCCTTAGCCTCGACTCCTTCGTCTGCTCTGAACGTCCTATATCATCTCCCTCTGCTTGATCTCTTTGTTAGAGGCACTGCCGCAAAAGCCGCTGTCAGGTTAAGGGAATCAGGACACTTCGAGTCAAGGTCCTTCGGCCACAGCAGTATTGAACGGTGATGCGCAGAAAGCACAGACTACTTGGTTCCCACTCTGTGCTTCGAGCGACTGTGGGAGATGGGCAAGAATGGAATCAGCAAATGTGCTATTAGCATCTACACTGACGGCTCCAAAACAGCTGTAGGAGTGAGTGCTGCAGCATATTCTTCAGATACAGCTATGGAAGCAGCTTTCAGGCTTCCGAATCACTGTAGTATTTTCCAGGTGGAGGTTTTCGCGATACGTAAAGCCGCAGATCTGGTATATGCCAAAGATACTACAAGTGAGGAAATAAATATTTTTACAGAGAGTCAAGTGACGGTCAAAACACACTCAATTGCATTCAGGCCCTGAACAGACTGGGTAACAGCAGAAGGGTCAGAATCACAAGGGCATTGAATGGAAATGAGAAGGCGGATGCGTTAGTCTAGTATGGGGCTAGTCTTCCCCATTCGGGATCGGTAGACATCCTTACTCCTATTCAAACGATTAAGTACGCAATCGACTCCAAAATGATGCAAGATTCGACATGCAGATGGGGCGCCACTCAGACCTGCAGGGTAACCAAAATCATGTGGGAGTCATACAACCTCGCATCGATTAAATACCTCCGAGTTAACGCGGACTGACAGGAAACGACTGGTTAGCGTCATTACTGGCCATTGTCTTGTAGCAGCACATGCTATGAAAATGGGACTCCTAGCCAGCGACACATGTAGGATATGTCAAGAGCCGGGGGTCTCAGAAACAATCCAGCATCTACTGTGTCACTGTCCGGTACTGGAGAAAAACAGACTGCGATACTTCGGTGAGCCCTGGCTGGTGGATCTCTCGCCCGTGGCCGTGCAAAAACCGAGGGACATGCTTCAGTTCGTGAAAAAGTCCGGGGCCTTTGATGGTCGCTTGGACTGAACTTTCCTTCTCGTGGTCCAATTATTTGGTATCATTATGTACCAATAGGTCTATGTCTGGCCTTGTGCCAGCCAGTACAAACTAACCTAACCTTGCTAATTTAAGAAATCTTGGTTGATTACGGATAATACCATACATCAATAAAGTGAAATCAAGCTTAACGCTTAACTAATATAACGTTTTCAGCAAGCAACTTTTCCATATCTGCAACAATTTTTCATCAATAAAGCTATATTTTACGTCATCGAAATACCTTCTCTATCCGTGCTATGCACAGTTATTCGATGTAAGAATGAATCCTTCCGATGACATAAAATTGTATCTCCAAGAAGATTTATTTCAGCAAATATCTCTATTAGCATTTATTGTATGAATTTGTATACGAATAGAAGGACGTAATCGCATCATTTCATATGCAATTTCACAAATCATACGTAGAATGCAAGAGTAAAAGTCGAATATAATGTTTAGTAGATGGCATGAAAAAAATATATAGAAATTCAGATTCTAAAAATACGTTACGAGGAGTGAAAGCATTTATCTCCTTTAAAAGTGCTCAGTATGCATCGTTGGTATCTTAGATCAGATTTACGGGGTGATGTGAATGGTCGCATTGAAATTTTTGGTTAAATATTGTGGTTTTGTGATGCGAGAATTTATTTTTAATTAAAATCAAGAACGTCAGCAACGAGAATTCTGAGGAGCTGATCTGTTGAAAAAGAATGATACAAAAATGAAAGTACTCGAAACAGATTGTGTTAAAAGCTCTAAATTTTTTGTTGAATGTGTAGCTTATGAGGTCTTTGACTTGAATTTTCTAAACAACTCATTTTATCAGTCAGCTATGAGTCATTTACCTCATTCAAAACGAAATACAAGACTGAGCTTAAGAGCTTTCAGGACTATGAAAAGTGTGTACTGAATGATTTCTCAAACTCAATGGTTTCCAGTTTGAAAAGATTTTCACTTCTCTTTTGATTAAATCTTAATCATCACACTATGATATGAAAATATGTTGGCAATTTACTTGGATTTTAAGCTTTTATCATGAATCAAACATATTTTCGGATTTGAAAAATGTTTAATTCAGTTAAAAATGTAGCTATCGTAAAAAATATCTATTGTTACTTACTTAATATACACCCTGTTGACAGCTCTAGCTTAATAAAATGTTTTCAACGAATGAAATCCTCCGCAAGTAAACCAAAGACATCTTTTGCATATCGTTGCGTTCTTATCCATGGCACATCTGCCACCAAGACTTCAGGATACATTTATGTCTTGCAATAAAAGAAAAACTATCTACAGCTTGATACTGGCTCATCCTTTCATTCGGAATAATGAAAATAAATCCAAAGTGAAGATTCTTTCATGTCTTCGTGTCTCAAGCTTACCAAGTCACTGCTTTTTACTAGTGGACATTCCGTATGAAGTCCAGTTCTGTTATCCTGAAGAATCGGATTGCATTCTGGTTTCTGGTTTTCCAGGAACAGTTTATTGATACGATACAAATTGAAATACAAAATAAAAAAAATCAGTTGCTTTGCACTTTGTACGATTGAACTGGTCGAACTCAATATATATAAGAAGATGTTTCGATCAGATACATTTAAGGTTTACTGTGAGGAGGAGTACTTGCATACTTTGAAATGTTATTACGATTAAATTTGATGAAAATCCTACTAAGAAAAGATAATTTTAAATTTATGTCAAACATAAAGGGGAAGGTGAATATTTTTCGATTGAAATAACAAATTTTTGCGATACACGACTCCGCCGAGATGACGTCAAGACAACATGTTGAAGAGGGGAGAGACCCATGATGCAATGAAAACAATATAACGACACACGCCTATATTTTCTTCTTCCAAACAAAAAAACAAGTCAATTTGCGAGTAAAAAAAAATAGGAGCAATTGGATTAAAAAAAAAAAAATAGGAGCAATTGGATTTATACGTCAAAATTTCCAAATGCAGCTGTTTTGATTCGTACTTTTAACTTTTTAACAACATTGAATAATTGAATAACCTTATGTTAACAACAGTTGTCCCTTTTGGGTCTCCCTTCTGCATTCATTTCGCTGGACTACAATCTCATTACTCCATCACTCGGAATTCAGTTTCTTCATGGATCTAGTTAAGTTGAAGGACTTTTTAGCAGCATTATTGAATGTAACAGTTACAGAACTCATTGCCTTATTTAGATATTCGTGGTTGGTGGTCGTCCAAACGTGGTCCAGTTCAATGTTGAAAGCTGTCTGGGGTTTCTTCCATTCTGTTCTTTTCTGGGTTAAGTAAGAGGTTACTTTTACAAATTGCAATCCTTTTAATGTGGATTCCGTGTGCATATTGTCAACAATCAATATTTCAGCAAAACGGTCGATGCCTTAAGCAGGCGTGAACCTCACTTCCGTTGAAGGTTCTAAATTGATGCATTGTCAATATTTGATATTGCGAGATTACTAGACAAAATGCACTTATAGAATATGTGTTTATGCATTTAGCTATTATCAATGGAATCTGTCGTGTATTTGCGACTCCTGTCAACTTCGTAAGCACTCTCATCAGGTGCTACGTAGTATGAAGCAACCTAGAATGACTTCGGTTTCACATCATGCAAAATAGCAACATGGTCCTTGCTATTGAATTTGGACAGAACAACGACATTCATGGTCTTCTTGATGAGGGTGCAGGCTCTTAGGCTCAAAAGACACTAGTCTCTATCCATCAATGTGCAATCCATACAACCGGCCTCTAGCAACCCATGGCTCTAGGATAAGAACTAAGTTCTCTGTTGGCTTACACAGATAACGGAGCAGGCTTACAAAATATCAAGTTCTCAACTGAGGTGGGCTATTAACTCCTTTAAGCCGTTTAAATCTCCGGGCCCTGATGGCGTCCTTGCGGCTGACATTCAGCAGTCGATGGAAGTATCGCTACCATGGCTCAGAGAAATCTATAACGCTTGCCTACGCTTCTCGTATGTTCCCACTTGCTGGCAGGAAGCTAGAGCTGTGTTTATCCCTAAAGCAGGAACAATTTCGCATGTTAAGCCAAGGAACTATCATCCAATAAGTCTCAACTCTGTCCTGCTTAAGATTTTGGAAAGGATCATTGATTACCATATTAAAAGATCAATCGATCCTGTGTTGATCTCGCAGTCACAGCACGCCTATACCAGAGGTAAGTCAGTTGAGATTGCTCTTCACGTCCTCATTAAGCAAGTTGAGAAATCTCTAGCTCTAAAAGAATATACGCTTGCCGCCTTCTTGTACATCGAGGGTACCTTTAACAACGTAAAGTCTAACGCAATTGTTGAGGCATTCTCAATGCTGCACGTGGATGAGCACCTGATTGCTTTTATCGTGCAGCTTCTCAAAAGTAGAGTGGTAACCTCTTCCCTGGGGAATGTCAGCGTAGCCTCACAGCAGGGGAGAGAAGACCCTTTACCTCAGGGTGGGGTCCTCTCTCCTCTGCTGTGGAACTTCACGGTGAATACTCTCCTGATGAAGCTGGACCGTGGCGGCTGCAAAGTGATTGCTTATGCGAACGACATAGCTGTGGCAGTGTCAGGAAAGTATTTATCTACACTATCGAATCACTCTCTTGACGTACTTTCACGTTGGATTCGTGAATGCGGCTTGAATGTGAATCCTAGCAAAACAAAGCTAGTACTGTTTACAAGGAAGTACAAAGTTCCCTTTTTGAGCTACCCAAACTAAATGGAGTCTCCATTGAACTGAGCCGGAGGGTTAAATGCTTAGGACTTATCCTTGACTCGAAGTTACTATGGACCTACAATGTAGCAGAAAGAGCCCGGAAGGCTTTCAACGCACCTTACTGCTGTAAAAGAGCCATAGGAGCTGATTGGGGACTTCAGCCTCGTACTGTTGCTTGGCTATATACTACTATGGTTGACCCAACTCTATTGTTTGGGGTAGCGTACTGGTGGCAGGCTGCTCTAAAGGCTACCTGCAAACGGCAATTTGAAAAAAGCGTAGAGGATGGCTGCACTGCAGGTAATTGGAGCGCTCTGCTCCACCCCTACTAAAGCATTTTTCGTGCTACTTCATTGGCTTCCAACCAATCTACTTATCTTACAGCAAGCCAATCTTGCTGCTTGCAAGAATTGCATCTTGGCGCGGAATAGAACAGAAGTCGGCCATGCAAGGATTTTGGCCGAGGGAGTTCCCGCCTCAGTGTTTGTTGACTATTTGGCTCCGCAATTCCTACTAGACCTGGAGTTCACAGCTCGCATTCCTGGTAGAGATGAATGGTGTGATGTCATCATCCGCTAAAATAGGCTTATCCATGTGTACACCAACGGCTCAAAGCTAAACAATGGAGTCGGGAGTGGTGTATACTCAGATGAGCTGAGTCTTAAGCTGTCTCTCCATCTACCAGACCACTGTAGTGTCTTTCAAGCAGAGGTTGTGGCTATTTTTCAAGCAATCGACTGGCTTCTGTGTAATCGAATATTCGGGGCCAATATTGGTATATTCAAAGATAGCCTAGTGGCTATTAAGTCCGTTGCTGGTCCTTGTACAGTGTCCATGATTGTTGCTGAATGCCGTGCATCTGTTAGGGAGGTATCGAGACATTCGGTTGTTCAATTGATTTCGGTACCTGGATAAAGGGGTTTTCAGGGCAACTGTGAGGCCGATGAGCTAGCAAGGCTTCGAACCTTGTTGCAACGATTGGGCGTAGAGTTTGACGATTTCGGTCCGAGTTGTGGCTCTGAGGACGAGGAAGAATCTGTCTTCCATCTCATGTGCCAGTGCCCAACTTTGGCAAGGAGAAGGTTGGCGGCACTTGCTGCACCCTTTCCCTCAAACCTGACGGAACCGTCCCTGGTCAGTTTAAAGGGAGTAGTCCGGTTTTTCAAAGGAAGCAGATGGTTTCCTGGTTTCAGTGAGTAGGAGAGAGTCACTAATTTATTGTGACATTACAACGGGCCTCTTTGTGTAGATCGTTCTTTGTGTAGCCTCTTTGTGTAGATCGTCAGGCCTCTGTAGATCGGCAGCCACAGATGAAGGAGAAGAGAAGATGAAGCTGCCATGGAGCGATGAAGGTTAATATTTAGTACATTCACCTTAATCTATTTCGATGCTATCTGGATTCTTGTCAGATGCGATAACCATCTCCTGCTCTTCAGCCAATTCCGCAAATCAAGACAGCCACTTAGCTTAGAGGACGTGACAGCACTTGCCTCCGATGCAGTTGTTGCTGAGTAGTACTCAGATATATCATACGACGATTGTTTTCTTACACTTTTTTTCCTTTCATGTGCCAAAACCTCCGGCGTGAAAACTCTGAAGTCAACTTTCAATTTGTGGGTATCCACTTTTCTGGACATCCGGATTTCCAGACATCCGGACTTCCGGATATACGATTTTCCAGATATCCGGTTTTCTGGATATCCAGGTTTCGTAACACCCAGACAGTGCTGCCATTTTAGCATTTTGAATGCTAGATCTAGCATTATTTTTTCCAAAACGGCATTCGAAATTCGGAGTTAGCATCTAGCATTATTTTTAGCATTTAAATTAAGATTTTGGAATAATCTGGCACTAATCTATTTACAACCTCGCCCAACAAATTTTTCTCAATAATATATCTGTTCGTGTACTTGCAGTCGCGTTCATGAAAGGAAACTTCCTGAATCATGTGGTGGCGGAAATTCATGAAAAATACAAAAACGCACTCATGGCATTTTCTTAAAAGTGACAACCAGAAGTGACAGTTGTCTGATTTTGAAATAATGATAATAAAGTCTAAAATACGAGTATAAAGGTTATAAAGTCATTTACATTGCTTTAAATATGGTAACGTTCCATTAAATCGTGATAATGCTAAAAATCAGTGATATGGTCCCATCCACTTCAGACTCCCAGGACCCTCGAACATCTACAAGTTCAAGTTTACCAAAGTATGTCCATTTTAGTTAGATATTTTTTCCTGAATAATGGGAATCAATTGTTTTGTTAGGGCTTTAAATGCAAGCAATCGCACTGATAACGCTGCAGAAAAATCTTCGTTATCCGACACTAATACTTTTTCTTCACTTAAAAATAAATAGTTGTTGCTGTTTTGATTGTGAGATTCCAAACGATGTTTTGAAAAATATTGGTAGAAATGAGCTTTACACAAGAGAAGAAGAATTATACATAACTGATATGTCTGTAATAGATATATGATCATTTTGAGATGTAAATTTTAATCTTCTAATTTGTTTTTGTTATACATACGAGGGTTGATCAATAAGTAGGTGATGTTTGAGTCGAGGAAAGAGGTAGAAGCCACTGAGAGCTATATCTGGCAAATAGGGTGGGTGTTCAAGCAGTTCGAATCCTGTTTCTTTGATTGTATCCATCGCAACTGCAGCCTTGTGAGCCGGTGCGTTATTTTGAAGAAACAGAACTCCGGCTCGCAGTTTGCCGTGACTTTTCTCCTTCATTACCCCTCACAATCTTCTTATTTGGTCAGCTTAGTAAGTGCCTGATATAGTGGCTTCCTTTTTCAAATATTCCACCATAATAATTTCTTCAGCGTCTCAAAAAACTGATGCCATAACCTTTCCTGCCGAACTTGACACTTTGAATTTCTTCAATTTCTTCGCTTCCTGGTCATCGATTGCATTTTGGTTTCTGGATCAAAATGGTGGAAATGTGACAAAAACTTCTCCTGATCTGCCTGGAACTTTTTGAGATTCATCCTTGAAATGTCGACTCGTTTCTTCTTCTGCTCGTCCGTTAACATTCTCGGTACCCAACGTGCAGGGAACTTCTCCATATGTAATTTGTTGGCAAAGATTTTTCGAACACTACCATATGAGATCCCTGTGACCTCAGCCACATGCCTGAGGGTCAGTCTTTGATCTGCCAACACGACATCTTCGACTTTTTTTACGTTATCTTCAGTGAGGGATGTGGATGGACGTCCTTCGCGGTGTTCATCTTCAGTGGATGTTCTTCCCAGCTTAAACTCTTTGGCCTAGCGTGCAACGGTGGAATATGGAGGAGCAGAGTCCCGTAATGTTTCCACCATGTCGCCGTGTATGCCTCTGGTAGACAGTTTTTTCAAACAGAGGTACTTAATGACAGCTTTAATTTCGTTTTTCCCCCATTTTGATGTTCTCTCTTCGACTGTTAGTATTCAAATGAATGTAGTGAGTATATGTAGTAGTAAAAAAAGGTGTTTTTTTTTAATTTTATGCGAACTGGAAATAACCGATTATTATTACTTATTGATCAGCCCTCATATACATATACATATTGTTATCATATTGAACCATGTTTATTTCAATTATATACGAAAGCATTATTTAGCATTATAATTTTACAATATCTAGCATTATTTAGCATTAAATAAAATTGAATTTAGCATTATTCCAAAAAAATAAATGGCAGCACTGCACCCAGATTTCCGAATGTTCGGAATTTGGCCGGATTTTTAAAGTAATATTCCCTTGATGTTTTTGAGTAATTTCCTAATGACTAGTTCCAGGACCAGGTTCAGATAAGAAGTGCCATCCCATCACCTTGCTGTCGGCCACGTTTCGTTTCATGCAAATTCACAAGATTCGTCATTCTGGTTATCCAAACGAGTTTGAGTGGAATATTGAAAATAATACTGTAAGCTCTATAAATTGGCTAAAGTTGTTACTTGTTTATATGTAGTTGCCGCTTATCCGAAATCTATAAATCAAATTCTTGCCAAATAAAAAACTATAGCAATAAAAATTGATATCTTGATACCTTTATTTTTCAATTCCATAAATATATATGACTGTCTTTTACATTTGCATTTGCCTGAAATCGCTTCTTTCCTATGGACTGCTATCTCTAAAAAATATACGCCTTATGATGTACTGCTACAATTCAAGCTACCTGAAACGGTCTCGTAGCATAAAATACAAATATCTACAACGACTCCCAACAACGCGGTTTCCACTGGGTGAATTCTAACAGTGACTCTATTATCCTCCATCCACTTGTTCGCACGATTTAATGATAGTTTCGTGGGTGGCCTTCAATTTCAACGAGAACTTATTGCCAAATATATTTCAACCACCACCACCCTCAACCCCATTGTTTCCGCACCGCACAACCACACGACTTGCATCTAGCAATGACTTTAAAACTTTTCACAATAAATTTTTGACTTTTATGCAAATTTTTCCGCGTTTACCGTTTTCCACATTTTGTATTTTGCCGCCTGCAATCGTCTACACGTTCGGATATGTGTACGTTTATCAGTCCTCGATTTCGTTTCGGGTGCTGAAAATTAATTTTACAGGAAACAGACATTTAAATTTTGTTCAAACGGACGCAAGCGAACCTGCAACGGTCGCTTCTGCTGTCATTGCGCTATCGGCTGGCCCACTTTAACCTCGACTTTCCGTCCTCTCGCATGTTTTGGTAGACCGCCAGAGTCGTCGTTTGCTCGTCGGCTATACCGTCATTTTGTATGTCCGTAGAAAATGCAACAACGATAATTCAGAAAATTACCAGATTCGTTTGTGCCGTTTTTCGCCATCGACCAGCCTGCAAGGATATTTTTTCAGTATTTTGTTAGTTAGCTATATGCGGATATCGATGGCGGTGAGTGTTAACGTACTATAGATGGTAGAACAGTGGCTGGCGTTATACGACTCGCGAATGGGACCAAGGGTAGAATTAGTGATTTGATGGTAAGAGGAGCAGAAGCTGGTTAAATGAAATTTATTGAAAATGTTGATATCAAAAATAATTGAATTGTAAATTTGTATTGCATTAATGACGGATGCGAATTGTTAGGAAAAGTTCAAATTTGTTTCTGAATTGCTTTTGTTACACGGAATGGCTGTGTTTTGACAGAGACAACAGACATCTATCAAAACAGAATCATGTTTACAGTATTTTACGGAATTTCACAAATTTAAATAAATAACACTTTCAACTAGCTTATTCCATTTTAGTTTTATCGAAAATTTCCATACTTATATTATTGAATATTGTTTACTGTGACGCATTATCTGAAATTACTACATCAAATTTCCGCTATCTTGAGCACGAAATGATTTCAATCATGATTGGCTGTTAAGTAAAATAAATACAAGTTAGTGGCGAGAATAAGTTTTCATACAATGAGTTTATTTCCAAAATAGAAATCTTTTCAAAAATAAAATGGAACTTTTTATGTCGCTGTTCATTTCCTAATATTATTTATTTATTAAAGAGGTAATTTCACATAAAAAAATTTAAAAATATGGAAACACAAAAATTATCCCAAATTGATAATTATCTCTCAAATATGAATGAGGATAATTTTTCATACAAGTCCGTATTTTTTAAGGCTCGTATCCACCAAGCGCGCTGCGTGCATGCTGTTCACGCTCAGCCAGCAAGCTATCATCTACACCAGGGGTGGGCAAACCTAATGCTGGTATGATCGACATTAATTTTTTTAATTTATGCGCGATCGACATCGAAAATTGGGTTAAATTAAAAACAAATAAAAATGTAATTAAGGTCTTTATTGATATTAATATATTAAACACATTGTATTACTACTTTTTGCAATGCACTTTATTAATAAATATTTTGGATTAATTTTTGATGTATATGCGTGACTCTCCATTTCATCAAAAAGTATTATAGAGTTAGGCTTGTAAGCACTGATGCACAATCGAATAGATGCCATTAAGTGGTCATCAGTCAGAGAACGTTGCTTCACATAGATAAATGGAAGCAAAAAAAAATGCAAATATCTTCATTGCCACCAATCTCAATAATGGATATTTTTTATGGTAGTAAAATCCAAAAATAATTTTCATTTGCGCGTGCTATTGCTAAAATTTCTAATTCTAGATCCGATGAATTTAATTGTAAAGTATGAGCTAGATTTGATGAAATATGCTCGTTATCGAATTCTCTAAAAGGAAATGAAATAAATTCAAAAATCGGTTGAAGGTTGCTAATCGTCTCTCGAATTCTTTTTTAAAAGTTTCCAGTTCAGTACAAAACATTTCAACATTACATTCACCAGTAGTTTAGGTTAGGTTGTTCCAGTTGGCACAAGGCCACACATAGACATATTGGTCCATAGTGATACCAGATAAATGGGCCAGGAGAAAAAAAAATTCAGTCCAAGCGGCCATCGAAGGCTCCGGACTTTTTCGCGAGCTGAAGGATGTATTTCAGCTTTTGCATTTTACATTCACCAATAAGTTTAATATGTTTTTCTAAATATGGAAATTATTTAAACATTTTGCCTATTTAATTGTGAAGCAAAAGGTTTTAATTTTACTTAAAAAACATTTACCGAACTCAACAAGTCAGCAATATTTTCCTTTTCCTTGTAATTGTAAATTAAGCAAGCTGTAAAGCAAAAAGCAATCCCACGACAACCCTCGTACGGGTCTAGGGGCTGAAGCTGGTAGAGAGCTTCATTACAACTTTTTTTAATCATTGTGGATACGAGTGTGGAGTGATTAGTTCCACGACTCACTTTACCCCTGATTTAAATCAGGTACCTAATCAGAGCTAGGTGAACTCAAAGCTTGGTGCGCGGACCCTCGTCCGAACCTGGATTCGAACCAGGGACCCCACACGCAAGAAGCCAGTGCTCTACTCACTAGGCTACTCAAGCTGTAACGGCCCATAAAATCCGTAAGAAATGATAATTTCTTTACCCATACTGGATCTTCCAATTGTTCTTGTTTTTCTCCCAATGTGTCCATAAATGCAATAATTTCAGGCAAAAGATTTAGAAATCTTTGCAAAAAGCTTCCTCAGCTAGCCATCTAAAGGTTAGTATTGTTTTTTTTAGAAAAGTTGAGACACTTATCATTTCTGATGGATAAGATGTCAAGAATTTCAATTTTCGAACGGTTTTGTTATTGAAAAGACATTCACACAATTCGATCTTGCAATTCAAACACCAAATGTTACTTTTTAGCTCGAAAGAATGAACTGCACAAACTAAATTGGCGTGAACAGATTTTAATTTAAAATGTTTTTTTATCTAAAATTGAATTTACTTTTGTTGCGCTGTGTGCGACAATTTACTACCTCGGTAGT
Source organism: Nemotelus pantherinus (assembly GCA_963978885.1). Lineage (NCBI taxonomy): Eukaryota > Metazoa > Arthropoda > Insecta > Diptera > Stratiomyidae > Nemotelus > Nemotelus pantherinus. The sequence goes on along the minus strand of OZ022263.1, from coordinate 49,538,779 downwards.
AGGGAGATGAATGCAAATGCAGGCAATGTGTATAGCGGGAACAAAAATATAAGGTGTGTACTTTAGAACAGAGAGATCTAAGGAAATGAAACAACCGTATACGTATACGAAATTTAGTCAAGCAGTTTTACTAAAATGATATAAATCTATAAATTGCATAGATCGAGAGCATAGCTATCTCGGATTTTCCCTTTGGCTTCTCCGCCACCAAGGCTCTGCGAGCTTTTGTGTGAACTGAAACTGCGTGGACTGTCCGATTGGATCTATTAAGCCAAGGCACATTCCAAAATGTACTGAATAAATCGTCTACTAAATTTTTAGCTCACATTTTAAATTAACCTAGCAAATTATTAAAAATGTCTGTGATCGACTGTCGAACTGTTTGCGATCGACTGGTCGATCGCGATCGACCGTTTGCACACCCCTGATCTACACCAAAAGCTGGTCGCGCAATGAGCGCGGACAAGCAGAAGAGCTGTGCGCGAGCTGCTCGCGAGCTACACTTGAGATACGTCTCCACCGAAAATGTTCGCGGGTTCGGATGCAACGCTCTGTTCGCGAGCAGACACACTTGGTGTGGACGTGTAAACATTGAATTTCGATTGCTCGGCGAGCTGCTTCCTTGCTTTCCGCTCTCGTTGGAAAGCAGACGTGCCAAATGCCATTCAGTATGGAATGGACTAATGAATTAGCAATTAAGTTAATCAATAAAGAGGCGGAATATCCTATTTTCTGGGATTACACTAGTAAAGATAATAAAAAAATAAAAAAAATATTTTTAGAAAAATCGGAAAAATTATGCGAAGTGATAGGATAGAAATAGACAGAATGTAGAAGTGAGGCTTTCATCGTACATATTTCTATTTTTTTTTTTTTAATATTTAGACAATATTATGTATGATTCTGCACTAAGAAGAATTTTGTCTTCATCAAAATCCATTTTGCACATTTACGAAAGTTTTTTTTTAGATTGACTGATGTAAAAATTCTGATCGGAAAGCAAAAAAGCAGTGCGTGCACAGAACGCACGCATGGAAGTAAATGTCTACACTAAAAGTGCTAGCACGCAAGCTACTTTTCTATTTGCGTACTTGATGTGGACGTTGCGGATGGAGAGCGCGTACATTGTTCGCGTTCAGCTCGTGTACAAGCATCGATGACGTCAAATCTGAGCGCGAACTGTGCGCGAGCTCTGGTGGTTACGAGCCTTTAGGATTAATTTTACTTGTACCGCTATCAAAATAGTTACCGCATGCTTGCGAAGGTTGTTAGTGCTCTTTGTCGTATGGTGCAGAGCTCATTAAAGTTTTTAGTGGTAGATTGTGATTCGTTTTTCAAATAGTTAGAACGGGACAAAATACGTCGATAAATGGTCGATCGTTACCATTTTATCATCGGAAAAATGAAAAAACTTCGCGGGAAATCGGGTAAATGTTAAATTTTAGTCATGTCACTATTCAGTATATATACAACAAATATTTTCTGAAACAATTGAACATAAATTTGGTGCTGGACGAAAAAAAAATTACTAGTTCTGACGATAAATCTTTAAAACGTAAAATTAAATTAAATCCTAAATTAACGGCGGACACTGGGCTGAATCTCGATTCTAGCTGGACAAAAGTAAGAAAGTCAATGTCAAAATGTAACATTTTCAGATATCGGAAATTTTTCTTAAGGCTTCAGTAAACCTAACTCCATAAAAAATTTGGTATCATAGTGAACAATAATGTGTAAGAAGTTACTGTGAAAACGGTCGAATGCAAGTAGGTAGAGCGTGAGACGCTCTCGCGGTACATTAGTGTGGCCTTCCTTTGTATTAACAGCTTGGTGACATGAATGTTTATTTTCGTTTGAGTGTTAATCTAACTTGTTTAGATACCTTTCAAAAAAAAGTTTCAAGCACTGAAAACGCCCAATTGAAAAAGGTAAGTTCATACCATTAGAATGTAAGCGAGTGTGATTCGCTTCGTGGAAACTGAAAAATTCTTTACATTTTAACGCGCACCTTTTTTTCATTAGATTTCATTGACCTCAAATTTTGAGAATTTCTTGATTATGGTATAATTAATAACATATTCAACAAAAGAGGGCCATAACGAACCATAAATTGAGATATAACGAATCGTTTCAATCCTAAACGGACCCTTACCTTCCATTTATACTTTATACCTTAAAGACCTTAAAAGAAACATTTAATGCTAATTACTTTTTAATGCCTCGATAATGACTCTATATTGTCGACCGGTAAGGTTGCTATTTATAAAAGAAACAAAAATCACCCCTAGGAGAAGAGTAGATACTATGCAAGAAGAAGTAGAAGCTCTTTCTTTCGAGTTCATAATTTATGGTAATAAAAATTTGCTTCATTTATTATTTCTCTATATATTTATGGGTAAAAATGTGAAGATTTATTTCAAAATGTTATTGAAAATGCTCGATACAAAAATAATAAATGCTCTTACCGAAACCTTGAGTCAATCATGCTATTTGTGCGGATGTAAGCCTACAGAAATGAATACATTAGAAAATGGGTCATTCCATAGAAAATCGACCAATTTTCAGAAAATTTTTGAATTCTTGGGCTTGGAATTTGGAAATATTATCCAGAAGGCCTGGTAAGCTCATTATCGAAAATGAAATATTTTTGGGAAATATGGTAAGTATATTTGCGGAAATATGGCCTCTTGAAGTTTTTGAGAAACGTCTGTTTGTGTTACATTCAAAAAATTGTATAAAATCTTCTGCTTAGAGAGCATTCAAATATAGCTTGTTGGAAAGGATAAGGTGTAAGTATTTTAGAAAAAATAGTCCGAGAAACGTCCTGCCAAAAAGGATCTTTACAGTATCCTTTATCATTGAATTTCAAAGTGAAGCTCGTAAAAGTATAGTCGCAAGAAATTTTTAAAGGAGTGGAATACTATAACCGCCAAAGAAAATTTATAGAAAATGGTACCGAAACAAGGTAAAACTTACAAAATATGGTACGAAAGAATTATGTTTTAAAAATAGATTTAAAAACTATTTTGTAATATTATTTATTTATTGTACAATGGAGCAAACTTATACATACAGTATCATTATATTAGCTAAACTGTAAAGTTAGTACATAGAAAAATATTCATACAGTAGGGTGATTTATTGAATATATTGCGGAAGAAAAGTATTTCGTCTTAATGGTATTTTCATTCAAGAGTGAAACAAAGTGAATCCCCCGTGTTGAAGGAATTTTAAGACATTGAGAAAATCTATTCCGCAGCAATTTTTGCTCATTTTCATATACAGCTGAAGTGGTGTAGTTATTTGGTGATCATATGGTCTCTACAAGCTCGCTTTAGCCGCCAATCTTTTTAGAGTTCCACCCAATCCATCAGAAATACTTTTGCCGTGATAGAAAGCAAAGAAATTCCATTCAGCTTTTATTTCGAAATCATTTAAATGTTTATTTAGCTTAATAATATTAAATCGATTTTTATATTGGTATGCTGCTCCATCAGAAAAATAATTGATAATGTCAACTGTGGAAAATTTATTTTTTTAAAAATTTACTAGATGTTTTTGAAATAGATGAACTAATGTTGTGTTGTGCTTCATGCATTCCGATATGGTCTTCAAATCAGAATCGAGGTAATATACGCCGAAATGCTGAATAGTTGCTTGTGCATTTGTACAATGGTAGCCCTGTACTTAATCCTGTATAATAAATGAATAGTTTTTTTAAAACTATTAATTCATTAGGGCGAAGGTGACTTTTTAATTCTTTTAGGTACCCACTTTGCTGTTCTACTAGGAAGAAATGTTCAAGCAATATATTTAATCTATTGGAAAAAGTTTCAAGAAAGTCTGCAGTATATTTTAATCTAGTTTCTAAAGTAGAACGATCTGTATAAGACCATTGCTTATAGCTAATACTGCTGATGCAATTTTCTTCACGTGTACTTAGAATAACGGCTGATCCAGGACAATTCTGGCAGTTACCAAAATTAAATTTGTGGAGAAGAGCAATGTTTGTGGAGGAGAGCATATCATCAGAGATAAAAAGTCCTTATAATTAGCCAAGCTTATATCGGAATCCTTTGTTAGAAGATTAATTTTTGATCCTTCAATCATTAATTTAACGTTTTGATGTATAACGCATACACAGACAGAATGTGTTCCTGATGCTCCCGCTAAAATGCAGTTTTTAGGCCGTAGTGCCGCAAAATTCGAAAATCCGACTTTAATACCGGTATTATCACATTTAAATTGGCTGTATAGCTCTTTTAAGTTGCACAACATTAGTCTTTTTCGGAATCGCTTTTTGCCTTCACCAGTCTAGAAATATAAAGTACATATAAATTAACTATTTTGATTATAATATAGTCCGCCACGCCATGTACATGGCGTGGAGGACTATAGTACATGGCGTGGAGGACTATAGTATATGGCGTGGAGGACTATAGTACATGGCGTGGAGGGCTATAAGCATAGCGTCTGCTCCTATGTACTTTTCGCCATGTACTATATATTTTATCACAATCCCTAAATCGACTATGTACATGGCGCCAGAAATCTATAAATTATGGCATCTGGCACCATGTGTTTTTTCAGTGTGCTCGAGAAAATTTGTTTGGAAATTATTTTTTCACTAATTTAGTAAAACGTTAATTTGGCTTTAGGATCAAGCATAGGATCCAGCACGCTATCTCGTACTTCACGATTATATTGCGTAGTACGACTCGCCGTAAGCGTTTTTACCTACAGACAATTTTTTGTATGCGCCATTGAAGCAAATTCACTTCCAAGACCTGTGAAATCATTAGTGACACAAGGCTCTGTCACTAAACCTTATAAATCATATTTGCCGCTCAGAGACCGCGTTGTTTGTTGTTGTTTTGCATGATTTTACGTCTAGACAGATAAACATGAAAATGGACTGAATCTGAAAAATTAAGACCGAGTTTAAGTTTAGGCCTGATTAGGTTAAACTAATTCTAGTTAGACATGAGCTAAATTTAATTTAACATAATAAAGTATCTTTTAAGGTATTGTGCAATCTGGGTTATATTTTACAAGTGTAAAACATAAAAAATTAAACTTCTTAATATTAATAATTTAGAATACACGAAAAGACGGCATGCCAAATTAATATTGAAACTCAATTTATGATTTGCTGTGTTAAATAATTATAAATTAATAAATAATAATACATAACAAAAGCCTGAAAGTGATTTAATTTGAGCTGTTTGTATTTTTCTGTTTTACAAAAACCGAACATTTGTACCCACTCATTTTGCAGAGCTCGCATTTTAGTTTCATTGCGAATTTACACTTATTTGCAAAATGTATGACTTATCACAGAATCTTTACTGAAAATCTGGCCATGACATGAGTTACGGGAAAGAAAATTCCACAGCTGCTTTTTGAAGACTCGAGTGAGACCTATCTGAAATTGAGCCAGAAAATGAAATAACAGTTTGGAAATGATTTTAATATTTTGTCAGAATTCATACGAGGAGATGAGTCTTACTGTTAACTTGCAGTCTTAGCGTCAGTCTAGCTAGTGAAAGACAGTTGCGACTAAAAAATTAGACAAAAGAGTAAGTTAGGTTTTTCAATATCAAAGGGATCATCCATATTAAATCTGTTCCATAGAGCACTAAAGTGTATCAGTATTATAAGCTTAAAGTTGTGAAACGACAGCTAAAGTAGTGTGAAAAACACAACCTGAATCGTGGTGATCAGTAGTGATTTGCAAAGAAAATAATAGATTCAAAACAATTAGCATGAGAGAAAATAAAACTCGTAAATGAATATCTTTTCACTATTTCCACGGTTCAGGAATCGAATCGATTCCTGTGAACATCTCTCGAGCGTTTACTAATTGATGTAAATATAAAACTTGATCGTTAAACATTTTCCTCAGCAACGCATCAATGAACCATTCATTTCATCATTTCTATAGTTGCTTTGCTCTTTTTCTTTAAAACTCACAGAAGCACATCATTATTACTCTTTTCGCTCTCTGCACTTTATATTCTGTGCAATTGTTATGTAATTATTGTTATGAGAGTTTCGTACTTTCCATCTATTTATTCATTCATTCATATTTTCAAACACTTGAAAACTTTATGCCACTAAAACAACCTAGTATAGATTGGCTCACTGTCGTCATCGCTGTTGTCCGTTTGCTCTGAATCAAATACAGCTAGCCAGTTATGTTTTAAATAACGACGAAAGGGATGAAAACGTGACAAAAGCTTACATCTTTGGTTAGTAGATATAAATGTGAATTTCATTTTGGATAGTAGATACGGTGATTGTAAATCGTTTTCCATTGGTTGACATTACTTAAACTCTGAGCTATCCTTTTGAATAGCCTACGAATTTTCCAGGAACGACGGGAGTGCTACTTGCAAATTAAAGTCAAGTATATAACATGTAAGGCCATCCGGCAATCGGATAACAATACTCTCATAAAAAAAGTTAATTTTATCTGCGATTCATCCAGAAAAACTCATGTTATAGTAGCAGACAAGCAATGGCCTTGTGAAGTTGAAATGACATCAAGGGTTTTTTCGACGTCAAAAAAAATATGATTGTGATTTTGTATGAGCTACATATATAAATATTTTCCAGGTATCCACTCACTCAAGACTTTGAGAAATATTCGAAAAAAAAAGTCCAGACTGAAGTACGTTTCAATCTAAAACAACATCTCGAACGATCGAGTCCTTTAGCGAAACAATGATTTAATCAAATTCACAGGGAGCCTTCTAGTAACGTCATCCTAGCTAAAACTTGATGTAATTGTTCATAAAACATTTTAACATGTCCAACGCGAACCCAATCCATCGTTCTTTTTCGCTCGAAAGATTACAATCATTCAACATTTTTATTATCATTACAAATTGTGCCCCAGAGGCATGCTTGCTCGCTCGGCCTGCGCTTTTATGATTTCCATCTATTCAAGCTAAATTGCTGGACAATCTTTTTATCCATTCTTCAATTTTTATAATTACCAATAACTTTTACGGGCCGCAGCGATGTCGGCCCGATATTGCCGCGGGGAAGAATAGGACGGGCGGTACAAGTGACCGGCAGGTTTTCCATAACAGTTTCGCAATGTAAAGTGAGAACGGGTGAAATATTTTCGAAGAGAACCTCTACATCGCTTTTCAGCCCATGATTATCTCTCAATCGAGCAGGACGATAGCCAGGCAAGTTGGTCAGTCAGGCCGTTCATCTAAACGAAAATGCTCGATACATTTTGCTGGTCGTGGATTATGAAGAATTGTTTTGGAGGTTGTAAATTTTTATGCTGCTATCGACATTAATTGGGCAAAGGGGTTTAGTGCTTTTATGACGAAAAGTGTCTTGCCATGTAATGGTTTTCAACGTGAAGCGGAGAAAAAATTGGGAAATGGAGAAGCAATTAATCAAAATTTTGTAAGGATAGAAAAGGCTGTAAAATGCTTTGAAATTTTTTTCGGTGTTTGATAGATGGTGCTTTTGTTGAAGCTCCGGATCAATCGATTTAAACAAGCAGATCTGCTTTCAAAAATATTGCGAGCAATTCGTGCAGTTTATAATGAAAATAATTCGAAACATTTTTTAAGAAATCAGAGATGAAAAACAAGTAAAATTTCAAGCTTCAAATTTTCCAATTATTTTTATTTGACATCCGAACTCGTTGAAAGCTGTGTTTAGTGAGCTGCTCTAGGTTGAGATATTTTAGCGAAATGTGTTTCGTGAGCAATTCGGCTACTTTAACTTGCCCGAAGTTGTAATGATGTGTGTTTCATGAGCCTGCTCTAAGTTGAACTAGAGCAATTTAGAGCACGACTTCTGCTCTACCTTTTTTAATAGAGCAAGTTCGAAGAAGCAACCAGCTATCTGTCAATTGTCAACATTGTGACTGAAGTATAGTTTTTATTAGTGAATTGGCTGATTGAACTACCGACAAACGATCAACTTTGAGAATTGACTCTATATTGCTCGATTTTGCTTGACTTTTTTGCCTCTCAATTGCTCTAACTTGCTCGACTTTTTTGTGACAGCTGCGCTATTCAAACTTGCCTTGAGATACTCTGCTTCTTTCTCAGGTCATTAAACACAGCTCAAATATGCTGAGTTTTTTGAAAAGTCAAAGACTAAATTGAACCATGCTTCAAACTTAGCCTCGTCATACATGAGGCCTTTCACCGCGACTGCGACTCGGCGACTTAGCTGCTAGTGACCACGCGACTAAGTTAAATACGAAGGACTAAATGAGGTTGTTTACATAAGCCCTTTTAGCCGCCAGTGAGTAGCAACTACGGTCACCGAGTGTAGTTGCAGCGACTTCCACAAACTGATGTGTGAACCATTCATGTAAAGTGATCGAAGTTATTTAAAATTGTTTAACTACGTCTCTGATGACATCGAAGCTGAAGCAGGCAGATAACATTAATCTTCTCGACGCAAGGAGTAACAAGTTAATACATTTAAGGCGATATTCGTAAAGTGGTAGATCACTGAAATCATATGGGTTGCAAAGATATCTCAGAGCGAATAGTAAAAGCTGCTTCTGAGCAGACTCAAATGTTTGGCTGAGAATTTCGAAAGCTGGGTTCCAGATAGTGCACACATATTCAAGAAGAGGACGCACGAGTGAAATATATAAGGATTTAGTAACCCAGAGATTCTTAAACTCTTTCACTCGTCGCTGAATGAAACCAAGTTGTTCACTTGCTCGGGAAAGCACTCTATCGTACTGTAGATTGAAGCTTAGCTTTTCATTCATGATGACACCGAGATCTAATATGTTGCTGAGTGCCGTGTTGTTAAGGCGGTACGTATAATGAACGCGTGCAGTTTTGCGAGAGAAGCTAATTGCGCGGCATTTGGCTATGTTAAGAGCGAGCTTGTTCGCAGAGCACCAATGGTCTACAGAGCTCAGTTTAGACTGAAAAAGGTAGCGTCAGATGGTGACCTGATGACATGGTAGATTTTGAGGTCGTCCAGATATAGTAAATGAGGAATATCAGATAAAACCTCCGATATGTCAGATAGAAAAATATTGAAACGTTGAGGAAAAAGATGACTTCTTTGAGGCACACCGAATTTAACGTCTTAGAAATAAGACCTTGGAATTTCGCGAATTACAACCGGTCGTGGAGGTAGAAGCCAAACCACTTTAGTAAAGATCCTGCAATTCCGAATTATTTCAGCTTGGGGATCAATATGGAGTGATCAGCTCGGTCGAATGTTTTGCTAAAGTCTGTATAGACTGCGTCAATTTGATAGAAACCAGCACCATAAGATTAGTTGTAGTAGAACGACCTTTCCTAAATCCATGCTGCTGCTCGTTCAGTCGAGCGTCGACTAGAGGATACGTTTTGCAGTAGATGATTTTTTCAAATAGTTTGGGAATAGCAAATAGAATGGCAATGCCTCTATAATTTTGAATAGAAGATTTCCAATACGAAGGAAATAGCCCAGATTATTGAATATAGTACGAAGGGGCGAGATCAGTTGTTTTACACACTTGATAAAAAAAGTAGGAGGGAAGTGGTCAGGTCGAGGGCCCCTGTTACTGTCAAGCTCCATAATGGCAGTAAATATTTCATTCCTCGATATGGTCATATACTCAGCAAAAATTGTTTGAGTCGCACCCGGGAATCGATACAACGTTGGGATGCTAACTGGACCAAAAACTTCTTGAAAATGGTCAGCGAACAAGTTGCAGATTTCTTGATGAGAAGAAGACAACATCGAATTTTCAGTGGACATTGAAGAAGGGTAGCCGCTTGTTTTCCGCTTTATATTAACAAATTCAAACAAATTTTTGAGGTCGTGGATTATATTCTCCCCAGTAGCTTTAATGTATTTGTCATACGCTTCGAGAGTTTAGTATAGAATTCATGAGCAATTAAATTGTATTTTTCTTTAATACAATGGCTAATGTCGACTTGATTCTTCATTAGTCTGTAAAGTTTGTTACTGTGATTTCTCAGGCGTCTGTCTTGTCAAGCCAAGGTTCAGAGAGTTTATATTTTTTCCTTATCTTAGGTACAAACTTATCGACCGCGTCAAATACTATTCTATAAAATATGGCTACATCATCATCACGGGAATGTCACATAAACACATTTGTCCAATCGACATTGTCAAGGAAATTGTGAATGCTATCATAATCAGCATTATGGAAACCATATACAATCGTATTGTTGTATGTACTTACATGTTCCAATCTGTAGTGGAAAGTTCAACTGTTAGAGCGGAATGGTGAAGACTATTAGAAAAGAGATTCTCTGCGTCATTAGCTGGGCTAACCACTACATCGTCATAAACATTTGTAAAGATTAAGTCTAACCAATTACCATTTTGGTTGGGAGTCGGAACAACCTGCTGCAAATCATGGCCATACAACGTACTCACAAGGTTAAAATCAGAAGACTCAAGTAGGTTTACTGGTATTAAACCATCATCAGACTTATCAGAAACAAAACGCAAATTCCGGCGGTTTAAATCACCCAAGAATATATTTTTTTTTCCTCAGCACTACGAGAAGCCATAAAAGAATATATTTGCTCGCATGTATAATTGTACACTGATTCGTCAGATCTCGGTGGGACGTAAAATAAACCAAAATAAACCGAGGTTTTGTCAATTGAAACACGGATAAATATACGCTGGAACAATTCGTGCGAGACACAGTTTACAAGTTCACTTGAGTGAGTGTTGTTAACTGCGAGCAAGACACCACCACCTCTTGATTGACCAGTGGAAACATAGTCTCGGTCTTTTCTAAAGATTGTCCAGGTACTGTTAAGGATTTCTTCATTGATATGGGAGTCATTTAACCATGTTTCAGTGAAGGCAAGCACGTTCAAATGGCAAGATTTGGTGTCAAGAAAGAGTTTATTTATTTTACTCCTCATATCACCGCAACTGTGGTAAAAAATTCTGGGGCTTTTGATGGAGGATATCTTGTTAGAAGCGGTACTCGATAAAGCTATAGGTTTTACGTAAAGAATTCTTAACCGAGTTAGAATCAGCAGAAGTCGTAGCAAGAGCACTGCCAATAGTTGATGTTCTACTAGATGAATTTGAATTACGGGTTACTATTGAGTCGGAACATACCTTACGGGGATGAGAAGTCTGAGGTGGAGATGAGGCTTGAGTTGGATATGCTATAGCATAAGTCTCAGGATGGGAGCACCTAATGGTAGAATTTCGATTAAAGCTGGAGAAGTCTCTAGTCAGAAGATTTGGAGGAGCTATCTGGTTAGTACCCTGAAAAAAATCCACATAGCGCCCAGAGCCATGTAATATAGCGCATTATTTATGGTCCCATACGCCATGTACATAGTACTCTGAGCCATGCAATATGGCTCCCAGCGCCATAATCTTAGAATGTACATAGCGCGTGGTGCCATGTTACATGGCGCAGCATTTATGGTGCCACACGCTATGCACATAGTGCCCTGAGCCATGCAGTATAGCTCCCAGCGTCATAATTACATGGCACATAAATTATGGCCCCACACGCCATATTACATAGTCCCATGAGCCATGTAATATTGCTCATGGCACTACGATTATAACTCGCAGCCATACTGTGTGAGGGGATCTATAAATGTCAGCAAGTGATACTTGAATATCGTCGATAGATCGACAACATTCTCAATTGGCTAAGGGCGCATATTATTGAATGGCTCCTTCGGCGACTCTAAATGCAGCCAGCGCCTGTTTGTTGGAAGCAAGGGACTTCTCCGTGTGCTCATTTATGGTAAGTAGCATTGTATTGACTGATTTGCTTTTCAATGTACTATAGTCCTCCACGCCATGTACTATAGTTCTCCACGCCATGTACTATAGTCCTCTACGCCATACAGTATAGTCCTCTGCGCCATACAGTAACGTCCTCCACGCCATGTGTTATAGCTCTCCACACCATGCACTATAGTTCTCCACGCCATGTAATGTAGTCCGCCACGCCATGTACATGGCGTGGAAGACTATAGTACATGGCGTGTAGGCCTATGTACTTTTCGCCATGTATTATGGCGTGTGGCGCTATATTTTATCACAATCCCTAAATCGACTATGTACATGGCGCCAGAAGTCTATAAATTATGGCGTCTGGCGCCATGTGTTTTCTCAGTGTAGATACAGATGAAGTACAATAACTAGTCACAATTGAGTCCTTATTTCTACTTTTGATGTTGCTGCTAGCGATGATGGTCCTCCAAGGATGAAATATGATACCATTCCATTTATAGCTCCTAACGCTTCCATTCACGTGAGTGAAAAGCCAGACATACTTTTCAGGAATTGAAACTTTGTAGCATCTGCTTGCATGTTTATTACGTTGAGGTAAGATCTCAACGCTAAAATTACCGATGGAAAGTTTTTCCTTTAAGATCCTATTAAGCCAAAATTTATCGGTGGAGCCTGGTACTCCTTTTACAATGATCCTATGAGATAAAGTTTTTTTATTTTACACCGACATTTGGCTTGAATATTTTTTCCATTTAGGAACATAATTCCTTTTCGCAATATGTTCGTTGGTGCTTTGGTACACTTTGTGACAATTTTTCCATGTTGTAGTTTAATTGTATCAGATTTTTTTTAAGAATTTCTGTGTAGAGAATCTTTCCGCCCTATTCTTCTTTAATGCTCTTTTCCACTCTTTACAGAATCACTTGAATTTTGATTTCAGCTCCATTATCATTTCATATTATTTTTTCGACTAGTTACTCAAGAAAATCGAGATGAGCAAACTTTGACTTGCCTGCCAGTTTTTATTTTCTACTTCAATTAGAATGGTAGTATTTCTAATAATTCGAAAAATTATCCTTGTGTACAAATTTTTCATTTCAGGATATTGAAAAGATTTATAATGCGAACGAGGATAAATTAACAAGAATCCGTTCGAAGGCTAATCATCTATTGATCGTGTCAAACGATGGATTAGTCATTCACTCTACGATGGACGCAACAAGCACGCGGACAATCACATCGATGGTTTGCGGTGTCCTTGCTGCTTTAGCCGATGATGTCATTCGCGACGTCGATCCATCTGATAATATGAAATACATGCGGATTGCAACTAAAACATACGAAATACTAGTTGCTCCTGAGAAGGAGTTTACATTGGTCGTAGTAATCTAGTCGCGTTACGCCGAGCACAGTACTGTATATGTATTTCGTATGCGTATTTAATTGTATGTACTTGATGACATTTATGGCTATGTTGTGTCTATGTATTTGAATAGATAAGACTTTTCAATCGATTCTTGTCTGTAAATTTCATTGAAGCGGGAATAGTCGATCCATGTGTCAACCTGTTCTGTACGGTTTTGTTTCTTAAAATATGGGTGTAAAAAGCAATGATTCGATTTGTTCTTTATGTCAGGAAAGCTACATCACATAAAATAGCTTTCAGTATGATTCGTGCAAACTCTGCAAGCAAGAAAGGTCCCGGTATTTTCACATACAATTTTTATTTTATTTCGTAATGTTTCATGGTCGGTGAGGATCAAAAAATATAAAAAAAATTAAAAAAAATTTTCAAAAAACTTTAAAAAAAAAACCCCTTAAATTTTAATTTGTTTGATCCTTCCTGGCTGTGGAGAGGTGTATGCGAAATACCTACGATGTTGCAGCGTATGGCTCTGAGGAGACACATAATAGATCAGTTGCGTGATGAAAAGCGGTAGACGTTGGGATAATGCTAGCCGCATGCTGTGTGCAAAAGTGACGTTAGACTGACTTTGGCTATGAAATAGAAACTGGTACCTGACGACTGGCTGTATGCTGGCTGAAGAGATTTCAAATGCGCAGAGGAGTTTCATCTCAACCGTCTGCGATGGCAGTTGCAGTTAAAGCAACTTACCTTTCAAACTTCACCGCCAACGGCTGGAAATAAGAGTTTTCGGGAAACGTGAATATTTATTATTCTTTTTGGACTCTGTTACTTCTCAGACTGCAAAAATTAGACATGTGTTACCTGCGGGGAGAAAGGTTTTGTGGGCCATTAGTTCAGCCCGCGCACCCCAAAAATCTGAAAGAACTCACTTGCGCAGTTGCCAAGTGTAAATTTAACTCGTTCTCGATATTAGAGGCTTAAACCACTGTTGGAGTGTTTCGCCTGTTTCGCCAAACCATCAGTCGCTTCCATAGAGCTTGCTTACGCTGAAAATACCATCACAGTTTCACTATCAGCTTCATCCCTCGAAAAAATCCCCCATTCAAAAGCAATTAAATGTCGCAACAACTATTTCACTATACTTTTATTTGTCCCATAAAAGCCTACGATACAGATTTCAATAAAAGATAAATTCATGCCACTATCTCTGATGGATCCGCATGTACAACTATTCGTAACGTTTCACATGCTGTGTCCAATACATACCGCATCCTGCTTAAAACAGAACAGAGACACTCGTAAACCAGAAGAGATACGAAATCAATCCTTGTGACGGATGATTGTGACATGGACAAAGTGGTCCAATTATAGTGGAAAACGGAAGATGTCATCCATTTAAATAATTAGCTTCTCGTCTCCACCAGCATCCTGCATCCTGTGCCGCTAGTTAGTTAGCTGGTTTCGCCAAGCAAATCGCTCGGTTTGGCTTAATGTACGATTATCCGTACCGTGACAGCGATGTATTTTACTAAATACTGCCAAAAATACTCTTCGCTGTTGTACTTTTTCCCGGTGACATTGGGCGCGGCGCCGCTGATGGTGTTATGGTAACAAAGAAAACAAAACTCCAACAAAAACAAGGTATGGAAAGAAGTGAAAAAGCGTTGTGAACAGAAGTAATGGAACGAGACAGTAAAGCAACGGCGAGAACAGAAAGAAGTATTTGCGTTGCCATGACTAATCACTGATGGACCGCCATGTCATTAATCACGTCACGTCGAGAACTTTAACGCCAAAATTGTTTGGAGTTAATTTTTATTGGATACTATGTAGCAGATACAGATGCAGCCGGAAAAACACAAGAAAGAGATGAAAATCGTTTCGAAGATATTTTGAAGTGACAATTCAATTATTTAGCGATTGTGAAAGAAATACGAAATTGATAGATGAGAGGTAGCTCCAAGGATGGCTAGTTATTGGCGGTAGTACACGGATGCCATGAATGGTGAGTGCTTCAGATGGGACGATTGTTAATACTAATAGGATTAATTGCGGTAGTTTAGATGGGGGAAACGTAAGAAGTTTTGTTGAAGTGAATGATTGTCTTTATTTCTAATTATATACTTATCTTATAGATTTATCCTTTTTAATCTATCATTAGGAAATTTCAAGACAATAGACTTGGCTTTTATTTACAGCTTTGCTTACAAATAAAATCGTAGTATTCACTTTACTTTACCTCCATAGAAGCAAATACAACACTTTCCATTGCATCCAATGCAACATCATCCTGGTCAAACCTGTTCACATCAACGATTGGAGCTTTGTTAGCCGACAAAAACAAAACGAAGGAGCTTGATCGTATAAACCTGCGGAATTTTTTTTACTCACTGAAATCATGAATTTATATAAGAGAATCAGTGTTTAGTTGTAGTTGAATTAGAGTTGAGTTTGTTTACGTTTAAAAGTGATATCAATTACCTTGTATGGAACGCACCAAAGCATTCGAAACAAAAACGTTGAATCTTTTAGCTTTCAGGTCGAGAAACGTATAGATATATAGTATTTAATTGAAACTTAGTTAAGAGGAGTTGACAAGCTTGCACACGCTAATTATATCACTGAAAGAAAAACTCTTGGTTGGTTCAACTATTTTTAATAGTATTGCAACGATTCATTCAAAATCGTTAAACGAACTACGGAAAATAGTTATTTTTACTATGTTAATATAGTTAATTTAACGATATAAAAGTAGTTGGCTCTGGTTATACAAAAAATATCGCAAGGTTCATGAAATCAACTGTTTTAATTGTTTCATAACCGCGAAAAATAGTTCAAACTTCAACGTTTCGAATTATCAACAGTTTTTATGGTACTTACACTACTTTGCAATAGTTGATTTCAACAAACGCAACGTCTTTGGAATTATTCCACGCAAAGTAGAATGGTTTCAACATTTGGATGCTTTTCATGCTCCGAATGAATTTTTTTTTTGTTTATCAACCACGCGTCATGATGGTGCATAAAAGTAATCAACAATTTTCTTATAGTTGTTTTAACTATAGCCCTAGTTGATGGCAAAACTAAGGAAAACTGTTGATTTTTCATACTCCTCATACTCATGCTCCTATTCTATCATAGAAGTTTCATATGCTACATGGCAAAATTGTGTTCGGTTTGCTGTTCGATGTAATTCATATTCATGTTATGCTGTGAAGCCTTTATATTACGTTGTATGACGCTATTTTGTTCACAATACAGCGTTTTCCGCTGTGGCAAAACAATGGGCTGAAGCAAAGCGCAGTCAAATTGGAATGAACTGTTTTGTATGGTAAAGCGCACAATGGCTTCGGCCGAATTTGCGACAGCGGCAGAATTTGCCAAATTTCTAATTTTTTTCAAATTTCTAATTTTTTTCAAATTTCTAATTTCTACCATAGGAATTAAATCTGTTTGAGTTAGGTTGAATAGTCTGGTGGAATAGACAAGCGATGGCTGATGTGTATTTTGATAAGCCAACCTAATCCTCGTACAACAGGATTTAGCAATACAAAAGAAAAAAAATGAATTTGGTTGGTGCCTTGGTTGAATCTTGGAATCTTTGGTGCTCTATAATTTATCCTGCAATCATCTTCCCGTAGTATTCCAAATCAGTTGTTGTATTCATGTGCAACCTTATTGTATCTTTCAATATTCAAATCTATTTTAGAAAAAATATCGGCTGCTTCTATGTTTAATAAAAAAACCACTGAATAAAAATCTCGCTAAAAAGAAAGACGTAGTAACCTATTAAAATAAATTTAAAAATAAACAAAGAAGGGCGGACAGTTGGTTTTTTTCTGTCCAACAGAAATCTTGTGGTCAAGGAATCTTGTGTTCAAGGAATATTGTGTTCAAAGAATATTGTTTCAAAACGAATTATTGTGTTCAAAGAATATTATTTCAAAACGAATTATTGTATTAAACAGGAATATTATTTCCAACAGAAATATTGTGGTCAAGGAATATTGTGTTCAAGGAATCTTGTGTTCAAGGAATATTGTGTTCAAGGAATCTTGTGTTCAAGGAATATTGTCTTCAAAGAAAATTGTTTCAAAACGAATTATTGTGTTAAAAAAGTATATTATTTCAAAACGAATTATTGTGTTAAAAAAGTATATTGTGTCCAAACAAATTATTGTGTTAAAAACAAAAAAGAATAAAAACTAATCTAACATTTTTTGGTCCTTCGAACCGGATCTCGTCGAGAGTGTCGGGAAATATGAGAGTTGACCACATAAAGCGCCATATTGGCGAACAAATGTTGAGTATGAAAACGATTTCTGATGCGTATAACAGGTTAATTCAAATCGGTCTTGAAAATATATCGCCTCAACGAGTTGACACTCGTCTAGAAGCATTGTCAGACGAATGGAGAAATTTCCGGACAAATCATGTAGCAATCAGGAATGCGATGGATGAACTCACACATGATGATCGTCAAACCGTGGAATCAACCTCATATTTTGTAAATAATTTGTACGCTACAGCATTAGAACACTATCTGGATAACATTGAACAAATGAGGTCACTTCGCACACAACCTCTAGAAATCGAAACTTCCGTACCAACTCTTGCTAATCAGTCAATAGCATCGCCAGTAGCATTTCAAGCATCAACACGCAGTTATCAAGACCCACGGTTACCACGTATCAATTTGCCGAATTTCAGTGGAGACTACAATGAGTGGCTCATCTTCAAAGAGTTATTCTCCTCAATAGTCGTATCGAATCAATTGATATCTGATGCAGAAAAACATCATTATTTGAAATGCTGTCTTAAAGATACTGCTGCCCAATTGTTCAAGACATCCTCATCCGGAGAAGATGACTTTTCTCAAACTTGGAATGCTCTCAACAATTTCTATGACAGCCGTCGAATTCTCGTGAGTGCCACTCTTGATACATTTTTGAATATCAAAGAGATTAAACAAGAAAGTGCAAAAGAATTGGAAAGGCTGTATACTTCAGTTACGCAAGTATACCGAACATTAAAAAGCTTAAAGCGTCCAGTTGAGCATTGGGATGATATTCTAGTACATATCATTGTACGGCAAAAAATGGATCCAAACTCGATTCAATCCTGGGAACAACATGTTGGATCAACAGATGAGCCCCCGACTTGGGATAAACTTCAATCCTTCCTCATTTCGAGATCAAGAACACTGAGAGCCATCGAAAACTCTCAAGGAAAAAAAGCATCGACATCTAGTCACACTCTAAAGCCCGTAGTGAAGAGCCACTTCATTAGTCAACCTCAATCTAGCCAAAGATTCTCGTTTGATTCTACATGCATCTTATGCAAGGAGCCTCACTATATTGCCAAGTGCTCTAAGTTCTTGACGAAAACTCCGAAGCAACGCAATGAGATGATAAAAGAATTCAAACTTTGTTATAATTGTCTCAGACCTCACACAGTATCGAATTGTAGGTCCACATACAGGTGCGCTAAATGCGGAAGACGACATCATACATCGCTACATTTAGATGAATCTTCAAAGAGTCAGGTAAAATTCTGACTTTTATTCTAGTTATTCTACAGCCGTCACATCTTATTTATCTACAAGATAAACATTTAGAAACTGTTTTGACGGTTATACGCAAAATTGAGTTAAAGTTTGTATTGGTCTCCGCTAGAGACAATACAAATTTTGGTTTTACGCAAAATTGAGTTTAAGTTTGTATTGGTCTCCGCTAGAGACAATACCAATTTTGGTTATACGCAAAATTGAGTTAAAGTTTGTATTGGTCTCCGCTAGAGACAATACGGATTTTGGCTATAAGCAAAATTGAGTTGAGTTGTGTTGATCTCCGCTAGAGACAACACAATCTTGGTTCTTGAATTTCGTATTGGTCTCCGCTAGAGACAATACAGCCTTGGTTCTTGAATTCGTATTGGTCTCCGCTAGAGACAATACAGCCTTGGTTCTTGAATTCGTATTGGTCTCCGCTAGAGACAATACAGCCTTGGTTCTTGAATTCGTATTGGTCTCCGCTAGAGACAATACAGCCTTGGTTCTTGAATTCGTATTGGTCTCCGCTAGAGACAATACAATCTTGGTTCTTGAATTTCATATTGGTCTCCGCTAGAGACAATACAATCTTGGTTCTTGAATTTCGTATTGGTCTCCGCTAGAGACAGTACAATCTTGGTTCTTGAATTCGTATTGGTCTTCGCTAGAGACAATACAATCTGACTTCTCGAATTTTGCATTGATCTCCGCTAGAGACAATATTATCTTAGCTATTGAATTTCGTATTGGTCTCCGCTAGGGACAATACAGTTTGGTTCTAAGAAATCGTGGGTTGAAGTTTGTATTGATCTCCACTAGAGACAATACAACTTATTATAATAATAAAAGTATTCCTTTCTTACAGAAAACATCTTTTACATCATCAAAACAAGTTAACTATGCGTATCAAGACCATCCAAGCCCAGCAGTGCAAACGATTATTCTATTAGCTACAGCGCGTCTAAAGGTTTTCAATAGCCATGGAGAGGTCATTATGGTACGAGCCTTACTAGACCAGGGATCAGAGATCACGCTGGTTTCTCAGACCTTAGTGCAACGCTTACGACTTACCAGGAAGCCATCGTCAGTACCTATTCTAGGAATTGGCTTTCACAAATCAGGAAGAACAAAGGGAATCGTCTCGTTTATCATTAAACCTCACTTTGAATCCTCTGCAGCTATCAGGATTGATGCTCACGTATTGCCCAAGCTAACATCATTAACTCCTTCAGCGAAAGTCACAAAAACAACATGGCAACATCTTGAAGGACTACTTTTAGCTGATCCTGACTTTTCTGACCCAGGAGAAATCGATATCATTCTTGGAGCAAATATATATGGTTATCTTTTAGAAGGTCCAATCACTAAAGGCCCAAATAATTCACCCGTTGCCCAACAAACTAAACTAGGTTGGATTATCTCAGGTCCATCGCATTCGTTATCAGATCATCAAGGCGTCTCCATCCACCATTGTTCGATTGATCATGATCTTCAATCACTACTTGAAAAATTCTGGCAACAAGAAGAAGTCATACCATCAAAGACACATACTTTATCATTGAAAGATGAAGAATGTGAAAAGCATTTCTTGGAAACCCACCAGCGAGACAATACAGGACGCTATATTGTACGACTCCCATTCAAAGAAGCAGTCAACAGTATTGGAGAATCCAAGCCTTCAGCATTGCAAATGTTACACCACCTTTTCCGTAAATTTGACGGAAACTCAACCTTTTTTGATGCATACTCCGGTTTTTTAAGTGAGTATGAAAAGTTACATCATATGAACCGTGTTGAAATGAATCAGGAAACAAAATCCGCATTTTATCTGCCTCATCATGGAGTAATTCGAGAGAGCAGCTCTACAACCAAACTCAGGGTCGTTTTTAACGGATCATGCAAAGTGGCAGGAGGAATCTCTCTTAACGAAGCTCTCCATACTGGGCGAAAATGTCAATTAGATCTCTTCGATATACTGATTTGGATGCGGACCTTACGATATATTTTCTCCTCTGATATAGAAAAAATGTACCGCCAGATTTCAGTCCATCCTGATGATCGCAAATATCAACGAATATTATGGAAAGAAAATGGCATCATTGTCGAGTATGAACTCGCCACTGTTACCTATGGCTTAGCCTGCGCCCCTTTTCTAGCGTTACGGAGCATGTTACAACTCATAGAAGATGAGGGACAGAAATATCCACGTGCAGTGCAAATTCTATTGAAAGGACGATACGTAGATGACATTTTTGGCGGTTCCGATTCAATAGAAGAAGCGCGTAAAATAGCTCAAGAAGTATATGGACTATGCATGGCGGGCGGATTTCCATTAAGAAAATGGGTCAGTAATGATCCTGAAGTATTGAGTCTCATTCATTCAGACTTCAAATTAAAAACAGAGTCAATTCCCATTAAAGATCGATTCATCCTCGCTCTCGGATTATCTTGGAATCCGTCACTCGATATCTTTCAGTTCAACGTCACTTCATCGTCATCGTCATCAGTAACTAAACGATCAGTTTTATCGAAAATTGCTCAGTTTTTTGACCCTTTAGGACTGTTATCGCCACTATTAATTAAAGCAAAAATATTCATGCAAGAACTTTGGGCACTTAAACTACATTGGGATAAAGCTTTGCCCACTGATCAACAACGAACTTGGAAAATTATTCTGGAGTCATTCTCATGTTTAGAAAACATTCAAATTCCACGGTGGCTAGGGACTTCTTCTGCGTGCTCAGTTGAGATTCATGGTTTCAGCGACGCCTCACACTTAGCTATGGCTGCTGTTGTTTATTTGAGAACATCACAAAATGACTTTGTTCAAATTTCACTACTTTGTTCAAAAACCAAAGTAGCACCACTGAAGCGAATGACTATACCACGTTTAGAATTAGCAGGAGCTGTTTTACTAACCAAGTTGACTCAGCATTGCATTCAGGTTCTCAGTTTATCAACTACACCGTGTTATCTGTGGACAGATTCTTCAATTGTCCACACGTGGATAAATAACCATCCTTCCAGATGGAAGGAATTCGTCCACAACAGAGTTTGTCTCATTCAAGAAACTTTGCCTAACGCTTACTGGAGACATGTTCCAGGAACCCAAAATCCTGCAGATTGTGCCACAAGGGGCCTTTCTAGCATAGAACTCCAAAATCATCAACTTTGGTGGACCGGTCCTACTTGGCTAAAAGCAGCATCATCATCATGGCCTAATATATCTCCATCTGCTAATTTTCGGTCATCTGAAGATCTTGAGCAAAGACCTTCACTAATGACCAGAGTCCTTCACATCTCACAAAAATCCCTCAAATGGGATCTGCTTCATCGATATTCATCTCTAAATCAATTACTTCGAATTACTGCACGCTGTAGCCGGGTCATCAAGAAAAAGAGTTTAAAAACTCTTGTCGAACCATTAGCTCCGGAAGATATCCTCTCTGCTCGACTGTTTTGGATTAAGACAATACAACATCAACATTTATCTAATGAAATTCGTGCTCTTTCGGAAAATCAAGAGCTACCAAAATCATCACCAATAATCAGGCTACTTCCGTTCATTGATAGTCAAGGTTTGCTTCGTGTTGGAGGTCGTTTGCGAAATTCACTGCTCTCATCAACTGCCAAACATCCATACATACTACCTCAACAGTCCACTCTATCAACTCTAATCATTCAAGATGCACATCATCGAACTCTTCACGGTTCCACCCAAGAGACCTTAATCTACATCCGGAACTCATGCTGGATTATTGGAGGCCGCCGGCCAGTTCGTTCATTCATTTTAAAATGTATTATATGCACCAGATATCGACGAAATCATGCCCAGCATATCATGGGCCAATTACCAGCAGAAAGGGTTACTCCATCTCGCGCATTTCTTCACACAGGTGTTGACTACGCAGGTCCCATCGACATCAAAACCTGGAAAGGGAAAACAGCTCGTTCATATAAATCATGGATAGCTTTGTTCATTTGCCTGTCCACTTCAGCGATACATCTCGAAATTGTTACAGATTATAGCACTGACGGATTTCTAGCAGCATACAAACGATTCACATCCAGAAGAGGAATCTGTGCCACTCTGACTAGTGACTGCGGCACAAATTTCAAAGGAGCAGACAAAGAATTGAAAAAACTCTTTTATCAAACATCAACAGAACTGTCGCACTTAGCCTCAATCATCTCCCAAGATGGAACCAAATGGATTTTTAATCCTCCAGCTTCTCCTCATTTAGGTGGCAAATGGGAAGCTGGAGTTAAATCCATGAAATATCATCTCCGTCGGGTCATTGGTGATAGGTTACTAACATATGAAGAAATGTCAACCGTCATCAACCAAATCGAGGCTATCCTGAACTCAAGACCTTTAACCACATTAACGAACGACCCAGAAGACCTTGATGTGCTGACTCCAGGCCATTTTTTAATTGGTCAACCTCTAAATTTGCCACCAGAGCCAAATTTACTGCAAATCCAATCAACACGGCTATCACGATGGCAATCCATTTCCCAAATGATGCAAAGTTTCTGGAACAAATGGTCACGAGAATACTTGCAACGACATCAAGCAGTCTACAAATGGACAAAATCAACTCCACCACTTAGTGAAGGTTCACTAGTATTCATTATGGATGAACGCTATCCTCCAGCTAAATGGCCATTGGGCCGAATTATCAAATTACATTATGGTAAAGACGGAATAGCTCGAGTAGCTGAGGTGAAAACTAGTTTTTCATCAATCACGAGACCAATCGTCAAGCTCTGTCCACTAGACATCAAAACAGAGGCTGAGAATGATTCGTCGCCAGGGTCGACGAAGGCGGGCGGAAATGTTTAATAAAAAAACCACTGAATAAAAATCTCGCTAAAAAGAAAGACGTAGTAACCTATTAAAATAAATTTAAAAATAAACAAAGAAGGGCGGACAGTTGGTTTTTTTTTGTCCAACAGAAATCTTGTGGTCAAGGAATCTTGTGTTCAAGGAATATTGTGTTCAAAGAATATTGTTTCAAAACGAATTATTGTGTTCAAAGAATATTATTTCAAAACGAATTATTGTGTTAAACAGGAATATTATTTCCAACAGAAATATTGTGGTCAAGGAATATTGTGTTCAAGGAATCTTGTGTTCAAGGAATATTGTGTTCAAGGAATCTTGTGTTCAAGGAATATTGTCTTCAAAGAAAATTGTTTCAAAACGAATTATTGTGTTAAAAAAGTATATTATTTCAAAACGAATTATTGTGTTAAAAAAGTATATTGTGTCCAAACAAATTATTGTGTTAAAAACAAAAAAGAATAAAAACTAATCTAACATTCTAAATAACTCTATTAGTTTGCTAAGATCTGTCGAGAATCATTCAATGCGATCAAGCAGATGAGCTTATTAATGATTTCGTAAGTAATTTGCAGCAGGCTAGAGATGAAGCAACTCCCAAAAAACATTCCCTGTGTCAAAATCTTTAGTGAACGTTCAAACAAAAGAGCTCATTTCCTTTCGATGGCAACGATCCAGTGATCCAAGCACAAAAAAATGTCTAACTGAATTAAATCAACAGATTCGATCTACCTTATTGAAATTCAAAAATAGGCGATGGAATTCTCTCCTTGCA
Organism: Nemotelus pantherinus; assembly: GCA_963978885.1. Taxonomy (NCBI): domain Eukaryota; kingdom Metazoa; phylum Arthropoda; class Insecta; order Diptera; family Stratiomyidae; genus Nemotelus; species Nemotelus pantherinus. Next base: position 49,514,490 of record OZ022263.1, on the reverse strand, counting down.
ACACAAGAAAAAGGGGCAAACATTCCTCTTCTCCTGGAATCCGATGGCTCTACAGTATATTTGGGGAAAAAATACTGACGTATTGGCCGAAAACTTGCATTCAGCTCATTTTTTAACTAGACAAATAAACGATGCAGATATCAGTGCTCAGATTGATGATAAAATTAAAAAGCTAAGAAATAAACCATCCGACTTCAATCCTGTTGATTTCTGCCCTTGAGCAGAGGCAAAGACAGATTTCAAACAGTTGAAAAGAAAAGCAGTATTGAGTGAAGTATTTCCATACATTTTGGTGAAAATTTTACCGAAAAAAGCACTAGATTTACCTTATTATATTTTTATCTCCTGTCTTCAGCTTAGTTAATTTCCCAGCATATCGAATCGTAATCTTTGCCCTGAAACCTGGCGAAAATTTAAACTGTCCTCAGAGTTACAGACCTATCAGTCTGGTACTTACAATGAGCAAGGTGTTTGGAGAAATTATTCTCGCATGTATGTTGCAAAAAATTGATCAGCACAAAATCATTTTGGTTTCAAACTAGGTTTTTCCACTAACCACCAGCTGGCTAAAGTCTTCAGTTCAATCGAACTAGTATTTGTTAGAAATCTTCAGTCTAATCATCTTAGACATACAGAAAACTTATATAACCTATGATAAGCCTTATATTTAAACTCATAAAATATCATTTCCCGGTACACTTAACAAAATTGGCGCAATCTTTTCTTGCAATAAGAACCTTCTCAGTGAAAGCTCGGTCCTCCTCCTCTAAATACAACATTGTAGTGGGAGTGCCACAAGGGTTGATTCTAAGTTCGACACTAAATAATATATAATTACCTCAGATTTGGAAAAATCTCCTAACTGTGAAATCGCTGTGCAGGCGGATGATACAGCCTTCTTGTCAGTTTTAATTTATCCGGCCAAAATTACTGATGCACTTCAAGGATAATTAGAGTCTCTTCATTGCTTTTACACCAAATCAAAAATTAAAATCAACCCGGAAAACAGACAAGCAAAATTTTCTGCAAGTAACGAGTTTGTATATATTTTCTCAATCCTCATCTGAATGTTTTAAGAGCAGTAAATGAAATTCCTAGGCCTTATCTTGGACTCCAAACTAAATTTCAAAGCACTACCGATGCTATCATCTCGTAAACAGCAAATAACATAAAAATAAAAACAACTATCCATTCATCAAAAAAAGTCCAAGCAAAACTCTGCTCAATAAATCGAATATGCAGGCAGATTCGTTTTACGTAGCGCCGATTTGAACAAATGTGCACACTACCACAAAAGAAGACTGCAAATCATACAAAACTAGTGCCTAAAAATAATTATGAACAAACTTTTCTTCAATTCAACGCAACAACTACACAGTCTGGCCAAAGTTAAATATCTGATTTGTTTAACTGAACATAGGTACTAGAATTTCATAACAAAATGCAATAATTCAACTAACCCATTCATTAGAGCCATTGCACGTGCTGATTAATACCTTGTTCCGCCCAGTAGAAACAGGATTAAGATTAGTTCTTAAAGTTTTTTTATACAGTTAAGAGTTATTATAAAGTACAAGTTGTAGAAGCTAAACCTGACTAATTTTTCCTTACCTAACTCCATATCAGCCAAAATTCGAGAAAACTCCTTTACCTTTTCAATCAGAATATTCAAACCTTAGTGAAACAAAACATTGGGCGTCAGCAAATCAAACCAAACCACTATAATCACTAAACTTAAGATTTGTCGTCGTATCAGCAAAATAAGAAAAACATAGAATCTACAAATTTGGAAAGCAAGCTCTAATTTTTCTGGTCTTTCAAACTTTTGGTCCGATGAAACGATAACCAGGCTAACTTTTTTTCATAATTGGTCTTGGCACCAAACTACACAGCAATTGCCGCAAACAAAAAATATTGAATATCACCTATGCTCCAATGTGAACTCTGCCTAAACGTTTTTATCTTGTATCGTACATACACAGAACATCAGCATCTTCTTCCAACACCAGAATAAAAGCTAGCTAGCTACGATAAGAATAGTCCATCGAATTGCCAAAAAAAACATACAACAGTAACCGCAAAGGAGCTAATCAAGTTTGCAGCAATAATTGCGACAAGTCCTTGTACGTTTGTATGAAAGGCTTTTGTTGTCGCTTAAGCACAGTAGATTCGAGTATTATTGGAAGTAGAGATGTAATCTCGCAATAACATTCCGTTGAAGCGATTTGTGTGAAACGGGGACTGAAGTCTAGCGAAATAGTAACTTTTTTAGCTTTCATACGAATATCCTTGCCAAGTCAGACAACAGCAGCCACTCCATAAATTTCTCAGCTAATATCGGGATAAGGTGTCATTTAATGCATTAATTGCTTGGGTTTCTTGGCAACTTGAATACAAATGAGATTGTCCCTTAAGCCTCGGAGATAATTAATTGTGTGATTTTGGCTTGTTCATCCGGACACGTTTAGCTTATTGCATATTTGATAATAGTGTTTTTTTTGGCTCCGGATCTTATACTGGATGAAACAAATTTCTGCCAATACATTACAGTTTAATAGAGAGTATGTCCATAATCTGTTGTTTCGATGTAAAATGCATATAGTATAAAAATATTCCTTGTTTTCTCTGAATAAATTTCGACTAAGCAGATTTTCGAAGATTGCTAACATCAACTAAAATTATGTCTGAGGTAGCCAAACGTGAAAATGAGACAAAGCTTGTTGTGTAACTATTTCAAAATGCTTGGAAAAAAAATTTGATAAATTATTATCAATTTTAAAAATATATGCAGTTTATCATTCTGGGATGCGCTGGAATAGCTTCAAGCCTCAAAATATCACCATTTCAAAAACTCTATCGCCATTTTCACAATCAATCTGAGTTGCCCCTAATTTATGATGACAAAATGCACTTAAGGAGAACTTTTCGTTTTAATTTTTGTTTGATACAAAAGCAGTATGTTCGCTTGATTAATCAATCATAGCATCAATAGGTGTGTAAATAAAGTAAGTTTAATAGGTAAAGTAATAAAAACAAAACAAAAATCTATATTATTAAAAGGGACATCAAAAAAGGGGTATTAAGGGGGAAATACAAAAAATTGAAAAGAAATGCTGATTTCAGATTGATTTAAAAAATGTATATTGTTTATTCAGAAAAGTTTTTTATGTTAAATCTTTAAAGTACATATCTCAAAGTAAATGAAAATATTTTTTAAATAATTTTTCAACACAAAATGGTGGCGATGCGAGCGTATGAAAAAAACACATCAAAAACTGCCTCGTACAACTTAACGCCTTTTCCGGGGAACTTGCAACATTCAGAGAAACAAAAATATGCTAGTGAGATGTATAGTTCATAGGTTAACCAATAAAATTTATTTAAAAAAATTATATTTTTACATTAATTTTAGATTGAATAAAAAAATGTATTATTTTTCAAAAAAATCACGTTTTAAACATAAATAAACAAATTGTTTTTCTGAAATTACAAAAGCATGTAAATTCAACGAGTAGATAATACTCTTTTGTAGACGTGGTATAAATTTGAGCCGGATCGGTTCAATATTTTTTGAGATATTTTGTACAGAAGTTGAAAAAGTACTACTTTGAGAAAAACGCGTTTAAAGTTAGCGGTACTATTAGTTTTTATTATTACTTATTCGCTAGTCAGCGATTCCAGATCCATACAGCAGCCTTTCAGGCGCTTTGTGCATATCATGTTGGTGCATTAGAAGGTCACGGCGAGCATTTCGGGCTTCTTTTGAGCTGAAAAGACTTCGACGGTTCTATGGTTCTATCCTGTCGTTGTCGGCTCTCTTGGCATAACTAAATAATCTGGGGCTTATTTCGATACCTTAATCATTCACTAGGTGTCAAAGGAATGTATGGCCTTTGTTGAACATCCCAGCGGCTATGTAAGCTGATATTTCAACTATTTTCAAGCCGGCAATCTAACGGTTTTTACTACAAGGTTCATAAATACAGGCCCCTTTGTAGTGTAAATGTACATATGTATCTATATTTCCTTAGAATTTCAGATTTATAAGAATATAGTAGGAACCCACAATTAGAGAACCGCCCATAGCGCCGAATAGAAAGTAGGCAGGGACGGGCGGCAGGTATGTTCGACCGGCTGTGGAACGCCGCGGTGCTTATAATTAACTATAACTCAAGAACTAATACGAATATCGCTTCAAAAAATTTTTTGGTTTATGTTTAGAGCATTTGAAATATTTTAATGAAATAAAGAAAAACAGTTACATGTATTTCCCCCCTTAAAAGTGGTCGTATCTTCATTGGAGTGTTTGACTAACATACAGAAATTTCATAGCTAACATCTAACAAAACGTGATGTTGATGCAGTTTGAAGAAAATACTTCCATTAAAGAACATCCCTGTGAGGCTCTTAGGGCGAAATTTTCAAAAGGGTTAGAAATTCACTATATGCAATATAAAGGAAATTAAATTCACGGAACAGATGGACCGACGTAGAACGCCGATACAACGCCAATGTCTTTGAATTTGTCGAAACTACCAAGAGGAGATCCAGAAATATAATAAGCGAACACAAAATTGAATTTTCTATAGTTATAGCTAATGACATTTCTAGGCATTTAGAGTGAAACAATTGATTATATACCGGATATTCAGTGTCTCTGAAATCATCACGCAATTGCCTAGAATTTAGGAGCGAGTCAATTACTTTAAACATCTTGAAGTCATCATCATACAAGAGGTAAGATGAATTAATGGAGAAAGAAGGTCATTTATAAAAAGTAGAAACAAAATGAGGCCAAGAATGGAATCTTGCGGAACTCCAGAGAATCAATGGAATAGAGATGAGGAGTAGGAATTGGCAGTTCCTGCAAAGATGCAATCATGTTTGTAGAAGGAAAACTAGGAAAGAAAAAAGGCAGAACGCCAATACCTTTCCAGCTTCAAGAGCAGTAGCTCACGGTCAGCAGAATCAGAAGCTGAAGAAAATCAGTGTTTAAAATATCTACTTGTTTTTGTTGATCGAAGTCAGATGCAACAGTATTAGTAAACAACAAAAAATTAGAAAGAGTAGACTTTTCTTTGACAAAATAATGCTGCTCTTGAACTAGGAATAGTTGGACGTATGGATCCAGTTGTTATATACTTGTTATATATAAGTTTACTAAAGCATATAAGGGACCTTTGTTTCTGGAAAATATTTGCAATTTTCTATTACGCCGGTGAAACTCCAGTTTTTCCAAAAATTATGGATAATGGAATCCATAAGGAAGAGTAGGGAAATTTTACTAATTCATTGGGAATACCATCATAGCCACAAACAGTGCTGCTATCGAGGTGGAAAATTAAGGACTCACCTTTCAGCGGATTGGTGCAATGTAAGGATGAAGTACGAGGAAAAAAGTGAAACGTTTTTCAAGCTGAGGATGCTATGCAAAAGGCTGAAAAAAGTGAGCGAATCGCTTCATCAATAAACATAACATAAGAAAGATTGAGAGAGCTTTTTATTTATTTAATTGGATTAGTGACTAAACACTATTGCTTTTCGCTTCAGATCGCAATCTCGATCAAATCTATTTTCAAACCCTTGCGCTCGAATCTTCAACCAACTATATCTTTCAGCGCCAATGCAAGTGCAACTTCAGATCTGAGCCAAGAAGCATCAGTTGACTTATATAGGCGATAAGTTGGTGTGAGTTGTGAAATGACTTCGGAGAGGAATGCGTAAAATTAGCCGTGTCCAAATCCCGGAAGGATGAAAACCAGTTGGCTGAACTTATTTCAGAAGTCATACTGGAAAAATTTTCTTTGAGGAAATTAAGACCTGAGGAGCAGAAATTCTTCCTCGAAGAATATTGAACGAGTGAGATTTCAATATAGTTGATTTTATTAGGATCTAGAGTCACATATAGTGACTCTAGATCCTAATAAAACACAGCTAAAAAGAGAGGTTTAAAAGAACAAAGCCTAAAATTGTGTTATTCATATTGCGGGCAGTGTTATGTTCGGAAAGGGAGAGAGCGTAAAAATAGAAATTATGAGAGCATACTGAAAAAGAATGATCCCATTCTTCGTTGGATCGATCAACAAAGCAGCGGTTAAGAAGTGTATGTTGAGATAACTGAAGAGTTCCCCAGAGAAGCATTCATACACTCACACAGGACTGGTGCAAGGAATATAAGCTGAGGTAATAATTTGGAAGAGTGAGCTAAAGATATTCGAACTAAAATTTATTCAACAGGAGGCAAAAATGAAAAATACACCATAAGGTTCCTATGAACGACTATCACAAGCCAATCAAGACTCCTCCATCATTCAATTTGCTAGTAAGTAAACGATCACAATCTTCAAGGAAGTGGACTTTGAATTTTCGTCTCATGCGTACAGTATATGTGCTTGAAAACTCAAAACTAAAGTTCCTTTAGCTGCACAAGCTTTGAATATAATAAATAATATCAAATAATACTAAAAGTAAATTAGCGCCCAACGTGGGCTTCAATACACAATCGATTATAAATTCGAAAGGCATATCATCTTTATTTATTTATACATCCTGGTTTCTCCTTAATTACGTCTTGTATTGAAGTACTTTGTGGTTTCTCTCACTCGAGTCAAGTGTGGGAATCCTTGCCAAGAGACTTTCAGGGGGTTAAAGGTAAGTCAGTTTACTTTTATAGGTGATTTTTTGTTGTTCGAAAAGTTCACAAAATGTCATTTTCTTTTATGATTTCGACAGTTCATCATTAAAGTTTTATCATAAATATCTGAAGTGAATCAAATGTACAGGCACCATATCTTAGCTTATAAGATCGGAAAAGCAAGATACTGTGCTTATATCAATACGTCTATAGTTGAAGCTAAACTATGGGTGCAATGTTTCTATGTAGATCTTTGCTTTGACTACATCATGAGCGTGGCGACATCATTTCCTGTAAAACTAAGTGCTACCAAGCAACGTCTCAGGCTCTTCACAAGCAAATATTTATTTAAATGAATATAACTTTAGCTGTGCAAAGACATCATCCATTAAATTAGTGATGGGAACCGGATCTTAAATTTACTACTTCTTCTATTACCAAAAATTTCAGAAAACATATTAATAATTGACCTGTAAATGAAGATCTAAAAACATGTTTTCTTCAAAGAGTTATAATGAACAGCATCATTAAAAATAGGAACTATCTCGCAAGATATCTGTTACATATGCTTAGTGATAGTTCTGAGGGTTTTTTCTTTAAATTGTTTTTTGTAGTAGATTGTGGTGAAGTTATATCAGTTTTATATTCTTAATGCTTACAATAAATCTTAAATTGTATCAACATGTAAATGTGTACAAACAGTACCAATGAAGCAACCACTGCATTCAGTCCATACATAATAATGTCAAAGATGACATCTTAGCATTGTTCCACCTATGATTTCCAATTAAAGCCTGTCTGGAGATAACATGGTCATTACGATATGCTTCGTATCTAAACTATATATTACACCCATCACCTGGATTGTTCACTAACTGTTGGTGGGTCGACTTCGACAAAATGTATATCTAATGCAATTTAGTTCTGCGTCATCCAATTCGGGAATGAAGGAGCCAAGGAACAATTCAATCGCATCTTACCAACCGGTCGAATACACATTCATCACATTACAATCAATCTCGGCTAAGGTGTCCCAAATATCATCATTAGTCGATACAATACGGCCAGCGTCTTCTGCCACGACATACAGATCTAATTCTGTCGTGGACATACTATGGCCAAATAGCAATTCTTGCTGAGGTTATACAATGCTCACATAGCGTATCGAGATGAAATTAAGTGTGATATCAGTGTTCATCAGCATTATCCTAACTGAGGCTACGGTAACAGTGTTGGCAAGCAGATGAAATATTCATTCAGCTAGCTATGCACGTCGAACACTACCTGCTTATGAACACTGTTGTATCATAGGAGTAAGCTGAAAATCATTAGATTCGTCATTCATCGAAAAGCATGATTCTTTCTTGTTAGTTATTATCGGAGCTCAAATTCCATATCAGTTCGCTTCAGATCGGGCATTATTACCAACCCCAAAACGACACTACTATCAGTAAACAAATGAAAAGGACACGGACAACAAGCTGAATAATATCATTCAGACATAGATACCGGATAGATATAACCTGATTTTATCTGGAAGAGAAAAGTGAAGACATTCGATTAATTACGCAGACTTAATTGAAATTTGTCCATTTCGGTAAGAGAAAACAGCAAAATACGATACCCTTAATGGAGAATGTTTTTTTTTTCTTCATCTTCCTCTCCATCTTCTTTCGATTGGGTTTCGCAGTTTCCCACACTTTAGACGTGAAAGATATTTTCAATACCGTTCTTCTTGCCATTCCGATGGGTACGACCACGCCTTCCCACCACTAGCCGCAACCGAAACAAAGTACGTCGTCCGACATCTTCGGTAATGTGTAATACGAAAGTTTTATCACAACAACGACGTGATGATGGGAATTGTTACCATCAATTCCGCTTTCATTTTGTTTTTAGGGTTATCTGAATCGATTCCATCACGTCATCGGAAGCTTCTTCCGTTTGATTTGGCGGTCGAATGGAGCTCTGATACAGTAGAATCATGCCTTTGGTGGGAAATAATGGAACGAGAAATATATACTTATTGTTACGGGCACTTTTCGGTTTTTGTTCATTATCTTAAGTAACTTTTAATAATATTGTTGGCGTGAAAAAGGGTGGTTACGGGTAATTTTACGAAGTGTGAAATCACTAAAAATAGAATGGTTAATTTTTATTTAAACTAGAGAATCAGCTCTTGTTTTTGGTTTGGTTTTTTGTTTTTGTTTTTGGTTTTTTGTTGTTTTTAGATAGGATTTGATAGGTGGTAATGTGAAAGTGTGATTTTTGCGCTCTTCTCGACACAAGCGTTACTTGACGCATAAACCGGTGACATCTCAGATCTTCGTGAGTAAAATTTTATGCAGGTTTTGACCGCATTCAGACCATTATATTTTTCAACCAACTACACCGAGCATGCGATTTTCCCTTGCTACTACTCTTTCTCGGAAAAAAAAGTAACCGTAAGTAAAAGAAATCAGAATTATGGGATTTGCTCAATTCTCACTCTACTACTATTGAGTGTAAAGTACCCGCTAGTAAGAATTGTTCAAAGACAGTCTGTACCAACGAAGAAAGACAAATCATCCCCATAAAAGAATTTGACTTTAAAGCACAGCATTCCCGCCAGTAACGGTTACCTCGTTAATTTATACCTATCAATTTGAATTACTGAAAAAAACATTGACAAGGTTTATAAGCCTATAGCCCAGGGAAATTTGAAATGGTGCTTCGGAAAAATTAGGGGAAAGCTGGATTTTTGTGTGAACATTGGTACTGGCTTACTGAACAAAATGCCAAAAGTCCCCATCGGTCCGAGTGCTGCGTTACATTTTATACAGCTCGAAACAAGTAGAGGAAGTTTGTAAAATTGGTTTCGGATTTTGTATGGTTGAAATGATTATGAAATGATAATAAAAATAAAAATATAATGACATAGCTCAGAAACGTCAAGGACAGCCTCACCAAGCATATGAAAGTTATGTAAATAAAGTTGGCGAAAATATAATTCATGAACCCGAAAAAATTTTCGATTTCGTGAGCACCAAGCAAAAAGCTTCTGGTTATCCCACCTCCATGTACAAATGCAACTCAGTTTCTTCTGATCAACAAAAAATATGCGATTTGTTTGTCAACCATTTTCAAGAAGCGTTTTGATCATCTAACGCGCGATTCTCTGAAATCTGCCCGTTGCCCATCGGTGATAAAATCTATAAATTCAGAGAAGAAATTTCAAAAGCCATGAAAGAACTTGACATAAAATAAATCTTGAACCTGACGTACTACCTCCAAGCAGTGTTGGGACTTTGCTACAATTGTAGCAAATTTACTACCTTTATTGAAAAATATAAAATTTACTACTCTGCTACGCTATGTTTGCAATCTACTACTTTTTTGATACAATCCGTACCCGTATTTAGTTGAATCATAGTTTTCCGTGCATAATTGACAGAAACTCTAAATTCATTACAACACCTAATGACTCAAAAACATTTTAAAACTAAATCGTTCGAGAAATAAGAGGAAGAAGAATATTAGATATGTCATTGCACCAGCCCCTGGACACGGACGGTATAACTTTCCACCATTAGCCCCTTAAATCCTCTCGCGCACAAAGCATGTTAAAGCTGCCTTTACGCCATTTTGATCTCATTGTCAAATTGGAGGGGAACTACTTGGATTTGACCCGATTTGACAATGATTAGCTAAAAAATTACTACCATCCCCTTCAATGTAAATCTTATGGGCATGTCCACTCCATTTCTACTACCTCACTGCATTGCACCAGCCCCTGGATACGGACGGTATAACTTTCCACCATTAGCCCCTTCAATCCTCTCGCGCACAAAGCATGTTAAAGCTGCCTTTACGCCATTTCACTCTCATTGTCAAATTGGAGGGGAACTACTTGGATTTGACCCGATTTGACAATGAGCAGACAAAAAATTACTACCATCCAGCCCCTGGACACGGACGGTATAACTTTCCACCATTAGCCCCTTCAATCATCTCGCGCACAAAGCAGACAAAGCATGTTAAAGCTGTCTTTACGCCATTTCGACCTCATTGTCAAATTGGAGGGGAACTACTTGGATTTGACTCGATTTGACAATGAGTAGCTAAAAAATTACTACCATCCCTTTCAATGTAAATCTTATGGGCATGTCCACTCCATTTCTACTATCTCACTGCTACCATCCCCTTCAATGTAAATCTTATGGGCATGTCCACTCCATTTCTACTACCTCACTGCATTGCACAGAGTTATACCCTGAGTATGTTCAAGATTCCTGCTTTAGTAGCTTTTAGCTGCTAAGTTAGCTGCTCTGGCTGTTCAATACCACCAAAAAAGCTTCTCTCCCGTATTGACTATTTGACAGTTAGCTGCTATGTGATGCTATGGTATACTTCAGAATCACCTAAAGCCATAGACCTAAAGCATGCATCTTGAACACAGCCCCTATATATATATATATATATATATATATATATATATATATATATATATATATATATATATATATATATATATATATATATATATATATATATATATATATATATACCTACATACATGTCTTGTCAACAACTGCAGGAGTTTTTGTTGTTTCCAATGCTAAATCTATCCAGCACACTGTTCTGTTCTGGATCGAGGAGCAAAAAAACACGCCTAAAGTCTTCGTAGATATATGTATATAATGATGTGACCTAGAAGCTTGTAAGCGACTTTGAAATTTTGAAGATCCACTATCGATAGTTTCCCTCTCTATATTCACGAATTTGCAATAAGGGATTAAAGTTTGAAAAAAACTATTACTAACTATTGCTAAAATTATTAATTTGAAATTGTGTATTTTGTTTTAAGTTTGGATAAAAAAATAAATATTTGTGTTAATGAATTTTTGTTGAACTGATGTATCTACTATCGGTAGTTTCCCACTGTCTAATCACGAATTTGCAATATGGGATTTAAGTTTGAAAAAAAATCTTTGAAAAGCGAATATTTTTGTTAGATTTTTATAGACTGAATTTTTGTTGAACTCATACTGGTGTTATATTTCACATAATGCAAATTTTATATTATTTGCTGCAGAAAAAACTATTCATTTGAAATTGTGTATTTTGTTTTGAGTATGGATAAGAAAATAATGAATGAATGAATTTATTTTTATTTGTGCGAGGAGTTTCTAACAAGGTAATACAGTGATTATTAACAGTTATGAGTTCAGACTTTATGTAAGTCTATGCAGCATTAATGTAATCATGTGTACATGGTACATATTGACATTGATTTTTGGTCTTATGAACTAGGAAAAATTTGCACAATTAAAAACCTAATGAGCTATTTTAGGTATTAACGTAAAAGAAACCTTAGACTAGCTTATACTAACTTATCCTAACTTAGCGTCTACATTTCAGTAATTAAAAATAATACTATCAATTATCAAAAGTTCGCGAGCAGAATTTCCGTTCAACAGCGTTTAGGAGAGCATTAACTGGGATCACCCCACTTGAAGCATGAATTGCAGCAGTTGAAGTATGCCAAGGTTTATTCAGTAGGATCTTCAACCATTTATTCTGTATTGTTTGTAACTTTCGCTTATGTGTATTTGCACAACTATTCCAAAGAGGTGCACCATAGAGAATCACAGGCTGGATAACTGACTTGAACAAGATTAATTTATTTTTCACGGATAAAGAAGAGTTCCTATTTATCAGAGGGTAAAGGATGCGGTTTGGATGCGAACATTTTTCAACCACGTAGTCTATGTGTGCATAAAAGGTTAATTTGGAGTCCAATTGCACTCCTAGATATTTTACGGTTTTGGTCCACTTTATTTCGCTACCCATAAAGTTGAAAGTACGTGGCGGGAAATAACGAGCAGCTCTTCGTTTGGTGAAGAAAATGACTTGAGTTTTGGAGGGATTCACTTTAATTCTCCATTTACTATAGTACGAAAGAATATGGTTGAGTTGAATTGATAGGTTACTGACTACCGTACTTTGTTCTACCGCAGATGTGTATATCGCAGTATCATCAGCAAAGGCTGCAAGAGAGCAGTTGTGCATGGCTGGGATGTCAGAGACGTAGATGTTATATAGGAGGGGGCTGAGACAAGATCCTTGTGGAACACCCGCCCCAATAGATTTTTTATCCGATAAGACATCTTTTACTCTGACTCTAAATACCCGATCACCAATGAAGGATTGAATTATGTGGACTAGATAAAAAGATATTTTCAGTTTCAGTAGCTTGTATATGAGCCCATTATGCCATACACTGTCGAAAGCTTTTTCAATATCTAGGAGAATCATTCCTGTAGACTCTTGACGATTAAAGGCATTTGTGATGTCAGATTTTACTCGGAGTAACTGGTGAACAGTTGAACGATTTTTTCGAAAGCCATATTGAAACTCTGGAATGATTTTGGCTCTATCTGTTTCTTGACTTAAGCGAAGAAGGATTAATTTCTCAAATAATTTCCCAATAATTGATAGTAAGCTTATTGGGCGAAAACTTTGAGGTAAAGTTGGATCTTTACCTGGCTTAAGTATTGGGCACACAATAGCTTCCTTCCAGGCTTTGGGAAAATACCCAATCTTTAGACAGGTGTTGAAGATTTCACACAACATTGAGATGCCAGATTGTAGAAGGTTTTTTATCATAAGCGGATAGATTTTATCAGCTCCGGGTGACTTCTTGGCTTTTATTTTCTTAAGTAGAGATTTAATTTCTGCTGGTTTGCATTTCAGATCTTCCGTGACGATGAAAGATGGATTCATTGAACTGATGGTGTCTTGGATTGTTTCCTCAAGATCTCGATAGCTTGAAAGTATAGAGTTTGACTGGGTGTTGAAGAAATTTTCGGCAAGACAGTTTGCTTTGTCGTCGTTAGGGAACTTGTAGCCTTGGGAAGATTTCAGCGGAGGTAAAGGGTTTCGACCGTTTTTTAGAAGTTTATTTAGATGCCACATCTTTTTGCACCCTGGTTGAAGTTGGGAAAGCATTAGATTCCAGTCTTTGTTTCTTTCGTCATAGATAGCAGTTCGAATTTTTTGTTTAAGCGATTAACTTGTTTCCTGACATCGGGGTCTCTTGATCTTTGCCAGTGACGTCTTAGTATGTTTCGGTCGTTCATTAGGTGTTTTATATTTGGGCTTAGATACTGGTGTTTGCGGGAAGATTGAACTTTCGGTGTAAATGTTTGAAAGGAGTTGTGCATTGATAAGTTGATGACTACAAGCAGTTCATCAATTGAGCTAGCATGCAGAGGATTAGGAACTTTAAGAGCCAAATCATGAAAGAATTTCTTAAGAAATTTGCGGTATCTTATGCAATTAGTTTTGGAGGTTAGATATTTGCATTTTTCTTCTCTGTTAATGGGTGTACACGACGTTATCGAGAAGAATACGGGGAGATGGGTTGAAGATAGATCATGTACCGTTACGGGCTGTGCGAAATTCACAACGCCGTCACTAAGAATGAGGTCCAGAGTTGAACATCTTCCGTTCGATGGATAATACGTTGCTTCTGTAGGCGGGAAACTGCGAAACGAGTTCTATCTATCTCATCAGCTAGTATTCTCCCTGCCTTGTTAGCAGAAAAGCAATTCCAATTTCTGTGGCGCGCGTTAAAGTCTCCACAAAGTAAAACTCGCGAGTATGTTCTAAAAAGATATTTTATGTCTTTGCGAAAAGCATCAAGTTTATGAACATCTAGCTTAGTTCCTGGGAAGTACACGACAACAATTTGTGTTTTGATGCAGGTAAGCTCAATTGCAATGGTTTCTATTACTAATGTTTTTAGTAAAGGTAATAAAGTGTGTTTAATGCTACTGTTTATGGCTATTGCTACTCCACCACCGTTTTGCTCTCTCCTATCGTGACGATATACCGCAAAATTAGGAAGATAAAGCTTGTCTTTAGGCTTGAGCCACGTTTCCGTTATTAATAGAACGTCTATCTTATTTTTGACTAAAAAGTCTAGTGTTTCTCTAATCTTATTTCTAATGCTTTGGGCATTCCAAAGCACACACCTGACATTCGGTTGCTGTTGCTGGCTGATGCTCATTTCGAGACGATCTCACTGTACAAAAACCGGCACGATACCTCGAAAACTGCTTGCAGTTGTTGTTGTTTTGAAGTACACCCAGCAAGTCTGGATATCAGGTGAGTTGAGAGCTCAATCAGCTGGTCGCAAGTAAATAAGTCATTGCTCGTGGACATTGGGTTTTGACCATTGGATTGCATGGCGTTCAGTTGTCGTACAGCATAAGCAAAAGATCTTGTCAAGCTGGGTTGACCGTTTGTGTTTGAATGTTGCACTGGTGTGCCTGGTTGCGCGTTACGTACAGAGCTTTTTGAGTGGCCGCGTAAAGTCGGGAAGTTATTTTCCGTAATAGCCCATCCAGACTACGGATACTTAAGTATCCGGATACATAAGTATTGTCCTCACTGCAGTGACATCTGCAGATACATTTTACCCTTGCCATGCAAATCAATGAAAAGTGTGGACGATACTTATGTATGCGGATACTTAAGTATCCGTAGTCTGGACGGGCTGTAAGAACAAAATTTTCGGCTGATAATTTCTTCACGTGTGTCGGTTTTTTGTTTTCATTTTTAGTCAATAGCTTGTACTCTAGAAGTTTCGGGCACTCAGTATATGAGGATAAGTGGTTCCCACGACAATTGGCACAGCATATTTTATCAGGCTCAGATTTTTTCAACGGGCATGAGCTATGTGCGTGGCTTTCGCTGCATATCATGCAGCGCACAGCTAAAGTGCATGACGATGAGCCGTGGCCGTATCTTTGACATCTTCGACACTGTGTAGGGCCCGACCGGTTGTTTTTGTAGTAGCGCCAGTTGACCATCACCCTCATAATAGATTTATGTTTTCGTAAATCAGACGTTTTGATACCTGATTTGCGATTGAAGTAAAGCAGATATACAGCATGATCTGCGTGGCGCCGTTTTTCAGGGTCAAGTTTAACGTCGACGACGGGAATATCTTTTTCAATCAAATATTTTTTGAGTGTATTAGTGTCCATAGGAAACAATTCCGATAGAATTACTTTGATAGAACGGTCGTCCGCGAGTCTATGCGTGAAAAACCGAATATCCTTTTTCACAAAAAGTTCACATGCCTTTTCGAACTCTTCAGTCGACTTTAAAAATAATTTCTTACCGGTGGATGTTAGCTTCAGGCTATAGTCGTTGATTTTCAATGCATTCATTAGCACTTCAATAGTTGCTCGATCTAGATCGGTAAATGTAATTGGAGGTATTCTCGACTTTCGCTCTGGTGAGTAAACCGGTTGTGTTTCAATGCAGTCTTCGTCATCGAGGTGCTGTAGCGGTGAAAAATAGTTACTGGACCGGGATGCTGCCATCGTTTTGAGAAATTTTTTGTTTTCCCGAATTAAATCTGAGGAGTCATCTGGTCTCCTCTTGGTTAGTTCTGCACTTAAGGAAATGTTTTAGCAATTTAAGAACTTTGCTTTATTAGATTTATCACGTTTTTGGCTATTGATCACGAGAGAAATTTTACTCGGTACACTATAGGCTGTACGACACTTCTATATGCTTCGACGTTCAACCGCGAACTTCGGATAAGAAAATAAATATTTGTGTTGATGTTTCAACCATCTTCTGTTTACTATATTATAATTTATGGTTTCGCTACGGAATTTAAGGATTTAATACTTTTTTTCTGCAAAAATCTACTCCGCTAAAATAGAAGTGAAGTCCCAACACTGCCTCCAAGCTTCCAAGTGTGCCGAAACGAGCATATCACCCCTGCATATAATTTTCAATAAATCGTTGTCATGCGGTGCATTTTCACGTTTCTAGAAATCAGCCCATACCTAAGCTGTTTGAAAACATTGTTTGTAACAAATTTACAGTCGTTATTAATCCTCTCCTTAACTTCAGAAAATGGCTTCAGAAAAAGCCGGTCTATTACCTCCAACCTAATGATAATTGAAATTTGAAAAAAGGCGTAAAATTTATACTATATAAACTGACTTCAGCAAAGCTGTTGACCACGTTAGCTATGATATTTTGAAACATAAGCTTCGAAAATTTGGCATTTCAGTAAGCATTCTAAACTGGTTGAATTGTTAAATCGAACACAACATCTAAAATGCCAATACCGTCTTTCAAAAAAAAAATGCCGTCTCATCTGGAGTACCTCAAGGCAGCCACCTAGGGGCGCTTCTATTCAATATTTTTGTTTCGGATCTCTCGGAGGTGTTATCTGACATTCCCCACTTTTTTTGCGGATGATCTGAAAATATACCACCCTATTCAGTCGGAATCTGATGAAAAATTTCTTCAGCTGAAACTTTTGCCGCTGGTGCAATGGTGTGACAAGAATAAACATACTCTTAACGTTGAAAAATGTCATGCCATAAGTTTTTTTTCACAAGACCTCTACTATTAATTTTGAGTATCACCTGAATAATCAGCTCGTGAAAAATTTTAATAGTGTCGTAGATCTCGGATTCGTCCTGTATAAAAAGCTGTGTTTTAATCTTCAGCAGGGCAGAGTTCTCGCAAGAGCTAGCAAGCAGCTGGGACTCATTAAAAAACGTGCGAAAGAATTCAAGAACGTGTGTGTTACAGTGTCTTTAGTTCGCCAATTACTCGACTACGCTAGATATATTTAAATTTCTTGGCAGAGATATCAATATTTCGAGGGCAATCGGCCCTCTTCTTCAGTGTCTATGTCCGATAGACATTTCTCTGTCAAAAAAATTTAAATATATCGAGCTTCCAAAGAAAAAAATCAGCTTTAAAATTAAAATATTTCCATATTGAATTAACAACCAGACAAAAAAGCCTCCTGACATGTGGAGATGTCATTTTAATTTAGCTTAAAAAAAGCTTTGTTACCTTGTACCGTTTTCAGAACGTCGAGTATTTAGCATATGAACATTTATTGCTAGCCAAGTCAACACCACCAAAATTATGGTAGACTTATGCTATTTTGAAGCCCATCTTTCGAGTGAATTACATCTCAGTCTGATAACAGCATCGGAGATTATAGGGGTAGAAAGATTTTTAGAGACACCACCCGCAAACGTTCCAAAATTTTAGAAATCCAAACATTTGTTACTTGTTTTCGTTAAAGATTCTTTATCATATGGTGGTCAATCTTCGTACGAAAATATCCAGTACCGGCTGTTCTGTCCTAATTTTGAAACCAAAAGTCTATTGATAAATTTACACCAAAGTTGAAGAAAAAGAATAATCTCTGCATCACAGAGGAATTAAAGAGAATATACAATGACTGTCTAAAAAAATGGTATCAAATCTCGCGAAGCGTATGAGCGCTACACAAAATCAATGGGGAAAAGAAATATTCTTAAAAATTCTTTGATATCATTAATTTGAAACGTTTAAGTTGAGGCTGTTCTTCTTCTATGTTTAAAGGGACTTTGTTTCTTTTTGTTTTGTGTGATATTTTGTTTTTCAGAATTTTCATTTTCAGAATACTTTCGACCCATCTAAAATATTTACCACAACCCTGTTGGCAAGGCTCAACTCAATACATCTGATCGACGGAATTTGCTTGATACATGATGCTATTACCAAAGCTTTTCTCTTCGTGGTGCAATCTGCAAAGCAATGGATCGCCTGTCTGCACATAATTTTCAATAAATCATTATCGTTGACTGTTTTCCCATCATTTTTTAAATCCTCGTATCCTGCAACTATTTTTAAAAATGGTGATAAGTCATTAGGCAGCCACTATTGAAACATTGTTATTTTACCTGCTATCACCAAACAAAATTGGTTTTGCGATAAGCTTACTTCTTTCATCAACCCTTTTCTTAATCAAAAACAACTCTGATTTCGTAAGGACAGATCTACTTCCACAAATCTCATTATCCTAGTTCTGAAATGGAAAAGGTAGCCAAACTGACGCATTTTATATGGACTTTAGTAAGGCTTTCGACCAGTTTGACCTTTAAACTTTGGTACATCAGCTTCTTACATAATCAGCTTGTTTGGTACATCAGCTTCTTTACATAATTGGCTGCAGTTTTATCTTTGTAATCGAACTGAGCTCGCCAAATTTCAAGTTCACTAATCAAAAAGTGTTTTCGCATCTTCTGAAGTACCGCAAGGCTGTCATCTAGACTCTCTACTCTTTAATATTTTCATTTCGCATGCATCCGAGATATTAGTTGACACACTCCATCTTCTCTATGCAGACTATGCTACTCAGCCTTCATCTTTTACTCTATTTAGAATATACCTATTTTTGATGCACATCTGCGAATTGCATCCTGCCTATGTATAATCTCAGTAAAGTGGAATTACATCAAACAAAGCGCACAACTACATATCACAATAAAACCAGCTCCACTAAATAAAAAAATTAAATTGATGAAAAATAAAAATGATGGATATCATCAGTGATACAGAGCATTTTGAAAAAAAACATCCTTGCTATTTTCATTCAACCAGTCACAAATGAAAATTGCTGAGATGAACTAATTCGAAATAGTCATGTACGGTAAATATCGAAAACAAACGAAAATACTACGAATTTGTTTGTTCGATTCATCTCGATTTGAGCGCATCTCAACTCTACAGTAGCTGTACAGCAAACGTCCTTCGTATTTGTGGGTTTCCCTCGATTTGAGTCCATCGGCTTGCAAGCCGACAACGACATTATTCTGCGGAATACTCTTGTATTTCTTGTTCGTTGCCGTGCTATTGTTCCCGTTGTTTTGGATACCGACAGTATTCCGTCAGGGCTTTAAAACTAACACACTCCAAACAATAAATGTCCACCGCAACGTTCTTCCTATGGACACCGTAATGACGTCAGTTAACGGTCAAATGCTTTGTTCTTGCCCGATGCACACGGATACGGAATCCAATATTGTACTAACGGCCGTACCGAATGTCCCGAGGAGAACGAAAAATAGAAGAATCGGGACGAAAAAATAGAAAACAAAAATCAAATTTAATCCATGCAACACAATAATCCGACGGTTTGTTAAGCAACAATAAAAATGAAGAGTCGGATTGACGTTGTGGTAGTTTGAAATCCTTTTCGATGATATTGTTGAATTTTCTGGCTGAAGATGTGTATAAGGATGAAAAGATTTGGAGATTTCAGTGAAACCGAATTTGGATGTTGTGTCATATGTTCCTTCAATAAAAAATATGTGAAAATTTATATGATGTCACCTATTATATAATCAAATATTATGCGATATGTTCGTTCTGGATAATACAGTATTGAATAAATCTTAAATTAGTGCAGATTTGAGCGAAATACGCAACAAATAAATTCTATTCATTATTTGTCGCCTATTTGCTACATTATTATATTTATATATTTTTAAATATTTTATAAAGATAACACTGGTTAACAAAATTTAATCTTTGTCGTGCCACACTAACTTTTCTTAGTGTTTTTTCTATGTATTAGGTGTTGTGAATAAAAATACGCAGTTATTTTTTTTTATCACGCATGCATTTTTTTTGGTTAATTATAAAGAAAATATTAAATAGTTCTCCAGGAACATTTGAATAATGTGGTTTGTAGATTAAAGGTCTATGATTTTCTGGAATATTTTGCTTCCGGATGGTATCTTTTGATCGTCCAGCAGTAGTCAGCCAATATCGTTGGACTTATCTACCCTGATAACGCTTCTCCATCTTTGAAATGCCCTGGTAGAACCTTTGTCCATGCTCATCACTTACAGTCCGCAAATTCTCAGGGGAAAAATTCGAATGTGATTTTAGAAATTGAATTTTAAGCGACATATTGCAACCCAAAGCTTCATATGTCAGTAGAAGCTCGTAAGTCAATTCTCTATGGCTCTTACTCTTATGGTTACCAAAACCATTGGCAGCCACGTTCTTAAAGCAATGCCAAGCTGATTTTTCTAAAACGTTCAATTTTTCTTCGAATTTCGGATCTTTTATGAATTCTTTGATTTGAGGTCCTACGAAAATGCCCTATTTAATTTCAACATCACTTGTTCAATTGGCTTGAAGTGGAGGATTGTGAATTGTCAACCTTAAACGATATAGATGGAACTAGTATAGGTAAATTGTCATCATGAGGAACAGGTCTTATTGCTGAATATAAATTAGGGTATTGAGCTGTGTGTTTTCTCTTTGGATTTATGCCTTTTATTGGAGTCTTATTGAGTTGTATTGGCGTCTTATGGAGTTTTATTGGAGTCTCTAGGCCCAGTCCATATCATGAGAATAGCAAACGGCATTAGGCGTGATCTTTTCTTCCAATCAGTTTAATTTTTTACACATGCTATGCAACAAATATGTGGGGCCCAAAATCTGTCTTGATGAGCCATTCCAAAGCTAAAATACTCGCGGTAAGACTTCAAAATTAGATCAGAAAAAATTTTGCCTCGTTTTTCGAAAGTCCGTGCACCACAAATATAATAAAAAGAGATAGGATCGTTAATAAACTTTCTCGACATATTTGCGCAAGCACAGAAGTTAATTAATACCAGCGAAACAATATATATATATATATATATATATATATATATATATATATATATATAATAGCGAAAACAAATATATAGCACTCCTTTTTTACGGCCATCCATATGCGTTTATCGCTAAAATACCGAAAATGAACTTGACCTCATCACAAGAAAAAAGGGGACATTCGCCTTTGAAATTTTCAAAAAATCGATTTTGAGATTTTTACATATTTCGATTCTATGTACGTTCGAAAGTTGCCTCCTAAAATTTCATCAAGAAATTCGTAATAGAAAAAAAGTTACAGCTAAGGTAAAAAAAAGATTTCGACATTTTATTCAATAAAATTATGGTAAAAAAAACTTTAAACGCGTTTTTCTCGAAACTACCTTTTTCAAACTGGTAGGACATTTTTCTCCAAATCTACTCGACCGATTTTAAAAAACCAAAAAGCATTCGATTACTTATTGAAAATAGTAAACAATAAGCCTCTAAAAGCTTAAAAAAATACTCCCTCCTTTTTTTACGGGGATGACTTACCCCCAAAAAATGCCGTTTTTTCGCATTTTTCAGAAATATACATACAAAAACTTCAAAATATGAAAAAGTATGAGTTTTAGAGACTTATTGTGTAGTTTTGAGCCTCAAGAATAGAATCCATTTTGAATTTTTCAAAAATCTGTTAAAGGAGGTCCACAATATGTCCTACCGTTTGAAAAGTAACTTTTGGATGACGCCCTCTACAGCAGCCAAGTGAAACTAAAAATGAAAAAACAATTTTTTTTTATATTTTTTAGAGACTGTTTAACAATGTCCAAAAGAATTTTTGTCAATTAATATAATAGTTTTTCCATAATAACATTTTTAAAAAGTGTTTTTTTTTTCAATTTCATTGGCGAATGTCCCCTTAAGTGCGTTTTCATAATGAGGGTGAGTAGTCAAAACACGATCACCCATCAGAGTTCGTGTGACATGACCACTATTGATCAGTGTAATCAGCCCATACAATAACATTCTTTAGTTAAAACTATAAACTCCTTAAAAAAACTTAAAACTATAATAAATATAATTAAAAAATAGTATAGTTTTTAGTATTTCCAAATAACTACTGGACTTTAAGAATAACAAACGTCAAAAATAATGGATTGCAAGATTAGGTGTGTTTTTTGCACTCTTGTGCAGGGTAAGTTAAGGTAAGTTTCGTTAAATACATTGAATACAACAACAATTGCTGCGCTGTATTCAATGTACTTACCTAAACTTAACTTACCCTGCTCTAGAGTGCAAAAAAACGCACCTGTTATATTATTGGTTAATCTACATTGTAGATTCATTCAAAACAATAATAATCAGGACTTCTAGTGTGAAACAAAAAAACTAAATTAATATTTTGTATTTGAAGTTGGTGGTTCTATTTCTATAATAATAAAAACTCTAGTGCATGGGAACCGGCAGACACTCTGAGTTTCGAGGAAATGTAGAGCAATTGTCCAGATTTTGAGTGCTATTCTACTACACGTGCTCCTTCTAACAACCAACCTGCTTCGAAAGCTATGCGCCAGCTTATTTTCAAATTTCAGGAAAGTCAAACACTTGTCACTTGTATTCATTATCAAATGCTTACCTTATAAAACTTTGAAAACAGTATCTCGTACAACATAAATGATGAAAATTGGCGGTGCTTGTTACGCTTTACCGCCACAGCCGCCAAAAGCCTACCACAACTGTTTCATGTCAAAATCAGCCTACACTGTGAATTCCACATTCATCAAATGTTTTCACTGAAAGTTACAGGTATAGAAAAGTGTTAAGGGCTGCCATCCGAACAATATCCGAAAATTCGCAAAATTTAGACATTGGTTACTTATTTTCATTGTAAATGTTTGCCATATGATTATTTAATGGTAGCATCTGTTGTTATGGACATAACAAAAATGCCTAGTAATAACAACCCTTTGATAGCACTGATTGTAACTGAAATTAACAAACTAATTCACAGTTCCTGGTGGAATGAATTTTCATTACCACCGCCGTTTATTTTATTGCAAAAATTCTACATCATCATCAAATTCCATTTTACAAAATTGTCGTGCAAACATACAGAAATTCCCATAGCATACCTGGTCCCACGCTATTAATGGTAGTCTCGTATGCACTTTGAAGAAATGCATTCATTACATTGAATGTGCGTCTATGCATACAGACAAAATATGTAAGCATACTAAATCTGCTTTACGTTATGGCCAACAAACCCTGTGAATTATGTTTTGATCCAATAACTGCATTAAAAGTTATAGGGGTAAAAAGAAATTTCGAACTACCACCCATAAAACTTTTCAGTTGTTCGAAATTTAATATTTGTTGTTCGTTGTCACCACAAGATCATTACCATTTCTTAATTTAATTGCAACATTGCTTAGTGAAGATATGGCAAAAAATCACATGGCCTTCATATAGAAGGCCTACCGCAATTTGCAATCTGACAAGTATTTGCACGATGACAATTGCCTTGACATTCCTTTGACAATTAATAATGTGAATGGTGCTGTTCGATTAAATTAGGGAATAGAATCTATTTTTCTATTATACGGAGACTGCTTACGAAGTTTTTGTCGCGTAGAAGATATTTCGGATAAGTGTCGTGAAAGTGCTGTATTTATTTTGTTATTTACGCGAGAACTTTGCAATTTGGAATACCGGCCACCTACTCTCGGCAATGTGAACTGTAAACAATTGGCGATTGTGGTTGATTGATTTATGCCACTTTAAAAATCTTCAAATTTTGATAATCTGTAAATTATTATATAGAAACGATATTTCAGAAAAGTTTTCCGATGAATTGAGGTCTGATGTTAAGGACTTTATATCTAAATTGCTTGTTAAACATCCCAAAAAAACATTGATTAGTATGACATATGAGTTCCCTCATATCTCCTGTACATGGATCTCGTGAATTTCTTTAGAACCATTAAAAAGCAACACTGTGTGGACTGGTTGGGAAAAGTAGCATAAGTCCGCCATCTTGTACGTTAATTGCTTTTGCCATAGGCCTTCTATATAAAAGCCATGCTCGAATGCAATTTTTCTACCCAACTTCTATCAAACTTGGATTAGAATAGAGTCCAGGCACTGCGTGAATGACCGACAAGATATATTTGGCTCATTATTTGATATCAACAGTGAGCATGAACATTTTCTTCATAATAAACCTTCTTGCTATGCTCTGCAATTGATAATTCAAGATTTTCAACGTGAATAAATTGCTCTCTTCATAAACAACAATTATTGTTTCTACTTTTACTAACCATATCCAAGCATTAAGTAAACAACTACTTCCAAACCATAACCAAGTCCATAATGCAATGCGGCCAACGTGGGAGCACAAAATTACGCACGTATCTATAGTCAATACCATGTGCTATTTCTTCTTCACAAATCATTTGTGTGAAAACGTCTTTAAAGACTATGCTATTGTAACAAAATACCGTAATTTGGTAAATTGTTGTTTATCCTGGAGCATAAATTAGCACATTACCAAATCTTACGCTAAAGAATATTTGGTTAATTTGCTTTTTAACATCAAGAACATGTCTTTATACTAATCTATCAACTGAACATGTAAAACATATTGAAGGTATTAGGTATGCAGCAAATCGAATATCAGCTAATTAGCTCATCAGCATCAGTTGACACGGTAAAAGTGTCTGTATTTATTACACTACGAATTCTCAATAAATTGCCATTGTTAGTTACAATGATCTCTGAAATCTATCTCGAGCCACATATTGAGTAAAGATTGAAATCCCCAACTTCGACCGGATTACTATGTCTTTTCATAGGAACCGTATGACTTTTCAATCAACTGACATGCGTATCTCCGTCTTATCTCATCTATTGCAGAAGTATCTTGTCCCCAGGGAGACAGGAGAAAAACCTTTCCGGGATGATGCTACCTCGTAGCAGTAACCTGCTTGGTATTCAATTCATTACATGCTTCTGAATTTTCAGGATTCGGTTGACGCATTGATGCTGTATATTCACATATACACACACTTTCAGTCACATCCATGAATACGAGTGTATTACACAGAATGTGGACACGTACACTTACGCATATGCCCCCACATCAAAACTTGACTCGAAAGAAATGTATTCATGTTTTTCATGTTACTGGAGCAATGCTTTTTTGATGAAATCACTTCAGTGCAAAAACTTTTAATAAAAATATTTGTCAGCCAGAGTAATATTTATTCTGACAACAGCGAATACGTGCTTGGGTAGCATTTCGATTTTCATTTGCATTTTTTGACGTTGATTTTATATATTTTTTGTCGCTTGGTGCAGACGGAAATAGACATGGGTGATGTGTATTTAAAATTGCGTTTTTTGTCCAAACATTTTTAAGTTTTTTACTAAGGAATATGCAGAAATCGAAGTGAAGATAGAATTTGGTATTTTTTAACATGTCATGTATTCGCCCTTGGTTGAAAACCAGCATCTCCTCTTCGGAAGCCAAAGAGTATTTCATTATTTCTAATTGGTAGCATATTAAGTAATTGTATTCTTTTGACTTTTGTCAAAATCAAGCATTCATATTCAGTTGGATAGACTGCAATTGTTTTTGCAATCAACCCTTAATGGTTTAGACATAGCTTTTACCACACCATCATAGTCGAATTGCATACACATGCCAACATTTTGCAGATATATCTTCTTTCTTGCCAAACCTAACCGACTAATGACGCGAGCAGATGCTCAATTATTTTACAGGCACCAGCAGTCCTTTGGCCAGAAGATTTAATAGCCGCGTCCGCACTCCCAGATGTTAATTACGATCTGGTAATGAACACGGATAATTCGGTTTATTCCCGTTTATTAATTATTAATTAATTAATAAATTATGTGTGGAAAATGTTGGCATCCATTAAATTACACTCTACTCACGTTCCGCTCGAGCCAATCGCTTCACTTTGCCTACAGGGCGAAGTGTGAAGCCCGAGTAATTTTGTCTCGCGTATTAATTTGGCATCCTTTTTGTTTTCCAGGCTTATACTAGTCTATTTACTGCCCGATACCATTACATGAAGGCATTGGCGAGCTGACAGAAGAGCGGTGTGCAGCGTTGAGACCGGTCCGAGGGAATGTAATTTATGGGACATTACTGAATGTCCCGAACGGAACCTGACAATATTAACAAGAACAAAG
This sequence comes from Nemotelus pantherinus, assembly GCA_963978885.1. Taxonomy (NCBI): domain Eukaryota; kingdom Metazoa; phylum Arthropoda; class Insecta; order Diptera; family Stratiomyidae; genus Nemotelus; species Nemotelus pantherinus. The sequence continues at coordinate 49,488,185 of OZ022263.1, read as the reverse complement.
CAATTTTGACTCTATGGCACACGATAGCCAGTATTTAACGATATTTTCGCTCATTCTCGAGCGCTAACAACAGAGCCGAGTATATTTTATGTGCTATCTACAAAAGCCTAAAGGCTACATTGAACTGATAATGACTCTCCGCTGCGAGTGCTTTTGTATGTGACATTCGCTTTCATTTCTTACTTGCCAATAATAGAAAGCACTGAACGCAAGGTAAATGCGTGCAGAATGGACCAGAATGCACGAGAGACCGTAAGTGGACACGGTCTTACTAGATAAACTGCTTAATTTTAGGGAGGATAAGACTATTGATTAGATCCTTATGGGACTTTTTGTGGCTGTTTAGTTTTATAAGTCTCGTGTTTCAGCCAAACCCTGCCTACTGACCCCGGTCTAAGTTTATATTTATGACAATTTTCAAGTGTTTATTACTCCTTAAGCTCTACTTCCACTAAATTGCGTACTGAAAGTAAATGAGAATACTAGCCTCATTTCACAAATATTAGCAGTGAACACTTAGAAATGATTGGACTAAAATAAAATAGATCTTGAGATTATCAGCTTGTATGTTTTTTTTCAATTTGTTGATTTGTTGTTGAAAAAAATAAAAATGAAGCTAAAGTGTTGCCAAATACTATTAAAAAATCTTCTAAAACTTATTCGTTCGTTTTTTCTGATTAAGCAGAACATAATTTGAATTAACTACATATCATCCACAGTAAATGGGAAATATTGGAGTGTTTTTTCTTCCTTTCAGCTTCCCATCTTCTCATCATACAATCCTCCTATGGCCACTCTCACTGACTCCAAGAGGCAACAAATGTTTAACTTTGCACTCCGTAATTTTCACTATCTAAATCAGAAGGAGTTTTTAATGTCTGTGATTCATTTTCAATTCACCCTAAAATTTCGGTTTATCACTTTTGTTGCAACCTTTCATCTGCGTAAGTGCAGTGTTATAATAGTTTCATGACTTTGATCAGAATGCATGTTGCAGTGCATGTTCTTTTTATGAACACTGGAGGATCACAATTAACACATTATATATGAAATAAAATATAATTAACCTGATTCAATTTTGTCTAGCTATCAAAGCAAAAGATTTTATTTTAAATACCAATTTTTGCTTTAGAAGCTAGATGTACAGTCTGTTCAACAAGAATGGAATTGCGATTTTTTTTTAAAAATATAAGAGGTATTTATTTCCGACTTCTTTTTGTTTGAAAGTACATTAAGTAAAGTACATTTGAATAAGTAAACAGTGAAATCACCATCAGCAAGCTGGCAATGTGTGTACATACTCTTAATAAGTTTTTCCGCATAAAAGGCAGGAAATGAACGCCATATTTTACGAATGATTCGTAAGACCTACTCCAACGTAAATACCTGCTTTCCAGAAGGTTTGGCATTGAATTTTGGCCTTTCTTTCTGCACTTCAATTCTCTGCAAAGAGCTTCAAGCAGCCAAATCAACGCTCTGAGAAGCATCCTCAGCAGTGCTGTTATTTCAGTATTTCTAACTGTATTAAATCGAATTTTAAAATTACAATATATTATATATAAAAGAAAACTTATATGAATAAGACATTTGGAAGCATTCGTCAACATTTAAAGGAGTCGAATTAAGAGAACTAGTTGCTCAGCGCGCAACAAGTCATCCTGCAGCTAGAAGCTGTCATCCGCTCACCTAATCACCCTTAATACTTTCAGGTTGTCTGCGTACAAAAGATAGGAGAAATCGAAGAGGGAAGGAAGACCGCATGTCGACAATAGCGAAATCAGAGAATTGAGAATGGAGCTTTTTAGAACAACACGAGTGGTATAAAAAATGGGAAGAAAAACAACAGCTAATTTGCGAAGCGAGAGAAAAATCAGCATAAGAGGGTCAGATATACCACACCTATCTACTTTTGGTATGAAGACTTTATAGACCACTGATTCAAAAACTTTGGCAATGTCTGTATAAATTGAATCCACGAGCCTTCCTGATCAATACCGAAAGCAACAGTATCAGTAGTGAATCCATATTGCTGAGAAGCGTGAACCCACTTGTTCGATGAGCTTTTTGAAACGAGGTAAGAGTCTGGGTCGATAACTAAAAATAAAAGACGTATCTTTCTCTTGAAGGATGGAAAAAATGCCAGCGAATTTTTAAAAAGAAGGAGCATACTGGATGAAGTACTAAGGTTAAAAAAGATTGATAAAGGAATACAAGGGTGAAGAGTGTTATTCAGTATATCCTTACTGATAACCAGTTAACTATAAAAAAAAAACTCTAGCGCACCTGAAGCGCTAGAAACACTAATGTTCGATGAACAGTAGAAGAATCGTGCAGATTCTGAGTGCATATTCTACCACACGTGCTCCAACCTGTTTGGATTGAAAAATCAGTTTGATCTTAACAATGCATTTAAACTCATAGGGTGGAAAATATTTCAGGAATTTCAATATTTAGGAAAGCCAACCACTGCAAAACTTTGAAAGCAGCATAACATAACATAAACAAAGAAAATGCTTAGTGCTTGCAACACTTTACGATCAATGCAACTAAAAGTCTCCCACAATTACCTCACGTTAAAATCAAATAACTCTTTCGATTTCGATTTGATCCGATGACTTCGATGAAAGTTACAGGGATAGAAAGATGTTTAGGGTCAAAAAACGAAAGATGTTTGGAACCAAAAATTTTCTAGAACTTGGAAAATATTCAAAACCCAAGACACCAAAATTACCATAGTTGGCAGCACTAACCGATTTTTTCAACCAAATTTCTACCAAATACGGTTTAAAATAAGATTCAGTCAGCTACTGTGTCAATATCATGAAAATCTGGTAACTGAATCAGAATTCATAGGGCAAAAAGCAGTTTTTTTTATAATTTTTCAAGATGGCACCACAGGCACAAAGTTACCCGCATTTCAAAAGTTACCCGCATTTCTCAGAGCCACAACTCCGACGAAAATCGTTAAACTGCACTCCCAATCGTTGTACATGCCGTCCTATGAGGCAGTGGCCCGTAAGAACCCCCACAGTGCAGCGTAGAGCGCTTCGAGTTAAGCCTAAAAGCTGCCTGGTGCGATGCGTATCCATGGATTACCCAGGACTGCCTTGCTATTGCACAGGATGATTCACCTGCCCAGGACCTCCTAGCATCCTCGAGATATTTTTGCCTGATGGCCAGTTTGACCGATGTCATCGGTATACCTATTGAGAGGGAGCAGGAAACCTCCGGTAACAAGGTTCCAAGCCTTGCTAGCTCATCGGCCTCACAGTTGCCCTGAAAACCCCTACCCAAATCAATTGAACAACCGAATGTCTGGACATCCCCCTAAGAGATGTACGGCATTCAGCAACAATCATGGAAACTGTACAAGGACCAGCGAAAATTCTTCATTAGAGTCGATGGTTTGAAGGTTTTCAATTTCAATGCCTGCCGTAGCTGCAGGGTTGCCAGCACGTTCATAAAAAACTACACTTGTCTACAACTTAGTAACAACAGTATGCCCTGTAAGCTTCATAATGATTTGATAACCTGGTAAAAAACTATCGCAATTCAAAAATATTCAAATTTTCCCAATCTCATTTTAGGCGCCTAGCGCACAATAAGGGTTGAAAATTTCAAAAAAAATTATCATATTCACATTTGGAATACGTTCAAAATTCATTCAATAAACATTATTTTTGCAAAAGTTATACGTTGACAGAAAAATAGGTATATTTAAAATATCGCTAAAATATCGCCGGCGCCAAAGGGTTGAACATTATAAACTTTTTGTGAGGCCTGGCGCTATTCTGCATATACAGCAATGTATCCTGAAAATTTCAGTTCAATCGGATGGTGCGTTCCTGAGATTTTTCACTGAAATTTTTCGATCATATATATATATATATATATATATATATATATATATATATATATATATATATATATATATATATATATATATATATATAAATATATATATATAGATATATATATATAGAAATATGAATTTTTGGCCAAAGTGATTTTAATACTAATGTTCTTCTTCGAACATTAGTATTAATACATTTTACATATTCGTGCAGTGGATCGGTTAGCAATTGCATATCAAACTATACTATGTGGAACTTACTAACTTAATATGCTGACTAGATGAAACGAGTAGGAAATTCGGAAAAACAGAATGCAGGCCGCTAAAATGCAACGTTGCAATAAATCACATCAAATTACAAAAGAAATATTGCAATTGTTGCAACAAAACGGCAGCAGACTTTCATATTTTTTTATATTTAGCACTACGCTGGATCAAAGGATCGTCACGAATAAACAGAGCACGCTTCCCTCAAAACTTCATCCGCTTGTTGCCAAAGCAAGGTTTTAACAACAACTGATTTTTTTTAAAAAATGAGGCTTTGACCTCCAGGATTAGACTCCTTTAATTATCATGTGTCTGTGATGTTATTCGCCATTTTGTCATTCCCAGTAATGATTCGCTACCAGCTTCTATTGCGTCTTCCTTCCAAATATTTTCTCCGTTTCACCACAGGGCGCTTCCCTAATGCCTACCGTTTAATCTTTTTCTGGGTACCCGGTGTTCTTGGATTATTTCTACGTGGCCCGCCTATTGCAATTTCGCGTAACTTTACGCATACGGATACAGGTGGGTTGTCAAATAATTCATGCAAATCATTATTGTAACGAAGTTTCAACTCTGTTCCTTATTTCACTGGGCCGCAGATTTCCTTGAGCTGAAGTACGGAGAAATAGACTTTGTTTGTGGCGATTATGCGTCGTTCAATCTCAGCCTCTTCGATGCCTTTTATGTTCAAGTTGGCTCCCAGAAATATGAAGCTATCCACATTTTCAAGATTGTAGTCTGTAAGGTCAAGTCTAAAGTCAAGTTTTGTCGGACAGGATGATTTTTCCTCGTTTGGTAAATTTAGTTTTTCTTTCACTGACTCGTAGGACTATTTGCTTCGGATCTCAGAGTCAAAAATGATTTAGCATCTGAGATTGATCGTGCCCTCATGTTGTTGCCAGCTGTGTAGACTTGGACATTAGCGTTCCCATGGTGACAGCTGATGACGGGTTCCAGATTAATATTAAATTACCCTTAACCTTGACCTGGAATTCCCGCATTCTGGCTTTGACAACGCGGACAAGTTTTGAATGGACGTTAAAGTCAAGCATTATTTTGTACAAGCATTTGTGTCATCTGTGTCTTGTATTCCCAGTTCACAGCACTTTTCGAGCACCTGTTTTACTGAGAACTTTTGACCAATTGTGGAGTATCCGCTTCGAAAGTCATCCAGATACTCCCCAATCATACTTTCATAGTAGAGCTTTAGTTTTTTTGTACGTTCTTCAAGAGTATTAAAACGGTGTCTCTTTAATTTTCACACATCATTTTATCTCCCTTTTGTGTATAGGAAATATTACAGTCTTTCGCCAATTATCTGGTAACTGCTCGTCTGTCCATATTTTGTAGATCAACCGGTAGAGAAAATTATATAGATGAGGACCTTCTTTCTGGTGGAGTTCTGCAAGTATTCATTGCCTGGATCCCTGTTTTTTTCTGAGTTCACGTACTGCTACCTATGTCTCCTCGATAGTTGGTGGTGAGGCTGTGATATCTTATTAAGCTTTCGGAATGACTACAGCTTCGGTAGTTGTCATGGGTGCTGGGAATAGTTCCTGAAGTATTGGAGCCATCTGTTATTGATCTCGATTGGGCTGCCTATAATGGATCCTTATACACTTTTGTATAGACTCATTCGTCGTTTGAAGTCCTTGTTTAGCTGTTTAATTGAGGTATATGCTGAGCTGCCTTCATTAAGCGTAATGATTTCGTTAATTTGCTGAATCTTGATGTTTATGATCAGTCCTTTCCTTTTTTCGGCATACTTTCTTTGGTTGTCGTCGGAAGGTGCTGTAATGTTGGCCCGATTTCGTCGATGGATGGATTCTTTGCAGGCTTGGTTCCGTTTATCCACCATATCATTACATTCTGCATTGTATCAACCGTTCCTATTTTCCCTTGGTCGATATCCCATGACCTTTTCAATCTCTTACTGCCTTTCACATGGTTTGGTTGTTCTCACTGCTGTCTTCTGCCTGCGGGGCTGAGTTTGTATAATTTACCAGCATTGACATGTATGTGGGGATTAAGGAGCTGTCGTTTAGCTTATGTAGCTGCCATCCTTGCGTAGCTAACTTTTCTTTTTACAGTTCTTGGAGATACGGCATCGGAACTTGATCTTTATAAGCTGATGGTCCGATTCGCAGACAGCGGTGCGAGTGAAATGAGTGTGAAATAGAGTGAAATGTTATAAAAGTTCAACGCAAGCATCCTGAGCAAAATCAAATCTGCTGGTGGGTCGAAGGCAAGATTCAGTAGCAGAGCTGTAGATATTGTTTCCAGGAGGAATTTCTCAGGATTGGACTGGATAACAAGCTTTGGAGATTCAACAACTAAAGCCGCCCTTTGGCCTACCAAAAGGGCAAATCATTTGGATGACCATTATTCTCTTACTTCCAAATAATTTTGTTGCAGCTATTTATTAATTATGTTATATACTACTTATTATCTATATTATGTTCGAAAAACAATTAGATAATTAATCCGTTCAATAGTCTATAAAACTAATAATTACAGTTGCATTACAGGTGCCTTAGCCTTGACTCCTTCGTCTGCTCTGAACGTCCTGCTTCATCTCCCCCCGCTTGATCTCTTTATTAGAGGTACTGCCGCAAAAGCTGCTGTCAGGCTTAGGGAATCAAGACACTTCGAGTCAGGATCCTTTGGCCACAGCAGTATTGAACGGCGTTACGCAGGAAGCACTGACTACCTGGTTCCCACTCTGTGCTTTGAGCGGGGATATCGAGCGCCTGTCGGAGATGGGTAAGAATGGAATCGGCAAATGTGCCCTGCAGCTCTTAACATCTACACTGACGGCTCGAAAACAGCTGCAGGAGTAGGTGCTGCAGTATATTCTGCAGACGCAGCTATGGAAGCAGCTTTCAGGCTCCCGAATCACAGTAGCAATTTCCAGGCGGAAGTGTTTGCGATACGTAAAGCCGCAGACCTGATATACGCCAAAGATACTAGTAAAGTATTAAATATCTTTGCGGAGAGTCAGGCAGCGGTAAAAGCACTGATATCTCACACATACAAATCGAAGTGTGTATTCGATTGCATTCAGGCCCTGAACAGACTGGGTAACAGCAGAAGAGTCAGAATCTTCTGGGTTCCCGGTCATAAGGGCATTGATGGAAATGAGAAGGCGGATGCGTTAGCCAAGTATGGGGCTAGTCTTCCCCTTTTGGGAGCGGTTGACATTCTTACTCCTATCCAAACGATTAAGTACTCAATCGACTCCGAAATGATGCAGGGTGCGACGCACAGATGGAGTGCAACTCAGACCTGCAGGGTAACCAAAATCATGTGGGGGTCATACAATCTCGCATCGACCAAGTACCTCCTCGAGTTAACGTGGATTGACTGCAAACGACTCGTTGGTATCATTACTGGTCAGTGTCTTGTAGCAGCACATACTATGGAAATGGGGCTCGTAACGAGCGACAACTGCAGAAGGTGTCAAGAGCCAGGGGTCTCAGAAACTATCCAGCATCTCCTGTGTCACTGCTCGGCACTGGGGAGAACCAGACTGCGATACTTCGGTAAGCCCTGGCTGGTGGATCTCTCGCACGTGGCAGAGAAAAAGCTGAAGGACATCCTTCAGTTCGTGAAAAAGTCCGGGGCCTTTGATGGCCACTTGGACTGAATTCCTTTCTCCAGGTCCATTTATTTGGCATCACTCCGGACCAGTAGGTCTATGTGTGGCCATGTGCGAGCCAGTACAACCTAACCTAACCATCACCATCAGTTTTTGTGACGGTATCAATGGTATAATTTTTCATAACATAGATTGATAACAACATGCTATCATCAGTTAGCCCACATCTCTGCTATAAAACATATTCTACACATGCTGAAATTTCTCTTTATAAGTTCCCTAGAATCTATTGACAAAACTTGATCCACAAACATTACTTTGTAGTTCTTTAGATATTGTCGACATCAAGCATATTGCAATACTTACGTAATAGTTCTTCCTCAACACCAGATGACAAATTTTACAATTCACCCTTGGATATCGAACGAACCCATGAAACTCCAACAAAACACATAAAAAGCCCCAATCCGAAATCTTCAAGGGTCGGTCTAATATGCTCCATCAAGTGCACATCCGTGTCAGTAAACTTGCCTCTGAACAGAACAAATCGGAATATTGCAGGAATACCAAGAAAATGAATCTGTTCAAATACTACTCAAAACATTGCGACGACGACAACGAGAACGAAATTGCAAAAGGGACAATCGGCACAAGTAGCTGGCAAACAAGCAACGGAACGATAACTATAGCCTGAACGGAAGGACGAGAGGCTTCTCTGCCACGTGATGTTGTTCGATATCACGTGATATTTGCACACGACTCATTTGAATTAAATTTTTCCTTCACTTCAATTAAATTGTTTCCGTTTTGCTTCCCTGATCCGTGCTGAACGAGGCCGGGTCGGGCACAACGGGACTTGGTCGAATAGGGTTCCTTTCATATCATATCATATCACATCATATCGGAATATAGAGACTGACAATTCGGGTGCCTCAGCAACGTCGGTTGCAGAGTGGTCCAGTACTCGGCCATTACGGGAATTACGGAACGCTACTAATTACAAAGAATGTTGCTTCCAATCTGTACGGAATCCTGGCGAGCTCTCTCGTGTGCACCGACTTAATGCACTCTAGTCGGTCAGTGCCGTTGTTCGGAATTCAGGACCAAACACCATTAAGTTTATGCCACGTGCATTTACTGTATTCATTGCTTTGACAATTTCGGTTTGTATGTACCTGCGAGCAACGTTGTCTCGATGCTCTTAACTAGTAGAGTACTGCTAATTATGTAAGTCCGCGTGATTCCGCTATTGAACTGAAGTTTGCAACTAATTTGCGTAGTTGGATAATGATACTTTGCAATTTTTACGGGAGTATAAGATAAGGCTTAGGATCTCAGGAGATATCTCACTCTGGAATTCGAAGCAAATTTGATTCTATTGGTAGCTTTTTAACCAATTAGTATCTTCAAGAAAACAAATAAACTACGTTAAACTACTACAATCAGTAGAACTTTAACGATCGCACCAATATCACAATAACGCTATAGAGTAAACGTGTGTGAGGCAGTGGAACAAAAGAAAAGATTTACATCACGCTAAAGTAATTGAATTTTTGAGCATTTATTAATTCATCTATCATTTTTAAGAAACACATTTCATTAATCCTAATACAATTAATGTATTTTTAATTTATAATTCAATTTGAAAAAAAAGGATTCCTTCCGTTGAAAAGCTAGATATATTCTAATTTTCACCATTTATCGATATTTGTGATTTCGAAGGTCATATATCTTCTTCATCAAAACCTTCCGTCTAAATATCGAAGCATATTGAAAATTGAAATATATATTCACATCTAGTTTTTCAACGAGAAAAATTTGAATTTTATTTAATGCTTTATTTTCGATAGGTAGAAAAATTATAATCAAGAATTTTAAATGGAACATTAGAAACTGTAAGAACATTAATAATAAGCATTCCGTTAGTTATATCTTTCGTTCGAAAATTGAAAAGTAGGCAATATTGTATCTTTCGTATCGGTGATTATTGATATGGCGCTATGTTGAGACGTATCGCTAGTGTTCGATGTATGGGCTTCAAATACAACAGGTGACGACCTTGTTGAATATACATTGGAATTATTCGTCTTCTCTAAGTTTAGTACAGAATTTTGGTTTGTCAGCAATTCATCAATCAACGTCATAGTTCGTATTTTAAACGACCTAAGATTTGTGTCGTTGAGTTGTTTAACCTCTGGTAAAAGGCTGAGGATGAACATTTTCTGATGGTCGTCAACCTTTTGCTGCTTCTCTTTGTTTCGTAGAAATGAACACAAGGCCTCATCGATGTCGCCTGATGTTTTAAATTTTTTTCCTCGTTGTTCTACGACGTCACTGTGAACTCTTTTTTGAGTGGGAAGCATAGCAGAACTTGCCTCGATTTTCGGAATCTCTTGAGCAGCCTCCGATCGGTCATTCGCATCTTCTGTTGTTTCGTCAGAATGGGTTACATCAATTTCGGGAATGGCAGCTGATTTTCTATTAAAATTGCTGGTGTCGTTCACGCTTTGCATAGGCCGAACATATGGAAGTATGAACTGCAGTTGCTGCCGTAAATAATAAGGTTTTTTCACTGAATGATTTTTCAAACTTTTGAGGTTGCGTACAAATCCATTCCGTATGTTCTTCCACTTTTCCTTGCAATCAGCAACTGAAAAGAAAAAAAATTCACCTATAACATGTATTTTGACTGATTTTCCAAGAAAATTAGTATTAAATTCACTTTTTTCCAAAAATTAATTTGCTTATGTATATAAATATATATATATATATATATATATATATATATATATATATATATATATATATATATATATATATATAAATATATATATATATATATATATATATATATATATATATATATATATATATATATATATATATATACCAATGGCGGCACGTCGGTGTACGTAAAGGAAGAAGTGCTTCCCTTGCTAAACCACTTTGCATGAAAAAATTATTTTACAATCAATATTTAACAATCACACGATTTGATTTTGAAATATTCAAAAACAATTTTTTTTCAAAAGACAAAACTTAATCGCCACTATGCATATAGTGGTCTTATTTTATAACAGTCCAACTACAGAGCTTCGAAGGTACATTTACAGCGACGCAACGAAAACTTAAGCGTATTAGGGTACGGACAAGACGGAGCGACGAGAGCGTCGAGTCGAGCATAGGGTCGAGTCAAGCATGGAACAGCTCATTGAATTGTGTTCATGTAGACGCGACGAGACGCAAAATTGTAAACGAAATTTTACAGTGGCAGTCGAAATAATGAGTTCTTCAGTGTCGGATGAAGTTTTTTTCTCACCACAATACACCAAATTGAAATGAATAGACTGCTGATATATATATAAATCAATAGATTTTCCTAATCACTGGTAGAAATCTAATTGACTGTGTGCAATTCCGCACCTTGCATTCATAAAAAATGTACCCAAAATTTCGAACTACCCACGAAAAATCCATTAATGCAATTCGTCTACTTACTGTATGCCATCAAAACACATTTTGCAACAACAACATACATTACCGCTGCGAGCAGTCGAGCAACGAAATCGGTTCGAATCGATGTCGTCGCTACTATCAAATTTTAACTCTTTGGTCGCTGCTTCGACATGGCCACTTCCATTTGAAAGCATAGGACCGATTTCGGCGCGTTGCTTGACTCGACGCTTGCGACGCTCTCGTCGCTCCGTCTTGTCCGTACCCTTACTCGAAACCTCAAGCACTGTGTACCAATTAATTCAGTACATACAGTTTATTGCAACGCATTGAGATATACTACACAGAACACTGAAGTGATCTTGCTTCAATGCTCGAACTCGTGATTTTCGCATAGATGCCCACAAAGACTCTGCAGTGAATGTACTCAAAAAGCGTCGCGGACGCTGCTCAGTTCACTGCGTCTCGGTGGATATAGAAATTCAGAAAAGCCTTGCCCATCCACTCGCTAAACGACCCAGAAATCTTGGCGTATGAATGAAATTAAAACGCTGGAAAGTTATCAGCGTCTCTGCTATGTTTCTGTTTCCCGTCATGATTTACGTTACAGAATTTGTAGATTCTCTTCTGCTCCTCTTCTTACTAGTTAAGGTAGAACTATAATGCAATTAAGTGTACTTTAAGTAGCTTAAGTGACAGTACGGTTGCATAGAAAACAAGCAGCATACCCGTACTTATCTGCCGTTTCGTTACGTTTCGTTCAATTCGGGCCACTTAAGTGGCCTACGACTGAGACCGTACATCACTTAAGTAAATTTGACAGGAGGTATGTGTAACAACTACGACCAAAAGAAGGTACGTAAAATATTTGAATATGTTTTTGTGGATAGTTTATTATTTTTACTGGATGTAGAAGAAATGATCGTTCGTATGCGGTGTGTGTGTGTGTGTGTGAGTTGGGGGAGAGGCGCATTGGCGCCTCTAAGCACTCAGGCCAAAGGACCCATTGTACTCATTACCCCCTGCCTACCATAGTTTCCCAGACCTCTTGATAAAGTCTAGGATCACTGATAGGGGAAAAGAGGCTATCGTCTGCATGCGTGCAACATCCCAGCCAAAGCATTGATATCTGAGACGTGCAAACGCTGGGCATTCACAGAGGAAATGCTCCGCAGAGTCAGCCTCTTCTAGACAGGATGAACAGAGGTCATCCTGTACAACACCTATTCGGTACATATGTCCTCCTAGGCAGTTGTGTCCAGTCAGAATACCCACCATGGCCCTGCAAACTTTCCTGCTCTTATTGAGCAAGAATCCCGCAGTCACATGGTTGGGTTCTGAAAGGAATACCTTCGTGTGCCTGGCCACACCGGCAGCCGTTCATCTATCTTTGTGAGCATCTTCTACCCACTTGCGAATAATGGCACGTGCAGATGCGGTCGGCACACCCAAGGCGGGTTCAGGGCCCCGTAGCGGAAGTTCCGAACCTTGCTTCGCAATGACGTCAGCAATTTCATTCCCTTCAACACCACAGTGCCCCGGTACCCAGAGCAGATGCACCCTATTGAATCTGGCGACAGAGTTCAATCGTGCTCTGCACTCTTGGACAATTTTCGAGTTTGTCAGGGGTCTACGCAGCGCCATCAGTGCAGCTTGACTGTCACTGCAAATAGCAATGCTCTTTCCCCTCCATCTTTCCTCAATTGCCCAACAGGCAGCTCTCAGGATAGCAAACATTTCTGCTTGAAAAACCGAAGCGTGCTCTCCAAGAGAGAAAGCCCATCTGCCATTCGATGAATGTAGATAGACACCAGCTCCAGATCTACTATCTGACCTCGAGCCGTCCGTGAAGAAGATCTCCGAATATCCCCTCGTACACAGATCGGGATCATCCCAGCTACTTCTGCTTAAGAGGATTACTTCGTACCTTCTTCTGAAGTCGAGGAAGGGCACCCGAGCGTCCGAAGGCATCGCGAGAATCGGAGAGATCTCACACATCGACCTCCTAATAGAGCAGTGCCCCACATCGTCTTCACCTACCCATAAGCCAAGCTGAGCTAGTCTATGGGCAGAGCTCATCGCCACACTCTGAACTTGAATGTCGAGAGGAGGCAGATTGAGAAGCGCATCAAGGGCCGCACCCGGAGTAGTGCTCATGGCACCACAGATACCCAGGCACACCGTCCTTTGCAGCGTGGCTAACTTTTTCCGAGCATACAATAGCCTCACGATAGTCCACCACACCACCGATGCGTACGTGAACATCGGCCTAATTATTGCTGTGTAGATCCACATCACTACACGAGGCTTTAGACCCCATGTGGTAGCAAAAGCTCTCTTACACTGCCCGAAAGCTTTTATAGCTCGAGTAAGCTTCACTTCCACATGTTTCTTCCAGAGAAGTTTTTTGTCCAAGATTACTCCAAGATATTTGACTTCATCTGAAAGTTGAAGTGTTACACCCTTCATGATTGGAAGCACTAGTCCTCTCAGTTTTCTTTTCCTGGTAAACAAAACAAGTTTCGTCTTACCAGGATTCACTGTTAAGCCGTGCCTCGAACACCAGCTGCCAATCAGATCCAATGCACGCTGTGTATTTCTACACACCACATTCAGATCTTTACCGACAGCCAGTGCGGCCACGTCATCAGCATAAGCTTGTGCGTGCAGCCTTTCTTGTTGCAGTTCGTTAAGCAGGGAGTCGATTAGCATACTCCACAGGAGCGGTGATAGGACGCCCCCTTGAGGGCATCCATTTGTCGCCTCTGTTCTTAAGTAGCAATCGGATCGAGCTTCCGCCAGCAACCATCTCTGCGTCAGCATGGCATGAATCCACCTAACTAAGACATCATCCACGCCATGCACTTTCGCAGCATCACATAGTTCCACGAAGGGCGCGCAATCAAAGGCCCCTTCAATGTCCACAAACACCCCCAACGCATACTCACCATTGGAGATCGCTCCCTCAACTCTGGCCACCAAAGAATGAAGGGCCGACTCGCATGATTTTCCTCGCTGGTACGCATGTTGCTCATCATTCAAAGGGTTAAACCTAAGCGCCGTAGTACGTATGTGTCGTTCGACAAGTCTCTCTAGGCATTTCAACATAAACGAAGTTAAGCTGATCGGTCTAAAGTTCCTTGGATCGGAATAGTCATCTCTCCCCGGTTTAGGTATAAAAACCACCTTAACCTCTCGCCAAGGTGACGGAACATACCCCAAGGAAAGGCATGCCCAGAAGATTTCTCTCAGGTCTGCCCCCAAGTGGTCAATTCCCTCCCTAAGCATAACCGGATAGATACCATCCAGGCCCGGCGATTTGAAATTCTCAAAAGACATGATTGCATCCCTGACCTTTTCACTAGTGACCACAGATCTAGTTGTGTACCAGCACTTCCTACTGCTGCGAAGAGCAGGGATTTCGGTCACAGGCGCATTTGCCTTCTGCGACTCAATCACCGGGGCTCCCGGGAAGTGAGTCCCAAGTAAAGTCTGCAAAGACTCCTTTTTGGACTTGGTAAAATCACCATCCGAGCGTTTTAGAGAGTCTAGCTTAGCTGATTGATCCTTCTCTAGGACTTTGCAAAGCCTAGACGTCTCCCGTGCGCCTTCCAGTCTTTCACAGTAAGATCTAAATGATTCCCTCTTAGAGGTCCTCACCAGCTTCTTATACGTTCTCTGCGAAGATCTGTAGGCGATCCAGTCATCCTCATTGTTGCTCTTACAAGCTCTGTTGAGAATTTTCCTGGTACTTTTCCTTAGCTTCTGTAGTTCCCGATTCCACCAGGGAACCGTCTTGCCACATCTGCTCTTACTGATCGGGCAGGCCTCTTCATAGCTACTCATTAGGTCTCTATTCAGAGTGCTCAACCGGGATTCTATTGACTTTGGCGATCTTATCCTACCACTAGGACGCGCTTTGTCTGCAAGAAGCCGATTGAACGTAGGCCAATCAGTGTTTCTTGGGTTTCTTCTTTCCACCACGGGTGTTAGATCCGTGGCTAAAGAGAACACCAAGTAGCGATGATCAGAGAGTGAATCCTCATCTGATACATTCCATCCAGTCATTGATCCAACTATTCCAGCTGAACATAGCGATACATCAATGACCGCCCTTCTGTTTGGGGTGACAAATGTGGGAGTAGTCCCAGTGTTTAAAATCATCAGCCCGGCAGAAGTTATAAAATCAAAGAGACTTTTACCCCTGGCGTTACATTTGTTGCTACCCCAGCTGGTATGCTGGGAGTTGGCATCGCAGCCCACCACAAGTTCAAGTCTCTCCGATTCAGCGTACAAAACCAGGTCCTTTAACTCCTGTATCGGCGGCGGGAGTAAGGAGTCAAAGGGAAAGTAAGCTGAGGCAACTATCGTGCGCTTAAGCCTACCATTTTCTCGGTGTTGTACGACGACCGCTGACAGGTCCGGGCTTGAAATCTGTCTGAGCATGGTGGCATCAAGCAGATTGGAAGCCAGAACACAAGTCCTCGGCCGTATTGACCTTTCATCATAAAAGATCTTGGCCCCCGTGGTTGGACTAAGTCCGTAGATCCTACCGCCTCGAACCCACGGTTCCTGTACAAGTGCAATGTAGGGGGAGGCTTGCAGTTTTGTCAATTTTTCGCTCAAAAGATAGGACGAAGCCTTGGCACGCCGCAAGTTGATCTGGACAAATCTTATACCTTCAGGCACAGAAACGTCCGGAGTTTAAATCTTTGGATCCCTTTGCAGGGACCCTTAGATAATGTCCGCGTGAACAGTGAAAGAAACTCTATGGGAGAGAATTTCCACTGGATCTCTGCGTTTTGCTCTGGCGATCTGTCCATAGACAGTCACAAAAGCTCGTGCCTCACCACTTCCTGATTTGGTTAAATTTAACTGCATACAAGAAGTAGCTCAGCACCATCCGGTACCTGTCTCTTAGCATCGAGAAACTTCTCTGGTCAAGTACGATCACCAGGTTGAAACCATCTTCACCTGTGGTGGGATTCTTCCTGGGATTCATGTACTTGATGATCCAGTGTTTCGCATCGATGCCCGGATTCAGTTTGCCGAACATGCCAGTGATGTCACCTGCACTCTTGCGAGGACCAGGGATCCAACAACTGACATAATAGGGTTTGGCCAGGTCGGAGTCCAAAATGGTAAATTTGGGCCGACTGCCAGTACCCAATTTAGGAACGATCTGTGTGAGCCACTCCTTAGATGTTTGATTGGAGCAGGCGACTTGGAGGTGACCATCCACAAACTTCGCTTGCGTGAAGTTGTAAACTGGTCCCGACTCCGCTATCTCTCGCCACAGTTCGTTCTTAAGGATAGCGCACTGACCTTCGGTCAGTTTGCCACCCTTGCCAGACACACCTATCACAACAACCAGCGAAGAAGACGCAGCTTCTGCATACGTTCTCCTCCCTACCCTTGTGGAAGGTGTGTTTGTGCCAGAAGGGCCAGCCTCTGCAAGATCTCTCTCGCAGATTTTGACACCTTTCGGCACCTTGCGCTCAGAGATGCAGGTATCCGCTTTCGCCTCAACCTTGCGTCTCTTTCGTGCGCCGCCGCTGGCCGATTTGGCCTCTGTGCTGGCCGGCTGGGAGATCTTCGGTGTGACCGGTCCCTCCTTACCTTTCAGCGTCGTCGCTGAATCCCGATTTGCATCAGGAATCATCGATTTCTTGAACAGAGTCCTCTTCTGTCGACGGCTAAGAGCTTTCCCTGGTTCACGAAGTCCAGTCGGCGTAGCTTTGCATCCAGCCGCCGGTCCAGAACATTTCTGCTCCGAACATGCGACCTTAGCATCACCAGCCAACCTTTCTTTCGCTACCCCGGGTCGGCTCAGAGGTTTCGCTGCCTGACGTCCAGTCTCCAGGGAAACACCTGCAGTTAATGCTGCATTTGTCTCTCCGTCAGCCTTCGGCGGCAGCTTGCCCCTTTTGCGCAGTCTCCTACGTTGTCTGCGACTGAGAGCCTCCACAGGTTTCCAGAGTTCAGAGGAATGAGCACTCTTACTATCTGTACTTCCAGCGGGCGTCTCATTTGCACTAGTCGGAGTTACCTCCTCTAATGCATCCCTTCTCCTCTTATGTGAGGATTCGGGAAGAAACATCTTTACCCCTGGTACGGCCGTAGTCGGACTTCCAGCTGGTGCTGTACTCGCCTTTCCGGAGCCTGTGATCAGGGGGGATGCTATCAGCAAGTCCGAAAACTTGCTGGCCATGGAGTCTTCCACGATGGTAACCTGTGAGCTTCCACTGCAACCAGGGTCCTCCATTGCAGTCATACATGAGGTTGGGGCCTGCAGAATCCGAGCCCCTGCCGTGCTGAGCACGGGTGGATTTCCAGACTCAGTCTGGCTGCCACCTGCAGAGATAAAATCCTTGGGATTCATCCTCATGCTTACTACAGCCATCAGGCTGCAAATATACGCATTTTACTGAGGATAGAGTTACCTCGTTACCTCAAACCCTCCTCCTTTCTCCGGGCTTGGGACCGGCATATCACAAGTTAGACTTGTGAGCGGCGGTATAAAATATTTGAATATTTTATTGTTAAACGGTTCATTGGCAGTTTACAATACAGGAAGTAGTAATTAGATGTCCGCAATATGATCCTTCGCGGAATCGCAAGAACAATAGGTCTGTTCGCGTACTACAATTAATTGCAATAAAGCCGTTTTTGTACTCCGTTTTACTGAAAACTGAAAATTTCCCCTCTTTCAGTAAATTTCAGTAGGGTCTGAGCCTCTGAAAAAAACTGAAAACTGTCAAAAGGTTTTTGGCGTAATGTTATTATGAAGGACGAATATTTTTGTGGCGATAATTTATTACCGCTTAAAATAATGTTTAAAATCACTATTGTTCTCCTAAAAATCGACAACTGACACTTTTGTATGTCAATTTTTAGGAAATGCAATGAGAGCGTTTTCATACTTTTTATGAATTTCCCCCACCACATGATTCAGGAAAATTCAGTAAAATTCAGTGACTGAAAGTACGCGAACAGACCTTATATTAGAATTAGTAACCAAAATATAATTTCAAAAAGAAAACGCGTTGAACAACATACGAAATAATAAAGGCTCGAACATATTAATTAATAAATGACTTACTTTTAAAAATACAAGTACATATACTACTTAAATGCCATCACACAGCTTTTTACTGGCAAAACTTATATTCAAAGAATAACCACACACCATGTTTCAGCTATCCACTATTGAATATTATTCTTCAACAGTAAAAACCTTGTTGATTAAATATATTCCGGTCTCATACGAATATTGCATAAAAAAAAACATTTCTATCCTACACTCATTTGAATATAATTACATATTAAGAACTTGCACCAAGCCCATCGTTATAGATCTAATAATCTACAGCAAACTGCCGAGTTTCAGCTCAGCTACAATTTTCTACTATTTCTTGCGGCAGAGCTAGCAACACATTCAAATATAATGCGTAAATGCTCACATTAGTTGATCTCATATGCCTGCAAATTCAAATTCATATTCGCCACTCTGGCGGCAGCTTCATGAAGCTTCACTTAATTCTATTATGGGCAAATTAACCGATCGACATCAATTGAGTGAATTTTCGTTCAGTTTCAGCGCTCACTTAAGCTAATTAAAGTGCATTTTAGTTGGACCAACTGGGAGTTCGAAAAGTTAATATTATCCCGTTTAATATGGATTTTAAAGGGGAAAACCAAAATTGCTGTGATTGTGCCATAGAGGATTTACTGCGGCAGTCTTTTT
Source organism: Nemotelus pantherinus (assembly GCA_963978885.1). Taxonomy (NCBI): domain Eukaryota; kingdom Metazoa; phylum Arthropoda; class Insecta; order Diptera; family Stratiomyidae; genus Nemotelus; species Nemotelus pantherinus. The sequence goes on along the minus strand of OZ022263.1, from coordinate 49,469,267 downwards.
CATCTTGATCGATTGAGCAGAAAAAGGATCTTAATTTTTCTTGCCAACCAAGACCACTAATTTCGCTCAGTCAACTGTTCGCAAAAGGTAACTACATACAGTTGCTCACAAAAGTCAGCATACACCGCTTAAAAACGCGGAATTGGCAACATTTAGGTAGAAAAAAAATGAAAAGACGGGTGAAAAACGAATTTAAAAGGAATATCAGAGACATTGTAATCTATTTTACACAGAATTAATGAGAACATACATATATATATATATATATATATATATATATATATATATATATATATATATATATATATATATATATATATATATATATATATATATACATAGTAAATAACAAGAAATTCCGCTGAAAGTGAGGAAACAAAAGTCAGCATACACCACAGAAAATTCAAAAGAATCAGTCTAAGCGATGAGTCATACTGCGATAAAGTTTCCTACCATGTTAATATACAAAGATAAACATTAGTACATTGCAAGTCGATCAAACTAAAGTGATTTAAGTGCCTTTAATGCTTAAAAATGCGTACACGGAAGGAAACGAGCATGGAAGTGCGAAAAATCGTCCTTAGTGAACGAGCGGAAGGGAATTTGTATGGCGAAATTGCTAAAATAGTTGGAAGAAGTTGGGCAACGGTGCAAACGATCATACGGAAAGCAGAAAGGGAAGGGAGAATACAAAATAAACAACGAACAGGTAGACCGAAATCCTTAAGTAAGAGAGATGAGAAAGACTTGTTACGGAAAATAAGTAAGGAGCCACAAAAAAGTGTTCCGGCAATGGCCACTGCACTTGTAAAGGCAACAGGGAAGCAAGTGAGTCCAGAAACAATACGTAGAGTTTTGCGAAATCAGGGTTATAACGGTAGAGTTCCGCGCAGAAAACCTTTCATTTCTCCAGTTAATGAAAAGAAGAGGCTTGACTTCGCTCGCCTGCATCTTAATGAGGACGAAAATTTTTGGAATTAAGTTCTGTTTAGTGAAGAGAGGAAGTATAATATTTATGGTTCTGACGGGCGCGGATACGTGTGGAGGAAGCGGAACTAAGCATTGGCAAAGAAGAATTTGCGCCCTACAGTGAAACACGATGGAGGGTCAGTCCTCGTATGGGGCTGTATGTCGGCCGCTGGTGTGGGGCAATTACATTTTATTGATGGTACTATGGATCAATACACGTATTTGAACATATTGCGAGGTGATTTGATACCTTCTGTGCAGAAATTAGGCCTCAGCCAGGTTGGCTCTTTCAGCAGGACAATGATCCAAAACATACAGCTAGAAGTGTCAAGGAATGGTTGCTGTATAACGTCCCTCATCAGCTTCACAGTCCGCCTCAGTCTCTCGATTTAAACCCTATAGAGCATTTATGAGAGGAATTGGATCGCAGAATTCGTGAGCCAGCCCTAAGAGCAACTATTACTAGCAAAGATACCCTGAAATCTGCCCTGCTGTGTACCTGGATAAATATTCCACCCGAAATTACCGGAAATCTCGTTCGTTCGATGCGAAGGCATTAAGAAGCTGTTATTAAGGCTGGTAGGGGGCCTACAAAGTATTGAGCTCACGTTTTTTGGTCATTCTCGTTCTTTTCGAAACATGGCTCGTAGTGTATGCTGACTTTCGATGCATGAATTTTCTTAGTTTTCATGGCTTATTTCTTTCTGTGTTCGGATTTTCTTTATTGTTATGTTATGAAACTTATTTTTAGTGCCAATAAAGCTACTTTTACGTTTTCATTGCATTCTCTCTTATTCCACTGTACCATATTCGTGTTTTTACATGCTGTATGTTGACTTTTGTGAGCCACTGTATATTGGGCACTTTTCTTGCAAATCATATGAGAAATTTATTTTTGCTCTGGAACTGTCTATCTAATTTAATTTGCTGAAAGATGCATTATATCCTCAACTTTGAGCTATTACAAAACTTCGATCACTTATTTAGCCTGTACTATGTTTTCAACTTAACTTTTTTTATAATTAAAAAAAAAAATTTAAGAAATTTGTATTTGTTTTGCTTTCAAATATTATACATAATTTGAACTTTTCTGAGATTGTTGATCTTAGTGTGTAGGAATATCACTAAAATAAGCTGTTGAGAATCAATCACTAACTTCTAATACAAATATGGTCAGCATTGAAATACCTAATTGATTTTTTACACGATATTTAAAAAAAAAACCGCATGTATAGTTTACTACACGCTTCATAAGTATGCTTATCTATTATATGCTTTTATATTTTGCTTGTGCTTCCCTAAGTCTCAAAACCAAGAAACGCCACTGCAGAGGCGGCTCGTCATTGTACGTAAAGGAAGTAGTGCTTCCCTTGCTAAGTATTCCCTACACATGAAAAATAACTTAACAATACCTATTGAAATTCAATTTTATACGAATTATAAATATTTGTGCATGAACGCAGCTCGATTTGCAGCGGTCTCTGTTCGGTTTCCGTTTCGCTGTTTCTGTTTCTGTTGAAGCTGGTTTGCTTTGGGTAGCCGAGTTTAGGATTTTATTTGTATACATGAATACTGCAATGGATTCACTGTTTAATATAAGATGTTTCGTTTCTGTAATTATTATTGAGTTTAAGAGTTTAGAATTTGCTATAGATTGAAATTCTTTTGATTTGTCTGTTTGCTTGTTTGTGCTGAAAGTGCGCAAGTTAGTATTAGAATGATTAAAGAAAGATAGTTGTTTTTCATGTAAATAGTACGAGAGTATTAACGTTCGTCATACAACGTAAGGTTATTTTTACCCCAAATCTTAAAGACATGAAGCTGATTTTATGGCAGAGGTATGAAAGTATTTTTTTAAGAAATGTTTAAAAATGGTATATGTTTGTTTTTTATTTTGTTATAACACAAAGAATAAAAGAAGTATTTGGTCACGTTCTATTTAATATATGTATTACACAGAATAGACACAATATCATATATTATCTTATCTTATCACCTTGTATGGGTGAGGAATTATTTTCACGTTGTATGCCGAAGGTTTAATTCATTTTGTCTTAAAAATTGAATTTCACCATAGAAAAGCTACTGCGGTATATTTTTCTCTTCGACTATTTGAAGAGAAAAAGGTACTTTACAGATTCGTGGTCATCAGGACCACTAATTTCAGTTTTTATTTTAAAATGAATTGTTTTAATTTGAACTATCTAGTAAGTAGAAAAGTCACTGTATCAAACAATTGGAAATCGAATGCAACTTTTGATACATTTGCTGCGCTGAAATTCCTACTTGTTTTTCCCGGAAAAATATGAAAAATATATCTGCTTCCCCGAATCTTAACGACACGAGCCGCCACTGCGCCACTGATATATATATATATATATATATATATATATATATATATATATATATATATATATATATACATATATATATATATATATATATATATATATACATATATTTATATACATATATATATATATATATATATATATATATATATATATATATATATACACAGTGAAACCTCACCTAACGGACACCTCTCTTAAGCGGACGCCCCTCTTAAACGTACATTTTTTCTTCAAAAATCCATATGAATTTAGCATCTTGAACGGACACCTCTCTTGAACGGACGCGGACAGTGGCCGTAGAACAATTTATGTTAGCTAAAACCTCTCTTGAACGGACACCAAGAAGATGATGCAATCAATATACGCAGCAAAGTCAATCCAAAAGTCAGCAAAAATGCTTCTGTGTGCATTTGTTGAAGTTTGCAGTTGCTTACAACAACGAACGAAGCACATTGCTTTTCATATCAGTAGCTTAGTAAATTGCTCACGGTGTTGTGTTAACTAGTATACAGTGTAGTATTCGCGTTTTGTTAGCATAAAATGACGAAGAAACGGAATCGGTTGACACTAAAAGAAAAAGTTGAAATAATAAACGTTTACAAAAGACAAAAACTTAGTGTCCGCGAACTTTCAAAAATGTTTAAAATCGGAAAAACTCAGGCTGCAGACATTTTAAAGAATCGTGGTAGTTTAGAAGAAAAATTTCACTCAAATTGTAACATCAATGAAAAGAGGAGTTTTTTAAAAGATGACGGGTTACAAATCGACAAAAGATGTTATGAATGGTTCTTCAAAGCTAGAAACAAAGGATTTTCTTTGTCAGGTACAATGAATTTCATAGCTTACAGCGATTTCTCTGATTTTGCTTTTTAGGACCAATAGTTCGCGATAAAGCAAAACAAATTGCTACGAACCTTGGCTTGGAAACCTTTTCTGCATCTGCAGGGTGGCTAGAACGGTTCCGTACTCGACACAATATTAGCTTTAAGGCAATTTCAAGAGAAGCATCTAGCGTTAATCCTGTCGATGTCGAATCATTTTTACAAAGGCTTCCATCGATTATTCAGGGCTATTCAGCCCGAGATATATACAATGCCGATGAACTAGCTGTACTGGCTGAAATAGGTAACGCACTTACACCAGAAATTTTAAACAATTCAAGCATCGAAACATATTTCGGAATTGACAGTGAATTGTCTTGTGAAGATGTAGAGGAACATGGAGACGCCATCGAGGAATTACAAATTTCAGATGAGTCAGACGAAGAACCACTAGTTTCAGATGTTGGGACATATAGCGAAGCGAGCAAAATTTTACATAAATTGCAAAATTTTGCGAGAAATCAAGGGGACTGTTTTGCATACAATCTTTTGTCAAATTTAAAATCCCAGTATCAAGATGTTGGAATTCGTAAAATGGTTCGTCAATCCACATTAAATGAGTTTTTTTCTCCAAAATAATTTATGTATATGTGCATACAAGTCCATGGCTGCTAATGTTTAATTTGCCTTTACATGTTTTTGTTGATTTTGAACTGCATTTTTTTTTGGAAAGAAATAAATTTTTGTTACCTAGTTATAATAAATAAACACATTTGTATACAAAAGTAAACCGTTTTTTTCGAGGAGCTAACTGCTACTAAAAATTCCTTTTGAGCGGACACCCCTCTTTAACGGACAATTTTTTCGGTCCCGTGGGTGTCCGCTTAAGAGAGATTTCACTGTATATATATAACCGACGCAAGAAAAATAACTTAAATAACTTAAATCCCTCTTAATTGTCAAATCCAAAACTATTTTTATAAAGTCATTAAGTAGTGTCTTGGATTATCTGTAGAAAAAGTATTAAAATATGGGCCTGTAGCTAGCATTTGATTAGTAACAAGTGACAAATGAAAAGTAATGACCAGATACGAGCAATTAAGTATTGAGAAAAAGTCGAAAATCGTAGCATAGGCACAAGAAAACGTATCGAAACGTAAAATTGCTACTCGTATTGGCTTTAGCGATTGGACGGTCAAAAGTGTTTTACAAAATAAAAATGCCCAAACTCGAATCGTACGTAAGAAAGAATGTAGCGGTATGACACGAAAGAAAACCAGCAGGAAAGACAATCATCTGAAGTTCTTCTGCTTATCGAATCGGTTCCTAAATGCGGCACAACTTCTATGTTATCAAGGCGATGCTCACTTCGGACGGTGCAAAAGAATTTGACCGGGATGGGACTAGCATGTCGAACTCCAGCAAAAAACCGTTACTCAACAAGAAAATGAAGCAGACACCTCTTAACTGTTGAAAAAAGAGACGAAATTGGACCTCTACTTCTCCGACGAATCAAAGTTTAATTTGATTTGGTGCAAGTGGAACCTTGAAATTTCAGCGGAGAAAAAGCGAACGGTATAGCGACGAATATATTCAACCAACGACCAACTACGTAATAGTATGGGGATCCATCTTAGCAGCAGTATTTTGATACTACGGGAAACTGTTAACGCCGAAAGGTACAAATTGATTATTACCGAATGCCTATTTCCTACCTTGGAAGAATTGTATGGAGCATATCTCAATCCTATTTTCCAGGATGATTCGGCACTATGCCACCGTGCTTCTTCAGTAAGTGTGGAATGCATTTTGTTAAACTTGTTTTATGGCATTTGATTAAAGGAAGTATCTTCTCTCTTCCAGGTAGAAAATTTTAAGGAAAAATTTGGTATGGAGTCCCTTGTCTGGCCAGGAACTTTCGTCCTCATAAAATAAAAAACCTTCGGGGGATAATGTCGAAAAAAATTGAAAGAAAAGAAGCCAAAGACATTTCAAGAGCTCGAAAGTATAATCCAAAAGGTGTGAAATAACCTTCGATATCACCGATAGGCTTTATGAGTCAATGCCCTCAATGGTAAAGGCTGAATAAGGTGCCGTCAATTAATAATTATTATTTTAATAAAACAAAACAAACTAAAAATGGCTATTCTTCTTTGTTGACTTAAAGTGTTCTTTGTTACTTTCAAATGCAATATTTTCTCCTAAATATAGAAGATGATTTTTCTTGACTATTATTCACTAGGAGAATGTTCTATTTTAGTCGATTTGTCATCTTTTCATTAGAAAGTCGGAGTACATTTTACTTACAATTTAATAAATTATAAAAAAAATATTAAACTCTATAAAGTTCGAAATAAAAGCCGCAGCTATTAATTTAATAATTTTGTAGGAAAAGAGCGAAGAGATAAAAACAGAGGGTTTTTTCTGCGACAAGTGTACATATATATAGTGCTGTGAATAATAATAGACTCAAACATATTTTTAAGTCTTGCATAAAAACAGGAAATTATTTCAAATTACTGTGTATTTTCTTGAATAATATGCCTCTAAGAAAATGTAGTAGGGATGAAAGGGTGATCGTCTTCTTTGCTGAAATAATATAAAAAATAAATCCTAAAAACTCGAATTAAAATCTGTAAAAAATTATAAATGCTGTATTATGTTTAATGCGTTTTCCCCCTTATTTTTTTACATCTAATAATCGACTCGGCACGCCATTCGTTAGACTATTTAATACTCTATCTGATATCTAGTCCCACGCTAATATTATTCTTTCCTTTAGTTCTCCAACATTGTCAATGGATGACTTTTACTGGTCTTAGACTTTCCACACTAAGAATTCCCCACATTTTCTATTGTGTTCAGATCAGGAATCAACGCTGGTCATTCTCCGTGAGCCTGAAACCACTTTTTGGTGGAGGCAGCCGTATGGATCCTGCTGGAAAACTATAACAAACAATTATCCTGCTGGAAAACAATATTTTCACCTCCAGCTAGTGTCACAAAAGGCAGTAGATATTCGTTTTGTGCCTCCTGATAATCGACAGCATTAATTTTACATTAACGAAGACTATTTGACGAAAGCTGGCCACACCATAACAAATCCACCTCCCTGTGCTGATTCTTCTTGCCTTCCGTTAATCGTGTCAGTAATAATTAAGTCTATCTGGTCCATGGAAATTGAATTTATTTTCATCGCTGAAATGACATGACCCCAAATGTTTCTTTTTTGTATGAAATTTTCGTAGAATTTAAGTCTAGCATTGAGAAGCTTAGCGGGTGGCTTGAGTAGCCTAGAGAACAGAGCACTGGCTTCTTGTATGTGGGTTATCTGGTTCGAATCCAGGCTCCAGCGTTTTTGAGTTCACCTATCTTTGAGTTCACCTAGCTATGTATAGGTACCTGAATTAATCAGGGATGTAAAGTAAGTCGTGGAACTGTCGTGGAATTTTACATCACTTTTTAAGTCTAGCATCGATGTGACTTTTCGTCAATTTGGGTTTTTGCAAACATTTTTTATATTCAAACTGTTTGGAGGACGCAACCCATTTTCTAACTAAGCTAGGATCACATTGTTAGCTCAACTGTCTAACTATTTGCGATCATGAATCTCCTGTGTTCGATAGTTCTCATAAAACTGAGCATTTCACAATAGGTAAATATTTTGGAGGACGTCCAGACGACTTTTTTTTCCATAATTCTCGATTCCAAGCTTCAAAAATGTATTTACTACATGCTGTGATCTTTTAATTTCATTCACGATTTCTCTCAAAGTTTTCCAATCAATAATTTTATATTTTAATATATAACCGATTTTTCCTTTCGAAGCTAGATATATTGAATTTTGTGACAAATATCGATATTTCGAGGGTAATCTGCCCCCTTCTTCAAAATTCAATATATCTAGCTTCGAAAGGAAAAATCGTTTTTTTCTATTAAAATATTTTTTTACAAGCTAGGAAAAAATTGGTACACATTAAAAACAATTAATAATTTTATGTGTTTCAACATCACTGAATTTTTTTTCTCGCGGTATTCAAGGCATTGACGAAATTTTTTAACCCTCAATAAAAATACACTTCCACGTCTTTCGAGTATTAAAACGGTACATAATAACTCAAATCCACATTAAAAACTATTCCTGTAACCTCCGATGAAGTCATGGGATGAAAACGAAATTCACAGGTTTGATTGATTTTGACGTGAAGCAATTGTATTAGAATACTGATACACTGCTGGTATTGATACCATGGTATCGTCCGTACCACCAGTGTATCGCCCAGTTCTAGGATAATACCAGCTCGGCAAAGCGGTGCATGCGGAGTATCTTCGCCGTTTGGTCGGTATTGATATTTTGAAATTCATACGAGTGGTGGCCCTGAAAAAACCTCTCTACCCTATGAGTTTCAATGCAGTCTTCGGATCAAAGTAGTACCCAGGGTTGCCAGGTGCCAGTCGAAGAATATCCCCATTATGATGTGGAAAATTCCCCAAAATCAACCTTTTTTCCTGAAAATTCCCCATTTTTCCATATGAATGTCAAAAGATATTTTGCGCTAAATTATGCTTCTTTTAACCATAACATCATTAATTTTGATTCTTGTTGAAAAAAGTAATGCGTTCAATCAAGCAAAAAAAAACTTTTTATTCACTTTTAATGTTATTACATACTTCTTATATATTATATGCTAACTCAACGGATTGGTGGCTTTTGAATTTCAATACATATGTGTAATTATGTCTTTAGGAAAGTAGAAAAATATAATTGAAGGTAAATAAATACTCTTAACAAATATTTTATCCATGCGCAGAAAAACGAATTACGTCAAAAGTGTTGATTATAAAACGCGTCTAAGATGTCTTGATCTTCTGCATCATTATCGTTATTATACATGGCATCTGTTGTAAACATACTTAGCATACTTTCTGACGGGGAAAAATTTACGCAGCCACCATTTTTTAACTTGAAGCGCAGTCGGATTATGCAATCTGCTGTAGAAATTGACATTCTGTTTCTCAATTTGCTTTTAACAATGTTGACCAAAGAAAAGGCCCTTTCTACTTCAGCATTTGAAAACGGTAGCGAGGCTCTGGTGAAAGCTAATTTAGATATATTACAGAAACGGTTTGGTCCAGTAGCACTTTTGTAGTTCGAAACTTCTGCCCAGAACTCGATGTCATTTTCTAGTTTTGACCATACTAGAAGATGTAAATTATTCCATTCTTCCACAGCGGAATCTATATTCACACAGTAATCTTTGAAATGCACAGCCAGATCTGTTATATCTGGTTTAACTTGGGAAGTCGCTGTCGAAGAAGTAAGTACACTCATTTTTTTTCAGAATTTCCATATTTTCTGGTATCCTGGTTTGTATTTGATCGCACAAATGTATCAAAAATTCCTTGCATTTTTCTTTAGCCGTGTGAAGTGCGTTGTGGTTTTTAACATTTAAGCTAGCTTGGTTAAATGAGTATCCGAAATTTATTGATTCCGAACTCATAACAAGTCCTTTAAATTGAAAATTTAATGGTAGCTTATCATTTAAAGCCACATATATTTTCCGATATTCCACTTGCCTTTTCGAACTAATAGAAAACCAACTGAAGCACTCTTTTACAATGAAATCCAAGCATTTTGGAATGAATTTGCCGATTCTGAGTGCTTGAAAGCGTCCAAGTGCTTCTTGCTATTCAAATGCTTCCTCAAATCTTTTTTCTGTGCTTGAAGACTGCATCTACACAATTTGCAGAAGACTTTTGTCTCATCACCTGCTAAAGGCGATATCCATCCTACGGTTTATGAAAATATAGTTCCGCGAGAAACGGTTTCAAAGTGCAACAATTACCTGAGAATTCGGGCTCGTTTTCCAATGCTTTTCTGTACATTCGTGACTTTATTTCTATAGATCTGCTTGTGTACTTGAACTGATTCGAACTGATCTTAAAATAACTTAGGTATCTTATTTAAGGTGCTTACTTTTAAAGTGTTTACTAATATTAATTACCTGCTACCTAAGTACCTAAGTTATTTTAAGATCAGACCAAAAGACACTGAAGAAGAGGGCATATTACCCTCGAAATATCGATATATGTCAAAAATCAAAAATAAATCTAGCTTCTAAAGGAAAATTGGTTTAAATTAAAAAATATTTTTACAAGCTAGGAAACAAAAATTGGTATATAATAAAAACAATGGTAGCAAGTCGTTTTTTACTTTGGCTGATAGGAAATCCAGCCAATTTGAGCTTGGAATCATCGGGGATTTCCCAGATTTTGACATATACAAATTTACATCAAAAATCCCCAGAAAATCCCCTATAAGTGAACAATGTGGGTTTTCCCTAAAATATCCCCTGGCTTTTTAAATTTCCCCATTTTGGGGACAGAATTCCCCAACCTGGCATCCCTGGTAGTACCTGACCTTCGAAACAGGTTGCTTGTTTCGGGTGGTAGAATGTGTACTCAAAATTTGCACAATTCTACAACGCAGCAAGCCACTGAACACTCAACTGGCCAGAAACATGTACAGACTAAGTATAATAATCGCTTCGTTTGGTCATAAACGCAAACGGGCGGAACGCAGCCTCTGGAGTGTGCATAATCACAGTTTATATACAAATGATGACCGAGGAGAAAACCGTCACATTAATGAAAATATTGCAGCACACAGCCTAGGAATAACAATTACTTCTATATCCTGAGCTAAAAATTTAAAAGAGTACTTGGTTAATTAGAATTTAATACCAAAAGATCCTCTACCATGGCCATCGAAATCTCGCGCAAATGTTAAGTTTCATGTAATTTTTTATAAAATTATGTTTCAACCTACCAGTCCAATTCATTTCCCGTGCAATGTTTGCCCAAGTTTTTTTCAGAATATCCTTTCTAGCATATTCCGGCAAAGAATGATTATAAAGACAAGGATAACTTTCAATTAATCGAACAAATTTTACTACTTTGTCTTCCATTTTTTTGCGATTCTTTTACGCACACATTCAATAACGAACAAAAGACTTCTTCCTAGCTATTTGTCAAAACCGCACATACGACGCCCAGCTACGCTGCTGCATGTCAAACCACAAGCTGCATGAAGCTTTTACGACGTGACGTTTGCATGACGCTTAAGTTTCATGGACAGTTTCCATTAAACGAGCGAGCACATGTTGACCGAGTATAGACGAGAGCAGACGAGCGCTAACGTTTTGAGAGGGTCCGCATTTAGCAACCGACAACTGACCATACATTGAGCTTAAATTAGGCTAGGCATTTTCAGGACCGCAACCTTCGTCCATAAGAAACCACTTACAAAAAATATGGTCCTGCTCAGTGTATGTTTGATATTCGCCCTCTCGTTCAGTTTGGGCCAGCATCGACGAGGTTGTCATCCGCACCATCAATGTTCGGGGTACTTTCAACACCGTGCAACGTGAGAAAACACGAAGGTCTGTAGCGGACTTTAAGGAAACCAGTGAGATGCTGCACATAAGCGTGTGATGAATCTCTGACGTGATGTGACCCACATATGGATAATGGAGATAGAGCCTAAATTTGGCCATATGGTGAGAAAATTTGGCTTGCAGCAAAAGTACGAAAACGACTTGCTGCGAATCTGTTTTAATATATTATAATAGAATAACATCATTCGGGAACAGACCTAGGGTGTTTACACATGAGTCCATGCGTTCAGGCGTACAAGTTGGTTTTTTAGAATTGGTGGAGTGAAGTGGAAGAGGGCGGGTACGTTGATTTGTATTTTCACTTCTTCCTTCTAAAAAACCGGCTTGGACGCATGGACTCATGTGTAAGCTTCTTTTATTATGATTTTGGGCAGACTATGCACAACACAAGAATTTAGCTTAAACACATCGAACTTCACAATAATTCCTGCCCGTTGCCAGCACGACCGTATTATTTAGTGCATTCGAAATATTTGTCAGCAAAAATCGACAACCATCTCGAATTTTCCCATTAAATAAATTTAAACAGCAAAAACTAACCGCCTCAGAATTACGTCCCTCAATTCAAAGCGAATCAAGGTCTCTCATCGATGATCAAGTCAAAGATTTTCACCATGAGCGATATCGCCTCTCCCTTACAGAATGTATAAGCCTATTTGATGCGACCACAAAATAATTTGACATCTGCGAAGTATATTTGTCGACAATTTCTACATGTCAAACAGCCACCTACTACTAAACTCAATTACAATTAACTACGAAAACATTCATATATATAAAATAAAACATACTTTTATTCGCAAAGTATTAATACTCCATTAAAACTCACTTCAAATATCTATCCTCCATGCAGTGTCGATATAAATAGCACATTATCATTAGGTTCAAGCTCATACTCCAACTCGCCCTGAAACGAAAAATGATATTTTCTCAAGTGAAACATCAAAATTGTTTGGCTTTATGTTACCAATAACTCCCAATCGGCATCATTAACTAGAACTAGGATTCCTGGTCGCCTAAAATAGTTTATATCCACTTAAATAAAATGTGTAAAGTTAAATTGGTAAAGTTAAAAAGTTAAATTTTGAAGGTATTTAGTTAAATTGTCTTACACCGAATCGTTTTGCAGGAACAATTCTGGCCGATCTTTGAGTAAATTATCACGAATCCACTTCAGTAAGTTGCGAATGTTCCCTAAAAATTTCAAAGTTAATCAATTCTACAAAGTGCGGTTCCCAAACGCTAGAATTTGTTCATACAAGTTTTACTACCATCGAGAACAACTTCTCTCCGTTTGATATTATCAAACAGAAGCTCTGCACCGCCACTGAAATTAGTAAGATTTACTATTAAAATCCCACAATAACCTTATGTACAGCATACCCAAATTCCAAGATTAATTTCAGGTCCGACCTATTCATTTTGGTTCATACAAAAGCAGTATTTTTCTACCTAGCTTACTAAATCAACTAAATCACAACCTGAACATAGCCTTCAGATTTTAGTCAAAACCAAAACACAGCGAAGTTTGTCACAATCACGATACAAAGCCGGTTATCGCCCGAGCGCGCGCTGGTTTAAATCAAAATATGTGGAATTCTCTAATCTTCATTTAATAATCTACAATCGCTTTTTAATTATTTTTTCTTAAGACTAGCTTCCTTTTTTCGTGCTGGATCACTTTCTAATCGAAAATCAATTGGTTTGTCGTAGCCCATTATCTTCACATAGTGTTCAGGGTCGGTAAACATGGTTGGTTCGACAAATAATGGCGTTTTACCAACTAAAAATGATGTAAACATTCCTGGAACATCTGGCACATGCACGTCTGATGTTTTGAATTTGGTCTAAAATCGAAAAATGTTATTAATGTTCAATCCACTAGCCTTAGCCGAGGTATACTAGCCTCATTCTTTGTTAGAAATATTGATACAGTAGTTGCTGTGTATTCCTTTGTCCCAGGATTGTAAATAATTTCTGTAACGTATTTCTTCGTGATTAAATGCAACAGGACCGGAGTTATGAACGTAAAGAATCCTACGCAGCCACATAGTAGTACTACAGTCGCAGTTCCGCCAACCATTGATGCTTGTTTATACATAATGGGTTGGGCTGCAATGCCTGTAAGACTCGTTGTCAGAGAGAAAATTTTTACAGCCTTCATGCGTGTCGTCAAGGAACCACGATACACAACATTCGCTTTATCTGATCGAACAGTGCTGTCGGTGGCAAAGTTCTTCGTCGCGAAATCCATTTGACGGCATCCATAACCTATTTGAATATTAGCTTTCTTTAAGATATCTAAGTTAATTGGTTTATTCCGGGTCACACAAAGCGCGAGAGGTATGAGTTGTCGAGAAAACATTGCTGGGGTTTTTACTGAACTGCTCCAGGTTTTAACTTTAATTCACAAACAATATCCAGTCAAATGTTGCTTATAAAACTCAATAAAACTAAGCAGCTGACAGCGACATATGATGCTGCTTCTGTTTTACGTCAAGTCAAGGAAAATGTGAATCTTAGCAAAGGCAACAACCCGTAATATTTTCTATGTTCTTCTTGTCACATGTCGGCGATTTTGCTCTTTGAACTTAACTCCATTCGTGGTTATTGTTGAATATTAAAAGTAATATATGATCTCAACAAAATGTGATTTTTTGGTAGCTCTCTCCAACCCGATTATGTGAAAAACGAACTAGAACCAGCCTGATTTTCATATATTAAATCTACATCCTTCAAAAAGTACTTGCCGAAAGGCTAGATCATTGAAGTAAATTAACAACACAAAGTTAAAAAGTTAGAATTAATATTTTTTACTAAAATTAATACATATTTTCATACATTTTTCAATTTAGAACTAAACACATTTAGTTCCGACCTTACATATATTATTTCACATTTTTCACGAAATTCTTCTTCCCTGCCGGCACATTACCATTCTTCATATTCTGCTTCTTATTCTTGTTTGAATCATTCGGGGCATTTTTCGTGTGGTTTTTACCTTGAGGCTTTTTCGCTCCCTTTGCGAAGTTCTGTTTAGGCCCTGGTCTTTCAAACTGTTTGTTTTTAAATTGAAATTGTTTATTCGGCTGTTTATTTCCACCGCCCTGTCGAAAGGGACCTTTTTGATTTGGTTGTTGATGTTTTTTGAAGAACGGTTTATCTTTTTTGCCAAATACAATTTTCTTTTCGCTTGTCTCATCGGCACTGCCCTTTGATTGAGCACTACTTTCGGTTTGCTTCTGCTGCTTTTGAACATCTTTCTGTTCGAGTTGTTTTCCCTGTTGCTTGCTTTGATTGGACTCCAACGTTTTTTCACCCTTCGCTGGTGAGTTTTCAATAGCAGAACGCTTCATTTTTTTCTTTTGTGCTGGTGAAACACTATTTCTCTTGTTATTTTGCTGAGGTGGCTTCTGCTTCTGTGGTTGACTTTTTGTTTTCGTAGGTGATGCGCCGTCGTCTCCTACTTTTGCTTTCTTCGCAGGGGACAGTGATGACCGATCGCCCTCAGCCATTCGCTTATTATTTTTCTTCCCTTTTTTCTTTCCTGCCACATTTCCCCCATTTTCTGCCTTTGCGCTTTCCTTACCCTTAGCTTTCTTTTGGGTTTTTGACTTATCGACAGTGGGGTTGTTATTCTTCGTCGCAAACGACATATGTAGCTTAGCATCTCCAATACGAATTGCTTGACGTCGCACCGTAGTCGCCTGTTTCGGTGTAGGTAGGTTCACAACAGCCGTATTCATACCTTCATCTTTCTTGCCATAAACGAGTTTAACTTCAACTGCGTCTGGGAAGAGAGTCTTCAATTCTTCCACACTTGCACTTGCAGGAATATTCCGAACAATTAGCGTTGACGTGTACGTCCTCCCGCTTGTGTTCGCAGCAGCTGACTTCTCCAGTTTTTTCTTCGCTCGTTTTTCCGCTAGCCTTTTCGCACGAGTTTCATTGTATTTTTGTAAGAAATCTTCCGAATTAGCTCGAGGATGATTGACGATTAATTTCTTTCCATCAACTTGAACCTTTTTAAGCTCTGCCATGCCTTTATCCCTTTCTTCAGAGCTTTCGAAACTAACCAAACAAAACCGTACACTTGACTGCCGTGGACGAGTTACATTTACGACTCGAGGACAAAGATCTTGGACCATTTTCTTGACTTCATCGACATTTGGTGGCAGCTTTTTCGGGAAACGCAAATACAATGATTGAGCTTTGTGTTTTTCACCCACAGCTTTCAACTTTTCTAGCTTTTTCAAACGTTTTTTATCAATCTTGCTGCCTTTTGCAGCATCACCTAACTGATTCGATTTTTCATGCGGTTTCACCGTCTCAACTTTCACCTTCTTCTCTGCTCTGTTTGAAGCAGTCTTCATTTCAGTCTGCGGAACATTTTCCTTCGTTTCTACCTTCGGAACTTTTGCCTTCGTTTCATCTTTCGGTGCAAGGACTAGATTTTTCGGTTTTTTCTCGGGCTTTAATGAAACCAATGGCACTTTTGATTGGATTTGTGAAGTCTTCATTTTCTTGGGCATTGTTTCTTCAATTTCATCCGAATCGTCGTCCGCATCATCTTCATCACTATCATCTTCATCACTATCATCATCATTTTCATCTGATTCGTCGTCGCTATCTTCTTCATCTACTTCCTTATCACCATCGTCGTCATCATCATCATCGTTGTCATCATCATCGTCGTCGTCATCATCATCGTCGTCATCATCGTCATCATCATCATCGTCATCATCAGAATCAGCAATCCCTACTTGTTCTTCGCCTGATTCATCTTCATCCTCACTATCATCAGAATCATCTCCACCTGCCCCGATCATACTCGCATCATGTTCATCGTCGTCGGAGCTGGTATCACTCTCGTCAATGTTGTCACTATCTCCTGGTAAGTCGAAATCATCACTATCAGACGACATGATTCTATTATCTGCGAAAATTTAAATAAAACGATTTAGAATAGTATTCGGTAATTTACTGCTTATGCCTAAAAATTATGCATATAAAAAGATTTACTTAAATATTTAAAATATGAAACAATATTTCAGGTTAGAAATGAATCGTATCTCAAGTTGAAAATTAAAATCAATTGAAGCACTTGCAGCAGCTAAAGCTATCAGTCGGATAGGGCGAATAAAATGTAGCATATGAATATATGACCTTAACCTCACCGTGGTGGCTGCGGGTAATCTTTGTCTCACGAACGATTGGCTAATATTATCAGGCTAGTCCCTTCCAAGTAAAATTGGCGAGAGACCGATTACCTCCCCCGTAAAAAGTTAAAGGGTTCCGTACGACGATTAATTGCAATTAATTGCAATGAAGCGTACTAAAACAGAGTTTTTTAGTCCGTTTTAGTACGCTTCATTGCAATTAATTGCAATTAATCGTAGTACGGGAACAGACCTAAAGAGAATAATCTGATCACCGATACTGAAGGCATTCTGAAACGGTGTGAAAAATATATCATCAACAACTGATCAGATTTTCACTCTTAGACAGATCTGGAAAATTTTTTTTGGAATTCAACACTCCGTTGCATGATATTTTAAAGACTTTAAGGCCGCCTATGGCAGCATTGCTAGGATAGAACTGTGTAAAGCCATGTGAGAATTCATCGTCGCAAACAAACTGACACGATTGGGTATGTTGACCGTGACCAATGTAAGAAGCCAAATAAAAATAGCCGGATTGCCTTCCAGACCGTTTAGCATCTTCAATGGGATCTGAAAAGAGTGGGAGTTGGGCCTGCCTCCTCTTCAAACTAGTGTTGGAGAAAGCAATTCGAGCGTCTGTCACGTCAACGAGAAGGGCTATCGTCGCCAAGTCTAGCCAGAAACTAGCTTATGCAGATGGCAAATAGCTGTACGAGAATCCTTCATCCAGATCAAGCAAGCGGCAAAAAAAACTGGAGCTCCACATAAATGAAGGAATGGTGGGAGCATGGTGCAGTTGTTGGTCAAACCTGCAGATTAGATGCGCATGAATTCTAAGTAGTGCAATCCTTCTCTCGACCTTTCAATCAAAATATGAAGATTATAAAATGACTCTTCTTAATTACCAATAGAAAAGATTATGAGAGGAAGCAAACAGATAGCACTGGCATCGGCAGACTAATATGTTAGGCATAATATTATATGATAGCATCCGATTATCTACGTAGAATAGCCATTGCCTGATACGTACAATATGGAAAAAAAATCGAATAAAGTGTTAGTCAAGAGACGAGCAATGGTCGTTTTTTTTAATAACTCCTCCCACTTCTTCTCATCGTCTGTCTTCTTGAACCGGTGTTGTTGGCCAGAGATCGTGTAATGCTTTTCTGGTAATAAAAAACCCTCGGCGAAAATGAAACATATTGCGTGATAGATAGTCGGGTCTTCCATGCTTGGAAATTGAAGCGATGAACCAACAATCCGTCCTCCGCGAAATTTCAAACCAATTTGGAACAACGGAAATGCCCCTGCAAACGATATATGTACTACTGATTTGAATTTTTAAATGACCGATCGTTCAATAAGCACTAGGCTGTGCAAGCATTATTACACCAGGCCACTAAACACAAATTGAGCGTACTGGCAATCTATAAAACGAAAAGAATTGGCAACGACATACAAGACATGAGCACACATAATATTCAAAATTGAGAATCCTGCAGGAAGCTGCGAATTTGTGCTGACATTCATTCAGAAATAAGAAGACGCATTATATAATCACCTGGAAAGGTATATTCGACTTACTTCCCGCAAACGACGTGAAAATAATACTCGTAGACTTCAATACTTAAGTCGGGAATGGGATGCAAATCTTGACTTGTACCACTTGTACCCTCGTACCAATACTTGGTAAAATCCAAGTGTCAGTGTCGTATATCAAAAAATCTCTTCGAAAATTCGATATTGAAAAGATCCAAATGTCGTCAGAAGCAATACCAGGATGCGTTAGACAAGAAAAATAAAGTATACCACAAAACTATGGTGCGAATCTGGCCAGGAAACTCTGGTCTCACTCTGTCAACAAAGGCTGCTCCTCGTTGCTCGAATTTCATATTTGAGGATGCGATATTTGAACAGAGACCATTTAAGGCCCGAGAGCGGCCGCAGTGCCACGACGAAGTCCAGTCATTGATGCAATCAGCCCTATAGGAGGAAATCGTTTCTAGAGAGGCTCAAAGAATTCGATTATCAGAAATAGTCGATCACTATCGACAGTCTTGCCTAGATATATGAAATACAGGTTCATGCGTCGTAGTGATAATGATCCAAGTTCAGCTCAAAAAAATCAGCAGTGTTGACATCAGAACTCGGATAGCGAGCGTCAAATAACCCCTTGTGGTGGACGGCATGTCGGCTAAAATCAGACAGCGCCTTATAGAATACCCGATCTATAAATTTCACATACAAGTAGATGAAATCAGAGTGAAATAAAAAAATCATTTATTCATTGAATGGCGCCCGAAACCAAAATCATATCCGTGATTCCTTCCTGTACAGAACAAAACAAGAAAGGACGTCGGCGGCCATTCAGAGCATGTTTCGAAATTACTATACATATGTATTCAAAGCTAAAGCATTGGAGTTAAAATACAACACTATAATCAAATTCTAAAACATACTCACCGGTTTTTCTTGTAATTTAACCACAAACGTGAACACTACGCGATATCAGCGACCCGCACTCTTCCACACGTGGTACTCGATTTACTTTAAATGTCTGTCAAACCCAGTCAAACCGCCGCGCATGCCGCGCATCGATACACCCGAAACGTCATTCTACTGGCTGACCAGATGCGAACAACGAAAACATCGCAAAGCAAATTCAAAACTCATTCAAGCTTGGATGCACACCACTTCTTCTTCGACGTATTTATGCGTCAGGCTGTATCAAATTCACCCCAGCTCCAGATGTGCATCGTTTTAAAAACTGTCAAATCGAGTGTAAAATAGTACAAAATTTATCAGAAATTGGCGAAATTAAAATGACCACACTAGACTTACGAGCAAAACGCATTCCTATCGAACTGCAAAAGATAAAATCATCATTTGATAACCACAGTACGTAGTATAACTGATCTTATATTTACTAAACAAAAATTTGAACTCTTATTTACCTTCAGAAATCATATGCGATCCGGTAAAAGAAAACGATTTTACAAAATTGCAAGTAATGCTTCCCGGACCTGCAGATACTCCATATGAAAATGGGAAGTTTAAGATATCCATCGAATTCAGTGATCATTATCCCTTTTCGCCGCCCATAGTGAAGTTTATTACACCGATTTATCATCCGAATATCGACACTTGTAATATTCAAATTACTATTGCTAGAATAGAATTATTTAGTTACTATGCCGAACTTTTTTTGAAATACTTAAAAAAAATCAACCAAATATTCTTGTCCAACGCCTTTCATAAGATCAAGCTTAACATAATTTAAAGCTTGTCTTAAATTTGATAGAGACATTAGAGAATAGATAAAAATGGAAATTTTAGAAAAGCACAAATATTTCTGCGCTTTCTAAAAGTAACCCTTCTCTCTTGCAGGCGGTAAAATATGCCTGGATATACTAAGAATGCCTCCGAATGGTTCATATTGTCCAGCTCTAACACTCGAATCGATTCTAATATCAATACAATTGCTTCTTGCATCACCGAATCCGGACGATCCGTTACAAGGCACCGTAGCGGATGTTTATAAGAACGATAAAGAAGAATTTCATAGAAAAGCGAAGGAGTATACAGAGAAATATGCCAACGAAGAATATGAACCAGAACGAAAAAAATCTAAGATGACGTAGCATGTCAAGACTGGATATCATAGCTTTCATTGTGAAATTCTTTTTAATCAAAATAATTGAAAGGTAAAGAATATTAAATTTAATTACAACGACAATTAGCGTTAGTAATAGACTCAGATGAAACTTGGATGTTGTTTTATTATCAATTAAAAATGTAACGTGACCTGAAAAAATATGTATATAAAATGACCTGTCTTAAATGAGGAAATGTCTTTGATTCCTTTTGCTGGCATGGTCTTTTTTGGAGTTTCAAGTCGTTCATCAGCAATGACACTTTATTTGCACACACAAATATGTTGCAGCAGTTTGAATGAATACAGATTTACGATTTTAATTGGTGCCGCGGTTCCGTCAGCTAACATAACTGTGAGTATGCATCTGTGTCAAATTATGAACAAACTGAGACATAGAACTTATTACACTCGTATAGATGTTTAGTAGATGTTTCTCCGTTTAAGTATATGTCAACCGACAATAGAGATTTTACTCTTTTTTATATCTTTGCCTGTTGGACTTTTCACTTCCAACAATTGGCTTTTTTTCGAGTTCCACGGACAATTATACATATTTTCTGCATTTTTTAATGAGCCTAGTTGTTTTTGTGTGGATAAGTTAATGAGAGTTTGTGGAAACTTGTGGATTGTGTGTCAAATGAGAGTTAATTTATGTTAAGTGTAAAAATACGGTCTCTCTATATGTCCGTATTAATATCAAAAGACTAATAATACGTTCGCATTGAGCCAAAATCACGTTTTTTTTCGATCGGCCAATCGATTTGAGTCACACACAAAGCACTTTCAATACTACTTGATATGCCACACATCTGCCTCAGTTATTAACATTGGCATACCAAATTATATGGTTTCGGATAAAATCTACTTGGAATCGAGTACTATAGTGAATAATTGCGTTGTAAAAATTCAAAAGTTCGTTTTAATTTACTGTAATTAGATAGTTATTCAAAAAATTGGAAATTGCTGTTAAATAATCAAAATGGAGAATGTGGTGTCGACAAGGAGAAAGACGTTATTAGAAGTGTGAATGCTAATTCCACGGCTGGAAACCCAGTCACCTTGTCGTTTATATTTCTGTGGAATTTTCTTGTAAGCAAGCTATACATGTATTTTAAGAAAATTCAAGTACAATTTCGATACCTACTAGTTTGAACTTCCCATCGCGCATGCACCAACTATCACGCTAAGCACACATTAATTTGACTTAAGTCAACCGCAAAAACTTTATTCAAGAAAAGAACATTGTAAGAAATCAGGAATAAATATCAAAGATCAGAATAAAAGCGATGTAAAGGAACATAATATGACACAATTTGAATAACCAATCGTTTTTGTAGTTTTATTAACATATTTTAGCACATATCCTGTTAACGTTTTAAATTTTAGCAGAAAATAATTGACAATACAAACACAAAAAAGTCTACTGACCTGCAAAGCACAAACAATAACATATTTCTATATTTTTACGTATATTTAATTAATATACTTCCACCAAATACAATATATCGTGATTAATGTAATCAGTATTATGTTTAATTAAATATATAAGTAATATTACATGTGCAACATGTTTCGTATTTTTTAATATTTTCTTTTCTTGTTTGTCCACACTAGAATTATTTCTGTGTTATTCTTTTTTACAATAAATTTCGTAATACACAGTATGTATACTTTTTAAAATTGTTTTTGCTCTTTATTCAATTCACATTTTAACTCTGGACTTTCCATCTTGCATATCTAGTTCATAGCTCTTTCAATACTTCATTTACAATTCATACGGAAATTTTTCATTCAAAATTCCAAGTTTATTAAATCAATATATATTGTTATATCGAAGTTATTGAAAAATAACATATGTTTATATGTCAGCAATAGCCTGAATAGTTTTTTTTTCTTGAAAATATTTTATGTTACTTTGTTCGTCTAAACATTTATTTCGTATTTTAATATAGGAAAAATAAATAAATAATAAGTGTAAATGTATGGCCGGTATATAATGTTATATATGTCTTAATCTTAATTATGAGACTACTGTTGTCGTTAGTCGCTTTCCATCGACATACAATTTTTTGATAAGCAGAAAAGTTTTTTTTTTGTTATATATGGATTCATTTCAAATTATTAATTTTCCACGATGGTTGAGGATAAATTTGCAACGAATTTATATATTATATAATCAGTCACATATGTTTTACGTCATGGAAAATAATCGAACTGAAATAAGTAGATTCAGATATGAAACGTTAATAGGTATATGTATTTCGATCAAACAAAGCTTGTAAGAAAGAAGCCCACAAATGTATTATAAATCTAGGGGAAGATTTTGAATTTATTGTTATTTTTTTCAAAAGCTATCCAGTTTTAATCATTAGGAGCTAAAAATTTGGCTCTTTGTTTATATTTTCCAATCTAATATACATACATTAATGTTACATCGTGTTTATGACAATAAGTACGAAAATATGCTTTGCCATTTTTCCACACCAAAAATATAAATTGCGCATTAGAAGAACATGAAATTTATTAACACTCATTTGTACGTGTTATTTATCTTCAAAAGTTCACAATGAATATGTGAACATTTGCATAGCTTTTCTGCTTCTATATTTTCATCCGGATGGATTATGTGAACTACCATGAACTACTCATGTATATATCCTTCCTACGACAAGTTTTTTTTACAAATATTCGGTCTGATACAGAGCTGATCAACTTAATAGCTTGCAAGTCATTGAAACTTAGTTATTTAAGAGTATTATTTACTGAAACGATGAAAATTACATATCTTTTCTGGAGTAGTACCAAGTGCTATTTATTGAATTGACGACAACAGTATTTGTGTTCCGTATTATAAAAGGTAAACAATGTAAAATAGTGCCTTTTACAAAAACAGTGTCTTTTCTTCAACAATTCCCAATACATAGCTTATGTAAAGTTTACTTATGATCAATTGAAACGAATATTTAACAAAATTCCCTCAGATAATTATATACCAAGAAAATTTTGTTAGGAAACTTATCTTTCAGTTAGAGTTTATTATGAAAATAGACAAATGACCAATAGTTCCAAGCACTTGAAGACACTACTCGTGAATTTGAGTGTCGAACGTAACGGTATCTTTACAATTTGCAATAAAAAAATCTTATATATATTCTGTTTTCATTGTTTGTCAAACTTAACGAGACTCAAATAAAGGAGCGAAATGATATTGACAAGCAAACTGAAAAAATGAGCATGCAAATGTTGAATATTACTTAGCATTGTTTTTTTTTACATGAATAGAAAATATATAAAGCACAAATAACAAAAGTGTTTTTAAAAAACTATACTAATCAGCTAACAGCATGTTTTATTTCTTTAACTAAGATATTTCTATTATCAGCTTTTTTAGTGTTTTCATTCTACTAGTTTATATTTGAATAAACATCAATATGATTGTCTTTGATATTTGTTATTTTGCCTACATCTCTGGATTTTGACACGTAGCTACAGAGATTTTTGATATTGAAAGAAGATCATTTTTCATATAGGTTGCAGTCGCGAGTATATCTGGTACGTTTTTAGCTATTGAGGAACTTCTAAATCGTGGGTTTCTAAATGCTGCTTTTTATTAAGTTTATCAATAAATATATATTGAATCTGATTCAATTAACTGTATATAGAGGAAATTGTCTTAATGTACTATGATCATTTATAACTCCGATCCTTTCATAAGTCGAATGCTTCAAAATGCCCGTGGAAATGCTTAATGCAACACAGAATGAGTGTCATATTTAGAAAATATAATCATACTTTTTCCAGTAATTCAATAAAAACACGTATATAGTATGATTAAATTTTTAGAGTATCATCATCAGCTAAAATAGTATCAATAACCAATGGTAGAACAGTAACGAATGGTCAGAAGATAAGGATCGTCAATTTAGCTTCAAGATCACATGACACTTTTTATACTCCAGCTCTATATTTAATTCGATATTTTGTTTCTGGGTGAAATAAAGCGTTCTTGAAGACAAGTTGGTTTTATTAGAAAGTGTACGTATGGTGTAGAAATAAATTCAGCTTGTTCAATATGCTGTGCTGCCTTACAGAAATTGTGTGAAGTTAATTATTTAGTTATCCCACACTTTCTTGACGTTGTTATAAGTAGGAAGGACCTGGCTTCAACCTCGCTTCGATATCATTCCCATGATTCGAGATCTTTGATGTTATATTTTATGATATTATCTCAGTTTGACTGTCAGCCGTCGGTCAATAAGGGATACAATTTGATGTGATTGCAGAAATCATTCTGGGATTTCTGAATATAAATGATAACAGGATGTTTAATGAAAAAGTTAAAAAAAAACCTTGAAATTAATGTGCTTGAATATTAGATAATGTATAATAGATGTTTAATGGCTTCATATAATTCCATAGTTAAAGACGACAATTAGCCAATAAACAAAGCAATTTAACAAATTAGCCTGTTTGAAATAGAAAAACTGCCCAAACAAAGCCAAGCATTCCAAGCTGAAGTACAAAGACTCTTATCTCAACTAACTTGACTTTTCATGTCTTAGCTTAAGTTTGAACCTTCGAGCACTCTTACTTTATATCTTAATTAATTATGCCTTTCAAAATAACAACTTAATAATCCTACCTGGAAGTTTAGTGCGGCTTCGGTGTCTACAGAACAGAGGAATCAAAAAGATGCATTCTAAACGAGAACATGTCTATCATCAACGCAAAATTTCTCGACAATCTGAAAGCCTTGGAACTTGGCCCGAAGCTGATCAATGACATATTATACTAAAAACTGTCAGGACTTGCGGCAACTGCAACATTTCTGATATGCACGTAGTAGATTCTGAAGGCTAAATTTCACTCACCTATTGTTAGGACGTTGGTCAAAACATGGAACCCGATGAGAATTCTAATGGCAATCAAAGCCAAATGGCGAAATAAATATGAAAATTAGGTCAAACACCACAGTCAGTAGGTATGGACATAGTTTTGAGCTTTAGAGATAAATTATCGTTTAGTTATAGTAACACCAGCAGTAAGAACCTAAAAATACTCAATATACTTATAATAAACAATTGTATAATAAAAAGAGACTAATGAAGAACGAAATTACAAAAGATGCGTCTTGTAGTAGAACGAATTTTGAAATCCCCATGAAGAAAGGGGTCCAAATTTTTCAACTTTATAGCACCACTGACAAAGTACTTATGGGCCATATGAATCAACTGACTAAATTCCTTGCTTTAGATAATCTTCAGTCACAAACAAACTTGGCTCAATTCATACCTAAATTTTTTAATGCGCTTTACGAGCATCAATGATAATGCATTCAAAGTTAATCACTTAAAAAAATGCGGAATATAAGCCTATGTTAAGGACATCTTGAAGTTGAATAAATAATTCTTCTGCTCGAAAATTTGAAATTGATCAAAATGCCAGTACATCGAACAAAAAAAGCAGCTCTACCCTATTAAGAGAATATTCCATAAATCTAAAGATAATATGGTTATCGCGAAAAATTAAACGTTAAAAAGAAAAAACAATCTCCATAAGGTTTCAAAAGCCCTTCAACAATATTTCGAGTACGTTGTACAGGCATTCATTGCATTCTGCTGCATATTCTTTTCTTGAAAAACACATATATTGAAGTTATACTCCTTGTTTCTTGAATGGTTGTTTGTTTCGTCGTCAAATATAAGAAATATAGTCGTCAAATATAAGAAATACAATTGCATAAAATCGAGAAGTCAATGCTCATCGATGTAGGGAGATTCAATTATTACTACTGACTTCAATAAAAATGAAATCTGTTTCACTAATTATGCATATATCTTTGATATCAAATATGCAGTTAGCTGAATAGTATAATGCAATACTTAAATGTTAATTATACAATACTCCCGTCTGTACTTTGAAGGAAGTACTTCCTTGTTTAATTCAGAGTAATCAAATATGAATGATGATAAAATTATTGACGAAATCATAGCTACATACCACAAATATGCAATTAAAATCTCGAAAAAGCTTTTGATTTTGAATGCCAAAGCTACTTTACAATGCACAATTGCAAGTTTATCTGAATTTATAAATCGAAGAATGTATATAGCTTTTGATTTTAAATATACATTTAAATTATGTATAATGTATGTATATAAACAGCCAGAGAACCTCATAAAATGTTAACTGATCCATTTACATTCAAATCTTCAATGTTGAAATGGCTTTCTATATATATATCGTTTCAGTATTATTGATAGATATTCTAATAATAATACACCTTATTAAATTCCATGTTTCATGTTTATATATCTTAGGTAGATGATACCACTACTACTTGATTCTAATTAGTTTGTTTTTTAACATGTTGTCTTACTATTTTTAGCTCTCTCTGTGTGTGACACATTTAAGATTTATACTTTACAATTCTTATTGTAAACTGTTTCACTTTTTTCTCTTGTTTATGTTTAAATGTAAATATATATTTTTGCCTAATATTTACTATTTTTCATCTTTTATTCATTCATATATAGAATTTCCCCATTGAACTGGAGATATGTTAACTCTAAATTGCACATCACAAGTTGAAAGTTTTTTTTCTCTTTTCTCTAGTCGCTTTTATTTCATATTAGGATATTTTTTTGAAAAAATGAAATTGATCTTTGAGAATTACTAATATTATCGGTGATATCATTGTTTTTGTTTTAGTTCTAGTGAATGATTTGCTGCTTGATTTTGAAATGAGTAAGGATTGGAAAGTGATATTGCCCCATTTTTGCGCTTCATTAAGAAAAAATATGCAAGAAATGAGCTGATATGAGCGACCACGCAATTAATAGCCATATCGGGTTCAATAGTTTAATTTGAAAGTTTTCATACGGTGTATCTTGTCAGATATTTGCTCATACACCATACGAATCTGTATGCTCATAGCTCATTTCAACAAATGAAATTAATTTCATTTTGAATGTGACATTAAGAAATATAAAAATAAATGAAAATTCGGAACACTTATTTTTTGTTTGTTGATGAAGTTGAAAATCGATTGACAAAAGCAAAAAAAAAATGAAACGCAATATTCCCATTGCATGATTTGGCCAGCTTCAATTTTAAACTAAATGTTTCCTTTTCGATTTACCTTTTAAGTTTTCGGAATGAATGGCATTGGAAGTATAAATTAATCTTTATCGTTTTTAAACAGATGAAATATTTTTTTAATATCATTAATATATATGCATTCGATATTTTTTTGCAATCTCAGTGGTAGAAATCACTTCAGGCATAGACATTTTTAGCAGCATGAATTTGAAAATAACAGGAATAGGAAAGGGAATAAGAGATATATAGAGATATAGCGTTTTTAATAAAAACTATTCAAACATTTATTAATATTCAATAATTCTCATTTTTAGTCCTTTCACATATAAATTTGTTCATAAATATAAATTACAGGATTACATTGTATATTTTTTCATATATATAATTGTAATATATAATATATGTTAACTTTTCCATTTTCTTTATTTTAAATTTATGTTTTACATTATGATTTAACTTCTTGTTTTTTCTTTCTTTCTTTATAACCAATTTTAGAATGTACATATTTCGGTTATACTTGACAGTTGAAGTTTGTATACTTTTTCATCCATTCTAATAATTTCCATCTGAATGAGTTGAAAATATATCTCTAAATTGGATCATTTGTTTTCTTCAAAAGATTTAATCTGCTTCTTACTTCATTCTTAAGAAGGTGTTTGTTAAATTATTGCGATTATAAGTATGCATATGGTGATAGATTTTACCATTTAATTTTTGCTGACCTAGTTACAATCAATTATAATTGATTGTTACTTTGTTTTGTTTGTTTGTTGTTGTATTTTCTCTAATGTGTTCATCTCTCTTTATATAGAAATTTTCCCATTAATAAATTTATTTTTAAATATTTTGTTTCAATGTATTTTAAAATATTTAAAAATATCGTTTCATGAACCCATTGGGTTTAAAATAAAACTGTACCACTTATATTCCTCATGTTAATGATCAATTATGTTGCATTAGAAGACTAAATTAGAAATTCTTTTGTATTCAAATTTTGAAAATTAATCATTTGATAATTCATACGGCAAATTAATTGGATTTACTGTTTGAAACGAATCAGATCGTTGTTAGTAAATTTCAATGGATTTATGCATTCTAGCGAAATTAGCTGGGTACCAAATAGTAAAATAAGCACTTACGGATAAGGAGGCGAAAGTTAAACAGCTAGTTTGGTTTGCAAAGATATTTAGTGCTAATATGAAAGTTTTTGTAGTTTGTCTTCTCTTCTTCAATATCTGAGTGGATTGCATCAAAATTAAACGACTGGTTAATAAATAATATTATGATCATCAATCATATTTGCGCGGTAAATAATCCAAAACATAATTTGCAAAGAGGAGAAACCGCAGTCTCATAGATTTTCAACCTTGTAAAACAGATCAAAAAATGATTCGACCACAAAAACGATAGAACATGCGATTTTTCTGGTTCTTAACAAAAAAAACCTCACAATCGCATACCAAATACAACACCCAACATTTTTTAAATCTTTGAAAATAAGTGCTAGCAGTAGCTAATTGGCTGGAAATCCGCTACTATTCAAAATCATCTCTGAAAGTGCAATTTTAAGTTTTATTGATGACCATGCAAATGGAATTGAAAAACAATATATTCTATTTGTAAGGGGTTACGCTTCAAAGTGGCAAACAGTTTCAATAGAATTGAAAATCCAGTAGAATATAGTGCTATCTTATTACCAAGTTTTCGTTATTTTTCAAAGAAAGCAACGTATGCGAACGCTAGAATTAAGAGTGCACCAGTTTTTAGGGAACACGTTTATATGAAATCAGGAAATGTTTTCAAAACTAAAACGAAAAAGTTGTAATGATTTTGAAGTCAGGAACCAGCAATGCAAATACCTAGAAATGAAAATCCTGTAGCAGTACACTGAATACTATTAAACTATATGAATAAATTCTTAGTTCAGCTCGAAAATCTAAAGCGGACAAAAATAAAACTCATCAAAGAGAAGATCGACAGTGATAAATGAACTAGCCAGAAAAACGGGGAAAAAATGTCAGTTTTTGTTGTTTGTATTCGTAATCATCAATTACAATGTCATCATTTAAAGGCTGATCATTGTACCTGCGCAAGTATACAGTACATTAGTCAGCTGTAAAATAATGTCTTTATACTATCACTAAAATGTTATGGGAGCTAGACTAAAGAAACCAAATGATCATTAACTTTTTTCCCCGAAAAAAAGCTATTGAGGAATATTGTGATTCAACAGCCCAAAATCTTGTCATCTATTGTATTATAATCTGTGTTGTCTCTGATCTACTTTCTTCCATTTTATGTTGTTTTCACTCTCTTTCTCTCTCTCTCTTTCTACACACATCATATTTTCTATTAATTGTGTTTCATTCGTTTTTGTTTGTTTGTATTGTATCAAATAGTTTTATATTCTTTCATAAAATATATACTTTAATGTATATTTATGTATAGGTATTATGTCCACTTCTGTTGTATATTTTATAAAAGGGTTTTTTTTTGTTGTTTGCTTTTCACACTCGGTTTTGTTGATAAATTAAGCATAGTTTTTCTGAAGTTGTTACATTCACTATATTATTTTGAGTTTGATATTTAGGGAGAAATATTTGTATTAATTTTATGGTTGCTTCTAAATATTAGTATGCTACTTTAGCGTCATCGCTAAAATTTTAATATTGAAATAATCATTCACACTGTCTATTACTGTATTTGACATCATTCGACTTTGATTCAATTATCATGTTTTTGGAATTAAAATACAATTGAAAAACGTTATGTACTTTTCACATAAATTCATTTTTTTTTTAAATTGAATAATTTACATGCGAAATGTTTGATAAGCTTTGATTGGTCGCACATGACCATGTGCGAATTGTTATATATTTTAGATGATTTCTGCTTTTATTTTCAAAGAGTTGTTTGTACTATTTTGAATAAAAAAATGTAGATGCCAACACTCAGTGATAACTCTTTTTTTTCAAAATTTATTTTACTTCACTTCGCTCTCAACAACTATGCAGTTATATCGATAAAAGTATAAATCATAAAATAATCTCAAGTTTCAAAAATGTTTATTGCTGAAATCTAAAGTGCGGTTGCTCGAAAATGCACGTACAGTTGAATTGAATTAATGTATTTCAAGCAAATCGAAAGGATAACAGATTTGCATTGTTGTATTCATAAATAATTTAAGGTACACACGCCCATTTGTTTCGAAATCACATAAAAACAATCAAATCTACTCCAACTTTTAACAGATTGAAGTATAAACATCAGTATTCGTAGTGCCAAACATAAAAAGCCCAAACAGTATCCTTGCGAAAGCAAATCCATCTATTGAACAGTTTGATGCTGTTTTTTTTCTACCATACTATTTCACCTAATAAATGGAAAATAAATAATGCTAAGGAAAATTTGAATGAAATAAATCAAAATCATTATTAATAAAATCAATAATATGCACTAATAGCAGTTAAAAACCAGTTGAACAACTGAACAACAACAAAAAATAATCGATATAGATCAAATTGAGAAAAAATCATTTATTTCTTTAATCGGTAACAACAGTCAACTTTGTTTTCAATTTATATTTCTCTATATAAGATGTTCATATGAATCATTACATTATCATTATCATTTTCTAAAAATACATAGTTATCATCATTTCAATGAAATTCTCTTCAACAAAAGAAAATTAAAAATATCTATATACTCATATATATATTTATATTCATAATTTATAATAAGTCTCAAATAAGACTACACAATGTTCGTTTTTATGGTATAGATGTCCAACATAAAAACCCGCCCGTTTTAAATTAATTATTACAAAAAAAAAAAAAATAATCACATTCGACTACAAAATGAGTGTGTTTGCAATGTGCACATTTACATACATGTAAATTGTAAATAGAATATTGCTACTATTAAAATACATTCATTTAAAAATTCAAAAAAAAATCGAATCAAGCGAAGCAAACTAACTTTGCTGTAAATGATACATCCAACATACTAGGCAACAAGACAATAAAAATAAATAATTTTTTTCGTGTATCGGTTTGCTTCTTTGCATTTACTTTACTCGTTTAATTAACTACATACTTTACAATAAAAAAAAAATCTACGTAAATTTGATCAGGCTACGATTGCATTAAATCTGAACAAACACAAATCTTTAATTGCTCGTATTTTCTCATTTACGAAACGAAGAACGAGTTTCTCGCCACTCTCTTAAAAAATATAACAATTCGCACAGTTAAATCGTTCGATCTATTTAGCTTTATGCAGTCGCACACATACATCTATGTGCACACTACACTGAAGAGTCTACGTCATTATGTTCAGTAGCCCATAGGACATCCTTAAGCATTTGATTTTCTCTAAAATTTCAGTTAGATAATATATCTCTGTTAGCTAATTATTATCAAGTTTTATTGGCCCACAAGCCATTTTCATAGATATATGATAGAAAATAATAAAAATATATATTTTATACTAATATGGTATAAGCCTTACACCAAACAGATATTTATATATATGTAATTGTTTTCACTTTCTCCTCTTTGACCTGATTGCAATATATAAAATAATGTGTCTGATAGTTGTTTCGATAACAATGATAACAATATTACCTTCGTTTCTTCTCTATAGTCAAACAGATAAGTTACGCGGTTAAAACCAAAAAAATTGAAAATAGACAAGAATAAAAGTTTTACATTTTGAAACTTTAAGCAAAAATCTTAAAGCCAAACTAAGAGTTTTCTACGAGAATTTATACAAACAACACACAGTCACGATGCCATCATCAATACTACGTTCTTCGTGACTATTATCCTTTCACGCTCACATACAGTATACATCATGCATTCCTCTACGTACACTTAAGACATCATTCAATTGCTATGTATAATTTAAATGTTTCTTTTAGATACAACAAACCTGTTGCCACTTTCTCAATCTGGATTTTCTCTTTCAGTGTACGGTCACATCTCGTACGTTCTCTGGTCCGCGTTTTTGCAACTGTTTTGCAACAAAACGATGCCAAC
The DNA here is from genome assembly GCA_963978885.1 of Nemotelus pantherinus. Taxonomy (NCBI): domain Eukaryota; kingdom Metazoa; phylum Arthropoda; class Insecta; order Diptera; family Stratiomyidae; genus Nemotelus; species Nemotelus pantherinus. The sequence goes on along the minus strand of OZ022263.1, from coordinate 49,436,709 downwards.
TAGACGACCTCTCATATCTATTTTACATATCGTTGTTCAGGAGAAGCCGTATTACAATTTCAATTGATTCCGCTATTGGTCAATTATGTTGAGTGGTTGCCGTATCTTCAGAATGAGGTGGCCATAGTTCCTCGTGTTCGGCAAGTTCAGATTCCAATCGTAGTTCGAGTTGACGAATACCATTTGCAATCCGATCATCGTATCCATCCTCAAGAACATCGTTTTTTAGAGTTGATGCTGTTGTTTCCTTCGATGTGTCCCAGAAACTAGCCGTGGGGCTAATTGGTTTTGAATCGTTGTTATTTTTCCAAATTGTTATCATAGGAGTGAGCTGTTAATAAAAAAATGAACAATATCAATATAATAATTATTGAATTATATGTTGAAAAATATAACTTGATAATATTTTTTACTATTTTTATTACTATTAAAAGTAATTAAGTATCTTGCTATAATTAGAAAGGTCGAGTTTTCGGAAAAAAAAACTGCAAATCGATGTGAATGAGTAATAGGTGTAAATTTTTTCTAACAAAATAATTTTTTCATTATATTTTAGCGTTCTTGCCTGTATATTGATTGTTTACCAGTTCTGAGAGTTCTGACTTTAAAGATGTTAATGTCGAACAAAAGTGACAACTTAAATAATTTGAATCACGGATTGTAATTTTAAGCAGTCAAATCTTTTCTGCCCCCATTCTCTATTTGATGAGACTTTTTATCGTATTAATATTTGAATTCGAAAAAAATGACCACCGCGGATATTTGTTTGGCCTTGGAGATTGAAGTTGATGAATAGTTTATTTCACAGTCGGCATATGATAAAGTGAATTAACTATAACTGAATTGCTGCGGGTCACGAGGCGGCAAGCACTTGGTCGCTAATTTGGTTCAGAATACCATCTTAGGTCGGTAAACTCAATACCTGGTCCGGGATTATCATCATCCAAACTTAAACCAATAACGACTTTTAGAGGCAGTTCAACTGAGATGAGCACACAATCTTCGTTAATCAAAACCACGCAGAATTATTCTTTAAATTTATGTTGGTGTCTACGGTTTAGATAATTTAGTTTATCTAGTCACAAAATTTTATTCTAATATTTTGTAAGAAATCCAGAAGCAACAAATCTTAAATAAACTATTCAGACTGAAAAAGTAAGAACTGCTAAGTCAGGTACAGTGATATTTTACTTTTACGTGACCGGAAATGTTGGTTGTGATCACGGTAAATATAAGCCTTCTACACAAATTACAAACACTTTAGTAAAAGTGGAAATATTAGATAAAAAACACACGCGAGAGCCTCGCGAATAAACGGACTAACTTAAACCATTACTTTTACTTTGTGTCTTTCATCTGCCTTTCAAATACCACAGACCACTAGAGATCCGAAACTTCTTACATTAATCCCCGGTTCTGCATCGAACTACTTCGAAATTAATTTGGAAGAGTTCCATAGATTAAATTACTTTGTACGATCTAAGAAAAGCCTCTAAATTTTCATTTGAACCGCTGGACTGCGCACTTAATATTTTGTTGCGAAAAAATATTTTTGCAATTCATATCAATGTATATTTTTTCTTATAGCAATGTATATTGTTTTGGTTAAAATAACAATGAATTCGTGAGACCATATCCAAATTTTTAAGTAAGAGCTTTCTTTGCTCAGATTCTGTCTGGCCTGTTATTTTTTGGCAGGAACTTCCGGCTCCTTTTTTGCTAGCTGTCCACGACGTCTAGGATCCGAGGTAGTCTGTATCCGTGACGCGTCCCCCTCTTGAACGGAGCACCTTGGCCGCGAAGAGCTATCAAAGCGACAAACTAGAATCGACAAACTAGATATAGGTTGAAGAGTGCTCCGTTAATGCGGACAAAAGGCTTTCACAGCATTTCTAGAGTACCTTGTTCAAAGGGCATTAATTCTTTTGTTGCCTCTTTCATGGATTATCATGACTGCTTTGGCAAACTCTCGTCTTGGACTTCGGTCCAGTTTAAGTACCTTGGCAACACTCCCTCTAGCAAATCGCTACATATTTCAGTCTTTGAGTCCCTGGCCCATTTTAAATTAATTTTTCATTTTTATTAAAACAAAGCAAACGTAATTGACAAATTCACGAAGACAGCTGTTTTCACGTGCAATTTTGCATAACATTCGGAATTAGAAAATAAACAAAAACAATATAAATATACTAACAATATAAATATACTATAAGAAATACCAAAAAGGGAATTGAAACTCACCTTTGCTGATGTATCCTTGCTCTTGTTATCTAAATCCGTTATTCTAAGTGAGCTAAAATCAAAATTACTAGCGGCAGTCGCATCTAACTTGTTGCAATCTTTCGCCTGTGACCCAATAATTGTTGCGCCTGTTCCTCCGCTACTCATACTACCACCTATATCACCCGCTTTAGAAAACAAGAAATCATCTTGTGAACTCAATCCCGGTATATTGAAATCCGTCACTCCTGTACCAAGCATCTTTGACGTGGCATCATCGACTGCACCGGCTGCATTTGTGTCGAACATTTGAGGAGCGTAGGCCAGCATTTGAGCTGTGGGCGACGTGGAAGTGTACGGCCAAACAGAATTGCTTGCATTCGACAAACGCATATTGTCCGCATAGAGATTCGATGCGGATTGATGTAGCGATTGGTGCGAAAGCATATTGGAGCTTGATGTTGAGTTTTTTTGCATACGAGATATCGGACCATATTTACTACTCGTGATTGTCGAAGTTTCGAACGGGACGTAGTCGTCGTCCTTTAATATCGAATCAGAGCGTACAAACGATTCACGTGAAGCAGCTGTTGGTGAAACATTCGAATCGATTCCATACGACCCACCAATTTGAGGAACTGCCAGTGTCCAGCAATTCGACAAAGTGTCATCTTTTGGTAGATTATTATTCAAAGAATGATGCTGCTGAGATGGCTGTGTGTGACCTGTGAAATTTTTGTGAATATTCCCATTCATGTTGATGTTCTTATTTAATAAATTTAATTCCATTTGCTTGCGGCATTCATAGAGTGTCTGCATTGATAATTCGGATTTGTTGTTATTGTTGTTTGGCGAGCTCATGTACGGAGAGTTATTGGGCGGAGTGTTCAGATTCATGTTCATCTGTTGTTGATTTTGCCGTTGTTGATGATGCTGCATTTGCTGATCCCAAAGCAGAGACTGACGCAACATGTCAGGTCGTTTTGAAAAATCATTTACACGAGTGAAGAACGCATTATTACCAGCCATCATCTGTGGTACTTTACCCTGCGCGTTTGGAGCCTGTTGGACCTGCGGTGGCACTCCTGCATTCGCTGCGGCGTTTACAGTATTGTATATGTCAGATGGGGCGAAGTTTCCAAGACTGTTCATTGTTGCGTGGAACATAGCTTGATTTGACGGTGGTTGAGAAGGCGGCTGAGGCGGTGGTTGTTGAGGAGACATGGCCGGTGGACCTCCCGCGAAACTCTGGCGTGGTGTACGCAACGATAAAGGTGTCCGTACTGGATAATTCATATTAAAGGGGCTATCGTACTGATGTCTAGGAGCTACGTTTTGCAAAATCCCTGCCGGATTAAGATTACCACCTGACGGTATAGGACTCGATGCATGCATTGGCGGCATAATATCAATGAAAGACGGTGGTAACATGCTTTGAGGTGGCGGCGGTGGTGCGGTCATCTTGCCAGCACCACCCGAGAATCGCATCGGAGAAGTCTCTTCCGATGGCAGATGCGAATGGGTTGGTGTGTCCAAATAATCAATAACAGCAGTCTCTTTTGTGTTAACGACGATTGGCGTTTTTGTACTATTTTTACGACTTTTCAAACGATATTTCTCCAATTCAGCTTCTGAGTGTGCAAACGTGCAGCTAGCGCCACGCGGACAAATCCTCTTCACAGCAAGATCCCGACAGTAACTGATCTTGTACTTGGCGTTCGGATTCGGCTGGTTTGATTCCTGCAGCTTTCGGTTACCATGATGTTGGACAAATTCCAAAAGCCCGATAACAACCAGCTTTACATCCTCCAGTGCTTGAGCGATTTCTTTCCAGGGTACGTTCGCTTCCCAGCTGGGATCTATATTTGCCAAGCGGTTAAGAGGATCACGAAGCGTAGACAAATTTGCTGGATCACCAGTTCTCTGCAATGCGATAACTAGTTCTTGTACAGACTGCGCAAACGATTGCGGTGTTTGCAGCTTGTCGATAATGCTTTGCATATGGGACTTATGCGCAGTGTCGCCGTACAACAAAGCCGACCATTGATCTGGAGCGATTCTGAGTCCGGCTTCTGTTGCGATTTGCACAATCTGAGCATCATGTTCTCGCCGCAAAGCATCGTACGTTCGAAATTCTTCTTTCAGTTGCATCAGAGATGAATCTCCATCCCGTTTCGATACCTTAAAGCAACTAGCTCGATACAGCAGCTGCACTACATGGCCAATACTTGTCTTCGACGCTTGTGAGAAGTGGGGCTCCAGCCGCTGCACAACAAACATAACGAGAACTTTTCTAGACAGTGCTGATCCATCTTCTAGTGCCAGAAGAACTAGTTTAAGTACTTCTTCCTGCATAGCAGGACCCAGAAACTGGCATCCTCGCGCTCTCACTGCAGCCCATAGGTTCGAGCTCAACTGTTGAGGATTCTGATGTTGCAAAATTAGCTCCGTAACAGTTCGCTCGCCCAGCGAGCGAGCGGCCCGTAAAGCTCTAGTTCGACCTTCATCTTCAATCAACTGACAATTCACCAGCGTAACGAGTTTTCGTTGCATTGGTCGCGACAACAGGCATCCTGAACTGCCATTCGCAAACGGTTTCAGATACAAAGCTAGCTCTTCTATGCTTCGGTTGGCAAGTTTGTAGTGTTGCAAGTCCTCGGGCGAAAGATTCTGTACACTTGGCGAGTTTATCGCATCCGATTCATTCGAGCCGACAGCATTCAACTGCGCATTATTTCCGACCAACTGCAGGAGGGCATAATTTATGGGTAGATTTTCTAAGTCTGTAGTTATCGATGTCTGCAAGAAAAAAGTGAATGTTTAGGAATTAAAGTTTTATTCAACTCATGGTGAGATGACTTACTTGATCGAACGGACATTGTTTATTATGGAGTGTTGCTAAGCATGTACGGCATATTGTGTGGCCGCAACCTAAACTGATTGGCGGACGCTGTTTCGCGGCAAATTCGTTAATGCAGACGGGACAGGACAAGAACTCTGTCCATTGGGGCGCCTGTATCGGCATTCTAAAATTAAAAAAGAGTATCAATGACAATTTATATCATTAGCAAATTTGATTTGACGTCAGTTATAGAGTGTGCTTACATACAAGTCAATATAATTGTTTCCTTTTAATTTAAAAATAAAATGGTTTAATTCGTTGCTTGTGGAGTTGAAGCGATAAATGCTATTTAATACCAAGTGTTTATTATTGTTTCAACCTGATTTCCAGCCTCATTTTTAAACAAACAGGCAGCATCACTGTATGAGATATTTACTCACGAATGCAATTTATTGTATTTAACATTTAACATACAATATACACCAACAAGGATATCGAATAATATATTGAACAGAGATAACAAAGAGTGCTGTAGATACTATGCTGTATGTTTACTTTATATGCATATTTCCTCCTGCGCGAATGTTTGATACTTCTCGTGAAAGTTGAAATTATATTGAAGTTGATGTTATATTATATTGAAAGTTGATATTGTACTGAACTTCAGAGTTCATATTATATATTTTACTTTAATTTAGGACTTGTATCAATTATTTTTGTGTGCAATTGCCTCCTGCCGTCCATTTTTGTCAAAGCTGCCCGAGACTTTCTTGCCCATACAGCAATATAATAGCATTTTTCTGCTATCGAAATACTGAGTCTGTGCCATGGAAACTCAATGTAATTAATAAATAGTTACACAGATCTTTAGTTGAAAAGAAGCAAACTTTTATCTATGTATAGAACATCGACATGGAACATCTTCGGAACCATCAATGTCTTTCTTTGGCACCGATTTATTTCAGTTGAATTTTGTCACTAATTAACAAGTTAAATGCGATAGGAGCAGTGGCAGAGCCACTATGAGCACGAACATAATACATACATGAACCGTACCGCAGACCGATTTGACCTTTAAGGTGGTACACGCAACGTCATGGAATGTTATCAGCGACGATCATTTCCCTGGATCCATTCGTGGCTAGCGATCGTTTTTAACTATTGATATAAGAAGAGGTTGGCAATTCGCACCCAGAGTTCTAGTCACATCACAGCCCGAAATCTCTTCCGATAGACGTGACAATCGATACGTGACAGCGATCAGGATGACTCACTTAAGGGCAGAACAAAGTAAAACACGTCTAATTTGTGTTCCTACCAGCAAATGTGTCCGTACCTATTGCTATATAGCCTTTTTGGTTGCAGGAATAACTGGACATAAATGGAAAATGGGAAATCCACATTTCTGACGAGAATTTCGTCCGAGCCCTGCGGTCTCTTATCACGAATATCTTTACCCCTCCAGCTGACTTTGCCGACTAACTATCTCAACTGGATAGAATAGTGATAACTACAGTTCATAACTTTTTACCCAGCGGCCAGAACATACTGTAATCAAATCTTTCCATGACACAGAAACGTATCAAGTTTCAATGCGGTGCCATATGCATCGCTTAATCGACGTAGCTCCGACATATTAGGCAATTATTCGGGAAGCTGCATCGGGGAAAGCCACCCAGTCTGTGCCCTGACAGTTCTGTATCAAAAAGAACCACGACCAGGATAGTTTCAGGCCCATATTGCAAGTTCTTGGTCTTTTGCAGCCATCCACATCCCACGCCTGCCCCACCTCACAGAAAACAACGTACGAAAAATATCAAATCGACACAACCAGAGCCAACACTGATCGGCCGGAGAGGAGGTGGTCGTCTGGTGACTTAGCAAATTGGTCAAATGTCATCGATGCTGCTTTTGTGCTACTCGCCATTGAAAGTGCCAACTAGACATTTTTCCCTGCACCAAGCGATCAGCGGTTCCCTTAATTTCTGGCACAAATGCACAAAAGCAAATTTATGGCCAACTCCAGTTTCCACCTGCCGCACGTTACCCAGGAGCACCGACAAATCGCTAATTCTTGTCGATTCTTCAAAAAATGCCCCTTCACCCATTGTTTCACTGATTTTTCCTGCACGTCTCAACTCCGGCTGGCTGTTGACGTCGTCGATGTCGTCTTCGTTGGCCGTCTGTTCTTCAATATTTCGCAACTGCACCACACAACTATTGACGCGAAATTTCCTATCGAACGTCGATATACACAACCAATTACTTAGCACTTCACTACTAGAACTCTTCCCTACGCAATTTCACAATTTTCATCAAATTTTTCACGCTCGTACCTTGATCATTTAACGAAATTATCATCACATTTCACCAATCGAACCACAGTCGGCCATGGAGGAGGATTTTCTGATTTGCTTTGGTTTTCTTCTACTTTACTACTTGCACGGGATCTAAGTGGATATTCGTTGACAGACAGCGTACGAATTCCGATTTGATATCACCACAGCCTGGAACGTTTTTTCGTAGACGTAACTTCGTCACCGATTCTTAAGTCCGAACGACGGATTTTACTTGGACAAGTTTTGTTCGTGGCGGATATTTCCTTACTCAATTTTTTTTCTATATTTCTTTATTCTCTCTATCTCTCTCTACTCTTCACTACCCACCTTCGACTTCTTATCCACTTTCCACATATACTTTCCACTTAATGCCAGCTTTGACGTTTGCCCGAGTTCACGAACGAGATATACAGAGAGAAATAAGAGAAATAAGGACAAAGAGGAATCGTAAACGTCATGATGACAAATCGAGCTCAAAATTTTCCTCCATTCCTCCATTCTCGTCATTTTCGTCATTACCCCGTACTTACATGTCGTTTTACACAGCCATATTGTACACATACGACGCATTTACGACGGACGCTGTTTTTGTTTTTGAAGTAAACTTTGTACAGCCCTGAACTTGAAGTATACAGTGAGTCTACATTTACACGGTCGAATTCAACTGGATTTTGTAGCAGGCGGGGCGGGGTCAGATTAGGTTAAGTCAATGCCTTGTTAAGTACGTTGATTCGTGATCAACGTTTTGTTGTTTTCCTTTGGTTTTGTGTGAAAAGTTGTGAGTTGTGGTGAGTGAATTTTTTGGAATAATTTTACTAAAATTATATAAAATTTTCAAGTTGCTGACAAGACTGATGACGAATACTAATGAATGAACGCACCAATCCGAGAGTTGAGTTGATCCATGCAAACGCTACGATCTACGATCAACTTTAAAAAGGAATCGAGAAGAAATTTTCGCACTGTGCTATGTCGTGTAAAAAATGTAGGAGACTGTAATTTAAAACTGAAATTAAACTTGATGACCAGAAGCCATAGATATTACCAAGTTTCTTTTCTGCATTAAAAATAGCCTCTAAAAATCGGTTAATAGAATATAATTGATATTTTCCGCCTGTATTATTGTTCTTTCTTTTGGATAGTGGTATTAGGGCATTGAGCTGTTCCCGTGAAATGCTTTTAGAATGTGTTGATTACATCTTTTATTTAGTTTATTCACAAAAGTTTGCAAATTTAAGATCGATTTGCAAATTTAAGATCAATTTTACGTGATGATCAACCGATTGATGATTGCACTTAAGTTGGCGATAATGGACTTTTTTATATTTAGCGATACTGGTAGATCAATTAATACTAGCTACTGGATACTGGTAGACCAATCAACATAAGGTCTGTTCCCGTACTTGAATCTATAGGTCTGTTCCCGTACTTCAGCAAACTGCAGCAGTAACAGAATTTGGCAGCTGGCTTCTTTTTGCTGCAAAATTTGGCTTGCATTTGGCTTGCAGCAAAAGTACGAAAACGACTTGCTGCGAATCTATTTTAATATATAAGGGTTGTTCCCGTACTTGAATCTATTATAATATATTAAAATAGATTCGCAGCAAGTCGTTTTCGTACTGCTGCAAGTCAAATTTTGCAGCAAAAAGAAGCCAGCTACGAAATTCTGTTGCTGCTGCAGTTTGCTGAAGTACGGGAACAGACCTATAATGTAAAACAAGTATGAGTAAGAGGCACCGCCCGGTAAGCTTAAGCTTGGTTTTTTTAAATGGTTCAGCCATAACCTGATAAAATTAAAAGCGCTGATATCGAGCTTGCTGCTCTTATTTTTATGCTTCATTAAACCAAACCGCTTCATTAAACCGAACCCGAACCGCTTCAAGATAAAAATATTAAATTTGAATATATTTCCTTCTTGGTTTATTATAAATTATTTATGATCTAAATTATATTTATGAGCTATATGCTTCAGAGTAAATAGGTTGATGTACCCAGATTAATTTCATTTGAATGAGTTACTAAACTGAATTACATCCTTTTGGGGAGATAAAACAAGTCACCAAACATTAATTTTTACAACCATAAAGCTAATTTATCATCTATAGCGGCTTGTATCCAGCAGTATTCGGTAAATTGCTCAAAGACTCAAAATTATAACTATTCTTGATCGAGACTTTGTGTCTCATTATAATAAGCCTCTCATCGCCATTCAATGAACTATTATAATATTAAGTATAACTATTATAATATTAAGTATTTAGATAAAAAATTTAAGTTCAAAGTTTCTCTGCATTTATAGCTTATATTACAAATGCAAAACGTGTGCAGATCGTTTGCACAAATATTTAAGAATTACACATTTACATATAAAATTTTAGCCTGTCGCAGCTAGTCGGCAAATAACATTAACTCATATAGAAACATCTCTCGTGAAACAGATTGAGTCACAATACTCTGTTTGCATTGTTCTGTTTCAATATACTAATCAGAGAAATCTTGTTCTCGATCAGTCTAATGCTGATATATAGCTATTTATGTAGTATTAATAAACGAACAATTCAACATATAGGTTTGAAATTGTCAGATACGAAGTTTGCTTTTGCGTTTTGCAATGCGGTTTCAGAGAGCAATTCGCCTCTTCAGTACATTATCAACTGCATGAATGTACATTTAACGAAACGAAGCCAAATAACTCCTAGCATTCAACTAAATTCGAGTGGCTCTTACTGGATTTTAAGCATTCATTTCAAATCATTTAGTCGCAAAGCACCATAATAAAACACCATTCATTTGAATTAGAAAACAAAACAATTTTTATTTGCGAGTTTGGTCTCAAATCTACAAACATCTGTAAATTATAAAACAAAGCTAAATTTGTCCACAAACAACGTTTAATCACCATATTTGTTACTGTTCTTCGTATTATTTATTTCTGTTTTATATGCAGTACCTATTCTACTTCTAGCATTCTTGTGTTTTCTTTTAAAAATAGGAAATAAATACATTTACGATTCAAGAGTGTGTTTTGTACTAGTAATAAGAATAATGAATCTGTTAATGTTAAACTTTTATTTTACTTAAAATAATAATTGTTTTTGCTAAAAAAATGTTACGATATTTTTAATTGTTCTTCACCCAATTGCTTTTCGCACAAATCATATTTTTATATCTTAATTTTTGTTGTTGTTTTTGGACGACATACAGAAGCAACTTATTTAGATTGTATACAGCTTGCTGTTCTTATTGCGACACATTGCAGTTATCTAGTTTACTTTTTCACAGATTGGGTTAGCCCTTCAAAGCGTTTGAACGTATAGTTGATGAACACCCAATCTTTGAGGATCTCGCCATCTTGTGGAATTGGGGCTGATGCTAGAGTAAATACGAGCATTGAGTTTCTCACCAAACGATTTCATGATATTTTACTTACGTATTTCTAAAGACACATCCGGGAAATCATCGAAATTAGATGTATCATCTATTGAGCGTACTTCAACGGGAATGGCGGCCGGCCGCTCACGGATGTGTTCCCAATCGACACCTCGGAAGAACGATATCGATTTAAGATCATCGATACCCCGTTGCGATCCCAGTCGCCGCTCAGCTTCACAGCAAAATTTGACAATGGTATCTTTTGCTTCCTCTGATATCGGTGTCTCTGGAGGAAACACCAATGTCTCGCGCCAGTTCATTACTTTTCGATATGTGTCCTGAGGATTGTCTGAGCAAAAAGGTGGATAGCCCATCAGCATTTCGTACATAATAACGCCTAGAGACCACCAATCGCATGCTGGACCATAACCTGTTTGCAAGAAAACCTCGGGGGCAATGTAGTCAGGAGTACCGACAGTGCTGTAGGCAAGAGCACGCCGGTTTCGTTTCCAACTTTCCGCACGTCGCTTCGAATCCATGGGGCTTTAATTGGGAAAAAAAAACAGTTTACTTTCCAAGTGCATTTTAACGGTCCAAGTGTCAATGAACCAGTATTGCATGCACCCTACTTACCTGGCACTTGTCCCAAGAAAATCTGATGGCTTAGCCTGGGAGAGGTCCCGATAGAAATCTGTTCGGTGTGATTTCTTCAAACCCGTACACAATCCGAAATCAGAGAGCTGAAACAAATTTGTCAGTCAGCTCATGTTCGCCACATATTGGCAAGTTCAAACCTTCAGATGTCCCCGAGCATCTAGCAGTAAGTTATCTGGCTTAATATCACGGTGAATGAAGCCTAGTTTATGTATTGAATCTATTGCTAATGCGGTTTCTGCTATGTAGAATTGAGTGCACTCTTCGGACAACGTATCCTTTTTCATAAGCAACGTCATCATATCTCCGCCCGGCAGAAATTCCATAATTAGGTATAAATTAATTGGATCCTACGGCAGCAATTAAGTAACCTAATTCATAGTACTAAACACTAATTTTACCTGAAAACTATAATACATTTTAACGACCCATTGGTGGTCTGCTTCTACGAGTACGTCCCGCTCGGCGCGAACATGAGCAACTTGTTCCTTTTCTAGCATATCTGCCTTTCTTAACACTTTCATCGCGTACACATGACCAGTGTCTTTCTTCTGAACTAAGCGCACTTCACCGAACGCTCCACGACCGATAACCTGCGAATTGAAACCCGTTACAGTTGACTAGACACTCCAATGGAAATTTCCATACGTACCTTGAGGGCTTCAAAGTCCTCCACCCCCAGGCGAGAGCGCTTCAGCCTCAGAAATTCGGTTTCTTTCTGTGCGTGCTGCAGTCTCTTTTCCTGTTTTTGCGATTCCGTTAAGGTATCGTCCTTGAGCTGAGCCTCCAGTTTTGCCAAACGTTGCTTCCGTTCCCCACATTGCGTTATTAAATTGCTATAGTAATTCTCTAATGTTACTTTGGCTTTTGTCGCCTTGTCTAGTGTATGATCGCTGAACCGAATTGTATTTTCGGCTGTCGTCATTTTCCGTACGTTATCCACGGCTAAATCGTACTTTTAGAATCTTCTCGCTGTAATTACTTTATAGGTAAGTTTCGCTTCGATTTGCTTGTTTTCTTTGAAGGCAACAATCACTTAAATTTCTAACAAAGCAGCCATGTTCAATGTCAAAATGAATTACGTTAGCAAGTTATCAAGATATTCACAGCAAACTGTCGGCGTTGAACTATCACAATGTTGAATGCACTCTATTCCACGTTCTAGCGGCCAGATAATTGCGAATAAAAACGATTAGACTCCACTTCTCGTCAGTTTTGCAGAAATCATTTTACGTCAAAACAGTTGCTCGTCAGAAACAGTGGTCAGAAAGTCAGGGATCTCTACAGGTCTTGATGAGCTCGTTCAATGACGTGAAATTGTATTCGGTCATCAAGGCCAATCATAACGAAAGATCTGAATTCTTGAACTCAACGAAAGTTAGCAGAACTTTCTCCTTATCTGTCAAAATCAGCTTGAAAACATAAACAGTGGGTCGGCTGAGCCATTGGCTGAGCATTGAAGCGTTTTTATTTAAACAAATATCTTTCGACCTCCATCATGGAAAATATCCTAGAAGGCGAATTCGATTGCAAAATTGCCGGAAGCAGATCATCGTCCAATGAAGATGATTCGATCGATTTACAATTTTTCGAAGAATTGCATAATCAATATGCCGAAGATGTTAAGCAGGAAAGAAGGAATTCGGAAAACGATTTATTCCACGATTTGGACAATATGAACGACAACGGAGATGAGAAACCAGACATCGACATGTCCTTTGATGAGGCTCAAAAAGAACGCGATAGGGAAAAACGAAAGGAACTGAAAACGAAGAAGGAACTCGAAGAGGAGGAACGTGAAAAGATGCAGTAGTAGTCATACTAAACCTGATAAATTCACATTATTCGCTTTTAATTTTATTTCAGAGTTTTGGTGTCAAATTTCACTGAAGATCAGCTTGATCGCTACGAAATGTATCGAAGATCGGCGTTTCCAAAAGCCGCCGTAAAAAGATTAATGCAAACAATAACAGGATGCTCGGTTTCTCAAAATGTTGTGATTGCAATGGCTGGTATAGCGAAAGTGTTCGCCGGTGAAGTTGTTGAAGAGGGTATGTAACGAGCAGTGTATTAGATACTGCATCTTTATTTTATTTTGTTTATGGCATGAACTTTATAATGAATGCTGTCGATATCGTACTGTGCAGTCTATAATAATCTAGTAAAATATTTTACAACGCTTGAAATGGAAAACCATTTAAACTAAAATTCGATATGCAAGACATCATATCCAGATTTAGGACAAATACGAATTCAATGAAAAAGAGATAAATTTGAAGAAAACTTAGTTGGGTCGTAAGAGTTGAGCGGTCGTTTTCATAAACATTCCGTCATCTTCAAAACACGCCTCTATAAAATAAAAGCGTGAAGTATTAAGACTGCTCATAATCTCAACGCAGCTATAAATACATTATCTCTAAGATAATATCAAACATGGCTCATAGTTTATTGAATACCAAATCTGAAAATCTGAACGTAAATCGCACTGACTACTTCTGCATGTTTTTGATGCGCCCTTGAAGTAAAGCCAGATTTTCATTTTCCGTCCGTACTTTTTCTTAAAGGAAACTGCTTTAATCCTTCGAAATTCAATTAGATTGTTCAATTGGCTACCAACCCAGGACTAGCCTCTGTAAGGACAAAGATGGAAGTATTATCAGCGACACCCAAAGTATTAACAAACGATGGGCGTCCTACTTCGAAGAGAGAATCCACCATCAAACATGCTGGCAGCAGAAGCTGAGCTCCATAATTATATCGCTGATCAACCCCCATCCACACAACCCCCGATAGTAGAATAAGTTGATCTCGCCTAGCGATCACTGAACAGGAACAAAGCGCCGGGCCCTGACGAGATACTAGCTGACTGAAGTCTGGTAGGGCGGGTTTATTAAGTGCGCTACATCAACTACTGCCGCGAATATGGGAGACTGAGATGATCCCAGACGATTGGCGCAGAAGCATCATCTCTTCCATACATAAAAATTGAGAAAAACTGCGGTGTGAGAATTACAGAGGCATCTCCTTATTCTGTACGGTCTACAAAATTCTGGCAAAAATCCTGGAGAATATAATTAAACCGTTCGCTTAAGAAATCATTGGCGAGTATCAAAACGATTTTAGATCTGGTCGCTCCAGTTAATTAAGTTAATTATAAACGCCCTATAAATCCATGTATTCGATTTGGTGGAGTTCAACTATAGATTCGATAAAATATCTGGGACTGATTTTGGATGAAAATATGTCTTGGACACAACATATCAACTCCATCAGAAGTAAAAAACACTAAGAACGTGATTTCCTGGAAAAAACACTAAACTTCTAATCTTAAATGCTTTTATCCTGCCTACTATTAAATATGGAGCAGTCTTGTGGAGCTAAAGAACTTAGCATAACATCGAGCTGATTGGGAGACTTGTCACTAAGGCGACTATTGGAGAGTTAACTAGCAGAGAAACCAGGTCAGCCAGCAACCTTTCTGTTGGTACACGAAGAACGGTTAGATTAAGAATGGATCCAATACAACAGGTTATAGCTTTCTACAATACATCGCCAGATACGGTAAGGAACTCATGCAACATCGTGAAATTCAAAGAAAACTTAAAATTGCACATAAAAAATTAACAATCACCCAAAATGACAATATACACCAGTTTTTTTGTATACTTTTCTCTGGGTGTGAATGAAGACAATCATGAGACAATAAAGGAAAGTATATCATATTGATAATAATTGTGCCGTCTCTCATACCAACAAACTAGTTGTCCAGGAATCACTATGAATCACTTATCTGAGGGGAAAATGATGAACGCGGACTGTGCATGCTGATAGAGTGATGGAGAGAGTGGAAGGAAGGAGGGAAACATTTTTTTGCCTAAGTGCTGGAAATATACGACGTATACCAAATCTTTGTCGACTTTAAACAAGCATATAACAGCATTGACCGAGGCGCACTATATAACATCTTGCTGCATTTTAATATACCGGCCAAATTTGGGAAAGACGAGACGGAGTTGGTCAAAGATGACGATGACCAACTCCGTCTCGCGGGTCCGGAACCAGAACCGATTGACAGATCCTTTCGAAACTCTAGTTGGCCTGAAGCAGGGCGATGGAATAGCGCCGACGCTCTTCAACCTGGCACTTGAGTTCGCTATTCAGGCAATGAATCTGAACACCAGCGTCACGCCACTCTTTAAGTCGATACAATTGGCAGCGTACGCGGATGACATTAACATAATGGATCGAAAACTGACCGATGCAGAAAAACTTCTGCTTAAACTTGACACAGTAGCAAAGGAAGTTGGACTACGAATCAACGAGGACAAAACGAAAGCTATGATGCAATCTAGGCCAAGGATGCCAGCGCACTCGACCATTAACGTAGGGGACCTTAGCATCAAATTCGTGAGCAACTTCATTTATTTGGATAGCAACCTAGCGAATGACGCCAACGAAACTGACGAATACAACTAGCAAATAAGACGTTCTTCTCGGTCATCCCCATTCTGAAATCGAAGTATGTGCACAAAAAGACTAAGCTCCGCATTTATAAAACTATCATAAGACCTGTGCTGCGCTATGGCTGCGAAACATCGACCCTGACCCAAGCCTCCGAAAATATGTGTGACACATTCGAACGGAAAGTTCTACGACGGAATTTCGGTGCTGTTCGCGACCGAGATGGATGGCGCATCCGGTACAACAATGAGTTGTACGAACTGTACGATGAGCTGCAAATGTCCAAAATCATCAAACTACAACGTTTACAATGGGCAGGGCATGTACAACGCATGGATGACGATCGCATGCCGAAACGAGCTATGAACGGAAGACGAATCGACGGAGCGAAACTACAAGGAAGACCGAGAGCTCGCTGGGAGAGCTCAGTATATGCGGACGTCGAGCAACTACTTGGATTCCAAGACTGGAGAACGCGGTCATGTGACCGAGATAATTGGAGGACAACGATCCAGGCGGGCAGGGCCCGACGTTGGGCTCTTGTGCCACGATGATGATGTTCAATTGACTTTTTTTTGTTAAAAAAGCATACTTTTATATTATTCTCTATCTGCTCTTGTTGTTGAAGCTGTTCTACTACGCCAAACATATGTATATTCCTTGCCCTAAGTGCATCCATAGAGATATCAAGTAGGCCATACAAAATGTAGTCACTTTAAACCAACAAAACCTTTGCAATTGATCCGGAGCTGGGTCGTAAATAAAATAGATAAGCGGTTGGAGGGGCAAACAGAAAAAAATTATTCAAGGTGATCCAAAAACCACCGCAGGTCCAAAAAAAATGGTTGAATATCGTTAAACACCCTTCGAACATATTGTTAAATTGTCTCTACAAAAAAGGCTACAAAAGCTGCGTTTCAAGAAAAGATCCTTTTGGTTCAAGCTTGGAGAGTTCCAGACAATAAGTGACGAAAGTGAAATGGCTCTTTTCGTGAAAACCTCTTTGAGTGTGAAGGGAGGAGCTTTGGTGGAGTGTCCATCACAGGAGTTAAAAAATTACAGTTTACGGTCTACATTTGTTAAACGCTTTGACACGGAGACTCATCTGTTTATTTTCGTGTGTGAAATCGCTGTTGTATGCTTTTACATTTGTTTAATCAATTGTTTATAAGACGTGAAATATTAATTTAGAATAATCTGCCACCTTTACTATCGGAAACGAAATTAATTCAGTGGAACAACTATGTGTAATAGAGCTCGACAGGTCTCCAAGAAACAATTAAGTGAAAATTCACAAAATAGTCAAATAATGAGCTCACATTCATTAAATTTGCCTCCAATCGAGGACCTCTAATCCAGGCTGGACGCAAAAGTAATTTACGTGCAAAATGGCGGCCGCAATGAAAACCGTTAACCAGTCCGCACAATCTCCTTGTTCTACAACTGAAAAAAAAACTACAATAAAAATGATAAAAAGTAGTTAAAATAGCAACTACTGAGCGAATAAGACAATTCACATTTTGCATTTCCTCCACATAAAATGCGCGACAAATCGGTATCTTCTGCCAGCGTGTATGCTAAATGGAGCATCCTAGAGCAAAGCGCAATGTTGAAAAGGCTCCGTCTAATACCTTTAACAGAAAGACATCGAGCAGCACTATTCGGATTCGCTCGGGACCATCACCAGTAGAGAGAAATGAAAGAGGGTAATTTCTATACATGAAAAAAGCGTTTCATTCAATAGTCCAGACGGATTTGCGTATTACTTTCATGACATTTGGATGGAGAAGAAATTCCGAAGCTTAGCATAGCAGAAAAAGCATAGCTATGACTTGGTGAGCCATGAGCTATCTTGGAACCATAGACTTCAGAATTCTACAAGGAAAACAAGATGTAAAAAAATTCATAAGAATGCCCCAGGATGATGATATGGATGAGGTCAGAAAACAACAGAATGAATATTTCAACATGATCATTCTTCTTTTCAGACCGGCAGGCGGGGAAAATGTTAAACACCATTTTCCGTCCGTTCATCAGATTTAAATATTCTCTGAAAATCTAAAAGTCCGAAAGGAAATAATAAATGGGCATGAGCTGAAATTTGTGAAAATACTATTAAACATTTATATAACTCGAAGCAATTAACAAAAATGGCAAAATTTAGATAGAGCCATTAATAGATAGTACTGCTGGCAATTAGCAGGTTGCCTAGATGTAGCCGCTTTACTTCTTTTCACTGGATTGAAAGCTGAACAGCACATATATTTGTGCAATTTTGTGTGAACATTGTCTATTAATGATTGATCTTCCAGCGCACCCAATCTGAGCTATCTGATTGACTCCATAACTAGTGCAGAACTATTTGCTCTCAGAAAAATCTCACCTACTAAAGCGATAACTCTTACTCAATTGCTTATTTTTCACGCACCTATTCCCGAAAACTTACGATTAAATCATATTGTCTTGAATATCGATGAATTTGTGTCGAAAATGTATGAGCTCTATTTAGAAATGTATGAACTTAATTCACAAAATATGAATTTGCCTTAAGAAAGTGTAAATATTTCTCGAAATGATTATGAATTTAGAGAAATACGCTTTTTTTACAAAAAATCTCTTATGAATTGAGCTCCGAAATAGCATAAGTAAAAGGCATGGCTAAAAGCTTACTATAACGATTTGTGTTTGTCAGATAGTCGTTAGTCACATGTCATTTGTAAGAAACTTAAGTCCTAAATCCACCCTAACTAACCAACTACAATATTCCAATGAACCTGGCATCGTTTAGGATTTCTTTAATTTCGAAAACATCGTGTGCTGATGCCTAAATAATAAATTTTCAATACATTTATTTTTTCTGCAGCCTTAGACGTTATGGAGGAAACAGGTGACACAGGTGCGGTGCAACCAAAACACTTACGTGAAGCAATTCGACGTCTCCGTAGCAGAGGACAAGTCCCCATCGGGCGATCAAGTAAACAATTTTTCCGTTTGTGTTAAAATACAAAAGTCGACCTTTGAATAGAACCATTTATAAAACATTAATAATTCCATGATTTCTAACAATAAAGTTTTTATTGTCATATTTTCAATAAATCTATTTTTGCTTATGAAAGTAGAACAATCCATTCATCTTTGTTTTCGTCAATGTTCCGCAATCATGCGACAAACTCAGTTCGGGTCAATAACCTACATGAAAAAATTAATTACAACTTACTGATATATTACAAGATACGCATGTAGAGAAGAATGTGCTGAAGCAATTTGGTCGCATAATCTTAAGTGTGTGAATGAATTGTGTGGAGAGAGATAATAAAATCGCGTCCATCACATCCGTATCTATAATATGCTTCTGTATATTATCCGGTCGAGATGAATAGAGCGGTGATGTTTGGCTGTTGTATATGGTGACTACTTAAATGATAATGCATTCGTACGGAACTTGCACCACGAGCTTATCTTCTGGCGTAGGACATTCTAAATTCGAGCAGAAGTGGATAAGAAATTAAGAGCTTGAGAAAAATGAGTAGTTGCAGGAGAACATACGCCTTTGACATCGACTCCCCCAATATCCTGTGCCTTCACATCGACATTTGTATCCAGGCATCTGCGAAATTTGTATACAAGATCCACCATGCAAACACGGTCGTTTGCTGCATATGTCATTGGACGTGCCCTGCGAAAAAGATCAACCTTAGCCCAATGCCATAATTTTGACGATTAAATCGAGTCTATGCATATTAATGTGCCATGTATTTTCTCACAATTTAATTGGTATATATTCAATTTGATTCGTTGTAACGGAGAGCACTAGGCGCAATTAATATAACAAAAGCTTTTGTGCTTAGAATTCTAGAGGCAAATAATCAAATTTGTATCACTGTCTACTTTACTCACTCTCAAAGCATCTTCACATTCTTTCCTTGAAGTATACCGAAAATCGGATTTACATCCAAAAGAACAAGTACAGGATCCATTATCGATTCGACATCCGTTGTGTGTCTGATCTAATTCGCAAGCATGGACAATTTTCACTAAAACTAATATCGCAAGATATTTATGTTTCTGTTAAATTAACTGAGCACCCCAAAATAAATCATCATAATTACCAAAAACACAAAACAATAAAGAAAACAAAGTAGATATTTTAAACATATTCGCCAAAAAGAAATTAAAGTTGTCTTGCACCAGATCACTCAAAACTTAAGCATTCAATTCAGATGAAACCGTTCTTTCTTCGACTTTATACTGTACACTTCACTTTCCAGTGATACGACAGGCAACCAACCAACTAAAAGAACTTGATTCTTAAGCACTTGAACAGTAAATGCATTTATGAGCGATGAAAGCAAAAGACCAACGTCGGCACGGTGATAAGGAAGGGCAAATAATAGGAGATAAGAATTAAGAGATCTTTTTCCATTGATTTGAAGCAAAATAAAAGTAAAATTCTACGAACTGAATATACAATCAAATTGATTATGCTCGAAATTTGCTGCTTTATAGTCTAAATGAATTGTGTTATCTGTATTTATAGCTTTATTCGTTTTTTTTTGCATGAGCTACTATTCTATTTTTTTTTTGGCATGATGAGCTTCTACTAGTCTAGCTTAAGCGAACACAAAAAAAATCAATCAGGCAAAAATATATTTGCTACTGGCTATTTCCAACATCTTGCCTGGTTGCAAACGTTGAAAATCGGCTATTTCTCTGTAGCTTGGTTTTGGAATGAACGACTCCTTCTGATAAGAAAAACTGTTTTGCATCTGCAGTATTAACTGAAGATTCTCGGTATAATATGCTATCTCTACTATTTTTTTCTAATAAGTTGTGAATTAAATCAACACGAGTTCAATTTAACAACATAAGTAAAACGTAAAATGTTAAAATTATACATATGTTTGGGTCAATGGTGAGTAAGTGATAGAAAATGAGACGTTTCAGTCAATATAAATAAAAAGTTCACTGGAGAATGAAATAAATGAAATATACGATGGAAATACAACAGCAAAATAGAGTTTTGAACGACGGCACTGACTAGCTGAACGTAGATAATGTGTTGTTGGTTTCATATGAGCACCGTGGATAACGATGTACTGCGATGTACCCTAGCCTTCGATAGTCTAAATAATATAGTAAGTAATACCACAACAACCTTTGTCAGATCTAGAAGTTGAAGGTGATGCAGAGCTTCATTTGCAAATTTACAATCATTGTAAACGACTGTGGAGTGATTAGTTCTACGACTCACTTTCCCCTGATTAAACTCAGGTACATATTCAGAGCTGCATATTTTTGCGTCGGGGAAATGAATCGTTCCTTAAAAGATTAACCATTGTTTGTCATTAATCATTGTACTCATTTGGATATTTACTGGTTCCTTGTGAAATCGTCCTTGCTTCAGATTCTGAAGGAATAATTTAAGTTGAATCGGCATTGTTTTTATGTATTTAAAGATATTATTGCAGACCACTCTTAGGTAATTCTAGTTTGTGCTACAATATGGATACTTATCAGTGCTACATCGGCGGCCGGTGAGGATATCTAATGATACCGCAATTCAAATTCTTTTTGTTTTAGAGACGATGAATGCATTGCGTGTTTTGAAGGCTCCGTGATTATTATAGATCCAAAAATAGCTATATAGACTTGACTGTCCTCAAGTTTTCCAACTAATAGCCTTAATCACCATATATTTTATAACTTTGGTGAAATTTTTTGCCAGATTTGGAACTTTGTGCTTGAAATTTTCAGTACAGTAATCTACATACATATATATGGTCTGTTCGTGTACCTGAATCTATTATAATATATTAAAATAGATTCGCCGCAAGCCGTTTTTGTACTCTTGCTGCAAGCCAAATTTTTCCACAAAAAGAAGCCTGTTGCAAAAATCGGTTGCTACTGCAGTACGCGAACAGACCTATAGTATATCTGGTGCCTCGAAAATTTACTTTCCTTATTTTCAATTCAATGTTAGATTATGCTCAATATACTTCTTGGGCTATTCGAGTTTATTTGGTCGTCCCCAACCGTGTGAATTGATTGCCGCTTCAACCTGAAAAGTTCCGCCAGCAGCGAGTCTCTTTCAGAAGCATTCTTTTTGAACGCATATCTCTTTTAAAAGTTGACCTAAATTACTTTTATAGCAGTAAAAGGAGCTGTATTGTCATCTGTTGCCGTCAGAGCTTGAGTTCTACCAAAGACTCTAATGTATCCTTTTCTCTTATGTCTTTGTTTTGATGGTACAATTCTTTTCAGACGCCAGGGTCATGGAATCTCATGGAAAAATCTCGTTAAATAGCTTGTATAGGCAAAACCTCTTAAAGCCGTTTTTACCGCACCTGTCATCTGGTACTGCTAATAAATTACGGCCTGCAATATGGCTTAGTAGATTTTGCGATGCATGGGGCGAAATGAATTTTAGTAAGTATTTGTCTCCGAATTGTCTCGGTCAGCTTGTAAATATAAAGTTGTTTCAACTCACTGAACCTATTGCACACATTTTTATCAGACCCCGCAACATCCGAAACCATATGCAGATTGCCTTAGTGTGTATACGACTAACTCTATACTGATTCGGCTTAGTCTATGATATGGTGCACCAATTATAAAGTAATTTTATTTCATTTTACATTTAATTTAGATCATTAAAAATATTTTGAATTGAGAATTTTGTTACCGTTTTTACCATTCATTCTATCAATAAATAACTTAGGTTAGAGAAAGGTGTTGTTGAGCTTCACTCACAAGATCTAATAATAGTAAAAAAAAACAAATACCAATTTCGATTGATTGTAAAGAAGTGTTTATTATTCAAATAAATACTTGTTGCATTTAGAGACTTTAAGCGTTTGGTTATCTGTAGTTTCTTCGAAGACTTTTTGGTTCAGATTTTGTTAAACATTAGTAAGGCAAAATGAAACGAATCAAAAGAGGGAAACAAATAAAAATAAAAACAAAATAATTTCTTATTATTCAAACTTACATTGTAAGACGAATAAACCATATGTTTCATTAAAACTAGTTCAATCACACACGTTTTATGCAAGGATCATATACGGATCGGATGTATATAAAAACATGTAATTCTCTATTTTCGATTTCATTTATATTTGTTTATTCGAATAGTAAAAGTGTGTGAATACAATGGTATAACTCTAACTGATCGATCCAATTTTTTTTTAATGTGTTCATACATGTTTTTACTAACAAAATAAACTGAAAGAAAAAAATTAAATCCACTCAATTAAAAAAAACTGACTTTCCAAGTGTTTTTTTTTTGTTTTTATGTATCGATGTCAAGTATTTTATTTTAGCAATTAAAATTGTATTTAGTGCCAAGAATGTTAGCGTAATATTATAAGGTATGCATCATCATCAGCATCTCATCATTATCATCAAGATCGTATTGCTGTCTTGCCGTTCTATTAAACTACGCCTGGAAGAAATGCAATTAAATCATTTAACGAAGCTATCCCGGCGTGATTTATCATTGTCATTTAGAGGCTTTAAAATAATCTATACCTGGAATTCGTGCTGTGCGGGCTTGTATGGCAAAGCCTTTCCCCTGCGGTCCTTTCGGAGCGCGGATTACAATCAAACGGGGTACTGAATCGTCGATGGAATTTAATTTTAATCTTGAGATTAACCTATCTGGCCTATCGTTAATTTTGACAACGTTACAAGCGGATGACTTTTTATTACGCTGCAATACGATCATTTAGTAATTTATTTCATTCACAACTACTCGAGTACATACCTGATTAGTTACTACAGAAAATTCGACGGTATCACCTTGGTGCAAAGACGTTGCGTTTCCCTGTACTTCGGACATGTGGAAGAATAGCTTCTTTCCATCTTCCACTTCATAATTGAGGAAGCCGAATTGGCCTCGGATTGAATCGACGGTGGCACGCTTTTTCTGACGGACTGCAGTTATGTCGGCTGCTCTGCCAGCTTCATCCACTCTGAATGTAACGATGTCGCCTGCTTGGAGTAGATCGCGTTTGTTGTTCAAACTGGTAATGCCAAACTCGTGAGTTGAGAGCACAGTTTTCGTCTCATCATCCAATACTTCGATCAAACCAGCATAGTCTTGTTGATCTGGGTTTATACAGCGAAGTGGTCGCGCTACAACACCATTATAGACTGTCTCCAGAACCGCAGGTTCGATTATTGATCCCTTTGGCAGAGTTCGAACATTTTCGGCTGGCAGACAATTACCAGATGCCGATGTATTGCCGTTCGGTGCAAGAGTATATTCAACTTCCTGTCCCAACTCAAGCCAGCTTGGATTTCCCAAAAAGTTGCTGAAATGAAAGAATACTTCTTCGTCGTGGTTGGCAGTTTCGATGAATCCGAAATTTTCCTTGAGTACAGCAATAAAGCCTTTGTAACTCGGTCCCGTAGATACAATCGGAAGCAAGTTATTATTATCAGGGTTCATAGCATCGTCCTTTGTCATCGAGAATCCATTTTGACCATTTGTTATGAACTCAGGATTCGAAGATTGATTACTCGTTGAATTGTTTATAATAGCCACATTGACGGCAATCAGTTCTTTGTTCCACTTAACCTGCAAAAATACATTGCGGATATATTAGATGTAAACAACATTCCGCTGATGCAGCATGTCATTTCTTACCATGCAAATGTCGAAACGAACTCTATCTCCCATTCTTGGTGGTTTTTCGCAGTCTTTTAAGAAATACATTATTGTTTTTATTATATCACCTTGAGCATAACTAATAACTCCTCCTTCTACCCTATCTTGTGACTTGACTGGGCTTTTTGGTGGTTCGCGAGTGATAACACCTTTAATAAGAAGCAATTTGTTTTTTTAACATGACCAAATACGCATTTACCTTAATTTCATACAAACCTTCAATGTCACTGGCCATTAACGATTCAAATTTCACAGTGTCCGGGGGAAGATGCTTAATGCGGATGGCGCTTAATCTTGAATTATTTCCATACGTTAGCCTCGGTTCTTGGATTACTGTAAATTCTACTTCATCGCCCACACAAATTTCTCGATTCTATTAGACGTTATTTTAGAGAAGATCATTAAAAAGAAAGCATCTGTTCATATTACCGTATCTAGAACTTCAGTAAAATGGAAAAATAGTCCAGCGTTTCGTTCGACACATCGAAGAAATCCGAAACCATCTTTCAACGTTGACACGACACCTTGTTCTCGACGCTCTCCTGAAACTTTGAACGTTTCATCCAATAACGAGATCGAAGTAGCTCGCTGTAATTGATCTCTTCGATCCGTAGCTAGTAAAAATTGTACCCAGTCACCGTGGCGTAAGGTGAAATCTCCTTTCTATTAATAGAATTCAAAGTGTCATTGACTCAGACACCATACCTTAATATTTTAACAAATTCATTCTTACTTGATCTTTGTCTCCGAAAGGAACTTCGACTTCAGAATAATCGGGTGCACGGTATCGAATGCGTCCAGGAAGCGGATCGTTGTTGTGGCGATTTGGACTGTCTCGGTCCAGAGGCTTCAGAACCTGTCCCTTGTAAATGGTTGAATTAACATCCTCGAAGATAACAGATCCTGGCGCTAGACGAGTTATATTACAAGCGAATTCCCGTCCCTGTTTTCGTAGAAAAATATTAGTTTTACACTTAACTTAGCTTCACGTCAGTTGCAATATAAATTAACAAATGTTTGAGAAATCATTGTTGCTTATTTCGCAGTTTAATGACTGCGAATGATTTCGTCCTGCATAGGACACATTTTAATAAAATAACCACATTTCCATATTATGAAACGATGTTTTCGAAATGACTTTAAATTAGTACTTGTCACTGTTTCTCATTCTCAACTCATTCTTCACCTTACTGACTGCAAGCTAAGCTTACAGTGTATTTTCCTGAGTACTTTTGTTTTTACGCCAGTATACGAAAGAAATTATATCTTTTTTAACACATTCATATAGCTAAAACAGATATGATCTTGAGGTCCAATATATAGCACTACTAGCACTACTAGCTTGAATGAAATAGTAGTTTGATAAAAGTACCCTAGCGATAACTTTCACTTCTTTGTACTTTTTCGCATAATAGGACATAATGGGTCTGCCTGTTCTCTCAAAAATACTCTTGCTATTATATTTACTGTTTTAGATTTATGCATACGTCTGTAAATTGTATTGATTATTTTCGTTAATAATTTACTGTATAAGACTTATCAAAACATGAAATAAATCAGATTGATCACAACATGCATCCAAAGTCTTTTATTGGTTTAAAGTTGCTGGTGAGACTGTCAGTGACATTTTTGTGATTAGTCTAGTGGTGAAAAACCAGGGCAGTTGATTTTGTTGGGCAGCGTTTGCCAGCGTTGAATTAAATACCATTTATTAAAAAAAAAATCAGTTAGTTATGTTATTCTGAATTGGCACTTGTGATGTTGAGTTAGTCGTGGTCATTTTCATTAATCGCTCCAACTTTGCTGGAATACCAAACTGCAGCATAATGTATAATATGGCTTGATCGATGCTTTCGATAACATGTGATGAACATTTAAAACCGACTTGATATCCACCGTGATGGGAAATCCTAAATACTAATATCCTAGTTTGTATGACATACAATGGAGAGAGAGAGATACTCCTGTCATTTTCGCACCATAGTTTGTCGTCTTTTTTGTAAGTGCAGAATATAAGGTTTTTTCGTCATTAGTCTGGCATCGCTTCTTGCCTGCAGACGACTAACCCGTTGATTGTCTTTAAAGCGTTAACCCCGTTTTTCAGCAGGAATCCCACCGATTCGTGGTATCTTTTTTGCACTTCAAGCAGACTGTCGAACTTCATCTAATGTTTGTGGAGATATGGCGATCCGTGGCATATGGAGACTTTCCGTTTAACAAATGCTCGGAGTGTGACGGCTATCAATCTTCCACCAAGTCTGAGCCGCTTAGGATGCTTCAATTTGCAGCCCTACACAGAACTTTGGTTTGAAGTCTAGTTTTATTGTCTCGCTACATTATATGGTTGCCATTCAGTTGTAATTCATGGTATTAAACATATTGGCAAAATTGTGTCGTTTCTTGCATATAATTATTATATTAGCTACTCTAATTATGTATTTTGTGCACTATAGGGTGAATAGCTACTTGTAGCAGAAAACAAATATTAAAACTCGACCGACCTGCTTAGAAATTTCAAAAACATATTGAAAAAAAATCGAATTTGACCTTATGTTATCTTTGCCCTTTTCTTTAAATTCTTTTCTTTAAAGTCTACGCAATTTTTACTTTGCCCTTTTCTTAAATTCTTTTCTTTAAAGTCTACGCAATTGTTACTATGTCCAATATTTTTCAATGCTCGCAAAGCATGGTTTCATTTCGCTGTCGACAAGAAACATTTTTTACCACGCTCATGACTATGACCCTGAACTAAGCATGATCGTGCTTATGTTTCTACAAAGAAGACCATTTTTGTGAAGGCTAAATCCAAAGCAGGGTTGAATCGTCTTTTTAAGGTTTATAGAGGCAGCGGAATCAGTGATAAAACTTGATCAAATTTAAAAATAAATAAGCTCAATTTTGACTAAGGCCTTTCAAATCAATGCAAAATTTCAATTAAAATTAATTTATATCATAACTACTTACATTTCGTGTTTGAATGGTAAATTCGACATCATCACCTGGTCGCAGTTCAACCGATCCTTCGGCCTCGGAAAAATGAAAGAAAATCTCTTTGACAACATCGGCTCTCTCGATAAAGCCGAAAGATTCTTTCATTGAGCATACTACGCCACGATATTTTACAGGCTGCGCAGGATTTTCCAAACGGATGTGACATGCACCCAAATTTCCTCTGATAAGATCAAATAACAAATAACCAATTTTAAGCAATTACTATTTGGTAGTTGTTGAGCATTTCATTACCTTTGGTTTGTTGCGATTTGAAAACTCACTTTATCACCAGCGCTTAAAGTTACATTGCCCTCAATGTCATCTTTGGTATATGGCAAAAAGAAACATTCTCCGCGATTTTCATAGCTAATGCGACCGGTCGTTTCATTCGATGATCCATTCGATGTTGAATTGGATCGTAATTCAGTTGTTACTGTACCTGTTACGCGTTCTTCCGATAGGACCTGTGAAATATTCAGAATTGATTAAGATGTGTACGCGAAAATAACGGCCCAATAAGAAAACTAATTCAATGAAACTTACAACTTCCGGCGCAATTTTAGTAACTTGACTAGCAATTGGTTTTCCAGTTCTTCGATCGTACGTCATCTCAAATTCGACAGGGTCGCCAATTTTCAAATGATCAATATTGCCACTAAACTGCGAGAAATGAAAGAAAAGTCTTGCTTGTCGTTCACAACATTGAATGAAGCCATAAGAATGCTGAAAACAATGGAACATAATTTGAGTAAGTTCGTTTTCAAATCGCCGCAGCTTCGCCATAGCTACTACGTATACGGAACACATCATTACCAATAGTTTTTCAATAATGCCAGTCTCTCGAATTGCCTGATTTGTGTCGCTCACGTTCGCATTAAAGGAAGATGATGGTCCGGTTGTATTGAGTCCGTTTGCAATGGCTAAGTTGGGTGAAAAAATTGCCGATTCGTCGCCATCGAAAAGAGGTGCCGCTTGTGGGCCGATATTGGGAGAGTCTAAAGTAAAAGTGCCAATTGGAGGAAATGAACTACGTAGAGAGTTAAAGAAATTGTCATTATCGTAAATCTCTGTAATGGTAAAAAAGAATAAATTCTCTATGAATATTCAATCGGTTTGCAGCACTTGGAAGGCAAATAACGTCTCTCGCTTTTAATATAACTTTCCAAACAAAAGTCTGTTCTACGATAATTGTTTGAGGCTAATAAATAAAACTCGTAAGAAAATCAAGAAAAAAACGTGTGCTAATTCATACAAAACAAAATTAAACATTGTTCATACTTGCAATTAGAAGAAAATTGTAATTGTTTATGTATTAATTTTACTAAGAGTATACGCGTGCAATATATATTTGTATTTTATATTTAATATGCTGTTAGAATATATAGAGAATTTAGGTGTGGCAGCTTTTTTACCAGGTCAGTGATTGCTTTTGTCGGTAATTTGCAGACTTGTGTAAATCATCCCACAATCGCATTTGCGGAGATCTTTGCGGTTTTTTGGGAAATGATCAACACAATAATACTCACATTATGTGGATTTATTGAGGAACTTCGTATAAAATATTCCAGTTAACAATGTTAGATGAATGAAATATGTACAAATGAGAATTTAAAGTGACATTGAATAATATCAACGAGGACAGAAGGTTTATCAACAGAAAGTAACACAAAAACATAGACAAGAACATTTTACAATTTGCAATACTGTCAGACACTTAATATTTAGTCAGTAAACAATATGAAATCATTTTTATCGAAGTGTGATTTTGTATGAGTATGATGACGAGTACCTTTATGTGACTAACATTAACGTGACTACATGGAACAGAATTTTAACGAAATTTGTTTAGATGGATAGTATTGACCACGACACCTTGAGCTAAACCACACCTTTACCTTCACCAGCTTTCACCCGCGTTTTTCTTTGATTTCAAATACTTGATCTGATCTAAACCTGTCTGTTCTCCCTGATTAGGTGAAAATTTTTATCACACAGAAATATTTTTAGCCATATTTTTTTTTAATAAAGTTTACTTATATTTTTTGGAAAGAGTTATAGTTCTGAAGCCAATAGTTTAGATCAATCAGTTCTAACAATAGTTGTACTAGAGGTTCTAGGAATCATCTACTATGAGCTGCTTTCATATGGAAAAAAAATACTAAATTCGGACCTCTACTGACCACAATTGAACCGTTTGAAGCTAGCATGACTACCCAGAATTGTCCAATAGGAGTCCTGAATAGACATCATGATTCAGCTTTAAAATGGTAACAAATTATAGAGCAAAAAGGTGCATATTTAATCCAACTTGAATAATTCCAGCTTTGTTAAATAGAGCCTTGAAATAAACGAAAATAAAGTGGATATCTTGTTCCCCAAGCATTCAAAGATCATCAAGGGTCAAAAATTGCAATAGGATGGCTAAGAAAATTATATAAACGAGAGCGGAGAACCGAAAAGGGTATTAGAA
Source organism: Nemotelus pantherinus (assembly GCA_963978885.1). NCBI lineage: Eukaryota > Metazoa > Arthropoda > Insecta > Diptera > Stratiomyidae > Nemotelus > Nemotelus pantherinus. Next base: position 49,406,692 of record OZ022263.1, on the reverse strand, counting down.
GGAAAACCGAAAAGGGTATTAGAAGGAAAACCGAAAAGGGTATTAGAAGGAAAACCGAAGACCAATGTGAAAAGTGCATAAAGCGGCGCTCAATTGACTTGATTAGCGAAAACACTGTTTGGATTTACCACTTGAAGAACGCTCTTGATGGATCAAGACGCTTGAAAGGGTTGCTTTTAACTAATTGCGAATACTCTCAGGAATATAAATACCGAGTCCCATGTCATTAGAATCATTACGCTTAACAGAACCTTCTCATTAGCGCAATAAAATTCCTCACAAAGAAGAGCAAAACGAAACGAAAATATTTGAAGAGATGTTTACAATTTGTGAAGGGTCTGGTCACCATAAAATGGTCGAGCCGAGAATTCAAGCATGGCAGGAAGTCACTGGAAGATCACAACGTCGAGTCACAGCTTCGCAGGAGTTTTTTTCACATCTGTGGCGATAATCCTAACAACGTTTTTTTCTCGCATTGTCATTGTTGATGAAACATGGAACTGAAAGTACGAACCCAGAGTCTAAATAGAAGTAAATTCAGTGGATTGCAAAGAGAGCAAAGCCACCGCGGAAATTCAAAGTGGAAAGATTGGCGTCCAACCTCATTGCCACTGTTTTTTTAGAATATGTTCGGCTACCTTCCTAAAAAAAACTGCAATGAACGGTGACTATTACGTCGTATTCTTGACAAAAGTGCGTCGTGGTTTTCGAGAAAAGGAGAGCCAAACTGGCGAAATAAATCCTGTTTTGCAGGACAATGCACCCGTGCACATTGCGCATGTTGCAACTCGTACCCTGGAAGAGGATTTGAAGAAATCAATACAGTCCAAACCTAGCCCTCAACGATTATTTCGTTTTCTAATTTGAAAAAAAAAACACCTCCTAGGAACAAGATATTGGAGTCATGAAGAAATGAAAGCAGCAGTAGACGAACATTTCAATGGCAAAGGCGCCGAATATTTTTTTATTAGGTTAAAAACCCTTAATGACAAACGCAAGAAGTGTATTGAAGTAGTACATAGGAAAACAAATTTTTTAAAACATTTATATCAGCATGATGAATCTTTACAACCGATTTTTTCTGTAGCCCGAATGTGTAGACTTATTGGAATAATTGAATTAGAATGACAAATAGTTCAACTACCTATTTCAATTATTGGGGAAAATGACCTCTTTAACTGACTTTATACATTTATATTCCTTGAATATCTTAATGAAAAGTAAAAAGACTTGTCTTATTTCGGAATAAGCTATGACAATGAGGACAGCTAAATTTACTACAAAACTAAAAAAACGTTTAATACTGCAACAACAGCTTAATCGGTTTAAACGATCAGTTGTTTTGGAGACATACAGGAAAGTTTTTATACTATTATACAAGGTAAGCATAATTTCAACTGATGTTCATACATATACATGGATTAAATGATTAAAATAAAAACGCACAAGTAATTTAGTGCCCACGTTTGGGTCACAAGAAATAGTCTAAACTAAGTCATTTAAATCCGTACGAGTCAATTATGGAAATGTAGAAAAAGAGATTTCCTTGAGACATAGAATTCTATTCAACGTTCACTGGTGCAAGGACATATAATTAGAATACACATCATATGGATTATCCATTGAATAATAGTTCATAAACAAAAAAAATTCGACACCACAATCAAGGTAAATTGACACCAAGCCTCACTCAGCTGATGGTATTCAACGCAAACAAATACCTTCATCCAGCTCAAGTGGCGCCTTAGTTTATAGTAAATAAACAACATATAACACGCATCTGTTGATTAAGTCACACTAAGTTTTGTATATTATTGAGTTACTACACAGCAATTTTTGTTGCAAAACATTTATTGTTTATTTAGTTTGAGGCGTCAGCAAAAAAATCGTATTTTCATGCTCATTTTTATATGATAAATGCTAAAAGAATGCATAAAAAGATTGTGAATATGCTAAATAATGCCGCATTTCTTTTTTGAATAAAAGGTTGACAGTAGGCTTTAAAAAAAGTGTTGAGAATCTTATAAAAGTATTTTCAATGAAACGATGGCAAATGAGACTACTAAACTCACGTAATAGAATTTTGGAGGAACGCTGACAAAAGGGTGCACAAATATTTAAGAGATAACATATTTTGACGTTTTTATTATTATTTAAGCAGCTGTAGATGAAATATGAAAACATTTTTAACAATACTAGATGTGGTTTATCTGGCAGACGCTTGTACTAACTATCGAATTTTAGTGTTTTATCATATACTTTACTATTGGATTCATGTCAAGCTAAGGTGAAAATTCTTTACAGGCATGCATTCGCGAATAAGGCAAAACCAACATTAGCTTTCAGATATTTGATATTTGTTTATTTTCAAACCAAGCAAGGAATATCCAAATAAATTAGAACATATACATTACAGCTTAATTAACTAATCACTTTCGCAATGCACATAGTAAATTTACATGAAAAATTATGGATAAAATAATTATTTTGGGAGAGATGTGGTTTGAGCAGTCTTTTACATGAGTGCCTTGTCAGATTTGTCTTAAAATTGTATCTGGAAATAGTTGGGAAATAACATTCCGACGCTGTTAAATATTTTCCAGCATCTTTTAGTAGGCCTTTTGTAGAGTAGTGCAGTGTAGTGATGTGTTCATTCAGTAAACGCGTGTGCTTTACTGATTTTATGAAAGTTATCCTATTGAACAAGGATATAACAGAGCATATGATCATTCTTTGCGAAGATGCTATTAGATTTAGAAATTAGTTTGTAACCGTGTGATTGCAAAACAGGCGGACCAGAACTAAGTACAAAGACTTCTTGACCCATGGGCTTTTGAATTCCATTTCACGTCTTTTAATAAACCTCAGCGGCTTACTGACCTTGCTTAAGACTTTGCCACATTGAAAATTGAAACGAAGATTTTAGCCAAAGCAACACAAAGGTCTACTAATAACATTATTTAAAAGTAAAGTAATCCCACGGCAACCTTTTTGTCAGGTCTAGGGATTGAAACTGGTAGAGCGATTCAATCACAAATTTACAATCAATGTGAATACGAGTGTGGAGTGATTACTACGATAATGTTGAGTTTAGTTTATTTGCATGACTGCTCCAGGGATAACAGTTTTCATTGAATGAAAACTGAGTCGTAACCTAATTCAAGTGCGTAGTAAATTTTCAGATCGTTCACATAGAAAGGGTGAGAAATGTCAGAAAAAACTTCAGAAAGATCCAATATGAAAATATTGAATAAGAGGTCACAGTTGACTTCCTAAGTCGCAGGAAACTACAGTTTTTTGGATAAAATATCCTGAAATTTAACATACTGAGTTCCATTTCGTAGATAAGAGTCTAGTCAATTTAATAGAAAAAGCGAAACATGAAACCTGTAATTTAAGTTGAAGAATATAATGATAAACCAGGCTGTACTGGACTCTGCTTTTTTCCATACCAGGAATATTTGAGATCAGGGACACGAGGTTTTTGGTAGTAGTTACCTGCCTTTTCGAAAGCCATGTTGTTTTTCGTTGTTCAGGAGAGGAGTTCTATTAGAGTTATGAGCTTTTAACAGACCATAAAAATAAACATCAACATTTGACACTACAGGAAGTGTTATTAGATGAATTTAAAATCATAGTTATAGCCGCTAGATTAATATTATTATTTGAAAATAAAGTACAAAACATGTAGGACTATGGAACTATCAACTGCGAAGAAAGGGAAAACTTATTAGCAATGGCAATAAATCTAATCTCAACGCAGAAGAAACAGGAAACGAAATATTTACAAAATATAAAATATTGGAGAAAGGCATCTTTTAATTAACATTTCACGTATCTGAAGAGTATCTATTTCTTTTGCCGAAATATTTTTGAATCTCGAATATGTATATTTTCAATTGGTTCGTTTGTAAATGGTTTGAACATGGCATGAGACAAAATGTATCGAATTCGATCTTCGTGTATTATCGAGAATATATCTATATTGACAACATGCATCCACATTACTGTCATTGGCTACCACTGCATTATTTTTGTTTTCTATTCTAATTAATTGGGCTTTTCAATCACTCATCATCCTATACACACAGCAACCTAAAGTACAATTTTTTCATTTAAATATAACTGATGGTAATTAATTTTATATGACAAATAAGTAATTTAGAATGTTGTGCTAGACTGTAAGATCACAATACTCTTTTGTCCTCAGCCACTGAGAATAACAATCGACATCATGTTAATAATCTTGTGTTTACGTGAAGAAATGTTATATAGAAGCTTTTAATGTGCTTCGAATGCTCTAAAACTAATTTCAAAGTAAGTGTAGTAGTTATTAAATAAGTTTTGCGAACTAACATAAATCCAAGAAAAAAAAAAGTAAATGAAACCACAACCAAACAAGCGTGCACTAAAATTAATGAAAACAATAACAAATTCAATCATTTTCACAATAACTTACCTTCTCCATTGCGATAGTTCTTCGGCTGGCTACCCATTATGTGCAGTCCTCTCCTTGTACGTATTTCAAAATGAACGTATATCGGTTTTTTTTACAATTTCCTTAGCGATGCTTAATATAATACGTTTTACCCAGCGAAGTATATTTATATGATTATGATGAGATATTGGTTTATATAAAAAATTTCCGTTTGAATTTCACCGGAAACAGAAAGCCGTACGAAAGAATAGTTTTAGTTTTTTTTTAAGTTTTTAGCTTGAGTTACGTTTTTATTATTGTTAAATGGCGGACAGTGCAGTGTTTCTTAAAGTGTTTTTTTTTTTGCTTTGCTATTTGCAATTTCTATTATTTTATTTTAGATGCGTCGTCGTGATGAATTTCCTTCTCTCCCTCGATTATTACACTTTTCATTCAAAGTTCGTAATTTGTTTATATTGTCGATTGATTTATAAACATCTTTTTTCGTTATTTTTTTTTTCAATTAATATAAACTTTAAAAATATACTTTTTTATTAAAAAAACAACTACATATATGTATACTTATTAATGAAAACTTTTTTACCGAATCACTTCTTTTCACGGGTTCAACTTAATTTTGTATATTCCATTATATTTCAAGTTTTTCTACATATAAATCTTAATGTTTCAAGTCCATTATTATATCACGCTTTCGTTCAATTTGTTTTTATGTGTGTTTATTTTTAGATTTTATTTACTTTTGTGTGTATTCATATACATATGTATTTTTTAGTAAATTTACAGTACTATCACAGGTGTTAAATTTTTTTAGTATTCCTTACAGTTTTTATTTTCTATAAAAATGCCTTAAGTATTTTTTATTATTTTTATTGTTTTCAATATTCTGTCCTTTCCTAAGCTTTTTATATACAATTTTAAATTGGTGAATTGATTATAGTATTCGAGATATTTTAGTTTTAGATTTCTCATAGAATTTTCGATCACTACGTTTCTATGTTCACTGTTTTGAAATATTTTGTACTCTTTATATTTTCATTTCGGTTCGTTTTGGTAGTGTAACTGATTCCGCTTTGCCGTTGCTGTCACTACACTTCAACTATATGTTAGCGTTAGCGTAAAGGTCTATTTCAATAACGTTTTCGAAACTGTCTATAAAACGAAACTGGGCTGATTTTTTCTAGTGCTGTGTATCCTCTTGTTACGGTATCCGTGAGTGCTGTTTTTAAACTTGTAGTACGTTTCCTAATGATTAGTTGTAGATTTTGTTAATTAAGTTTTTGAAACTTTTCACTGTTCGCTTGGTTTCTCGCTTCGCGTTCCCGCTTTCCGCGACCACGTATTAATGTTTTCGTTACGAAAAAAAGGTGGAGTTTATATGAGATTTGCTTAGTATGCTTTTGGCGCTAAGAGTTCTAAACGTAAACTTATTCCTGATATTGTTGAGTTGCTTGTTGCATTTGTTGGTGTCGTTTCGGCGAAACGAAGTGCGTTCGTTTAGGAGTTTCGAACGTCAATTCTTCGAAAAGAAGCGTTTCGCGTCGAATGTAGCTTTGAAGCGACGCTTTCTTGATGACTATTTTAAACTATTTTCTGATTGATTCATACGTTAAAGGAAAAGATTACTGCTGATCGAAAAAAAAGGTTAGGTATAAAGTTTTGAATGTGTGTCCGGTAACTAGAATCGTTTCATCCGCATCTACGTATATTTGTTGTTTAATGACTGATCAATAAAAACGAGATAGAATAAAAGAAGAAAAGCTTAACGACGATGAGTTTGAGTTTTGTTTTTGTTGTTGTTTTTTTGTTCGAACTTCGACCACTTGCGTTGGTTGAAAGTGTTGTTTGTTTCTAAAAATCAGATTATTAGTTTGTAACGTAGTATTGATGAAATGTGTGATGTTATACGAAGATTTAGTTACACAAGCTGAAAGAAAGATCGAATGTTGGATTTTTAAGTGACTAGTTCATCGAATGCGAAAAGAAGTTTTTAACGTGACGTAAAATAAATTCTTTAATCTTCTGCAGTATATTGAATTTCGAAAACGTTATATAACCAACAAGGCTCCGCTACAAGTCGATGATTAGCCTTTTCGTTGAACTTTGATAATCTTGTGTTGCGCCGTGGTAATTTTAAATAAATTTCGACGATTTTTCTTAGTTTATGAAAGACTGGTCTTCTGTCAATTTCATACCTATCCCAAATTGAATCGAACACATTTTTAGAGTAGCTTTGAATTACTTTCAAAGTTAAGCATACTCATATTTGGACCTCTAGTTGAAGGAATGGTTTGGCTGTATATCCAAATCGTAAAGTATCAAACGTAATACACACCGCGATTTCGGCAACACAAACTAAAAGTCAAATTAGATGCGAAATTCTTATCCTGCTCTGCATAAGATATGACAAGGCACATCAAACAACCTGTGAACGAATGTTTGATTGCAATTTAAATCACTATTCAAATGGCAGCGGCGCAATACTTATGATTGCTTTAATGAAAAGTGTTGAGATACGTAAGACAGGCGAATCGAGAGGTTCGATAAATTCAAATATTGTTCCAGCTGATTGCTCACGACACTGTTGCACACAATTCCATTTTCCAAATTTTTCAATCGCCAAATTTTTGGTAATTCGTTGATTAAAAATTCTGATGGCCCAAATGACCAAGCTATTCAAGCTGAGGTGGAGATTAGAAAGTATTTTAGTAGCTTGATCGATAACTTATAATAAGTGAGAGACTGTTTCCTGTAGTCACTTCAGCATATCACATATTATTTTTCATAGATTTTTACGCCAGTGATTATAGCAGTAAAGCTCGTGTAGCCAAATGGATAGATCACTGGCTAGTAGTGGCTACAGCACTGGCTCGTAATGGATGAGATCCCTGGTTCGAACTCAGAGGAACGCGCATTGAGCTTTGAAGTAACATAGCTCATATCAGGATCAAAGGAAGGAGTGAAACTAAATCATCTCACATGAATAAAAAGTTTCAATTAGCGAGATAGCTTTACTTTGAATAGAGCAATGATATTTTTTACATAGCTAATTCATTAAAATTATTAAAATATTCACCGACGACAGAACAAGTAGCTTAACTGAAGTTGTTCGGTTTGTACCTCTACCGCTATAAGCTTAGGATTCTCTCAGTGATTGTATGCTTACAAAAATCACTCACGGCTGATTAGGATTTTACTCCATGAGTCCTTGATGCCATGGACGTTCGTCATGATTGAATTAATCTTTCCTCTGCTTGTATCTGTGACCCAGCAGTCAGTTCTCTTGAGCAAGATTCCTCAGTGTTAGAATGTTTTTAAATGCGTTTAGTGCAAGAAGCCGAAGCAATGACTTCATCTTATATTTAAATGTCTCAAAATTCATGACATTGATTCCATTCCATTCATATTAACACATATTCCAAAATGTTTCGCCATAATTTCGTTAAATTGACTCAGATGATGCAGCAATTGATCCAGAAGGATCTTATTTTGGATAATATCCCATTCTACCGCCCAGATTCAGTTGAGCAGTGACTAGAAGATAATCTTACGCAAATTCCGCGTCCTACGCCAAGTATGTCATTCAGCCGGTAGATCAGCAAATTATGCGATTCCCAAGCAATTACTACAATAATTCGTTATTCACCGAGCGTAATTTTAGTTCATATTACGATTAATATGTTCTCAGCAAACACTGACAGCCATAATAAAAGTTCACCATTGCAAGGTGCGTTATTCCAATACCCGACCTCGAAACGTAGTATAAAATAGGGTATCACAGAGAAGGAAAACATTAACAAAATGCGAGATTTTACGTGGCTAACTGCTAAACTCTGAAGACGAATTTGATGATGTAACTAATTTATCTAATCAATAGAAGAACCATAAATGCATATTTAACTATTCATCCAGAGTTTTGTCAATCATTGGTTATGCCAAATGACTGTTACTTGTACAGATATCATCTTAAGCTACATACACTCACGACGAGACAGTCGGTGAGTCGAGTTCCTTTGGTCATGCCGAAAACTGCCAAAATTTCGAACGATCCCAAGTGAAGGCGTTCGAATAAGCCAGGCTTACATGGCAGGTAACCCTTCCTTTCAGACTCTAGTACTCGCCTATGCTTATGATAACTCACCGGAGTCCTATGTTCTGATACAGTATATCCTTCAAGAATTTGAGGATTGAAATGAAGGATTTGTATAAAATCAAGCATTTCGGTAGTCAAATATAAGTTCGATCGTAAGTCTAAATTACATAAATGTACTGGAGACATCAATAGAACGATATTATCATAAACCAAGAAGAGAAGATCAGGATATAGAGCATCCGTCGTTCTGCGTATGTCCATCTCAGTACCAATACCGTCACATATCTTATTATACTGCTGAATCGGTAAAAATTTATAATTATGAAAAGATCTGCAGTCCAACGATGTCAAATTTGGTATATACATAAGTAAGCATGTTGTGACATTATCTTTTTAGTTCATGAAATAATATGAGCACGCAATATAGACAGAAAATATTAAATCGAAAAAGAAGAAAGTCCACAAAACTAGGACAAGTAAAGAATATTGGAACCTTAAAACAGATATTCAATTACAACTTATTGAGGGACTTTACTTCCTTGTTCAAGAACAGGTTTGAATGTTGAAGGTTTATAATGCTGATTTCGCTCGCAAGTGTACACAAAGTGAAGGAGGAATATCTTTCTTTGCCACAAATTTCAATCAATGATAGACAGACTTTACTAAAATACTTAGTTTATATATTTAATCCCATCGCAATAAACATAAGATCCACATTAGCTTAACTTGAAGAGTGATCTGATGGGTCAAATGTGTTTTGTCACTTGAAGCTAGTGACTCTTCCAAACAAGGAAACTTGATAAAAAAAACTACTCTTATGTGGTATTCAAATAAGAATCAACTAAAATCTAATTGATTGAAATCATTGAAAATTTCTAATTCTAATCAGTAATCTCAGGAAAAATAACCCATTTAAAACTAATTTCAATGAAAATGTCACACAAATCTTGGCCGACATAGTCGATTTTTATCCAATGAGATGACCCATGTTCGCCGATTTTATCGAATGTTTGATTCTTATGAGCACGCTTTCAATGAACAGATAAAAAACTTATTAGAAGTTCATCACTGTGGTTAGTACCAACAGGTACTAACCACAGTGTATTTAATAATATTAAATATGAAATGCAGACAATAAGTTAACCAAACACTTGACACAACTAACCATCCGAAATACTTATTTACATGGAAGTCAATAGAACATTTTTCCGACACACGAAAACACTTCATCGACCGCCGCCGCACGCTCAGCAAGTAGTCAATGACGTTCTTTCGATCATTTTCTTTTTTTGTCGTCAGGTCGACAATTTCTAACGGGATGTACCACTCTGAAAGTCTCCACGATTTCAACCGAATTTTCACCCCGCAAACAATTAACAAGCCTCGTTTTCGCTTTCGAAAAACAATTCAAAAGATGCACCGAAATGCATTGCAAGTCGAAAAGTACGGAACAGCACGCACCACAAATGATTCTTTTCTCTCGATTTGGCAGTCGTGTGTCGCAGTGTTGGTGGGTACCCCATTTACACCCATTGTGCTATCAACTTTTTTTTCTATTTTTTCGCCGTCTGCGGAAGGACTACGCAATTTTTCCACGCGGAAAAACTATCGCATCACATTTATGCGACGATCAATAGTAGCAGAAATCCATTACAAGTCTTTTATTTATAACTGTCCACTAGCTTTCCCCCACAAACTCGATTTTCTTTTGACATACTTAATTTTAAATGACTGCAGGCCGGAATAAATTTTTGACAACTTTTAAACATCTACGACGCGGTATTTTTCAGCTTCTACAGCACATCGGACAAAACAATTAATGCAGTAACAGTAATGAAACAACGAAAAAACGTTTTTCTCTTAAATGATATTATTTCTGTCACGTTAAAAACCTAATTCAATTGATTATTTTCGGAAAAAAGGTGAATACGTACCACGACACAGCACAACACTGACGGGACGCCATATTGCATTCGATTATTATCGTCTCTATTTCGGGGCTGAAATTCATCCAATTCTTTCGGTTTGTCTTATTCGTATCAGAGTAGCAGTCTTCTTCTTGATCAAAAGTGTCGATTGGATTTGAAAATAGTTCGTTTTTTACACAGATCAGATACGCAAAATTATTTTATTATTTATTCTTTTAGAGTTGATATTAGCGCTTAAACCTAGTGCAGTTCGGATAAAATGCGTATTTTGAGATAAATTTTTAAACAAAAGCAAAAATTAAGCTAATATTTTCACCAAATCAGTCGTAGTTCCGAGGTAAAACGACTGTAATTCCATTATTTTACCAAGTATTTTAGGCTAATTTTGGGCAAGTTGCCATTAAATTGGTCGTTTTTTGAGTGAAGATTTTGACAATGAAAGAAAGCGGGAATTCTGCTAAGCACCGGTATATATAAATTATGTCAAAAAATGCAGTCATGGTTTCTGAAACAACTTCCAAATACATGTTAAACAGCCGTGATTAAACATGTGCTGTCTGTGCTATTCTAAAAATAACTATCCTAAAAATAACTAAAATAAAAACAATATCTTAAAACTTGACAAGGCGGCATAATGGGAAATTGCAAGCAGTGTGATTCAAATCAAAATCCAACTAATATGATATCTAAATACATTTCTACTCCGAACAGCATGCATATGTTTGTGTTAATTAACGTAAAAAGCAAACTTAGCTCGGACGCAAAGTACCTGCACATGATTTTCATAATTTCATTTATTATTGTACTGAAAAATCTTTTATTTATTCCACATTGCCCAAAAATATATTATTTACCTTTCATATGAACGGAGGATCTTGGATAGATGTGCCCAAAGATTTCGATACATCGATTTTCGTAAGTATCTGGGCGTAAATAAATCAATAATCAATCAATATATGATCAATAAATATAAATATATAATCTTTATATAATCAAACCAAATATATAATAAAAATTAAATAATTAAATAATTTAAAATTTAAAAAAAAAATAGATTTTTAAGATTTTCGTATCCGGCAATGTTCTCGGATTTCCACGTCGTTAACTCAGCCATTTTGTACAATAACGACACCTTTTTAGACGCTTCAGAAGTGAAATCGGAGATTAGAACTTTCTAAAAGTAAAAAACACGTCGTTTTTTTCGGATCTTTCCTAGTCAAAAACCAGGGAAATTTAGCATCTTTTGAAATTTTCACAATTTCACATTTCATCATGTAATTTTTCATTAGCAAGCAAGAGAGAGAGACAGACGAGACAGATGTGGAGCTCTGTTATGGAGCTGTTGATAAGGCTATCGTCTCTTTGCCATATGGCACATAACAAAATCTTGCGATACGAGATTTGAGTTGTAGTCACAGGTGTAGATTTATAGTTAGCATTGTTTGAAGCGACAAACCGAACCTTTGGAATCTAAAATTGATGTCATCAGAAATAATTCGAAAATAGAGTGCGATTACGAAGTAAGAAGTTGTGATGACGGCAAGCAAAGGTAAACTCGGGCCACTTGTTGGCGCTATTGACGAAGGCACATCGTCTGCACGATTTATGATATTCAAGGCAAAAAGCAATGAAGTGATTTGTTACCATCAGGAGGAAGTTCCTCAAATATATCCACAAGAAGGTTGGGTCGAACAGGATCCGAATCGGATATTGTCTGTGGTCGTGACGTGTATAGAAGGCGCCTTGGAAAAATTATCTGAGCTTGGCGGACGTAAAGAGGTATTTAAAGTTGAATGTAACTCGTATTTAGTAAATAGAAGATTTAAACTCAAATAGTATTTTATAATCGTTTCCATTTTATATAATAACGTACATTCTTAAGCATATGGTAAACATTCGGGGCGATTGATTACGATAAAGTTTCAAATACAAATATCAAACACTTCTTATATAATTGCAAATTAGCCCGATTTGTGAGAAACCGCATTCAATTGGTACATTGAAACCCTGAAATCAATTTATATGGGGGGTTATCTTTTATATGTTGCTTGATTTATGAAAATTTGTGTCATACATTTCACACGGGTTGCCACAAAAACAGCTTAACTGCATTTGATGCCTGCAGCTCAGACCTACAACACATATTAGTTGAAAGTCGAGTCTAGTCGTAAATTATGGTATTTTTGGGATCCTTCGATTGAATCACATACCACTATTAATAATGACTAAGCCTAATATTAAGCCAACAAGATTTAAATGTGCATTCTCATATTAAAAAAAATATTATATAAAACAGTCACAAAGACAGACCGGCAATGCCAATTAAAAGCACATGCTTTTCTTTTCACATAAAGTATAAATGAAAATACAGTAAATAACTAAGGCGAATTCTATCTTAAAACTAATTTTTTAATGGACTAAATAAGTAATTTTCACGTTTTGATTAATTTTATTTATTAAAATTGTTCTTGCATGCCAGTTTGATTTATCAGCTTTCTACAGGACATCGTTGCAATAGGTATTACAAATCAACGTGAGTCGACAATCGTTTGGGACAAAATCACAGGAAAACCACTGCACAATGCCATCATCTGGCTGGATATGCGAACATCCACGACCGTTGATCAATTACTAGAAAATGTTCCGAATCGTTCAAGAAACAAAAACTACTTGAAACCGCTCTGTGGCCTGCCTTTATCACCGTATTTTTCAGCCTTAAAACTTCGTTGGCTCAAAGACAACGTTCCACATGTAGCCGAGGCGATGGAAAATGAAACCTGTCTGTTCGGAACGGTGGACAGTTGGCTAATATGGAACCTTACGGGTGGGCCGGATGGCGGAGTGCATGTAACCGATGTTACAAACGCATCGCGAACAATGCTCCTCAATATTGAAACGCTACGATGGGACGTGCACTTGCTTAAATTCTTCGCACTACCGAAGAGCATTCTGCCGGAAGTTAGATCAAGTGCAGAAGTTTACGGGCAGATGAAAATGACGTCATTGCAGGTGAATGGCTCTTTAGAATTGTGCTTTGTCCGTAAGCGACTTAGTTTGTTTTCAGGGTGTTCCGATATCCGGTTGTATCGGAGATCAGCAGGCAGCACTTGTAGGACAAAAATGCTTTTCAAGCGGCCACGCTAAGGCTACATTTGGAACAGGTTGCTTTCTCATTTACAACACGGGAGCTTCAATCGTGAGTTCAACGCACGGTCTTCTCTCGACCGTCGCATACCAATTTGGAAAGGATGCCAATCCTGTGTATGCTTTGGAGGGTAGCGTTGCGATAGCAGGTGCTGCGATTGGGTATTGCACTTAATAATTCATGGGTAGCTGAAATTTTTATTTTACATTTCACAGATGGTTAAAGAATAACATGAATATAATCGAATCGACCAAGGACGTGGAGGCAATGGCTAAATCAGTCGATAATTGTGGTGACGTCTACTTTGTTCCAGCGTTTAGCGGCTTGTATGCGCCTTACTGGAACCAAGAAGCAAGAGGGTAAAATATGTTACTTTTACATTTTTGTGTTCACTAAAAATAAGCGTTTCCAGCATCATATGCGGTCTCACCGAAGAAGTTCAAAAAGGTCATATAGTCCGGGCTACTCTCGAAGCAGTATGCTTTCAAGTGCGTGATATTCTAGAAGCTATGCACAACGACTGTGGTGTACCGCTGGCGAAGCTGAAGGTTGACGGCGGCATGACTGCCAATCGCTTCCTCCTACAATTGCAGGCCGACCTAATAGGACTGAGTGTTATCAAACCCGCCATGACGGAAACTACAGCTTTGGTATGTTTATTGTTCGGTATAGTTTATTCAAATCGGTTTTAATAAAATATCATATATATCAATTTTATCCAATTACAATAATTCACATTCACACCACACGAAAACAGGGAGCAGCAATAGCAGCCTACTATGCGATTTCGAATTTTAATTTAGAATCGTTGATTAGTTCCGAATCCGATCTAGTCTACGAACCGCAGATCAGTGAGGATGAACGCGATGTGAGATATACAAAGTGGAAGATGGCAGTTGAGCGATCACTTGGATGGGAAACGTCGTCATCCGATCATCGAAATTTACTATCACCATAAATGTGCTTTTAACGACAATAGGGTCTTAGTAATGAATGTGTTGTGTTTTTTTACGGGTCAAATTCAATAAAAGAAGAATTAAAAGATATTCAGTTGTGAATTTGCGTAGCCACTTAGAGCGTATAATTTCGATAGTAATGCTGAGTAAATGTTGTTTCAACTCATTCCTCCACTTGTGCGTTTGCCTCCAGATCGTTTAGAATCCCGTTGAGTGCGTTATCGTCGATATCGTTGTTTCCGCCGATGACAGGTCGAGCATCCGGATCGTTCGGTATTAGTGGCGGCGGCGGCATGGGATTGCCACCTGAAATTGAAGGCTTATTGAAAGTCTTGCTAATGAACAAATGGAATAGATTTGTTAAGTTAACTTACTTGCGTCCAACACAAGCGGCGGGTCGGCATTAGCTTCAGCCAAATTCGTAACTGATTTAGACTTGACGCATTGGAAATCGACGTGACGACTCTTTGCCTCTTCCTTCTCCCACGACATGTGTATGAAAGGCCTTTGCACATAGCTATATATAACCTTGGAAACGAATTTGAATTTACTTGAAGTCGCAAAAGCAGTTGGTTCGATTTTCGATTCGACTTACCTCAGCTCTACCTCCTGGTCGCTTACGAATTTTCTCCTTGTGTGTCGGATAGCCTTCAATCCCACATCGAATTTTTTTCAGTCCACGGTCCTTCATCACTTGCTTTGCAACGTCTCGGTTTTCGATGTATTTGAAGAAGCGATGCATTGCCGTGCTCATTACCGCTGTAAATTATCAATAGTATGATAGGAATGTATACGTTATGAATACTTACGAAAATAAAATATTTAAGACTGTTCAGGTAAAAAAATGTGTACAGTGAGTTTAGACAATTTTTGAAGAAAGTATATTTTTTACGGCTGTGAGCTACTGGCTTTTTTAAGGCAAAAATGTTTCGAAAGAATGCTTATTTAATAAAAGCGTTCGTCACTGAGTTAGAAGAAGTGAGAAGTGAGCGTTTGTGGCTTGTGGTCCAAATGAAATTAAATAACGAAGCCCCTTTTCGCTTGTTGTTGCAATTATTGATATGAAGCCAAACAGCACTTGCATGAATTAAGCTGACTGAACTAATACTGTTAGAAACGTCCCGATAATTTAATCAAGTAAACCGTTTATGGCACACACTCTGCCAAAATATAAGTATTTTCTTCCAGGATAATTCTCAATGCATTTGCATTGCAAACTCAACTCAACTTACTTTGACAGTACTCTTCTCCCATTTGTGGCGGATATTGTTCATCCCAGTCGACAACATCATCATCCAGAAGCACAACAACGTGACACTCGCGATCTCCTCGCTGTGCCGAGGCAACCATCAGTGGCAAAATTAAATCCTCCAGAAACACTTCGAACTGCCGACTTGCTCCTTCGTTGCTCAGCTCGTGTAAAAGTCCTCCTTAAAAATAGATAGCAAGTAGCAAAAAGTACAGAAAGTTAGCAAAACTGGCACTTACGGAGATTTTGGCAGCGAACAGTGGTTGCATTGAATGGAATCAGCAAATAGTCGCAGGCTTCTTTCAATTCGGGCACAGAAACCGTTGGCGGACACTTGATCATGCCGTTTTTATAGTAATCGAGAATCGCACGAAATACTGAATGAGGAATGCCCTCTGCAACTTCGTACTCACCCCGTTCGTTCGGATGAGTGAAATCCAGTCCGGAGCTGAACATTCGGCCTAGCATGGTGTTGGGGTGCGCAGTGAAGAGTGTTGGATCTATTACGAAACGCGTGTTATCAACCAGCAAAGTGATTCGATCACCGAGTTGTTGCGGTGCATTACTACAAGATGCCAGCGGTTTGGATGTAACTGTTGAACCAGAAGCCTCATTCTCTGCCACAGATGACCCGGTCGCAGAGTTCATTGACCGTGTCGACTGTGACTTTGTCGAAGACGGAGTCGATGAGCTATTCATCTGTTGAACGTAAGTCCTGCGAAAACAAATACCGCAAATCAGCAAAACGACACCCGAGCCCCAAACAAAAAAAGAAAGTACGAAAAGGGGTCAGACGTTACCTTGATCTATTCTTGAATTTTCGCCTTCGTCTGTCGTCACATTCATTGTACTCTTCGATACTACTGCTGCTACTGTACGAAACTTCAGCGTCTTTCTTCTGCGACGCCATCCTGCACGTACGAAATAAGTACCAAATTCCCGAGGTTTGTAGAGGCACCCAAAGTTTGAGTGGAATCTTCGGATGTGTTTTCGCAATCGAGATAAGACAGACAAATTC
Source organism: Nemotelus pantherinus (assembly GCA_963978885.1). Classification (NCBI taxonomy): domain Eukaryota; kingdom Metazoa; phylum Arthropoda; class Insecta; order Diptera; family Stratiomyidae; genus Nemotelus; species Nemotelus pantherinus. The sequence continues at coordinate 49,389,868 of OZ022263.1, read as the reverse complement.
GAGAACTCTCACGGCGCTTTGTGCAACTATGTCGCATTGACGTTCGGTCTTCTTCTTGACTGCTACTGAGGTAGTGGCCGAAGTACAGCTTGTGGATGCGACGTCTGCCGGAAAACGATTAGAATGAGCTGAGGAATGTTTAGTACAGGGAAAAGGAATTTGCGTTTTATTTTAATTTTACAACTGTTCCTTAAATGCTGGAAATAGGGGACGATCGCAAAATGCTCGTCTATGTTGTATTTATTTCTATGTGATTTTTAATGATTTTCAGCAGGATTTCGCAAATAAATATTTCGTTGTTTAAGGTTTCTATCCCATTCGGGAGACTGTACAAGAGCCCTTCATGGCCTATTGACGATTTTTCATTGCATCCAAATGAATTGTTGCGAAATTGATAAAAACAAATCGACAAATTGATGCTGTCATTAATTTAGTACACGTTTGACGATTGCCAATCGCAACACGAGTGCCACCTCTGTGCACCGATTGTGACTAAGCAAAAGTCGAGAGCAAAGATGGAGTCAAATTAATAATGGCGGTCGTCTATGTCCCAAGAAGTAAATATTAAAAATAAGATAACAACAAGTTTGAAAAGAGTGTTAGGGCAAATTGTGCATTCGAAACGTGAAAACAGATTAGCAAAAGACGCTCGGGACATTGTTCAATATGATTTGCACGGTAAACGTACGGAAACGGATTAGAAACTGATATGAACTATGGCGGGGATCACTTGAGTCTTGAGTTGTTTACTCCGTAACATTAATATTTGTTGAACAAAAAGTTTGACAGCTATGTGTGCCGTTCGTAAGACGAAATTAAGAAAATTGAATGTATGGAAAAGGTTTTAGTACGGTTTGTGTAGGGAATTTACGGACGGAACAGTGGATTTTTGCAGAAGAAGTTTTGACAGTGGTGAAACTTTTACACGGGGGGTTTCTGTTTCTGTGTCGTCCGACGTCGCCTTGTTGAAGACATTTCGGTGGCTGTACGGCGGCGAACTCAAGGCTTAGTGGGCAGGACCTTGTGGAGCGGTGTTTGCCTACGGGTACCTCGATGTTTCTGCGAGTTGTTTGCGCGAAATACGCATTAGGTACTGTGATCTCGATCGAAAACATTTCAGGTTGTGCACGGAGTGTTGGGATTTGGGATCATCGGAGAGATTGATGCAAGTGACGGTGCGTTCCGCGAATCGCAGAAGAATGACATTATATTTACAACACAAGCCTATTTGTTATGTTTGAACCGAACAACCGAACGGTGGTGCTGTTGTTTATAGTTTTTCGTTTCGTTCTGAACGGATGAATTAGACCAACAGAGCGTTTTAATGCGTTTGTTTTATTGAAATGTCACAACGGGGTAAGAGAGGAAATCGTTTGGATAACGAGAACAATGCGCACCAACAGACGCAACAGCCGCCTTCGAAGCGCCGAAAGGGTCGGCCGCCGAATCCTGCGAATGGGGACGCAGAACAAGAAGTGTCAGCGGGCACGACGACAATCCCCGTTGTGTCGGCTGGTGTCCAGCCCAACCTGTCTTCGGCGGCCTCCTCATCTTCGTCTACGATGTGGCAAGCGCGACCTATCACTGGACCCCAGATCTACAACCGCAACTCATCGGAAGCACCTGCGGAGCTATTCAGGTAAGCGCTCTTCCTAGGGACTAAAAATTCCGATATGACAATGCAGTATCTGTAACTGATCGCACTCCATGTACCAACAGGAAAGACCTTATTAGTGCTATGAAACTGCCAGACTCGGAACCGTTATCGCCGGACGAGTACTGGCTGATTATCGACCAATGGAAACAGGAATGGGAGCGGGGCGTGCAGGTTCCTGTGAATCCTGATTCACTACCCGAGCCAAGTGTAAAACAATTGCCAAGTCCAGTTGCAATAACCCGAAACGATTTCAAGCTGTAAGTTGACAGTAGTCGGGGTCAATATAGCATCTCAATGAAATTTGTTTGTTTACAGTCCGAAAAACAAATACTTGAGGATAACGAAAGACGAGAACTTCTCATCCGAGCAGCATTTTTTGTCGAATGCACCCGCATTGGCGGAATCGGCGTGCTCATACGACCTCGATCAAGTTGACGAGGTCTGGCTGAAGCTGGTCAATAACGAGAGGGCACTATGCGGGGCACCTCCCGTAACTGAGGATCAGTTTGAGCGAGTGGTAGAGGAGTTGGAGGTAAGTAATATGACATAAATAAATATATTAAATGAATTTTGTGGAAAAGTATGATGGGTGTGTTCGTAAAGGAGTTAAGGGGAGTCGTTTTCCTTTTAATTCAGAAGGAATGCATTTTGATATTGAGGAGCAATTCAAAGCTGAACACGAATTATCAAATAATGGTGTAGGAAAGCAGTTTCGAACTAATCTTCTGTAAACGGATTTAGAGAGAATCTTCATCAAAAAGTGCGAAAACGTCATGAGTATGTCTTACCTGTCGCTGTAGTTGAACCCCGAAATGTTAAAAGTTAAAATGACAATGCATAGCTCTTTCCGCTATAGCTTAAGCTCAATTTGAACAGCTTTAAAATATTTAGCTTGTTTCAACTTTGATGAATTGTATTTAATATATCGTGGTTTTGAATTACATAAGTGGAGGTTTTGCTTAAAGAGTTATTCATATGCATTAAGCACTTTACACAACACAACATTTCTTGAGAATAAATGTTTGAGAGTTATCAGCTTCGGTTACAAGGTGCAGCATTGTAGTTGGATCGTAGCTGCAGTGGTGGTTACAGTGTCGACTACAGCGTTGGCTACATCTACTCATTGTATTTCTGCACTATGCCTCTTTTAATATGCATTTAATGAGTCTGCAAGTTTCGACAAATTAATTGACGATGAAACCCCGTTTTTTCAATAATAGTTGTAAAATTTATTTAAAGTATATTTTGCATTATTTATTATCCTAACAAAACTTATAGGACAGACAAAGTTGATCCTGCAAAGTGTTCTTATTGTGGCCATTCGAAATCGACAACGGTTTACGACAAAGTGATATCCTTTCCTGCGTTTCCTTTGACTTGGCGTTGGAAAGAATATTCCAAAGTGCCGATGTAAACATGAGGGATAGACTTGCTCAAAACAGTTTAGTAAAGTAGTACATTTCACTAGATCACTAGAGCCATTTATAAGGAGTTTGTGTTCGACGTGGTAAACTGTGACCCAAAAATGTCTTTCCTTCATGCCTTTTCCAATGTTTCGGAACCATAGACCAGTATATCTATTTTCCTTCCCTCGCATTTTGTTGCTGCATGAAGCTTTAGTTGCTGCCATTGAAATTTATTTACTATATCCTTTCAGTGCTTTTTGCAACTAATTCATATTTTCTATTACCCTATTCGGCATAAATCAAGTTTTTGATGCGCGGCGCCATTCAGATAATCGCGCTACATTCATATTTTCCTTCTAGTGTCTTCCTGGTTTTTCTTATCTTCAGGCGTAGACACGAATAGAGGCAGAAAAAGTAGTCGGAAATTAAATGTGTGGTATGATGATATGATCGGACATGAATTGATGAGCCGGCCGGACAGAAAATGGGGATACAATTCGTTCATATGACCAAACAGAAACGGTTATTTTCGTTGATTCTTTAATGAAAGGGAACCATACTTATTGAGTCATCATTTGTGTATCATATGTTACAATAAAATTAAGTAGATTGAACACAAAATATAGATTTGACATACAGAAATAAAGGCAAAATAAAATATATGGTAACAGCGAAAAGTACATAAGAAAGCACTCGCGTGTAAAAATAAATTGATACGGCTTGATCATTATGCACCTATCAAATCTCCGCGCATGGCTGCTGGTAGACTCTATTAACTCAAAGTTCCTTCTATACACGACAACAATGAAAGATACGAACGATATCGAAAATCAGGCTCAATAAAATGCAATGGGCTTGCCCCTTAGCCGGCATGAGAGGAAGATCCGACTCAGAAAGTTTATAGGGCAGAATTATTAAAATAGACACCAAGGCAGACCCTGCCTTGGGCTGAGCGATCGCGTACGTCTGAATGCCATCGAAATGCTACGGACATCAAACTAGATGGGGGTGATGCGAAACTGTGATCTCTAGAACAGTCTTCTTTGAGTTAATTTAGCAGAGCATAGATACCTTAGTTAAATCAGGGCGAAAGTGGCTCGTGGAACTAATTACATTACTCTCTACCAGCTCCAACACCAGGACCCGCCAAGGGTTTTCCTAGGATTACTTTACTTAATCTACAGTTGTTCGGCAGCCAAAGAAATAATTGATGCTGAGGTGTTAATATCGATACTTGATGTTGAGCTCAAACATCTAATTGCGTCGATCAGAATTCACAATACAAACCAATGGTGCATTTCGGTACGGTATCGATAGTTCCCAGAAGATTGTCTGCCGATAATAACTGATACATGCGTCGGATAGTGTCGTGCATAATCCATTTTCGTTACACTGAACCACTCGATTCAAAAACGCACCCGCTAGTTGCGCAACAATGTCGAAATACAGAGCCCCAAACGCTTCATCGTGTTGTTTTCAGTGTGTTCATCAGGAAGCCGTCGTTGCTTCTCGAGGCGTCGAAGATGGCGAGTAATGGTGCTTTTGTCAACCTGGAACTTTACGCTTAATTCGTGCTAAATTTGTCGGGTATTTGGCCTCTATGTCGGTAAGAAGCTCGTTGTCATTTATGCAAGATACAACTCCAGGTTGGTTTTCATCTTCAAAACTTTCGCCCCTGGTGTGGAATCGGGCAAGCCGTTGTTGAGCTGTACCTTCTTACACAACATCATCTCCAAATGCATCACATATCCTGTGTGTGCAGCCAGTTTTGCATTCGCTCCTCCTTACTTTCACAGTTTCGCTGACCATTTTTACATTTCAATAATTCCCCACGAGACTGAATACATTTAAATGATACTCAAAATTTTAATGATTTCGAACATCTTCCTTCAGGAATTTACTTACATTTCGGGCAAATGACGGCGTTCCAGAATAAAGAGGTATACAGATGAGTCATGCCCAAACCGACACTTTCAATGTTACCACACCGAACATCCTGTGTAGTATTCGGTCCATGTACGGTTAACCCTGTAGCGGCACGTAAAAAATCCTTTAAACCATCGAGATCAAAAAATGCAAACGATATATAAATGTAATACTCTTTGCATCCTGTCAGTTTGAATATTCAAAATTTGGCAAAAGTTTCCTACTTTATGAGCACTAGAAAATTTGGGCGCGAAAGCTTACTATTGGATCGTTGGATCAAAATAGAATGCACAGAATACATCGTTCTTTGTCAGGGCCAGGACTGAACGAAGTTTGTTAAATATGCGAACAACCGTGTGAATGTAGCGACATATTGAAATATCCTCAACAAATTAAACTATTTCTTCTTCGGTAACCTCACATGCAGCCATTGGATCAGCAGATTTCATACTTTTTCGCGGTTTTAAGAAAGGGTTATCAGCAACGGTCATCTTTGTCATGTATATGCTTAGAGATACATAGTATCATTAAATTTTCATATAATTAACACCCTTTCATGACATAAGTAGCAAATGTTTTAATTTTGAAACTTTTTCACGCGGAAACCTTCAACATACTTCTATCCTTATAACTTCCGATGCAGTGATTGGATCACAAATAAGTTCACAGGATAGGTTGGCCTCATGCCTGGTGGTTTTTATACTCATATTCGATATAATTTGGTCGTAATAACGGGCAGGTTTGGTAGAAGGGGCATCCTAAATCTATATATTTTCTCTGCTTTCTTCGAAAATCAGGCATTCTAGCGGTTCTTATGCGCTAGTGCTTTTCTCATATTTTACAGACTCTTAAATGAAATTCTTTGCAGAATATTTATTCTCTACAGGGTGGCTGATGAATATTGCTACATTAATAAACTCAAATCAATTTTTGATGAGTTCTCATAATTTTTTCTTTATTTATTAGAAAAATAATATATTTTTATTTAGTTTTTTGATAAGGTTTTAAAAATAATTGAATTTAAATGGCCAACACGCTCGACATTTTATTAAAAAAGTTGTTCATAATTGCCTGGAGTGTTGCAACGAGAATATCCTCAATTGTCGTTCGAAGGGATTGCTTAAAATCATCCAAATTTGTTGGTTTTGTGTGTAAACTTCCTGTTTGCAATAACACCACAACAAAAAAATCTGGCACACTAAGGTCAGGAGACCTTCGCGGCCAACGGAATGTGAAGTTTCTGGAAATCATATTATTGTAGAATTTTCACTGCAATCCTGTCAGAACAAATTCCGATTATGTTAGAAGTTGCACCCATCTTGTTGAAACCAAACAGAATAGAAGGAATTCTCTTTCAGCACAGTTCATTAAAGAGAAACTCTTTCTACATCTGTAAGTAACGGTCTCCATCCATTGACCATAACCGTTAACTTCGAAAAATAGTGCCCGACAATGTAGCTTGATGAAACCACATACCACACTGTGGCTCAATGTGGATGCAATTCCAGCTGATGGAGTAGCTGTGGGTTAGAATCACTCCATATTCGAAAATTTTGTTTTTTAACATTGCCGTTTAGATCCAAATGGGTCTCATCAGGCATTTCAACGATCTTCTTACAATATTCAAAGCAAACCGGAAAGTCAGTTGCCTTCAGTTTGCTTGTTAGTTTCATTTCGGCACAAAAATGTTACGAGACTTATTTGCACGGATGAGTACGCGAAAAGTGCGCCTAAATTCTCTTTGGTAGCGTCTTTCATCAGAAACTTTGTAAATTCAAAATCTAACACCTCTTTGAAATAGTAAAGAAATAGATTCATTGGAGAGCAAAGCGCCTATAAGAAATGTGTTAAACTGTGTAATGAAGGAAACAAAATGTATGTTAAAAATATCAACTTATCAATGGTGTAATGTCGATAGTCAATCCTTTGGCCTACAACCACGAGCGATACTCGTGGTAAGGAATTGTGCCCATAAACAATAAGCACGATTTTGACTCGTGGTACATTGTTCGGGCCAAATGTAAACAAGACGAGCCTAACTATTCTCGATATTATGTTACTTTAGTTACGTGTAATTTTTCATTGCACTCACACTTTTCGGAACTAATCGTTATTCCGGTTATAGACTTCTTGCTGACTATGGCCCGAGCAAACGAGATATAGCAAGTAGGCCAAGGGGTTATTGAAAATTTCCACAGAATTATTTGAATAAAATGAGTATAATATTGCAGAGAATTAAATTAAGCTAAGGTAAAAATATATAAAAGCATTGTCCGTTGCCATTGGGTGATTTTTTAGACACTAATCTTTGCTTACAACATAAAGTAACAAAATACTAAACTAAATAAGATTAATGTGTAAACTAACATAAAATGGTAGCATAAAATATAAAAAAATTATAAAGTTCTTCACGAATGACATTTGTAATTACTAAATGATTTACAAACAAGATAATAAATTACTGAGCAAAGTAGACCCATTCATTGCAGTAGTATTGTATCGAACTATCACTCTTCAGTTTTTGTGTCTTTTCAGAATAATGAAATATTATTAAGCATAATTTAGCTCTCCGCGATCAAATGCGATCATTATCACCATCAGGACAACACTATTGCCTAGAGAATGTTGCACCTACATTTACTCTAAACTAATTTCGATTCAATATTGGTGGCAAACTAGATTAAATCATTTGTTTTTATTCAGGCATGTTAAGTTTACCCTGTTGTGCTCTGACGGTTATACTCAAGTTCGATTATTCCACTTGCTACTTGGTATTCGGTAGCAATAACGAACATTATTTTTTCGTAGTGTGATCAATAGCTGATGAATATGGCTAAAAATGTGGAAGTCGGGAGAAACTGTGTGAATATTACGGCATTCTATTTTAAATAGACAGATTACTGGGAAATCTTTTATTTCGGAACAAAGTATTGTGCAAAGGCCCTTTAACGCTCCTGAAAAAATATTAGATGCACAGATCCGACTACCGTTGATTTATTTAAGTTGAATAGATGCTAGATCGATTCAGTAATGCACAGATCTGACTGCCGTTGATTTATTTAGATTGAATAGATGTTAAACCGATTCAGTAATGCGAAACGGCATCTTACTATCCTATTTTATATGCGTTAGTAATGATTTCTGCTACCTCTCCCTCCTTCATTGCTAGAATTCAACTGCTACCAGGGTTTCGGATCCTTCAGACTTACTAAAGCTGATACGTAGGCTTCCCCAGTAGCTTTTTACTACATTGATCTCGCTACCACTTGCTGTTCACTGTTTCGCGCGTCCGAAATTTCTTCAAAGAAGTTCTCCCTAAAAGTAACTTTCATCCTTTGTAGCATACTCAAACCTCAATCGGCTTACTTCCATTATACTTTAGTAAATTTACCGTCTAATTGTTGCAGTTTACAGCGTTTACATTAAATATGATAAATATTTTTTTTAGTTTTCATAGTTACTCGGATGAATACTTTCATACTTCATCTGATATTGCAATATGATGTTAATACAAAATAATCTTTTTGTAATTCAGGTTCGCTGCTGGGATAAAATCCAGGCTATAATGCGAAATGAAGAAGGACTTGGAATCGAATACGATGAAAATGTTATATGCGATGTTTGTCGATCACCCGACTCGGAGGAGGCAAACGAAATGGTTTTCTGTGATAATTGTAACATTTGTGTGCATCAGGCATGCTATGGAATTACAGTCATTCCATCAGGTAGAAGACTCAATTTAATAACAGTTGTTTGAGAGTGCATTACTAATTTGTTTATTTCGATTTTACAGGGCAATGGTTGTGCCGTACTTGTTCGATGGGTAAGAAACCGGATTGCGCACTGTGCCCGAACAAAGGCGGGGCAATGAAGTCGACGCGTTCGGGAAAGAAGTGGGCTCATGTGTCCTGTGCTCTGTGGATACCGGAAGTGAGTATTGGGTGCGTGGACAAAATGGAGCCCATTACGAAGATATCAAGCATTCCACAAACACGCTGGTCGTTGTTATGCATTTTATGTCGTGAACGTGTGGGGGCTTGCATACAGTGCTCAGTGAGTACGTGCAAAACTGCATACCACGTGACGTGTGCGTTTCAGCATGGTCTGGAAATGCGTGCAATTATTGAAGAAGGCAACGCTGAGGACGGTGTGAAACTGCGTTCGTATTGTTTAAAACATTGTAACGCAAAAGGCAAAAAGGATAAGTGTACAAATAATAATGGATCCGGATCGGATGATGATTGTCGGCGGCGAAAGATACGAAGCGATATGACATCGGAGGAGAGAAATCAAGCACGTCTGATGCGTTCAAAAGTAAGATTTTCATTCCCAAGGCAATATGCTTTTAGCAAAATCAGCATAGCACACCAGGAAGTTTAATAAATATTTCATAAATGAATCTTCTCTTATCTTGCAGGAAGTGGAAGCTGAATTCGACAAGCATGTTAACATTAGGGACATCAGCTGTCATTTGTTGGACGTTGACCAAGAAGCAATCATCTCTATCTACAACTACTGGATTCTTAAACGAAAGTCAGCAAATAACCGGCCATTGATACCACCAAAAGTGGACGACGCTGATATATCTCCAAATCGGCAGGACCAAGCTGACATTGAGAAGAAAATCATGTTCGTGCATCTGCGGCAAGATCTGGAACGGGTTCGTAATTTATGTTATATGGTTAATAGGCGAGAGAAACTATCGCGGACGTTTTTCAAAATGCGTGAACAAATATTCCACAAGCAAATTGCAATTTTAAATGAAAACTCGAGTAGAAACTACGACGAAAACGTCATAAGTGCTATAATTCAAGCGAATAATGGTTCTTCGGTTTACGATAAGTGTTATTCAAGCGCAGCATCAACTTCGCCGCCAATAAATATAGAAGAATTGCAAGAGAAGATATTGGGGGCGCAGCAAATGTTTGAGTCGATAGCACCAAGTGCGGCGTCTCATAGTGCCACAGCAGGTGTTGACAAAGTGAAGAAGAGTTCTATTGCTTCGTCTAAACATAATTATAAAAAGATCCATTTGAATGGAATATCAGATCGCAAGGCAGCAGACAGTGTTTACGAGGATAGCAGTATGTCTTCAAACTCGGAATCACGAGAGAAACGAATTACTGCGTCAGCTAAGAAGAAAGCACAAAGTTATTCGAAAATTTTAGAGAAACACAAACGAAGGAAAAGTATGGCCTCATCGATTGCTGTGGATAGTTCAAGTGAGGAAGAAGATACGCACCGCGAGCGAATAGGTCCTAAAAAGAATCCTTCGCTACACCAAATGGAAAAGGAACTAGCGAAGGACTCAGGACACATGCTTACATCGAGCGATGAAAGTGACCTGCTCGTACCCATCAGACAAACGAATCAGTTACCGAATAAGAAGTCACATAAGCCAATATACTCTGACAGTGATAGTACGGATAAGGAGAAGACGGACAACACTGTTAGTGATTCGCAGCAGCAAATGTTTAGAACAAAGGCCGCAATGAAGGAATTCTCTCTTCAGCAGGCTGCTGGCAAACATAAGCAAGAAATGGTTGCAAAGAAATCCTCATCACCTACTAAAACTACGCCGAAGCTGACACAAAGTATTAGCACCAAGCAAAAATCTTCGCCAGAGGAGAAGAAGTCTCAGGACAAACCGTCGAAGATCAAGCCGAAGCAAAAAACACCATTGGATTCTGATACGGAGGAGAAGGTAGACAAAAAGGATGCATCACGAAAGCAGAATAAGTTGCACGATGATGAGTCGCCACCGAAACATTCTTCGAAGGATGGTAATAATAAGAAATTCCCAACAGATCTTCTTGTTGTTCCGCAACGGCAAGCTGCAAAGAAGGCTTCCGAAAACATGCGTTCGACAAATTCGTACGTGAGTACGGTGACGCAGAAGAAAGACATTCGTGATGCTAAGCCCGATGAAAAGGAACCTGAAATTTCCGCCCAGAAGGGTAAAGTGAAAGACAGGGAAAAGGATGCTAAAGATGAAGAAAAGGAGAGGGAAAAGGAACGGGACAGAGAAAAAGAAAAGTCCAAACCTCGAGGCAGGCCACCAAAATACCCGAAAGATGATTTGAAAGACAAACATATCTTGGATAAAAGCGAGAAAGACCATTCGCCAAGAGAGAAAGAGAAGGAGAAAATACGTACAGAAAGCCAGCCTGAATCGCCACAAAAAATAGTGGTAGCCAATTCGTTGCAAAAACTTGAGAAAAGCTCTCATAAAAAGCACGACAAATCGGATAGTAATCTAATGGTAGCCTATGTTCCACAACGGCAAGCTGCTAAGAAAGCTGCTGAGCATATAAAAAGTGGAATGGGTAAGACGATTGCCGCGGATGCAGCAACAAGTGGCGAAGATAAGGAGAAAGAGGGTATAAAGGAGAAAGAGAGTGTAAAGGAGAAAGAGGGTGTAAAGGAGAAAGGTGATAAGGAGAAAGTGGATAAAGATAAGGAGAACAGAACAAAAGTCGATAACGATGGTTTTCGTGAAAAATGCCACGAGAAAGATAAGGACAACAAGGACAAAGGACGTGATACAAAGTGTGATACAAAAGAAAAAGAAACCGATAAGACAAGGCATTTAGAGAAGGACGAGAAAATATCGCCGACACGGAGAGGAGGAAACGCATCTCTGCAACGAGCTGACAGACGATCTCGCGGTAGTACTTCGACTGAGGATGTTACGAAAGAAAAAGCCAGACCACTTGCAGATAGAAGGTCATCCGCGCGCATTGACCTAACGTCAACGAGTTCCGATTCAACTTCATCTTCGTCGTGCAGTAGCTCGTCTTCTGAAAGTGACGATGACAACGAAAACACGTTTGCCCGTCATAAACACGAAGAAGTACCGAACAAAATCGCCAAAATAACCTCGCCAGAACCGCAGCATTTGGAGTCTTCAAATAAATTGAATGACATTGAAGTTTCAATGAAACTAGAGGATGATAATAAAACTCTTGAACCTGAGGTAAACCTCTCTACTCCCAAAACAGTCGATAGTGATGTCCTGTGCATAGACGACTCGCCAGAAACAACTGACCAGAAAAATCAGCTGCTTATGGATGTAGACTCCGACCAAGTGAAGTCGCTTGTTACAGAAGAGCCAGAAACCGATGTGGAAAGAAGTTATCAAATTAGTGACAAATACACGCCAAAATCTCCATTTGAAGAATCTGAAAACTTCGGTGAGAAAATCTTACCTCTATCGAAATATTCGATTGATAGAATGTTTGGCAACGACAACAAAATAGAGCATGAGTTTGATCCAGATAAAGAAAATACTCAAACTCTGGAAGCGGAGATGGCGCAACGCAAAGCGGACTTGACGAGTTTCCCAACCGGAGGTTTCCAGAACAAAATGAATAAAAATGCTGGCTCGCTGGACAAGCTTCTGGACAAGAAGGAGAAAGAGCGCAAAGAACAGGAGCTAATGGAAAGAGGATCCGATGATATGGATATAGAAGAGCCTGAAAAGGTAGATATTGACTTAGATTGCAAGCCGAAAACACCTCCCGATGAGGATGAGCTAAGTTCAGCGCAAAAATTGCTGTCTTTGAATAGTGTTCCAGTGCCTCCCGTCGATGTTACAGAAGTGATCGACATAGATTCGGAGTCTGAAGAAAGTGAAAAAAGCAAGGTGTGTTCGGAGCAAGTGAATCGAGAACACGGAAAAGTAGAGGATATAGAATTGATATCTTCGTCAGTACCATTTTCTTTATCGTCATTCTTGCCTGCGGATATAAACAAGGACTTCTCGAGGCGCGAAAGCATACTGCAGAAGAAACACCAATCGCCAATATCATACGATCAGTCGGAAAAAGACTCAGCATTCAAACATCAGATGGTCGAAGATGCACCGAGCAATAGCAAGGGAGTTTGCGACTTTCCCGTTGACCCTATTTTTGATTCGAAACCTAGCGAGGAGGATAGTGCACGGGAAACTATGAATCTCGTTGAGAAACTTCGGCAGAAATACAAGCGAAGTTCTTCGAAAGTAGATGATACGCTGGCACCGGGTACAGAAGCTAGGGATAGTGATTTAAAGTCGACAAATTCGAGAGACTTTAGCTACCATTCAGACATATTTCCATCGGCAATGCAAGATGTCAAGGCTGCGGCCGCGACGGCTTTGGAACAGACTAAGGACAATTTATCAATATTCGATAAAGACTCACCACTGAAAATGGGCTCAGTTATTTCGAAAGATCCGTCGGTGTTTGATCGGCATGCTCCAATGCCTGATAGTACAATAAATTTCTTCGAAAAGCCGCAAGAGCATTCCGAAATAACAGTAAAATCTTTGACTGGACTAGCCAGGTCTGTGGATGTGGGTAAGGATGCTGAAAAGTTCTTGCAGCCTCCAACGGCGGATAAGAGCCAGCCAATTGGAATGAAGGGAAGCGATTCATTTGACACGCTTGCACAGTCGAACTTTTTCAAAGGAGATTTTGTCGACATGCGGTCGGAGAAAGAGAATATGGATGTAAGTACAAACGCCTCAAAACTAGCTGTGGATTGTGAATATGATGAGAATACGAGGATGCAGTCGCCTTATACCAATCCCGAGAACATGTGGAATGAGAATAATTTGATACAAACACGGAGATCTGTATCGTCATCCCCATCTTCGATATCGGAATCGAACGATGAACTTACACCGATGAATGCGGAAGCAAATGAGATGCCAGGCTGCAAAGTGATTGATAAGCCAGTGCAGCAGCGTGGTAATAAACGACAACACCAACATCCACTCAGTGCAATTACCTGCAGTGCTGAGAATATGGTAGAGAAAAATAAGTTTAATCTCGTCTCACCGTTCGGTAGCATATCACACCAACAGTTTCCGTTACAGCCACATCAGCAGCCAGTCGGTCATCCTACCCTTCAGGCACCTCATCAACAGCAAAATCAAGCTCCTCTGGCGTTCATGAATGGAGCCGATTTGATGTCGTATAACTATCCCGACAATAATCACTACAATGGCCCGGTTAGCCTGTTTCCAAGCCAAACAGTTCCGTCTAGCATCAATACTCAAATTCCGCCGTTCCCGTCGCCTTCTACGCCGATCTTCCCTCCTGCCTTAACTGCAGCAATGCCTTTACCGCAGAATGCACAATCGACAAGTTCAATATTTGGCCATATGAACGAAAACAAACATGCTTCCGAATCTACCATGCCATATTCACTTCCGCGGCAGTCTTGTGCTGCGACGTTTACATCATCCACAGACAATCTGGCTCTGACACAGGAGTTGGTTTCAAACAATGTTCCCAACGTTCCTCTAGCAACATCGCGAATGTTGACCAATGCATATAACTTACCTGCGACCGCTGAGAGCGTTGTGAATGCCAGCGCGCCTGATCCCGCCAACACATTCAATCACATAATAAACTGCGACGTAATCTCGAACAATAATGTGAATGCCAAAGACTCGCCTTCAAAGAGGAGTTCGGGTCGATTCAGCCAGATAAAGTCACCATCGATGCATAAAAGCCCCGGAAAGAGTCCCAGAACTATAGAGCTTTTGGGCCGGGGTAACAGTCAAAGCAATAACCAAAAAAGCAAATATGAAGTTAATCAGCGTTCAAAACCAAGATCGACACGTGGTGGAGGTTCGGGTCGTCCGAGAGGTCGTGGTAGAGGACGTGGTCGTTCGGTTGCTATATCACAAATACCTCAGAATCTAGATTTCGAAAATGCTATTGGATCACTGCCGAATACATTGGCAGGAACCGTTTACGACCTAGACCTCGAAGACGACTTGTCGACTGATCTGAACCTGAAATCAATGAGGGACCGTAGAAGGTCATTCGACAGTCACAGTCGCGTAGGTGCTATGAATACATGTGACTCGAAGTTCACAAGTCCTGGCTATCAAGGCAAGCATAGAAATGCTTTGATGTCGACGAAGTCTGTATCAGACATTAAGTCACCAAGTATGGGCTCGTCTGAGTCCGATATGCAATCATCACATTCATATCTTTCGAATATTCACCCTGTGTTACCTGGGCCAGTAGACATGCGGACATACAACTCCGGCTACGAGAACCAATCGGCAACGAATCAAGATGCGTACAATAATCACCTACTGGGAGCTTTTGCGATAGGAATGGCTGACCAGACGCTGAACGAGATTGACGAAGAGGACGAGAAGAAGTTGCAATCGGATTTGAAAGCCAGCGGAACGTACAAGCCGAAACCGCCAGTGGTAGATCTTGTCGTTCCCGAATCTCATGCTTCCATCGAAACAACGTCAGAAGAGATCTCGATTGATTCAGACAACACCATCAGTAAAGTGTCTTTGTCAGACTCGCGGAATCAATTGAAGTTGAAGATCAAGGGTCCTCTTGCTAGACCGGACATCTACGCCAACCAGTCGACGAGTGGGTCACTAAATCAGAATCTGGGCTCAGAAACTCTTAGCCTTACGATATCTTCTGCTTCCAGTGTGACGATGGCGTCATCTAGTAACACAACAGGAACTTCTAGTTTACGACGAATGCGAAAGAAGGAGCTACTGCGGCAGTATTGGACGCAGGATATGAATATGGATGATGCAGCTAGTCTACCGCCAACTGAGAATAAGGCGGACAACGATCCGATTATAAGCCGTAGTGTGGGAATCCCCAAAGCAGTGGACTCTATGAGTTCGATACCTACAAAGGAGGACTATAAAGACTACGCATCGATGGATCCGAGGAAACGGAAACGTTCTCAAGGTATTTCAAGGGAACTCCGTCAACTTGACATGCCATATGAATCGGATCGACCCGAGAGACGACGAAGCGTCTGCTCAAGTGGCAGCAATATGTCTGTAAACAATGCCGGAGATCCAATGAAAGTTTCTTTGAAGCGTCGCAGCAAGACCAAATTGGATTCTCCAAACAACTCGGAGGCGCCAAAATTAAAAATCAAAATAGGTAATCACATCGAGACAATATCGGACGGGAACCGAATGATCGGCTATCCGCCAAAGAAGCGTCCAACAGTACCAAGTTTAGAAATCCTTAAGCGAGATTGTATGAACTACCGAAAGCAGGTCATGGCCGATTTCAACGACGACGACGTTGAGAAATCGAAGAGGCCGAAATTGAAGGCGAAGAAAAACAGCAAAAACTCATCGTCGCACAAAAAGCGAAAGAAGGAAAAGCGCGAGTACGCTCAGGCGATCGAAAGTATGCAGGGTACCGAGGCACCAAAGCTAATTATACGTTTCGGAGGCGGTTCGTCAACTAGTAAAAAAACCGTCGTGGTAGATCCCACGCTGCCGTCACGAA
The DNA here is from genome assembly GCA_963978885.1 of Nemotelus pantherinus. Taxonomy (NCBI): domain Eukaryota; kingdom Metazoa; phylum Arthropoda; class Insecta; order Diptera; family Stratiomyidae; genus Nemotelus; species Nemotelus pantherinus. The sequence continues at coordinate 49,373,594 of OZ022263.1, read as the reverse complement.
GCACATCGAATGAGCCTCCAGAAGCCGGTAATAGTAGTCAGACTGCTAGTTTAGAACCTGCAGCAAGTCCGGGGATAATGCCTATAAAACTGAAAATAGCAAGGAATTCGGACGGTGGTGGTTACGTTATTGGTGGTGGCTCGAAAAAGCAAGGGATACGTGGAGCGCCAACAACTGCGCAGCTTGACCAAAGCAAATCTGGCGATGCTAGTCCGGGAGCGACGATTATTGGCAGAATGCAATCTGAGGCGGGCAGTAGTTGTGATCCGGTTGCATCAAATGCGAATCCCGCTCGATTTGATTCGAATGAAGGAGCTGGATCGCATCTCCCATCGGGCGTTGAAGGCGATGACAACGCATCAGCGACAACGATAAATGCCGCGAATATTTACGAGAACACGTCCTCCACTGTAAACGTTCAAATCTTGGCACCAAACAAAGCTAATAACGATCTCAAAGGCGGTCAAGCGAAGACCTCCAAAGGTTGCCCCCTTCTTCCTATAAATAAAGACTGCGAGGTTAGATGATAATCGATGTGTTTTGTGCAAGACAACCGAACGAAACCGAAAACCTACTCTTCTGAGCATTAGAGTATTGTAACAAGTTCACCCGCATAGTTGTACATAGACAGAAAACCCTTAAATATGATAGTATACATTGTAAATCACAAGATAACATTGTGCAGGATATAGGTTTAGTGTTTTAGTAGAGAATGTTAGCATATATAAGTAAGATATAAACATTAATGATGTAGATGTTTTGCGTCATTCGTTCTATTCTAATTCTGCTAATTTAAATGGAATATAACAAAAATAATAATAACTATGATAATAATGTGTAAAAAACACTTAATTTATGACGTTAGTTAGCTAGAAAGATATTTTATTAAATCAGAAAAATGAATTGAAAATGAAAATATTGCAAATGAGACCGAAATATTACTAAGTATTGTACATGAAAAACTATTTAAAAGTGATTTCAAGTGAGAAATAATTAATTTAGGGTACACCATAAAGAAAAGAAAATATTTGAGTAAATCAATAAGTTTAAAAATTAGTAGAACTGAGTAATTCGACCCAAATGCGAGCGTAGTAGAAATAATCTTGAAAGTCAGAAAATTAAAATCGGGGAAAGAAAAACAACTGAGCTTGAAAGTGAATTGAAAGGTTATAATTTATTCAAAAAGCTCCACTCACTGTTTTGATGGTTCTATCATACTTTCACTCTGTGGCAACGAATCGAAAGGTAGAGAAGTACGTTTCTGATCTTATATTTTATTTCCTTCTTCTCTGTCCAATATTAGATAAGATCCTGTATAGCCTAACAATTTAGATTTTAATTGAATGTAACGAAAATTTAGAAATATGCAATATTTTTTATTTTGTCCATACATTTTTAATTTTTCTAGTTTAATCAAAAAGAAAAAAAAATCATCCTTGCGTAATTATTTTTTCTCGTTATTATTATGTCGTCTCTGTGTCGATGAAAATGTTTCGAAAATTTTATATGAAAAAAAAAACCAATTAAAAAAATTTAAAATGAAAAAAAAACTACGATTACTTAAAAAGAAGAAGAAAACGAAGATTGCAACTCAATATTTCACAGTGATTAATTAATGTTATGTAGTTTTATATTTATTATTATTTTGCAAAAATAAAAGGTATATTAATTTTAAAAATTCATCGAAAGTTGCATTTAACCATTTATCGTTCGTTATTTATTCGTTCATTTTCTATCTGGTTTTGGGCCTTTGGCTTTGGGTAGTCGTAGTTGTTGTGGAGAAATGAATGAAACGATCAGTTTGGGTTCGATTGGTGTGAATGGATTTTTTATCTTCTTGGGGTCTCTTTTGTGTTCGAAGACTATCATCTTTTAAGAGAATATAAGCGAAATTCATGTAGGTGCTACCTAAAGAATTATTAATAAGTAATATATAGGTATCATCGACACAGTATCGTTCTTTATAAAATGGCTATACTACGGAGATATTTATCTATAATAACGAAAATTTAATTTAAAGCAATAGAATGACACTAAAAAAACCTATTGAAGCAGTTATTGTCACAAAATGCGCAGAGCTCCATCCTTTCAGTACTTACAATTGATTATTGATGCTTCTGATATTGAATGTGTCCCTTCTTGTGGGTGGCCAGCTTCTACAAATAACCCAAAATTGATTTCAAAAAAATCAATTTTATCTGGATTTCGAGGAAACAATATTTTTTTAGAATATTTTACTCTGTTACGGCATATTACACTACCTTGATTAAGATGCTTCCATAATGCTCGATTCTTTCTAAATTTAAAGAATGCGTTAATCAATCGATAATATTTAAATGCTGCTTATTTTGTTTATTTGATACCTTTTTGAAATATCTATATTCTCCAAACATCATTATTTCATTATTGTGGTTGCTAAGGCTGGCTATCAACCTTTATCAAAGTACCAGGTCCTATTTATTTGCTTTCTCGTAAGAACAAAGGATCGTCGATGTCGACAGCTTGCAGAGTTTGACGAAGTGCAACCTTGTTTCCATATAGAACATTTCCTTTCTCTGATTGCGTTTGTCCTTTTAAATCCCCTGCCAATATGAGAGAGCAATGGGAAGTGAAACGGCAAATTATTAACTCACTGTCACGTTTCGTTTGCATATACATAGACCAAGCAATCGATATTTGCTGACAGCTTGAAATATTTATGTTGCTTTGTTCGAAATTTGTAAATTTTTCGCTCGAAAAGTTTGAATTTCCAATTGCTCCAATTCTCGTAAATTACCGCAGTGTTTGAGATTGACTTTAACGCACAACTAGCTTTGCATTGAATATCAACTCTTAATATTTTTTTTCTTTTAACATGGAAACAACTGACACCAAACAAGTAGCTTAGGCAAAATTGATCCCTTCTGGTTGACGAAATTATTTTTAAACCTTCAGAAATTTCACTCAGGAAGCTTACTGGGTGTGTTTATTTCACACCTTTCATTAACAGGCTTAAAATGGTTATAGGTGAAATGAGTTTGCTAAAAGCAAGGCTATCAATAAAAACGTAAATTTTTAAGTCCTGTAAAAATCGCTTGTCATAATTACGAGAAAAGAGATTATTGAATTTGTTACAATAATATACCTTCATATGTTTACGATGAGCCTTTTCGATCTACATTTTCTGAGAGTATTGTCTGCAAAAAGTGCATCATTCGCAATCAAACCTTAACAAAATGCAGTAATCTTGGTTGTATGGTTTAAATACACGCAACGCAGCAAAATATAATTTACTCCAAAGGGAATAGCTCACGTTTGAAGTCCTCCTCTACCTTGAACAATGCAGAGAGCATGCCTTTATTTTTCATCCTTTTGAAACTTGATACCGATTTCATCATTGATCCTGAATATAAGTGATAGCCCTCTTACCTAAATGATAGTACATTTACGTTTTAGGAATCAACCATAGAAAAAATATTCATAAAAATGATAATTTAGTTTCGTTGTGCAATCGATAGAATTAAAGAAAAATCTTTGTAGAATTATCTATGTAAATAACAGTAGAATCTAATGCTTTTCGTAGAATCATAACAATCTCAAATAGTAGTCCACTCACTATTCAAGAGACATCTGATTTACATAAATCGTAGTCGGAAGTGAAACACCACGCACCAACCAAATTTGTGGTGCTTTCAGCAAAATGTCAATTATAAACATGTATGGATCAAATCGAAGAAATTGAGATAATCTTGTTTGTAGATAAGAAACTTTTTGTAGACTAAGACTAGGAATGTTTCCTGCATGATATCTTGTAAGGTATTGTTTAAATTAGGTCAAAAATAAGGACAGAGATGTATGAAGTAAAGTTATGATGAGAGCATAATAGAAAAAAACAGCAATAAACAACACTGCGAACTAGAGTAATTTTCCAGGATTAAAACAAATTATTATTTATATATGTTCGTTTTCGTATAAGGTGAATCGACTAAGAATAGAAAAATTTCACACATAAAGTCAAATCTGTAGATGACTCTTAGACCCTTGTAACTGTATTGTAGTATACGTAGAGTTCGAACGACACAGAAGGTTCTTATACAAGTGTACATTTCGAAAATGACCAGGGAGATTAGGAGATACTATTTTTCCAATGGGCCTTATCACGCACAATGCCATCTTTTGATTGCTATATTTGTATTTGCTTCCCAAGTTTTGTAGTAGTTTTCTGCAGTTGTGCGAATCCGCTACCCATTTTCATTTCACCGCAAAACCAATACGTACGTTTCAGATGGTTTGTTACAAAGAAATATGTAAGTTAGAATCTATTTGAATGGCTGTCGTAATTGAATCAATCTACGTGTACATAAAGCATAACAATAGACTTAAGTAACTCGAAAACTAAATGAGTATAAAAAAGTGACGCGCAAGCGTGACTGACAACAGTAATATAGTGTAAAAATATAAGTTCATCTTTGATATCATGATTTCATTCGAAGTAAGAGAAAAAAGTAAATTAAAATTCTAAACCTAAACGAATTAAAATTGATTGAAAACCAAATTAAGGACCTACATATTACGATAAAAAAATATACACACTACACTACTATAATAGATGATAAAATATCTCATTTTGACCTCGGAATTAATTCTTATAAACATTTTAAATTAAATTGAAACAAATGAATCGTAGCTGTAGAAGACAAAAAGAAAATGATCAATAAATTATTAAAACTAGCATGTAAATCTACTAGTAAATTCCAAAAGTGTAATTAAAAGAAATTATTATATTCCAAAATAAAATGAATGTATGTAAAAAAAAAAAAAAAAAAACAAAACAGACGTATAAAATGAAATTCAAAACTGAGTAGTTATTAGGAAGCACATAAACAAAACAAAACTTGATTTTTTACCCTCCCTTTTCTATACGCTCTTATATTATTCTGAGTAAAATACTCGAAACATTTTTATGAATTCTTGTTTATGATGTGTAAATAGTTGATCAATATTAGATGATAAGGTATAGTGTTGCGATATGTTTACATGTAAAATAAAGAGTAGAAAAACAGCCAGATGATGAAAAATGAAAACGGATACAAACTAAAAAAAAAATACCCGAGAATTGTGAAAAATCTAATCTTAATTAAGAAATACTGTATTTAAACCCTATATATAATCGTGTAATATTTATCAAAAAAAAGTATTTATACAAAAAGCAAATCAAATGAAATGGGAAAAATTTGAAGAAAAAAAACGAAACGAAATGAAATAGAATCGCATAAACTAGGAGATTTTTGTTGTTTTGTCTTCTCTGTAAATATTCTGTATAATGTAATAAGTAAAATAAGAATATTGATTTAATAATATTATGAAAGCATCGCAAAAAAGAAGATGTAATTGTGGCGAGCTATGTGTTTTGCTCCCTGTTTTCAATAATGACGAAGGAAAATTGAAGATAGAACAAATGTATTATGTTATATGATATATATGAATGAATACATGTTATATATAAAAATACAATGTGTATTACCTCTGCATATCAAAAGCTGTGTGTCATGCATACACACGTAAACCATTGTGCAAAGGATATTAATTTTTAGTAGATTTTTGTTATATCAAATATTATTTCCATTTCGTTTTTTTTAATGATATAGACATTCGTATGATGGAAATAGCTTTTATGATGATCACAATTTTTATTTTTAAATAAATATTATTTTTATTACAAATGAGATAAAATAGAATGTTTTTGATTATTTATTTTAGTTGTAGGTGTTACGATTTTCAGTCTATGCACATGAAGGTTCGTAGTTTTATTTCAGGGAAATAAGGATGCTTAGAAGAACACATTAATACGTATTTTTCTAGATGCTTGAATGCGTTTTCGAAAAGTGAAGTTTTATTGTATATGAATTTATCGCGAGGAAATAACAATATACTAGGTGCGTTTTTTTGTACATTTGGGCAGGGTAAGTTAAGGTAAGTTAAGCTCTTTGGGTAAGTACATTGAATACAACAACAATGCTGCCGCTGTAACTTCACTGCGGCAGCGATTGTTGTTGTATTCAATGTACTTACCTAAAGCTCTGTCATAAAGAGCTTAACTAACCTTAACTTACCCTGCTCAAGTGTGCAAAATAACGCACCTGCTATCAAATTTGTTCTTCGCTGAGCGGTGCCTCGAATCAGTCTTAATATTTACAATAATTTCTTAACATTGTTCACTCGCATCTATGAAGTTTCAACAGAGTAATTTCACGATACTACTCAGGACTTCTAAAGTGTCTAAACTTCAAGTACTAAACTATCTGATATTCGCATTCGTACAACACCTTGTATGATTTTTTGAAAATCTTCAGGAATAAAATGTCCGTTCATCATTTTTCGTGAGTCCCCTTAAAAAATTTATAAGAATAAAATCACTTTAAGGCAAGTAAAAAAAAAAACAACAAAAGCTAAAATTTGCTTAATATCACATGGTAGCGGATCAGACACTCGTGGTCGTACACCAGAAAATTTCTGGAAAATATCGAGTTCTCGCTACACTCATTGCAAAATGGTAAGACACCCCTCAATTTTTCTAACTATTCAGAAAATGTGAAGATCGGAAAATCCCAAGTACCTATATTATTGAACTAATTGAAGTTTATTGAAATTCAATAGAAAAAGAGAATCTATAAATAATCCTTAATGCATTTTTTAAAGATCCTTAATAATTGGCTGCTACAAAAAGAAAAAGACAGTAGAGTTTTCTTTGGTGAGTTTGTAAGTCATCTAGTATAGTATCGTGACATATAGAAATTAGCGTAGATTCTTCAAATAAAACGTGTGAGCACAGTTTCAATAACTCTTTGTGAAAATGGGTGAAGGAAAAAAGCTTACGCAAATAGTGAAAATAATATATTTGTAAAAAGACAGCAAGAGTGTGGGAAAATTCGTTAAAATTATTAAAAGGAGTCGATGTGTAGTAATGAATCTTCTCAGAGATCCTGATAATTATCGGGAAAGGAACATCCCAGGCCGACCAGAAGAACGTGCAATTTGAAGATAGGCATCCAATTCAACGAACACTGCAAGGGAAATCTCCTGTGGAAGCTGGAGGTAAAACAAAAAATCGTCACGCAAAAACAACTTAAATGAAAAAAGCATCTTAAAAGTCTCATCAATAAGTAATTAAGGAATCCTTTTTTCCCTTAAAATTTCAATATGATTTTTCAGTTTTTTACAATTTCTGAAAGCTTATAAACATTGAGGGGTGTCATCATTTTGCAGCGGAGTGAAGGTGTTAGAAGTTTATTTTGTTTGAATTAACAGTTTAGTTTAAAGAAAACGAGCTGTTTTAATCAAACCACATTCATGTTAACTTTATAGAAGAGTGCTTGTTTAGCGTTAGGTAACTTTTCTTAAGCCCAAAAAGGAAGGTAAAATAGGCATCTACTGAAAATATGCACCTTAAAAATTTGATTAGCAAAGAAAGGGCAAAAGCTTACGAAAAAGTTCTAAAACAATTCATTGGGGTGGATCAACCATATGATACATGGTAAAAAAATTGAAAATTCGTCGGCAAACTAACCAAGAAACCTGGACAGAATAGTGTTAAGTAAACGTGATGACCGAATAATATTCAAGCAGCTGAAAAGTACACTTAAATGAAATGAGGAATTTAAGGAAGCTACTGGGAAATCTGTAAGTACAAGAATAAATACACATGATTGCGAAAACAGCAAGAAGAAAGCCTTTTATCAATAAAAATATCAAAATGAAACGGTTGAAATAAGCTATATAGGATGTTAATAAGATCCAAGGATTTTGTAGACGATTTATTTTTACAGATCAAAGTAAATTTTTATATTTATTAGCCGAAATGGGCAAATACAAAAAAACAAATATAAGCCATCAAGCAACCTTACCTTTTTACCTTTTGGGCAAAGAGAAGTCACAATTAAAAAAAAAACAGTGTATTTTGTGTAGCGGATTTTTGTAGTGGTGGTAGCAGTCTTGGTAGCATATTCAAATGTTTACGATACTCAGTAACTTCTGACATTTTTCCGTTACCACTACGGATAAAAATTACCAGACAATTACGACACCGAATAGCAAGATGGTCTTTGATTTTGCGATTTAATATTTATATTTAAGGACCCTACATATTCAATCACCTGCTTCTGAAGCTTTTTTTGTTGGGTTTCAGCTAGCTCATGACTGTTTTTTTCGCATGCAGATTCTTAAAGGTGACAAAGTGATGTTTTGGACAGTTAGCAATCGAAATGAGGATGTGAGCACATATATATATGTTTTGACAATCATGTATAGTTGATTATGGCTGAATATATTTTGAATCTGGTCAGTTATATTTCAATTTGGAATCAAGCAAACTGCCTAAACATATCATCACTATAGCTAAAAACTACATATAAGCACTTTGGCGAAAATATAATAAACTGAAAATGATAGTGAAATCTTCTGCGAGAGGGAGCAGCGGATTAGCTGTGCTTAAATCGTATGGTCGACGCTGGATCAAGATCAAATCTTGGGCATTCCGTTAATCTCTAACTAGATAATAGCGTCAGCTAGTGGTAAAAAGGACTTCATGATAACAGCGTTAATTCGTCGAAAGTTAATTTCAGGTAGGCTGAAAAGAATTATAATGCGACAACTTTGCTTTTCCTATATTTTTCATTCGCTATAATATCACATCCAAGGATATTAAACGTTGGGTAAATTAAATCATTGTCTTAGAAAATATTTTATACTCTGAAAGAGGAGAAGATACACATTCAAACTCATATTTCAACACTTTGTCAATTTTCTGCTTATTTTCATCATTGTTATGATTTTCAGAAATAGTAGAAAGTTCCAATTATATGCACATGCTATTTTTGATTGGCGTTTATCACATTAAAACATGTTTTCATAGAATTTTTTTTAAATTTTATGAACAATTTGAGCACACATCTCCACTTAGGCCTATTGATCTGTTTCAGATATATAAATAAAACAAATTCACGAAATCATATTTAGATAGTTTGATTTCTTCTCCGGTCGGTATCTTATCAGGAACTTTTAATAGACTTCGATAAGATATAAATATTAAGGAATTTTATTGAATGTCAGCAGCCGCATTGCGAGCACAGGTAGAAGGTAGTGCTCTTTGAATTTTGCAAAAGGCCTAATTGCTGGAACTTTAATTAAATTTATTCAAATGTTTTGAACTATGTTTTAGAAAAATCATCCAAAAGTGGGATGTCTGGTTATGGGGTTTGTAAAAATATTTGTAAATTATAATGTTTGTTTGGCAAAATTTGTAAATGCGTTTGATGGTCTCTATTTTCGCGAAAGTATGATAGTGCATCTTTACTGAATATTTTCATGTGACATGTGCTCGTTTATTTGAAAGCAGATATTGAAATGTGTGATATAAGTGCCTATCGAGGCTAGATTGAGAGGAAAATAATCGTGCAAGTAGACATTTATAATTTCGATATCGAATTACGTATGTATAATTGATGACCTTGACCGTATTTTTTCTGCAGTGCTTTCGCGTTGTTGATAAAATCTAAGTTGAGCAAGTCGATATTAAAGTGTTTTTTTCGGAGAATTGGCTGTTGCACAAATTCATCGTTCTTACTAGTAATAGCCGGTTTGATTGGCATAGAAGTCACTTTTCCTGACACATACATCATGAGTTAGAAGCAATTATTTATATCGCTTAAAAACAAACCAGGTTCAAAATTTGAAAGGTCTTTCGTGCTATTTATCAGCAATAAATCTTTTGAACGTGCGAAATCTATTTTATGAATATTAAGCTAAAGCATAATGTGCTTTGATACTGCAAATGACGATTTTTTTGAACAAAATACATTTCAAGTTTCAAAAGAAAAATACACCAAATATATACATTCAATCGATATTTTGCGAATTTAACGCTCTTGTTCAATGGAAATGACTGACTACATTCAAATTTGGAGTTCATATTTATAAACTTTATTTATAAACTTTTAATCGGCGAGATGTAACACATGTTATATTTTTCATTTACAAAGCATATATTTTCAAACGTCCATATTCCATCCAGAGAAATTTTCCCATTATTATTGTTCTCTTCGTCCTTATCATTGCCGTTATCAGCCCTTCGTATACCGTCATCTATGCGCTACTAGCGCCACACCATACCTACGATGTTCTGTTCACTGCGCAACAACAACCCTCATAGCAAATGCCTACACACTGCTATGCTATTGGCAAGAGAAGAGCAGCAGGAAGACCGCGGTAGACGGGCTAGAGTCCAAGTTTTCAATGTAAAAAGAATCGATAAGACAATTTCTGGCTGGTATCGGGGTGGATGAGGGATGTCTAAGAAAAGTGTTTGTTTCGTGTTTTTTCCTTAAATAATCAAGCCTTTTGCGTGTCGTTGGTGCTTAATTGAGGAAGATGCTAATTACAGTTGCATTCTATTCATAGTTGCTGCGCGATAGCTTTCGTATTGCAACAAGAAATCACTTTCGATCCGAGGGCGGTTGGTGATTTGCTGCTGCATAGCTAGTCGGGCTGCTAGAGCTGCTTGCATATCCATTACATTATATAATTTCGCTAGGACAACAATTCGAATTCATTCAAAATTTCACATAAATTAGAACGCTAGATATCATGCAGCCTCCGCCGCGTAAAGTAAGTATCAAAACTCGTGCAAGGACCAAGTGCTCTTGATTAGTATTTTCTTGAGTATTCTGGTGGCCTGTGTATCGATTACGCACATTTTGTGATGACAGTCCGGAACGGGGCAGGTAGTGGCGGAGTAGTGAGTGCATGATTGCCGCAAATTACAATCGATTTAACATTTGTTTTTCACCGCACTGGCTGCCGAGTGTACTTTGTGTGTTCATCATGTTATTTCTACAGGGGAACTACGCGAAATTTTTGAAGAATCTGCACACTGAGCAAGTCGCCAAACTTCAATTGAAAAACCAGCATGAGTGCGATTTGCTCGAGGACATCCGCCAGTTCACCATCAAACGGTCGGCTATCGAGAAATCGTACAGCGAGGCCTTGCTCAAAATATCGTCGGCGTACCTGAACAAGAAGATACCAAACATCCCCGACATCAAGGTCGATGGCATGGACGAGAGATGGTAAGTATCCATTCAAAGCTCTCCATTCGAAAACAGTCGATGCATTGATTGTCGTTTTGCAGGAACATGTGGAGTGTGTGGCGAACGGTACTGGAGGAGAACGAGAAATTAGCTAGGGCACGACTGGCTGCCATTGAAGTGTTTCAACAGCAGATAGCCGACGAAGCAAAACTTCTTCGTGACTACAAGCTGCAAATCAGTAAGAAGTGCTTGAATCAACTAGCAAACATTCAGAAAGAGCTTCAGGTCACAGTCAGCGAGGTAGATAAGACGAAAAAGCAATACTTCGACGAGGAGCACTGTGCCCACGATGTTCGAGACAAGGCTCGTGACATTGAAGAGAAATTGAAGAAGAAGAAAGGCTCGTTCTTCCAGTCAATTACGTCCTTGCAAAAGAACAGCGCAAGGGTTACTTCACGCAAGGAGCAGATGGAGGAAAAATCCACTGGCGCTCGAAATGACTACATTCTAAGTCTGGCTTCAGCAAATGCTCATCAAAACCGTTACTTCACCGTGGACTTGCAGACGACCATGACCGGCATGGAGAACTACGTCTTCGAACGCATTGCTGAGTATTTAACGCTAATGGGACGCACAGAACTGTTAACCTGCTCGGCAACACAGAACTCATTTGGCAAAATCCGTGACCAAGCGCAACAACTATCACGCGAGTACAATCTTCAATGCTGCTATCTTTTCTACCCGGTATTGAAACAGCACATTCAGTATGACTTCGAGCCATGTGATAACGATCCCGTTAGGAAAATTACTGCAGAGCAAGACTCTGCAGCAGATTCGCTAGCTAGAGAAGCAAAATCACTAGCATCGCGTATAGTACGGGAGAACAATTCGATACGGGAACACGCCAGGAAGTTGGCCATTTGTGTTTCGATGCGCGATTCCGGTCAGAGAACCGATCCCAATGACCCCAACGGGCCAGATCTGGATACTAAGATTGAGGAATTCCGAGAGCTTATTAGAAAAGCGGAAACGGAAAAGGTACGTGCTGAGGCTTGTCTGGAATGTCTCCGTGCTGGAGGAATTAATGTAGACGAATGGGTGCAAGAGGCAGAATCGCTCGGAGTACATGAGCTGACGCGATCGGCAAGCTCGATTTCAATGAGAACTGATGCATCGGGACAAGGAGTAAGTTACGTGATATTTTATGTGTTCACCATTTCTTGTTTACATTATGGCTATACATAATGCCTTCTGCATAAGCTAGTATTTGGCTGGACTTGATTTCCAGACATTTTAAAAGAGTGAATCAGTTTTTGATTTGTTTAGGATGGAGCCATAACGGTATAGTCTGATGATGCATTTGGTGTATCGGGCTATCTGCTCTTACAGGGTAGAGAAGAATATCTTATAGGAGGTACTGAAAAAATATTATACCCCTATAATTGCTGTACGTTGTGACATCTCCTAAGATGCCGCTCCTATTATGCCTTTCAGTCTTCTGGTATATCTCCATGCCCCATGCGCACACTTTAATATCATGCAGCACTTGCTGTAACATTGGTCCTCCATATTTAATCAGTTCAGCTGGTATGCCATCAGCTGCCGGAGCTAACTCTTCTATGCATAGTGCTGGAACTGGGTAGGCTTATCGCCTTCCAGCAGAAGCCACCGGTTTTGGATGATTTTATAACGTTACAAATACTGATTCTTGAACACATAGTCGTTAGACAGTTTTACCGAATGTGTTCTTCTGTGTTTTTGTGGTTGTGTGTTTGTTTTTGGGGTGTTTTTTGTTTATCTTCAGTGTGCTGTCTTTTCATGTATTTTTTGTACGTTTTTGTTAGTTTTTCTTCAATGTTTATTCCATGCTCGTCCTCTCGTGGTAAAAGGATCAAAAAATTGAAGAATAACTAACAAAAACGTGCAAAAAAAAAGATAAACAAACACACAACCACAAAAAAAACAATCGGTAAATTAAACTACAAAAAAAACACAATCAGTAAAACTGTCGAACGGCTATGGGGAGCACGTAGTCGAGTTCGTCCAAGTTTTTTTTTCTGAGAAACCACTTGTAAGCAAAAGTTTCCCTTCTGAGGGACCACAGCGTTGGTTTTATGTTTTACTTTTTGATGTTTTTTTCCACAACTCTCCTCCATAAGAGACCACTCACTTCCACAAAACAAAGCAAAAATAAGTATATTTATTAATAGAGAATAATAATTGCTTTTTATTTAAAATTAAAATTATATTTTTTCTGGTTAAATAATTTTTTTCAGCTATTCAAATCTATTAAAAATAATTTTTATTTAAATTTAAATTGATATCTCTTATTGGGAAAGTCTTCACTGTAGAGCTCAATACATTCAGTTTGGCAATCTTATGTACATGATTTTTTGTAGGAAAATCCAAGTTCGGATTCATTTTATGACAGTGATAATGCTGAGCAAGAGACTCAGCCAGCGGCTCCTGCTCCGCAAGAAGACATGACCAAAGACCAATTGTCACAAGACGGTGATGTTGATGGTGAGAATGTTTTTCAATTGTTTCGAGTTTGATTCTGTTTTGAATAATATATTTTTTATCGATGCAAAATAGTCGAGCAAGAGAGGCACACAATTGAACAATTAACCGCTGGCTGGGAGGACCCTACTGAAGTTGATTGGAGCACTGAGGATACAACAGTTCCAGAAGTAACTAGCTCGCAAAAAGACACAATATTCAAATGTACTGCTATTTACAGCTACACGGTATGCTTTTAAATTATATACGAATGTTTTGGAAGATTTCAGTAATTGATTTTATTCAATTTTGCCTTAGGCTCAAAACCCAGACGAGCTGTCGATCGTGGAAAATGAACAGCTTGAAGTGATCGGAGAGGGAGATGGTGATGGGTGGCTTCGCGCTCGAAACTACAAGGGTGAAGAGGGATACGTGCCGCACAACTATTTGGATGTCGAACAAGATGCTGTTATGGAAACTGGGCAAAATCAACTGCAAACTCAAATCTCCTTCTCGTCGGTTGACTACACGGTGGACACTGAGGACCAAACTCAAGATTCAGTCCAATCGCCCGATCAGGTGTCGGTGATAATGGCGCCTGGGAAAAAGAAATCCAATCAAGAATATTGCATAGCTTTGTATGATTACGATGCCACCGCCCAAGATGAACTTACTTTCGAAGAGGGACAGATTATTAAGATTATAACGAAAAGTGCGCATGGCGTGGATGACGGGTGGTGGGAAGGTGAATTGGACGGTAAAGTAGGAAACTTCCCGTCATTAGTTGTGGAAGAATGTGATGAAAACGGTGAGCCTCTGTCGGAGGAAGGAGAAGAATCACCTTTAGCTCAGCTTCCACCTGGGCTGTCTCTTCCAGCCCCGCCGGCATTGCCAGCGGAATATGCAGATTCGCTGAGTGAGAAGTTACAGGACCTACATGATATGCAAGGTGAATAGACGAGTTTTCAAAAACAAACCGATTTCAATTGTTAATATTTGACATTTTCCAGTGGCAGAAGAACAATGTGATAATGTTCCACAAATGCCACCTCCAGGTAAGCTATTTTGAAATTGTGTCTTGGCAATATATGTACTTGTATCGTGTACTTTTCATGCTTACAATCATTCAGTACTTGTGCAAGAAGATACAGATGAACAGGTTTGTCTGATACCAATTTGTGTGCTTTCAGTAGTAATTTAATATTCATTTAATTTTACATTGACTGGATGCAAGAAGGAAAAATAAAAAAAACGTTTGCATATTTCAGGCTTTCGATCAGGAGCAGGCAAGTTCGCAAGCACTCGAGCCGGATTCAAGCAAGGCACCAACAACTCTGGGGCTCGGTGGAATGGCACAAATCATCGTTACGGCAGCTACACCAATGGTGGATGATGGTGACAAAACATTTCCACCGAAAACAACTGCAACTGGTGCAGCTGCTTCAAAGTCCAAGGAAAATGTTGCAGTGGTGCAAGATAATGTGGAATCAGAAAAAAGTAGTGAAGTACATGTTGAAGAGGAAAAGCAATCGGATGTGTCTGTAGTTATTACAGAGCAGTCTCCTTCGCCACCGACAGAACAAGCAGACACAGTAACGCAATCTCAAGTCACGGAAAGTGAGGTTGCTAATGAAAACCACTTCGAAGCGAATTTCGAGGCCAATTTCGAAGCAAACTTCGACGATGCGTTCGGTGCTGAGACGGATTCGCCCAAGCAAGTTGTCGGCGGAAGAGCTAGCATACCAGAAGAACTTGCTCCACATCAGCTAGCACGTTTGCAGGACTTGAAGGAATCAAATGCTTAGGTCTACAAAACTACGCAGCTATTATTTAATATTGCTAAAAAAATGCAGGAAGATGTAAATGATTTCGACTATGTCAGCATCAAATGGATAGATTTCCCTCAGATATCAGAAAAAGGTAAATGGAAAAATGGCCCAGGAAACACTAATTGATTCAAACAGCAACTGTATAGGTCACCGATCGACAAGTTTCTACCAGCTGCATATTAACAGATTAATGCACCATTTGAATCTAAACTATTTCGATTCATTCTGAACATGAACGTATTGCAATGATCCGATCAGAAATCTTTCTTGTTAATTCAAATAGTATTGATTTATAATGTTGATTAAAACTAGCTAAAATTCATTTCGAACAAGCAGTTATAAGTTGAAATTGATGTTAAATTCGGGTTGAATACGAAACTCGTTGAAAGTTACTCCCATAGTATGGTTTATTGTTCTCACGCTTCGAAATATCTTATACTCATAAAAGTACGTTCTTCATAGGGAATTATTGAAAGTATAGTAGAGCATACGACCTCCCGTTACCAAGTACGATAGTGTTATTCTCTGTGAAGCAATCCTCTTCTACCTTCGATATTCTGCAGGCCCTTATTGTTGTTGACCGATGAAATTCCTAAATCTAACTGAACTGTATCAGCGTACTACTATAATACTGAAAATCTGCATAAATCCACATACCGTACGAAGCCGCATATTATTAGATACTAGACACATACCTCTAGTGCATGTAAATTTACCATAAGAGTTTATAAGATACTCATCACAAGAATATGTATTAGTAAACGTTATTCGCTATAAATGTAATAATCTAAAAAATGGCTAATTACGAATACAATTGTGTACGTCGCTAGCGTCACCTTGAAACTATTATGTACACTTATATTTAGCACTTATGCCTTGCTGCCTTGTGTAAACCTTCAACCAGAACGAAATCTCACTTCCAATTTCATCCCTTGCATTGCATGTTTCGAATTTTTACTTTGGCACAAACCATTGCTAGGATAATCTTTATTATTATTATTGGGTAATTAAGAGCCAAATGACTGGTCCTTAGTTCGTAAGTGGCAGAATATTGTTGCGTACTACTGCAATAGCTAGCCGATGTCTGGCTGGTTATCAAATTTAGGGAATATTTTAATGTTAAATCTTACGTCGATCTAGTAAATATGCTCACAGTATTCCTGCCAAACTATACTTATTCCGAACAACAGAGCTTGTGACCGAATTACAGTTTGTTTCGATCTCCGAGTAAATTAGATAGATTCGTTTTGCAGGCAGTCAAACTAACACGTTTATACAAATCGCTATCTTCATTTCGATTCAATACTTTAGTTTCGAAAAAGATATAGTCCGCAGGACGGTACAAACCATAACACACATGTACGTATAAATTAAACTATGTATGTTACACAAAATACGCTAACAAATTTGTTTATGCTGTAGTTAAGAGAAAATAGTTAAATGCAAAAAGTTACTAAATTGATATGTATTTAGATTGAGTTCGAATATTTATGAGACATTATCAGCTTTTCAGCGGACTTATTATCTTGTCTTTCACAGACAAATCTCATTATGTAATGTATACCTCTTGGAATTGTCAATTGACAAAGTATATGTAAAAAAATATGTAAATTGCTAATTTAAAAATATGATTCCGTTTAGAGCAACACGAAGCAAGCAAGAGTAAACGATTTAGTTGGCGGCAGATCGATTGCAGGCGTCTTGTGTAAAACTCTAATTTATAAGTTGAAATGGAAATAGAAGAAGAATAAAAAAATGATAAGACGAATTATGTAGCACATTAATAAATTGAAGTTTCTTAGTTTGTGGGGAAGTTTTGTTTCATTTACGTACTGGAGAAATAGATTTCTTTATTTTTTTTACTTAGCTAAATTTGTCAAAGTAGTCTCTTGAAACGGACGCTCAGATATGCTTGTCGGGTAACGGGAACAATCTTCAGATCCTTCCAAGCAGCCGAATGAATGTAGCATAGGATTCTTGTGGGTCTCAAAATCAAGATCTTGTATTCTTGCACTTTTATTTAAAAAACTGCTTGTTATCGCCCGAAAAGTTTACAGAAGAAATATACGGTGATTAAGTCATGTCAACTGAATAAGCGACGAATATCATTTATGAATTTTTTCACGTTGTGCATTGAAAATTTAGATTTTAGAAGGTATAGAAAGTACAGCAAAAGGCAGTTTTTTTTTAGTTTAGTTAAGATAGTAGAACAATAGCTGCTGTGAAAGCCAACTTGGTTACAATGCTAGGATCAGCACCGAATATTTTTGTCATATTTATACAAAAATAAGCAAACAATACAAAAATTTTTCCAGCCTATAATGAAAATGAGCCACAAAGGTTTAAAAAGGTTTACCCTAAATTTTGGTTCTTTTCCGGGTAGGCTAATATAAGTAGAATTCACAGTAATACTTCGAAATGTTAATTAAATTTCTAAAAATAAAGTACCGAAAATGTCCCCAGTTTTAGATTTTTCGTTTATTAAACGCTGATTATTTATGCTATGTTTCTTTTTATGGCTTTAAGGCATTTCAGCGCAAAATAGCCAGACAGGACGTGCTTTATTTCGGAGGTTGTCAATCATTTGTCTTAATCCCTTGCGCTTATAAATTTTATTCTAAGTTGATTTTTGTTTGTATATTTGCATACTCAATCAAAGTTGAGAAACATTTTCTGACAGAAGTTCGAGGTTTATTTTTTTTGTCAGCCTATTTCGATATTCTTAGGCAATGCTATTCTCCTATAAATCTAAATTGTATGTGACAAATATTTTGTAGTCGAATCAGAGCTTCAGTAAAACTTAACTGAAGTTAGTTTCAATGGATTTACTGGCTACGCAACAATTTTTTACCTCAATCCTTCATTAAAACACATGGTTACTACTTTTTTTTTATATAGTTCTGGTACTATTAGCGTACGTTTACGTTGCCCGAAACTGCTTCCCGAAACTGTTTCCGGATGCTGTTTTGCGTCGTTTTGTGAAAAATTCTTTGGAAGCAGTTTTGGGAAGCAGTTTCGCGCATTGTAAATCTACTACCACTAATCTACTACTAATTAAATGTTATTTCTATTTGATAAAATATATAACTGCTTTTCCAAAAAATAAAAACAGGCTTTTGATAAAAATAAGTATGACTAAATATAAATTAGCAAAGCTAAGCAATCACAACAATTAACTAAACTAATAATAAGTTTTATATTATATATTTGTGTTATCCGTGGTTTTTCTGTTACTTGATTTACTTCATTTGAATTTAATTTCAATTCTCCTCAAGTAGATTTTTCGTCACACAAATTATATAACATTTTTCTCAAATGCAATGGAATATTTGAACAAACATTTGAATGAGTAGCTAAGACAACTTCAATGCTCGGATGCTATTTAGCTATTTTTTCGAACGCGCATTCCCCTAGCAGCTGGCACAATTTTCTTTATTGATGATTTTGACAGTAGGCAAATTTGAAGAGTGCTTGCTCCTGGGAGTCTATTTGTGGTCCAAAATATATTTTTACTTCATTTCGAAGCTATATATCCCAATTTGAACTAAGATGTCAAATATTTGTGAGCCCCTGACACTAGCCAAAGGTGATTTCCGAAAAGTTAATTCACTTACCATTCGACGAACTCCAATTCTCTTACGATTGATTTTGCAGATGTGAAACGATCAATAGAGCTACTTGAAAAATTGCAAGCCAGTGGAGAATTTCCATCTACAAAGCTTGCGGCGTTGCAAAAAGTGCTTCAAAGTGATTTTTTGAATGCAGTACGAGAAGTTTATGAGCACGTATACGAAACGGTTGATATTCAAGGATCGCAAGATGTACGGGCGTCGGCCACTGCAAAGGCCACAGTGGCAGCGTTTGCTGCCAGCGAAGGACATGCCCACCCTCGGGTCGTTGAGCTTCCAAAAACGGATGAAGGTTGGTATTTTGGCGGTGATTGCTACTAACAAGTCTTATCTAATTGAAATCTACTCTGTGGATGTAGTACTTGAAATGAGCGCTTCAAGGTAGAATTTAAGGACCTTACAGACACCACAGAGTTTTAACTATTTCGGTTATTTACATTGAAAACCAAAAACATGCTTGTCTTGTTTAAAAATATAACCATCCTAAAGCTATGTTCGCAATTAGTTGCACCCCCAGTACAATCATAATCTACTTACAGGTCTGGGTTTCAACGTAATGGGAGGAAAAGAGCAGAATTCGCCCATTTACATCTCGCGAATCATACCAGGTGGCGTTGCGGATAGACATGGAGGGCTGAAGCGTGGCGATCAACTCCTCTCGGTCAATGGAGTGGTAAGTACTATGGATTAAATAACTTTTATTTGAACTAACCAGCTTATTTGCAGTCCGTCGAGGGAGAAAATCACGAAAAAGCCGTAGAACTCTTAAAACAAGCTATTGGTTCAGTTAAGTTAGTTGTTCGTTACACACCCAAAGTATTAGAGGAAATGGAGCTGCGCTTCGACAAGCAAAGGGCTGCTCGTAGACGCCAATACCAATAAACTGCCAGCGTAACATTGTTATGTGACACACATTCATCCAACTATAACCTACTACATTTATGACAAAACCATTGTATTTGTGTTTATTTTATTTTATTCGACATAAAAAGTTTATTTCAAGTGTTTAAGGATTGAATTTCTCTGTGGATGCGCCCACTCCTTCTTCCTCATATTCTTCACGTGTTAGAATCAACTCCGAGAAATCCGCTGATTGACACAGAGCTTTCCCCCCTTGCCAGGGATATGTAATGGGGCTGGAAAAGAGGTTGGCAAATAATCGTGGTCGCAGCAATGAGAGAAGGCTTACTCTTCAGTTATTTTTACAACCACGTCCATATCATCGGGAGCTAGAGTGCGCAGTTCCTTTTGAAATCGCTCGCCCATTCCAGGCAGCAGAGCACAACCTCCCGTAACTATGATATTTGACAGTAAGACGTGATGAACGGCTGGATGGCAGTCTTTGAGAGCGTGCATGATTGCTTCGCATACACCCATCTTCGAATGATTACTATTATTACGGATAAAAGTATACCAAACACATTTACCTGTTTGATCCCAATATCCGAGGGGTTGAAAATCAATTCTGGGACGGTGAACAATTCATTGTTAAGTCGTACCGTTTGTTGCTCAGTAACGGAGTCCCCTCGCTTTCGAATAAAACTGAAAACAGGATTTAAAAAAAACCGCAGCAACAATTCAAAATATCTGCTAAGAACAGCATAAAGTTACCCTCGCTTGACGGTCGTAAAGTCAGGCAACACGTATTCTTTCATTATGGTGTTTTCAGGGTATTGCAGCATCTGAATTTTCATGTCCCGCTGAAAATCGTTCGATACGAAGCATGCATCTTCTTTTATCTGATTAACAACATAAGATTCGTCCATCACATTCAAATGCCTGAAATATGACACGTTAAGTTCTTCTAATAAACTGGCTATGATGATTAATTTTAATTACAAACCGATACGAGATCAATTCCTTCAAATGATTTGTCATTAGTTTACCGCCAACATCAATACGACGAATTGCGGGTTTGACTTTCTCACCTTTGATGAACGGAATGATGTGAGTAAAACTGTATCCCATATCAACGACTATGCAGCAACCTGCCGGCACCTTGTTGCTTTTTAGATAATTAACGGCAGCGAGATCGGCTGCTGTCGTCCTGAACATTGCATCGCACTCGTATTCTTCGAAAAATATTTCAGTGAGTGCTTCCTGGATGCTATGAAAATTAAAATGTGGCTCAGTTAAAATCAGAGTCTTCTCAGACAAATTAATTCCGGAGCTCTCTGGACTGAATATGTGATCCCAAACAGTTTTCTAAAGAAGAACGCCAATAAATCTATTAACTATTCTTAACGATATATGAGCGCACATACTTGAGTATCCCAGTTCAAGAGATATCCTTTTTGAAACGGAAGTAAGTAATATAAGCCCGAAGCATCGCGGCAATCTTTTAATTGATCTCCGATGAATGCCCGTCTTCGCTCAGATTTCGCTTTCATGATGCAGTTCGGGATGATTCTAAATGAAAATATTGCATTTGTTGAGAAAAATCCTTGCTTAAATCTGCAGTGTCACTTACTTTGGAGTTTCATCGGAAGCTAGGCCGACTTTAGCCGTGTATGCACCGTTGTCCAAGACACATATATTATCCATTTCCTTCTGTCGGCACGGAAAATTAGAAATCAGAAAGGAAATCTGGGAAATCTCAAACAATATTTTGACATTTGTCTTCTTCTTAGTTTTTATCACATTGAAATAAGTGGCTAGCCAGCAAATGGTATGCGTATAGGGGAGATTGTGATAAATAAAGAGCCATCACAAGCACTCCCTCACCAATTCCTTCCCCAACGCTCAATGCTCAATCCAATGTCTTTAAGGTGGGCAATCGCATCCACTTTGTCAATTCTGCGATTTTATATGGTGATGAATAAGTTGTTAAATAGAGATTTGTTTGAAATGGCATGTAAACGTATTGCTCAATCCTTTCAAATCCACTGTTAAAATCTTAACTCTGTTTGAATCGAATATTGCATAGGAATCTGACTCTATGGCGATTTATTTGATAATTATAGTATGTCGGATGAAATAAAGAACCTTTCAAATTTAATAAGTTGAAATAAGTACAATATTTAAGGAGATTCTTATAATAATACTATCTCACCTATTTCTATTACGAATTATAACACAGGATTTCTGCCAGCTACCCGATGTCCAGGTTTTACCTACGCGCAGAATTGAAAAATAAATTGGTAATTAAAAAATCCACCATCGAAATTTTTCAAAACTGAGCTGTCAAATTAACAATTTCGGAATAAATTTCGAAGTTGGTGGATTCTCGTGCAAACACTGAATCATAATTTCCCAAATTCGATCTCAGAATTCATACGAATTGAGATCGAAATTCTAATCGGCCTCCAGAGCTCACAATTATCAACATCATTCGAAGAACCCCTTAAAGAAGCATTTCGGAGGATGGAAAACATTTTCCAAAGGTAGGATCTGGTAAAATGAATTGAATCTTCAATGGCGAATTAAATGCAACCACATTGTATACAAAACCATAGGCCTCCACCTCCACGATCATCGATTATCATTTAATTGGAGAAATCTATCAATGAGGGTTGGAAATGTGAATGTGAAACCTGTGAAAAAACTGGTTTGATTTTGTTAGCAAAAGTGCCAGTAGCACGTTCACTCCTTTGATGTCTAGCAAAATCTGGTAAAATCTCGCAAAAATACAACATAAATTTCAAATGAATTCATTCACATTTATTGCTTAGTGTTCCCATTCGAAAATATGTTAGCGATTACAATATAATTATGAATATCAGGAAAAAGAAAAAAAGTCCATTTGATTGAATCAAGATTCAAAGTTAGACTGGTATGTACACGGAATTCAAAAACAATAAATATTTCATTTCATTTTCCTTTCATTTTATTTTTGTTTTAATTTTACATATAATTTCTTTTAAATGCAATACAAAATCGAATAGTTTTTGTGAGCTTGATTTTTCCATCGTTTCCATTTGTTTTCATGTATACATGAATGTATGATACATGACCTATTGAATTCAAATTCATGTTTCGCGTCTAGGCAAATATATGCACCCTTTGTTATTAGAATGTGCTTTCAATTTGTTTTTTTTTCAAACATTTTTATGTATATTTTCTTTGAAGTGTTTATCTTCTTTAATTTTAAATTACTTGGAAATTTCAGCTATCGCACTTTTATTGTTTTCAGAATTATACATATGTTTCGTTTATACAAGTGGATAGTATGTATTTTCAATCAAATGTTTTTCTTTTCATTAACTACAATAGTTCTTTTTGCATTGCATCTTTTTTGTAGTTTTTATTAATTTGCTTTTTTACAAATGAGGTTTTCTTTCAGTTTTAAAACTTGGTTTAGCTAGTTTATGATTATTACTCAAACGATTTCTTGTTTAGAAACAGCTAGTATTTTTCTTTGCTCTAAATATCTAATACTGTTGTCGATCTTTTTTTAAAAAAATCTTTTCGCATAGATAGCTGTTTTCTTGCGACTTCACTCAAAGTTAGTATTGCTCCGATGTTGGCTTGAAATGTAATCTTTTTCTCTCCAAACGATAGTAAAACAAAATCATGAATTTTTCATAATCTTAAAAGAAATTTATTTCTCATAATATTTCTTTATAATATTGTACAGACTAAAAATAATTTGAAACGAAAATTGTACAGAACATATAATAAACATATTATTTAAAATTGAATGGAATTTAACGATACATACAAAAGTTGTAATTATCATTTCTATACAACAATTTTTTTTTAGATCTCATTAAGAAAGGAAATTTTTATTTTATTTTATTTAAACATAACTATCTTAAGGGGGTAATACACATACAACGAAAACGAACTAATATTTAACAATACTGTGAAGTAGAGGTTTTTTCTCGGATTTCGGCTGGCTAAATAACTGTGATGAAGGTCTTAAAAGATACTTTTTTTCACTTTCACTTCCTATTTGTATTCTGCATGTCTTTTATTGTATAGTGAAAGTTGTATTTATACCAAGATGATGGCATCAGTTTTTGGGGCATTGAAACCGTATCGTTATAAATGAGAAATGAAAAGTATGGAACGTATTTGTTATTATTTTTAGTTTTGTTTTAAGAAATATTTTTGCTTTTTGCTGGTTTTGTTGTTAAACCATGGAAACCTCACAACACGAATCTTCACAGCTCCAATAATATCCTGCAGATTTGGATTTACAATAGCAATTGGCTAATATAAAAAAGTTACATCATTTTTCTCAGAGTCTGATTGACTTAAAAGAAACGTATTTGTTATTTTAATTTGTAAATTACTTGCTGAATTCTATGTATCTTTTTCGATTTTGGTGTTCAGCCTTCATTTGAATTGTCGAAGAAGATTTTGCTTGAATTTAAAATGTAGTTGATGTGATGAACTCTCGAATATTTACTTCATTGTAGTGTTGTAGATGTCTATCTCGTCTTTTTTGTTTTGTTTAAAAAGTAAAACAAGTATTTCTTTGTATTTTTCACATTTTCGTTTTTTTTTAGGTAACATTTCTAATAACGCCAACAGGTCTATCACAGCAGCTTGCTTCGTGAATACAAATATTTTAAAATCAATGTCCCGTTAGTCCGGTTCAAAGTGTTCAAAGTTTCAAGTGGTTGTAGTTCTGAATCGATAATCATAGTAAGAGTGCTAGTTGATAAACGTGTGTGCTGATGTGTAGCAAGTGTAGTAGAGGTTCTATTACTCATATCTTTTTTCAATTACTGCATTCTCTTCTCCGATTTGTTGCTGATTTTAAAACAGTCTCGTTCGAGTCCAGAGTAACGCTAGCATTCCGAGCATTTGTCTGAGTCTTGTAGTTCTGTTTGAACACAGCTTTCGTTATAACCCAGAATCCAAGTCGTTTTGCATTGGAAACGAAGGCACATCGAAACACATGATTCAAACGTCAGTCCGGAAGTTTCAGTTCTGTTTAGTATTTTTTGCCATCAATTTCATCATTTTGTTCTCAAACTACGTCTGCTTCTGATTTGATCTTCCTTATCGAAAGGAAGGAGCCCTCATCTTACATGTATATGTTGTTTCTGCAGTTGATAACTAAAGTATTACCTTTATTAAAATTATTTACTGATTTACTTAGAGCTATTTCATTGTTTCCGGAAGATATCATCATATCAATTAATGTAACAGTGACAGTTGCGTCGACGAAACCAAGAAATGCCTGCTCTGGAAGAAACAACGCGACGTCCATTGCCTGATTTTGTCGTGTCCTGTTTCTGCACCACTGCTCCTCAATGCACATACTTTTATTTATCATAGGTTTATTATTAATTATATTTAGTACTAATATTGTGTTCTTTGGCCAGACAGTGTAATTTGAAGAATGAAGAATGGCAGAAGAATTGCTCTTAGAGGTGAATAGATTTTCATCATCATCACTCTTAGCATCAATGACGAGTTGCTGGTAGCTCCAAAGTCCTGTGGATGTTGTATGGGTGAGGAAAATGGTATCGCTGGTGGTATTGTTGGTGGCGTCAGTTGATTCAACTTCAACATATAGTTCATTATTTTTGTTATTCCATTGCAACTGTCATGGCCTATGAAATCTGAAATTAGAAGAAATGTATTTAAAACAAAGTCGGATGTAATGAAAGTAATGTTTTATTTTGGGGATGAATTTTCGCCCTTTGAATCAAGATGCATTTTAATTTATTATAATTTCGATTTTTTTTCCAGTTCGAAGGTGAATAATTTTTATTATTATATATTGATCCATATTGTCGTAAAAGTAGACAAAACGATTGGAAAATAATGTTTTAATTTAATCACTTTTCAAGCAAGGTAGTAATCACTTTTCCAGCAAGGAGTATATATATAACAAACCATCCTACATATAAATAATCAATAAATTAATAGATAAATACATAGTAAAAGCTTGAAGTTAAGAAGTAGAAAGTGGGTGGATTCGGAGAATGATTTAAAAGCTGCTAGATTGAATATCTTACTGCATCGTATCGGCATATGTAGTTGAATGCGGATATTCTTGAAGTAAACGACTATACCTGGTGTTTTTGATCGGGCCAGTCATAATCATATGATTGTTGAAGGAATTAACTCTATTAACGCCCCTAATGGCGTCAATTGCGAAGCATATACCAACATATCTCCTGAATGAAAGTGGGAACAAGTTTGAATGTCCAAGCCATAATTCATAAGATGGCAGACTATGAAAGTCACTAGGATTGTATAGTCAAATAATAAATACAAGTGAATCTGAGGGTACTGTGGTCTTATAAATGTGATGTGTTTAACAATGTTTTTTGTTATGAAACACAGGTCCAGTCAGGTCCAGTTCTTTGTTTGCACGGAAAAGATTTTGTCATATTGTAAGGAGAAGCGGAGTTTCTCATCCAAGATAACGCCGACGTCAAAAAGTTTAATAGCTATAGTCAATTAACCGCCTCCGAGAACTTATAATCTGGCACTTGCGAATATTAATGGAAAGCCTGTAAACCGTGAACTACTCAGTGAGCAATCCAGTTTAGGCTTAGGTTTTGATTGAATAGCATAATAAATTTTCAGATCACCATCGTAGAGTAAGTCAGTTATGTTTAATAAGACTTCTGACAGGTCAGATTTGAGTATATTGAAAAGAAAAATGACAAAACTGCTATCCTTTGGTAAACTAGACGAAGCAAAAATATTCCTCGCCAGACATCTTGAAGCTGTACAGATTGGGTTCGATTTAGGAGGTTGGAGCTAAGCTAGCTGAGAAATAGTTCAGCGAATTCGCAATTCCGCAGCTTTAGAATATATGTGTAAATTGGTCAACTTTGTCGAAAGCCTGACTGAAGTTTGTGTTGACTGCATCAATTTGCTATCCTTTCTCCACGTAATACAGAAGTCCGAGAACTAGTACTGTCCTGTTTGGAGTTGTTGAGCGACCGTTTCTAAAGCTATGCTGTTGGTTCTTCAAACGCAAATCAACAAACAAGTAAAATTTATAAAAAACAAAATCAAAATTTTTCGGAATTATTGAGAAAATTGCAATGACCCTATCTATAATTTTTTCAGAGAGCGTTTATTTTCATTTTTGAATATGTTAGTGACAGACGAAGGCTTCCAATAGGAACAGAATACCCCAGAGGAGAATCATCTGTTAAAGATTATATGCAGGAGTTATTAACTGGTTAACATAGTCACGCAAGAAAACCAGAGGAAGAATATCAGAACCAGGAAGCTTGTTACAATCAACTTCCTCCATAAGAGCATTACATACGGGGGATGATCTAAACGTAAGAATAACGAATATATAAAATAACGGTTACGTTTAAAAATTATTTTTAATAATCTACAACGTCTCCTGACAAGTCAAAACATTTAATCTATCTTTTGTCTAAATCCTGAATAATTTTAGAAAAAAAACTTTTGACTTGGAGCAGTATCAAAGAAAGAGTGAAAAGTGTTTGATGAATTAGACACTTCCTGATGGAAACTTACGCTACCAACATTAACCATTTAGAATAATTCGGGATTTTTAGCTCTCAGTATTAATTCAGCAACACAGAATGGTTTGGAAATCTTATGGCAAATCCGACCCTTGAAAAAGTTCGAAAAATTGTCACTCATTTTAAGCGCAAATCAAATTCTACCAGATAGTTTTTGAATATCAATAAAATAAGGGCAAATAAGGGCAACAAATCTTTCACGACAAGGTGAAACTAAATTTTTTCATGTCAAAGCGAATTTATGAGTTGCGAGACGCAGTAAAAACTACAATTGCGTCTTTAACAAGGAACTTCCAACTCTTCAAATAATGAATGGACTGTGGTTTTCGAGGCAATTGAAGTATCGTAGCTATTTGAACCAAATAATTGAGTTGCAAATGGAGTTAAATATATGGGTAACGGTCTACAAAATGTTATTGATAAACGGCATAAAAACCCTCGATTTAGAAATATAGTGTTCAAATTGAGCCAAACTGTAGATTTTGTAAACAAAAGAACATGGTTTGGGCTAACACCCAAAAGAACAAGCGTAATGTTTGGCGAAAAGAATTTGGAAGCTAATTTTGATACAATTTTGATAATTTTTTCACAGTGATTTAATAAGGGCAATCAAATTTCAATCAACTCGCTGTATTTGTCATTTCTACCACCATTATTCTAACAACTTGAAAACTAAAAATATTACCTCAAATTAAGGAATCTAGGTACATTTCCGCAACTAAAGGGAACGATAACTATTGGACGATAAATGATATGTCGTTATTATTAAGAAAAAAAGATTGCTTTATGATACAAAAAAAATGATTTCCTTGCCTAGTTGAGAATTAATAATATTTGATATCAACTAATCTGAACAACTGAAACCATCTTACTAATCAACTTCTCCTGTCAACAAATAATAAAACAATAATAAAATCATTCTACCGTACAAGATGATTCATTTATTTATTTTCTTTCATTTTCGCATATTAAATCACGAAGATTCATATGAAAGTCCTGCAAATCAAGCAAACCAAATCAATTTCATGTCCCCTCCCACCTACCCCCGCTGACTTTCTACCCCAAAGGAACAGAAAAAAGCTTTCACATATTTTACGTGACTTGCGAGTATATTAAACATGTACATAGAATCGAAGGGAAATAAACTCAATTTACACTTAATGGAAAATGTTACTTTTGCACGAATACATGTCAGAAGTATTGTTATTTGTTTCGTATTGGATGTTGGAATATGATGTGATAATAACGTGAGAGAGATATATATGTATATAGGAAGAAGGAAGAAAGGTTTATTGATTTTTAGTTTAAGGAACAATAAAGGAGCCTGTTCTGCTTTGAGATTCAGAGAAAACAGAGATATATAGGGATACATATTGCCAAATTACCAGGAAAAGTTCATGCCGTATGGAAGTTAAGATACATATTATAGATAGCACGAAAATGAATTTAAATGGAACACATCAGGCGATGTGTTAGCTTTAATAGTGTTCACGATAGAGAATATACATACATTCTTTAAATATCAAACATATCCATTGAATACGATTTTGAGTTCAAAAGGTTCAATTTACATTTAATTTAAATACATAAAATCTGTAGTGAAATTCCACTAAGTCAGGCAACTAATACTTAAGGATATATTTCACAAAAGGGAGAAATAAAAGCTAAATTTACCTTGTTAAATGCCGACTGCCTTCGTGCACAGCCATCTCTGAACTTTTGAACTCATTCAATTCTTTACGAATGGCCGCTTTATCTTTGGGTGTCAGTCTTGTCCATGGCTTATCGGCACGTCTATCGTAATCTTGCGCCTGTGTTACTTCGATGTAATCATTGAAACGAATGATTTTCTTTTCCTTGAGTTCATCGACAGTTGGACGAAAGCTTAACTTTCGCAAAAGGTACCGTTTCTTTTCCTCTTTTTGCTTTTTCTCTTCGGCGGGTGTTTGTGCTAAAAGTAAAGGTAGCATTCAGTTGATAAGACAGTTTTAATATTGGTGTGGCAAAGAGATAAAAGATAAAGGTTTGAAAGCAACTTGATATGGTACAATAAATCATTATATAAAAACTAATACCTTTTAGAATATTCCTTTCGATTAGTTCTTCGGCAGTTGGACGCATTGACAGTCGTCGTATCAATCGAGCACCGATCGCTTCTTTTGACTCGTAACGCTCGTTATCCGATTGCTGATGCAGGATATTACGATTGATAAGGTCCTGTCGATCGGGTCGAAGTTGCAATTTTAATGATAGACTTTCTTTTCGTGCGATTTTCGCCTGCCGATCATTGTCATCTTCTCGATACAATATCGGACCATCGCTCTGATCGCTATCATTGTCTTCACGTATCACATAGGGTCGAGCATTTTCCTTATTTTCGAGCGTACACGGTAAACCGAGACCGAATCGTATCGGTCGACTACTAAAGAAATTAAGAAGAAAAAAATATATACGAAATTAGTATAATTTGAAGAGTTTTGATAATGATAGGTGTTTTTAATAACATAAAATGTATGGATATCATTACAAAAAATGGATAATCGGATGCATATTTTAATAACAATTACGTGTATTCAGAACAAAATATTTGAAATAGCTGAATTTCATGCAATATTCGTTGTGAGACAAACAATAGAGAGGATAATGTGCTGTTATGCGGTTGCAAAATAATAAACTAAATTTAAAGTATCATTTTTTCGTAGTATTTCATTTTTAGAAATGGTTTCCTACAAAATGGTAATTGCATTTAAATTTAATACTGAAATCCAAAATATACTTAATTTATGGTTTAAGAAACTTTAAGTTTTTCGAAATTAAATACTTAGGTTATTAATACTTAAAAATATTAAAATATTTTTCAATCTTATTTATCATTAATGAGCACATGCAGTGCAAAACAGATATTAATCAATCTTTTGATTGAATTTGGTTTGATTGGCACTAACTTTGAGTTTAAAAACACATGCTCGTAATGATGCATTTGAATTTGATTTGGTCCGAACCAGAGTTTTACAAATTGAAAACTGTGCTATATGACGAATGTAACAGAAAAATGCTTGAAATTTAATAATTGATAGGATTCAATTGAAGCCAGCTGTATACGAAACGATAAGAACATTTAATTTAATTAGAAATTCCATTCCACTAACAAATGATTTCTTCCTTCATTTACATTCAATGCATATCAAAAGGATAACCATTCAATGTCCTTCATTCACAATTTCTTGTTTCCAAAAATCGCTTTCGACTGAAAACATATTGCAATCTTTTGTGGCTGTAAAAGCATCAATATGAATAGTCGAGTAATGAATTGAACAAGCGAAACCTTCCAAAATATTTTGAACAACGTCCAAGAAACTTTGATAGTCTCCAGTAAATGACAAAGGAACGAAGCATCATTTGTTGCTGTCGTAGACTGTGTGTTATTCCAGCATTACAGCATCCAAACGTGTCCTCTTTCGAGTCTCATCATAGTATGGAACGAAATTCTGTGCCGCTGGTTAGACATCATTCATTTCAAATAGACAAATATATTCGCAAGGATAATAACAATACATCATCATCAAAGACATTTGAAGGATATACCATCCGTTCCTCAGTTCGGCTCGCTTTTCATGGAACATGGCATCAGATTTTGTTCTGCATGCTATACGATATTGCTCGTTTCAGGACTCTGTGAAGTAGCGTGGTCTATTGTGTCCCAGCTGAGAATACTGATTGCAAATGGTATCATTGCCATATCAACGTCACTGTATGCAAACAGAAGAAATTTCTGCTGGTACTCATCCTCCTGGTTGTCTTCGAGATGGTTTCTTTCTCGTTTCATTCATGCATAAGAATTATGTATCACGTACTGAGCACGATTCTGCCCTACACAGAATGTGACTTTTTACCGACCGTGTCTTCTGCAGAGGGAGAAATTCGAGCTGTTCAAGCAGTGGATTCCCAGTTGGATCCTTGTTCGGTAAATATGTATAATTTAAAAGAAGCGTGGAGTTAAAGCGTAAAAATAATTTTCATTTTCACATTTCGTCGGCTAAGTGCCAGTGTAAGCAGGGGAGAAATATTTGTGATGCAGCTAAAGGATCTTAGCTAATTATGATGATAAATGGTCTAGTTTGAATGATGTGAAAATGAACGATTAAGCTTGATATAATTTCATTTTTTGAAATTACATTGAGAGCGTATGTGGGAGCATGGAAGCTGATATACGAATTAGGGGAAATGCTGTTAGCTTAGAAAAAGAAGATGCAATATGAAAAGATAGTTTTGGTAAAATTATTTAACATGGTATTATGAGAGTAATAATATATTAAAAAAAAGTCAATTAGGTTTGCGATATGCGTTCGATTTCATGAGAATACCCGCGACTCTTTTTTCCTGGCTTAGTAAATAAACCTAATATACAGATAGCTGAGTTAAATTAACAGATTCAAACTGGTGTTGCAAACTACTTATGCTTTCTTATATAAATAATCGACGAATCGTTGAGACACGATTTGTTCTTCAGTTTTATGAATGCTAACATACACGTATATCGACCATAGTCCTCATTAATTGAACATCTTTATCATAGATTATTTATTATCATAATATGAATCAATATTTTAGGGTAAGTAGTGGTTGGGCAGATGAGTTTGAGGAATCTATTTCTTTGGCAAAGTAGCTAGCTTTCATTCTAATTTTATTTTAGCACAAATAGTATAATCGAAAGCGTAGCAAGTGACTGCGGCTCAGGCATATATGTGTATGTTTTTCGGACTTTGTAATATGTGGTAGAAGGTTTATTGGACAGTGCGAAAATCGACTAAAAAATGATTGAGTTTGGTAGAAATGTCCCAGTCGTATTTTAGAGCAAATATTTCATATGTTAGAGCTAATATTTTTAGAGCCTAATACTCCAGTTTGCATGATGTACAAGGCAATTATTTTGTAAATAACATAGAAGTTCATACTCTAAGTGAATTGATGCTAGGGGGGGGGGGGGATAGCTTTAGTGGTTAATGAAAGACGTCAAGGGTAGTTTATGTGCTTATTAAATAGAATCTAAGATGCAATATTTGAAATTATTAAAGATGTAATACATCGTAATACATAATTTGGGACATTGGTGAATCAGATCATTGGTGAATTTATGATGTTGGAAAATAACGCTGGAAAATCGTTTGTTTCCTCTTTTTTGCACCTTTCGCACATACATTAACAATGAAATAATTGAGCTAACCCGACATCTGAGCATAAAACACCAGAAGACTGTGCCATGCACTCAAAAACAAAATAGAGCTGCCGAAATAGAGAGAATAGGACCGTTGTCGAAGTCCCTCGCAAGCTGCACGTCATTAATGGTAAATTGACCTACGAAATCAGCAGATACATGGCACATTTTGTTGCGCGAGGCTTCACTTAAAACGCCAGACTATACTACAATGAAACTTTTAGTTCTGTTGTGCGCTTTGACTCCATTCAAATCATCCTCTCAATCGTCAGAGGAACTGAATCTACGCCGCGTAGATATTAGGACCCAATTCTATGGACCAACTAAAAGAGTAACACCTTGGACGCGACGATGTTTGCATGCCTTTTCGCAGCTTTTACAGTTTAAAATAGGTATTGAGGTGCTAGAATGAGTTCTGGGTGAATTCGGACTCAATCCCACTGGCGTTGATTCCTGTGTCTTCACTAGCAAGAACGAATCCTCCTCGTATACATATTGACGAAAAATTGATTGCAGATCGACATCACCATCAGCGATGCAGGAGTCTACCAGAGTTTGGAGATATCAGAGAGCTGAAACGGATTCATATTCCAACGCCAAGGCTCCTACCTAAGAAGAGTCATTACCAGTTTCAAGATACAGGAGGCAATCAATTCCATGAAAAATATTGATCAGCTCATTATAACAAATTGTGTGCAATAGCAGTTTTGTCAGATAGTAACAAAAATTACATTAGGTAAATACAGCAGTTTTGGAAGATTTTTCCATCTAACTTACAATTTTCTCTCAAATTCTGGGATATTCACGAGAAATGTATGAAGAAATCAATAATAAATCATACATAAATAGTACATTTTCATTGGATTAATAGATTTTGCGATGGAATTAGTGCCCTCCGCCATAATTACCGGATACCAAGATATTTTCAAGGATATACCAGAACCTTTGAATTTCGTAAAAATTGTTTTTTTTTTCTATATATTTCCCAATGAAAACAATTACAAGTGTGCAATTCATATGCTTGACAACTTTCAAATACTAAGCAAAGACTTTCTTTCCAGCCGGTCAATATTTTAAATCAGTTTCTGAATATCCTACATTTAATTCAAGTTGAGCAATTTAGTTTTAGTTCTTGATTTCGTATATAATCTGTGATTAACATTAAATTTTTGTTTCGATATAGTATACATTTTCTTTGCATGCAATTTATTTGTGCAATATAATTCACATAAATAATACGAATAAAATAAGAGCAAAGTTATGGAATAAAAAAAATGCATTGAATATTATTAACATGCCATTGATACACATATATCTAATATGTAAAATTTCGACTCACTTTCGATCGGCATTAGGGATACTAATGAAAAAATTACCTACAACTTTAATTTTCATGTCTTCATAGATGGTCATTAGAAAATGTTAAAGTTTTCAACATGAAATTCACACTAGTCTATGTAGTTACTTAAAAATTGTTGTTTTTAAGATGAAATCATAATGTAATCATTATTACATTATGAAAATTCGAAAAAATTTCAAATAATCGAAAAATGGAAAAGAACATTTTCTAGGAAGGTAGCTTATCCTTTTTTTCAGAATACGATTCATTAAAAAATTGGACAATTCGATTAAATAACGAAAAACGATCGAAATCGATAAAAAAATGGATTTAATAACAAACAATTGTTTTCCAATTACATTGTTAAAGCCAATCTTTTCTTGCAATTTTCGTTCAACAACATAAATTCAAAACGAAAACAACAGATAAATGACCACAGAATAATATAATAAATTAAATAGAATTTTCAGGAAATGCAAACTGCCAATAAAATTTCATTGAAATCAAGCAAAATTTTACGACCATATACAGGAATTTCGTTCAAAACAAATTTTACAGAAACTATTAGCATATATATATATATTGTGAAATATTGCAGCCAATCGATAATTAAAAAAATATATTCAATTGAAAATTATGAAAACACGAAATAATGATGAATTCTATGCAGTTTTATCAATTTTTGCTATTGTGTTAATAAA
The DNA here is from genome assembly GCA_963978885.1 of Nemotelus pantherinus. Lineage (NCBI taxonomy): Eukaryota > Metazoa > Arthropoda > Insecta > Diptera > Stratiomyidae > Nemotelus > Nemotelus pantherinus. The sequence continues at coordinate 49,338,899 of OZ022263.1, read as the reverse complement.
TAAAGGTGGTTTTGATGAAAAGTATATGAAGCGACAACAGAAAAAAACAACAACGAACAACGAAATTTAGGAAATGAATGTTATTACCATATCCTAATCCGCGGTCGTAGGATGGGCCTAGAATGTAACATAGATGGAATTGTTTTGGTTCAAATACATAAGTACATTGTAAAAATTTAAAAGGAATGAAAAATATTGGTATGAATGAATTCAATAGCATGAACAACATTTAATTGCTATGGAGCGCTAGTATATGGATTAGACGTAATTACGAGGGTATTTGTAGCGAAAGCACTTTACTAAGCATAATCACGAATATTGTCACAAACATAATGATTCGAGAGGGTTTCAATGTATATTTTGACGTTACATGGCAATGAGTAGTAATTAAGAAGTTGAAAATTGCTAAATCAGTTCATTTTAGAAACTAATTTATTTGGAAAACTATGCTCTTCTTAGAAATCAGGTACTTGGTCGCGGAACGTATTGTTTACAAAAATTATAAATTCTAACGAACTTATAAATAAGTTTGTGATTTATATTCCTGTACATCTGAATCTTTATTATTTAAAATGTTGGAAGCTAGCTTTTGAACACAAATAGAGTATTTTTAACTGACAAGTAGAAAATAAATCTACATTAGAAGTTTGAAGAAAATGTTTCTTTGGTTGAAGCATAATTGTTGGTAAAGTTGTATTTTAGAATATTATGATTGCTCTCTCCGTAAAAGCGATTAAATATCCTTAAATAAATTTAACTTTTTCCCGAAATTTTAGTAACTGGATAAAATTTACACTCACTTTAAGGAATAATTATTAGCATCTTGTCGCACAACCAATGGTCGAGAATTTGTGTTGTTCTCTTGTGTGGGTGTACCAGGACTTGAATTCGAGCCTGGTTTCTTTTTCAATGCCGATTTTAAAGGAACTGCATTGAATTTGGGCTCTTTAGCTGGAATTTCTTCAATTCTACATGTATCGATATTGGGGTTTGGTTGTGGCATTGTAAATATGTATTCATCATCTGAATCGATCTCTTCGTGGTCACCATCATGATCTATGAGAATCGAAAGTTTAGATTAAAACAGCTTCAACTAATTAAATGTATTCATTTCTTACCATCATAATCGTAATCTTGATAATCCTGATCATTGATGGCACCAGGTCCATGAGGTCGACCAGCTATCAGCGTTGGACTCGGCGTTGAGAACATCGGTGGCGGTGGGATTGGTCCAATCTCTGACAGTGGTATTGGGGGCTCTGGAAGTTCAGATAATAAAATATGCCCTGGAAGGGATTGTTGACCATCACCTTGAGGTGGAGGAGGTGTACTACCTGGTGGACCACCGCCGCCTTCAGGATCTGAGAATTATAAAAAATAATTTTTGTGAATGTTACGTTCAGTGAACAAATTTTCATTATTATGTATTTTAGATTAGTGCTGTTTTGAATCAATGAGTTGGAATAAAATCACTCTATTTTTATTTTTATTTTAAGAAACTTTAGACAAGATCGGTTTTTTAGTTATTGATTAGGTGTAAGTTAGATTTATTCTTAGTTTTAAATAGCTACAAGATAAAATATTGCTAAGCAGTTCCCATCTAATGTATAAGTAATAATTTATTTGTGAAAGATTAAATGTATAATTTAGAAAATGTGGGTGAATATATATATACTTAGGTGCGAAATTGATAACAGAAAACAATGAAACTAACGAAATAGAACGAAGAATACAGCTGGCTAACAAAAAGTTTTTACTTCGTTTTGACTATACTGAAGACTAGCTGCATAGACAAGAAAATAAAGCTCCAAATCTATAAATCAATAATAAGACCTATGCTGTCTTGCAAACATATTGTACGCCTTTTGAAAGACGGGTCCTTAGGTGAGTAAAACGGGAGAGCCATCAATTCGCGGCTTTCGAGATTTGAGGACGCAGTCGTTGGATCGAGACAATAGGAGGCGTTTTTTTTTGGCAATTATGCAAGAGCCCAAGACCCGAGCGGGGCTGCAGTTAAAAAATAAATTCAAAAACTATAAAAGCAGCAGGGCGAAATTGTATAGCGGGTAAGCTTAAAATATTGCCATGGAAGTAAATCAGCAAGCTAGGTTAAAAATGAACAAATTATTTAAAAGAAAAAATGTTCTTCCATTCAAAAATATATTTTAGTAGAGTCTCCTGCTGTTGAGAAGAAATGTGAGGGCATGAAAGTCTTGAGAAGGACATGAAAGTCTTAGATAAGTGGTTTGGGTATCCGAAATCCATCAGCACCTACGGACAAAATTGACGACGCCAACCAGGGCCATCTCAAACGAGCTAAAGGTGACTGGCTTATGCTGAGAAATATGCTTGAAAAAGGGTTGGTGATAGCAATATCTTGATAGCCTCTCTAAATTATGGTCCACCTCAAGCGATTGCAAGCCATCACCAAACGGTGATTGCGAAGGATGGAAATGGCGTTGTGAGTGGTTTTTCTCTTCACATTAAAGAGGGCCAGTATGCTCAGTCGAAAATTCAGGATTAGCCTATTTAGTGGCCCAGTGTGTAGAGCTAACTTGGTTAGCTTAGCCTTTATGGCAAATATTGCAGTGGCCCGTCATGTACCATTGCGTAGAAGTGCCATAAGCAGACTCTTGGTGTAATGTCGCTTGGTTATAACGGTTTAACTTCACGGACTCCGTTACAGAGGCAACTGATAACCGGCCAACAATAAGGTGCTACTTTCAACGACCTAGGTTGTGCGAGAAATGTCTTCAGCGCCTATGGCAGTTGCGTTTTACATTGACATGAGTTTTTCTAGAAACTGGAATACCGCTTTTTGAAGATATTTAGGTGATGGTTTTTTTTCTTGTAGATAAAGGCCAAAAAAATGTTTGGGATACCTAAGATATTTGTTTATATAGTGTCTTAATTAATGTATTAGACATTATTATTGAAATTCTGGCTGCTTATTTTGTTAGTAGCGGTGACAGTTGTGGCATACAATAATTACTCGAACATAGGTGTATATTTATTAAGCAAATTGAAGAAAAATTTAGATTCTCTGGACGATGAGGGCATCGTGACTAATACCAGTCATTGTTAGTTGCATTGTATTTTTGCAAAAGGATACGCAATTTTTTTTCCTTTGAGATGAAACCAGGTAAGAGATTCACTTCAATGAAAGAGAATAATATAAACTCCTTTATAGCTTCAACATGGATTTAATTTCACCTTAAGAAACTAAATAGGGATATTTTTCCATTCTAAGATGTTCGAAAAATATCACTTTGTAGTTCGAATAGAGATTGGATAAGAAAGAAGGAGATATATTTGAAGGTGCACGAGTGTGAGAGGGTGTAGAAATCCATTCCAAGACAACATTGGAAATGCGTTCAAATTGTTTAGCTAAATCTGCTGCTTTGAAATAAGCATGTGACGTGTGTGAATCAGCGTTCAAAGGCAAAAAAGTGAAGATAAGTTTGAAGGAAATTAGTTTCTGTAGTGAATACAAATATACTTATATGAACATCTGAGTCTTATTAAGTCCTGGGAAAACTGACAGTTTCCAACATTAATGTCTTTTTGACATAAATTATTCATTTCGTTCAGCATTAGGTGAAAGCTTTGCAGTTTTATGCAAGAAACAATGCAAAACCATTTAGAAACATGATTATCAAATCAAATATTGGGTGTTTTGATATTCATAAAACTTGATGTAATATCTTTGGAAATAATTATTTCATAAGTATTGTAAGGCATCGGAAAGAAAATGCGACCCTATAAATAATATTAAAATTATTTTTCTACATTTATATGAATGATAGTTTCGGTTTTGGCAGTACTATTGCTCTTGCAGCTTTTGCATTTTCATTCCTATATATTTTTTGCGTTTTAAGCATTCTGATAAAAAACTTAGAAAACACTTTTTACTATGCAAGTATTTGGTAGGACCACCAAATAAAAAAAGAAATATAATGATTATGAGGGTTTTTCTTTGATAGAGATTATGCACGAAAAATGAAATATTTTCATACTTACAATGATCATTATGGTAGCACATCATACGACGTGATATTTTATTGGGCCCAAGCGTATTCGGACGTTCCAGTTTCGATGTTTGCGATGAATCCGCAGAGCCTCCGCCCGGTGGAGGCAATATGGATCCCTGACATGATTGTTCAGTGCTTGGTGATAATGTTCCATTGCCACCAGTTGGGGCATCAGTCTTGTCTTTTCTGGGCTCTGAAAACAAGAAAATGTACATTAAATTTCTCTTCTGATTTAAATTATTTATAAGAATTGAAAAGTGTATGGGGATATTATTTGAGATATATAACATGTTAAAGTTTGAAGGCAAATCAGCATTCCGACAGTAGTGTGTGCTTTAGATATCGAGAAGGCTTTCGGTTCCGCCTGGCACGAAGACCTTCTATTTAAGTTAATCAAGTCTGGATTTCCGCAAGAGGTAATAAGACTCACCGCAAGCTTTCTTATCAACAGACATTACTATGTCAGCGTTAATGGAGCAGATTCTCTAAGAGAGCCTGTGACATCAGGAGTGCTACAAGGTTCTGTTACTCGACCAATGCTTTATAACATATTCACCGCTGACCTTCCTATTCCAGTGGGCCAACCCTAAGTTCAAATCCTCCAATATGCCGATGACACGCTCTTATGCGCGTTGAGCCAAGACCCGCTCAAAGCAGCGAAGATCCTGGAATACTACTTTAACGAATGGCGCATCAAACCAAACAGTAGTAAGACTCAGCTGTGCGTATTTCGCAATCCTTCCAAGTATCGAAGATCTCAAACTATCCGCAACAAAATCAAAAAACTCGCTGTCTCGTTCGGAACATCTCAGATTACTCCTGGCCCATCTCTAAAGTATCTCGGAATCGATTTCCAGGAATTTTTAAAATGTAATCCCTTTGTGCGGCGGAAAATCAATGCTGCCAAATCTGCATTTAAACGCATCCGACCTCTTTTTGCCAAAAAGATGGGCATGACCACCAAAGCTAAATCCATCTGCTATCAGACCCTGATCCGGCCAATCCTGACTTATGCATCCCCATCCTGGATAACCTGCTAAAGAACTGTCATAGCAGAAGCGGAGGTATTCGAAAAAAGAATCCTGCGCTTCTGCACTGGCAGGTTCTAAAACCTGGTAACTAAACAGTGGCCGAAGAACCTTCTCCTGTATCAGGAGTCGGGACTGAAGTCACTTAGGGACCGAGTTGTGGAATTAACGACAAGATTTTACGGACAGACAGACGGACATGAAAATGGACTGATTCGATCACTAGGGTGTACAGGTGTTTATGCGCCCTGCGATGGTAGCATTGCAACGGCAGCTTATGGATGCGGTTTTCGACCATATAGGCCTCCCGACAAACAGAAGGGGTTCGATTTAAGACCTAGGTTAAGGATTAGATGTAATAAGGCTAAGTTAATTATAATTAGGCATAGGTTAGATCGTAATTTATAATGTAAGGTAGAGTTTAAGGATATTATTCCCAGGTTAACCCCAGCTGATGCACAAGCTGGGTAATACCATTAATGTGTAAGAAACAAAATTTATGCCGAAAACTAGCTTTAAAAAATAAACCAATAAGAGCCAGCAGGCCAAAATAGTATAGCCGCTAGATTTTAAGTTTTCTTTGTTAATTAAACTTTAAGTTAGGTTAAGAATGTACAATTAATTTATAATAAAACTATTTTCAAATCCAGAAGGTAAATCATTTAAACAATGTACCAATTTTTTTTTAATAGAATATCTGTAACGTTGATTTTATTTTCAGAAAAAAAAAATATTCAACTGTTAGTTTTGAACAGAAATGGGAGTCTGATATGCCTTTTTGTTAGTTTTCAGATATTACTTTATTAAATCCACCGTTGGAAACAATTTTTAAACATATATTGTATCATCCTCTACTATTAGCCTCCTTTGATAAACTAAATGCCAACCAACCCTCAAATATCTGACTTTTTATTGCTTCATTCAGAAACAGTTCACCACCTGTCATCTTCTCAATATATATGCTAATTCTAAAAACCAAAAAAATGGTCCGTGTCGGAGTCAAAATAGGAAACCTATTAACATTTAATCGTCGTTTGCCATTCAAAACACATTCATTTCATAGTTTCTGTCAAAATATTATCTTCAGACGAAATATTTTCTCCAATACTGTAGTATCCCTCACATCCTGTGTCCGTTCGCATTCCGTCAGCCGTTTTACTAATTTTCTATAAATTTCACTCTCGCTATGTATATATGTATGTATGTATGGTTTCGATACATTAATAAATTATAGTCGCAAGGGAAAATCGAGGACATTGACCAAGAAAATATTTCGATTCGACATACCGGTATATGTAGTAGATATTTTCATACACACTTTCAGCGCTATCTTCTTATTTTCGACAATTTAATATTCATGTAAATGACAATAATATTCGACGAAAGATTTTGTGTTTTCGTCATTGAATAAAATGTATCGCAGAAAATTGTCAGGGTGAGATTGAGAGACATTGGTGTTCGTTGAACCGAAAATCGTGTACTCGAATGAATGTATTATGCTTGTATAAAAATATATATTTTATTAATTTCATGAATGAAAGACATGACAACGTTTCGGAGATGACTATTAGAGTCTGTATTAAATATTCGCATGTATAAATTCTGGAAAAGTAGAGCAGCTTGTTGTGGCACCAGGAATGATGCATAGTTTAAAAACGAATGTGGTCGTTCTAGTCGAATATTAAAACCGAATAGTTTATTTTAGTTGGGTTTATTTTATTTTTAAATGAAAATCTTTTCATTGAGTTACAAATTTCAGATAAACTAAAGGTGAATTTACAATGTCTCATTTTATTGATTGATGGAGTTGCACTAAATTTCGTTTGCGGAATCAATTTCTGCAGCAGAAACGCTAAGGATTTCGCAGGAGACGTATGGGGAGCAAGTTGTGTTGGAAAAATAGTTTAAAAGTGTATCTGTTAGTACCAAAAAGCAGAGAAACCGATGAAAATGCATCATATCCGAACCGACAATAAACATCAGCTAATGAACAATATGGGGATCCCTAAGAAGCATTTTTTGGGCGTTAACAAGGGAGCACACTTTATATTTTAGGCCCAAAGCTCAAAAGAAATTCTACGAGAACAATCTTTTTAACTTTAATATGTTAAAAAGATTGTCTACTGTCCCTTAGATACAAAAAAACAGCAATATTTACTTACTTTTTAGCGTAATAGCTAAACAATATATACTGAAGCTTTTAAGGATGAATCACTCATATTTACATAACATAAGGTTAAGGACGAAGTGTGTGCTTTACGTTATTTTTTTTTTGCAGTGTGTTTACAGGCTTTGGCAAAGTTGACAGCGTCATTGATATCAGTGTCATTTTAGATGAAAGAGCCGCATTTTAATTTATAGTGGATAAAGTGTTAGCTACATATAGTAATTAACTATGATTCGTAGGGAGATGCACAAAAGAATTCGAGAATTTATGGGTTACGAAAACTCTGTACACATCCTTAATTCGCTCGTTATTCGAGTATGCTTGCAATGTACGTCCTGACTCAAAATGGGGAGGCCTGTGATCACTCTAATTATTATCACAATTAAAATCATTTCAGTTCTGTCTAAGGTATTTGAATCACCTGTGAACTCAAAATTAATGAAATATCTTGAGTCGAACTACTTTATTAACGACCGGCAGTATGGTTTCCGTTCAGGGCGCTCTACTGGACATTTATTTTCATTTCCCACTGAGAGATGGAACCGTTCTATCCATAGCTTTGGTGAAGGAATGGTCGTTTCTTTTGATATTTTGAAGGCTTTGGTCTGGCACCCAGTCCTATTAGCCCAGCTTCGTGGATTTCGTCTCCACCCCGTCCTCGTCAAATGGATTGAAAGTTTCTTCGTAGATCGTTCCTTTCAACTTGTTTTGGATGGACTCAATCATGTATGTCAGGATCCCACAAGGTACTGTTCTTTCACCAACTCTCTTCCTTTTATTTATAAACGACTTCCTTTACTCCACTTTCAATCCGAATCATAGTTGACTCCGTATATTCTTTTGACAGAGTGGTTAGCCCCCGCAAGAACGCTACTTCTGTTAGTAGACATTGCATGTTTGTATCCCTATTAAGCATTATCGCTTGGGGCTCAGCGTACCGTGCTGTGTTTAATGCGTCCAAAGCCCAATACTGTCGTCTTTCGCTCCAGCGTTACACTCCTCCTGCTAGCCACACTATTTCCGCTGATGGAGTAGCTATTTCTGAAACATCTTCAGCAAATTAAGCTGGACCGGCCACATTTTACAAATTGGGAAAATGCTTAGGTTTCCTTCACAGAGACTTGAAATACTTAACACCATCAGATATAGCGCACATCTATAAGACTCTCATAAGACCAAGACTTGAGTATAACTCCCATATATGCGCTTGGGCAGGCCGCACTGGTTTAGCTGGAACTAGACAAAGTCCAACGCAAAGCTTTTAAGCTTATTGGCGATGAAACCATTACTTCACGTATTGAATCTTTTGAGCATTGACGTAAAGTGGGTTGCCTTTCTCTTCTTTATCGCTATTACTATGGTCTTTGTTCTAACGAAATATCAAGTCTGATCCCTTGTAGAGCACATCCAACACCCGAGCCTCTAAACGCACTCACGTTCATATACTTTCGACCAGTGCCAGTCGTTGCTTAATCTAGAACAATACAATTGTGGAACAGCCTAACATCTACTGTTTTCACAGCCGACTATAAGCCACAGTTGTTCAAACGAATCGTGCATCGCTATCTCCTGCAAATCCAATCTTTCCTTTCTCCCTTCCCTTTCCTTAAATTTCCTTCCTATAGCATGATAGGACATCTACTGAACCTTGGCATCATCATAGAAAAACAAACAGCTCTACTATTCTAAATCAAATCCTCACTTGCTAAGGTAATTTAATTACAGTCGGACTGTGATGACCATAAAAGTTGGTAATTCGTGAAGTTTTGCATGATAATTTTTTTAATTTTTGAATTGCCTAGTGAAACACATATCTTTAAGATCTGAATCTTGATGTCACAGAGAAGTAACTCCTTGGACAGTTATGTTACATGAATTAATAATGGCAAATTTATAATGATATTTCATTTCGGAGCATTGAGAGAATGAATTAATAGTTTTGTTGGTATTCAAATCGGTCCTGATATTTGCATTTGAAAAGGAAAGCGTTACTTTTGATTAGGAAAGTTTGAAATTCAACTTCTTTCGGAAGTTTTAAAACTGATATGCAATCTTCTACGGGTAACATTTAAAATGAGAGAAGATCTGGAAAAAGAGAAATTAAAATGGAAAACATTTAACTTGATTCGGAAATGTTTACATTTGATTCAGAAAAGTTTACATTTGATTCAGAAAACTTTGACAGATTTAAGAAAAAAATCCAATGATTATTGAGCGCACTCAGAGAAATTTAGTTTTTTGTTATTGCACTCAATCTTCATCAACAATGTGCTTCAAAGATGCATAGAGTGAAATATAAAGATGAAGAAAGTAGTTTTTTAAAGGACAAACTATTCCTAAGAGCCAAAATCTAACACAAAAAACTTGGCACAATTCACGAAAGACATAAATTACACATCGTGGTATAGTACTGACTCACTTGGCCATTTGTTCAGTTTGCCAAAAGAAATTATATTTGTTAGTCATCAGTTTTGTATAATCTCACGACCTACAAAACGTGCCTTTTGCCTATTCATACCCGTATATTTTTTGTGTCGCAAAACGTGAACTTAATCCAATTAAAACAAATTTCAATCTATTTTCAGTCGACATTCAATAATTCCTCCACATAAACTGCAACCAATTCAAAATTTTAATTCACAGAATGCAATGAATGTTGTATGTTATAAATCTATCAGAATTCATTTATAATTCACCATACGAACATTCGCATTCATATGAATAATCCATAACACTCGTAATGTACAAGCATGCGATATATGATGATGACTGGTGAATCGAGTCCTCAATAATTACAAATCGTTTAATTAGTGTTTGCAGAGTTGGCTCGATGCCATGAACTGATCGACAAATGACTGATGGTGTTGATATTGGTGTTTTTAGGAAATATGTGAAAATATGTAAAATCAATCGTTGATGATGCGCGTAGCGGTACACCGCAAATATTTGCACTAAACTGAACGATGTTTAGATTGAGTGAAATTATAGTGAGAGGAAATTGATTTTTTTGTGGACAGGCTAGTGTTTGACGGATGGATTGGCTCTGATTTGAAAATTGATTAATAAGTTTGGAATTTTTTATTAGTGTTTTGTTAGGTGCTGTTTTAATAGAATTTCAAAATTTGATATTGAGTTTTTGTTTGACTTTTTGATACCTGAAGTCCAATGAGTGAAGCCATTTTCGCTTCACACCATGTTGTTCTTGAAATGCAACATTGAAATAACTGTTAATAAAAAGGATTTAGATTAAATTAATGGGCAGTCGGCACTCAATCTAGATTATAAAGGCTGACCCACTTGACTTGGGAATCTCTAAAACAAGAAGATATCATAAAATATTTATTCATCTCATTTTTCTATCTATCCATCTACTTTGCTTATATATCTGAGATAACTGTTGATGTAACGACTGATTTTTTTTATTGCACCGATTATAGAATGATTTTAATGTTTCATTTTCGAGAAGCGAATTTTTGAAAATTATTTGTTGAAAAACTGAGTTTTTTGAAAGCACTAATTAAAAGCAGTTTTGATTTTATAAATATATATATAAAAGTTGTGAAGTGCAACAAAATTATTAAGCAGGTTCTCGCTGATTAATTGATTACTGATAAATACTTCAAACCACATGATGGATAAGTATTCTATAATTGAAATGGTCCGTATCAATGATGAAAAGTAATTCTAAAAGATGACCAAAAGTTCAAGTATTTCCGTCATAATTCTCAAAAAAAAAAACAACAAGGTAGCACTCAAAAGTTCTTTTTTCAAAGCCTCACGTCGAGAACAACAGATCCAATTTCAAATTAAGCATATAATCATCAATCATTTGAAATTTTGAACACATCTACCATGCCAGTTTCAAAAGGCTAAAAATGACGAATTTCACAGCTCAAGGCTAATTTGGAAAAACTGCAGACATATTACAGCTTACATACATAAATACAATTACTTTGTTTCTTGTAAATGAAAAAAAAAAATGCGATTATCGCGAAGCCATAAAATCATACATCAGAGATCCCGAGATGTGGGCTTAAGAGGCATTAAGAAGCAATCAAACATAATTGCGTCATCATTTTCACTAATTAGAATAGAAATTCTTAGCATATCTCCTCATATTGTAATTTATCATAATCATTTACCGTTATCCATAGCCCGTACACCATATTCATTCGAACGTCAATCAATCAATAAAAAATTAATTACATTGCTATCAGTATTAAGGAATTACAGCCTCATCAGGAGACTTGAAATGAACAGCTTGATAAGGATACGGACGATTTAGAGGAAAAAAGTGGCAAGAGAAGAGAGGAACTCACATTCGAATGGAAAAGAAAGAAAAATGAGGATGAGCATTAAATTGAAATGATAAGAAACAAAAAACAAACGATGCTTATTGCGATGACATTGAAATTCAATTTTAATTAAAACTTGTTGAATCAAATCACCAATTTTATGAGCGTAAGAAGCATTTTTCGATAGTACTCTACACTCTGAATCGCCGGGGAATCGTAAGTGTATTCATTGGGATTGATGTAAGGAATTGTGTGAAATTAAACTCCTTATGATCATTAAAAATATCTGTATCTTAATCAAAGGAAAATTCAATAAATAGGACACAGATGCAGCAACATAAATTGCAAATCAGTAATTGTTTTCACTTAATTGCAAGAAGTATTGTTTTACAGCCGGAAGTTTTTGGTTTTCGAATAGTGATCTGGCAGTTAACGGGCCCTGGGAGTAGTTTTTGCTTGGCGCCCAGTGTGGGTATGCTGTTAGCAAAAATTTCATGTCTGCAGGAAAATGCAGTATGATGCGAAAAGGTTTCTCGATCATACAATATTACAGCTATTTGTCAATCATGCTAGACTAATGATGATTTTATCGCAATAATGGCTTAAAGATCGAAGTTTTCACGAACACATTACATTTTATTTGCAGAGTTCCTATCAAAGTGTGAGAAGGCAACGTCATATTTTTTTGGTAATATAATTGTTTGATTTTTCAACATGAAATATGCTATAATATAACGGCATATAATAAGCTAGAAAATAATAATTGATGTTTTTTTTTCATTTGTTTTAACAGCTTTAAAGATAGACTGCTTTATATTTCGTATATATTTACCAAGTCTTAAATATGTGTAAATTTCTGCTTTACATTCCAATCAAACAACAAAATATCCAATAAATAATATACAATCACTCCCTAAATCTAAAAGCATTCTTCAACTTAAAATATCTTGCCCTTGCCCTTGCCCTTTTCTTTCAACCTTCCTCAAACAAAACAAACAAATATTTCATCGAACGTTCTGGCCATGGCTATAGCTAATCGATGAAGTAATAATCCTTTGCTTATAATCTCGTCATCATCACTAGTCGCCCCATACTAACTACGTCACTTTAACTGAATCCCGCGGCCAATTTCTATCGACATACGCACATATGTATACTTACATATGTAGTTCACTAAGTAAGAGCAAGTTGCTAAATCTGTCAATTTGTACTTTGCAACTACTTTTTGAATGTCAAGAGCAATAACAGACTATCGCATTGGATTTATTTTTGACACAACTCAAGCCCAGCCAAACAAAATGTGCTAAACGATCAGAAGTGAACTTAAAGGCAGGATGTATCACCGGACTATGGTAGCACTTTGAATGTTTAATGAGCGTGAATGATGTAGGCCTCATGTGGTGGTGTTTGGTGTATGTCCAAACAAAAATAGATCATTTAGTAAGAATGTTTAGATTTTCGAAATATTTTTGTGGATGATCATCGCCGAAGACGATGTTGATGAAGATTAGTATGGTTTTCATCAACTGAGGTGACAAGAATAGAAATAGGTAATATTTGTGATGCCAATGCGAATTTGCGTCATATGTTCGAAAGGAAGCAAATGTGTATGTTTATGTTTAATAGGAAATAGGGGTTAAATTATGTTTTTATATAGTGTGTTTTGTTCGTGGCTTCGTGGGAAATTTGAGGAACAGTGATTGCGTTAAGGAAACTCATAATTTGATATTAATAGTATAACTAGAGATTTACAAACAACTGTAACTACAATCATCACTATTGACTACGGAACAGCTGTCAATAAATTTTAACCCTGCTGCAGAAGAGAATTCCAGGATCTCTTGATATTTTATCCTTGATATTTTTGTGGCATCCGGACTTGTGCCATTGCTCCACCGAATACATAGTCTGCCTTGGTGTTTCTTTCAAATAATCATGCCCTCCCTGATAGGCATTCTAAGCCGGATCTTCCTCGCTCATGTGAGCTAAGTGTCCAGCCCACTGTAGCCTATTGTGAGACTGATCTTATCAGTGACTTCACGGTCATGATAGCGCTCGTATATTTGGTTGCAATATAGGCGGCGGCATCGTCTATACTCATGTCTAGGGTAAAATATCCATCGAGGGATCCTCCTCTCAGTGATGAATTTTATGGATTTTTATTGATTTTATTTTTAAATATTTACAATCTTGACAATATAATATTCGTGTATATCCATAAATATTTCGTATCTATATATTTCCTTCAACTGTTGCCATATTCCCCCTATAAAATCATCTCGCACAACACGTCCTTACATATCAGACTATATAAATAAACTTTACTCCCAATTTTGTGCCTGAATTCCATGTAAATGATTTCAAAAACAATCTCAAAACATGTTCACCTTATTATTTCACGAAACGCTGTTGCTGTCGGCCATAAGGTAAACAACCAAATTTTGGATACGTATGCAAAATGTCAAGTCATGTCAATCGAACCCATTCCCTCGATGATGTTAGGGCACATATCCCTCTTCATCTCATCAAATGCATGTTTCCTGTTCGAGTCTACCCACTAGTTTTGTTTCGCGGCAACCTGACCTTATATCACTCGACAATAATGGCCATCGCCACCACAACTACCACCTGCGACTACAGTAAATTAATTTTTCATTCCCTGAGCAGTGAAAAATCAAAAGTGAAAGTTGAAACTGAAACAGACTTCGATGACGTTTCCATGCATGGCCAAAGTTTATATACTTTTCAAACAAATTAAAGACAACATTGAAAACTTTCGCATTTTTCTTTTCTATTTAAAACATCATCAAGGTCGCTTGGGTATTGGTATTGTCAGCGATGTTTCGTCGATTGTTAGAATAACAGTCAGCAAACGGGAATGAGAGTGAAAAGGAAGATACTGTAACGATCAAAAGTTTGAATTGTCTTCTATTCCGTCTGGAGCGGTCTGACGAAGGAGGTAGGATAGCCAAAATGCCACTTGATTGGGGCATGACTTGAGGGAATTCGGCCTCACTTCGTTGTTCGCCAGTAGAAAACTCTATATCCACACTATACCGTATTCTCCAGCCTAGTCTCGCTTGTTTTTTACCCAACCTTTTTATCTTAATTTTCTAGTGGGAATTTTCCAAAGACTTGCCTGCTAGTTCAATCAACGTGGCTAAGTCCGCGCACCGAACGCAGACGTAGCTTTTATCCGAACCACGACTATCGTCGAACGTCTTGGGAAATTAATTGATTTCTTTTGTGTGACCAACACGGATAAGTTTAATTGATGTTCTTGTTTGACCAATTGAACCTTTTGTTCGCAATTGTAGAGAAACGATGGCATAGGGTTTGCAGATGGCTGGCTGAATCAATGGCTAGGCGCCACTCTAAGACTGTCGGCATGGTTATTAATTAATGCTACTATATCCTTGCTAGGACAAAGTTCCAGCAATTGCGGTTTCATTTCAGGAAAGTTGTTCGATTTCGTGATTGTGTTAAATGGATTGTAAGGCTTAATAAATGATGTAGCAGCTCGAGTAAGTCAGTCGTCAGAATCAGTTTCCGTAAAAGGATATTTATTAGACGGCAGAATTTCCGACTGAAACAAAGCTGATTTCGCGTGACTGGATGCGTCAATTGAAAGTTTACAGTGTGAAATTGGGAAAATGCATTTTTCAGCTCAATCGTAAATGGTTGAAGATGATAGATAATGGTAATTCTCTTTCACATAAAGAAATTTTGGTCTTTTATTGTCAATTAAACAGTATTCATTTATCTTAAGACTTGTCACATTCGCGAATATTGTTCACGAGCATTTTTCACATGACTCACGAGTAAAATGGTCCACAACAAATCCAATGTCATTTTCAGACACATGTCTTCGCCATTATTAATTCTCTCTCATTTTTCTACGTCATATTACAGTGTTTCTAGGTCAACTACTAGCACTGCCCCACAGATTTAGGGCAACATCATTTTTGCAGCCATTTCAAAATTGACCAGACACACACACACACACACGATTATGCTATGAAATCACATTAAACCATTCTAAAATCAACCCAAAAATATCTCATAAATTCTGATAACACTTGTTCTGATACATAAATCTATCCATCGTGAAAGATATCGAACACGAGCACAGGAAACGAAAGAAGATTTTGCCAAATTACATTGACTTCCGTCGTCCGAAAGTAGTTCTCGCGTAGCAAATTCGGAATTCGTAGCGGTATTTATTTGCGAGAATTGACGAAACATTCATTTTGTGGCCACTGACGAATATGATTCGATGTGACGTCATGTGATGAATGATTTCATGTAAGACGTCAGATTATTTATGGTAGCGAATGTTTGTGTTCATGCAGCCGGGGGGCGAGCTATTGTTAGTGTTTTGATATGAGAAGAAGAAAGCAAGAAAAAATAGGATATGAAAATCGTATATTTGATGGTCGAAACAATTTTTCATTTGCTTATTTGTATTAGACGCGCTCGAAGGGTATTTGTGTATGGAGCGATCGGGGTGAAAAAATGACTTTGAGAGAGGCGTAAATTTTTCAAGTTTATGTAGATATACTCATATATTTAGTAGATAATTGATATTGATGATGTTGATGTTAAAATTTTGACTTCGATATACATATCAGTATGGTTGGTGCATCAAATAGACGATACATTTACTTTATTATTTTGAAATTACTCCAAAGGAGCTATGCCATCTTTTTCTCTTGGAATTTTGGGACAAAAATACTGGGGCAATATTTTCATTTTTTTTCGGCTGTACATTGTCTTCTGTCAGAGCTAGATTGCCTATATCTTTCACCTAAACACTATCACAGTCACATTTTTCAGTTTAAGACGATTCGTGCGTGTGTGACGTGATTATTTTTAAAGAAACTCAATCAATTTCACTCAAACTCAATTTATCAAACTCAATTCAAATTATTCATTCAAACATACCTGAATACATATTTCAGTTCAGTAAAGCTTAGCTTCTAATCGAGTGGTATTGCTTGGCTCATTTACCTCATTATACGAACTATCACATACATATAACAATGAGCAGATATGAGCTACCATAATAGATATCACGTCGTTATGCGCTGAGATATTAACTAATATGAAATATTAGTGAATATATTTACCAATACCAAATACCAACAAATTCCTATACCACTTAATACCAAATATTCACTAATACTAAATATTGGTGAATACATTAAAAAATATGTTCGTTAAGATATTCTCTAATAGTATATATCTATTAATTAACTGTGAGAGAAATAGCATTTCCAACAGAAGATTTGGTGGTAGAAGTCGGAGAAGCGGTCAAACACCATGCTGAAGAAGAGAAACCACAAATTAGAGGTAACGTAGCAAAGGTTACCTAAAGAGTTGGCTTTTGTATTAAATTTAAAGCGAATAAAGGAAACGCTTTGATCATAGTGGAATGAATATAACCCAATAGTCCCAAAAAAACTCAGAAACAGAGATTACCATGAATTGAGACCAGAATACTAGAATCTACAGCGACGGTCCGCAGAACAACTAATGTTGTAAAGGTTTGAAAAATGAAGACTACGATCATTTTTTAACCGGATACATATCAGTAATACATATAACGTCGCCATAGTTCTTGAAAAGGAAAATTTCTTATGCGAAATTACCTCTAACTACATGAGCCACGTCAAAGATTTGTCGCGTCATCAGTCTGGAAAACTCATTGATCTGTCAAAGCAGAAGCCCAAAAACGATTGATCCTGACCATAAATTTTACTGAAAATTGACTCAAAAATGAGCTAACCTATCAGAACGTGACAGTTTGAGTGAAAGTGAGTAAGGAGCTTCTCGACTTCATTTTACACACTGTATTTTATCACTGGAATACTCCAATAGGCTACAATGCTTCTTCATTTTTAGTTTCTTCGTGGCCATATTGATTTCTTAAATTTTTTTTAAGTACAGTTTCATTATTTAAAGAGATATCCGATAAAATTAATGTAAAAAAATAATTTAGGTAGAGGCGGCAAACGTCAATATACCAAACGTCGTATCTGTCGTTGTATCCTAGGATGATGATAGTAATCTAGGAAATGTAGTAATCTAGGATATCAAAAAAAAAAATTAAGACATTTAGGGCAAATTTTATTTTGATGGCAACGTATTTCGAATATAGGGAGAAATGGTCACGTCAAGGTAGTTTGGGACTTTGAAGTTCTCACGGTTTCTAGCGATAGAAAAACCGCTGGTGTTAGTAAACCTTCAATGTACAAGGATAAGCGGAGGCAGTTAAAAAGCCCGAACTTGAACTCTCAATTTTTTTTAACTACAAACGAGATAAGGAATTCCATAAATTTTCGTCACACAAAATAATTCGTCACTGATTCACTGCATTTTCTATTTGATGACATTTGAAGGAGGAGAAAGGTGAAAAGGTGTTCTCTAGAAGTAATAATACGACCAAACAATCAAGTTAATTTAGATGTCGGTTCGGATTCCAAGAAAATCCTTTGAAAATAAAAGGGTGAACAAAAACCCAGATATGATTAAAAACTTCACTGAAGTATCTATTTGAATGATGGTTTATGTGAATGTTACAGGCCAAAAACATGTATAAATAGGATTGAAGAGGATCTTCTCGCTAAAGTGGTAAAAGTTTGAGTTACGGTAACGATTTACGATGTTTGTAGTCATTCAAATTTTTGGAATTTCCGATCCATTGAAGTAAGTTCGGAAGGCAGGAAAACTCTTCGAGAAAGTTTTTTGCCTCTTTTCCGAAGCCTTTCTTCCTCATAGACTTCTTAATAAAGTTGACAGTATGATAGAACCTAATTTCAAAGATAAGATGAAGTACGGATCAGAAGCAGTTGAATCTTCCATTTTAGTAGAGAACACGCCCTGAAAAAATTGTGGAATGGAAGTCTACAGAAAGGTGACTATAGGGCACATAATGGGTTACAATTATGAATCGTTGAACTTCAAACCATGAAGCTTATTGAAAGATCTGTAGAGATCTGCAAAGCTATTCACTTGCTGACGTAGAAGCTGCACTGTATTCTGTTCAATTATCAGCTTAAAGCTCAACTGCACCACTGGATTACAAATGAATACATCGTAAAGACGCTACAACAAAAGAATGGGTTAACCAACGCAGAATTTAGTAAAGGTTTTAGCAAAGGTTCATTTTGTTTCGTGGAGATCGAAGATAATGCGAATAAAGAGCACGTTGATGAACTTGTGGAAATGGAAGTAAATTTGAAGTGATTTCATTAAATGTAGCAAAAGAGATGCTGCAACATGAACAAAAAGTGATACCACAAGAAGAGATAGACGAGCGAAATTGTAGTTTTATAGTACTGCTAAACGTTCTCATTAATTCTGAAGAAAGAAAAAAACGGAAGTGTTGAAAGATTTTAAAGATTATCTAAAATCAAATCGTTCAAACCATTCATCTGGACAACTTTATATAAAACTGAAAACCAATGGAAACAATTTGAGGCTTTGCGGGCTGTTAGCATCTTCTATAAAAGCTGCGGTGAAACATGAGTGAATCAATCTTTCGAGCAGTGAAAGTAGTGTTTAGAAACCACTGTTGAAACCGAAACGAAAATCTAGTATAGAGAATGCCCGAAGAATTGTACGCGATAGTATATTTTAGTGCATTTTATTTTATACGGTGTATTTCATTAATAGAATAGTGAGAAGTAATAACGATATTTCAAGCGTAAAATCGAATGTTTAATTTTAGTAAAAATGATGGCACGAAACCGAAACGCGCTACTATATGTTTACTGTCAAAAGTTTTGTTAAAACATGCAGCGCTCAAAGATGATTTTGTCAGCTTAACTAAAAATTGATAGAAAACCCGAAACGTTTCGTTAAAATTACAGATTACAGCTGACTTTGTTATGGCAAAAGATCGGATGCAAAATGATAGTGAAAACAGATGGAAACTAATAATGAGTACATACATAAGGTACATTTTATATTTGTTTGACAAAAAGTGGTAAAAATGCTACAGCAGCTGCAGCAGAGATAGATACGATTCCTGGTTAAAACACTATTGATATAAGAACTGCACAAGGGTGGATTAGAAATTTTCGTGATGAATGCACTACAGCAGAAGATGCCCTTCGCTCAGGTCGTTCAACTGAATTTGACGACACGGCATTAAAAAACCTGGTGGGGGTAGAACCAATTCTAACCGTGGATATGATTGCAGTCTTCACATGGAATCATTCATAGGCATTTGGTGCAGATACAAAAAGTATCCAAGCCTAAAAAATGGGTCTCACATCAGCTATCAACATAAAATCTCCAGCAAAAAGTGAACATTTGTTCCCATTTACCTCACAATGAAATGGAACCTTTCCTCAATCGTATTGTGACAGTGTACGAAAATCGGATGGTCTATAACAACGTCATGCGGAAAAGGCAATGATTGGATGCAAATCAGATACCAGAACCAAGTACCAAACTAGGACTGAAACCACAAAAGATTCTTGTATCTATTTGGTGGGATATGTCAGAAGTTGTATATTTTGAATTGCTGGGTCCTACTGAAACTATTACAGTGGATGTGCATTGTCATTAACTCAGTTCTTGGAATGTAGAATTGATTAAAAAACGCCATTTTTTAGTGAACAGGAGGAATGTTCTTTTTCATCACGGTAACACCCGGCCGCATACTGCAAAAGTCACACTGGAAAAATTGAAGGATTTTGGCTGGGAAATTATGCCTCATCCAGCATATTTCCCAGACAAGTTCTCATTGACTGCCCTGATAATTACTACTTTTGGATAGAATATTGTGCTGCAAAAGAGTGGAATGTCTATTTGTCTCCTTTGATATGCCAACCATTTTTTTTGCATAGGTACTTAGTTTTTTACACTTGTTATAATCATATTTATATATCTCAGGTGTATAGTTGTGCCGGGTGAATTTCTCGATCATCTATTCCAATTGATTAGGAGAAAATACTAGAAACCTTCGAAAAATGGTAGGAACTTGTACCATTTTACCCTACCCGATGTGCAAGCTTTGCTAATCACATAATCGCATTTTTTCCTGCGAATGATTTTAGCTTTTATTTTTACTTTTACCTACTAAATTTATTATTCACAGATTACGAAATACGAATGAAGAATGATCGTGTCTCCAACTACCAATTAATCACAAGTTTCCGAATCGTATTTTCAGACATACCTCTAGGCCCAAAAAAAAAATTCGGAGTCAAATATTTGTGTTTTTCAATGTCAAAGACGAAAGTTATCTAATTATTTTGCTTCTGCACAACATGTTTGTTTTTTCCTAGCTCATCCGAAATGGCACGTGTTTTTCTTTCACTAAATCAAATCCATCGTAACTTTTTCGCCACAAGGAATTTTATTTTGAAAATATCATTAACTAGCTTTTAAATCATATTCTCACTTCAATCAAAATTTTTAAGCTCAACGGTTTCCGCTACGAAATTAATCACGACAATCCAAAAATAAACTCACAATATCAACGTAAATAAACACTTTATTGACGACAAATCCTCATCATCGTCAAATCAACGAAATTTTTTCACAATTCGTAGTATTACGCATCTATAATGTAAATTTATCCCCAGTTTTCATGATTCGCGTCTACTAGCACATGGAGCAGATAGGATACATACTGGCTAGATAATTAATACTATTTTTCTGAATGAGAAACACAGCCATAACGACAAAAACGAAATGAAAATTTAAAATAATTTCACGCGGACGAATAAGACCCCTGTGAAATGGGCAATATGTATGTGGGCGATGTTAGTATTATGCTTGTGACAGACATTTTGCAGCAAGTTTGAATGGATAACGGACGAAATTGAAAATTTCCGGAGTAAGGTCAAAAGTGCGACAGATGGAAAAACATTAAACTGGTATGTTTTGTAGACATAAAGTAACGTAATTACGAGCAACCGAAACATTTTTGTTTGGTTTAGTACGAGGTGAGAGATTGTAAGTTGTAAACACTGTTTTATTGTTTGTTGTATTGTCGAGGGTGGTGGTAATTTGCTAGCTGGGATTTGTTTAATTGTTAATTGGTGGGAATCTGTGGAGGGAATCGACGATGATTTTTGATTATGAGTTAAGTGTTTGTTGGAACTCATGGTTGAAGTGGATTTGTTTGGGTACCAGAGTTGCCTTTTATAATTCGGGAATGGGGAATTCTAGTGTTGCACGGCAAATTTGAGATCTGTACTTCAGAATTATTTGACGAACGGGTGCTAATGGTGTGACTTGACTTGAAAAATTGGAAGAAAATATTGATACTGTGCGCGAGCCGATAACACTACATCTTCATGTGATTTATTGTGATAAAGAATTTTGGGTATAAGTAACCCACGTTGAAGATTAGGTGAACAGTCGGACATCAGAAAAGTATGTTCGCGTTGAATTCTGTATAATTTGACAATCGCTCAAAATCAAGCTCGTGTCTATTGCTGCAAATAAATGATGGAAAAATTCGATCGAGGTGCTTCAAAAAATGTTTATAAGATCGCGATAGTTGGTGAATATTGGATCTATACGTAGGAGCTCGAAACCAGGCAGCATTCGACGCTGAATCGGACAAAAATGTTCGCACACGTAGTATCTCGAAAGAAATGATCGCTTTTGCTTTGGTAAAACCAAACATGTAACCACCGTACCGTTAGATTAACGTAAAATAATCAATTCCAAATGGTACGCTATCATTTGGGTGCAGGAAGTGTCAGGACAAATGAGGAAAACCAATCGTCGAAGACGGATCATTATCTATCACAATAATGCAAGCTCTCTGTAAATCTGCTTAAGGGGGGGAAAGGTATTTAGCTTTTTTTTGTTTATTTTGTAATTTTTTTTTAAATGAATTCATAATCTCTCAAGAATATTTTCCCAAAATTTCAAGTCGATTGTAGCTAAACTGACGAAGTTAGGAGTATTTGAGCGTCCATTGCTCCAGGGCGGGTTTCTATTCATGCTTGACAGTTGTGCGTTTTTCTGAAACTTGTTATTTTTTGATGTCCGTGTACACCATAACACAAAATCTACCAGAACAATCGTTTTAAAATTTTGCACAATACTTTTCCGCTTAATGCCCCAAGTATCATTTTTGTTTTTTTTTGAATAATTATTATTTTACAAAAACAAATGAGCTTTTTTTTTTTTTTTTTTTTTAGCGAAAATCGTTTTTTTGGCTTGCAAGTGCTAAAAATTGAAACACAGAAAACAACTTTTTTTCGACACCCCTCCGGAGATTCACTGTAACTCGCTTAGTTTTCAATATTTCACCATGAAAATTTAGGGAAATATTGTTCTAATGTTGCATTATTGTATGGAAATTGACTGAATAAACTAGCTCTCTCTGTATAGCCAAAAATAATCCTAAAAACATACCTTTTATTCACCGAATTAACCTTACATCCCACCTTAAGGGGTTACACCTAGTTAAAATCGATTTTTTATTTTTTGCATTTTCAGAATGTATATTTAGCTGATAATATTCCCTGAAAATTTCAAAACGATCCGACAAGTTTTTTCCGAATTATACGCATATTTGCAATCACATCTCGGACTGTTAGAAAGTAGGCGGAGTACAGACCGAAGCGCCTGCGAATACGCGAGAGGGAAGAATGGCTCATAGACAACATCAAATCGAAGTATTAGAAGCTGCTGAGGCTACAAAGGGTACATCTTATGGCCCTAGAATAGATGACTCCATCTAAGTAAAAAAAAAGATCTACGTGTTAATTTCTTCCGAAACTTCAAACGCGTTTTTCTCAAAACTATGTTTCCAAGTCGGTGACCACGATTTCTAAAAAACGGCTCAATCAAACGGTTTGAAATTTTAACACAACTTTCTCAGATATATTCCTCAGGTATTAATCGAAGGAATAAGATTTCGGATAATTATTTATGTTTTTTAAACAATTTTAAATGGCAATATTGGTCAAAAATTCGATTTTTTTTACGAAGCTGCCATTTTGTCAAAAATCTAAATTTCGATTATTCCTTCGATCAATACCTAGTTTTATCTATCTACTAAAAGAATCTGTTTGGTTTTTTAACTTCAGATGAATTATACCGGAGAAATCGTGGTCACCGCCGAACACCTTTTTTGGAAGACCTTCAGGAGATCGCCTGGAGGAGCGCACCAGATCAATATTTTTACAAATTATTAGTGCCATTATAAACTTAGATGTTGGCACTAAATGCATATATACTTTTTATTTTTGTAAAGTAAAATACCTTTTCACAAAAAATTAATAAAAAAACGTCTTTTTCCGGCCTTCTAACTGTATATAACCCCTTAAGGATCGTAGTATAATTGTCATTATACCACGGATTAGCTGTTCGGAGGAATGTCAGCAGCCTCGAGGCCACCTACTATTATATGGTCCATGGATGATAATAAAAATCACAAAGATTGCCTACCAGGTCCAGACAGCTGGTGCAAGTACCGAGAAGCTGAAGCATCTTGAGAAAATTTAAAACTTATTCAACAACATGCACCACTACAAATAGATGCAAGGCCAATATATTTGAAGATTTATCTCAAGATGATTTGATCGAAAGATGTTTGGGTGGCGATACGCAGGATGCAGATGAGGGTTTAAACTCGACCGTTTGGCGTCTCGCTCCAAAGTACTTACATTCAGGCTTGAAAATCATTGAAATAGCTACATAGACAGTAGCTGCATAGACAGTAGCTGGATTGTTCAATAAAGGATATATGTTCACCTCTTGTAAAGGTAATGAACAAGTGTAAATCACACGCAGATAAAGTAGATGAGCAGAGGGTGATTCGAGAAAATCGACACAGCTTGTTAGTGACTAAAGAAGCTCGTCAAGCACGTCAAGAGGAACTTATACGAGGCTACCAAAGAACAATTATGTGGCGCTAGAATTGCAACTTTGTTGCTAAGTCGCTAAAATCATTGAATGTTTATGTACCCAAACTTTACATGCGTTTTTCTTTAAAATCGGTGTGGACGATAACTTAAAAATGTTCTATCAAACGCGATGAAATTTCGAATACGAATCTATTTGTTTTGACAATTTTATTGAAAGACAATTTTTTCAAAGCAAAACAATTGAAAAATTGAATTAATTGTTATAAGGTGTTTCATTCTGTAATTTTTCTCCTTTTCTTTAGGTTCATCTACAAAATATAGCATTAGTGAGCATCATACATACATCATTTATTTTTAATTAAGTTCAATACCACAGAGACTACAAACTACGCCAATCGATAAGTTTCTCTGCGACGTTTTCGGAAGACGGGACTGTAAATCAGCCATTTTGAAATATATATGAAAATTATTTTTCTCTGTAAAAACAAGTACGGATATTCGGGTAAAATGTCAATTTTCATACAAATTTTACTATAGACAAACCCGAAAGTTAAATCTCAGCTAAATATTTTACCAAATCAATACGGAGTTTCGAGGAAAAACTGATGAGTAATAATAGATTGTAATAGATGGCGCTATATAAACTTTCCATTATTTTACCAGGTTTTTAAATGCCCGATGCATTAAAATGGGAGTAAATGGGAGATGTAAATTTAGCTAGAATGAAGCAGTTATCATCAGTTTTTGCGTAAACTTCATCGTTTTAAACATTATCTTTTTCTTGTGTCGTAAACAAAATGTGCATAAATTTTACTTGTGTGAAAAAAAAACAAATTTAACACAACAATTTTAGCAGTTGTGGAGAATTCAATTCAATTCCTCTGTGGCCATAGTTTTACTGCTATTATTCGGAGAGTTCAGTCCAATTTTTCTTTACCGAATCTCCGTACTTGGCTCAAGATTCAAAACTCAAAATAAACTATATGTCTCGTTTCGAAAATACAAAATAAATTATTCGTTAAAAGAAATTCACTAAAATCGACTAAAACTCGCGAAGTCTATATGTATCTTCCCCTTAAATAAGCGACTTTTTGAGCATTTTCCGTTTTAATGGATTATAGCTCTGATCTGGCGTCCAATTATATCTTTTTATTCTCGCACATCAAAAATAAATTGCGAGCCCAATGTTTTTCAAGCCTGGAGAAGCGCTTGACGCGTTCAAAATGCACGGTGCCTCAGTCGAGTTGGAATAAGAGGTTCGAAAATTAGTTCAAATACATGCAAAAGTATATTGACCCTCGTGGAGAATATTTTGAAAAACAATAAAGTTATTTTTGATGTAAAATATTTGTTCTCTATTAGCATAATATAAAAGACAACCACTGCAGTCTAATAATGCATTAGATAGGAAACACTATCCAAGGAAAATCCTCCGCACTACCATTTCAAACAGTTCACATGGAGTTTGGATACTTACGGCATCAACAAACAAATTATTCCAGCACAACCCATTTAGAGTCTTGGGTCTTCAACATGAACCAAAAAGACAAGATCACGTCATGCGCATGTCAACACCCTTTTGTGACGTAAATTGCGCCAACACACCCACAAACCATTCCAAAATGTCCTGTTTTGTTGGTGAATCAGGGTATTGTTTTTTGGTTGGCTACATTCGGCTAAAGACTTATTAATTAGTTATATTTTAAAAAATCAGCAAAACTAGAATGTACTTTAGAATACGCACGTTGAACAAATGTATTGAAGAAAATGATAAGTCAAAAAAACGAAAATTAAAAAAAATATTAACTTGAAAAAATAATCGTCTTTATTTTATAATGCATTAACGGATTATTTATGACTGCGAAATATCAACAGATTTTTCATTCACGTATTGCTATAAGGAAATACAGCACTCACATTTTTTATAGCATCATTAAAATTACCACATATTCTACATTTTAAACAAACCCTATTTTTCACAATATTTCTCCCTATTCGCCACTATATGCTATAACATATATTACAACATGAACGACGCCACATTAAATCAAAGCCGCAGATATGGACATTCGCAGAACAAGGCGAGTTTGAAACTCGCCATGCCATCATCTTCGGATGCATGTATTTTTTTTTCTTTTCACCACATTTTTCTTAGTCTATCGCTTTCTCCTACGTGACGTAAATTGCGCCAGGCGGGACATGCGCAGAATATGACGAGTTTCGAACTCGCATTGTCGTGATCTCTAGTATTTGGTTCATGGGTCTTCAAGTTGGTAGAGCTCCTTTTTCGTGATTGAAATTTTTACGAGTGTGAAGTGATTAGCACCACGCCTCACTTTGCCCTTGATATGACTCAGGTACCTATTCAGCGTTAGGTTGATTCAAATCTCGGTGAGTGGTCCCTCGTTCGTATTTCAATTCGAACCAAGGACCTTACGCGCCATGCTTACGCGCTAGAAGCCAGTGATCTACCCGCCCACGAGCTTCATTATATGAAATCTGTATTTCGATTCTAACAAAGAATTTCTCAGAGGAAAATTCATTTATGTTGCGTTGTGAGTTCACTTATGACATACGTCAGAAATAACTAAAGAAGTTAGTGGTAGAAAAAAGGCAAGTTCTCAAAACAACCAGCGGGTCGAGAAATATATTTCTTCGCGCCGTTTAACGCCATTGTACCTTTATTGTTATATCTTCTCATCCAACTCTTCCGTAAATTCAAACAAGCCAATCGAATCCAATCATCTTCAACTACCTAAATGCATATCAATCTTGTATCTAAAGTCCTTTTTAAAAAACATGTTACAAGCCCAAGCTTGTTTTCAATCAAATGAAGAAATTTCTCCTAAAATGTCTAGCCACTGGGAAAAATAAGTTAAATGTTCGATGTAACCTTAAAATTGACCTTCGTTTAAACCGGCCATTACATAATCAATCCATATCATTTGAAAAAGTTCCAACGAAATGAATTTATCTACAGTCACGTATGCCAAAAAATTCAAGGGCCGACCATATAAACATATTCAAAGGTACACATATAAGAATGTTGTAGCCTGAATTAAGAATGAAGGTGTATTTTACATCAAGGTCGGATAGATTTGCAACATTGAAAGGATAAAATATTCTTATTTACGTCACGTTCACAGGATTCTAGCAGCTTCATTATATCCTCCGTAGAAATCGAAAGAATCCAATTGGAATATTTCGATCATATATCTCAGCTTTAGATGGAAAAAAGGTGAAACGTATGAATTTTAGTATGGGAATTAGAATTGAACACAAAAAAGATATCGAATATAAAACACATGAAAATACAAGCAAAAAGTAATAAGAATTTCCCACACTGGGCGCTAAAGTGCATAAGCGGGTTTTTTCCGATATTTCTATGGGAAAATTATACTATTACTATCTCAAATCAAATTAACATTCATTTTACATGTGTTTAATAAATTTTTCATGTTCTTCCATTTGACTTGCGCAGCTAAGACAGTTAATCGGCAATTATTCACCACAAGTCAGCAAGTTTCTTTTCAGCTTGTTCTACTTTCAACACTCTTCCTGGAGGTGAACTTTTATTCGTTTTTATCGATATTTGTTCAGCATTAACTTAATAGTACACTTATTAATTAAAATTTAATAGCAGTATTTTATAAGGAAAATGCTTGTAGAATTCAAATCAAAATGAAACAAACGTGAAAAGGCTACAATATTATTACTGTTATAATTCTAATGATTTTTCTCGGTTTCATTGGGAATTGAAAATCTAAGGGTTGGTAAAATTTAAGCTACAATACGACTCATCATGTCGATTCTTTGACGTCATTGCACCGTTTTCCGTTTCCGCAACCCCGAAAATCATACAAACTGCAAAACGAAGAAAGCAACTGTGACGAAAATGACAAGAACGTGCGGCGGCAACGATTCCGTCCCACGGCTCGCTACGTATGTACATGCAAACGCTGGCGCATTCATGAATTGTAGGTATTTTCGTGTGTAGGCGGTATCAAGTAATTGTACGTTTGAATCCATGAAAGTTTTCGTTCAACGCTCATGAATGAATACTGTTGAATTTTCTTTAGTGATGATGCACGTATTAAGTCCCTGAGTCCCCGCGATGAGTATCGTGTTTTACTTGTTTGATGTGTCGAGTGGATAATGTTCGGTATGACGTCATCAAGGAAAACAAACATCCCAGGCTTAAATGTGTGTGTCTGTTTGCGTTTATACCTGCGGAATTTCGTTAACAGCACATTGAAGCGTTGGCTTATAAATGGTGAATTGTAAGGAAGCTTGGTTCTTACGAGTCATAAAATATAGAGGGTCATATGTTTGGTTTGACTGTTAGTACTGACGTGCGTGTCCTTTTTCAGCTGGATCGTTTTAGTTGCTTTTGATTGAGCTTTTGAATATAAACTGAGTATGTGCATAGCATTTATAATTTTCGATGTTTCATTTCATTCATGAGTGAGCTGGCCTGTAGTAGTAAAAATTTTCATCGCACAGAAGTTTACGATACGGCAGTGACCAAATGAAATAGTATTTTCGATATAAAACGTATTCGATTCTCTACACGTAGAGTTTAAATCTCGTAATTCATTTTTTAACGATGACTTTCAATCCAGATTATATTTTGTTTGCTTTTATTGGCTTTAAATCAACTTTATTCGACAACCTATTCTGGTTTAGCTCCAATTGCTTTTTGAAACACGTTTCGAGCACAACCTCAGTGTGCAAATAAGGACTAAAAAATGAGTTCAACGTTTTATTTTTATATGGATGGAGAGTCGATTGTTTATGTACAACGAGAATAAGCATAGTGACAAAGTATATAATTTATATACATTTTGACAAAAAATGTTACAATGAATCAAAATGTCGAATGAAGAGTTTGTATCAGATGTTGCGATTCTAACGGAATTTCGTGTTTAAACTCATAGCAAATGTTAGAAAAGGCTTACGATGAATAAGTTTGCTCCTCGGAACAGACAGATATAAGGAAATGAAAACAGCAGTGAAAGTTGAATCAATTTGCTTAACTCCAAGTGACAGCAATAGTGAAGGAAAATAAGATTGATTTTGGTCTGGGGAGCCGCTGATTTTATTTTCAAGGGGCATAGCGCCAAATTTCAATATTTTAATCAAGATTTGAGGTCTTTTTATTCTATTCTATTCTTTTATTTTATTTTATTTTTATTTTATTTTCCAACCAAAATTGTATACTTAAAAAAATGACAATTTACATTTTCCTTAAGGTAAACGAAAATAACGTAAGGACATGTCCCCAGAATTTTGTCTGGTTGTCAATTTGAGGCGGAGATTTCAAGGAAAAGAAGGCTTTGCTTAGGAATTTAACGCAATGATTAAAGCACTTTTGAACCTGGATTTAGAGACAGCATCTATTTATCGGTTATCTGTCACTATAAACGGTGTGATGCTGGTGCTCATTCTTACAGTCCGTCTTACAGAATCATCGAACGTTATGTAATTGCAAATATATTCAACGTAAATCAAGCCCCCAATCACATCAAAAATGAAATATGAGCATAATAAATTTCTCCTTAAAGAAAGTGCTGTCAGATTCAAAAGACTTTGTCTGTAGCTATAAGATGGAAGGCTTCTATAGGATGGAAGGCTTTCAAAATCACCTGGACGGTAAAGGTCTCACAGGGTAAATAGAACAAACTGCTTTGGGATGGATTTCAGTCTATCACTATGAATATTGAATATAAGATTTCAGACGATGCACCCATATTCGAATAATGGACGAACTAAAATTATGTACTGAGTTTTTGTGACCCATATGTTCTTGAATTCGCCTCTTAATGAATCTCAGCTGCTTGCTGGCTCTTGCAAGTACTTTGTTGTATTGAAGATTAAAGCGAAGCTTTTTATCCAGAACGACACTGATATCCGTAGCACTATCTACATACCAGAAACTAAAGCATATACTCAAGCGGTAGTCAAAATTTACAGTAGAGGTCTGATGGAAAAAGCTTATGGAATGGCATTGGTCAATGTTAAGAAAAAGTTTATTTCGGGCACATCATTGCTCAAGCGATAAGATCTTGAACTGAAGGAATTTTGAATCAAATTCCGACTAAATAGTGTGGTACATCGAGGTTTTTCGCATAAGAAAGGTGTGGAATGTCCGATAACATCTCCGATAGATCCGAAATAAAAACATTAAACGAGAGCGGCCCTAGATGGCTGCCTTGCGGTACCCCAGAAGAGACGGCAATTTGTTTGGAGAGCAAACCTTGGAATTTTACATGCTATGTTGGATTTATTAAGTAACAATCCAACCAATTTAGCAAGTTTCCTGAAATACCAAATGTTTGCAGCTTAAATTTCAAAGAAGAAACTGAGGTGCATCGATTTGGGATCATAAAATCGAAAAAAGTTTTGAATTATGTTTTCGCCAACTATTTTGACATAGTTTCCATATGCTTCGCGAGATTTTCTTAAAAAATCTTGAGCTTGTTCATTATATCTTTTCTTGATATCATTGCTAGCATTGATATTGGTTTTTATTATTATCTTATGTAGTTTGTTTCTCTGATTTCATAATGATTCAGATAGTTGGTTTTTTTCTTAATCCTCGGAACGTACTTTTCAACCGCATCGAAAACCAATTGGTAAAATAGAGACACTGCTTCGTTCAATTCTAACGTTAAAAGTGTACTGTTATAGTCAATGTTACACAAATGATGGTTAATGCTATCATAATCAATATTTCGAAAGTCATATACAACAGAACTGTTGTACGATTGTAAAGTTTTCAGATCAGATAAGGATAGCTCGACCGTAAAGGCGAAGGTGGATGAGTATTGGAGAGAAGATGCTCTGCGTTAACAGTCGGAGTAGCCACTGCATCGTCGTAACTATTCGTGAAGATAAGTTCTAAACAATTACCATTTTGGTTAGCAATTGCGGGAAATCGTTGCTGTAAAATTTACTGACAAGAATTAGATCGGATGAGTCAAGGATATTGGTTGGAAGAAGGTTGTTGTCGTTTTCATCAACCGTAAACTTTTAATTTGGGCGATTGAAGTCTCCCAGCACTATAATGCTATCATCATATTTAAGAGATGATAGGACCGAGAGACAATAAAAAAGAAAGAAAACCAACCTAGAAAGATCTACACAAAAAAAATATTAATATATAATTAATTTGTTGTGTCATTCATTTGGTTCATTTGATTCTATGTTGATTCATTCTATTTTGGCGTGGGTTTTGGCTTGACAGATTAACATTTGACGCAGTTTGACTTAAAGTGCAACTTCCAATTACAGTCTTGTAATTTTAGATAAAAAAGTCAGTTTGCAAAAATTTTTAAAGATCGAACGTAGTAGTACCTAGTTTAAGTATCTTGTTTACTATTATTTTTTTTATTCATCATATTTGCTCACCACAAAATTTTCACAAAAACTTTAGACACAAAATGTACGTGGGATTAGGAGTTTTTGACATAAAAGTCTCAGAAAACTTCGGCATTTTCATGCATTTATTGACTATCGATTATAGACAATCATACAGTCTTAAACGCTTATGATTATGCTCTTTATTCGATAAATTTTCTTTGTAAAGGAAATGTTTCATTAAATTCCGTATAGATATACCGTTGGTTCATTTTGTAAGATCTCTCTATTCTGAGGTTCTAAAAATACAAGCCTACCATTGGTATAACACTTTTAAAGACGGCTAAAAGACCATTAAAGATGTACCACGTTCTGAATTGTCTTGGACCAATTGAACTGGCGAAAAACTTTGAAAAATTAAGAAAATGGTGTTAAAAAAACCGTGGGATTAGTGTTAGAGAGACAGTACAAAACCGCAACATATATCGCGGGTATGTTCATTTAGTGTTTTGGATTGGAGACGCGTCGCTGCTCGATTCGTCCTGATAAGCTGAATATTTTATCAAAAACAGTAACAGCATACCAACTGGTTATAAGCCTTCGATCTACAAGTTTAACATGTAAATAAGGCATGAATTACCAGAATGGATGGATAACACGAGAATAAACCGAAAAAAATACGACAAAATGGCTCAAAAATTAAGGTAATTTTTCAATACTGCCCTACTAAGCGCAAAAGCGGTATCTCAAAGAAAGCGAGTTTCGAGATAATTGAAGTTTTGTAAAAGTAGTAATATTGATATACCTCTAATTTCCTTAGTGATTTAAGGTAAAATTGAGATAGGCGACGAGGAACTGAGCTCGTTTGGAGCTGGTGGAGGATTCTCCTTACTCCACTTTTCTCGGTGAGCGCTCTTCCGCTCTTGGATACATCAGGTACTTAGATTTAAAAAACTTTCTTAATGTGTTTTCCATATGTTTCAAACAAGATACCATTAAAAGGCTTAGTTCAATAGATGCGTATTATTTTAAGCTTACTAATGCTATGAAAATCAATTTTTCGATTTTTTTTGAGATACCGCTTTTGCGCTTAGTAGGGCAGAATATATGTGGTGTTGTCTATCATGAATTCGTAAGAAGAGACAGATAGTCAATAAAAAGTACTGTTTGGTCGTATTAACGCAATTGTCTGAGAAAATCCGTCAAAAATGGGAAGAATTATGGAAGAACTATTCATAGATTTTACACAACGTGTATGCAGCATTTCACGGACCGACAACAGTAAGTGAATTCAAAGTCAAACACGCGACAAATATCTTCAATCAAGCACCGTATTCACCAGACGTGGTCATATGAGACTTTTTACTGTCTCCGAAACGCTCCGTGAAACCCGTTTGGAGGCGATTGAGGACATCTGAAAAAAAAATCGGGGAAAGAGCTGGAGGCTACAGCAGGAAAATCCTATAAATAGTGTTTTGGGGACTTACGTTGATTGCATCAAAAGTGAAAGACTTTGGAGAGAACAAAACAAGTATTAATGATTATTCACATTTTTATTTACATTTTCCTGGTTCTTTTTTGTTACAACTTACTTCTGGCACAATGGATACGGTTGATTTTGGGGTTGTGATAAATTATAAGATTAAATAAATTATAAAATTTATATGTGTAGGCAGTATGCACCAAAGCTCTTAAGGCCATGTATTATGGACCCTGATAAAAAAACAAAAATCAACATTTGAACTCTGGACCCCCGGATCTAAGATTTGATGCTTTATTCACTACACTAAAAGAGCTTGAAACCCTAATAAAACCACGATATTTATGTGCACTTGGACGATATGCATAGGAGTCGCGACTATGTGTAAAGAGTATTTGCATGGGAGTTTTCGCTATAGAGCCGAAACCAATTTTTTATATGGTCTTTGTAGCTTTATTTCATAGCTCAGGGTAATATACATGGCTGCCATGTCGCTACATGCGAGTATGCTCTATACTACATGGGATGCGCTATGAAGTTAATATCAAGTATGATATAATGGCACAGGGAGCTATATTTCATAGCTCCAGCTAATATGTACTTAGTGTACGCGGCCATACATGCTGCGCTATGTTGCATAAGAATGCGCGCTATGTGCTTAAATAAATAAATCCGTTTGAGGTAATTGAATTTGATCACGGTTCCCTTCTTGTCTATAAATCAGCATGGACAACGTATATCATCTCTAAAGCTTATCAAAGCTGAGAACATTGAAACGGGAAACTCGATCGTTTTGCTTAATCAGCCTCCGAAAGCAAAATCAAATTGGAATTGTTTATAGACAAGAAGGGAACCGTGATCAAATTCAATTACCTTTACTAAGTAAAATTATATCCATGGATATAAGTCGGAGATGTTAAAATTTGTCACAACTAGCATAAATAAAAATGTAATGATTTCCAACTGCAAGTGGTCACGCCAGTCAAGTATGCACTGTGTGCTAGTGTCTGATGAGAATCAGTGCATACTTTCGAAACCACTTTGTCAAAATAGAATTTTCAATGTAGATTAAAATTTTTAATGTAAATAAAAAGTTGTTCAATTTTAATCATCCCGCAAAAACAATTCCAATTTCAATCCGTTTGAGTTCTTTGCAATGGTTGATTATATCGAAAAAATGTTGTTTCGATGATTCTCTTAAAATGAAGTATATTTACATGGAAAAATTATTTAAAAAATGCTTGGTTGTCTCAAAATATATTTGAAATCAATTCGTTTTGGAGCAGATACGTAACTGACAAAACTTCGTAATTACTCCGTAAACCTTTCTACAATAATCCGTACATCAAAGTTAGGTATGTGGTTGTTAGGTATGTGGACAACCTAATTACACTAGAACTTAAATCTCTCCATAATTAAATTTCACATAACTCTTAATAATGTGTTGAAACTATTTGGGATAGTGAAAATTATTCAAAACTTAATTAGGATCAAAACTTGCTATTCTCACAGGATACATACAAGACAGATTGAATCAATCTTCAATTTGTGTCACTCCCAAATGCTGGTTCCCATAATAGAACACTCCATAATTCCTCCAACAATCGCGAATTGAATATTAATAACCTAATTAAAATTCTCTTCAAGACTCTTGAGTGTACTCTAACGATATTTGTCAAACCTTGAAAGCGAAATCAAATTTAAACTATTCTTCGCCCGAACCACTTCATGCAGCCTTCGGAACCCTGAATCTGTACCAGTAGAAGGACTACTCCAGGAACGTTAATATTCGTGCATGTGTGCAAATCGAAATCTCTTTTCGTTGCAGAGTCTCAACAGAATAATTGCTAGCCAATTACGAGCACACCAGGAATTTATTCGCCCGAAAACTTATTCCTGGTACTAGACGTCATAACGAGTGCAATAGCATGAGGCTGGAAATGGACCAAATGCGAATATAAATGACTTGATAGGGTTGCATCATCTTCACTATAATCATCATTATCATCATCTGTCCCATTCTTGTACAGTTCTTGTCCTACATTTTTGTGGTTCTGACAAGTTGAAATAGAAGAATTACAGACCGCAAACTCAATGATAAAAGATTATGAATATTGAATAATGATACCATTGGCTGAAATAGGATATTCATAGTGTTCGAGTTTTTGGTGAGATTGAAGAGACGGAAAGTTGATGGTGCTTGGTATTTCAAAATCTGCATTCTGTGCGATGAAGCTTGGTACGATGAGGTAATTTGTAGAACTGGAAATGCATGAGTTTTAAATTAAGTATCTTGTAGGTAAAGATACTTTTTGAAGTGAAAGATAATGAAATGTGAGGATAGAATTTTAATGAGATTTTCAGAATTGGAAATTTATTTTTCAAAATAATATAAGTTTCCAAGAAGTGATCTTAGTTACAGGATTTGATGAAACACTGGATTTTATTTGAAGTGGTAAATGTATGGTATTTAAATTTTGCGATGTTTGCGTGCTGCATCTATTTTAATTGCTAATCAAGGTTTCAAAACTCATTCACAGATTATTTTGATAATTTTTATAATTAAAGAAAGTAAGTCCTTAATTCTATTGATAATAATTTTTCATTCTTTCTAAATTTACATCTGATACTTTGTAAGATCACCATATTGTTTTGAAACCACTTCGAGACTGTTTGAAAAAGATTATACCAACAAATTTGTGTACTTAGATGAAATTCTTTCTCATAATAGTGCGATTTGAGGCCGTCTTTTTTGCTTGTCCAATACTTCGTGATTTTCTTTTCGCGCCTAAACCAGAAATGCTCAATGACATTTAGATCCGGTGACCAAACAGTCTTTTAAATTTGGGCAAGTCCACATAAACTCTGTCCTCAACTAGCTCAGAGGTGTGTTTGAAGTCATTAGCTGCGTGTTGCGATTGGGATCGAAATTTTCTAGTAGTGAAAGTAGGGACCGGATCGACACATTAACTTGAAACACAATTAAGTTTGTCATATCAACTAGAATAAGAGTTTTTTAAAATGAAACCGAGCCGTTCCGAAAGAGTGAAAATGAGGGAAAATTTTGAAAATAGATGTTAAAGATTTATGGATTAGAATTTCGATAATTTACTTTGTTTGTATACAGGAACCAACATTTTATCATAAACATATTCTTGACAAATGCAGTTATTTTTTCAAACTTAAAAAGCACAACTTTCTGAACAAGAGCGTTTATATCAGGGGTGGCCAGCCTTTTGTATCTATCTACTTAGGCTCACGGTTGGGATAGAAAATAGGGAAAGTGGTGAGATGTGTTTCGCTTGGGGGAGGAAAATAACTCAATCACACAATTAAATCAATTAATTTACGCTAATTCAAAAGGCACACGATTATCTCAGTGAAAATCTGCAATAATCAGAGGTGATCTCCTGGACGAGTAGGTGATTGCTGCCATATTTTTTCGCCGATTTTACTGGTGGAGATAGAGAAAGGAGTTGAGTGCGATGATGCGTGTACCATCAACTTTTTTTTTTACTGATTTTCTTAGATAAACTAGCTTACTTATTCACTGCTAAAGCTCTGAAATTTCATAAAATGTCCGAACCAATGATAAATCCGAGTGATCGAATGCGAGTGTTGAAACAAGAAATTTTTGTATTGAGTTGACTTTTATACTCGTTAAACCAAAATTCTTCTGGATTTTCTTACCGCCGAAACTTACCAACGAAATTAGGTGAGCTGTTTGCACTGGCTGAGCTGACTTAGAGTTTGAGCAGGAGGTGTTATTCAAATTAATATGAACGTAAATTTGTTTGAATGTAGTTTTTTTTGTTAAAAAACATATGCAGTGGCACCAAATCAAAACGGAACAAGTTAAAGAATATATTGAATTAATGAAAAAAGGCTGAAACGGCTTTTTCCTGATAACGTTTTTATAGGACTTTTGTTTATTTATTAGTGCTTAGTTGGTATTATTTTTGGTTCTTATCTCGATTAAGCTGATTTTGAATTGACTCCACCAACTATTGACTCCATCAACTTACAAAGGGAAGGCTCAATTTCGTCCCAATCTTCCATCAAACCTGTTTTTAATACATTTCTAATAGTTATAGAATGTTTTTTTTTTTTTAATTTTTCTTTTAAGTAAACCCATAAATGCGGGATAGCGTTTAGATCAGGCGACGGATACTCGGGGACAGCTATAATGGAGCCAATTCTCTACATTATAGGCTTATGATCATCATCTTCATAAAAAAAATTCAATCCCCAATTTTCGACCATTTTCTTTAAAATTCACTGCCTGGCCCATTATTCCCTAAATTATATGAATATTCACAGGTCCAACCGCTGATATAGAACCCCACACTTCACCGTGTTTGACGCTTGGCCGTAGACTATTTTCTTTAAGTTCTTCATTGATTCTTCTCCATACATACGATCTGCCATCAGATCTAATAACGTTGTATTTGCCTGGTTTGGGAATGTCAGTTATGGCTTTTCTTAATTCAACTGAAATTTAAGGTCCTCTTGGTGCCATATTACTACCGTTATCTTTTTGGATTTAGGTTATGCGCAACAAGTGATGCCAAAACACTTTCTAGCGATTCGCCACGCCCTTCAAATGATAGGAGTTAGCTCCGGTTTTTTATTTAAACAATTCAGACCATACTATAATATTTTCAACAAATTTTATGTGATTATTTGTTGCATTTATGTAAAATTTAATAACACCATTTAATTTTAAGGCAAATACCTCTTTAGCGTCAAATCGACCAGCTAATCGAAATCACTTGATTTTGCCTTAGTGTGAAAACGTTCTAATACACGTCCAGTAATTGTAAACTGTCAAGAATGAGATGAACTCATGAATTAAAAGACTACACTTATTGAATTAAGAGCACTCTGGTGTTGGACATATAAAGATGCATTCTGTTAGAGCGCCTACTTTGAAACAAAAAGTAGTCGCAAGAACGCAATGCGCCACTTGTAATCGTCTAATGCACCACGTTTGGCGCATGCGCCATGGTTTGGCCACCCCTGGTTTATATGCATTTAGTCCCAGACAACGTAAACGAGAAAACTATGACTTCCTAAAATACTTATTTAAACTGAATATTTTCCGAATTCAATCATCTAATTAGAAGAAGCGATAAAATAAGAAGTGATAAAGTAATATTTTGAAATTTTGCCGTTTGTATACTGGTCAAATTTGCTGCGTTGTAAAATCACAAAAATCAACAGAGTTGCCTTCAATTTTTCAATCCGCCAATTTGTGCGTTTGAAAGTCAATCACAATTTCATCCGAGAAAATTTCCTGATCAGACGCCACTTAAACCAATTTAAATCCCGTTTCAAAAAGCATTATTTACTCAACTATTGTCTTTGTTTTTGTCAATAAATCTGGCACGCTGCAGCAAATAATTCTCAATATGTTCAAGTACTGAAAATTGGCTAGGTTTTCCTTCACAGAAACCATGTTTTTTTACCCGAAAAGACGATGTGGACCTACGGCTGCAGTTTAGCATTTGACCGAAAGGATTAAAGTAACTTTTATCCGTAAGAATAACAGTTTTATTAGACGCCGAATTTTTGGCCAGCTGATCTTGAACAACTTTGATTCTTATTATTTGAAGATTTTAAGCTCTTGGTTTAGCTTCAGGGCTGCAGGTATTTTTCAGCTTGCTCCGCTAGTTGAGACTTTTTTGGGAAGTGATTGCAACATACACAAAACTGTTGAGTGCCTGATTCAAGGGACGTCATCAGTTATGACCCCAACATCTAGTTTCTCCGAAGGGAATTTCATAAGGGGAACTATAAGTCTACACAAGGACAAGGAAAATATCTTTCACTCCGCCTTAGCTATATTTCGTCTGGTTGAGTTCAAAAAGACAAGTGAATGGTGCGCACTCAATCAAAAAAGGGTCTGTAATATGAAGATGTAAAGAGAGATAGTGATTGCTTACTTGGTGAAGAAAGTTAGGATTGAGGGAAGTAAGTTGGTGAAATGTCTCTTTTTTAAGAGACTTTCGGCAAAGTTTTCTTTGTGAATTTAGCGCAGCCTCGAAGAAAACGAAGCCCAATACCAATACAAATAAACCAATAGTCCAAATAGCTTCTTTTTCTTAACAGGAGATCGATTATTTCACAAATGAACATAAGAATATTTGAGTGCATTAGACTGCGTTAATTTGGGTGACAATATCTGATTACGCCGAATTGTACTTATTATAACAATTGATTGCAAGAGTAAATCGAAGATTTGGCGGAGGCAAACTGGTTTGAAAGGTGTGAGAAAGAAAATAATAGTGGCTTATTGATAGTTGTTTATTATCATGCATATGGTTTTCATTAAATTTGGAGCGAAATAAGCGCTTTTCCTAATTAAAATGCATTTTGAATACCCAATCACAGCAACAACATATTCAACATGGTGAATATATATCCACAATGTTTATGAATATAAAGTAACCTTGCGCAAAACAAAGTTCAGCAGAGAAATACGTTTCACTTGATCTCGGTCACTTTAGTAAAACGTCTCACTGATATATCTCTTTTGGTTCACTTCTTCAACACCGAAACATTCATAGGGATATATAGTTCGATGTGTTGAAGCCATGTGCTGAAACCAAATATATCTTTCAAGCGTGTCTTTTTTAATTTTTCAGAACCATCAATACTATTTTCCATGCGCCACTTCTTTTATTGCTGTAGCAAGCCCTAATTGCAGCCATCGACCTCAATATACGCTTTTCGTTCAGTGGTTTTTGTTAGTTATTCGCATCGTTCATTTTACTTCACATTTCAATTCATTTTACTTCGATCATATAGCAGAATAATACTCAAACGATGGAGCTACATACATGCTTCCCTACTAGTACTTTTTGTCGTTATAAGTATCTTTAGATGTGGACGCGAATGAAGGCAGAAAAAGTAGTCAAAAATAATACATGATTTATGGTGAGAAGTTTGGACATGAAATGATGAGCTTGGCAGATATAAAATATTAAGTAGCCCATACCTAAAATGTTGATGAAATTCGTTCATATTACAGGCTGCCTCCGCTAGTGAAGGCAGCCTATGGCATGCCATATTTGATGGCATGCCATAAATGCCAGGCAATATTTTGACAGTTCTTGATATTCAAAATGGCGTTGAGCCGTGGTCTTGTTCCGTTTCTTATAAGAAAATGTAGGAATTCTGAATTTACAGGGATTTTAAGATCTCGTTGAGTAATTAAAATAGTTTACAGAATATGGAATGGTGGGTAATTACGAAAAAGGGGAAATATGACGAATATTAAAATCAAATACTTGTTATTTTTAAACAGAAATAATATGAATTTTGAAGGATGAGTAACTAATTGAAACTGCCTAGTGATGAATGGCGGATTTTTTAATGACTTCTACCCCATCCCGTTCATACCCGAGCAAATGATACAATAGTTTCGCCTTCATCAAAATTCCACCCGCTTATTTAAAAAAGAATTTATCCTACACGCGGAGTTTTCATCAACAGAAGAATTCCTTCGCTCTCCACTTCAAATAACTTTTTAAGAGCATTCAATGCTCAGATGAAGCACACGTCTTTACCGTTCAGAGGCATTTTCGACATGTTATGGCATGCCATTGAATTGCCCATGCATCAGATGGCATGCCGTAAATTGACAGTCTTTATCATCGGATATGGCAGGGAAAATGGCTAGTCAAGTCCAGGTATTAATAAATGGATACATTTTTTCGTCAGTTCGTTGGCTCATGAACGACCCAGATTGTACGTGAAACAATGAGCTGCTGCCACCAAAACAATGGAAAGGTGCAAAATTAAGTCGATTGTGAAGTAATTTTGCTTTGTTAATACAATTAAAAGTTCACGCTTTCATTAAGTTTATTGACTTTGTACATTATTTAATAGAATAAATTCAAATTTATTTTGAGCAGAATTTTTCTTCCACAATTTTTTTTTTCCAAAAAACAAGCAGATATTTTCAAAAACAGCAAAGAATGCAGCAAAGTACATTCGAAATATCGATATCTATCAACTAAAATATTCAGATAAATTCATAAAGCTCCAGAGAATTTCGTATTGTGTATATATTCCTAAAGTTTTTCATTCCTAAAGTTAAAAGCTTAAAGGACTCTTGAAAATCATAGAATTATAAGCCGAATTGAAATTGGAATTAGTTTCGTATTTAATTTTCATTGAATTTGTATTGTAAATTCTATCTACACTCTAAACAATCAATAAATTTTCAAAATTTTGTCATTTTATGTTCCTTAATACCGAAATACAAATCCAATTATTATAAATTCCTCGTTTTCATCGAGACTTTTCGCCAAGACAACCGTAAAACAACGCATAGCAACTCCACAACGATTCACTCCAACTCCACTTTGTGTGCAAGTGACAAGATATTCATAGAAAAGAACATCAAAAATTAAATTTACAGCCTCGAAACGTCATCGGGGTTCGTACATTTACCTAGACCACTCAGTACGGCGACCGCCATCCTTTCGGTCGCTACTACCTTCATCCCAACAAATTGCCTGACCAAAGATCGTTCCAGCTACTCCTCCTTCGTCGCGTCATCTCTGAATTCGATGTTGCTCTTGAGGTCGTACAAAATGTCTTCACCTTCTATTGTAGCGTACGTTTTGCGGGTATCTGGCACACTGTGAAATATTTCAATGTGCCCGGAGCATTCTTCGTAGTTTCGTTGTCCTACTGTTCTCCGTTCCGTAATCACCGATAGCATCTATTCTTTCTGCTCGATGAATCCCCCAGCGTCTTGTTATCCTTTTTTGCCTGGTCCGCGCTTTCTCTTCTCTCCCTTCGTTGAAGTACTCGTTGGATGCTTTCACTACAGTCCATAACCAATACACGCCTAAACCAACCACATCCTGTCCTTGCTCCCATTCCGCAAATCACAAGCGAAAGCAGTAGTAACCTTCATGCGAGCAAAAGATACATAAATACATATTTCGGCGGTCCACCAGAGAGCGTTGCCTAAGAGTGAAATTGCCGACGGGAATATTGGATTTTCAGTAGCACAACACACTCGAAATGCCGGGAAAGTAGAGAGATATTTGCTCTTACATATTACTGTTTTCATGTCAGTTATTGTTGTAGATTTTCTAGAGAATAAGAGCTTCTGCCTTTTTTCATAAACATTTCGAGACTTTCAATTGTAGCAACGTCATTGGGTTCGGCCAGCCGCTTTTATTGGTATTTCTCAACAATTCCTCATTTCCACAGCGTAGGTCATGGGGGCAGCAGACGTATTTTATATTCCACAGTTTGGGATGGAAATCGAA
Organism: Nemotelus pantherinus; assembly: GCA_963978885.1. NCBI lineage: Eukaryota > Metazoa > Arthropoda > Insecta > Diptera > Stratiomyidae > Nemotelus > Nemotelus pantherinus. The sequence continues at coordinate 49,296,398 of OZ022263.1, read as the reverse complement.
ACAATTCAAAGGACTATATATTGAAAGTAACAACACAAAAAAAACATATTGAAAACATTTTGAAAGCAATCTATTGATTCGATCTAGGTTTAGCTCGAGGATATGCGGAACTATCTTTTTTTGGATTGTAATATCAAATGCAGATGCAATATTTGAAAAGTTTACTCTTCGCCAACGAAATTATTTACTTTGAATTCTTTTCTTGGGGGGGAGAATGGTATCATTGAAAATTTTTACATTAGCCTTCGGAACGATATTTGAATAACATGATAGTCTGAGCGAAATATTTGCAGAAGATTGATTTCAGTAATTAAAATACTGTGTATCAAAATTCGGTATTCGTTGATAAATGTAGCAAGTTGCTTTATTATTTGGTGAATGGATGCGACAGCCATACACAATTTACTCCTTTTGTTGCCATCTAATATCAACTCTACGTTTCATAGTTGCCGGTAAAGTGTTGATTTACAAATTAGTAGTCCTTTGTGTAATTCTCCATCAAAGAGGATTAATTGATGAGCAGGTTGAAAAATAGCAAAAACACAAATGATACCTAGCGCCATCATTAGTTCAACATCATAAAACTTTACAGCAAATGTGACTTGTCAAGCCTCAGGCCAGAATAAATGCGACAAAAACCAACAATTTAACACTTTTTTTCTCCTAAAAGATACCACTAAACGACTGAACAAAGCTTCGTCATCGTCTTAAGGAGCTGTCACAGAACATAAATGAAGACATCACGAAGACGTGATTGATGTGCGGCAGCTAAACGAATTTATAGTCTTCTTCTTCTTTTCTGTCGAGAGCCTAACCAAATTCGTTCCGTAACACCACGAACACACTTGTTCGATCGCATCCTTCTACGACTTATCCTCTACTCAAGGGTTAAATTGAAATTCATAGAGAAATTTTCCCCAAAATACATGTATGTATATTTTATGCTGACTTGATGAATTCAACTCGCCACAGTTTGCGGCATTTCTCCTGGGAACGGTGCGCTTTTTCACTCAACGTACTGAGAGGAGGAGTGGTTGAAAACCCTGTAGATGCAAAGCAATAGATCTTAGATGTAGCGGTAGTTTAGAAATCGGTGCTTGTTTGTTATGATGAAAGCGAATGGAAGAAGGATGGAGAGAAGCAGCCCTGCAGGCAAATTTCTCATCGTCAGACATTATCTCGAAAGCGATTTTGCTGTGAAGGTATTTTTGCGAGCACGTGTAACTGTTAAAATAGGAAGCACGCAAAGAATACAGGTGTGTTTTATTTAAAGAGATTGAAGATAGATTGAGTTCATTTTGGAATTAACATAAAAAGACTTTCTCGCCGATACAAAATGCGTTTCATGTTTCTCGTGGCCTGTCAGTTTGAGCGATAAGAATCTTTCTGTTATAGAAAAAGTCTTCATCAATTTAATGTTTTTACCGCAATATAAACGATGTTCGGAGTATTTCTATAAAATATGAGTTGGTTTTAACTGTTGATATGAAAATACTCATTGAAGTTCGTTTATTGTAGTGGGTAGAGAAATGGCTCCTAAGGTGTGGAGTTCTTTGTTCGAATCCACGTACAGATGAGGCACCTCACACCAAGCTTCGAGTAAATCTAGCTCTAAGTAGGCGCTTGAGTCGACTAATCATGAATCTTAAGCGAATCTCAAACCATAAATTAATCTCGTGAAGATTTTAATTATGGAAATTAAGTCACCTGTCCATAATACCATTTATGGTGGGACAGCATTGCTGTTTTGAAACAATTATTCTTATTTATGCGCTCACAAGTTAAGATAGTTTTCAGTTAAACTGTTTTTCCTCTGATTTGATTCTTATATTTTGATAGTGAGAAATCTGCAATTTAATTGCACTTGTTGTTTGCGGAGTGTCACAGCGTTTATAAAAACAATATTTACCGTATAAAAAGCAAACCTACCGAGTAAAAATGTTTCGACTGCGGAGGAAATCTCGCAGCCAATCACAACAGCTGTCTATTCGATTTCGAAATTATTTTTATGATAAAAAAGAGTAAGAGCTGATTTGAATGTACTATTTGAATGTACTAATCAAAAATACTAAAATTATCTACCGAGCTTGAAGAAATGAAATGTTATATATGATAATACAAAAAAAAAATTCTGGTCCAAAATAAAATAAAATATTTATCAGGAGTTTTAATGTCTGAGCTCGACATTGTCTGAGCCGACTTCAGTCGTACTTTATAGAAACTTTAAATACAGCCTCACGACATGAATTGATTATTCTCGTGAGGTGGAAAGCTATAAGGCTAAGTCATTTTGCAATATTATTAAATGGGAGGCAAGATCGAGCTTTTTTTTATAATTCAAAGTATACAAACATTCACATTTTAGCCTCTTGTTCTTCTCTGTTGTATTCTGTCGTGTTTCCTCGTCCGTCACGTATTTTTGGGAAAAAGATGTGATTTGACAAGAGCGGCTACTCTCAGCAGGCTCAACGGCCATAAAGTTCCCACCAATCAGTCATTGTTGTGGTTCGTACAATTGGAGAGCAAATTTATTTTAATGGAGATTGAAACATCCCCTAACAAAGTACATCTACATGGTGTCTTCACTAGGCTCAATGGCAACAGGGACGTGATCGCGATCTATGAGCCGGAGTTTCCGCATTACATGCTTAAGCGATAATTATTTCTCGGCCGGTTTACTAGCAACTCAGCGAACCATAATCATTTCTAGGGGAACCTCAGCTTGGGTGATCTGTAACCTTCCCTGATGCTTCGTTAATTGAAACAGTTGCGAGGTTCTTCCATTGGCAACGATTTGCTGAGAACTTTCTAGCTGCAGCGGATTCCAACGCAAAAACAAGCTAGATTAATCAATTCACCGGAAGCCAACATTAATAAACTATCGGGAATAGTTGGTGAAATCATTGAGATTTTCACAGAGGTCACTTTTCGTAAGATATTGCTGTTTCTACACCGCAGTTAGAGGTAACTGAGCGTACGAAACAAGTTGCATCCTTCACATAGCTGGTTAGCCGGAACCTAAACATACGGTCGAAGCCTGCATTTCGCACAAAATTCCACACCTGTTGACGAAATCTGCAACACCAATCACAAAAACTCTGCTTCCACCACTACAAATTTGGCTGAAAGGCATTTAAGTGCACTCTTTCGTGCAACTACAAGGCTAGTTCCACGAGACCAAAAAAAAAATAAGTCGTAATTTCTTTCATGCAATAGGAAAACGCGACTTATCACTTCCATCGTTCAATTAATTTTGAGGGACTGTTTAAAGGGCATTTTCTTGGGGCCACAGGTGCAGAAGTTTCGATGCTTCCAGCTCCCACAGCTGAAAGGCTACCTCCTTCCGGTCTTCGACTTAACATCTATGGACGAAAAGGGACCAAGCTGGAACTGAGTTCTCATGAGAGTTCGTAACGGCCAATGTGACCCAGTTCAAACGCAGATTTTCTCTGCAACAGAGGAAATCTGCGCTAATCATCGACTTTGCAAATGCTAGCCAGATGTATCTTCTTACTTCCCTTTCTACACTGAGAAAAATACTTCTATTTTTTGAAGGAAAATGAACACATTATCAAAGAAAATTGGTAATGATTCTGCGCCAAAGAAATATTTACTCAGTCCAAAGAAAGACATTTCTTCATTTCAAAGAACAAATATTGTACTTGCCCTGAGTAAAACTTGGTATAGTTTCAAAGAAATATTTATTCAATCGAAAGAAAGGAATTTATTCATTTCAAGCACTGATATTGCACTTGCCCTGAGTAAAATTTAATATAATTTCAAGAACATCTGGCATCTGGCATATGGCATAAATCGGTTCACGTACGATCACCGAAGTTAAGCAGTGCTGGGCGCGGTTACTACTTAGATGGGGGACCGCTTTGAAAGCATGGCATGTTGTTGGCATGCAAAAACTTTGAAAAAAAAATTACCATTTTTTCCTTTTTGTAAGGTGCGATATTTTTTTCTCATTTTCTGAAGCGCTAGTATTATTTATGCCCAGTCGCCAATTTAAGCTATAATGTTACACTTAATCAATGGAGTTAGGAACACTGAAGACGAACAAAGTCAACCATGACATGAACCCGGCGGCATTCGAACCCTCGAGCGGTAGATCGCTGCTTTGGATTGACACGTTAGCGAACTAAGCTATCGACCCTTTATTTGTGTAGACGAAAAGTTGATACAAGACAGAAAAACTGTCAATTTTTTCGTCGAATATTGAAGCGTGGTTGTTGTTGAAACATAGAAAAAAATATTCGCGGTGTAGATATAATTTACTAAATTCATAGACGTAATTTACAAGATATGAGGAAAATTACTTACTTGAAATAAGGTAAAGCAAAAATTGTATTTCGTTGAATATAAGAAGTTTTTCAATGATATGTATACAAATTACTGATATCAAATAAAAGCTTATTTGATTTGTGGAAGATTTCACATCTCGTAAACAAGTAAATATTTTCTTTGATTTTCGGAAACATATTTTTCTGAGTGTACTAAACATATGCATACATCGTACAATTTTCTGAAACTTGACGTTTTGATTGACACATCCACTGATTCACGGATACATGTTTTCTCCAAAAATGCCATGCCATCATGGTTAACACGGAACTCTTTCTACCTTGCAAGCACAAGTTAATCCAACACATCTTGACTGCTGGCCCTCCAGTTGTGTCGCGGTGGCTAAAAAAAGAGTTTCGTCCCACTAACAGCAGTCGGCGGTCTCTACTTTATATGGTCTGTAAGGCAAATGGGGAATGGCGTCCTTGTAGCGATTACAGGTACCTTAATGCAATATCAGTCCCGGCCAGATATCTGATTCTTATTATTCTAAACTTCTGTCATAATAATCTTCTCCACAAGAAACTGGCAAAATAATCTTCTCCACAATAGACTTGACCAAGGCTTAACATCGAATTCCTGTTGAGCCGAAAGATATTCATAAGATCGCTTTATGCACAAACTTTGGACTCTTTTAGTTCACCGGATTGACTTTCACACGGTCCAACATAATCTTACCAGCGGTTTATTCACGAAGTCTTGTAAAAGTCATTGCACGACAATCTTTTGTTACGTCTAAGGGTTGAAGCTGATAGAGAGTTTCATTGAAAAATTGACAATCAATGTGAATACGAGTGTCGAGTAATTAGTTCACGACTCCTTTTTCCCCTGATTTGAATCAGGTACCTAATCCGAGCTAGGTGAGCTCAATGATCGATACGCGGTCTCTTATCCGAACCTGGATTCGAACCAGGGACCCCACACACAAGAAGCCAGTCAACTCAAATGTCAAGTCTTGTGCGGACTGAAATTTTGCTTCATTTAACCCGACGGCATTTTGGTTGCTTTGACTTGTTTTCCACCATGAAGCATACTGTTAACCTTGAACAACTATTTCAACGATTTGCGGACCACGTAGTCATTATTAACACTGAGATAAAGTGTAGGTATAGTTCATTTTTGGGTTATGATAAAATATATTGCCAGACAATACCATGCGTTATGTATTATAGCTCTCAAGGCCATGCTTTAAAGCCGTAATAAAAAAGAAACCAAAAGCGAAACTGTCCCTGTTTCAACCAATTTAGGGTTTTGACATTTAGAGGTGCTACAAATTTCCAATTTGACGACTGAACGTTTAATTGTAAATTTATAATTAATGACAAATAAATATCGCTCTAAGCCAGCATCAAACTTGCGAGCCCGTGCTCCATGAGTTGATGCTGTACCTACTACGTCACAATATTTTGTCGAATCGTAAAGTTGTTTAGGCAACTTTGTCCAGAGAATATGATGATGTGATATGATGTGTTCATGTGATGTAATCAGATTGTGATATTATGCCGCTGGTAGCTATATTTCATAGCTCAAGGTACTATATATATGGCGAATGCAATCATAAATGCTGCGCTATGCTATGCTACGCGCTATATGGATTTTTATCAGTGAGTTTATAGAAGTGTCAATTTCTTCATTCTTTTTTTATTTATTTATTATCCAAACAAGGCATAAATTTAATACATATATATATATAAACATGATACAGTTTAAAACAAGAAAAGGAAAAAACTACAAATAAATACAACTCTAATAATAATAAAAAAATTGTAAGGTACAAATGAATAACGCATAAATAACTAATTGAGTAAATAAATAAGTTTGAAATAGATAATAGCTATAATAACATTTAAATAAAGTAATAACAATTGAAAATGATAGTTTAAAAAGCTTAAAAATTACGGTGCACAAGTGGCTTGGATAAGGGAGGATTTGAAGGATAGTTTAGAAATCGTTGGGGAATAAAGATTGCGAAAGCTGTTGAAAATCCTGCAGCATCTATTTACTGGCTTATTAGCTGCATGTATGGTGGAATGTGAATATTCCTTTAGTAAACGATTGGACCTGGTATTCCTTACGGGGATATTTATCGCAATTATACTATTCAGGAATTCAACTCTAGTAACTCCTCTAATAACGTCAAATGTGAAGCAGGCCGATCTCATCATTCTTCTGAATGCAAGTGAAGCTAAGTTTAAATGACCCAGTCTAAACTCTTAGGGGGGTAAATTTTCGAAGTTGTCAGGGTTGTACAGTTCTCTTAGGGTGAAAAGTAAAAATTGTTTTTGAATGAACTCGAGGTTGTTACTGTGGACTTCAAAGGCTGGGTTTCAGATAATACAAACTAAAACTTATAATTTGGTACTTATCAGTATTAAGCGAGAGCTTGTTTACATTGCACCACTGAACAAGAGAGTCAAACTTGGATTGAAAAGAAAGTGCATCAGGTTTAGATTCAATGGTGTGGTACAGCTTGAGGTCATCTGCATAAAGTAGGTGAGGTATGTTGGACAGGATGTCAGACAGGATGTCAGACAGATCATGAATATTTTAAAGAAAAATGGGCTCCTTGAAATTGTACGAGTTGGATTTGATTGTGGAGGCAAGAACTTAGCCAGGTTAGTAAAGATCCAGCAAGTCCGAATTTTTGCAGCTTTAGGATCAATATAGAATGGTCAACTCTGTCAAAAGCCTCAACTATGCGACCTCACAACAATTTTACTTTCATGAAACAGATTTTGTTCCGTTTGGGACATAACAGCTCAATCTGGTATTTGCACTTCGCGAAAGCACATATCAACAAAATTCTGCTGACATGCGATTAGCAAGGACATTTCAACTTGGGCTCGAGAATGTCTCTCTGGTCAAATATACACACACATGAGCAAACCTGTGTCGACCTTTTCTATAGTCTCCGAACGGCCATAGACATCGACATAGTTGGTTCCTTCAGGTACTCGCAGGGATACACATTCTGTCTTAAAACCATCGACTGTTACACTCGTTGACTTAAAGCGATGTTTTGGCCCGCAATCGGCTATTATGGCTCTAGAATAAAGATCCTGATCCTGAATCAGAACACTGTCCATACTTTTTCTAAGATTAAAATCTCTGACCTGAGAGTAATTCATCGCGTCATCGGCACAACTCCTGTACGGAGAGCGTCTTTCTAGTGATTTTCTTCAAGAAAATCTTGGAACAACTAGTCAAATCATCGAAATTTTAAAATGTCGAATATTTAGAAGGTAAATAATTGGATTAAAAAATATTTATTTCAATTTCTAGTTTTGAATAAAATGTAAATGACCAATTTTGAATTTTGTAAAATTAAGTAGAGTTTTAAGTTATTCCACTCTACCAAAGGCCAATGGTATACAACTCTTCTTGCTGGTTCGTTATAGTCTCGGACTTATTCCAACATGAAATGGAGCAAGCTTACTGTAAATACGATAATATCAAATCGTGTGTAGCTTCTTTCAATCAGCTCATAGTACGTTTTACTATCTTAAGCTTTATTATAGCTGAGGATTAATGAAATAGCTACAGAATTCATTATTCTTCATCTTAATTGACTGCCACATAAACGACTACAATATTACACGTATCTGATCTATATCGCTAGGATTACCGCTTAGATACGAGTACTTAATACCAGTTGGGCTATCTTTCAATTTATTTTCTCGTTTGATGGTACTTACAGCAGAATCAAAATAAAATTCGTCAGATAAATATTGATGGAGTAGGGAGTATGCATGAAAAGTGAGGTTAGGTTTTGTGTAAATGAAGAGCTGTTGAGTTATACAAACAGGACGAATCGGACTGTTTCGAAGAAATATTGAACGCCACTCTGCGTACATGTTGGAGCATGGCATTGAGTTAAATCTAGTATTTCACGTACTTATGTGAATGTCGGTGGAAACAATACGCTGCTGGAAAAATGTTTGGTTTTGTAATTAGGTGGTTGTTGAAAAATATGCTATTTTATTATGCTAGACCACATCTGAAATGCTTGTTTCTAGGAAACAGCATCTCTACGTGACGCAGACATACACAAGCCACTCGTACTGAAATTGCTAGCTTGAAGCATTTATTGCCCCCCGTTTGGTTCGTTATCCGATTGTGTGCTTCCAAAGTTTATTTACAATGCTGTCATGCACATTCTGCATTACTGCTATCCCGCATCGTACGTATGGCTGGTTTCATCCCGTTTTTTTTTCGTCCTGCCATTTCTGCAGAGTTTCTGTCGGCTTCGGAGTGCAGAGACCGTGATGCGAGGAAGCAGTGTTGAATCGAAGGGGATTCGAAGTGGGTGTCAGGGGTAGGCCAGATAGTTGGGTGTTATATAAAACCGGGATCGTTATGTAACGTGGGTGCATGAGATGACATGCGCTATAACCTTGTATCAAGGTACAAGGGTAAAAGCTTTTCGATGCCCATGAAAATATCAGGTCTTTTCCGTCACCATGTTCAGATCTAGATTATCATTGGATGGATGCCATTGGAGGTTACACGTGTTGAGCGTATTGAAAGCATCGATAATGGCGAGATGAACGAAAGTTGCTGGCCGAGTGACAAGATAAACGTTTTGATTTCGACATTCGCATAATGGCATACTGTGAGCGTCGAAAGTGAGTGCACATCTTTAAAATATGTTTTTAACCCTCCGAGAACACAGGGGGTCAAATTGACCCCAGAGACCTTTTTGACCAATCGCAGCGCTTAGACCTGCGGGAAAAAGGGGATACTGTAGGTTCCTTAGTGTATTTCTGTGCCTTGACTTTTAGTTTAAACCGTTCTCATACAGTCCCATGTCGTCAGTCGTCGTTGAGAAGCCTTTGAAGCAGATCAAGGGGTCAAATAGACCCCATGTGTACTCGACGTAAATTTTGAGGTAAAATTCAATATTTTTTTTACTTTATAAATCGATAGATTAATTTCAAATAGCCAAAAAATAATTGTTTTTAATATGTACCAATTTTTTCCAGCTTGTAAAAACTGTTTTTAAAAAACCGATTTTTCCTTTCGAAGCTAGATATATTTAGTTTTTGTGACAAATATCGATATTTCGAGGGTAATCTGCCCTCTTCTTCTTCAGTGTCTATCGGTCTATCGATAGACACTGACACTGACGCTACCAAAAATAAATCTGCCATTGCTGCCTTGAAAGAAGTTGTGGCTCACCTTGTCGAGCCATATTTACGAGAAAAATTAAATAATACCATTCTACGTGTAGACATTCGAAAAGGGATCGAGAATATTTTAGGAATAAATATCCCAAATGTTCCTTCAGAACGCCCAAAGCTCAGTAAAAGACCAAGATGTTTATTGTTCTCTCGAAATCAGGACCACCAAACAAAAGATGTGTGCGCATCTTGCGATCGACCGATGAGCGATGAGCATCGGGCATTTTTATGCAATGGTTGTGTTGGATATGAATAATTTTTCAATTTTTTCTTTATTTTGTCATTATTTTATATATTTTAATGAATAAAAAATAGTTTTTTCTATTCAAAAATGAAAAAATTCATTATTTTTCATACCCTCAAAATTACTTCTACCAATATGCGTAACGAATATCTTTTTTGCAATCCTTTATATAGGGATGATTTTTGTATTATTCTAACCATATAAATTTTAAGCTCAAAATATTAAAAATCAATCAATTTATTAATTTTTTTTTAAAATATGCAATTATAAAAAACCTTCAAAATCGCCACCGTAAATATGCAAAATAAATACTTTTTTTTAAAGGTCCAATATACATCTAATTTTTTTATGATTTTGTCATATCTTGAGAGTATCTGTTTAAATGTTTAGCCCAAAATATTGAAAATTAAAAAAAATAACGATTTTTTAGTAAAAAACCTGATTTTCGGCAAAACTGTTTTTCGTGAATTTTTTTTAGGTATGGTAAGGTCATTTAAGGCACGTCTTATGCATAAGAACTACTAGAAAAGGTCTCAAACTATACCTACAAATTTTTTCAAATTAAAATCTTCAGTGGTGGAGATTCTATAGACGTTCAAAAGTGCTTGGGGTCAATTTGACCCCAAGTGTTCTCCATGATCGAAAAAATAGGTGTGTACTCGGAGGGTTAAGCTTCAATAAAAAAAAAAGATTACCGATTGAAAAATATTTCTGATTGAATAATATCAAACCTTTATTTGTTAAAAACTACATACAAAAAAATCAATTCCATATATTAAATAACAAAAAATTTACAGAGGGACAAAAACAAAAAGTCAATGAATAATGAATCAAAAGTAAGTGCACACGTGTTCAAACGTTGCTATATTCTAGCTGTAAACAAAGTCACGGAACTATTACTATAACGAAATACAACTTCAATTTAATTTCTAGGAAATAGCAATTGCAAAAATTCTTAGTAAGGTCATTTTTGAAGGAGTTAGTTTGATTTAAAACGTGCTAGAAGAAAGGTGTGAAATTGAGAAAAGAAACTAAGAATCTGAGAAAGAAACACGAAAAATTATAGTGGATTTGCATTGTGAAGGTAAAAGTTTACGGAAAATTGGAAAAATGGTAAAAATACCACACAGTGCAGTAAAAAAAAATATTGACAAATACAATAAATTCAAATTATTGGACAATTTTAAAAGATCTGGATGGCCAGGGAAATTAAATAGAAAAGAAATAAGAAATATAGCGAAATGAGTTCAAGGTAATCCACGTTCAAGTGCAGCGAAAATAGTTGAAAATTATTCCGCGACACACAATCAATCCGTTTCAGCCTCCACCGTTCGAAGAATATTGAATGAACATGGGTTACATGCTAGAGCACAACGAAGGAAGCCGTTTATTTCTAAAGCGAATAAGAAAAACACAAAAATTATGCTAAAAAATATAAAAACTGTACTTAAAATTTTTGGAAAAACGTTTTATTCTCTGATGAGAGTAAGTTTTAAATATTTGGCGGGCATAAAAATAAAAAACTTTGGCGAACTAAAAATACTGAGTTCCATGAAAAAAATGTTGCCGGCACAGTGAAGCATGGCGGCGGATCTGTTATGGTTTGGAGGTGCATGGCAGCATCGGAAGTTGGAAACCTTGAATTCATTGATAGTACAATAGATAAGCAAAGGTATATCAATATTTTGCAGCGAAATATGGCTGACAGTGTTGCGAAATCGGAATTGCCTAGGACGTTGATCTTCCAACAAGATAACGATCCTAAGCACACTTCCAATTTAGTAAGGTTGTGGTTGCTTTATAGAACTCTCAAGGTATTGGATTAGCCCCCAATCCCCAGACCTCAACCGCATTGAGCATTTATGGGGTTATTTAGACAGCAAAATTTGGCAATGTCTAATCACAAGCAAGGAAAGTTTGAAAAATGCTCTTCAGGAAGAATGGGATAATAAACCAGCAGAATTTACCAGAAAATTAGTAGAATCCATGCCTAGAAGACTGGAAGCTGTTTTAAAGGCAAAGGGCGGTCAAACCAGATACTAGTTTTTCTTAAAATTATTATATGAATTTTTATTATATGAAGTGTGCACTTAGTTTTGACTCGTATTTCATTGACTTTTTGATTTTGTTGTTCTGTAAATTTTTTGTAAGTGAATATATGGAACTGATTTTTTAGTACATTATTTTTAACGAATAAAGGTTTAAAATTCCTCAATCAGAAATATTTTTCAATCGGTATTTTTTTATTGAAGCTCAAAAACAAATTTGGAAGATGTGCACTCACTTTTGATGCTCAGGTGGCTATAATATTACTTTTTACGGTATAGACTCAATATGCTTGAATTAAACTCATATTTTGTTGGCAAAGAGTTGACTTTTTCAATTTGCACACAACGATTTTTACTGCGTATTTGGGTAATAGTTTTTAAATTAGACTAGGTTTTTGGGTGATCCTTTTTGGAATTTTTGATTGATTTTTCTATGTCAGGAGCTTTTTTTCGTTAAATGAAATAAACACGACTATGTTTGATTATTGAAATAAAAATTGATTTTTAAATTTTAAACTTGGGTCAAATCGTATATTTGCAATTTAATTTACAAAAAAACATTCACAGCCCTTTGCGCAACGTGTAACGCCACCGAAATTTTTTTTATTATGAAACATCATTCGTCCTCGGCTTGGGACAAAGTCATCTTTCATCTTGCAAGTATTTTGACGCCACATTAATTATCCGCATTTTTTCACCACCATCGCCACCGCAACAGCTTCGAACCGCAGCACTGGCCAAAAACAGAATACCATTCATTGTGTAAACAGAATTCTTCGAAAACAAGCTAATTATCAAAAATGACCTGGCTCGAGAACGTTTCTTTTGTATCTTTTCATGTTCAGTATGTTATCCGAAATAACTTAATTGTGAAAATTTCAAGTATCTCTTACGCACTTCAAAAATACTCGTCCGTAATTAAGATCCCTTGTTTTAATTTGCATCCTCACTTTTTTTCGGCCTGTAATTCTCGCACATTCCTTTTGCCACCTCATCAAATTACCTGATCTAGTCGTAATCGTAAAATTTCTTAGCGTGATTCAATCGTAAAATACGGGAAAATTATTGTCAAAATATTACGCATCTAAAATGTAAACAATCTCGAGATCGGTATCGCGGAAAAAACGAGAAAATTAATTTTTAAGCGAATGGATATAGTGCGGAAATAATGGAAAACTTTTAGGTAGATACATAGAAAAATCTCATGGACGATGGAGATGATTCGAACTAAGCATCTTCGACAGATGAAATGCAAAGAGAAACGTCCAAAATAATGAAAATAATCTGAAAAAATAAAATTCATATTTATAGACTCGGCAGCAAATTTTTCGTTGTTTGTCATCTCGGAATAGTCAGTCATACTATGACAGTCTAAAAATATTTTCCTGATTCATGGTTTTGGCGCGTATATTATTTGGCTTGAGATCGCTGTTGCCTAAAATTTAATATGTGCACTGACATTCAGTTTTTCGTAATAAATTAAGTTGTAATCCGTTTTTGCTCAATGGTCAGTTTCATGCCAGATTTCAGTGTTTTGTAGTGAGATGCATTTAATAAAATTTATTATGTCGTTTGTTTTTAGAAATGTTTAGAAAATTGCAAGGAAACATTTTTGTATCTGGTGCATGTTGGAGATAAGAAGTGCTGTAACGTGTTTTATGAAAGTCTTAGAAGATATTCTACACTTAACTAGCGAAGTTTACATTTAAACGTGTTGAATGGGTTGAGTAATTAAAAGTTTATATCAATGGTTAGGACTGAAATAAACAATAGTATTTTAATTCGATATTCAAGCTGCGAAGCTTCGTGAAATTTTATTTAGCACATAAGATAGATTAGCATACAGATGAAAAGTGGCGCAAATTTAAGTTGTTGAGATATTCTGTGATACAGATGTATACCGAAATTTTGAACTCAGGTTCCTCAAGTGATAGTTTCCGAAAGGTGGAATATTTAAAATTGAAGAATATTCAGCAAAGCGTGATGAATCATTTTCCATCTGAAAAACAATGGGGAAAAGAACAATGCATATAGCTCTACAAGGCTTCGAAAAATAATTCTTTTTAGTCGAGATAGATTGATATTTTGTTCTTAACAATTCAAGCGTAGCTTTGAGTTACAATTAAGAAAAATAAGGCGTGCACAGTAGTAAGTTAGTAATGAATACCCAAATTACAGTGTCATTGAAGACAAGACAGTTTTTGGACGGGAAATTATTTTAGCTTCACGGCTTGGATCATATAAACCAAGACGTGTAGCTTCTGGCAGGCTTTCTGTGTAAAATATAGAATATCTACTCGCGCAATAAAATTCAAAAGCAAAACAAATAGATGAATTTTTAACCTTGAAGCTTTTTCAATGATTAAGACGCATATTATGAAAAGTTTTGCTTGAAACGAGCGAAACAAATGTACTTTTAACCTATTTTTGGTATTCGCGGAAACCATGATTTTTGCAGATTTACATAAGTATGTCAAAGCTACCAAAAATTTCCATTATTTAGTATCTATATTCATTTCAAATCGGCAACTTATTTCGACGCAATTTATCCGGAATAAAGTCCGCCTGAATTTTCTTGAGATTTCAAACAAGTTTTGACCAGATTTAGAACTTATGGAGTAATAAAAGTAGCAAAAACTATAGTGGTTGCAGATTGTCTCAGTAAATGGCCTGAAGCATACCTCATTCCAAACCAGGAAGCAAATACAGTCCTGTCGACTGCATTCGGGTCGTACATTTTCGATGAAGTGTGCAAATTGCTAGGAATAAAAAAAAACAACGAGAATAACGCCCCTTCATCATCAGTCTGATGGAATGGTCAAACAATTCAACGGTTAGAAGCATTTGACCAAGGTGGTTGACTAGAATAAAAAAGACTGGGACTTCCAGGTGGCCTACATGATTGGAGGGCAAAAGGTCAAACCCCCAGCCAGGAACATTTTTAGAAGCATAATCCGTCTATCAGTCGATTTTAAGTTCAGAATACCTCCTGAGCAACTTCTGACCATTTCGGCATACGCAAATGAGCTAACGCAACAATTATAGTGTTCTTGATATTGCGGAAACGACTCAAGATTACCACCGACCGCATGAAAGCAAGAAACAACCTCAACTCAACAAGATTCTAATAGAACAACCTGGTCTGGTTTTACGGACCACGATGTCATAAAAGCAGATTCCCGAAGGTACAAAGCAATTGGTAAGAACTGTATGAAATAATCAGCCTGATAAATGATGTTATAAATCCGAAAATTGCTCAACCGAACCGACCAGCTCCATATTAGGAGCACGATACCAATGGACCAACCGGCAAATCGTCTATCCAATTCTATATTTAAGGCAGGGGTAGAGTTAGGTTATGTAGATGGTAGTGTTAGATTAGGTCTGTCTGATAACTACAAAGATACACACTTAGATGCAAAAGAGGCCCGCTGTAATACTACGATTAGCGTCACCCCCTTAGTAACTATAGTTGGGTAACCATCTGGCTCCTTTAATAAACTATGTTATTCCCTTTAAGCCAACGGCGGATAGTTCAGTACGGTCTTGTTAGGAAAGCTGCAAAAACACATGAGATGTTGGACTCATTCCTCTTCCTTCTCTGAGCCACAACTTTGAAAGAAATTATTAAACTCGAAAACTGAGCCTTTGTGAGACAGTGTTCAACTGCCTGGTGCGACGCAAGTCCAAGAAGACCTAGAACTGCCTTGCGATTGCGCCGGATGAATTCTCTACGCAGGGCCTCTTAGGGTGTGTTGACACATGCGTCCTAGCGTCCATGGGATCAAAGCGCTC
This sequence comes from Nemotelus pantherinus, assembly GCA_963978885.1. NCBI lineage: Eukaryota > Metazoa > Arthropoda > Insecta > Diptera > Stratiomyidae > Nemotelus > Nemotelus pantherinus. The sequence goes on along the minus strand of OZ022263.1, from coordinate 49,280,784 downwards.
CGCTGCTATCTTTGTTGCCCATTTTCGAGCCATCAGTTTACACATGGATAAGCTCGCTATCGAGGGTGACACTATCATTTCATTCATGTTTGCTAGGAATACGTGTTGTCAAATTCAGATCCAGTAATGAGCCTGGAATGACGTAGTTATCGTCCAGAGGTGCATGAAGTCCCACACATAAATTACTACCGCGGCCAAATTCTATTCTGCTCCACGCAGAAATGCAATGAAATCAGAGGATCTAATTAGAATTTTCGCTGTAAGCTAACATCTCCTATAAAAGCTGCGGTGAAACATAAGCGAAAAGTCCATTCGAACAGAGAAGTTGCCATAGCAAAGCCTAGAGAGAATTTACTATAATGGAAGTCTGAAATATTGCACAAGATAGTGTGTTTAAGCATTTGCTTTGTATTTGAATAGTGTCAAATAAATTACGATAAAATCGAGTGTTTTAGCATTTGTTATAATTAAATTAGAGTGTGATTCTTAAAACCGCTAAAATATTTTAGATAAACCAGTGGAGGCAGAGAAAAGACAAAAAGGCCATGGTTAGGTCGACCCAGCTGGTAGAAATTATAACTTTTTTTTTCTCAACAGTGAGACATCCACTTAGGTTATACCACATTTCACGCCTCGTCTCTTTTGATTGAATGGACATTATTGACATTATTAGTTCGTTTCTGCTTAGCGAATCATTCATATCTATTTCTTTTGTATCTTCAGGTTTGAAATTTATTTATTTTGTTTGAATATTTTTTCGAGTGTGGGATGGTTTGTTTATTAGAAAGAAGTTCAATAAGTTCCTTCACTAACTACTTAATGGCAGCACTAAAGCTTTTTTTCTATGATAATGCCAAAGCTCAGGGGATTGCCCTTTGAAACGAATGCTTAGCGATGGCGGTAGGGAAACACATATGGGAGAAGCCGATATCAATTATTCCATTATTCTTTTTTAAGTTCCACATTTATTTCTTATTTTCTAAAGCGCTAGTGTTATGCCTAGTCGCTACTAAAGTTTTAATGTGGCACTTAAATAATAGAGCGCTGGTATTATGCCCAGGCGCCGACTGTTAAGACAACACAAGACGAACAAATACAGCCATGGACGCGGCGGGATTCGAACCCGCGGGCAGTAGATAGCTGCTTCGGACTGACGCGTTAGCGAGCTAAGCTACAGACCCCCCGAAAGCTTTTTATTGACTTCGATTTCACGTGAAATGTTCATACAAAATTTCACGTGAAATTTGTTTCGGCGAAAGTTTAGCTAGAAATTACGATATGCAAATGCAGATGGCGCTGGCGCATGTCTTCACTCATTTCACGCCAATTTAGTATGTGCAGTTCCTTCTTTCGAGTTGAAAAGTGACATTTGATGTCAATAAGTGTTTGAATTTGAAAACTGAATTGTCCCGATGTTTTTCAACAAAAAAAAAATGATCGATGTCAGAAATGAGTCTCTGCTAGTTTCCATAGTCCAAATTTTCACTCGAAAGAATGATCAGATAATGGAGACTTCTCAAAATTTATCTAAACGATTAAGTCGATACCAATAGAAGAATTTCGTGCGGTGATCAAACACTTTCATATGAAGGGCAGAAAACCGAAAAAAATCAATGAGGAGTTGGATGAAGTTCATAATACATCTGCACCATCACTTGAAACCATTTGTTTTTGGGTAAATGAATCACAGCAGCACAAAGGATGAACCACGTCCAGGTCATAGAATAGAAGTTCTCACTGAAAAAACGATTGAAAAAATATAAAAAAAATATCGTTATGAAGGATCGAAGTGTTAAAATGCACGAGCTAGCTGACGTAGTAAAAAACACAACAGATTGAGTGGCACATGCATTGTACGAAAAATTGAGTATCTGCAAGATAAATGCCGCGTTTGCTCACATTGGATTAAAAATGCAAACGAGTAAACACTTCAAAGCAACTTTAAGCATGATTCAAAGGATTTTCAGCATCGATTCATAACCATTCATGAAACGAGAATCTATTACCACACGCTTGAGAGTAAAGACAAGCCAAATCAGTGGGTACAAGCGGTCTCCGAAGACGGCAAAAAAGGTTTCATCAACTGAAAAAGTTATGGCGAAAATTTTTTTTTGACTCAAAAATTAGAAACGATATTAGATCCATTGAATGGTTAGACCATGGAAAAATGGCCTCATGGGGCAGAGAAAAGATGCTCTTTTACCACGAATATGCACCTTCAATATAATGAATGACAACACTGAATGCATTGGCCTGGGGATTGTTTCCCCAACCCACTGATTTCTCCAGATTTAGCGTTAAGAAATGGCTTGGGCGAAAGAAATTTTCATTCTAAATGAGGAAATTGAATTGGAAACTGAAGACTATTTTGAGAGTTTGGAGACAGATTATTGTTTGTAAAGAATCAAAAATTAAACAATGTTGTTGCGTCGAGCTACAAGAAGACTTAAGGGTAGCGTAAAATAAAATGAAATTCACGCGAAAAATTGTTGTTTTTAGTTGTTGATTAGGAAACTTATTGAAATATCTTTTTACTCTCGTTACGCCGGATTTAGCTCATTTACCCCCTCAACTAGTTGACTCAAAGCCCGGTGTATGATCAAAATCCACATCTGACTTCGCCCACACATGTAGTTAGCCATAAAAGTTTCAAGGATAAATAAAATTATAAAAACTTTTCAGTTCATTTTTCAAATCGATCTACTTACGCTTGATGATATTACTTAAGGTGAAAACGACTTACCTGTAACGAAAATAAAACAAACATAAAATTAAATATTTTTTTTTTTCATAAAATGATACTTAGTTTTTTAAAAATCTTAATTTTAAAATGACTGTTTTTCAATAATATTTTGTTAAGCTCATAAATATTTTTTGTTTCTTGATATCAGACTTCCAATTATAGACAAAGAGGTTAAAGGTCAAACGTCAAAATTTTTCGCCCATGTAAAAAACTACATACCCTAATCAACAAGCCACTGTTCGTTAAAGTCACTGACTGACCTTTACATTCAAGAAGCTTATCTCAAACGTCGATCAATTCGATTATCCCTTCATTTATTTATGCATAAAGTTGATGTTATTCTAACAAAAACGAAAAACAATAATCCATATAAGCTTCTTGTCGCCCACGAATGTCTTACCTTCTCATCGTTCCACAAAGGATAATTTATTCGAAAGTGCTGCTTCTCCAAACTCTCATCGTTTGCTTGGCATTCCAGGTCCTTAGCATAACACATTCAAGAAAAACAAACAAAGGAACAATTCCTTTTTGGATATAAGCTAACAAGGTGTATCTTAGAATCGTCAAAGCTTTATGATCGACAAAATTAAATCATAAAACTATTTCATCCAGTGCTAGCATTCAACAGGATAACTTGAAACAAACCACCGAGTCGAAGAGATGCCTTCTATCCGTTCTATCGCGAACATATTACGGCATACAAAAATGGAGTTGAAACGCACCTATGTACACCGATAAATTTCGAAATTTCGTACCTTGCGAGCAGGATACGCAAAAGCTGAAAGCATAATTCTTTCGGGTAAAGTACGCATAAGTTAAGGAATCTTTCACCCTATTTAGCCCCTTCTGTATCCTTGGATAGCTTAAGCGCTCTCTCCAGACTCCTACGTACAACCATTTTCTTTTGAATAACATTCCATTTGTTTGCATGGTTTCACTTTAGCTGACACATTTCGGTGGCAGTCATCTCCAAAAGTAAATGTTGCGTACCCACTTATGTAAGTATTTGAGCTGGTGCCTGTCTCGAACGTACAAACGAACGAACGAACGAACGAACGAGAAAAAATGAATTCCGGACTAGCTTGCATATTCGTAAAGAGTGTTGAGATTCCGCAAGGACGAAGGACAGTAGCAGAAAAGTAGTAGCGACAACATCGATGACGACAACGGAGTCGATACTCTTCTCGCAACAAGGATACAAACCTAACGGTATGTACGGTGATAGTCGGGGAGCAGAGCGCTGATCGGAGAAGAGTCAAAGCAGAACTAGACAGGAGTGGAACTGTCTTTTACTGCTCCAGTAAAGTCTGCCTGTCTTTCAAACATCGCCCTTATTCATGTATCGGTCGGATGTTTGCCACGTGCGCACATATGTACAAGATAAGCCCATTACTCCAAAGAGCACGTATTGGAATCTTTTCTTCATAAAATTTTTCAGGATAATGAGCCTCTAGTAAAAGCGGATTTGCGTAAAAGCGCTGCGAACAAGCACACGGATCCGCTCGTATAAAATGGATGTTGTAGTTTTAGTGGAGATATTTCGTGCATCAGCCGCATAGCATATGGGACATGGCTGTCCGGTTTGGCAGAGCGGCTGGTACGGAATCGCATAAAAACAATATAAAAATAAAAAGCGATAGTATTTTGTTGAGTTTCACTACGCTATAGCATACGTTTGTGTGGCGCATTGGGGTTGCAGTCATGTTTCCGCAGTGGTTTCGTTTTACGATCAATTTCATCATCTCTACGTTTCACGTATTTGTCATGGTCCGCCCTAAAATTTGGGCATAGGAAAACTTTCAAGAACACGAATGCTATTTAAGATCTTATTTTGCGCTATCATCTCATTTAATAATTTCAGAAATTATTTCCCTACTTTCACGAAATTTCATTTACTTCCGTACGATTTCAATTCTATTCTAAACTTCCTTCTGTTCATTTCATTTCAACTTTAACTCACTTAACGCTCTTAACAAGGAAACAACATAAGCGCCAGGATAATAAATTAGCCGCTGTCGTAGCGCTGGAAGTGAAGAAAATCGATCGTGGGAATATGAACGGGACGCGAAACGAGAGACGATAAGAGGCCAAAGAAAACTTTGCAAAAAGTTCCGTCAGTTCATGGCGGCTCGTAATACACATTTCTTTTCATCTTCGTTGACGGGCAGGAAGTGATGCAGAACAGCCTCGGAGCAAAGTACTGGACTGCGATATAATCGGGTAGAGAGCTAGAGCTGAAAAAAATCTACAGGCAAGTAAAATAAGCAGCGAGGGAAATAATTCATTTTTTATTTTGTAATTTTTTTTTTGCTGTTTCTGGTAAGCTCCACTTCCTTGTACCAAGTTTTTTTTTTGAATGTTTATGTTCATGACCGTTCTTTTTCCAGCACTTCAGTTTCAATGTCGTTCGTTTTCCGGCTAAAAGTGTAGTGTTGCCTCGTGGAATTTGGGGGATAATTTGAGATATGAAAAGGTCCTTTTTTAAATCCAGGCCAGTATTAAGCAATTGAAAATGGAATCTCTCTAGTGTACGACGGTAACTCCACCAGACCTATCCAAACTCCATTAATAGGACCCAAATCTACAGGCTGAGCAACATTAAACTCTGAACAAATCCCCAATTCCAACTTTCTGTAAAATAGAGACCATAAAATACTTTGCAATCTTTTGTTGACATTCTACGATTGTGGCTATCGTAGATTGTGGCTATCGTACTACATCGTAGTATCTTTGTTGACATTGTGGCACATTCTACGACCGTTAGTAGAGGATAAAACAGGCCACCAGGCGAGTAGGCACACACGAGCGAAAATTTAAACATGTGGCTCATATTAATAGGATTTCGCTATTGGCCTAGGCCGTAGCTCGACTATGAAAAGATGAACGGCATAATAGAAAGCCCGCAACATAACAATAGCATCGCTCAGGCGGCGACAATTGACTGGCAACAACGATAGAAATCCTTGACAACCCGACCATGGATCATTTCCGGCGAAATAAATTGAATCATATGCATCATTCTGTTCTGTCAACAAGTTTTCCCTGTTTCTCTGGAACATGAGCCAGGTCCGATTTTTTCGGGAAGCGTTGTGACAACAACAGGACACTCGAGCTGATTAGTAATGGAGTGAAGTGGAGTGCTTTTGGAGCGGACATGGTTAAGCAGATATCACACATCCGTGTACGGGGGTGTTATGTGTTAGACAAAGACAAGCCTAGATATTCATAGGAGATGAAGACGAAGTTCGTTCAAACAAGTTGCCACTGAAGCTCCATTGAACTTTCAATGGCAACCTGTTTGAACGAACGTGTGATCGATGATTGTTTGGTTTGTTCCGTTCGTGCAATTCAATTTCTTCGGAGGATGCCTATCGCGATGATTGACAGTTTTTCGATTTGCCTTTGCGGCGAAGAATGTAGGTATATAATCCATACAACTTGATGACTTGTGCATACGTAAGTAAATATGCGAAAACGATTTGATGCCGGTAAGGAAGCTGAAAATAATAAGCTGCAAATGTAATCGAAATCCACTTTCAAAAGAGGTTTTTTTTTACTTCAAGCCTGCTTTTATTCAAAGAAATTCTGAAATTGATTTTATTTAAATTATAAATTTTTACAAATTCAATTTTAAAATAATCAGTGACTTGAAAACAAATCTATGGAACGAATGGAAATCGATCAGGATTTGAAAGAGAAATGAGAATCGATCCAAACCACAATGAAAAGCACAGTGTGTGGTTTCTATTCGCATTAGCGGAACCAATATATAAATCATTCAACTTATCGATTTAGGCTCGAATGTTTCATTTCGATTGGGAGCGTAGCGTCAGATGACAATAAGCGACTGGATACAATTTATTTAGGATTGAATTTGTTTAGATTCAATCAGCATTCATCGAGTTTTATTTCATTGTTGAATGTTTGTTTTTGCTTCATTATTGCATTTTACGTACGTTGAATAAAAATTTGGCATTTAAAGCAGCACATTGTTTTTTAGTAGTCTGATTTTGAAAATATGAACATATTTGAGAAAGATTCACGGAGCAATTTTCATTTACTTGCAATCAAATGTTTATAAGTTCATGGCTAATTATAAACTTATTATTGGTTCCGTCTAAAATTTGAATGGAAATATCAGTGACTGAAAAAACTTTTGCAAAACTTGATTAGATGATCCTTAGCTGGAATCACCGCTTATAATTTTTACAGTTTGAATGCTAGTCAAGTGAGCTCATTGGGAAAGGAGGAGAATATTTACTATGAATTTACACACTGTATAAAATTAGACAAAATCAATCACATGCATACATTTGTTTCCAATCAGTTCCTTCCTAAAGAAATGCACATGATGTGCGCATTTCAACCAACATAACGCTCACATAGCGTTTAAACATGTGACTGGCTACAGCTTATTTGTTTGAAAGTGATAATGAATGACCAACTGCCACCATCCCGTGCTGATTGAAAAGCTGAATGAGAGCAGTTTTTCTACGATTTACATTTTGCATCGATTCCGGACTTTTTGCCTATCAGTGCAAGAAACATCATCAATATAATTATTAATAAAACGGTGATTCGGATTTTCATCCATTTAGAGTTTAGTAAATCTGCTGCTTTCCAACCCTCTTTACCATAATAAAGTGCTGAGCTTCTGGAATAACTATTCTTCTAAATACGTTGCCACTTGGCTCAGATGAGAGGAAAAATAGCAGAAAAAGATAAAACAAAAACTCAGCTGATCAAGTCCTTGACAAAACAACCAAACGACTGGAGAGAAGACAATGATGCAATACAGAACTGGACAATAAAAATGGACGGCATTAGTGCCGAAGCTACTTAAGCAGAAGTACAGGAGCAAAAAAAAATCAACGCTGAGTAATTATAGCACAATAATGATCTGCTAGAAAAACTCAGCGAAAAACAACATGAAACTAGAACCCCAACTAACGAAATCAGACGATTTGCCCAGCTCAGGTGTCGACAGTTTCTTCGTCTAGTACGCAGAACGACGGAAATGAAGACGAAAATGAGCTAAACACGTTGACAACGTTGACAACAGCACCTACATTAAAAAAAGAAACAAACAACGAAACTCCCTAAAAATCAAACCTTAATTTCACCACAGATTTTTGAGATTCTTAGAGAAAACAAGTATGTACAAATAATTTTGCGCCAATTTTTACTACAAAAGTCGTCGTATCTGTCTCGGGTTACCAAAGAAAGGAACATTGAATCTGATCTAGCCAAACGTATCTTCCTGAACATTCAGTTTATTCGAGCGGAAATTTGAGATCACAAAAAAACAAGAAGCTTTTCACTGACTTCAACACGTCCAGTATCAAGTTTACTATTATGCCTAGTACTATACTCTTCGCGAAACTAATTCAACGGTCAAATCCCATACAAAAGAGCTTTACTGACGAATTGAAAAGCTCTTTTTGTATGGGATTTGACCGTTGAAGCTGCTGAAGGTGCATCGCTTGTAGGGAGATAAGGAAATATATAAAGCAAAGGCCATCTGACACCTATTAAGCGAAGCCGAATCGCAAAAAAGCCCAACGGGAATGACGCAAAACCACTATCGTCATCAGTTTGAGAAGTCATGAGTCAACTGTTACGCCAAAGCTCGTTGCGTTGAATGCGACGTGCTCCACCATTCAGCGATTACAAGATGCTGGGAGAGGAGCGACCAAAATGCGTAAACTGCGGAGGTAAATATACTGCCAGTTATAGAGCCTGTCCGGGTAACCCGAGCAACTTAAAAAAGTTTTTCACCCAAGTAGCCAGTTAACGTCACTACACAATCAGTCACCCTGAGAATCCGAAGTTAACTTCCAAACCTGATCCTAAATCCGCAAAAAATCAAACAAATATACCACTGAACACCCCGATTTATATTAAGCAGTTTCTGGCTATCTTGCAAGAGGAATTACGCGCCATGATGAAAGCATGATGGCCAAAATAGTCCAAGGTATAACGCAGCCTAAATCACCACGTAAACTTCTTCTTTCACAAACTTTTATCCTATTTTCACATGGAATTCGAATTCTCCTGAATTTCCAACTAAACATTTTCAGGAATTATAAAATAATATTTAGAAGATGAATTACTTGAACATCTTTCCTCGGAAATTTGGAAGTTCACGAAAGCAAAATTTTCTTCGAAGGAGACCTCAAAGCTCACAATCACCACTGAGGAGTTGTGAGAAGCAACTGAGCTTAGATTGAGCTGGTGGCGAACTGAATAGGTTCATCAGAGAATTACAATTAATTCTGAACACCTCCCATGACGCAACAGATTTTGGTCGTAGGAGCAGCAGTGTCATAAATTGAGGACTGCCGCATTGACTCCACCCAAACATGCATATCAATGTCCTCGATGAGCTTTCGCCTCCGCATCAATAATACTTTCACTAACAACCAAACAATCTGAAGAAAAATCATTAACTAAGAACCCCAGAAGGGCTTGAAACTACCAGCGATTTAGATGAGTCAGTAGAATATTAAGGCAAACATAAGAGAATAACACGGTCACTATTCTCGCAAAGGACGAACACCATCCTTACGAACCTTTTAAGCCAATTATAATCATCATATATGGAAGCGCAGATGTGCATCGGAGTTGAGACTATGTACATGAAAATAGGGATTATGTACGAGTACGTTTTCTTAGACGACTACTGTTAAAATTTCAGCCGAATTGGACTCGTAGTTTTGTTTTGACAGCGTGTAGAAGCGGGCGTGTCCGCGGATTTTAGAAAGATGGAAAAGAGCAATATCGGTCCGTGATTTGATTCTTGTTTTTGGAAGGGAAATCGCGAATCAAAGAGCGCTTGGCGCGATGGGTGCCGCGTTTGTTCACTTCGGACAACAAGTTCAACCGTGACACCACTTCAGAACAGTGTTCGACGCTGTTTAAGCGCAATTCGACGGAATTTCTGCGTCGTTTCGTGACTGCCGACGAATCATGGATCCACTGGTACACACCAGAGACTAAAGAACAGTCGAAACAGTGGACTTCACCCGGCGAACGTGCTCCGAAGAAAACGAAGACTGTCGGCGTCCTGTGTCCTATCGGCTGGAAAGGTAATGACCACCGTTTTCTGGGATTCACAATGTGTCATCTACATCGACAACCTGGAGAAGGGAAAAACGAATTATTGGGTCGATTCGACGCCGAATTGCAGAGAAAACGGCCCCATTTGGCAAAGTAAAAAGTGCTCTTCCACCATGACAACGCACCGGCTCACACCTCCGCCATCGCTACGGCCAAATTGGTCGAATTGGGTTACAAACTGCTGCCCCATCCACCATATTCTCCAGATTTGGCTCTATGCGACTTCTCTTTGTCTCCAAAGAAAAAGTCACTCGCTGGGCAGAAATTTGAGTCGAATGAGGAGGTCATCGCCGTCACGGAGGCCTACTTTGTAGATCTCGAGAAAACGTATTTTTCAGGCAGGTTAAAGAAATTGGATTACCACTGGCTCAAGTGTGTCGAGCTAAAAGGAGACTACGTTGAGAAGTAAATCGCCACTTTTCGAACATTTTCGTTTTTCTTTTGTGGGCAAAGCACTTATCGGACCACCCTCGTATATAGCTCTGTGTTGCGTAAATAGCGTTGGCGCATTCAACTACATTGTTTGTACTTGAGAAAAGTGGCAATAGTTTTTGTAGAAAGAAATGACCAAACGTAACTGACTAAATATATACAGAAAAAACCCTTGGTTGCCCAAGAATAACTCATTAAATCTACTAGATGATATGCTGAAACGCCAAACTGCCTCAAGTGATACTTATATTTATGCAACATTTTTGGGAGGTAACCTCTGCTTAAAAATTTTGCAATCTATAGCAAAATAATTTCGAATATTATAATACAAATTAACTTTTTTTTATCACATGGTCTAAGCCCAATACTCACCTCTTCTGGCCGACGATGATCGCTTGAAGCCGGGCGCCAGAAAAGCTGGTGGCGGTGTTATTGGCGGAGCTGGTATCTGATCCCAGCATGGAACTACGTCAGGTTGATCGCGATATAATTCGAGATGATGTTTCTCACAACGACGCCGGCGTCGTATACTAGGCGCTATGGCCTTCATCGTAGTCGTAGTCATACCGCTTCGATATTTTCGTTCACTTTTTTTCGCGCTAGCGATGACCGGTTGTTTTTCAACGACGACGACCTGCTTACGAACAGGATCGTCGTCAAATTGTTTTGCCTGACCGTGGACGTCTCCGTCTTTACCGTCAGGATCTTTAAGTTTAACACGATAAACGATAAGTGTCGAGGATTTCAGTTTGACGGATTTTCTTGTATCCTGCTTATCGAGTTTCTGTGTATTTGTATGTTTTTTGTTTTAATTTTTAGAACTTTCGCTTTTTTCTGTTTTTTTTTTATATGCAATTATGAATAAATTTTTCAAAATATACACTTTCTTTTAATTGTTTTTACTTTTAAATATTTGTAAATAGATAGTATAACAGTAATAGAATATACTATTGACAACCTTTGTTAGTTTCTTTAACTTCTTTATAAATAGTATTGGAAGAATTGATTTTGCGATAGTTATATATTTCACCTGTGCTTGAAAGCGTTATTTATTTTTGAGTTTATTTGTGCGATATCTGATTCTTATTGTTCGTTTCAAATTCACTGTAAACACTTAACTGCAATCTACCAACAGTTATAACAAGCTTTGATCAACAATAGCAAAACAGATATATTGCGAATGAAATTGTTTTTTTTCTTTACTTTTTCAAAATGTTTGAGCCTTTTTTATAATATACTTGTTTATTATAAACTGCAACAAACGCATTTATTATAGTTAAATATTGCACTCGAAGTGATTAGAATGTAAACTATTAGGCTGTCTTTTTTTGCATATTTTCAAAAACAAATGTGATGTGCTTAGTATTTATTGATTTGGTTATTTTTTAACGTTTTTTTTTTATAGTTGAATAATTTAATAATGCTTATATTATTGTTTAATGCTTATATATTTTTTTAAAACTATTTATTTAATAATTTTTTATAACAGCAACAACATTTACATTTAATTTGTATTTAATAGTCTTTTTGTATTCACAACTTCAGTTTTAAGTAGCAGTGTTAGCAAAATAACATTTTTGCAGTAATTTCTTCTTGTTTCGTGTCTAATGCGTTATGTTTTAAATTGTAGAGAAATATTGCAAGCTGTAGGGAAATAAGGATTTTTTTGGTAAATTTACGATATACGATAAAGTTCCTATCAGTGGATTAAGAACAATTTCGTATTTTGTCAAAACTAAAAATTGATGAGCTGGGTATGTTTGCATGATCGTAAGACAGGCTGAAGTTTTGCGGTGCTTGAATAGTTATATATACGGAGCTCTTATAATTAGTAGCTTGTAAAATATTACTGCAAAGGTGGCAAGGAGAACAAACAGTACTCACTCATTTGTTTAGTCAATAGCTTGACCTGAGTTTAGTAAACAATATATCATCCTACATCATCACATTAAATTACTAGAAGAATTTCACTCTTTCTTTTACTTTTTCTCACCAGAGGCATGTGGAAAGGACTTTACGTACGTTCTGCATGTCATTCAGCCTGCAACCTGATTGGCTGGTGGCATCACATCAGGCGAAGAAAAAGATCCAGCTGCAGAACGGGAATAGATACAGTTCTAGTTTTCTGGATGATAGCCGGGGAGTTGAATTTGGGGTAACAAAATAAAAGCGCGGTTCTAGCCATTCTGGCCAAGTTTTGAATTAGCGACCTACGTGTGAAAATTCTTTTTTTTTTTTTGAAAATTCTTTTTTTTTGAATATTCTTTTTTTTTTGAAAATTGTAGGCTAATACTTTCAAAAAACCTCTAGTGCATACGAATAGCTTGAAAGGCTGATTTTTGGAGAAATATATAGGAGTTGTGTAGTTTTTGAATGCATGCATGCATTTCACGAAACGTGTTCCTTGTGAAAAGTTAGCAGTACACACTTTATGGGGTTAGTAGTAATGAGTTGTAGCCTAGGGTGTGAGTATTCAGGGCACTTGTTACTAAATTTGCAGCCACTATATAAAAAAGACATAGCTGTTGACTTACTAGTACAGGTAAAGTAAATGAAAAAAATGTGAAAATTATACAAATATTTCTAAATGTCGAAGTGAAGGAAACAATATTTTTCTTTTGGGGAGAAACTAAAAAAAATAGTGAAAATTTGGTGATGATTTCAGTTAGAATAGAATGGGGATAGCTTTCATGTGTGTATTCTTCGCATTTGGGCATGTGCACGTAGCGCATCTGGTATGATTCACACAGGTTACCTGAGGTTACTTGAGGAAGAATAAAATCTTTTTAGTGGTTGAAAAGACATGGAAAATGTCGGACTCATTTATGCTTATTAAGAGCAAATGGTCTTAAAAGTTACCAACACCTACAAGGAAAAGAAGTATGTCTTCTTGAAACAGCTCTTCGCCATCAGCCTTCAAAAAAACTGCAATGGCCAAGACCAAGACTTATAGCGCAAATTTTTCACTCAAGACTGCTAAAGCAGCATTTTTTTTAGTTTTCTTCTAAAACCAAATCTTCGGCTTCTAAGGAAAATCGTCCTCCTCATTCCAACCCAAAAGCTACTCACAATCAAGTACTACTTCGTGTCTTTTCTATCATTTGTATTGATCTTAAATTGAAAATGTTCAATGCTAACTTAGTAAAAACGGCCATTTTGATCTGAAAAAGCATGCCTCTTTACAACATCAAAGTAAATACCTTAAGCGAATGTTTATTTTTACAAAGCTATTGAAGATCATGGTGTTCTTTTGTGAACATCTTAAAGCAGCGGCAGAAAAGAAGGAATATTGCTTCCTCTTCAAGGAATAATATTTTTTTCTTCAAGGGAATCCATCTCTATTTTGACGAGCAGGATGCAATATTCGAGCGGTATGTATCAGCGGTTGGTATCAGTGAAGTATTTACTTCACAATACTGGCAAGGAGGGAAAAACATTTCGAAACGCAATACAAAGTAAGCAAAGTCCACAATTTTTCATTTCGAGGGACATTGGTAGAGACTTAAACTTCTGACACCAGTGTTAAGAATATGCCGGAAACAACCCTCTGCGTTTTGTCCTACAATGGTGGCTACATATCATCCATTTCGAGTATACAGTCATTGGTAGGTACTTCAACTTCTGACACCAGGGTTGAGAAAATGCCGAAAACAGCCCTCTCTGTTTTGCCCTACAGTGATGGCTACATACGAAATGTTTGGAGTTAATCGTTATTAACTTATTTCTAGATTATCTCCAACTTCTCAGCATTTTTCCACAATTCGGCTAGGTTGGCTGTTCAGTTTTTGAGTCTGAATCTGACTACACACGAGTTCAAATGGGACACAAAAGAACAAGGGTTTCCATTATTAGCCTCTGAGTAAAGTTCCGCGATCATTAATAGAAGAATTGTCATTCCTTAAACGGCTACTAACTTTACTTACAGAGATTTTTTTGATGATATCCTTTTGCTGCACTTCAGGCGCCGGATTTCGAAAAGACGCCCATCTCATAGCTACCATAGCAGACTACACGTCTTTAACGATGAATACAGGTGTGTTGAGACAACCGTAATTTGCTTATTACAGTCAAAACATATGAACAGAGGCTCATCTAAACAGAGTTTTCGCGATTTAGAGTTTCGAAATTTATCCGGAAATATATGATTACTGGAAGGATAAGTCGTGCTTCACCCTTCACGACAAAAGGTACACTATTTCCCGATGATACTTGCACCGTAATTGCACTCCTTGCAGGTGACCAAGCCAGTGGGGATCATTTACAGCTGAGGTAGTACAGAGCTTTGACAAGTTTGATCGGAGGTAGCGTGTTTCCTGCTTTAAGGAATTCTTATCCTTTGATTTTTCTGACTGTCCAACTGGCAATGAAAACTTTGCCACTCGTCCAGATCTTTCTGAGACTCACAATGACCGTAGACTGATGATGAAAAAAATACCCTAAGTTTTACGTTGAGAAGACTTAATTCCCTAGTATATGGAAGTGAGTGAAAATTATTTACACCTCACTAACTTCGCCAATACCCGACCTATTTTAATACTCCAAAACATAGAGAAACTTTGGTAAAGAGCTGTTCCTCCCTGAATAAGTTAGTGGCCGAAAAGGAAATTATTCTTGTTGACAGTTTGACTTCAAAAGAGGGCACGGGACCATTGATGGCCTACAAGTTTTCACGATCGACTAAGGAGGATCAAAATTTGAAGATAAATTCACCGTGGCTTGTCAACGGACTAACCTACAAACTTATCTTTCTCGACCTTCCTAAGCACCTTATTAAAACATTAATTAGTTTTTCCGTAACAGATGGTCGTTCATCACACACAATGGTGCTCATTTGAGGCACTTCCCGCTTGACTCTGGTGTCCCTTAGGACTCTATGCTTGGCCTCATTCGGTTCAGTATCTGCATTTACGAGATTTCGGGTGTTTTGAGTTTTCATGAAGTGAAAAATAGGGGAGGAAACCCATTGAACAGTTCGAGCATCGTACCCTTCGGTAATGCACTGGACTTTTCAAAAATAAGCCTAGGATATATTTCTTAAACAAAGTTCTCGAAAAGATAGAGCAAACGCTCAACTTTTCCATGAGCTAGAATAATGCCAAAACTTTAAATTAAATTGCTTCATGGTATTAGAGTTTTGATAGCAATCCATTTTTACTGCATAATACTTGCAACTTCTAGTAATCTTACTTTCACACTTTTTTCACTCAACACAATTGAATCTAGTAACCCACCCTTACTGCGATGATTTATTCACGGGGTCTTAAAAGATCTGATCTGCCAAATTCAATCTGGTAAATCCCATTGGACAAATAAAAATTCAACAGCACCTTTTAGAGAAATTCATTTCAGGTAAAAAAATATAACAAAACACAAGTACAAGCTTCATAAGCTGCCTTACCAGTTTCACTCACAAAAAAACTCACGGGTAAATAAAAACTTATGCAAGACTCCATTAGAGACAGAGCGAGGTTTCGTCCATTCTAATTTCTCACATCATTTCTTTTCGTTTTCGGCCTGCACCTCAACACTTCCGTCGCTGAAAAAGTTGTTCTTCGTCTTGTGGCAAGTCCATAAAAATAATAGCTAATACTTTTCCACCGAATTTACTTCGCGTCAGCCAAGAAATGGCAAACAAGTCCGAAATTCGCATTCAGGGCGGGCTCAACAATAATAAAAACAACAAACGAATCGTCATCTCGTGATTATAAAAGCAAGCAAGCGAGCAAGACGAGGATCAAATTTGCCATCTGGAACATCGCTTCAAAGCTATTAAGACTGCCTAACGTTGCGTCGTTCGTGGGATGATTAAATTGAACTTGTCCGTGCCGATGCACTCTTCGGCCTCTCACTCGAGTTGTTCCTGATCCTTTCCTATTTCCCACACTCGCAGCCATTTCTTCTTAATATGGAAGATAGTTTGAAGCTATTCGATGCCCTGAGTCCATACAGACGAGTTTTGCGAGCAGGAAAAAGTTTTTATATAGTGTACGTGGGACGAAAGTGAAATGTTCGTGCAAATAGCTCCAGAACAAGACAATATGTTGAAGCACACCCAAGGCAATTCGAGGAACCAAAAAGCAGGAAATTGAGGCGGAGAAGAAAGCGAGAGAAAATGAAAAAGTCATTAAATTTGCATCATTCAAAGCAACATAACAAAGACTAGCAGCTCACGTAGACGGAAGAGTAACTACGACACACACACAGGCTGTCACTAATTAGCTGATAACATCTCCTATATGCAAAAGATGTTAGCATTTTAGACGACATGTTTGCACAGAACTAGATCGTTGATTCTACTCCCAGTTTTCACTACTCCCATTACCTGTCCTCAGTGTCGTCTAATTACGGGAGGCGTGAACATTTTGTTTGCACAACGTGCGACCAGAGTGACAGCGGCATGATTCATGAGTTTGTTTTGAGTCTGATTTGAAAAGTTTTCAACGCGAAAGCTGTCAAACTCTCGAAATTATCAACGGTGCTTATTAACATCATCATCGAGTGGCAAAAGCATTATGGTTATTATCTTGAGCAGCACTGTCGTCACACTACATACAAACCATTCTTTGCATTATTCATTTAAGCACTCAAAAGAGACAGGATTCAAAGGAGGACATTGTTTCTAAAATGGAGGCAGCTGGTGGAAAATTTAATTTCGATAGCAAACCAACTGTAAGCTCATGTTTTCCAAATCACTTTTCAAGTGTATCTCTGGCCTTGGCATAGTCCTCTGCCTCTGGTATTCTAGTCTCACAGTGAATCCTGTTCTGCTATAATTCATTATTTGGTTTGATGATGTCGAGGCAAAATCTTTTGACTACACCATTTTCATGACTGCACACTTGACGCTTTGCTAGCTGGTCCCATGCCAGCCTATTATGAAGAACATAATTCCAGCACTCACGACACACATTTGGTGCGATTGCTTAAGGAACAAGAGTGATACAGTGTTTTCGCTTTCTATTTGTCCTGTCTTGAGGTATTATTGAAAATTAATTTGCATTGAATAAGTTTTCAGTGGCATGTGCGCAACCTGACATTCTTCACTGTTACCGAGTATGTTTCGAATATCTTGTTGTCTCATTCTCTACGACGTTGTTTACTCATACCTGATGTTTTTCATTATTTTGTTTACTTGATAAATTTACATTTGATGGTTTTCGTGGTACAATTTAAGACTGAGACAAATCGAATATTTACAGGCTGGTGGAAAACGAATCTTTCCACAAAATCTGTTGATATAAATCTCAAATGGAATGTGGGTTTGTGATTGTAGAATTATTTTTCCCCATTAATTTTAGTCGATGTAGCTCTAATTTGTAGGTTGCGTAGTCAGCACAGGTCAATTTTCGCAGCTGACTTCTAGAACATCGATTACGATGAGCAGCTGTGGCTGGAAATGCCCGCGGATGTGTTTTGGCGGGTTATGGCGATGACGCGGCAGCAGTAAGCACTTCGAGAACTGCTCAGTTTGCTCAGTTCGGTCTTAACCAAGTCATAAGGAGATAGTCACAGTGGATATCCGATTAAGAATTACCACCACCGAAGACAAAGACCGTCATGTTGACGAAGCGGAGGATACGAACTCTCATCTCCATTACAGTGGTGGAGACCAAGCCAGTAAGTTGTTAAAGTACCTTACAGTGACGCTGGATACTAGCCTGACCTCTCATTGGGACCACATCCGCAGGACGCGGGATAGGGATCTAAGAGTTGTCGGCTTGTTAATTAAGTTGATTACGATGACCAAATATTTTTTTTCCAGAAAATGAAATGTAGATATTTGGTCGTGTTGTGGATCTACTTATTACGGCAACAGAAATTTAATGAAAATATACTGTACTTTCGGTTGAACAGGTCCAATAACTCTCCAGAACTCAGAAAACAGGTTTTTGTCAACACATTCAATCAATCAAATGTCCCCAGCTAGTCAAAGCTTCAAACACAACTTAAAAAAGAAACGCGCCCAGCGTGGGCATGAATGATAACTGTTGAAGAAGATGGTTGCAATTGGATTAGCAGAAGAAATTATGTTTGACATTCGAAACTTACACTCAAGTATTTAATGTAATCTTCGGATTTCAGAAACTTTTTTTTGAAACTTTGAAATTCACACTGACAGATAATTTCAGCATCCAGCTAATCGCTCTTTGACAGAAAAAATGACTAAGTCGTTTCAGTAATAAGCTAATTAAAATATAATATTTATCTTGAAGATAAAATGCCACGTCGTATGCTCGTTGTATCTGTGAGAACTTGCTAACAACTTCAAGTTAAAAACTGTGAGAAACAAGAAACATGAAGAATACGTACATTGATGAATATTCGTCTTCGTCGCAGTTCGGGACCATGCGAACCATCTGTTTTTGTAGCGACAAATTTATCATATTGTGCTTGAATACATTTTTCTTCAACATTTAAAAGGATCTAAAAATTATTACTCAGCTTGACGCAAGTACTGAAACGCTGGGCGGCAGAAACAAATCAAGAGAACGCTACAAGGCATATCCGCATACAATACTGTACAGCTTGAGGGAAATAAGTCAACAAAATGACCAGGACACCAAGTGAATGCCATGTAATTGAGATAGAATATAAATTAAGAAAATTATATCAAAGTGACATACCGTCGAATTGAAAATGGCAATTAGACATTATGTCCTGTCTCGGCCTGGTAAAACTCAATCCAGAGGTATTAAGGTAACGATTGTCTAGAAAATTAGACATCTGTGTGACAAGAGACACGAGCCCTAAAGCGAACCAAACGCAGTATCTGCGTGTGCGTGTGGGAGTGTGGGAAGCTGACGGTAAATCTCCTTAGAATCCTAATAAGACTTGGTGAACTTAATCCATGAAATGATGATACTTTTTTCAGAAGTAATATATAATTCAGAACGTTGTTTAAGTGTGGTTTGATAAAGGTTGAAAGTTGATTTAATTGAATTTGTTTAATCGACCAAGGAACGAGGACGTTGAGTAATCTATGCCGAAATGGAAGGACGAAATGTTATTTGAAATGTTAAACGAAAATACATGACGTAGTTGAATTAGACGGGCAAAATGAGATTATCGGTTCAAATGTTTTGAGTGAAGAGGTAGTATTTTATCCAATTAATGTACATCAGGTGCAGGAAAAGTGTCGGACGTGGGATAGGATTAGTAAGAAGCTAATTATTTGCTTACAAAACAATGGACTAATTGTTGATGAGTCTGGCAGTAATATGAGTTTGTTAATTTACTTTTGTATGGGCCTGTAAGTTGCATGGCCTTTAACTCAATTGGTTAGCAGATTGAAAAGTGTTCAAAGGATATTCGGTTAGTCAAAAATTTCACCAGAAAGAACTGTATGTTTTCCTAGAAGAGCTGTATTAGAACTTCGTGCAAAAGCTATGTTGCTACACGTATTTTTCTGCGATAAGTTATTTTTTGACGTTTTTTTTGCTAAGATAGTTTTTAGAGCTCAGTGCTCAGAGTTCAGTGTGATTGGACTTCCGGACACTCCCTGACTAAAAAGTCTTTCAATCATGTTGAGCACTAGATTTATGTAGAATAAATATTCTCCCGTTTTTTTTCGAAATAAATGATTTTTTGAGTGAAAATGCATGATATCTCAGGCACATGATTTCAATTTCAGCTTTTCACAAAATAGTGCAACCTCAAAAATATTGCGCGAAACTTTTGACAGACCTGATTTGTATTTTAAGTACATCATTTCAGGTAATTTTGGCAAATGTGGGGCCTACGCCTTGTTTATTTTTTTAAAAAAAGGTCAGTTTTGATTTGAAGAGCTTTCAAGCGTAAACCCCACTCATAATGTGACTAACGTCACTGTTAAATATGATAATAATTAATTTGGTTTTAAATATCTATTTTCAAAATTTAAATAATATAATTTGATCGGAATGCAAGTTCATAGTTATCAGTGAAATGCTTAATAGCAAGATATCAAAAACAATTGTGTCTTGTATGACTGGATCGAAATCGTTTCATCTTTGTTTTTTTGAAGCTGGTAGCTCTAACGCTTTTAAAAAAAATGTATTATTCATTATTTATCACAGCCTAGACAATATGTACAATTTGTCTAGGACAGTGGTGCAATAGGTGATGTAAATCAACAGAAAATGCTTTGCATACTTGTAGCTTTGTCTGTCAGTCAAATAATACCAAAATAAAGGCTGCAAATAAAAAAGGTACAAGAGCAGCTAAATTGGAAAGAATAAATATTTTATGTGCAGTAAGGTATAGGAGGCTGGCATTACAGAGAATTCATTTAATTGTATTTAATCAGAACAAACAGTATATAATTATAAATAGTTTTTCACAATGGTCTTCAATGAGACATGACAGCAGCTCTTTGTCAACAAAAATTGACAGGATGGTATAAAGAACTCTGTTTGCTTCATGATAGTTTCTTAACATATGAAGGTTGGAACGGAAAGGATAATAGTCAGGTGAATATACTTGTTTAAGATAGGAATAGTAATAATAACGAGAAAAAAAAAACGTTGTGGATTCATTGGAAACGTATCTTTTATCAACCACATACTCCTGAATTAGAAATTCGAAAAAAGACGTGTAAACAAAAGACCATTTCCATAGATTTGTTCCGCCAAATTGACAGTTGTATAAGTCAGCAGTTATAGACCACAGATCAGCTAAGCCCACGCCAAACTCAAGAGCGACTTTTCTAAAAAAAAATGAAGATCAAAATGATGCGTTATTTAGAATAATTAGACTTCAAAGTACTTGTCATTCATAGTATACTACACAAATTACGTAGTCAAGTAGCCTATACTGCGGCTTGACTCACCACTTGAACCCATAGCATAGTTGTGATGGGTGTTGTGAAACAGCCAACGCTTGCCCCTTTTAAAAAAGGCTTGGTTTATACTTATTCTGAAAAGCTGATGTTGAAGATGGTAAGTTAATAATAAAACCTATTTTTCGAAAAAAGGCTCTCACAAGATACTTCACATTTTCAAAATAAAATTCTCAGAAGAAGAATGCGGCCAAGAAGAAACCAAAAACAAACCAAAATAATAAAATACATGAACTGGCATTATACAAAAACCGCAGACATTGTGGTATGAACCCATTTTAGATCGGTTATAGAACGCATTATAGATCGGATATAGAACGCAGAGGATAAAATCTACGGACCAGAGGTGACACAATCAGGAGATTCAGACCTAAAACTTTTCGGATTGAAATTCTGATGAAAATGGAAACATGTAAAAATTCATGAAGAGAGCTGAGACAAAGTTAGCAGATCACTTTGATTAGTAGATCAGTTCAGTAAGCAGATCACTTTAGTTTTGGAATAAATAAAGAGTGTCTTATGGACCTACTTCACATGCAGGTAAAACCACGCGTTTACTTGCGCAATAGCGAGAAGCCCGTGCGTGTGGCGCGAAAATCGGTAGCACGCGTAAGCATGAAAGCGCCACTTCCGTAAACGTTGCACTGCCAGAACTATGGTTTGCACAAACTGGGTTTGCACGGTAAAGCGATACAAATTCTGAAGAATCTTGGTTGAATCTAGCTGTTTATTTGAATATTTTTTTATTTATTTTGGGGGATGGCAATATTTTGTAATTACAAATTCTAGTACTCAGCCACATGGTTCAAGACCATTTTATCATGCACATAATATATTAAAATGTTTATCTTTTTTATTTATCAATTAATAGTGCGTAAATGCTAAGATGAAAAACATATCTTTGCCCATTACAATCACGTTCGTAGGACAATTTTCTCTATCGCTGATTTTAATGAAACTGAGGGAATTCGCGCAATATTACTAAATAAGGTAAGTGACTGCCCTGTAGTACGCATCTTTGACATGGTTGAAAAAAAAATTTGGACAAAGGAGCCTCCAAAAAGATTGATTAATGAAGAAAAGTACGTAATTGATTAGATTTTACATCTATGCTTTATCACAAGTGCTCCTTATTCGATCATTCTGTATGCATGGCTATTTATATTATTTTTTGACTTGATTTTATTCCGCTCAAAGATTATGCGAACAGAAACAAATCTAACTATGGACTACACAAATATAAAAAACCATAAGACTGAGAAAAAAGACAGCTTATTCAGAAATAAAATCAACGATATTAAATCTAAACGTAAAAAGAACTTAAATGACTACCTAGAGCCAAATGGGCAAATTTTGCTCACCATCTATTAGATCGTTTTGCAATCAATCTGCTTTGTGAATTCCACTTCGATCCCATGACTTCATCGGAATTCATAGATGAAGACAGTTTTTGGGGGTCGCCGCTTGCAGAAGCTACAAAAGTCTGAAAATTTTAGCATTTAGTGTTTGTTCTCCTCATGGAGAGTGTAATGATGAAAAAATCTGGTTCTGGCAGCTCTATCCTGGCACTCTATAACTTGAAGTCTATTAAACTTGCTTCACCTTAAGATACACTTTCTTTTGGTTCAGTGTTGACCTAAAAAGCAAAAGTTTTTTTTAGGAAACTCCATGGCTCGAAGAGTTGCTTTTTTCGTGCTTATTGTAGCTAAAGGGTTGTCCGGACATTAACCAAAAACCATATAATTTGATGTCAATGAAGGAAGTCATCACAGTTAAAAATTCTACATGGTTTTTTTTTTAAATTACTTTCAGGCTTTTAGCGCCCACATAGGGTTGAACATTTCTGAAACTTAATCATGATCAAGCAAAGAATATGAGAATTTGTTTCTTCTCATTTTTTTCCAAATATCTTCTTAAACAGGAAAATATGAGTAACAAAATTTTTATTAAAACACTTGTTACCGCCAAAATATTTACTGTGCAGGCCAGTCGAGCAAGTCTATATTGTTGTCTTCAAACCATTTCATAGTTAGAACTGATTTGTGGCAGGGTGCATTGTTTTGTCCAAATTTGACGTTTCCCACATTGGTATCCCCAAAATTCTTGGGAAAAGGAGGGTTAAGAAATTTTAACGCCTGCTGCTGGCAAAAATTAACAGTGACTACTTTATTGGAAATCTTTCGCTTATTGCATGAAGATGACTAACAGCATATGCTGCTTCTTCGTCATAAAAAATGGATCTCTTGAAGGATCTCATCTTATGGATCCCTTTGAAGATTACTTTATTCTCTGCGCACATCTTCTTTTTCCAAACTGCACTGCTTTATTCCTCCATTTCTATATAGTCTGGAAGTCAGTCAGTACTTGGTTTTCTTATTATGAAGAAAAAAAATAATTTGAATTAAATCTTCACTCATGACTCTAATTTTGATTAGTTATTTGAATCTATTTGAGTATTTTTCTACTTTTTTGATCCCGAATAGAGAGAGAAAACAGTTTTTAGAAAATTGATAAACTAAATACAATGTCAACACATGATATTCAATTTATTTAAGAAATAAGAAAAAAACGTCAAAAAGTTGTTTCCAAAATTCTACAAAAATAACAAGCATCCAAAATTAAAACTTTTAAGACCAAAAGTAACAAAAAAACACTTCAAATTAGCATTTGATCGTTAAACTGTTTATAAATTTTCAAAGTTTGGGTAATTTTTTTGGCTACGTACGAACATATTTTTTCAGGGCTCAATTTTCCGAAATCTTATCTATGGATGCGCATCGCACCAGGCCGCTTTCAAGCCTAACTCGAAGCGCTTTGCGCTGCACTGTGGGCGTTCTTACGGGCTACTGTCTCATAGGGCGGCATGCGCAACGGTTGGGCGCAGGGTTTAACGAAATTTTGTCGGAGTTGTGGCTCTGAGGACCAGGAGAAATCTGTCCTCCATCTCATGTGCCAGTGCCCGGCTTTGGCAAGGAGAAGGTAGCGGCACTTGGTGCACTTTTTTTCGTAAATCTGACCGAACTGTCTCTGGTCAATTTAAAGGGGATAGTGCGGTTCATTAAAGGAAGCAGATGGTTTCCCGAGTTCGGTGAGTAGGAGAGAGTAAAAAATTATTGTGGCATCACAACTAGCCTCTCGTGTGCCTATGTATGTCGGTTGTAAGGCTCCTGTAGATCGGCAGCCACTTCAACCTACCTATCTACTCTCCAAAATATGATTTTAAGAAAATATCATATGTTCCTGAAAAAAGCCACCTTCAGGTTACTGATAATTTTACTTATTGCAAAGTTGAAAGGCAAAACATTAATACCCAGGACGAAAAATATAGCATTGAGGAGTGCTAAATTGCATGTAAAAGCTGGATTTTAATTGACTCTTACTTATGAACTTTCAAATTCAAAATGAATCGAATTCGGCAGATTAAACATTAAAAATATATGTATACAAAATGGAAAAAATAGAGTCAGAAGAAGAAAAATCTACGTTATAAAGTTTGTTTCTTGAAAAAAATGCCCTACTGAGCCCGCCAGATAAATCGAAAATGTTGTGTGGATGAATACAATATATTTATCGTAACAGAAAACAGACATGTCGACGAAACTTCGAAAAATACAAAGCTTAAAAATATTGTAGCACAATATAAGATATACGAAATAGGGAGTACAATAAATCTATGGCGATAATCTTTCAATTACCGACAAAAGCATATTTCAAAATGAATTGATTACATTTCATACCATATTTGCCGCTTTGCCCACGTTGGGCGCAAAATCGATTTATCATTTTTTTATCGATAGCACTCAAATTTTCACAGTTTGAGGGTTTCTTGTCAGTAAAATATTGATTTGGAGTGCTTAAATTGAAAAAAAAATTGAATATCAGATCAAAGTCTACCACATAGACTCTTGATACTAATATTGAAGACGGTATCTTAATTTTCACAAAGTAGGTGGAATCCGCTAGAAATTTAAGTTGATATTATTTATTAGCATATGCTAGCTAAAACATAGTAAATAATAAATAAATAAAAATCTTTGTATGATGGTTAAAGTGCGAAAATAAACTTTGTTCTCTCATAAGGGAAAATGTTGCAAGTATCCAGATACTTTGAAAAAAAACATTAAAAACGGATCAAAGTAAAAACAATAATTCACCCCTTATTCAAACAATGATTTCTTCGATCATTTTTCAGTCACATGAAAACCGAGCTTTTTATTTATTAGTTAAACATTTTAAATTGGCAGCCAAATGTCATGGCAAAGAATTTCTCCTACAAATTTTACTAACTTTTAATCAAAAGCCTTCATAATGTTTTTCCCATCCACCACTTGCCCATAACGACCACTCAGGCACTACAAAAGTTCAAGTACCAGATTGTATCAGTCAACACCCCCGCAGTTTTCCATGCAAAACATACCCAGTAGATGCAACAGATAAAAATGTAAATGAGCTTAAAATCGAGAACGAACTACTAACGTTAACAAATTATGTTTCATCACACTAGCGGTTTCAGCTTATATCTAGATTATTTTTTTCAACATTAACGTCAAGCAAAGGTACGAAAGCAGTTTATGAGTTTTACGCGATATAACTTGAAAACATTTGGCAACTGTTGCAAGGATCTATGTACACTTTCTTAAGGCTATTCTTGATTATTAGATACGTTTGTCCTGTAGGTTTAGACGGGTTATTGTTGTTAGAAATATTTTTAGTTGGATTTTTGTACAATTTTTCGCCACTGACTTTTTAGTTTAGACAGGTGTGATATTTTTAAATATTTATATTATTTGTTTTTTTAATTTTACATTTAATTCTTGGTTTGCTGTGTGAATCCAGTCAATTATTATTTTAATTTCAGCACTTGGAATTTAATTTTGTTTTCGAAATCACCAAATATTTTCCGTACACTTTTCATAGCACTTTTTGGTTCCGAATTTTATTGTTGATTATTTGTTTTTTCAATTGAGTTTTTATAGTCGCACCATTCGCACCAGATGATATCTTTCGGTTTCGTCATTCGATGGTACTCTGGGTGTTTGAAATTTTCAACGAAACTCCAAAGCAAAGACACAAAACTGAACAGGAGAACGATAAATCCTTCTTTTATAGTGAAGAAGATGCAAGAACTCAAAAAGGAAAATAAAGAACAACAACGAACAACGTATATTTCGATTTTCGGACGATGGTGACTGAAGCCAATGAAAAAGTCAACTAAACTGAGTGAGATCGAGTCGAGATGAAAAACTGTCCGACCAGTCAGCCAGTTGGGTAGTGGAAATGCGCCACCAGGACGGGTACGAATATTTACGGATTTCACTGTACGCGGGAGCGTGAGAGAGTGAAAGGCAAACGGCGGAGAACAGACGATACATAGTCCGTCGTACATACAGAAATAAGTTTTGGGTTGTAGACGTAACGGATGCTGATGCTGTTGCTGCTGGTCATGTACCACCTCAGTGCCCACTTGCCTAGTCGCAATGATCTTAGGCAAGGACGTTGGCGAATGGGATGGTATCAGGTGTATTACATATTTTCAGACATGTGCAGAATATTCGCAGAGCTTTTTGATGGTTTTTGCGAACAATTTGTGGATTTGGTGGGACTACGTTTACATGCTTGCGGGACGACAGTTTGGAGTAAATAAGAATCGCAAAGAAAGCTTTTGTGGGGGTGACGCGCGATAGACCGGGAAACGAGAGAATGATTGCAAACAAGTGGAATGTGTAAAAGCAAGGCAAGAGAGCTTAGAAGGAAATGTAAATAGAGATTTGTCGTAAACGATGAGTTAGTTGCTTGGGAATGTCAGATAAGAATTCGATTTGGTTCGACGTGGCCTGTTTCGGTTCGGTCTGGACTGGCCTTCATTACATGCCTGAAAAGCACTGATTTTATCTCGTGTTCCCAGCGCTGTTAAGAGACCATTGGCAGCAATTAATAGAAAGCAAATGATAGGATAAGGTTCGCTTACAAGGGCGCAAGAAGGCACAAAATATAGAAGCTTGCGGTGTGAATGTAAACGAGCGTTGTTTTGGAGCAGAAGAGCTCCTTTTTGTCCTGGGGGCAAGCACAAGACGGCAGCAATGGGTTATCAATGCCAGTAATCGGTTTTGTTGTTACATGATATTTCAACAAATTCGGTCAAATGGAAGACATTGCATAGGATCTGCGAAACGAACATAATTGTTTGATTGATGATTGAAAAGTAGATTGAATTTGAAATGAAAGTGTGAGAAGATGGCTGTTGTGAGATATCATTTTTAGGCATTTTATAGTGCAATGAATTATTTTTTTATGAATGGGGCAGTAAATTAGAGTAAAAATTTACTTTATTATATCCTTTTACATACACTTGTATTTTTAATACAAAAAAAAAAATGGTTGTACTTTATGCTCTGAGATACATCAATTATTTCATTTTTTCGTTCAAATTCCGGTAAAGATTAAGTCAGAGTAGGTTAAATCAAATTAAGTCAGAGTAAAGCCTAAACGTTGTGTACTTTGAACGAAGGAGGGAGAGCCCAACTTATTAGAAAAGGCTTCAATAACAAATTATTTCGCGTCACTATTGACGGGGAAACCGACAGACGGACAGAGATACGGCCACAGAAAAGCTAACTGAGACAAGAGTTTTCACCAAAGAATTTGCCTTTTCGAGGAAAATAAAGGTCGCGAAGCATGATCAAAGGGGCTGATAACTGCATGAAGCAGATACTTCAGACGCCAGAAAGTCGGCAACTGGGAGATGTGAAAGGACTTTAAGAAGACCTCGATACCTCACAACTGAGCCTTTCACCACGAACCTCTCTTAAGAGAGAATATAGAAGACGCAAGTGGACCGCCGAAGAAGAAATGGTTGCTAAATGCATGCAAAATTTACGTCAAACGTTGTAAACCACCTTCGTGCAGAACAATATCTTGAAGCACGAGAAGAATAGCATGCTGGAAACGAAGGAGACCTTCCAAGAGACCTGCCTGGCGAAGGAATTTTCAAAAAGCGGAGAAAGAATACCATTAAACCCACTTGAGTGAAGTTGTGTTATAACACCCTCTGCTGCCTCTGATTTCACTCAACTCCGAGAAAACAAAATAGCATCCAAATTTAGTCCCGAGGAGATATAAGAGATCAGGGCAAGGAAAGAAGTTTTAGGTCCTGAGCCTAATGCGTGGATGAACGTGAGAGAGAAAAATAGTGGGGTGATTTCTTCTAAAAAAAAACTCTGGAAGCACCTACTGACACAAAGGATACTCAGGAAACAGACCTTCATAAAGGAAGAATCCTAAAAACCAGACGCAATATGGACGGAAGTAGAGGCGATGAAAGTGGGAGCCTGTCTTGTTTGAACTAACCCCAGGGGAAAAAAAACTCCAAGGTTCTAGGAGTCCTACTGGTATGATGATTGCAAGTACGCAGTATGATGATTGCAAGAAACTGCAAGTCTGAATCCGAACTGCTTTGGCATATTAAGATATTGTGAACTTAATTTTTTTTTTCTATGATAATGCCAAAGCTCAGGGGATTGCCCTTTGAAGCGAAGGCTTAGCGATGGCGGTAGGGAGACACATATGGGAGAAGCCGATATCAATTATTCCATTATTCTTTTTTTTTAAGTGCCACATTTATTTCTTATTTTTCTAAAGCGCTAGTGTTATGCCTAGTCGCTACTAAAGCTTTATTGTGGCACTTAATTAATGGAGCGCTGGTATTATGGCCAGTTGCCGGCTGTTAAGACAACACAAGACGAACAAATACAGCCATGGGCACTACCCCGGACTGACGCGTTAGCGAGCTAAGCTACCGACCCCCCTGCCTTTAGAGCTAAAATACCTTAATTGCTTCACGGTTGATGAGGAGAGGACAGTAGTTATTAACCGTGACTTGGAGGAGAAAGGAACTAGAAACAAATTCCATTCTTTGCCTTCAAATCTCGAGAAGACAGAGAAGCGTTTTGAACAAAGCGCCAGCTCTGAAAATCCTCACAGTCAGCATAGTCAGGATGGGTATAATATACGCTCGAGTGAGAAGGTTAGTAGAGACGATATATTGCTATCGGTGTCCCAGTTACGGCCACGCAACCCCATTTGTCTGGCCATCATGCGAAATACTCCTCTACTGAGCCCAAGTACGTGCTTTGCATCAAGAAGGATGATGTGGATGAGGCGAAACTCAACATGAGCTCCAGTTCCTGCAAAATGTTCAACGTACTTGAGATAAGAGACAGCATGTGAAAAAATTGAAGATTTTCCGAGGAAACTTACTGGATTGCAGCGCAGCTGAAAAGTTTCTCCAGCAGTTCATCTGGGAAAATAGGGCTCAGATTTTTTGATCAGTGAGTCCTATAAGAGAGAGCTTGTCTACTTGGATTTAGGATCAAGGCTGCCGAGTTTTTTACAGCCTACACACCATCAAAGCAACTGGCCAAAGCTATTAAAGGCAGGCTCTATTTCTCTCTTTTAACGGCAGAGGTAAGGGATTTAAATTGGTTACCCGCAGACTTGGTTGCATGCGGACGAATGCGCCTAGGGACATGGGCAACCTTGGACCTCTTACGTTGGCTCACTGTTTTTGGCGCATCCGCTAGGGAAGGATAATAGCATTATCGTCAACTAGCAGGACGATCCTCTCTACGAAATCAAAGTCTGGATTAAGGAATAAAAATTCCTTGGACCCTGATAGAGACCCAGCTGAAGCACTTAAAGTTGAAGTGGAGAGTAAATCGTGGTTACTACTAGAGGTATATAGCTCCTATTTAATGAAAATGGAAAGTTACAAACTGCCCGCTCCGGATACTAGAAGCCACGGTTGCTGGCGATATATATGACGGAGAGTTTGGTCAACGATAATGATGAATTGAGAAAAAGAGGAATTTACGGAAGATATTATCAGAAGTCACAAAAAAAATTTTTGAAAACATACTGTCCCTACAAACTTGCGAATTATTATCTACATTATCAAATATTTTTTAATAAAAAAGTCATCATTTGACTTAAAAAATTTGCAAATCAATACTTCGCTACGTAAAATTTTTTTTTTTGTGAAAATCAAAAGCTCAAATAGGTGATGCCAAAACAGTCTACTAGGCATAAAACGTTATTGTGCGTTTTTGCTTAAATTTTAAATTGAACCAACGCGTTGGTTCAATTTAAAATTTAAGCAAAAACGCACAATAACGTTTTATGCCTAGTAGACTGTTTTGGCATCACCTATTTGAGCTTTTGGCGTTGCAACGCCTTTAAATATTCATGCAACAAGCGATTACTAGGCCAAAACCGTCAACGTGATAGCTTAACGCAATTCTATTTCATTCCACATGAAAAAATGTTTTTAAACCAAACACGACGTGAATTATGCACGAACTGCCTTAAAGCATATTCTTGCTAGCGAAATTTCTCAAACGCAATGACAGCTCAAGTGACATACAATATAAAACAGCAGATGTTAAATAATACTCAACTCATACCACTCCGCAGCAATAGATTATCCGAAAATCAATACTTGCGTGTGCGTGTCAGTTAAATATCAAGAAGATTCGAGAACGATAGCAAAATATATTCTTTTGCTTTCACATAATGATATAGCATCGAAATCGAAAATCATCATGAAATTCAGTTCCGTTTTCAGGAAATGAACCAGGCAAACGTTAGATGGAAGAAGAATTCAATCACTTTCATGCTTTGATGAATTTCAATCCGCGTCTGACTGAATATCACTTTCTGCTCTATTATGTACGAATCAATCTTCCTCGCTAGTTTATTTATGGGCATTCATTCGTCTGCTGAGAAAAGCATCGCCAGATTGCTTCTTAAGCTCTAAGTAATAACGGAATAACGTTGGAAAAGATTAGATTGAGCTCCGATATTTTCAGCACCTTCATTTCCCAACTGTGTGCAGCCAGTGGGCCTTGCATATTTTCAAGGTCGCATTTCGTTCGCTAGTTTGCGGGGGAAGTAGTGGGGGTGAATAAATTCACCACCAGCACGTTTCAGAGTCCTATGGACGAGGCGATAGCTTCAGCAACCACACCACCGCAGTGTTGCAGTTGCATACAATGCCAGTGCATGTGAGAATCGAATTACATTTCGTTGCTATAAATCATCAGGTAGGAGAGCTCCATACCCCGTCGAGTTACATTGCACCCCAACCACAGCTTCGCACGCTTAACCTTCATCAATGAAAGTTCCTTCCGTCACAGTAAATGCATCACCAGCGACAGCAACAGCTTCAATGATTTTCAGTACTGCGCAAAAGTAAACTTTTCTGGGTCTTCCTGCATCATCATTATGGCTACTATTTGTTGTGACCTTGAAAAGTGTCCGTTTTAACCATAAAACCAACTCTTTTTTAACAACTCGATGAGCAATCACAATTATAACCAAGAAAATATGCATGTCGAGTTCGTCAAAACGAATGGTCCATTCGCTGCATAAACCAGTCTTGGCTGTGGTTTTCGGTGAAAATATTTAAAACTACCCCACGTGCAGAACAATGTTCAGTAGAAAATTCTTAATTTCATAATTTTATAAAAGCGAGCGTCAGTGAAGTAAGCACCATTCATTCTCTTTTATGGGAGAGATGGCGAATGACGTAGAGAGGAGGGTGAATAAGATAATTTTAGAATAGACGACCTGTTCGCTCAGCCGGTATAATATTAATGGCTCTCTCGAAGTCATTTTCACTGAGATCTGAAACTTTTTCGAAACCACACATCCAGTCAATATTTAGCGGGACCATCAAGCGCAAAAGCTTTCACTAGCCACTTTCCTGTAGATATATGGTTTAACGGATGCGTGGCGCGAAGAGATAAATATACAAAATCACAAACAATGCGATGACGAGATGCATGCAGATGCTGATTTTCACGGTTTAGTTCAAGTTCAGTTTTATGGGAATGGAATGCTCGCATTTCCGGAATGTGTGCGAACAATTTTCAATTTTCTTCGGCAACGTTTTTGGATGGACATCAAACAGATATTGCATTTTGAGCAAGGACATTTTTCAAAAACAACAATTTGAATTATTGATGAAAAATAAAAGAAGCACGGACTAAGAACTACCAAGTTAGTATGGATTTCATCCAAGATGCAGAATAGCCACCGTAGTCTTACATTTGATTTCATGATTTGACTGTTAAAAGCGCCGCTGGAAGGTTTTAATCGCCATGAGCTTGACAAGAGAATAATTGGAAATCTGATTAAAAGAAAGGACGAGATGCAGCGAGATTAGTTAACGTCTCGATCAGGAGCTGGTTAGGATAGGTAGCATTGACAACAAGAACAATCCTACTTTAATTGCTGTTGTTTTCAATGCTGCTACCCTGAACAGCTCTTGCTCGAGACGCAGAAAAAAACGCACCTAATAAGAAAACCTATGTAGCCCAGTGAAATCTGACATAAAAAAGGCGAAACTTTGGAAAAATTAAGGGAAAGCTGAATTTTGGTGTCAACCTTGGTACTGGCGTGTTAAATAAAATGTCAAAAGTCCCCATTGAAACGAGTGCTGCGTTGCTTTTTATACGGAGTCAAAGGTCACCAAAAGTGACCTTTCCTAAATATCTCAGTAACGGCCACGTCTTCAGAAAAGCAATGTATGACGACCTTGAAGCTTAAAAAATTTCCAACGAAAAAGATCCTATGATTTTTTCTTGTAACCATAACGGTTTTTGAGATATATTGATCTAAACATTTGCTACTAACAGCATCCTCTTTCTCAACGGCTTGTTGATATTATCCGATTTTGATTACGACTTGGAATGTTTGTGAGTTGACTTTTCTATGTTTAAGAGGCGCATAAAAAAACATGTTAACAAACTTGTCTAACAGACTCTAGGGTAAGTGGAAAAGTCGTAATCAAAATCCAAGTCGTAATCAAAATCGGATAATATCAACAAGCCTAAATGTTGATCTGAAAAGAACACAGAGTATTTTAATTAATTTCTTTGAGTGATTTTTGCCTAGATCATAGGATTGTAAGAAAAAAGAAACTGTTGTATAAAAAACAATATACTTTTGTATTTTCTTTGACTCCGAAAGTCTTTCACCTTAAAATAGTGTCAAAGCATTTTTAAAGAACTTACCTCATTAAAAAACCACGTCATTTTAGGATTCTTATTAGAATGCATAAAAAAATTAAAAACAATCTTAAAAAACATAAAAAACCAGAAAGAAAAAATAATGAACACATTAAGTTTTAATGATAAATGAAAAATAGGGGTATTTTTGGTTTTGTTTTTCAGTGACTTCTTCCTTAAATGTTATCTATCAGGAAAGTTGATGATAAAAAATAAAAAGAAAGCGATTTTTTAAAAATCCAACTCTTATAGTATGTTTCACGAAACATGCCTTAAAAAAGGCATTAAAAACCCAATAATTAATTGTTTTCCAATTTCTTTCTTAAAATATACATATTATAAGTTTCGCAAATTATCTCAACACGCCGTTATTATTTATAATTCTTTCGTATCTTCTGCGACAACTTTGGCTCAATTTTTGAGCATAATCCACAGTAAGATGTCGAGCATGTTGAGCATAATCCACACAGAAGTTGCCGTGTACTGGATATTCTTTTCGTTTTTAGTTTAAGCTTCATCGGCGACCACACATTTTCAATGGGATTCTGGACTCTGTGATGGCCGATTCAAAGTTTGTATCACATTTTCCTCCTTCCGATGTGCAGAGGCGACGTCGATGCTTGGAATCATTACCCTCTTGTAGAATCCAGCACTGTTGCCAGATTGCGCGATTTCTCGCCAATTGGGCTATCTTTCCGTTGCACTTTTTGGGCTCCACTGAGCAACCCAGGTTTCAACTGCTAAAAACATATAAAGTTAAATTCACAATTGATTTCCTCAATTGAACGGAAATCTCTTGACTTCATGTTTTAAATATTCACTTCATGTCTAAAATCTTCACCCCATGTTGCAAATTCCAGTCGAACCTAAACTTTATTTCTAGCCTATCATTTGACCGTTTACCTAAGGTGGTCCGCAATATAATTGAAATTTTAATTTGTGCTTGTATTCATAAGTATGAGGAAATGGTTAAAATACGAGTGATGATCAATAAGTAATGATAATGAATATAAACCAAGGTGATTAAACTTAACAGATATATTTATTTTTCAATATAGTCTCCTAACAAGTTAATACATTTAGTCCATCTTTTTTCCAAACCCAGAATACCTTTAGGACAAAATTTTTTACCTTGACTCTCCCAAATTGCTAACATTTTCAAATTTTTCACCCCGAAGGTGTTCCTTGTGACGAGGAAAGATGTAGAAGCCACTGAATGATGTAAAAAAAGTTTTCCGAGTGAAAGATGTAAAAATTCCAATCCTGTTTTTGAAATTGCAGCCATCGAAACTGCAGCCTTGTGAACCAGTGCGTTATCTTGATAAAACAGAACTCCGGCTCGTAGTTTGCCGCGTCTTTTTTCCTTCATTGCCTCTCGCAATCTTCTTATTTGGTCTGCGTAGTAGGAGCCTGATATAGTGGCTACCTTTTCCAAATATTCCACAATGATAATTCCTTTAGCGTCCCAAAAAACTCATGCATAACCTTCCCCGCCGAACTCGACACTTGGAGTTCCTTCGGCGTTGGTGAAGATGGTTGCTTCCACGTCATCGATTGCTGTTTGGTTTCTGGATCAAAATGGTAGATTCAATTGTGAAAAGGCCGATGACCTCAGCTACTTGCTTGATGGTCACTTTTTGATCTACCAACATGATATCTTTGATTTTTTCACATTGCCTTCAGTGAGGGACGTAGTTGGGCGTCCTTCGCGGTGTTCGCCTTCATTTGATATTCTTCCCAGCTTAAACTCTTTGGTTCAGCGTGTAACGGTGGAATATGGAGGAGCAGAGTCTCCCTAGTGTTTCCACCATGTCGCCGTGTATGTCTCTGGTAGACAATTTTTTCAAACAGAGGTACTTAATGGTAGCTCTAATTTCGTTTTTCTCCATTTTGATGTTCTCGATTTGACTGTTCGTATTCAAATGAATGTACTTCCCTGGAATCTTGGCATATCTATATGTTTTTTTTTTATGCTGACCTAGTGAGTATATGCGGAAGTAAAAAACCATTTTTTGGGAATTTTATCTGAACTGGAAATAACCGATTATCATTACTTATTGATCAACCCTCGTACACTGAGCACGGAAGATTTTTGGGCAAAAGCCAATATATATAAAATCTGCTGCTCGATAACAAATTTTCAAAGAAATATGCGAGCTCACTTTATTATTATTATATCTTCCTGAATTTAATACAATAGTCGATATATGTTTGCATGATAAATAACATAAAGACTAAAATTCGAAATAAAATACAACAAAATTTTTTGACATTCTTGATGCGGATTCTAGTTTTCTTGAATTTCAACAAAATATGTTGCAACGACTATAAAATACCACCAGATACTATACAAATAATGAATTCTTCAATTTACACGTTCACTAAATCAGAAAATGAATAACTATAATTTACGACTATACGAGGGATTTGTATATAAATAAACAAGAAATATATATCCATGCGAAAAAGGATACAAAGGATACAAAAAAACTTTTAGCATAATTTTGGCTTCGACCTATTGTGTGGAAGTGTTGTTCTATTTTGGGCTATTTGGGCTCCATGAATGAACATTTTCTGGCAACACTGGAATTCAGTCATCGGTATCAATTCCATATTATTTCTCTGCAGACTTCAGTAGTCCATTTTTATACAAAGTGAGCATGAATTGAGCATCCAAGTTTCTAGTGAAAGTAACTAACTCTCCGAACCGCTTTTCTGAGAAGGCGCCATAAAAATGCACCTTTTCTGGATGTTTATCTGTACGCTGCAAACATTTTTCTCCATTTTTTTCCAAGCCTTTCGCCAGTAGTTGCAGACAACAAAAGATGATTCGTCGGTAAAAAGTAGATGCTGTCAGTAGGGGTTTAGGATTCGTACTTCGTTTTTTATGCCAGATTCTTGGAGTAACACACTGTAATACTGGTTCTTCTGAACAAAATTAGACGGTAAATTGAAAAACATGCATATTCATTTGAAATTATTCGATTTGACGTTTTTCGGCTACAACTATAATAAATTATAATTGGAGTAGAAATACGGCCAAGTTCCACAAACGCTCTAAGTTCACTATGACAGCTAGAACAACTAACTGACTTGCAGTAAGACGTTTTCTGAAGTTATATTTTCTTATATTTATCTTTTGAAGCGCAAGCGTGCAACGATAGAACATGAGATTTTCAATATGTTAAGCCAAGAAACATTCATCCAAGGCTCTAACGTGTGGATTATTCAGAAAACTAGTTTATTCACTATTTATTTAAGTATTGATCCTGATTGGAAATGGGTCAGATAGATGGAGATGAAATTAATCCAAAAGCTTATACATTTTTTATTGAGTTTAACACTTGTCGATAATCCATTTTTACCATCCTATTTTTTCAATTCCATTTTTTTTTTTTTTGCAAAACACAGTTTCCACAAATAATTTTGTCTTTGGAACGCTCCTTTAACGGTTGACGATTAAGAGATATAATTTAATTTTACGATGAATCGCCAAGACTGCTTAATTACAGCTTAAGTTATTTCAAGCGCCATAATTGAATTTCCTAACACGCTAATGGAAGTAAATATGATCATTCTAAAACTGCTTACTCAGTTTGTGTAATCACAGTCGATCCAATTGGCTCGGCTCAAATAAACTAATGACACAGTACATACGGTTTTTATAATGATAGGATTGAGCGCGCTCGGTCGACCTTCGGGAATACCGACGGAAACGAAATTTTGTTCGCAAAGCAGCTTTTTCCACACCGAGGAAATAGGATAACCATTAAAAGAATGCCATGCAAGCAGCAGCATCTGCTCATCCCATTTTTTCCGTTCTTATCCGGACGTTCGTCCTTTCCATTTGTACATTCTATTCGAATGTTCGTCGTATTTTTGCGCATCTGATGGAATTACAAGCTGTTTGCGGAATGCTGTTGGTCCCATTACAATCATTTGATTTTCTTTATTCTGTTGGGGATGTCGCCATCTACCCTTGAATTTCACATTTCCATTCCCCAATACAATGGCACCAACAACTGTTGTGTCTATCGCAAGAATGTTTTCAGTAAATTCAGAACTATGAAGTTTTAGATGAAGTTTTTTCTACCGAACCGATGACATTGACGACACTGGCGAAGATTGCATCTGCGATCAGTGTGACCTCGTCCTTGTCAAGGCAACAACACCATCGGCTGTAGCAGCATTATTGCCAGCCCGAAGCAGTAGCGTGCCTTTGTTGTAAAACTTCAACGGAATGAAAGGAATTCAGTTCGGTCTCGTCCTGAAGGTCAGGTCATCAGTTTAAGGTTGCCCGGAATCAAAACAGACTCTTTTCACAAGCGTGTATGATTAATAGTAGCGAGTTGGAGTATGCAATGTCAAAGTCGTTTTCGATTTAACGTTTTCGGAATTTCGAATTGATTGCATGTTGAGCTTGATTACGTCGAAGGATAGGTGAAGGCGATGCGAAAAAAAAGTCACGGACGTTAAGACGACGATAGTGAAGCTGAAGAAGTTTTTACGTCATTTGGTATCATGAGGATTTTGTGCGATGATTGATAACTGCGAGGAACAGAATTGAAGAGTTTATTTTGAGAAAACTTTTTTATTTGAACGGTGTTTTCGTTAGTAAGTTTTGTTATAAAAATGGTTGTGTAAACTTCAGTGTGCTACTGGTTTATAGAGAGTTGCTCAAAAGGCTTTTTTTTAATTATTCGTGTGATAACCAGATCATTTAATAACGTGCGAGTTTCTACAGAACGTGAGAGTATAACAAACAGACAAGTGAAAATTTCCAAGCCGAGGAGGCAGAAATCCTCAATTTTGAATTTAGTACACTGTTTAGCAATATGGAAGCATTTATTCTTTTTGAAGTTTAAATATTAGGTGAAGATGTGTGTTTGTTATCGGATGTGTTTGTTATGTGTGTTTGTTATTTCAAGACAAACACACTCAGGACAATTATAGGTTGGACTCCAAATCGTTGTGTCGATCGTTGCCAAAAAAAAAAAACACTCAAACTTAAATCTGACCATTGGAGGACATTGCAGCTACACCCCAGATGAGGTAACAAAGGATAAGGAGGAAAAGGCTTTAGCCTGATTTAAATTTTCAAATAAAAATAACAGCTTTTAATTTCAGGTTTTATATTTATGTATTTTAATAAAAAAAACCGATTTTCCCTTTCGAAGCTAGATAGACACTGAAGAAGAGGGCAGATTACGATAAAATAAATATCGATATTTGTCACAAAATTCAATATATCTAGCTTCGAAAGGAAAAATCGGTTTTTTAATTAAAATACTTTTTTACAAGCTAGGAAAAAATTGGTACACATTAAAAACAATTTATATTTATGTTAATCTTCTAGCTCTCATTATTTCAGTCCAGAAATTACAGATTGGATACAATGAAAAAATAAAATAATAAGAAATAAATGAGGTGATATAAATAGAAATATATAAACATAATTAAAGTAGGAATAAATAAAATAAAATTAAATAAACCAAAAAAAAAAAAAATCCATTACAAACACGAATAATCAATTCAACAGGGGAATATGCGCAATCACAGATAGGATACAATGAAAAAATAATAAGAAGTAAATGAGTAAATATAAATATAAATATATAAAAAAATAATTAAATTAGTAATCAAATAAAGTAAAATTAACTAGAGCAAAACAGAAAAGAATTATAAACAAGAATAGAAAATAAAATTTACTAGAAACAAAAATTTTACAACAATATTTTTACAACATATTTTTAAAGATGGCAATAGAATGTGGAAGAGGGCCAAGTTGAAGATTGTTATGAGTGCGTAAGAGTTGCCAAACAGGAGAGTGGAAGCAAGTATCAGTACGAGCATATGGTATGGCATATGGTAAATGGCGGACCTGCCGCGCAATGAACAAAGAAGAAGATAGGTAACCGTGACAGATTTTGAACAGGAAACTCACATCCAAAAATACTCTGCACTGCTCAAAGAGAGGAATGTTAAGAAGAGATAGACGTTCAGTTTAGGGTACCTACGGCAGACTATATTTAAAAAGTAAAGTGCGTGTAAACGTGCGCTGAGGGGGCCCGGTAGCTGTGCTCGCTAAGGCGTCAGGCCGAAAAGTGGCATGCAACGGGGCCTGCGGGTTCGAATCCCGCCAGTGCCTTGGCTGGAAGTGTGAAAACGTGTGATTGTCTATCAGGGTGGCAAATGGGCCCAAACTGGTGGCCTAATGCTGGCCGCGTTCCCGGCAGCCCTCCTTACTAACCTAACCTAAACCTGCGCTGAACTGAATCAACGGCGTCAGAGAGGAATTTGAAGCGAGGACACCACACTTGACTGCAATATTCAAGTACAGAACGGACTAAGGTAATAAATAGGTGGGCAAAAGTAGAAATGGAACATTTCACGTGAAGCGGACAACGAAAAAAAGTCGAGGTTCTGAATTTCGTTCATATTGCGCATAATGGTACTTCTAGAGAATAAGAACGTGGATACACCATTTTTGGTTTCTATGAGGTTTAGTTGCCGAGTTATGGGCTTCTGAAAAATGGATGAAATTTATGAAAGGTATTTTGGAAGCAGATTTTGGGATTAAAAAAAATCTAAAAAACATCAAAAATACTGATTGATGTAGAAAATCAACTATTCTTTTTAATTTTAAAATTAGATTTGAAAACTGGAAGTAAAAATTTGCATGAGACCGGAAGTAACAATTTCAACTCGTTTTTTGAATAACTTGGACCAGGTTAATTTTGCTTATTTTTATGACAAAACAAAGCTTAAAGTATACTTATTTTATCATAAAAGTTTTAGAAGGAGATGGCCAGTAGTTTAAGAGGTAGGTGAATTTCAATACATACAAGTCGCAAGGGGCGTGGTACCGGGAGCTTGATTTGTGAAAACAAAACAACTAAACCTCATAAAAGCCTAAAATGGGGTATCCACGTTCTTATCTTCTGGAAGTACCATTATGCGCAATATGAACGAAATCCAGAGCGTAGACTTTTTTTCGTAGTCCGCTTCAAATGAAATGCCCCCAAATATTAAGTGAATTGTGGCAGAACGAACCACGAAGCCAGCAATCCGAGAAGCTTTTTTAGTTACAGTTAGGACATGAATATCGAATTTCAGTTTGCAATCAAATGTAACCCCAAGATCTGAGAAATGTTCGACACAAGAGAGGATAGTACCATTAATAGCATAAGGAAACACATGAGTGTGAAGCTTAAGGGACATAGACTGACACTTGAAAACATTAAGGAACAAACAGTTCAAGTAACACCAACCAAAGAGAGCATTCAAATCATCCTGACGAAGCAGAGAGTCAGCAGTATTTTTGATCACCCGGAAGATTTTTAAATCATCTGCATATAGAAGACATGAAGACTTAAGAGCTCTGGGAAGATCATTGATTAACAGATTGAACAAGAGTGGTCCTAAGATGGAACCTTGAGGTACACCAGAAGAAGGGGAGAATGGTGGAGACGACAAGCCACAAATGCGATCAGTTAGAAAGGAGGAGATCCAGGAAAGCAAAGGTTCACGGAAGTCATAATGCTTTAGTTTGATAAGAAGCAGCATATGATTAACAGTGTCGGAGGCTTTGGCAAAATCAGTATAAATTACATCAACTTGATTGTTGCTGTCAATCGCAGAAGCAATTACATGAGTAAACTTAACAAGGTTCGTAGAGGTGCAGCGGCCTTTTACAAAGTCATGTTGTTGTGCTGCAAAGACACAGTTGAGGGTATCATAATTACGATTGAAAACAAGGCGTTCCAAAAATTTTTAAAGGCAACGAAGAATGGAGATAGTGCGATAGTTAGAAGCAAGATTGCGTTTACCCGATCTGAAGATGGGAAAAATGTTTGACAGCTCCCAGGAGGGCGGAAATTCACCAGCACAGAGATTGACATTGAATAAGATGGTCAAAAAGACACAAAGCAAAAACGCAAGATTTTTTATAAAAAAAAT
The DNA here is from genome assembly GCA_963978885.1 of Nemotelus pantherinus. Classification (NCBI taxonomy): domain Eukaryota; kingdom Metazoa; phylum Arthropoda; class Insecta; order Diptera; family Stratiomyidae; genus Nemotelus; species Nemotelus pantherinus. The sequence goes on along the minus strand of OZ022263.1, from coordinate 49,239,650 downwards.
GGGAATACCATCCGGACAAGGGGGACAGTTAGAGTCAACCTCAACGGGGTTAGTCACGACTGAGGAGAGACAAACAGGGAAATCAAGAGAAAAGCAGTCAGAAGCTGGAATCGATGGGATGGTGTAAACAGAGGGAAAAAAACATTACAAAGAGATTGCAAATGTCAAGAGGGTTGGAAGCAGTGAAGGCGCTAAACAGTAGGGAGTTAAGAAAAGAGAAAGAAGCTTTTAAGGAGATGAGCAAACACTAGAAACTTTTAGGGTTATTCGAGTGCAAAGAAGATTCAACAGACGAAGAATAGCTGAGCAATGCTAATCCTATTTCCTTCTTGGCAAAGTAACGTAAGCGGGAGAAGATAGCATAATCTATTATATTTTCCATACTATAAAACAGACAAAAAAAGGTGAAAGATGAAAATAAATTGACGATAAAAAGGTGAATATCTTGGTGGAAAACATACTCTTTCAGTATATCACAATACCTATCCGAACAAGCAGCCACATTCGGATGCATCAAATTAAAATTGATTCAAATAGGTTTTTGTAAAGTTAATGTTTCCCCTAGTTACCATTAAGTTTTGCTGGAGATACATGTAAGTTTGTGGCTGGGGGAACTGTGTAGATGTGAACTTTATGGAGCATTTGTATATTTTCTTACAAACTATTAAGTTTTTACTGTGATAAAGGACAAGAAGGTTGGGTAAACAGGTGTGTTTCGATTATCAAAGCAAAGAGACAATATCTGTTCGGTATTGGCTGGTCATGATTTAAATATTTCCCATTCTTTGCGGTTAGCAATATGATTATCCCCACAGTTGCTGCACTTTTTTGTAAGAGGTCAAGATTGCTTGGATTGCTTAGCTGAAGTGTCTAAATTGTTGCTTTCTATTCCATTTGTGTTAGTCGGATTTCACATTTTTTTACAGGTTCCAGATAAATTTGAACACGTAGGCCTTTTGATTTCCACTGGTTATATCGTCTTTCCTTTTCAACTACATTGGCATTGCGAGTTATGAAATTTAGATTAAATATATTCAAGTATGTGGTATTAGCGCGAATCATAATTGAGATATTGAGGTGATTTAGAATTTAATATAATTTTCGAGACAAAAAATTTGGGGAAACAGATAAAAATGCTAGATACTGTTATATAAATTTGGATAAAAATATATTTATTAAATTAATTTTATTACTTAAAAGCAATATTATTGGTTTACTCGTGATCGAAAAAAATGACTCACCTGAAATTATAGTAAAGAAGAAAACCATTAAATGCTAATCAAAAAAAAGTTTGGAATATATGACTGAAAAAACTACATTTATATATTTATTTTTATTTACGGTATTATCAAATATATTTGTAATCGGCATAGCATTTTTTTTTGTTATGTATCTAAAATTTTCAGAGTACAACCAAAGCAAATGGTAGAACTAACTTGTCATTCCTTCAATAATATTTACAACTTTCGTTCTCGAAAAGTCAAAAATGAGAGTTCTCACCACATTTCAAAAAGTTAATTGAAAAAGTATCATGGTTATTCTCTACTATTTGTTGATTTCAACGAGTATTGCAGCTTTTAAAAGACTTTTAAGTTTAGTTTTGATTTGCATCTGAAATCATTGGTTCATTTTATAACTTTATTTAATTTATTTAGTTACGGAGTAAAAAATCATATGCAATAAAAAATCTGCAAATCATTCAATTCATAAACAGATACTCAAATGGTGTATAGCTTTCCAATTAAAATATAGTAATCCCTTCTTTTATAACATGGGAGTCAGATCAAGAGGACTATTATGTTGAGAAGTTTTTGTTGAGCTTTGTGTGAAAGCAAATTTACACATGCCCGAGGTATTAGCATAGCAAACTACACAGCTGAAATTGAAGAACACAGTTAACAGAACCTTAACAATCGATCCAACTTGACGAGGTTTTTTCGGGCTTGGCTCTTCAGGAAACTTTAATTGGACCTTAGTTTTTATATCAAACCCATGCATCCACACTTCATCACCAGTTATGATCTGTTTCAACAAAATGTTGGGTCGATGTGGACCTCATTCAACATCTCTTTAGCAATGTTAATTCGGTGCTGTGTTTTGTCGACACTCAATAGTCTTGGAACAAACTTTACTAACACTCATTTCATGCGCAAAACATCCGATGACATTACTTGGCATGAGCCAAATGATATCCCAACATCATCAGCAACATCTCTGATAGTGACTTGGCAATGATCTGTAATCATTTCCTTCGCCTTTTGGACGTTGTCATCGGTTGTTGATGTGCTGCGACGTCCAGGGCGGTCGTCATCTTCCACGTCTTCGGGGCACTCTTCGAAACGTTTACACAAATTGTTAACGCTTGTTTTATTCATAGAAGATTCGCCAAAAAAAACATTCAACATGTTTAATGCCGTGCTGCATTTTATTCCACTCTTAAAGCAAGATTTACTGTTTTATTTTTGTCACAAGTTAAAAAACGCAAAACTGACCGAAACATGTGTAACCTTTCCAACTGGCAGCAATAAGCTTATCCAAAATAGCTAACAATTTCAAGATATGTTTGAGACTAGTATACCAACACAACAGGAATAAATTGTGACAATTGCACTGATACGAGCGGCGATATTTAAAAATACCGCGTACTTTTTGATGAAGTTTACACCTTAGACCAAGAATATTTCTACGCTAAAAGTTTATGATATTGATAGTGTAAAGGTGATTTTATTTTTCTGCTATTGCATTACAAATACACTGAAAAAAATCCACATGGTGCCCAGAGCTATGTAACATAGCGCATTATTTATGGCCCCATACGCTATGTACATTGCACTCTGAGCTATGCAATATGGTTCCCAGGGCCGTAATGTCAGAATCTACACAGCTCGTGGTCCTATGTAACATGGCGCAGCATTTACGGTCCCACATGCTATGTACATAGTACCCTGAGCTATGCAGTATGGCTGCCAGCGCCATAATTACGTGGCGCAGAAATTATGGCTCCATACGCTATATTACATAGAGCCATGAGCCATGTAATATGGCTCATGGCACTCCAATTATAACTCGGAGCCATACTGTGTGAGGGGACGTATAAATGTCAGCAAGTGGCATTTGAGTATTGCTTCTTGAGTATAGGATAGGCAATGGTCTTTGATGTAATTTATCCCTCGGGAATTTCGTCGATAGAATTCCATCACCTAACATCAACTGTTCTACCTCCAGATGCTCAGAAATGAGAAAGCTCGTGGCCTTTTGTTGGATGCGAACCGGATCATCTTCAGGTGCACTGAAAAAACACATAGCGCCAGACGCCATAATTTATAGACTTCTGTCGCCATGTACATAGTCGATTTCGGTCGATTTGTGATAAAATATACCGCCACACGCCATAGTACATAGGAGCAGACGCTATGCTTATAGCCCTCCACGCCATATACTATAGTCCTCCACACCATATGCATGGCGTGGAGGACGTACATGGCGTGGAGGACTATAGTACATGGCGTGGAGGGCTATAAGCACAGCGCCTGCTCCTATGTACTTTTCGCCATGTATTATGGCATATGGTGCTATATTTAATCACAATCCCGAAATCGACCATGTACATGGCGCCAGAAGTCTATAAACTATGGCGTCTGGTGCTATGTATTTTTTCAGTGTATAGATACGAAAAGTTTCAGTAAAGTATTAGGTGGACATAATATAAGATAGAATGTCAATGATATCTAAACTAGTTTCATTGAGCGCTCTCCGCAGAAAAACATTTTGAATTGGTCGTGTATTTTGAAATCAGGCAAACAGTTGTAGAAATTTCCAAGTGGAATTTCGGTTGATTAGTAATACATAATAATCAGGTCACGCTATAGAGTAACACGAATTTCCAGAGCTCTGATATCCGTCCACCACTTCTTCTGATTTATAAAGCTTTATCAAACTATGAAACAACAAACAATAACTATCTAACTGTGTAAAGCTATAACTGTGTAACAACAGCTCCAAAAACCATTAATTTCATGTTAATAGCCCAGCAATTGCGAACATGCTACTTAGGCCCGAAAATGATAGCACTTACGAGCCAACCATCTTCTACTCTACACTTTTCGTGCACATATTCACCGGCTGCTTAGTCCAAGAGCATAACGTATTATTGCTTCAAAAATGCGTCACATAACGTTACTCCGAGGACCTTGTCGATGAAAGCGCCCTGAATTCCCGCCAATCGTTGGCGCAATGAAACGACGACCCTAACCTAGACTATACTACGGTTATATTGGCAGCAGAAAATCTCGACATTAGATTAATTGACGATCTTTTTCTTCGACCGTACCCGCGCCAACATGCTCCCAAAAATGTCAGGCGCTTCTGGTGCTTTTTCCGAGCATATCCCAAAATGCCGCCTGGAGAAGGACATGAGCACAAGACCGGGCGGGCATACGGTGATGAAAGCCACGATGATTACACTCTGCCCATGGCAGATCGGCCAAATTGTGTTTCCAGCGACACGACGAAGCAGGCGGCAACGAGAGATGACAAAACATACATAATATTCAGGAATGTTTATCGAGCGTTAAAATAACAGGGACAACATTTGTGATTAATCACTTTAGGTCATCAGCAGTTAATTTCCTCTTTATGGACCACTTTCGTTAGCCGCACATGCTTCCCCGTTACTGTGCGGCAGTGGACGCAACGATGGGCCAACGACATCGATTTACAAGGCTCGAGGACTTTCTTTATCAGTTATATGAAGTTCATCGTGTTTTTCTTTTCCCTTCCTTTTGAATACAACAGATTTGAATACAACAGATTTTGAGTGTTTTCCATAATGGAATCCCAACGGACGTCGGGATGATTTCCCTTTTTATGTTTTGCTCTGGTACGGTGAATACTTTTGTTGAAATCCGCTCAGTTGAGAATACTCGTAGATCTAGAGAAAGTTTAAATCGTTCGAAAACAATGATAAGGTCATTTTTCAGAAGAACTTTGAACAATGATTGGGTCGATGGATTTGAAGCGTTCCAAAAAGACGGACGATTTTTCTGCTGTAAAACTTCTCAATCTTAGATTTGGGGATGTTGAGAGAAGTACAGTAAAATCTAGCATTGAAAAATGCCTAAAAGAGTGAATATGATTAGGTTTAACTTCCGTATCTTAGATTCCGAGAAAAAGGAAAGATATGAGCACAGTCGACTGTTGCGTGTATCCATGAATAATAAGACAGATTTATTATATGTATATTTTCATTGAATACTTTTATCTTGACATATTGCTTATGCATCACAAAAAAGTCTAGGTTCTTTTGCTACTATATATTGTTTTATTGTAACAGTTAATTCTTTTCGTTTAAACATTTTTTTTAGTTCACGATAATAGCCTGAGATATATTTATATTTTCCGAAGAATATTTATGCATCTTATTGTCCCATACCAACCTGATACGTATCTAACTCAATCCACGTCAGTCATCAGGCGAAGACGAATTAAAATTAGATCGATTGGTAACAACGAGGCAATCAAATGTACTTGAAATTCCACCAAGCCGGATTATTTTCAAAACAAGAAAACGTTCCAATCACACACTGACCATTTTGTCTGGCTCTACATACATAGCTACTACACATCCAGCACGCTGCATACGCAAAAAACGAAACAAAATTACTCTATCACGAAATTCGCACGATTTCTCTTCACCAAACCATACAATCGTTTATTTCTATTCCACTCCAGATGAAATACGCATTTTGTCTTATCTACATCTTCTATTTAGTATAAGAATTTGTTAAATAATGTTATTTACAGTAACGAAATTATATCTACATGTTCGACTAATTGGAAAAGTATTTTGAAAATTTGCCAGGAAATGTGATTTTTGCAACGTCAGTACGAAAGTAAATTAGAGAGCAAGAGAAATATATTAAATGGTCAGATGCAAAATTTCACAAATTAGGATGTGTACAAAAATACAACGATCTCATTAAGCAAAGTTGATGAATAACGTTGTCAACTATTTTTTTTTACCGAAATTCTATCGGAAAATACTCAAATCACAAAAAAAAAAAAAAACCAAAAATGTTGTGAAAATATGGAAACTGATAATTGACTATTTAATTATTTACATATTTTTATCTATTTAATTATTTGATGAGAGAGGATTAGTAAAAAAACTGTTGGCAACGGCTTCTAAACTTTAATTTACATCTTCAAATTAACTTTTGCATATTAGATTTAAAAAAAAAGCTCCAAAATTTGACATGAATCTTCTATATCTGGCAGCTCTCATTAGGAGTGTCTAAGCTTGCGTTCGCAATTTGTGAGAAGCTTAACGTGGAGCGCTTGAAAGCTTATTAAGAACTTCCAAAGTTTAATGGTGGAATATGTGAAATGAAAAGTTTCGACTACAAGATATTGAAGCTTCTGGCAACATGTTGCGGAAACTCTCAGGGCTAGTCAACTAGGCTCGTAGTGAGAACATGTAAAAATATTTTATAGATATATAAGTTTGAAATATTTGCAGTTTTTCAATTGAATCTAGAGTTTAGAGAAGGTCCTTAAAGCAATGTTACTAATGCATATAATTCTAGTCATGATTGTACTTATGCGCATACAAAAGTGTGTGCTAATTTGAAGTGTGGACCATTGTTTGCACATATTAAGTATGCGCATACAATTGTATGCGCTATTGCTCGACAATGTATGTGCAAACATATCACTACTAGTGCACTTAAACTAGCTTAAGATTGATTTTAAACCAATGACTAAAAATTAAGTTTAGTTAATCATATAAGAGAAGAAGCCACCTTACGCAGGATATGAAGATACAATCAGTGGGCTAGTGAAGCGTTGTACTTTTCAAGGAACATTCGTTGCAGATCATGGGCTAAGGACTTTATTTTACTGATGTGTGCCAAATTGTGCTGGCGATTTTTGAATAAGTAGTGCGGTTTGTTCAGTATGATTTTTATTACTTAAGATTATCTGAAGCCATTATCCATGATGAACATTTAACTTTGATGAATCTTAAAATATTTATTAGGAGATTGGGAATGGTTTTACGTACACATCTTGTAGTTAAGAAAATCGCTTGTGTTTTAGTCTTCCACATCTGGCGAAATTCGTCTGTGAGAGACAATTGCTCCTAGCGGTTTTTGGTACTGGCTTACTAAAGATGATTGCATTGTCATCTATCAGCTTGCACAACAATAGGTGCGTTTTTTTGCTCCGATGCAGTGCAGAGTACAACTATGCCGGAAAACAACGATCTAGTATAAAACAGCAGTGCATTCGCTAAACCTGACATAGGTTGCTATATTCGCTGTGGTCCCACAAAACAGCTGAAAAAAAGGGAGAAAATAACGAGTATACACTACCACAATCGATAGAAAATAGAAAAAAAACTAACAGAAAATTAATTCTTTTAACTTTCTACACATTATGAGGGCCTTTTCTAATTTCTTAACTACCAAAACATTCAACATAACCATGAAAACCGAGAGCCACCTCACAGAAAAAAATACAACTTCTCATGAGCTTTTCTTTTTTCTATCAGCACATTCTACACTTCAACACGTGAACTACAAATGACGCATAGAATTTCTGTACTAGTGAATTCACTGGTGTAGGAGTGTTGTTGTTTTCAATGCGTCTACTCTACTCTCCGCTAGATAGAGGAGCAAAAAAACGCGCCTAATGTTATAATGCGAAAGCCTTTCGAGAGCAGACATGTTATATATAAGGCGTGTTTTTTTGCTCCCCCTATCTATAAGAGAACAATGCTAACCAGTGCACACGCATTGGGAACAACAACTCCCCCTATCCATAACATGAATTGTTGTTGTTGTTTCTGTTATGTATAAGGGGAGAAGAGGGTATAGAACTTGGGGAACGTCAACAAGTAAATTTCATTTTTTCCCATAATCTTTGGATCGTGATATTAGAGGACTAAAAATAACTAAAAAAAAACTAAAGGAAAGCTTTGGAAAAGTTTGCTAACCGAAGACCGTTAGCTAACTGAACGGGAACTGGGAACTTGGAATTTTTATCTGACTTTCAAACTTGGATGATGGTTGCGTTATTCCAAGCAGACAGAAAGTACCCTTGTTTCAGGCAGCGGTTGAAAATGAAAATAGCTCAAACTTTTGCCTGTCTAAGCAGGTTCTTAAAAACAATGTTCGACTAGCCATCATCATCAGGCGTAGGTCTAATCTTGTTTCTGCATGAAAGCAGAAATTTTGCGGAGTGTAATAAGCTGTAGCTGCTGCTGGTTTGGTAATTTCATGTTCATCATTCGGACTGTTTTATGGTTCATAGCAAAGAAGTGTAAGTTTATGAAAGTAAATCAGCTTTGTCATTTTCAGTAAACTTCTGTGATCAACACTGAAGGCCATTTTTGTTATAAAGTCGATCATCTTTATTTATTCTTCTAAATCTATATCACCACTTTCAAAATAGTCTACTTTGCATTAATAACCTTCCTTTTTGTCCTCGAACCAGTTGTTAAATTTAATTTCTAGAATGGCATTCAATTTACACAGCTTTTATATCTTCAATTGAGTCAAAACGGTGTCTCCGGAGCAATGTTTTGAGTTTTGCGAGTAGCTAAAAGTCATAAGGATTAACTCAAGCTAATGCGGTGGTTATCAAAGGATATTGACTCCAAAAATCAAAGGAAACTCTTAATAGCAGCTTGATTACTAAGCGACTCTCGCTGGACCTTTTTGACCTAGCTTCACCTTTGGGAAGATATTCAGTCGTTTGCTCGGTTGTATGTAATGGTGTTTCATTTTTGTTTGTAGCCGTGTAGGCCTGTACTTAGGGCGTTTCCAAGTCCACGTCTTCGTTCTCATCTTCAGCTTGTTATGACAGATTGTGGCGTCAGCAGAGTAGCTGAGCTATTCTAACAAGACCAAGACGAGGTGTTTGAAGTCTTTGGATTTGCTTCGTAACATTGGCTCAAAACACCATCAAGCCAACGAAAAGTCAAATCAAAACTTGATCTCGCCAACTGTTATACAGGAGAGCAATGTCGAGACGTAAGTAACTAAACTCGGACAAGCTCGACTTGATCTGACGTCACCTTCTGTTACAACAAGCTGAAGACGAAGGCGAAGAAATCAATTCGGAAAGGCCCTTAATTACTATGCTCAATTGGTTTGTTTACAACACAGATATAAAAGAAAACGGATACGAAATGGCTATCCGTGTATCCATATGTGAGTTAGCCTTTTTTAATACACGCACAACATTGGTCTCTCACAAAAATTTCGCTCAATGCACCCCTTTCTACCGCACTCGCAGCCGAAAAGCCCTAATGCTATCTCTTATCTCTTATCAAGCCCTAATGTTATCTATTATCACCGACTTTAAAAATAAAATGTCTCAGAAACGGGTTTTTTTTTTGTAAAAAAATTTTAATTTTTTTCTCCACTCACACAGAATCGTCAATACCAGGCCCATAAAGTGTAATGCTACCAGCAAGGATGTCTAGAGCATCTGTTTGTTGTTGTCTGCGAAGGACTCGACCTTCGTTGCACCCTTTTGCAGCTTTTTGATCAGCTCTGCTAATACGAATGTTATCCTCTTCGAGTGGCCATTCATGAGAGCTTGTCCTTAAGCTCATGCCCATAGTTTTGTCAATTTTACTCGGGTCAACTTCAAATGTTGATGGGGAACTCTTCGAGGACTATATAATAGAATGAAACCATAGAAAAATCCAAAATTGGACCATACCCCTTAATAACGTGGGCATGGAAGATGGCTTTCATTTGCTCAAAGGCTGCCGACATGAAAAAACGCCGTTCTCATGCTAATATTTCCAGCCCGGGTACAATTTTTAGAAATTAACTATTGATAGGGGCATACATTTTGCTGGTCAAGAGGAAGGGTGGGTCAAGTTCTTTAAAACTGATATTAAGGTCCTTAGAGTGAAGTGATTGTAATCCTAGAACCGTTGGTAAAGACAGTTGATGCAAACAGTGTCCCAAAGTTTGAAAATAACGTTTGAGGCTTTCCTATGAAAACACATATCGTTAGTATTTGTTAAAAAACTAAATCGTGCTCAACATCAGTTATTGGTAGTTGAATAGATGTATATGCCACAAGAGCTGGCAGCGGTTGTAGAATACCAAGAAAGTAATCTAAATCCCGAAAAATTTCTGCTTGAAACATCTACAGCTCTGCTAACGAACTCTACCTTAGACGTCTTCGAAAATGTGCATTACATTGGGCGGCTTTTTAATATTATGAATATTATGACATAAAACTTGGCGAAAAAGTTGTGAACTTCCAACCGGGTATTCACATTCATAATAAAAAAAATGCATTTAATTTGAAATTTAAATAGTTACACACGACCGAACCGAGCTCACTGGGAAATACATCATTATTTTGTCAAAACATCAAATCTAATCATTGTGATTATCGACTGGATTGAATGAACTGTATCGATTTCAATAGGGAAGCACGTGTTGCCAACAAACATTTACAGCCAGCATGAGCATACGAATCATACAAGTGTAAATAATTGCTCATAGAATATGCATATCGTTGTAATTCATCCTGAACCATTTGAATTATGTATTTCCAAATGATATATGCTTAAAGCTATCGATATAATCAATGAGGTGATTACGTGATTGATTGCGTGCTCACTGAGAATCTAACATAATTAGCTTAACGCACTTTTAATTAGTCCGGAAGAGAGTTCGCAAGCAACGCCTTTGTTGCCTCCAAGCAAACATTGATAGAAGTTCTGATTTATACACAAATAAGAAGCAATTTCAAGGAATGTGGTTATTTACTTGTGTTAATCTGTAATTCGTGTTTGAGTTTGGTAAACTTTACACATATTCGAACTTTTGGTTCCTTACAGGACCACATTTAATTCCAAATATCATCAATCGGAGATTGAGAGATTTTGATCCATTTTTTTTTAGTTTTCAAAGTCATAATCTTACCGTTACTATCATCTTCTGACGTTGGCACTAGCTTACCTGCAAACAGAAAAAAAATGAAGCTTAAGATTAAAGCGATATTAACATGCTGGAGGGAGAAGGTTGTCAATAAATTACATTTATGCATCTTCGGTTTAAAATGATAAACTATTTTACGTAATATCTGAGTCAAAAGGACAATTGATTTTCTCAAAAATTTCATTTTCGGGCAGTCTCTAAATTCGATGAGCAAAGAAAAAAATTCAATTATGCAGTTCTTTGAATCAAATTCTCAAAATTTATTAAAATAGTATCAACTATAACAAAATGCATTATTTTGCAGAGTTTTGCCCCTAGCCGTATTTCTTTGGCCTTGTTCAATCAATTTACCACGAAAAATTAAAGCTCACTGTATGATGACAGCTGATTAGCCAATGACTGGATTCGTACCAAGGACTACAGACTTGAAACCGGGGCTTTGGCTGCTTAACTGCAGCAGCTTCAATGGTCCGTTAATGATGAATGAGATATTTTTAAATTAATTAATTTCGCCATTCAGCATAATTTTTCGGATTTAAAAAAAACAGCGAAGAACAAAAGAGATCAGTACCACGGTAACTGGCCATACATTGCACGAGCATACTAACTTTACAAGTTGTAAGGAAAAGAGTCCTAACGCGTAGAAAGTACTAATAGCTATTGCATGTAGATAGTCATAAAGACTGAGACTTGTAGATAGGCCATAAAATATGGTAATTCCTAGTGATGGGCATTTTCGTTGTTTTCAAAAAACGAAAACGAACTGTTTTTTTTAACAACTGTTTTTTAAAACTGTTTGAAAAAAACAGTTTGTATTAACGAAAAAAAACAAATTTTATGCTGTAAGACAATTAGAGTTGGGTCACATACTAAGTATAACTAGTACGAGTACGAAAAAATACCTGTTCCAAATACCTGTTTGAAGTATGTATATACATACAATGCATACGATTTGCAGTAATGTAATGAAACGGACTTATATGCCCTCCCCCACCCTCCAGACACAAGGTTCCCAAGCTAGAATGGGGATGGTGCAAGATGACTTCCAAAGGATACCGTGTCATTAGTCTGTGCTGCTTGTCCGTAACTTTCCAATGGTCGGTCATTTATTTGGCAAGTCTTTCTCCAATCTAGGGGCCATCTAAAGGAAAACGATCAAATTCAATCAATTTAATTTGTTTTTCATTTTATTATATGCAGAAAACACGCCCTGTATTCGTTCAAATGACCAAAGTAAAAAAAATATCTAAGATAGGACTGATCAATCCTGTTGTCATCTATATGACTTTTCATCGAGCGATCTCTGATATCAAGTTTTTCCTGGCTAATCTAAAACTGTCGGATTTCCACTTCGTCTCACTGAAGCATGAAGTTTGGCGAAAATTTTCTTAAGAAATGTTAAAAAAAAATTTTCGTTTATTAAAAATGCACCCACTAGGGAGCCAACCTCTTCCGTAAGGCTGGACATGAGTCCAAAGGCACCTTACCTCCCGCGGTCTCGTAAATTTTACAATCCCGGTAGGGTTAGAGACATCCTCGTTGCGACCTGCAGTCACGAGAAGGGCCTCAACACACCCGGAGACGCCAACTGATGAACCAAAAAGGATCTCAACCTTTTCCTCCTTGGCACTTTTAGTGCTACTTTTAGTATTTCCGGCGGATTTCATTTTGCCGTATCTTCGAAATTAGGCCGCTTTTTCCCAGACTTGCATAGAAATTTCGCCCGAAATAACTCAGAAAGGTGCCCGAGTTCATGCTGGACCAAAAAAAATTTTGTTGGAAAAAATTGATGCTTTTGCCCAATTTCCCCTATAAAAAAATTGTTCGCCTTATAATATCACTATTGTACTGACCGACCACTTTTAATCATCGAAAGCGCCGTAAAGTTCCTAACCACTCTAACCCAAAATTGGCCGATTTTGTCCGATTTCAGCTCCTTTTGCCCTAAAAATATTTTGAATATTTGAATAAAGTACTCGCAAGTACGAAAATACTGTTGTCTGCAGCTAAACAGTTTTCCACTGCCAAACAGTTCGTTTTAACAAGCGAAAAACGATTCGTTTAAAATAAAAGAAAACGATGAAAAACGATTCGTTTAAAAAATAAGAAAACGATGAAAAACGATTCGTTTAAAAAAAAACGAAAATCAATTCGTTTTTAAAAAACGGTTCGTTTAAAATAAATTAAAAACGATGAAAAACGATTCGTTTAAAAAAAACGAAATTCGATTCGTTTTTAAAAAACGGTTCGTTTAAAATAAAACGAAAAACGATGCGTTTTAAAAAAAACGACTCGTTTGAGAAAAACGAAAAACGATTCGTTTTAGAAAAACTGTTTGTCGCTATTTGGAAAAACTGTTCGTTCGTTTTTTACAGCCAAACGTTTTTTTCAAACTTTAATTAAAATTAAAAAATAATATTAATTAAAAAATTAAATACTTGATATTTTTTAAACAGATATAATATGAATTTTGAAGGGTGGGTAGCTAAATGGAACTGCCCATAGATGATCGGCGGATGTCTACCCCCTCTCTCGTCATACCCAAGCAAACCATATAATAGTTTCACATTCATCTGAAATTTCACCCGCTTATTAAAAAAAGAATTGATCCTACACGCGGAGTTTTCATCAACAGCAGAATTCCTTCGCTCTCCACTTCAAATAACTTTTTAAGAGCATTCAACGCACAGATGAAACACACGTCCTCACCGTTCAGAGGCATTTTCGAAATTATATGACATGCCATGAAATTGCCCACGCATCAGATGGAATATCATAAATTGACAGTCGTTGCCATCGGATATGGTAGGGTAAATTGCTAATCTAATTTTTCCCTGAAAAAAAAAACAAAAGAAAGCGAGTCATGTACATTTTTTTATGCATCTACATCAAACCTACAGGCAAAAGGTCAATTTCTTACAAAAGGACAGGCGATCTTAATTGCATTGATCCAAGCACATAATTGATAATTAATATTTCCAGCATTTGACTTACGGCGTAAAACTTCACGATTTCTACCCACCCTCTTACCCTGCACGAAATTTACCACGCATTAGCGCAAGAGCACCTATAATAGGTCTGTTCCCGTACTTTCAGTAACTGAATTTTACTGAATTTTCCTGAATCATGTGATGGGGAATTTCATGAAAAGTACGGCAACGCTCTCATTGTATTTCCTGAAAATTGACAACCGAAAGTGTGAGTTTTCGGTTTTTGGGAGAACAATAGTGATTATAAAGTCATCCTAAGCGGTAATAAATTATCGCCACAAAAATATTAGACCTTCATAGCAAAATTACGCAAAAAAATATGTTGCTTGCCGCGCACATTTGAAGATATTTACTCCGATTGACATTTTCAGTATTTTTTCAGTAGCTCAGACCCTACTGAAATTTACTTAAAGAGGGGAAATTTTCAGTTTTCAGTAAAACGGAGTGCGGGAACAGCTTCATTGCAATTAATCGCGATTAATCGCAATTAATCGTAGTACGGGAACAGACCTAATATCTTTCACTTTAACATTACCTAAAATCAGCCAGTCGATGACATTCAACACAAAACGTATCTAAAACTAAATAAATCATAACTAAATTGGCATGCTACGACACAAAAACAAAACGCAATTTCATTATCTTGAGAGTTCATTGCTCTTACCGCTAACATCGCACTCTATTACAAATAACACAATAAAAAATATCCTTGCAGTTCCCGATTCATTCGTTCAGGACTCCCCGTAGACCACAAAGCCTCGTCTTGTACCAAAGAGCTCAGCACCCACATAAAATATATATTAGATAACTTCTCATTTCAATCGAAATTCTCATTTTTCGCTTTTCCCCCGATTCGAGTGTGCACAGGATATATGACTGACGTATCAAATTATATGGTATAAAGGACACCCAGCCTAACTGACTGTCACACCAGACGATGAAACTTCTTGTCAGTGGATTTTCTTCGCTCTCGGCTCCTCTTTTGGCTTCTCGGCGGTGGTAGTAGTCGGCTTACGTCTACTGTTCTTCCTCTGCCACGGGCAAACAGGCTGCAAGCAAGGAGTTCTAGTGGTTGGAGTTTTGGCTGAATGGATCCACGGAAGCTGAATTTGAGCTTTTGTGTTAAATGGTTTTTATGGTGGCGGTTGTGGTTAGATATTTGTCTGCCTTCTCGATTTTGTGAAGATATTTTGTTCTTGTTGCCAGATACATACAATAGAAGCGAAAAGATAGACAATTTGAAGGAGAAAGATATTTATGTTTTGGTTGGATTTAGAGGAATTCATATACTTTCTTGAAAATTTTAGGATGTTTTTCAATGCGGTTTTATGGCTTGATTGTATAATAGGAGATTTATGTTCTGCAGAATGTTCTTGCTCGTGAAAAAAATTAAAGGGGGCTCGAAGAACTGGATGATTAATGCATCGTTGGGTTTTGCACAATAAACGGATTAAGTCGTCACGTTTGGGGATTTTCTATTGGACTAAGCGGCACGGGTCAATAAAACTGGATTTTTTTCTTGAAGAATGAGAGTTTGAGTTTAAATTATTAAATATGCTCTGAAAATAATAAAAAAAAATATATACGGATAGCAATCTATTTGCTATTTTTTGAGTGTTTAAACAAATACAAAATTTAAATGAAACTTGCTACGGGGGTGGCTCTATTTAACTACAATTGCGGTTCGTTTAACGTAGGGCGTGAAGTGTTATTCAATTTATTTACAATAATCACAGTTATCGAATTCTGATAACTTGTTTATCATTGATGTTGTTGAAAAAAAAACAAATGAATAGTTTCCAAAAGTCTGAGTGGTGCATACAAGGTAACGCCAAATGGCCTAACAAGAACCGGTACGAATCAACATTTTCATGGCTCTTTGATTGGACTGATGGAAGGAATATTCAGCAATGTCAGTAAAGATTTTTATAGTACAACCTACAAACGCATTTTGGACCTATTCCCTCTAAGTGCAGTACTATCACAGTGCCGTTTCCATCCTGTTAAAAGCTGGCAATTCGTGGATTACTTTCGAAGCCCGCACTATTGGATTGGTGGTGCAGGTTCAATTGACATTGTCCCCAATTTCCGCTGATGTGAATCTGAGCACCAGGTGTCATATAGGTGAACCCTTGCGTGGACTCCCTGCATTGCAAAGATAAATACGCGGTCATCATTATAGTGGAGATAGTGGCTCTTAGTTGGGAACCAATACCACGGATGACGAGTACAGCACCAACATCGACAGATAAGAAGGACGGACAAAAATACGTGGGGACGACCTCACCTACGCAAGGCGAAGGGGGACACCGAAATAGACCGTTTCGTACTCGCAAAGAGGCCACAAGGGTCCAGAAGTTCGTCGAACATTTTAACGAGAGGCTAAGAGCCACCTATTTTAAATGCGCCACTGATGCACAAAGAGTCCAAAAAATTGACTGCTGTCGAAGTGCTTCGGAGACTCCAAAGAGTCACCCACAGGAAAACACTGAATCAGGAGTGGTCGAGGAAAGAATTCCGCCACTATTTTCTAGCGCATGCATCACAATGGAGGGAATACAACAAGCATGAGTGATTGACTGACGAAGACAAGCTGAAGAATTGTTAAAAAAGCCTTCGCAAGATGTTTCAAGCCGCTAAACTGCAAATGCTTATCGAAGCACGTCAAAAGTTGGAAGAGGCCTCTGATACCAAAATAGATCTTATTTTTAGAGTGGTTTGTTTCTAGTTTGGCAGAAACCAACCGAACAGCTTTTGATTAAAGATAAGGTAAAAGGAGACGCCAGAGCATCATCGGATATTAGAAGAAGCAGTTACTGCTGCAGGGGTACCGGGATTCAACCTGTCACGACAGAATAATTAATTTGATTTATTATAAAATAATTTGATTTATTATAAAATAGTTTTAGATTATAAAATGATTTTTTCCTATTAGCTACCTAATTTTCTTACACAACTAGCAATGAATAATACAAACCTGGCAACTAAGCAGGTTTGATTGATTTCTCGGGCAATTATTTTAGTAGAGCAAAGAAACTAACCCAGTAAAGCCTTGGCCACATAGAAAGCGGTCTGTCGCGGCGGGAAGCGATCCAGCGTTCGTCGCGGCGATCTGCGATATGTTGGCGCCACATAGAACCCGATACTTTGTGAGCGAAATGAAATGAAATATGAAAAATAAAAATGAATTTATTATATGCATTTAAAAATATGTTAGAAAACATGTGTCATTATGTTACTTCCCTCTCATATTAACTTCTTTGGCTACCTGATTCCATGCTTCTTGCTTTCTTAAAAAAAAAATTTATAATGTTCATGGGAACTGTCAGATAAATATGTGTATTTACGTATACCTTCGATGAATAGTTCAGTTTGCTCACGCATTTTTAGGCGGTCACTAGAAAAATCTGTAAATTTGTACAACCGGATCGCTTGTCGTCGCGACAAAGATTGACCGAATTCGGTAGACCGCGTTGTGTCTGACAGAGCTGGTGCAACATTGTATCATACAACCAGACCGCCTGACCGCATCGGTCAGATATCGCTTCCCGCCGCGACAGACCGCTTTCTATGTGGCCAAGGCTTAAGAGTTGGTAATACCAGGGTTGTTCGCGTGTTTGTGGTTTTCGCCGAGAAAAATCTTAATTAAACCTAAAATTTTTTGAATAAGATTCTGCTTCATTGACAGCTTAGCTAACTGAAGAGTAAAAGTAGTATAAATCCTTGGTATATATGCTTAAAGATGAATTTTCCTGCCAAAATATATTTTGCGCCCAGCGTGGCAAAATTGCTCTAGAGTTTTCGGATGTTTTGAATTTCTATAGACAATAAATTGCAGCAAGTGTTAGCGCTTCTAAAAACCATGAAATAAAAGATTGTTATGAGTTTTTAAATTGCTATAAGTTTAAATTTTCGAACGACCAGCCACTTGATTGATGTCCATCTCAACGCGTGTTCCTGCAAATCCACAAACATTGCATTTAGGTAATTTTGAAAGAACGAAAGTATCTTATTTCGTTTTGTTATTTTGCGCCAGATTATTTCTATTTGAATTCTAAAGAATTTGTTCTAGACTTTTATTTTGTGTAGCTTAGCTCATTGGCACTATTCTTGGTTTCTTATTATTTTGGCTACCACAACATTATGCATCATATGTGCATGGTGTTTACAAACAATTCAAATTTGAAACAATTATTTTGAAGTACTTGATTATTCTTTTCCTATGATTTCATAGGACTTTTTTCCGGGAAATTACAGCAATCACTGTTGTGGACACCATTAGAATATATCTTGCTTGCATTTGAGACTTCTATTCTGATAGCTGATTCAGAACAACCACTGTAGTTTGCAGAGTGTCTTCCACCACAGTTGTTACAATTTTTCTCTGCCTTACATAACTCAGTTACTGCTTCATAAATCATTGCAACATAATCGGACTTTGGAAGACGGTGAAACAGAATAATTAATTTTAACAAACTGAAAGTTAATTTAAATATAAAAGTATGTTTCATTTTTGGACATTAGGTTCATATAAAGCATTACGTTTTACTATGTACGTTCTACAAAAATTAAAAAAAAAACCATTCTTATAAGCAGTATATTACTTAATATGCTATTGGTTTTATGAAAAAATTTAGAAAGCTTAGAGAACTGAACTATACTTGCTTAAACAGATTTAATGTCAAATTCAGTGCAACAAAACTAATCACATCAAATTTCATTTTTCTACTTACCTTTAAAACAAGCACACCCCATGATGTATCCCATCATCAGAGAAACTTGTGAAGATCTTTGGCGCCAAACAATAACCGTGATTGTGCTACTGCTTTCAGAAATACTTAAGATTTTGGTCGTTTCGACAGATGCTACTTCCTGTAGATATTTACGAGTATATCTATTTGGTAATATCTAATGCTACGTGATGGCTATCACTGCAAACTATCGACGAAACTAAATTCCACGAAGCATAACACTATCAGGCGCAGCTGAATCGATTGAATTCAACACTACCGCACTGTGTTTAAACTGTTATTGTTAATCATTTCTTCGAATTTGAGCATTATTATTACTATGGGTTTAATAATTCAAAATTCTAATACAGTTTTAAACGAATGTCATGGACTTATTGAAGCTTCAATTAAATTAACGGATCATTTTTAATGTTAGTCGCAACATTCACTTTCACTTTTAGAGTTCTTAAATAAAGTTTTCGATATTCTTTACAATTATTTTTCATTTTCATGTCAAATTACATCCTGATCCTGAAATAATTAATAATCGTACGATTTTCATTAGCACACCGACTCAAATCTCTATTACGGTAAATCATCCTGCTGCGACATAAAACGATTCAAATTAAATAATTGGATCTTTTAATTTTCTTTGACTGCAAAGTATAGTGCAACCCCTTACGATTTCACTTTCACTAAAGCAAAGCTCCGTTCGTGGCATCTTCGTGAAAAAAACAACCACAAGATAGAATAGAAAGAAGATAACATCGGTGAAACCTGACGATGAAATGCGTAAAGACAGCTAAGGAAAGACTTGACGGAAGCTTTCTGCAAACATTTTGCCTGCCGCGAACAATTCTCATGGAATAAATTGGTAAGTCGATGTAATTAACGGCTCTTTGAAATGAATTAAAAACGACATTTTAATGAGTCTTATCAGCAGAAGAAAATGGGGTAATGCTTAGAGAGTCACAGAATTTCGATGAACAATTGTCGTTGGCTTGGTTGGAGTACATGTCATTCGAATACATTCACGAGAAAATCGATTACAGGTGAAGTGAGTAAAATGAGAATGAATTATAGAATGATGGTTACACGTGCAGAGAACTTTCATGTTAAACATTTTCAATTTCAAAAATCGATTGAAATTGAAAATGTTTAACATGAAAAAATGAGCAATATCTTTTGAATGATTGAATACTTAAGAAAAGGGCTGTGGAGTCGGAGTAGTTTAAAATATACGGAGTCGCTTTAAATATACAGGGTCACAACTATGACTCTACACCACTGCTTAAGCTTGCTTACAAGATTCTGTTTCAGCAGCTCTTGCTTTGGTATGATTTGTTTTGGTGCCATATTCAAGCTGGAAATAATTTTTTCAGGCAGTTATGGTGTCAAACAACTCCTTTTTTTTTTTATCGTAGATAGAGGTTCGAGGAAAATGATTCAATGCAACCTTTCAGTTTCTTTGCAAAAAATTTTAATTATTTTTCCTACAGATTCAATTATTTGATAACTACTGGAACATGAGTTTGAGTAGTTTCTTTTTTATTCAAGGATTTAGAAAAATTTCTTTATAGAGTTTCTTCATCAGTCATATAGCCAAATACACACTAACTGCCACAAATGCGCATAAACTATAAAAACGTCCAAAAACTGTTTCGAATATAATAGAAAACATTTTTATGCATTTTGGTATGAATTTTTAGAAATATAAGAAAATTTAAATTTTAGCTGTTAGCTTCATAAAATAAGCAGTGCTTCATAAAGAGTCTTCAGTTCTCTACTTGATCAAAAGAAATTAGCAATATTCTTCACGAGAAAATACTGTATCATACTTTTTTCTTCTGTAAATAATCTGAAAGTAGTGATTCTTTGTCTCCACTTCGTTAGACCAGAAGAAAACCAAAAGGATCTCCAGGCCCGGAGCTTCCATCCACTAGAATTTTTCTTCCTCAAACTGAGAAATGGAATATCAAATCAGCTAAAATTATCTTTCCGAGAATGAAAACAGACGCTTATAAAATTAAAGTAGTCTACCATCTCATCTAAAAAGTTGAAACATAAAGTCCACGAGGACAGTAATCGCAATGCCATAATTGCTAACATTCAATTCATAATTTCCACGCCCAGGCAAAATGCCTTAAGAGTTAACGATAACACGACTTCTCAAAGTGCGCAAAGCAGCAAGAAAAGAATGACAAATGTGTTAACTGTGGTGGTAATCATCCGGGTAGCTTGGGGGCATGTCCGAAAAATTCCAATGACTTGAGGAAAACATTCGCACAGATGACGAAAGCGAACTTTCTCCCTTCATCCACAACTCCCACACTCGAATCCAAAATCAACCACTCAAAACCGAAAAATAAGAATAGCGGCTTGTGCAGAATCATTTACGCTTTACTCCAATAGTTGCATAATCATTTTTTGAACGAAATACCAGTTTTTTGTGCACCACATAGCTCAGGAAACCTCAGTTTTCATACTTTTGTCAACGCCTTTTCCGATAATTTTAGAGTCATTTCATTTTTTTTTTGAAGAACTGGGGAATTCCTATTCATTCAAATGTATTTTCCACTTTGCCAGTGCAATTCTGCATATCTCAAATTAATTAAATCGGTAAAGGACTTACAACACCCAATTTCGACTAGATTTATTAAATTCAAGCCGATTTCAAATGTCAAAAAATGATACAGTTTTTCTGCAACCCTTTTCTGCAAGATTTCGGGCTGATTTGAAATCAGCTGATCGAAATCACATGGTTTTGCTACAGGTAAACGTATTATTTCACATTCAATAACTGTCAACTGTCAAAAATTTAACAAACTGATGAGCTAAAAGACTACATCAATTGAATTAAAAGGGTTCAAGTATTGTAAAGAAGATTTATAGTATTATTGGATTGCCTGCTTTAAACTGAAAAGAAGGCACAAGACGGCAATACGTCACTTCTAATCATCTAATGAGCCATGGTTTGGCCATCCCTGATCTAAAGTCTGGTACTGACTTAATCGTGAAGCTAAATTTTGACAAGTCTCCATTATCTGGTCATTTTTTGGAGTAAAATGTTCGACAATGGAAAAAAAATCGGAGACTCTGCTGACTTCTGACAGAAGAAATGTCAAGAATTTCAATTCGCGATCGATTTTGTTATTGAAAAGACGTTTTCACAATTCAATTTTCAAATTCAAACAGCAAATATCACTTTTTAGCTCGAAAGAATGAACTGCACATACAAAATTGGCGTGAAATGATTGTAGATATGAGTCAATGCCATCTGCGTTTTCAAAGAGAAAGCAGCTTCCAAGCAATTTTTAACATTAAGAAGTAAGTACCATTCTTGCTTATTTTTATGCTAAATTTGCTCCGAAACAAATTTCGCGTGAAATTTTGTATGAAAATTTCACGTGAAATCAAAGCCAATAACAGCCTTAACTGTATTAAATTTTCCACATTGAAAAGCATACAACTAGATACCGTAATGAGTTCATTAAAAGGCTATCTATATATTTCTCTGAGATTCTGTAGATTCCTCTCATTATAGTTCTTATTACAAACGATTTCTTTAAACTTACACACTAGCTTATATTCAGGAAACAAGTTACTTTTTCACTCGCAAAAAAGATTAAAAATTACATATTATAACAACAGCCCAGCAGTTCTTCCGCCTCCACCCATATTCACCAGACGTCATGTTTGTCATACCCACCACACACCCATATTCACCAGACGGCATGTTCCCCAGAGAAAATTCTGAATAAATAGAGCAGCAGCGACCACAAAGCGGCAAACAAGTTTATATCCTGTTCATACTGGCGCTAAATCAGGCGATTTCGATCAGCTGATCGCTTTAGAGCTAAATCGACCACAAATCTACCTGATCAACCACACATTTGTCTCGGTGTCTGACAGTCGAAAGCTACACCTGCTTTGTTTAATCAAGTACAAATCAGGTACTATTGTGGATTGTTCTCACAGCGTGCTGAATTCCATCCGTGAGAGGGAAAGTGGATTTCAATGAAATGTCATTCGAATTTCATTCTAATATAGCGAAAATTGAACAAAAAAGGAAAAAGTGAGTTGTATAAAATGAAAAGAACATTGACAAAAAAGGTATCTTTAGTTTTTAAGATTTTTCATAAACTGTTTCGTAAGTGTACGAAGACTTTATTGGAGGCAAATTGTTGACTTGGTTTTGTTTTTAGTTAATAACTTTGTAATGAATAATTAAAATGGATTAGTTTTTGTTCCCAAATTAAATAAAAATGTTCAATGAATAAATCTGCATCAAAACTTTTTCTAATTTCTTGCAACAATTCATTCGTTTTTAACACTTAAGTTTCAAATAGCTGCTGTACGAAGACATTATTGGTACATTGTATGTCCGTGTTAGCAGGTAGGTGAGAGTGTGGTGGCGTGTGTATAATCCCATCAAGAAACAGTAAGCGCAGCGAACATTCGCTGGCAACAAACGAAATTCTCTGTAGTGGATTGCATAAAAGTGCTGGAGATATTCCTTTTACTCGCCAAGTGGTATCGAAAGTAGTATTCCGCGTTAACTATCTTATCATTTACCATTTTTATACTCAGAATAGGTTTTCAGAAAAACAAAATTGCATAAATTGCCATTTGTTAAAATAGTCTCTTTGGCAAAGCACATGTATATTGCCTAGTGGGAATGAGAAACGTATCTGATCGTATGAAAGGGGGGTGTCTTATCTTGGCGGGGTACTTTCTGTTTTTTTTCAACTTAGACTTGGATATTGCTATCTACTTCTCAGGGAAATATCGCAAATTATATCGCAATTCACGTATCTTCCGAGCTCAACGCTATAATATTCACATTAATAACGAAGAAACATGGATTATACAGTTAGGACTGAAAGTCACTCTTAGTTGAGACAATAGGTCTGTTCCCGTACTTTCAGTCACTGAATTTTCATGAATTTTCCTGAATCATGTGGTGGGAGAAATTCATGAAAGTACGAGAAGGCTCTCATTGCATTTCCTGAAAACTGACAAACAAAAGTGTCAGTTTTCGGGTTTTTGGGAGAACAATAGTGATAATAAGGTCATCCTAAGCGGTGATAAATTATCGCCACAAAAATATTCGACCTTCATAGCAAAATTACGCAAAAAATATGTTGCTTGCCGCGCACATTTGAAAATATTTACTCGCGCCACACCGTTTGACACTTTTCAGTAGTTCAGACCCTACTGACATTTCATCGTACTTACTGAAAGAGGGGAAATTTTCAGTTTTCAGTAAAACGGAGTACGGGAACGGCTTCATTGCAATTAATCGCGATTAATCGCAATTAATCGTAGTACGGAAACAGACCTAATGTCAATGACCTACCAAAAGATGCTCTCATAATTAAACAAAAGCGTCTAGTTAGAATTAAGAGTATTCATGACTTTTGTTCATTTAAGAGAAACTAATATCAAATTGCACCTATAGATAAAAGATAGCAGTAATTCGGAATTTGAATTCTGCAATCGCGTTGTAAATCTGTTTGGAAAATACGAGAAGCTGGGCAGTAAAACTATAAAGTCCAGTAACATCAGCTTTGTAAATTAGCCTTTTTCAATTTTCTTCAATTTGAAATCCATTTGAGCTTAATGAGCTTCGTGTCCACGAAATTGTAAAGAAATCTCAGCTTAATTTTTTCTGCAACAGCCAGACAACGAATAGGAATAACAATTTCGCCAGGGCAACGAATTTTCTTACACGACCATCATCATTTTCGACCATTCGTTCAACTCTAATAAAAAATATCCCTTACCGCTTTTGTTTAGTAAGACACTGTATTCAATAAAGTTCTTTTGTCACCTTTGACACTGTATTCAATAATCCGGTGTTGAAGGGATAATAATGATTACATTTTTTATGCATTTTTTATTTTGTTTTGAATTTGCAATTTCTTTTTTCAATATTGCTTGAAAATATGAATATTATGGTTGTTAACAGTTACAAGATGGAAGGAAGAAAATCACATTTAGATTTAAGATGTTGAATCCGGGAGGCTTTTCTATTTGAATTTAAGAGTTTTCTCGAAATCGGCGGAAATAAGGAAAAAACTGAATCTTTCGAAAATAATCAGAAAATTTGATTAACCAACTCTAATTCGGATTCAGTTGGTAATTGTGATTACTGTAAACAACATTTAGAGTTTGTTGAGTTTCTAAAAATTCAATAACACATCAGAAATCTGATGTGCCAACTCAATTACAGCTCGCATACACTGCACTGCTGAGATTGCTTCTGGGCTTATTTACGTATTTAGCTGCTTTTCTCATGGTTGCTGTAGCTAGCAGATATTTGTCACATTGCTGCTGCATTCGCTCGAAATTCGTTGGAGAATACCTCTTACCTCAATCTACCGACAAAACATGCTGTTGTACGCCTTTCTATTAAACTCAGAAATGAAATCACTAAGTTGTGCAGCGGACGGTGAACGAGGCAGGAGTGCATGCAACTCAGTGACTGTGGGTGAGTGAATGAATGAATGAGTGAGTGAAATGTGAAAAGATCCAAGCAAGTATGAAGGAGTTTGTTGAAATGTTGACCCAGTTTAAATCCCGGCAGGTTCATTTAGAAAAATATTTCAATTTTTCTCATTTCGCGCAAGCTTGCTGATTCAACATGTTTTGATAGAAGCCAGTAGTAAAAGAGAAGAGTGGTGGTGACTGGTGGTAATGGTCACAAATTGCGCCTAGCATTCATTTTCAAAACGCTAGTCAGCGAATGGAATTTTCATCGTTCATAGAAATGATGAAGTTAGTCGGTCTTATAAACAAGGAGTTAAGTGGTCTTGCAGAAAAACGTAAATCAAAAGAACTCACGAACAGGTTGTATGCTTACCGTGGTTAGACAATGGTCTGACTAGCTATTTACTGCAGAAGTCAAAATCCTGTAAGTCTGTAGGCTATCTGTAGTTGTGTATGCAGAAAACTTTTATTTTGATAAAATGTTTCATTTAGAAGACCTGCTTTTCATTTCAAGGAAGCCCTGTTAAATCAATCAGTTATTTTAACACAGATTCGATGAATACACATTATTTTGAAAAATTTGTTATTTGCATTTAAACTAACTTCATTACCAATGCAAACCAATTTCCTCCCACCACTTATTCAACATAAAAACGTGCCTAATAAATCATAAAAATCATTTTCCGAAGCATTTAAAATGTCACATCATATTTTCATGAGTCGCTGTGCGAGAAGAAAATCATCATCTTTCGCTCGTTCTCGGAATCATGGAGGCCTGGCCGCCATTGTAACATACAATCCGTCGGAAGAACAGTTCTTGGCAGTGGAAAACAGGAAGGAAGGACGACAAGTTTCTGATGTGTAATCAGAGTTGGTCTTGTGCTGTTTAGTAGAATCGTATTAGAGCTGTAGGTGGCGGGTCGAGTGGTAGGCAAATAATTTCTACTACAAATTAAACATAGGCCAAGCATGCAGATTTCCTTTGGCTCGGTTAATGGCGTCGGCGAAGTAAACTTTAATAGGAACGCTACCAGAGTTTATGTGTCCTGGTTTTATTTTCATCTTTAAAATCAAGTTATTTTCGAAAGGTTGAGGTGAAATTTGTTTTATAGGCTACGACGTAGGATGTGACTGCTGCTCCGATTTTAATAGTCCGTTAGGTTGAAATAATTTGATTTAGAGGGAAGTTTTAGCCTGGAATTTGTGATGGCTATGAATGTGTTCAGAATTTTCAGCTAGTTCGTAAAAATTTACGAAATTTATGGAAGATTTGTGAACATAATAGAATCAAAATTCTTGCTAAAATATTTTGTTTTGACCCAATTTCCCAAGTCTTTGTTTCCACAAATTCTGATTTTAGTTTAGGAATAGTTTTAATTTTGACTATGGTTGTGTGCAACGCACATTTTTGTGTGATAGGAAACAAACTGTATGTGTTAATAATGACTTTGAAATTGGATGAGGTAAAAAAAAACTTTTGAGGAGGCACGCCGATTGTTTTTCAGGCATAAAGGTTTCAGCTCACTCAGCTATGTTTTCTAAATGCGAAAAATTTTTCGGCTAAAGTCTTTTATCTCTAGTAATACATTGGCGGTCGTTGTCATCAAATCTAAAATAGAGAAAAGGATTAGATACGTGAGCTTGGACTTAAACTTTGTGATATCAATGAGGTCGATTAATCTGAACTCTTTGAATAGTTTCGATTTTGGAAAAAAAGGAACTTTGTTTGAGAATACTTGAATTGTTAGAGACCCCATATAATTTTGGCATGTGACACAAACTTCAATTTCCGACATAATAAGGTCTTTAACATGTACTCTGTGACACATGAAGACATGGCGGATGGAGTTGAAGATAGAAGACACGGGCTCATATTCGTTACTAAAAGATGGATGAAAACCCCAAAGGTTCTATGTAAGCAATTTAAGGTGATTAGAGTCGGTTTTAGAATATATTAACCGAAGTGAAGGTATAATTGCTTTGGTTGTTTTCCATGACAGCCCAAGCTTCGCCCCTCAAGGCTCATTGATGACCTCAACCAATACTATTGCTACGTGAAATCATTTGCAGTTACAGAATTTCCCTTCCCAGTAAAATCAGTTGAGTATCAGACAACAGGTATTCAACAGCAGCTGCAAAGCCTATTGCTGTCTGGAATTAAACCTATGCTTGCTGACTTATCTCTGCAATCTGCACTCTTTTCGTTACAGGATAGCAAGCAAGAGCAGTAACAAGCACCTAATATTTAACAGCAACTGTCAAGTCCGTTACAGCCTGTAATTCAACCTTTGTCTACTGGGCTGCAGGTCGAGTTTTCGTCAACAAACTCATTATAAAATACATTTTGTGCCAACATTAACTACTTGTACTCCTCCACTACAAATTTTTGTAACTAAGCTCATATATTAAACAAATGCTGAGGTAAAGAAATTTAGGGGGCCCTGCAGCTCTGCTTGCTAAGGCGTCAGGCCGGAAAGCGGTGTGCTACGGAGCCTGCGGGTTCAAACCCCGCCAGTGCAATGGCTGTAAATGTAAATGCGTGTGATTGTCTATGAGGGTGGCAAATGGGCCCAAACTAGTGGCCTAATGCTGGCCGCGTTTCCGGCAGCCCTCTCCACGAACCTAACCTGAGGCAAACAAGAGTTACATCATTTAGAAACTTGAATTCCGTCCTTCTCGAAAGTACAAAAGTCACTCTTGACAACCTCACTGACAGAGTGATTAGTTCCTTCAAAATTACGAACACTGCTGAGAACAAGGAATTTCTGGGCGTCAGTTTTTGGACTGTTGGTACACTTGAAAAACAATTCACCAGAAGACCTCATCCAAATTTTTCAAGAACCGCTCCAGCATAAATTTAAAATTTTTTAAAATTACCTTATAATATCAAACCGTGCGTGGCTCGAAGACGAAGTCCTTATCAATTTTTTTTTTAATTTTCCTCTAGATATTGGCAACAAACTTGGCTTTTATTTCTTCTTATGCACCAGGTATTCGGAGACGATAGTGATAGTTCTATTTCTGATAAAGTACTTGGCGGCTTTTGTATTCTCGACCTTATGCTCTTTAATATTCCGGCTCCAGATAAATCTGTATCCACTGCGTATCATTTTTATATTTTAGTAGATACTCACCACTTTTTTCTTTCTTTTTGCGTCCCGTTGATATGTCCACCGAAGAAAGGAATCACAGTTGCAGCTCAGTTTAATTTTCGTGAAACTAATTTCGCTAAGCAGCGTGAAAAGAATGCCAAATGTGTCAACTGTGGCGGTAACCATCCACGTAGCTACGGACCATGTTGAAAGAATTTCAGAAACTAAGTTGAAGAAAACATTCCCACAGGTGACGAAAGTGAACTCTCTCACTCTCTTCATTCAAAACTCAACTCTCAGAAACGGAGGAAAACAGCAGCCTCTACTCAGTGTTTTGAAGCCATTTATTATGGCTCAACTATTCTGCAATGAGCAAGAAGAGTTGCAGAGCACGATGAAAGACGTGATGGAAAAAATCGAAAGCACTAGCAACATAAATAGAGTAATAGAAACACTATCAGCCAATATCAAGCCGCCTAAAGAGGACAACACGATCCAAACTTTAACGAAAGATGGTAGGCTTTTCTCTGATGACAAAGCTACTACCACTGAAAACGAACCAAAATCATTTATGTTCTCAAGTTGCCAGGCAATATCGACATTGCTAATCCGATAATTATTTCTTTTCTCTCCACCCTGGGGAATCTGCTGGAAAGAGATCTTTACTGAGCTCTTGACAAATTAGTTGCTGTGAAAAACATTTCCACTCGGCAGTTTGGCCTCATAAGAGGTCATATCTTACAAGTTTTTACGATTGACATAAAAAGGTGTCAGACTGCTGAATTCAATCGTTGTGGGTAATTCTTTTGATTTAGCTAGGATCAATGACCGGATCTACAAACGCATAGCTCTTGACCTCTTTAGGTCTCTTATTAAATTAAATTCTAGTTTTCTCCCCAGCAGACGTGCTTTTGTAACAAAAAATGTGGAAAGATCCAGGATCTTTTCTCTTGGCCCTGGTGTTCTCCAGGGTTCTATCTTTCCACCCATTCTTTTTAATATCTTTACTTCAGATATCTCCTGCATAAAAAACTCCGTTACGGTTTAGATAAATGTGCACTCGTCGCCTTCTGACCCGTGATAATCTACACTCAGCAACTTATCTTCAACCTCGTAGGCCATGTTTTATTCACTGATTGCTTAAATGTACTTTTTCAGTATATCATCAGACGACCTAAATCAATTCCTGCTAATCAGAATCGACATGTCCACATATGGTCATGTTGAAAATTCCAAAAATCTACGTCGGAGCGGGTAAGAACGCTTATCTCACGGCCAGATTTCTGTCAAAGCTTTGGAGCAAAAAGCCCTCCACCAATGTACGAGACTCTTTTCTGCTTTGTTTTTCCAAGTTTGACTGCGAATTGTAAAAATTTTTAATAACGCATTATTTTATGGTGTACATTACATTAACCAGGTGAATGGTTTAAGACAAATGCATATTTTCTCTTTATTATGCTCCCTGAGTTAAAATCTACTTTCTTTGGATTGGAAATATGGTATAATCAACAAATTTTCTAAACTTTGCGTTATTATCTTGCACCATAAAAATCTGATGTCACAAAGTAAAATTGCTCAACTATTTCAAGCCAAACGTAAAACTCAAAGAAACCACAACAAACTATTATAGCACGATGTCATTAAACAGACCACAATACATATTCTTTCAACATTATTGTCGTCATCGTTCAGGATACACTCAAAACTAGTATGAAGCAACAATCCGGTCGATGGGTTTCTTGAGACATTAAATGACTGCTACTCTGAAAAGCGATTCATATCATGCTATGAGATATACCATTCAGATTCCAATATAGAGGCGGTGCAGTCAAACATGTTTAACTTTTTTACGATTCAAGTTTGCTTACAAAATTATATTTTGGAGTACTTTCGAAAATAGCAAATATAGATTCGCATCAATAATAAAATATTAATTAATTTACTTCAGTTTTACAGTTTTTACGAAAATCAGGAAATAAATATCTAAAAAGGAATGGACAAAAAAATTGCTAGAATAATAAATATATACTAAAAACTACAAAAGGATTGTTGTGAATCCACTTCGTAAAATTTGAATTAAAAAAATCATTCCAATTTTATGAGCCCACAAAAATCAACACTAAAACAATGAAAATGTATCAAAATCAGCCCACGTTGGGCGCATTCACAAACAACTCTTTAATTTCCCCTATACTGATTATATAACCATTCTTAAGTTTCAGCATCGCAGCTACCTAACTGTCAAAAACTTTCATAATAAATTACATTGAAAATTCAACCAATCTCTCAAAACCATGCCATCTTCCTAAAACATCCGCCAACCACTCATAACTTCAACCTTGAAATTTTCATAGATATTGAAGATCTTATCCTTCACGAACCAAAATATTTTTTAATATATTCCCAGTTGAGTACGAACATCTTATTTCCAGCCAGCTGGTGAGACAGTATGCTTTGCGTAACTATGAAATATATAGCCCCAAGAGCAATTAATCAATATTCCTGACTTCCAGCAGTCGGAACATCAAGCAACCGCAATGATGTTAGTTATGTAATTTAATATTCTGGAGCTATCGAAAAGGTATTCGCACCCGAAGACAATTGCAAAAGCGGCAGGAAATCGAAAAAGATAGCTAACAGAGAAAACATCGAAAGCTTTAGGCTGACACATTTTTCGAGCGAACCGGTCTCGAAGCAATGGGACTCTTTTCTAATACTATACTCGTTAGCTTTATCACGAAGCAACTGAGACGAAAACTGAAAGAAAAGAAGCACAACGATGGAAAAGACAAGGAAAATGAAAATGTGGTGTAGAAACAACAAGGAGATGATTTTCCCTTACAGTCTACAACGCTGAAAAATTCCCGAAGAGAAAAAGATGAAGCATTTACAATTTAAACTGCTCGGAGGCTTATTCACGGCACTGTCTTATCTTTTCGCATAAGTGCTAAAATCAAGTTGTGATGGAGGTGGCAGCCAGTGAGTGTTTCGAGAGTGAGTACTTTTGCATCGAGTGTGCTACGGCATGATATGATATGCGATGTCAGATATGTACTTTCGAAGGTTAGATTATTTTCAAAGCCATTGGCCGAGAAGCTAGAAGAAAGTCAACAAGAATACTGAATAATACCAAACTCAAATACATCATCACTGGGAATCGCGATAAAATTGACAAGCAATTTTCAATAGACACCATGAATTGACTCCTCGCGGAATTATCTTTCAATTTTTTCAGGGATTTAAATTAAGCTTTAGGAATTTGCGAAATATGTTGATTGAAGCGTTAAGAAAGATATAGATTTTTGTTGTGTGCGAAAGAGATAATGGTGATGATGAGTTTTCTGCGTTTAGCTGAAAAAAAAAGAAAATGAAATCGATTCGCGAAGAAGAATACAATTTCTTTGAGTTTTTGGAAATTATGTTAATAAACTGAAAAAATTTTTATACATACATGTATAAAAAAGCTATACAAGTCATAAGAGGACAACTCACATTTAGGTCATCATCTAGTTAAACGATCAAAATTGAAACGTTATTGTTAGCATGCCGTATCTATGGAGCTGCCGCACAATGAGTGTTTCACAAGAAGTAAAGATAAGAAACAGACAAACATGATATGGGTTTTTCGAAATAAGAATCGAACAGTTTATCTTCGAAATAATCCGGAACGTATTGCATAAGGGATTAACAGTACATGAGTAAACGATGTCTAAGCAGCTTTGAATGCTTTATCTGGAGATTAAGATAATAAGTGCCTGATAAAACGGTATTTATTTTTATAATGAATAATAAAAAAGATTTCGCTGAGAGAAAAATATAAATTGGATGAAAAATAAATTAGCATGTTTCGCCTATATGATCAGGAATATTTTTGTATATTCAACTACTTTGAACAGTGTTGTCAGGTTAGTTTAGTTTCCAATGATTAAGGTGTCTAATATTTGCGTTTATAGCATTTTTTTCAAGGACAGCTTTTATAGTTTCTACAGGACATAGAATCTATTGTTTGTGTTGGCGGGGTGCAAACGAGAAACCGATCATAGACATAGAAAGTAATCAAGTCACCTATGGGAAAAGTGGCAAAACCTTATCAGTTAGTTGCCACCAGCTTGAACTCAAGAGCTCCAGGAAA
Organism: Nemotelus pantherinus; assembly: GCA_963978885.1. Classification (NCBI taxonomy): domain Eukaryota; kingdom Metazoa; phylum Arthropoda; class Insecta; order Diptera; family Stratiomyidae; genus Nemotelus; species Nemotelus pantherinus. The sequence goes on along the minus strand of OZ022263.1, from coordinate 49,207,244 downwards.
AACCTTAAGGTAATATGCACGGCGAGCAACGAATAGTATGGAGTAAAAGTATGGAGAAAGTATGGAGTCAAAGTAAACAAACTTAATAAAACCATTCTCATACTAAAGAGTTTCAGGCAGTTTTAGACTCAAGGCAAGGTTTATACCGTGTTTTTGTTACACGCGACAAAACGCTAGCGAAGAGAAAAATGTCCTCCCTGAATTAAAAAAAATTCTAGCGCATCAGAACCGCTAGAAAACTAATTTTCGAAGAAATTGTCTTTGAGTGACAAAAAAATGTGGAAAGACGTTATACACTTTTTTGTAGAATCATATCAACCATTTCTTATCCAAAGCAACAAAACTCAAAACTATTCAGTGCTGGGAGCACTTTCTCAACGCAGCAGCAATAAGTTAACCATAACAAGCTCATACTTAAATCAACGTATCCTTTGAATTTTGTTCTCATCGCAGGATTTCATGGAATGTTTCAACGATTAAACGTTGTTTGAGGCTGCCATCCAAAAAATTTTCAAAACTCGGAAAATGTAAAAATTGGTTTCTTATTTTTATTGCAAATGCTTTGCATATGAGTATGTAATTTCAAGCATCTGTTTGTGCAATATTTACGAAAATGGCTAATGCTGGTTACCCTGTGTTAGCAGCAAAGCAAAATATCTACCAAATCTGCTTCACGTTAAGTTAAACCCAGCCAGTAAATTTCGTCTCGATTGAATCACTGTGCTGGAAGTTATACGGGTGAAAAGAATTTTAGGGTTACCACCCTCAAAACTTTTCAAATATTTAATGCGTTAATATTTGTTGTTAATTTTCATTGCAGGATCATTCCCATTTGCAAATCTAATGATATAATCACTTAGTAAAGAAATTCCAAATAATTACAAAAATGGTCATAGCTAGCTGCCCTATCATAATTTTTGTACGAAATTCCTACGAAATTTGGTTCACATTAAGGTCCATTTAGAGCATGAACTTCGTTGTGATTTCTACAATGGAACAGAAGTTGTAGGGAAAAAAGCTTTATTTTGCTGCGCAAGTTTGCAAGATTTGGGAGACAAAAATCACCATAGCTGGCAAATCTATTCTAATTTTGCAGCCAAATTTTGCACCAAATGCACCAAATGTTATCTAAAGTAAGGTCCAAATATTGTGTGAATTTTGCTTAAATGTGATGGCTGAATCGGAAGTTATAGGCCAAAAAGCTGTTTTTTTTTCTCAGCGATTTTTCAAGATGGTACTACTGCTACAGGGTTGCCCGCATTTCAAAATCACTTCTATCAGACTTAGTCCTAGCTAATACCAACATGTCCTGTAAATTTCATTATGCTCGGATTAACCGGTCGTCAGTTCTCGTGAGCAGAACTTTCGAGTGCTGAAAATAGAGGTAATTTGGTGATGGGTTGCCGTTCTTGTGCAAAACGGAATTTTGAAAATTTCAACTTGACATGAAATAAAATTTATCAAAGATTTGACATTTTTGTCAAAAATCAAAAATTTTTCAGGAAGGTCAATGATTTGAAGGATTTTTTTTCAGCAGCCTGTCGCAGCTACACGGTTACCCGCTTTATCTTGATAATTTATATGTGTTAAATTTTAGTCAACATCAATACGCTCTGTAATTTTCACGATGATCCATTGTTATTCTTACAAGTAATGACAAATCAAAATTTGAAAAAAAAATCCTTGCCTACTTTTAGGCACTCTGCACACACGGCTCAAAATTTCCAATTCTTTATCATAGACAAGCTTAGAACACAAGAAGTTTTCATTCCCAAACATTTATTTTAACAAAAATTTACACTGCTTGGAAATATAGGAATGGACATATAGCTTGAGTAGCCTAGTGGGTAGAGCACTGGCTTCTTGCGTGTGGGGTCCCTGGTTCGAATCCAGGTTCGGACGAGGGTCCGCGCACCAAGCTTTGAGTTCACCTAGCTCTGATTAGGTACCTGATTTAAATCAGGGGTAAAGTGAGTCGTGGAACTAATCACTCCACACTCGTATTCACAATGATTAAAAAAAATTGTAATGAAGCTCTCTACCAGCTTCAACCCCTAGACCCGTACGAGGGTTGTCGTGGGATTACTTTTTGGGAATATAGGAGTACCTGAAAATTCACTAAAACGCCCGCCGCCGCCAACAGGTTTAGGATATCTGAATTCTAGCAAGTCATGGACCTACCTACTATATACATCTACGTCCTCCAAAAATTTCACTTCAATCTCGAATCGGCAACTCCAGAGATTATCTCTCTTAACCATTTTGCTGATATATATAACATATATATATATATATATATATATATATATATATATATATATATATATATATATATATATATATATATATATATATATATATATATATATATATATATATATATATATATATATATGTATGTATATATATATAAAGAAATATATATATATATATATATATATATATATATATATATATATATATTTATATATATATATATATATATATATATATATATATATATATATATATATATATATATATATATATATATATATATAAAAATATGAATTTTCGGCGAAAGGAGTTTAATACTAATTTTTTTCGAAAATTAGTAATAACATTGGGGTGCAATTAGAAATGTGATCGATCATCACATACGATGTCCCTTTTTATAATAGTTTTCAAAGTTTTCTTCTAAACTTTAAAAACTAGCGAAATATGATTTGTTTGAGACGCCATCTTCCTATTCTGAAGGAACAATGGTCCCTGTTACCGAAATAGTGAACTCTACCAACAGGCAAATATTACACCCATACCCTAATTTTTGCTACAAAGCCGTATAGCGATAGAGCGTTTAATGCTCTGGTTCGTTTATTCCCTAAAATCAAAATTTACGTCTTTTTACTCTCATTTGCTTCAATCGCTTCATCCAAAACCTGGATCTTAACGATCAGACCTTCATCTTAGGAAAAACTCATAGACAATGAGCTACTCACTCACCACCCATGATGAATACAACACTCACCACCCATGAAACTTACAATAACTCAATTGTATTTGACTTCCGTAACATGTTCTTGATACTACCGATTGCACGACTACGCTTTCAACGCAAGATCTCGAGAGAGCCATTTCCTATTTTTACCAGAAAACTTTTGACCCCGTTGAAAGATACGTACCAAAGATAAGAAAAAAAAATCGTCTGAGCCATGGCTTGATAGGGACCTCAGGCATATACGAAATCGTAGGAACAAACTTTATAAGTGGATTAGAGAAAATACTGACGTTAATCCTGCTATTCAGGAAGAGTACAATGAAGTCGCCAAGCAATTTTTAGCAAAGTCTCATGAGGCGTATGATACTTACATTAGGTCAATCGGCGAAAATATAGTCCGCGACCCGAAATTTTTTTTCGATTTTGTTAATGTGAAGTGAAAAACTACTGGTTATCCATCGGTCTTCTTCAACTAAAGAGATATGTGACCTATTCGCAGATATTTTCCAAAAAGATATTTTCCAAAAAGACGAACAACAACATGGCTTTAGAAAGGGGCGCTCAACTACGACGAATTTGACAATCCTCATCTCAGACGTTCTGTGCAAAATGGAAAAAGGATACCAAATTGACGCAGTCTACACTGACTTGAGTAAGGCATTTGACAGAGTTGACCATTGTACCTTAATTCTAAAGCTACAGAAATTCGGTCTTGCCGGGTCTTTACTTAGCTGGCTGACTTCTTACCTTCGCAATCGAACACAATGTGCAAAATTTCAAGGACTTTTATCGAAAAACATTACTGCTACCTCTGGTGTACCACAAGGTAGCCATCTTGGTCCACTTCTTTTCAATATACAGTTGGGGACAAAACTCTCCATACACCCTCAAAATTTCATAAATTTAGTAGAAAATGCAAATATTTATGAGAATTTTATATGCAACTTTACTGCAAATGTATTTTTATTAACATAAATTTAAAAAAAAATTACATTAATTAACTTATAACCGTAAAAACACCAGAAAAAACGAAATTCAGCAGGGACAAAAGTGTTCATACATTGATCAGATAGTGTACTCTGTTCTTCATTGCATAGCTTTACTGTTGTTTTTCTTCAAAGAACCGTTGTATTTCCTATGAAATGCGTGAATGCGATTTAATGATTAGTTTGTTTTAGTAATCTGTGAGCAAAGGGAGTGAAAAATGAGCAAGCGTAAGGAAGTAAGTGTTGAAATAAAAAATTTAATTATTGCTGAGCACAGAAATGGAAAATCATACCGAGCAATTGGAGTTTTGTTTAATTTATCCCATGCCACTGTCCAATGCATTGTTCAAAAGCATAAAAACACAGTATCAGTGGAAAATAAGCCAAGAAATGGACGACCAAAGAAACTTTCCAGGCGGGATATCAGCATGATCTTAAAAGAGGTCGACAAAAACCCAAGGATCACTGGTCGGCAACTGGCGGAACATGTCGCTAATACTTCGAATAAGTGTGTTCACCCTAAAACCATCCGAAGAATCTTAGGTTCCTATGGATATGCAAGTAGAGATCCTCGTAAAAAATCGCTAATATCTGAAAAGAATAAGCAGCTTCGACTTGAATTTGCAAAGCGATATTTAGGAAAGGATTTACAGTTCTGGAAAACTGTCTTATTTACTGATGAAAGCAAGATCAACTTGTTCGGTAATGATGGCAAAGAAAGAATCTGGCGAAAAAAGGGAACAGCATTGCAACTGAAGAATTTGATACCAACAGCAAAACACGGGGGTGGCAATGTGATGATGTGGGGTGGAAATGCAGCTGGTGGGGTTGGCAGATTGGTCTTTATAGACGGTATTATGGACCAATACTATTATAAAAGACTGTTAGAAGAACACTTGCAACCTTCCGTAGACAATTAGGGTCTTGGCCGGCATTGGATATTCCAACAGGACAGCGATCCCAAGCATACTGCACGTTTTGTAAAGAACTGGTTGCTTTATTATGCACCAATGCAGCTGTATTCCCTTCCTCAGTCGCCAGACTTAAACCCCATTGAACATACTTGGAAACTTATGAAAAGAAAAATCTCGAAAATTCACACCAGCAGCAAGGAGTCACTCAAAACTGCGCTTCAACAAGCCTGGGGAGAAATAACTCCGGAAGTTACTAAAAATTTGGCGGATTCAATGCCACGACGGGTGCAGGTTGTTATTGATGCCAACGGTGGCCCAAAAAAATTTTGAACCATAAAATTATATTAAATAATGTGGAATTTTCAGTTCAATTACATAATGTATGAACACTTTTGTCCCTACTGCCTTTCGTTTTTTTTGTGTTTTACGGTTATGAATTGATTAATGTATGTATGAATTATGTTAATAAAAATACATTTGCAGTAAAGTTGCATATAAAATTCTCATAAATATTTGCATTTTCTACTAAATTTATGAAATTTTGAGGGTGTATGGAGAGTTTTGTCCCCAACTGTATTTATTTCTGTCTTATCTGGCGTCCTTGCAAACATACCTCATTTACTTTACGTAGACGATCTCAAAGTTTATCAGACAATTGAATCCAAATCAGATGCCCTCTTTCTCCAATCCAAGCTTGATTCACTCGATCACTGGTGCAATGCAAACAAGCTGTCTCTCAACATTGATAAATGCCAGGTTATTAGTTTTTACCGTTAATGCACGGTCACACACAATACGTACTTCCTCGGCATTAATTTGCTAACTAGAGTGGATAACATTGTTGACCTCGGTGTTAGATGAAAAACTCCCCTTCACGTTACACTATGATAAAATACTTTCCCGAGCAAACAAACAGCTAGGCTTCATCAAAAGACGTGCTAAAGAATTTCGTATCCTGTGAGTCACAAGATCCTTATACACTTCGCTTGTACGTCCTATTCTTGAATACGCTTGCATTATAGCTAGAATCCCGCTTTTGAAACCAATAGAGACAGACTCGAGTCAATACAAAACGCAAATTTTACTCTTCGCCTTGAGAGAACTGTACAAACCTTATGATTTCAATAGTCTACCACCTTATGAGTTTCGACTGGGTCATTGAAATTTATCAACACTAGCCTCCAGAAGAATGGTGATATCGGTCTGCTTCGCATTCGACGTCATTAGAGGCGCTATTAGTGTGAAATTCCTTAATAGCAAATTTATTGATAAATATCCCTATAAGGACCACCAGGTCCAATCGTTTCCTAAAAGAATATCCACATTCGACCATATATGCAGCTAATGAGCCGATAAATAGATGCTGCAGAATATTCAACAGCATAAACAATCTATAATCACCTATGATTTCCAAATTATCCTTCAAATCCTCTCTTTTGCATGCCATCCGTACTCCCTAACCTCAAGCCATATACTATTTATCAATGTTTTATTTATTGATTGTTATTTATTAATCTATTTGTTACTTATTTAATTTGTTTGTTACTTATTTAATATTTCTGTAATTTTTTTTACTTTACTTTACTTTTCAATTTTTATTTGGTATCGTTTATGTAATTTGTAACTTGTACCTTGCTTGGTGAATAAATAAATAAAATGTAAATAAATCTTATTCCTGAAATTTTTTCCTACAAATAACCATTGAACTTTCAAAAATCACAGGTAAAAACAAATTTCCGAGCGAACAAAATCCGATTAAATTACATTACTAAATTCTTCTCACGTATTTAAAAAAAATCAAAACATCGCCACAGCTAAACAGTTCACCCACAAGCTCGATCATAATCATTTATATTTCATTGCTGCAAGTTCTCTCTGATTTACATTCTACAAATCAACTCACCAATGTTACTTTATGAGAAGCAATCAACTATTGAAATCGGTGGCCAGCGTGTCACCCTAAACTAATTATTATTCATAATTTGATGGACAGCGAATAATTACACGATAGCCACGAAAGGATGAAATAAGTGGAAGGAGGCAGAAGAGAGTGAAAGGAAAACAGAACAGCCCCTAAGTACTGAACTCAACTGTACTATCGGCTGATTTATCACCTGCGGTATGTCAATATTCGCCTGGTATAACATCAAACTGTATTAATTTGAATGGATTCGTAAAGGACATGGGCCGGTTGTTGTGAGAACTTAACAAAGGATTCACAAGTCGAGCCAACCAAAACAACCGAATCGATTTTGTTCCGGTTTGAATCAACAAACAAAGGAATGCTTTTTCATGCTGTGAAACATTATCGCTTGGATTCTTTTCCCTCGCGTCCTGTCACCCTCCGTTGCAAGGACTAAATAGTGTGTCTACCAACGTACCGGCAGAAGCATTTACTTTACATTCTTTCTACAGCTTCTAGTACTTCACAGTGGGGAAGACTTGAGAGGAATCGAAAGAAGCTTGAATACGAGGTGAACACTCATACACTTAGCCTTTGTCGATAGTCCACAAGGATCTGCTTTCGGTGATGATGATGGCGATAAATCAGTCGGAGTTTAAAACTAATTTCATCTAAAGCACTATTTAAAGTACTGACCATAGACTGACAGGGTCTTTAAAGTTGGAGCTACAATCTCAAAAACAATCGCATACACCAGGGAATCTAAAATGAGCGTAAGCTTTTAGGATCGATTCATGGACGTTTATCGCGAATGCGCGTCAACGCAGGCTCTTACAATGAGACGGCAGTAAATTATCCTTCCTGAAAGGAAACTTTCACAATGCTTGTCATCGTTGGACAGCATCTCCAACAGTGGTATTCTTTCCTCGTTCACAGTAGTAGCGTTTAGTGCTTAGTTTCCTGACATTTTGGTGTGTCCCTCATTCGAGTGGTAGATCTTTTTTCACGGTGAAAGAATTTTTCCACAAATCGAGACGGAAGCTACTCTGCAGGAAGATGATGATAAAAATGCGTACGTTGATGAAAATCGAAAATTGCTCCACGTGCAAGTTGTTGGTCAGGTGAGAAGGTGGTAGGGAATATCTTCGCTGAAGTCAAGTGAAGATAATAAAGTATGGACAGACACTTGGATTCCTGAAATTCAATTACTGGACGAAATGAAATGGGCAATCAGTAGTGGACGGAAAAGGATGATATGTAGCCCAGAGGAAAAACGTGAATAATGAAAAACGATGCGAGATGCCAAGTGAAGGATGTTTTGTTTGGGCTTCGAATAAAAAGGTTTGGTTCGACTAATAAAGTTTAGAGTTGAGGACCGGGAGGATGAATAGTTAGTTATTTGGAAAAGTTAGACAGGAGAAAAATGAAATAGATGGTCCGAAAATTAATTATGTTGATTTAGCTGATTGTGTGGATCAATCAGCTGACTAATGTGCATAAATTAAATATAAAGCAAATGATTCGCAGTTTCATTTAAAACCTTTCAAATTTTCAACCGTTCAAAGAAAATAGTGCATGTAGTTGTCAAATATAGTGTCTGCTTAAATGGTTTGACGAATGAAGCTTGGTTTTTAATGCATTATCTCATGAATCAGTGTTAGTAAAAAAAACTTCCTATAGAAGCTCACTCGAATCCCACACTGGGCGGGATTTTTCTACACACTAATTTTCATCAAAATCTACAGTTTGTCATATATATTGTACATAACTGGAGTAAACAGAAAATTTTGTAAATTTTTTTTGTATGCACGAAATATGTAAAGATGATTTTAGCACAATTAATAGATTTTTTTCCAAATAAGGAAATCAGAGTAAAACTTCGAACAAAAATTATCTGAAAAGTAAATAATTTGATGACATAGTTTGAGGCTTTTAGTTAGCATTACAATGCAGAAACGACTAATGAATCCGTTAATAGCTAACGGAGTTTCAATACTCCTGCGCAAATAGAATGACACTGCTCGTTAAGAACCGGTACGTTTAAGAGCTTTAATTGACGAAATACTTCAAATATAACGGTAATTCCATTTGTAAATACATTTGAAAACCCAAATCCAATTCTTTTCGACTTGTGTTGGCTTGTGAGAGACCCATGATTTGAAATTTTATTTTTTTATCCTTATTTTTATACTAATTTTCATCTTTTATTTAAGGGGGGAAATACATGTAAGCAATATTCATATTAGTTCTTGAGTTATAGTCAGTTATAGGCAGCGCGGCGTTTCCCAGCCGGTCGAGCATAGCAGCCGCGCGTCATTGCCTATTTTCTCTTCGATGCTATGGGCGGTTCTCTAATTATGTATTCCTACTATATTCTTATAAATCTGAGATTTTAAGGAAATATAGATATAGATGTACATATACTTTTGTATATTTTTATAATATACAAAGGGGAATGTATTTATGAACCTTGTAGTAAAAACCGTTAGATTGCCGGTTTGAAAATAGTTGATATATCAGCTTACATAGTCGCTGGGATGTTCAACAAAGGCCATACATTCCTCTTGCACCTAATGAATGATTTAGGTATCGAAATAAGCCCAAGCTTATTTAGTTATGCCAAGAGAGCCGACAACGACAGGTTAGAACGATAGAACCGTCGAAGTCTTTTCAGCTCAAAAGAAGCCCGAAATGCTCGCCATGACCTTCTAATGCACCAAAATGATATGCACGAGGAGGCTGAAGGGCTATTGTATGAACCTGGAATCGCTGATTTACGTTTAAGTTATAATAAAAACTAATAATCAGTGATTTTTATCTACCGCAAACTTTGAACGCGTTTTCAACTTTTGCACAAAATATCTCAAAAAATATTGAACCGATCCGGCTCAAATTTCTACCACATCTACAAAAGAGTATTATCTACTCGTTGAACCTACATGTTTTTGTAATTTGGGAAAACTAATTTGTTTATTAATGTTTAAAACCTGATTTTTTTGAAAAATAATCGATTTTTTTGTTTAATCTAAAATTAATGTCAACATTTAATTTTTTTTTATAGATTTTATTGGTTCACCTATGAACTATACATCTCATTAGCATATCTCTGAACGTTGCAAGTTCCCCGGAAAAAAACGTTAAGTTGTACGAGGCAGTTTTTGATGTATTTTTTTCATTCGCTTGCATTGTCGCCGTTTTGTGTTGAAAAATTATTAAAAAAATATTTTCATTTACTTTGAGACATGCACTTTAAGGATTTAGTGTTTAAAATTTTCTGAATAAACAATATATATTTTTTAAATCAATCTGAAATTAGCATTTTTTTTCAATTTTAAATGTATTTCCCCCCTTAAGGAAGTTAGGTTTTTGATAAATACAAATGTAATTTTGAACGAAAATGCTAAAAAATAAATGAAAATTTATGAAAGTAAATTTTTTTCCCATAAATATTGAAAAATTTAATATCAAATATCAAAAAATGTGTCCCCTTAAAGCAATAAATATTAAGAACACCAGGTAAATGGATAAAAGATTGTTTGAAATATTCAAACATTTCGACATATAATGAGTTAAGAAATTTCTTAACTCACTTAGAAGCTTCAGGCTATTTTGAGAAATTTGGCAGCACATTTTCCTTAATGATGTGTTGTCTTCAGTTAACGGTTTTTTTTTTGTAAATTTTATCCCATAGATTTTTTGCTATTGAACCAAGACAAGTAAAAGATGATTTTCGAGTTGTCAGCCAGCCGTCTTTTTACATGTAAAAATTAAAATTTTATGTTTTGGCAATAGCAGAAAAGCACTTGTGGCTAAAGCGTTAAGCTAAAGTGTTAAATGACAACAGAAACAAAACAATTTTTGCTTGAATTTTCGAAAAATTGTAATTTTTTTTTTGATTCGAAGTCGTCAAAGTGAACGAAAACCTAGAAGACCATTTTTTTATGTGGTCGGAAAAATGTGTCATTTTGTGCACCGGCCTTTCGGATAACTTTACTCAACTGTTTTAGTGATTTTAAGCTATAGGTTAAAAAGGTGAAAAACCCTAGCGCATCAGAACCGCTAGCAACACTAATGTTCGAAGAACAGTAGAGGATTTGTGCAGATTTTGAGTGTGCCCAGCATACCATGAAGCAAAGGTATTGCCAAAAACGAATGCAGGCGACCCTTTTTTCTTTACTTCGAGTGAACATAGTACGGATTCAAAGCATTTTTCGCCTATATTCACTTTAAGCAAACCTGAAGTGAGGGCTTGGGAATATGGAAATAAGCTTTGATGTTCGCTTGTCTTCACTTGAGATTGGCGATACTTTGACATGCTCGAGGGTTCCCTTTCATTTACCTAAAGTAAAAAGTGGTTCTTGGAACCGATATTATTCGCTTTTTGATAGCTATGTATAATAACTCGCAACGAGTCGTATATCATATGACACAAGAGTAACTAAGATTCACCAAAGGCGAATGTATATAACCCTCAGCATAATCGTTTTTGGCGAAGCTTATCGATTCGCCAGAGTTTGTCTTCACCAGAGTCACGAATGTCTGTCTTCGCCAGAGTCACGAATGAAAATTTGGGCGGCCTGGTTAATCATTAGCGAACCGCAGATGAATTCGTTCCGGAATGAAATATTCGTTAAAGTGACTCGCGAATGGTTCGTTAGCGAATCGCTTGGTATGCTGGGTGTATTCTACCACTACTTACTTTTCCTACTTAAAACTAATACACCCTAAGTAATAATAGAATCTAAGCTTATTTTAATTTCGGTGACTTCATCGAAAGTTACAGTGATAGAAAGGTGCTTGGGGTTGTTATCCAAAAAATGGGCAGATCTTAGAAAATTTAAATATTGTTTACTTATTTTCATTGCGAATGTTTGCGATGAAAATGCTATATGCAAACATTTATTGGAATGAAAATAACAAGAAGGCCTAGTGCTGGCAGCCCTTTGCTAGCGCATCTGCCTTACGTTGAAGTCAACCTGTTCTGCAAATTTCGTATTGATCCGATGACTGCATCGGAAGTTATAGGGATGCAAAGAAATTAAGGGTTACCATTCGCAAAAGTTTTCAAATTTTCTAGATCTTAATATTTGGAGTTTATTTATTACAAGATCACTACGATTTGAAAATTCTATGCTAAAATCGCTTACTAAAGGTATGCCAAAAAATACAAAAACAGCCATAGCTGGCAACCCTATCATTGTTTTGAAATTAAATTTCTACTGAATATTGCCTGCTATAAGCTTAATTTGCCATTTTAATTTTCAGGAATTTTCAAAATTTAAGACACCAAAATTACCATAGCTGGCAGCTCCAACCGAATTTTTCAACCAAATTTCTACCAAACGTGGTTTAAGGTTCAGCTACTGTGTGAATTTCGTCAAAATCGAATGACTGAATCAGAATTTATGGGGCCAAAAGCAGTTATTTTTCTTAGTGCTTTTTCAAAATGACACCACTGGCACAAAAATGCCCATATTTCAAAATCACTTCTATCAGACCTGGTCCTACTTAAGTCCAATACATTCTATAAATTTCAACTTATTTTGATTATCGGACCGTGAGTTTCCGTGAACAGAAGTTTTTGATGCTAAAAATATAAGTAAATTGGGAAAGGGTTACCAGGCGTGCCCGTTGTAAAGTTTCAAATTTTTTACTTTGGCTATGTAGACAAAGCACAAGATTTATAGATGAGTGACTTTTTTTTCAGAGAAGCGACATTTTTTCAGGAGAGTCGATGATTTGAAGGTTTTCAATTTCAGCACCTGCCCTAGCTACAGGGTTGCCTACATGCTCATTAAAAGCTACACAAATTTACAACTAAATAATGTCAATATGTTCTGAGAGTTTCACAATGATTGAACAGCTCTGTCAAAAGTTATCGCAATTTAAAAATTTTCAAATTTTACCGTTCTCTCTTTAGGCACCTAGCGCACACATTGGGTTAAAAAATTCCAAAAAAATATCCTGTTTCCAATGAGAACACGTTTAGATTTAATTTCGCTACCTTAATTTTTGCAGAAATTATTTGTGGACGGAATAATAGGTATATTAAAAATATCACTAAAATGACCGCCGGCGCCAAAGGGTTGAAGATAATTGACATTTAGTGAGACCTGGATCTATTCTGCATATACACCAATATATCCTGAAAGTTCCAGCTGAATCAGATGGCGCGCTCTCGAGAAATAGTCACTGAATTTTTTGATGATATATATATATATATATATATATATATATATATATATATATATATATATATATATATATATATATATATATATATATATTTATATATATATATACATATATATATATATATATATATATATATATATATATATATATATATATATATATATATATATATATATATATATATATACATATATATATATATACAGTGGGTCACAGCTTAATTTATGCAGTTCATACTCTATGTTATGAGGCTCTGTAACTACGAAACTGGAAAGAATATAAACTTAAAACTTACGCTATTTGAAATAAAAACTTGTAAATTTTAGACGTAAACTTTATTTCATGGCAATGTTTATTATTTATAAGCTACAAATCAAGATACTTCCAAAAACATCAAAATTCCATCACACAGCTAATTTTATGCAATTACTGATAATATAAAATAAAATGAAAATACATAGAAATTGTGTAGATTTTAATATTTTGTGTGATACCCCTTCTGGATTACAACAGCTTTAAGCCGATTTGACATTGAATTAACTAATTTACGTGTAACATCTGGTGATATTTTCCTCCATTCGAATTCCACAGCTCGTTTCAGATCATTCTTGTTAGAGATTGTATGTTTCCTGATATTTTGCTCCAATATTGCCCATAAATTTTCAATAACATTAATGTCTGGTGATTGTGGTGGTGGCGTCATTAAATGAGGACAGTTGTATATCAGCCATGCCTGATTTATGTTTTGAGTCGTTGTCTTGATAGAATCGAAAATTGGACCGAATACCCAAATCTTCAGCGCTTTGCAACAAATTATCTTTAAGAATCTGAAGATACATGTGCTTGTCCATTGTTGTTTCTATAAAAGTCAGTTTTCCTGGACCAGAAGCCGACATACAGCCCCATACCATAACACTTCCTCCACCATGCTTAACAGTTGGCTTTAGGTTTTCTTTATTATACTCTGTATTTGGCTTTCTCCATACGTAAGACATGCCATCTGAGCCAAATATATTAAATTTAGATTCATCGGCAAAGATAACTGAGTTCCAGAAACCTTGGCTCTTACCAAGATGCTCTTTAGCAAAGTTCAATCGACTGAGCTTATTTTTAGGACTAATAAATGGATTTTTCCGGGAAACTCGACCATGAAAATCGTGATTCCGCAGTATTCGGCGAACAGTTTCCACACTACATTTTTTGCCAAGGCTTTTGGTCACTTCGGTGGTCAATTTTACCGCGGAGAGCCCAGGATTAGCAATAATTTTCCGCACAATGTATCGCTCGTCAGCTTCGTTGAAAATTTTATTTGGTGCTTTTCTTCCTTTATCATGCACCCGGTTCTCGTGCAAAAAACGCTCAATAATTTTTTGAACAGTACATGCGTTTATATTTACCATAGAAACATTTTTCCGCTGAGATTCGCCGTTTTTAAAATGGTTTATGTTCTGTTTCCCTTTGTTCTGTATTCGTACGAGGACCCATTTTCTATTCTATTTGTGAAAATCTTTTCAATAACTAAATCACACTTCAAACGAAAACAAAGTAATTAAAAATCAATTATCAAAGTGGACACAAGAAAAACGCTTTCAGAACTGAATGGAAGAGTGCGAAATCGCTAGCTCTTAGCCACTGCATAAAATAAGCTGTGACATGTAATATCGATACTTTTTTGCTTTTCTTCGAATTTTAAAAGCCGCAGACGCATTTATTGATTGTTCGGTGTTTGTTTCATATTTGATGCAGCTGCGATAACCATTCTACTTTGATTTTTCATTATACAACCTTTTCGTTTAAAGAATATACCGTATGAAAATGAGAAAGATCTACTGCATAAAATAAGCTGTGACCCACTGTATATATATATATATATATATATATATATATATATATATATATATATATATATATATATATATATATATATGTATATATATATATATATATAAAATATATTTAAAATATATTGCTTATCTATTTTGTCCCCTCCAAAGTAATCCCCTCAGACCTTGAGCTCTTCCAGCGATGCGGCCTTTACCTCAAAAATCGTAATAAATCTCTGTCCATTCATGGGTATTTATAGTTTTGGGAGCATGAAAAAGTCGCAGTAGGCCAAGTCTGAGGAATGCCTTGACTGAGGCACGATTACGGGATTGTTTGTGTTTGTGTGTGTGCAGATGCATTATCGTGATGCAAAACCCATGAATTGTTTTCCCACAAATCTGGGCGTTTTCTTCGTATCACTTCACGCAAACCGCGCATAACTTGAAGGTATTATTCCTTATTGACCGTATGACATTTTGGCAAGAACTTTTCGCAAGAAAACAGTGAACAAAACATTCACATTTGGCCAAAATTGGCGTGTTTTTTCGGTCTTGACTTTTTTGGTCAAGCGATATCGCGTGAACATACCACGTAGCAAGTGGTATATAAGGTTGTTCCAATATCGTTCAGATAAAAACTAAGAGTTGTACAAAGAAACTTAACTGAAGCAAGGTAATAACGACAAAAAAAGTTCAAAAAATTTGGCTGATTTACCTACCGACTTAGCAAACAATTTACTTTGTTATCACAACGCTGTCGATGTAACAGGGTAGGTGCTAAAACTGCAAGAAATCTACACAGCATTTGACCCAAAAGAAAAAAACGGATAAAGCAAACCTTTGGTCATCAAAAGAAAAATAGATGTGAGCTACATACGTAGAATTTAGAATTTAGCTATACATCATACTCAAAATGCGGAGTAGTTCTTTGTTTGGGCTTTTACATTCATTACAAAATACAGGTTTTTTTCAATCAGCTTTATTTCAACTGCTTAGCCAAATAAAGACCATAAATTGAATCGAAATGAAATAAAAGCAATTAGTTTCGATAAAATCCATCAATTATATTCTAGAACTGCTAACCTCAAATTAAAATTGGCAGCGACAATTAGTTGAAAATCAGAAGCAAAGCAATGAAAATCACGTGGGCAGCAGTGAATCGAGAAAAGCATTTCCGTTTTCTACAACAGCTATCAATTTTTTTCCGAATTCAGTCATGCAATCATTTACCAATTAGTCGAAGAGAAGACATTCTTTTGGGAACAATAATTTTTTCTCGCAATCTATGTATTTTCGTATTTCCGCATCAAAAAGTCTTCTTTGATTTCCAATTCTAATTCATTGATATTTCTACCAAAGCAGCAATTAAACTATTTCCATCCAAATTACAAAGTCATTTTGTTCCATTGTCTCACGCAACATACACCATCTTCACTTCACGATATCGCAGAACAACTATTCTTAAGCACGAGCCTCCAACGGAAAAACAAACAAACAATCCGGTAGAAAAAAAATGCTATTTGCATACGAACCGACAACGCAAAGTTCCGACGCTTCAAACTACCTAGCTATTTATAGAATCGCAAAAGATTTATCCAGTAAATTGTGTTTGAAAAAACAGACTAATTGTTTATTGCAGATAAATTAGCCGATTGACGAAAGAGCTTTCCTGTAAGTTCATAGAGTATCTGGACAGCTGGTCTGAATTCAAGATAGAACTAAGTATGTTTCAGTTGATTTCGAAGTGATTTAGAGACGATGTTGCGGATTTTTTCAGGATGTGGCGGATAAGTATGTTCAGAAACGATGTACAATCGATTTCCGTTAGCGAAAACTAGTGTTTAGGGGTTTATATTTTGCGAATGATTGTAATCATACTTATCAATTTGTATACATTAAAATTACTTAAAATAAAATTAGATACATTTAAACTTAGCATTTGATCTTTTATTCACAATAGTTTTATGGAGAAAAATGATTGAAGTATATCAACTTTCTGTTGATTTACACCCCCCCCCCCCCCCCGAAAAGGGCTTAAAAAAATCTACTTACCAGATCCCGGGTGACCTATCACTATGGGGTATGTGAGGTTTGAAAAAGGACCATCTACCAGCCCACGAAGTTGCGAGTCGGGACCCGGCTAAGCACTGCTTCGATCCAGTCCTATTCGTAACCACGGACTTCAAGAGCTACCACAGCTTATGGGTCAGTAATCTATTGATTACATTTCATTTATACGATTTTATTATATTTCAATGAAATCATCTTATTTTAGAGATCAATTTCAAGCGGAAACGCATTCTATTTTGGTCTCGATGTGCTTGCGCCATTCTTCTTTTCAATCCACTTTCATTGAAATCCTGATAAAGTCAAAATGAACTTGCAGATTCAATAAAGATTGGCCTCATTAACAAATAATCAGAATATTCATAAGATTTGATCACATTTTGGTAAGGTACTAAGTAGAATAACTGTTTACTTATGGGCGCCCAACGTGGGAAATAGTAGGAGCATGAGCTACTGTAGAGGTAGTACTAGTGATGTGCTGTGGTATTAATTCTGTTTTAATAGGTTGTGTTCACTCGAAAGAATGTATATGTTATAAGCAGCTCTGCTTTTGCGAAAAGTTGCTTCGCTATTGTTGGCAATAAATGATTTATTAACTTTTTGTTATTATTATTCTATCAATTTGATGTCAATGTATTTAATTCTATGGTCAACTGACGAATTCACATAAATATTAAGCTGAATGATACACTCGTGGCCCTTAAGCCTTTTTAGTTCAATCTTAGAAGGGAGACTGTGTGCGTAATCGAAAAATCGATTTTCAGATGAAACATTCCTTCTAGACATTATTAGGCTGTCTCCGAAATATATTGGTCTATAGTTGCTCCCTAAATTTTGCTGTATTCTAATAAGTTGATGTTTAGATATTAAACAAAAATATTCTGAACCAGAACCATCGCTCTTTTAATACAATACGTTTGAGCATTGATTTTAATTGTTTGGAATTTTATGGAAGATGCAATTATCTGTACAACAGATTACTCGATCTATTTTCTCAAAGTTTTTTAGCATTTCTCTATCTGACAAATCGCACACTAAGAAACTCATTTCAAGTCACCAAGTTTCTACTCCAACACCATCAGAAAAACTTAACTTAGGTCATCCATCAAAACATTTCCGGGCATCCTTGAACCTAAAATCACTTCTATCTTAAGAAAAACGGCTATCGTCAAAATTCAATCTATTCACGTTGATGCCAAAATCCCAAATAATTGATGACTGAACACCACAAGCCCATCGTTAATAGTATTATCAACATCACCTTATCGTCGGCCTTAGCATTCTACACGCAATTTGTGCAATATCGATAAAATCTCGCATTGTCCTTAGACTGGTTCGTTTCGTCCTGCTTACGGCTCGGTTTTGTACGTCTCTTTTGTTTACGGTACATATTTATTGGAGGTTCAATGTCTTGTTATTGCACACTCAATTAGACAAACGGAAGAGATTTTGGCCCAATGCCCTGGCATTGGTTCGGTGTTAGTTTGCGAATGTTTCAGACACGAAATGAAACGAAACGCGGCTCGACGTGATATTCAACAAACATTCTAGGGAATTTTGCCAATTTTCGATATTGCTTCTTCCTGCCCAGAGTATAATTCTTGATTGGCTCAGGACATGGTGTTATTAGATGTCTAGTTTATGAATCGAAAACATGGCAGTGAAAGTTATTCCCGGCACAAGTGCATGTGCTCGTTGAGAGTTCATTTAAGGGTTGGAAATTGATTCGGGCGATGTGCCAGTGAAACTATGGTAACAGAACGAAATTCCTTGGTAATTGTACTTTCAGTTGCAGAGGAATGAGTGAATGCAAGACGGATATTCAAATTAAATGGTTGGCATTGAACTCGATCGACTTTTCGTAAGTTGAATCGAGGAAGAGTTCATTATTTTCTCATTTGCTTGGAATTACATATCTGATGGTTTGTTTGTACTTTTTCAAAGTTTCATAAGCACCATCTTCCACGAATCGGTAGTACCTTGAAGGCAACGGAAAATACCTTCAGATATTCTTTGTGCACCAGGCACGCAGACCTCAAATCTTAATGTATGCTTATTCGTTCCAAAAAGATTGTCTGCGGTTGTTCGCGCGCGATAAGAAGCTATTGAGCACAGGATAGGTATCTTCTTTTCTACGGCATTTAGATGTAGGATTCTAGCTGAAGTCACCTTGGAAGTCAAATAAAAAAAAAGTTTCGGTGTCTGTTTTTTGCCCCTGATAATATTGAAAAATCCATTGTGATAGATGATTCGTACGATAAGCTTCTCGCAGTCTGAAATCGTTAAGCTTTATGTTTGTTTGCTCAGACGTTTGTTTCTCGACGAATAATAATGTAGCTAGTATTCGTTCAGGTTTAAGGGATTTAAATCGACGAACAAGAGATTTTTACTCTAGACAAGATGGAAGGAAGGACTTTTAGGCTGATGTCAAAATATGAGCAAAGGCATAGTAAAGGTGAATGTCAGTAGTTTTGATAGAAACGTGAACCTTTTTGGGTACGCTAGTTACCATTTTTTTTTGCATTTCAGTGCGTAACTTTTGTTTGACATTATGGTATCTAATACTTCCCAGCCTGTGAAATCTACCTATAATTGTTCCTTATATGTTTTTGTGTTTTCTTTTCGATTTCAGATCAAGAGCTAACTTGAATTGAATATTTGAAATTATTTTGAATAATTTAAGCTTAAGGTACGGCGATATCTGTCCGTGTAGCTTTAACTATTTGAATTTTATTCATTTTCATTCAGTCAAAGAAAATCTATAAAATAATGCAACATGACGAAAGTAAACGAATTTTACAACCCTTGGCAGGTCTAAGTATAGTGTGGAGTGATTGGTAAGGTGACTCACTTTACCTCTAATTTAACTCAGGTACCTATTCAGAGCTAGGTGAATTCAAAGCTTCGGAGCGCGGTCCCTCATCCACACCTGGATTCGAGCTGGTTACAGTACTAGAGCTTCAAACCAGCATCGTGGTCTTTTTTTAGCTTTTTTTAAAGCTTAAAAAGAAAATGAATATGGAAACAAGTAAATAATATTGATATATTGCAACAGAAATAGTAAACGCTAAAAATGAATAAAGAAAATTGCATGCTGCCTTTGAAATAAAGCTTGAATCATCGTATCTAATTTAAGTATCTAGAAACTTTGGTACCCACAGGCGGACCGTTTGGTGTCAGAAGTGGAATTTAAGATAGGTGAAGTACATAAGTGCGCGATTGACAGTGATGTGCTATTGCAGAAAAAAATCAAGATGAAAGCAAAAATTTCCCAAGAATTCACGACAAACGGTGTCCTGAAAGTAAGCATTATCAATTCCAATGCAGAGTCTCTGACAATATTACGAATATTGCATGATGCGCGACTAGACATGGATGTGAAACAGCGTGATCAAAAACTTATCACCGTCTCTGAAGAAGTCAAACAGTATCGAGAGCTGCATCAAACTAACGTAACAAAGAGTACTGTTGTCCACTCTCAAGAACAGATGACGTTATGATGCAAAATGAATCCAAACGCTAGACTTGAAGAGCGGTAATTGGGAGGTCGAGATTGATCCAAAACAGCAGAATGAATCTGTTTTCTAAGTTGGCACCAGACTATGGCAATTTGTCTTTATTCCGTTTGGATTATACTGTGGAGTGTAGGTTGCGACGGTTGGGCTGGAAAATGAATTGAGTGCATTTAAACAATGTCATTGTTATTAGTGAATCCTCGGATAAGCACCTTAAGAATGTCGAGTAAGATAAAAAAAAAACAGCTTCGACATTTCTAAGGATTCGCCGCATTCTATCGCCGATTGGTGGTCAATTTCGCCAACATTGCCACATGTCAACAATAGAAGAAAAAAACCGAGTTTGTGTGGATTGCTCAGTTCTAGAGGTCACGTTCAAAACTACAAGAAGCTTCGAGAAAAAAATTCAAAATGTGTTAATTGCGGAGATAAACACCCTGCGAAAGCCAAATGACTATTTCCGAAAACCAACCATTCTCTGTGATGAGCGGAAGTTTCAACGTCAAGTTCAACAACGAACCAACACCAACGCAACTCCTAAACTAAATTCTCACCTTAACAAAGGACTTTTATGTAATAATGAAACACATGATGGCGAGGGTGATCAAAGGCACCCTTATAGTGCAAACATAAATTATTCTTAAAACCAAAAATGAATCTTAAAGCCAACTTTACATTTTCAGCTAAATTTTCTAACTGCTAAGCATCGTGAAAAGGAACGTCAAATACCACATTCTCCCAACTCCTACCCTCAAGCAATTAGAAGCCATTATCATGAAAGAGAAAGTTTACTTTCTCGCGTAAATTCGAAATAGAAGCCTCACGAAAGAGCAGTATTTATTGCAAGCGATTTTAACGCATGAAACCATTATTCGGGAACTGCGAAAATGAATCGAAATGGAACTGAGCTAAACAAGTACATCACTGATAAATGCTACAACCAGGACCATCCCGTTGAGCTAACGCATTTTATTCCCCTAGATACCAAGTTGCCATTCATGACACTCCAAAACGTGGTTATTATAGAACTTGGTGAGTCATATTTCGACAATATGCCTATAATCTTTTGCCATGATGATGTCTTTATCGACGACTCAGGCGAAAGGCCATAGCCAACTGGGAAGTAGTAACCACCTGAAAAAGCCAGCGACTTAAATGACGCAGTGGATGTCCCCATCAAGGTAAACTTGCAGGCGAAAGAGTGAAACATACTCAAAATTCTGATAAAACATGATCATAGATTTTACGATCTATCTAAAGTAATAGACCTGCTTAAGAGGAGGGCGAATCAAATGTGTACATAAGCAAAACGTACAAGTGATCCTAGATTTAAATGGAAATCAAATCCGCTTACGAGCTCCATTTGCCGAATAATCCAAGAACCTCTAAACTGATGTAGAGTATCGAGCTTAGCGAAACCACCATATGCCAATTATTTAAACATTTCAAGCCAACATACAAATAAATGATGATATGATTTCAATGGTAAAACTGGAGCCTTTACCGATACTTTGGAGCACTTCCAGCAAAACATCAAATCAGAAGATGGCCTAGATAAAGAATAAAGATAGTACAGGGGAAACGATCTTCGACACTGATTTCCCGGAGGCGGCGACTTTTCAACGGGGAAATCTAAAGAAGCTGACGACCTTGATAAAGGACTTAATAAACACAAAGTACCTGATGTAATCAATACTAATAACCGTAATTAGCTTTCCTGATCTTATACTACAGACTCTAATAGAAATCATAAACACTGCTCTGTGTTTGACGACGCATCCCGGACAAGTTATCCTGTTTCGTTCAAGCAAAAAGGCAAACGAGAACAACATCTTCTCGAAAGACCGGTTTGCCTTCAAACAATTGCTGAGTGCCAGCAATGCATCTGTACAAGGTCGAACCAAAGAAAGTCAACTGATTTGATAATTTTCAATGTAGCCAAGGTATTGGACAATATCTGGCATGCAAGAATTACATTTAAGCTTCATGCATCCAGGTCAACTTTTCGATTTATCAAACTGGTCAGATCCTTTTTGCAGGACAGAATTTTTATTACATACCTATTTCTCGGTCTAGAGAAGCTGGGGTCCCACAAGGATCACCTTTATCACCATTATTGTATAACTAATACACAGGCGACATCTCGAGATTGTCTTTTACAAAAAGATCCTTGCTCAATGACGATACTCGCATATCTTGTACAGCAAGGATCGCGAAATGCCATTACTTCAACTCTGCAATTATATGTATAATGATGCTTCTGAAATGCTTCCAAAGACGGAAGGTCAATATGAAGATTGCAAAAACACAAGCGATTTTTATCACACACAGAAAGCAATACACAGTCGTGCCATAAGTTCTGTCCCTAAGTCGAATGAGTCCGCACAGCCCATACGACTGACGGCCGAAAAAACGGCTTTGTTTTTTCAAAATATAGATTACCATACGACGATACCATGTTTTATGGGGAAGACTGGACGTTCAAGCAAGCTGCAAAATTAGCCTGAGTTTGTATCGTTTACTCGAAGAGGCAACATGAAGTGGAGCGTCAAAGAGAATCGCATCGCTGTCATCGCGCTGCACAAGTGCAACAAATCACCGGTGGAGATTTTCAACTTGCTCAAACTATTAAAAATTTCTCAAAAGTTTGTTTATCGGTGCATTCAACGGTTTAACTGTTGATGACAGACCTAGAAATGGCAGGCCACGCACTAAGAGGACACCAGTAGCTGTGAAAGCCGTGTTTGCGAGAATTCGGCAATACCTTCTCCGAAAGCAGAAAATCATGGCACGGGAGATGAATATCCCAAAAAGAACGATGTCCCGCATCATCAAAGAGGACCTAAAACTTGGGGCTTACCGAAGAACAACGAGACAGCTGTTAACATCGGCTTTGAAGAAGATACGAGCCACAAGATCGAAGGCGTTACTTCAACGGTACGCGCAAGGAAGACACAAGAAAATTCTCCTCAAAAATGAAAAAATTATCACCATAGAAGAAAAATTCAACCGGAAAAACGAAAGGGTTTACGCTCACAGTTCTCGGGAAGCTGCTGAAAAAATTCCAAGGGGCCAAGGAGGTCATCATTCTGCTTCAGTCATGGTTTGGTGGGGTATTTCGTATGACGGAGTCACTCAGCTGCATTTTCGTGAACAAGAGGTTAAAACAAAGGCAGCAAACTACCAAAGCGATGTCTTAGAGAAGGTAGTCAAACCACTCAACGATACCATGTTTCATGGGGAAGACTGGACGTTTCAGCAAGACTCGGCACCAGCTCACACAGCAAAGATGAACCAGAAGTGGTGTGCGGACATTCTGCCCGATTTCATAGCCGCTCAGAGTTGGCCCTCTGGAAGCCCCGATTTGAACCCGCTTGACTATCGCTGTTGGAACTGGCTAGAGCAGAAGGCCTGCAGTAAGCGTCATCGCAATATTGAGGCTTTAAAGGCCAGTTTGACAAAAGCAGCAGCCTCAATTCCGTTAGAAGTCGTGCGTACAGCCATCGACAAGTGGCCCGACCGTTTGAAGAAGTGTGTAAAAGCAAATGGAGGCCACTTCGAAAAGATTTCTGTGTTTTTTTGTTCCTTTGTCTATCGAGAACAAACGAAAATAGAAATTGTTGTTTACGCTATCGTTGTATTTTAATTTAGCCCATTTAAACAAGGGGCAGAACTTATGCCACGACTGAGTAGACTTTGTGATCGTCCAATGACGTTACTGACTTTTGATGATAAACTGACTTGGACAGCACACATAAAGCGTAAACCGGCTAACAGCAAAAACATTTTTCATTCTTTATACCCACTGTTAAAAAGCAAGAAAACTGAGTGTAGAAACTGAATATTAATATATAAGAAGATACTAAACACTATTATACTGTTGTATAGACTACTAGTAAGTCTTTCAAAAATTATCTTAAAATAACGAAAAACCTGAATTCAGAAAAATTTTCATTAACTTTCGTTCGATTTCACGCGTCATAGTAGCCTCAAGTCTCATTTCTCTAATCGAATTTAAGTATCGTCAGTAACAAAATAAATAGAAATCCATTAAATTTTTCAACAGAATTTTATTCTCTCATTTTCATTTATTCATTGATTTCATAACATCATGAAATTTGCAAACGCATTTGCTTTAATTTATTTCTTCACTCCAAATAGACTTCTAACATAATCTATTGTGCAAAATTGAAAGCTTCACTTACGATTGTGACGTTTCAAATAATCTATTGGCTCATTAAGAAAAAACGATATAAGACGCCACTTGTTCTCCAGCCCATAAAATGTGTTCACGCCGTGATCATTAACATTATGACTGACCTTCTAACAATAATTATAGTCATTTCAATTACCATTATAAAAACTAGAACAGATACGCCATAGAATTTGCTGTGAACTGTTAGAATGTTTACTTGAGAGCAATTTAATGATTGTGTATATAATACGGGGTACACGTACGTGGTGGTTTTTGAATGAGCGTATAAACAAAATTATTTGCGAGTTAAACAGTAGCTTCAATATGCCGGTTAGTTTTTTGATAATTATTTGTAAATTTGATAGATTCCGTTTTGTTGTTGTTCGGATGCAATATGATGACTTGAAATGAGATTTATGCTGGAGTTACAATCAATGCAACACAACATTTATTGCCATGCTTTGTCAGTGGAACGAGTTACAATAAGTGCAACAGAATATTTACCGTCATCTATCACTGGATATATGAACGAAATTGTTGTTTGATAATATGGATCCTTTTAAGTCTCGGAAAGTGCCATCAGTGAGGATTTTATCCTTTAAAAGCTGCAGAGTATATTGCAAAGCAAAAACGAGACAAAAAAAAAAAACAAATTCTGATTTTCATTTGCATATGACATTTCCCATTTCCCGGACGTTCATAGGAACTGGTGGAATTGAATATTTTCAAAAATTTTGTTGCCATGCTAAGTTTGAGGTATGAGCAAACTTTGCTGCGCAACAAAGTTGTGCTGCATCATTGTAACTGCTCTCATACGTTTTCCTGTGTTCAAACTCGTTTTGTTGTGCAACAATGTTGTGTTGGATTGATTGTAACGCCAGTTTTAAGACCATTTGAAACGATAGCTAATCAAGCTGTGTGAAATTATTAGTAGTCATAAATTAAACCGATTCATTTTGTTTTTTCTAATATTTGGGAAATATTTTGAATTTGACATAGTGAGTCTCAAATTCAATGCATTCGTGACCTATAAATTATCAAAGAGATAACTCGGGACTGGCTGGAGCGTGAGTTCCGTATCTTATATTTTTGTAAGTTTATGTACCAGAAATTTACAAAATCAAAACGATGAGCGAGGGAAAAAAAACGATACGAGGGTTGATCAATAAGTGATTATAATCGGTTATTTCCATTTCGGATAAAATTCCAAAATAATGCCATGATTCCAAGGATGTACATTCATTTGAATACAAACAGTCGAAGAGAGAACATCAAAATGGAGAAAAACGAAATTAGAGCTGTCTTTAAGTACCTCTGTTTGAAAAAATTGTCTACCAGAGACATAAGCGCGGGCCACAATGCTCCAGCACATTCTATTCCATTCCGATCCAGCAATCTCCAGCTCATGTCCATTCCAGCAAACTGAACACATAGTCTCCATTCCGTTTAGTGTGCGACAATTTACTTGTAGTTTTAAAATTTCAGTTATGCGTGATTATTTTAGAATGGATAGCAATTTTTTTATAGTTATTTGGAATGCTAATAAGCTTTGTACCTTTGCATAAACAAAAACACAGCAAAATTTTTTTTTGTATTAATAATAATACTCTTCTGATCCAGAAAAGTTGAAAGTTGGTCAACTCGTCCTTTCTATTCCCTTCCATTCCAACCTTATGTGTTCAGTCTCGTACATTTTCTACGCCGCAAACTTTGACTTTTATTCTGGAATGGAGCATTGTGTCCGGCGCTATACACGGCGACTTGGTGGAAACATTAGGAGTCTCTGCTCTTCCATATTCCATCGTTGGACGCTGAGCGAAAGAGTTTAAGCTGGAAAGAACATCCAATGAAGGCGAACACTGCGAAGAACGTCCAACCACGTCCCTCATTGAAAACAATGTTAAAAAAAGTCGAAGATGTCATGTTGGTAGATCGAAGAGTGACCATCGGGCAAGTAGGCAGTGTTCAAAGAATCGTTGCCCACGAATTACATATGAAGAAAGTCTCTGCGCGTTGGGGACCGAGAATGTTAACCGACTCGCAGAAGAAGAAACGAGTTGATATTTCGAGAGTGAATCTTGAAAAGTTCCCGGCAGATCAAGAGATTTTTTGTCCCGTTTCGTGATCATGGATGAGATTCAAATCTACCATTTTGGTCCAGAAGCCAAACAGCAATCGATGACGTGGAAGCACCCCTCTTCACCAACGCCGAAAAAATTCAAAGTGTCGAGCTCGGCGGGGAAGGTTATGCATGAGAATTTTTGGGACACTGAAGGAATTATCATTGTGGAATATTTGAAAAAGGAAGCCACTATATCAGGCTTTTACTACGCAGGCCAAATAAGAAGATTGCGAGAGGCAATGAAGGAAAAATGACGCGACAAACTGCGAGCCGAAGTTCTGTTTCATCAAGATAACGCACCGGCTCACAAGGCTGCAGTTTCGAATGCTGCATTTTAAAAAAACGAGATTCGAACTTTTACATCTTTCCTCGACAAACTTTTTTTACATCATCCAGTGACTTTTACATTTTTCCTCGGCTCAAGGAACACATTCGGGGTAAGAAATTTGAAGATGATAGCAAAGTGATGGCCGCTATTGAGGCATTTTGGGAGGGTCAAGATAAAGAATTTTTTTCTTAGGGTATCCTGGGTTTGGAAAACATATGGACTAAATATATTAACTTGTTAAGAGACTATGTTGAAAAATAGATATACCTTTTAAGCTTAATCACCTTGGCTTGTATTCATTATCATTACTTATTGATCAACTCTGGTACAAACACGAATTAGTTCACTGCCCCATAAAATCGGATGGAGTCCTTATTCAAATGTTTGGTTTTTGAATTTCAAATCATTTTGTTTTCCTCATTCATCCTTAAACTCAGAGAAATACTTCAATTTTTTGAGGAAAAATGATCATATCAAATAAAATTGGCAATGATTCTGCGCCAAAGAAATATTTACTCAATCCAGAGAAAGGAATTTCTTCATTTCAAAGAACTGATTGCCCTGAGTAAAATTTGGCATAGTTTCAAGCAAATGTTTCCATAATTCTTGCATCAATTGGTTCTCCTACGATTACCGAAGTTAAGCAATGTTGGGTGCGGCTATTACTTAGATGGGGGACCGCTTGAGAACATCGCATGTCATTGGCACACAAAAAACTCTGCCTCCCTTCATTTGAACAGTGCGTAATTTTTTTTTTGGAGACACATATGGGAGAGAGAGAGAGAAGCCGGCATCAATTATTCGAACCCGCGAGCAGTAGATCGCTGCTTCGGACTGACGTGTTAGCGAGCTAAGCTACCGACTTCTCATTTGTGTAAAGAAAATGTTAATAGAAATCATAAAAACTATCCATTTTTTCATCGAATATTGAAGCGTGGTTGATGTTGAAACATGTAAAAAAAAACATATTTGCATTGTAGATTTAATTTACTTAGTTTGTAGATATAATTTACTAGATTTGAGGAAAACTACTTGCTTGAAATAAGGTAAAATCAAAATGTTTATTTGATTTGTGAAAAATTTCACATCTCGTAAACAAGTAAATACTTTCTTTGATTCTTGGAAACATATTTTTCTGAGTGTACATCAAATGAAATCGACAGCTCATACTAATCATATTATGTACGTATCATTATTTTAATACTACTCAATCAATATACTCATCGAATTCAGGTTGAATGCACGTGGTTTCAAAACTAAAACTTGTTATCTGTATCGCAAAACCACATAGTTATGTTCATTCCCTAATCATAGGAAAAAAAATCCATAACTTGAAAACAAACGTCAAATACACATTGTAATGATAAATCACGTTTTACGCAACCAATTGTTTTCAGACTCAACTCTATCAGTAAATCAGAGAAAAAGTCAATTTTATCTGAACAGTTCGTTTCATACCGCAAACTCTTCTCCTTTCACACCTACAATCTTTTTTTTTTTTTGTTGTCAATTATTCAGCAAGCATGTTGGCAAACATAGATAAGACCACTGCTTCATTTCACATGTCATATCTCACAGCAATCGACGACAACACCGACGACCCGATGATTATGAACTTATACATACTTATCGTTGGTTGTCTACATTTTTATTAATACATGCTATTACATATTATTATTATTAGACACCATATAAAGTCTTTGCGACTCAAACGATAGACTCATAAGTACGATAGATAAAACTTCGCAAATGCGATTGTTATTGTCATAGAGCTGTCGCATTTGGAGAGCTTCCTATTAGTGGAAATAACGAAGCACACTGAAATTGTGTTTTTCGCACAAACGTGAATTTGTAGGGGCATAAGAACAAAATTATTGACAATAATGAAAAGTGTGTTGTAATTAAATTACGCTTCATAGCTGTCATTTGTGACGACTCGTTAATTTAACTGCTATGAACTGCCTATAGAATATTGAATGATAAGCTCGAAGAAGCTAAAAAGAATATTCTAGTTATAAAATGTATTGAGATGCACCTTTTAAGAATCCAAATTTGTATGAGTCGGTGTAATCGAAACCCACGTTGGGCGCATTTTTAAACCGGATGAAAAATGTTCCAAATTAGAGATTTTCCCAGAAAAAAATGTTGTTTTATTTGCCAAGCAATGACATTGACCATATTATATGTACAATACATTTACACACGCGTTATACTTTTAGTCAATCTTAGAATTATCAGCAAATATTTTTGCATTGTCCTGATCCTATTATTAGGTTCTACTTCTTTTTTATTGAGGCAAATTGGGATGGGAAATAAGGTAGCATAGACGCCCAATCTTCATTTAACGTAACACGTTAAATAACATAGTTTCAAATCTGTAACATGTTAATATGTTCCGAATCTGTAACAATTGAAGTTCGAATTGTTATCCCATCTTGCATATTCCGTTAGCATTACCCCCCAATGACTATCATCTATTTCTCAATCTCAAAAAATGGCTCGGAGACGAAAAATTTGCGATCAACGAGGAAGTCATCAATGCTGTTAATACGTATTTTGAGGGGCTCTTCCAATCGGACTTTAAAAACGGTATTATTGCTTTAGAGCACCAATATAAAAACAAGGTATTAGTCTTGATGGAGATTATGTAAAAATATATTATAAAAAAAAATCACTAAAAATTGTTTTTCTTTCTCAGGCCAGAAACTTTTCACCCCACTCTCGTATGTTAATGTTCAAATAGAGTTGAAGTTGACTGAAAAATTGACTACATTTCAAAGGGAAAAGCAAACACAAACCTAGAGAGAAGCTGAAGATGCGATGAATTCCTAATATAATGATAAAGCCAAAAAGCACGAAGGCCGTAATGCAGCAGGTTACACGCTAGCTGCATCAATATATGGCGCCACAAGAAAATGTATAGGAATGGTAAAAATAATTTAAGAATCTTGAACGATACCGTTATGCTTGTTTCTTCGCAGATACACACACAGAATTTACCCAATACCACACTCTAAATTTCCATCAAGATATTTCATGACTTCCAGTAAAATATCATCATCATACCGCCAGACACATCCAGATATTACCGCAAAATGTCATCTTATGAATACTTAAATGTCAACGGAAAATATGCTCAATTGTGCCCAATTAAATTTAATAAAACCTTTATGCATGAAAAATGCTAACGATAAAAATATATAAATAAGGACAAGTGAATATTCTATGCATACTAATTGTATGTGGGCAGCATCATCATTCGGCTCGCTTCAGTTCTGATTCATATTTGAATAACTTTGCAGACATAGCTACGTAGTCAGCTTAAGAGGATTTAAATGTTTTTCTTTTCCAGTAATTTAACGGGGCGGAGAGTTGTTGAAATTGAGAGAAATTATGTTTATTATTATGGTATATTTTTTGTATTTTTTTTTTTTATATTTTCCTCCATAATGAATAGTCTGGGAAATTATTTTGTAAATTTTTCTCGAATTGAATGTATTTGTCTGGTACTATAAAGAATTATGAACTAGGTTGATTTGATCGTTAAAAGAAATAGATCCGGTAGAAAGCCAATGTAGATATTGTTTTTAACAATGTTTCTTTTATATGTTTTGGCTTAAGCAGAACAGGATTTTATGTCTGGATTATAATTAAATTTTTAATTTATATTTTACTTTCCACGCTTGTTTTATTATCTGGCAATTCAAAAATATTTGATTTTTTAGCAATTCCGATGGCTAGAATTGTCTTAGCGCTGTAAGGATTATCTTGTATTATATACAATTACATTGAATTAATCATGGTTTCCTTAATATATGCCCATAATTCCAGGTTATAATTTCGTTGATATGAAATAAATTAGAGACATAGTCAGCTGGTTAGAATCTTCTATGGAATAACTTGAATCAAAGGGGGCTTTGCGCAATTAACTCAATAAAAATCAGTCGTGGTTTTGGAAATTAGAGCTGCTTAAATTAAACCTCTGCATATTTATTGGTACTTAAGTTTGATTATATTCTCAACTAAATACGCAAGTATTTTTTTTATATCTATTCTAAGCAACCACAAATCTCTATTCGTATTTCAAATAATCTCAGATGCAATCAACCGAATACCAGAAAAATGTTATCACGAAATTATTATGCAAGCTAGCAATCATAATTTTCGTATTATCAAGATAAACACAACTGAAACGTAAATAACCATTATCTTGTTGACGTATGATTATGCCTTTTGTATTTTATCGCTAAATTCAAGTCAAAGAAGTACATAATCACGATTGGTACCGACTCGTATAACATCGCTTATGATTCAAATGAATTTTCCAATTGTCTTGTATTTTGAAAAAAACATATGCTCGTTGCCGACCAAGTCAATATGTACTCAACGAACATGTGTTTGATCGGATATAATATGTATGGTGACTATAAAGCACATGCAATTTGAAACGATTTAGATAATCACGAGTTATCTGTGATGTTAAATATTTGGGTCAAATATATCAAAGAATGTGTGGTGAACGAACTTGAAAATCTCTTGATAACTTGAAGGCAACTTGAAAGAATCTTATTAGTGAGCAAGATGCATATTTGATAGCATCAACAAGAAAGGATTTGCCTAGCCAGGTGTCCGTAGCAAATGACTTGAGTATGGAATTATAAAGGAAGAAATTAATGAAAGATCAATAGAACTCATTCATTCAACAATCGGACAGTGTTCTATATTCGCACGAATAATTCGTTAACTCCCAGTGGCCGTTACTACTTGATTACTCTCGTCTATTTGACTTTCAGGTATGTGAATCGAAACCAATTTGAACAGTTATCTGGTTACGTACATTCAGTTCTGCTTAACGGTAAACAATTCGCTGATTGTGATAACATAAGGTTTCCTATATTGATCTAAACCGTTAAAACAAACTTAATTTTCCATTGATTGAACTAACTAAATACATACTTTCTGCTATTTTTTTTGAATTTTTGTGAGTACAAGAAATTCTAATAACAATCTTAATATGGTAAATACATCTTTATCGCTCAACTACCTTCTTTGTGGAGCCTGTGACAAACCTTTGGATAAACATTTTGTATTTTGAAATCTACCCGCAAGTATTCTAATATTACTTGCAATGAATGCAGCGACATCAAGCCATGCCATGTTCTACGGATGCTTCAATTAACAAACATTAATTTGGAAAGCATGAACGTGCGATATGAGTCGTTATCTCGAGGCAATTCTGTAATCGGGAATATTATTAAGGACTTATCTTCTTCGTCGAGACCAATGGTCGATTTAATAGACGACTTACGCAGTCAGCAAGATATAGTCATGGCACTATCCTCTAGACCAAGAGTGAGCAATCTTTTTAATCAACGGGCCAATTTAAATTGTAAAATTTTTTGGCGGGCCGCACATGAAGTAACATTTATTAATAATTTACAAAACTTTATTTATAATAAACATTAGAATAAAAAAATATATAATTTAAAAAAAAGTAAAGATTTCATGTACACATTTTAATGCAAAATAAAAACAAACAAGAAAAGAACAGAAAAACGAATTTACTTGAAATTTTAATGAGAAATTTTGCACTGTTCTTTCGATACAAGCTGATCAATTTCAGCCGGAAGTGATGAGGTAGCTACACGTATGCAGCTTTCGAATCGTGCATCACTCAGTCTTGATCGGTGATCATTTTTGATTAATTTCATGGTTGAAAATTATTGTTCGCAAACATACGTACTTCCGAACAGAGACATCATTTGCTTTGCATTTTTCGTCAAAAGCGGAAATTTCTCAGGGCTGACATACAATTTATAAAATTTTTCGATGTTTACTGAGAAAACTACATTTTTTAAAAACCATTTGAAAGTCTTCGGGAACTGTATCCACATCGATATTGAATGGCGAGAAAACATTTTCATGGAAACCGCTGCCTTCCCAGCTTTGAACATTTGGAATCGTAATTGAAATTCATTGATTAAAATGTCTATATATTGTGCGTATTTCTGAGATGTAATAACGTTTTCTTTTTCTAAATGTGGAAAGCGATACACATAATTCTGCAATAGATGCTGTTTCCACAATTTTAATTTGCGCTCAAAGCACTGAATTTTATCATACAAATTGTTAATGAACTGTCTTTTGCTTTGAAGTTCCACATTAAGACCATTGAGATGCTAAGTCCTGTCGATAAAAAACACAAAATCGCACATCCATTCTTTATTACCAAAATGAGGAAAGGCATATCCCTTCATATCCAAGAACAATTGTATTTCGCTTTTTAAGTTGTATACTCTTTTAAGCATTGCACCTCTACTAAGCCAACGTTCTTCGGTATTAAAAACCACGTCACCATATTCAGTTTCTAAATCTTTCAGACATTCTTTAAATTCACGGTGATTTAATGCGCGCGACTTTATAAAATTGATTAGTATAACACCACTTTGCACGACCAATTTTCGGAACGCTACTGACACCCATATTCACCACACTGCAGACGCCCATATTCACCACACTGCATACGCTCCGACGCGCATATGCCAAATCCTATATATACGAGGCATCGAGTACGATAGGATCACTCTATTATCAGCGTTCTCAGGCAGCACTCAAGGGTCCCTGGAACATCCTGAATATAGTTTATTTTGTATTTTACACTTATATGTAATAAACTATTTTCGAGTTAAATCGTTTATTATAATTAGTTTAATTATTGGTACTGTGACATTTGGCAAACTCAATCTTTTCCCACACAATTTTTTTTGGTGAATTATGCAGTGGTTAACGAATATTTCCCTTCCTGTGACCTTCTTAATGTCTTGAAATAGCCTTCCCGATACTCCTACCTCCATGCTTGACATTGCTTGTGCTCCATCTGTCGATATACCAATAATCTTTTCTAATAAAATTGAAAAATTTTCCAACACAGACTTTAGTTCATCGTACAGGTCTTTGCCGGTTGTAGTCCCTTGCATTGGAATCAGTGAACACAATTCTTCAGTAATATTAAATTTGGTGTCAAAACCACGTAAAAATATAGTCAGTTGAATTGTATCGCTAATATCGCAACCTCATCAAGTGCCAAAGAACAGTATTTGAATTTTGCAATGCATTCAAGTCTTCAATTTTCCTTGCAAGGGTGAATCTTGATAAACTAATGTTGATAAGTGCTATTTCTGCAAAAGCAGTCAGACATTTTTTTATCATCTCTCCATCCGCAAAGGGTTTAATTTTCTTTGCTAGTATTTGACTGACAACAAAACTAGCCTTTACTGCCGTATTTGATAAAATAGCTTGATTTTTAAAAATAACCCGCTGTTTTCCTAAGGTTTTCTCCATTTGATTAAACTTATCTATCCGGAGTTGTCCTGTTCAGTTTTTATATTGTTGTTCATGTTTTGTATCGTAATGCATTTTTCTGTTATATACTTTAAATGTCGACATAGTCTCTGAGCGTACTAAGCATACAGCTTTATCTTTGACGAAAGTGAAAAAATAGTCAAATTTTCACTTTTCTTGGAAAAGCCTGTGCTCATCCGCAACCATCCGTTTTTTTTGTTTGCTTTTCCGATATGCTATTATGGGTTAAAAATTTGAAAGTTAAAAAAAATTGAAGAAAAACTTAATTTTTAATAAAAAAAACTCTAATATTACCTTTTTGACAATAATATTGCACTCACGCCTTTTAAGAAACACAAGAATTGCTAAAATTGCTAGTTAACAGCTTACCAGTCTGACTGATTGTGTGGCAGAAGCAAACACAAACAAGCACAGACGCGGCGCGTTCGTATTGCATGTTTGAACAAGTCGCCGACAAGTGAGTAACTCGTCACAAAAAATTGTTTCGGTTTAGTATGTACTACCATTTTATTATAATTAATTTTATAACAATATATTGATGGGAGAAAGTCGATAAAATAAATTCAATTTTAGAAATGCTTGGCGGGCCGCATAAACATGTTTAACGGGCCGCAAGCGACCCGCGTGTTGCTCATCCCTGCTCTAGACTAGACAAAATTGAAGATAAGATGGACTTAATTCTATCTAAAATTAACAGTGTCGATCAGTGATGCCAGGTCTAGATTTAAATCTGGAGATTGTCAGATTTTCACAACGTTTTCCAGACACCCAGATTTTATTCAAAATTTCCAAATTTTTCACACTTTCACTTAAACTTTTATGTTTATTTATTTATTTATTCATATACAACATAAAGATTAGATTCCAATTACAAACTGTAAATTAAATATTTCAAAGGATTAAGGTAGAGGACTAAGCTGAAGAGAGTGATCTGATCTTGGTAACCTTGTTAAAGGCGAATGAAAGTAGACTGACGATCTCGCAAACGATACTTCACAAGTTTCTGGGCACTGAGTTTCACGCGCTTCACCAATAGGTTCATATGAAAGGTTGTGAAAAATTTGGAAGAGAAAGCATTGATCGTGATATATACGACGGGAAAACAGCATATTAAGCTTGAGAAAGGAAAGCCGATCATTATAATCTAAACGGGGAATACCGTACCTGTAAAGTAGCGAACGAATGAATTTTCTTTGTATCAATCTAATCAATGGATTTTTTATCGCATTCATATTGAGGAGACCACACAACAGAGTTGACCGGACAAGGGAAAAATATAAAAGTAAGGCTGGTTGAATGGATTCGAATGTTTGCGACGATCTTAAGATAAAGTCTGACAGTTTAGAGGCTCGATTAACCGAATCTGAGATAGGAACATCAAATCTGAGCTTGTTGTCAAACATAACCCCAAAGTCTTTGACGCAGGCAAGAGAAGAGAGCACATGGGTATCCAACGAGTAATGGAATACAGTAGGCTGAGTTTTATGAGAAGAAACAGTGTTTGGTTGGATTGAAGAAGGGACCTTATGGCCATGAAGAGTTTCGGATCATCGGCATAAAATAGACATTCACAACAAAGAAGCGGCGGCAGATCATTCACATAAAACAGGAAGAGGAGGCGACTCAGAATAAAAAAGGATGAGACATACAGAAATCATATTGCAAGATCGATCGCATAGCCATGATTTTATCCATTTAATAATGCATAAAGAAAAGTCAAGTCTGTTTAGTTTAGAAAGAAGAAGATTTTGGCCAATATGATGAAAAGCTTTAGAGAAGTTCGTATATACAGCGTGAGCTTCAAGTTGAGCCTCCAAAGCTTTAGCAACAAAATTCGAGAAACATGCGAGTTTTATTGATGTTGACCGACTTGGAAGGAAATCGAGCTGTTCTTTTGCAATGAGATGTCCATATTGAATTACGATAAAGTCATGTAGATACCGTTTAAGGATCTTGGAAAAGGATGGAAGAATCGATATTGAGTGAAAATTGTTTGCAGAGGACACATTACCTGATTTAGGAATTAGATGAATTATAGCCTGTATCCAGAGGGAAGGAAAAGGACCCTCAGATATTCTCTTATTAATGATGATGGTCAAAGAAAAACTTAATGAAGTGCTCGTCATTTTCAAAAATATGGTTGGAAGTCCATCAGTACCTTTGTTTGAAGAAGATTTGAGTTTTCCTATTATGGATTTAACAGTAGAAGGCATAATAGAATCAAATGATGTCGGTAATTTGCTAGAGAACTCAAGAAGAGGAGAAATTGTGGAGGATACAGAGTATGGCAAGGCAAAGTACTGAGCAAGCAAATCACAGCTGCCTTGAGAGGAAGTAGAAACTTGATTCTCATATTTAATGGACGTCGGGGGATTATTCCGAATGGTTCGCAATTGTCTACAGTGTGACCAAAACGGTTTATTTATGTTTCAAATATAGGAATGGTGCGCATTATTAATAAGAAGCTTTGTGTCAGTTCACAGTTTACGGTAAGCTTCAAGGTCTTCAACTGAACGAGCCATTTTGTATGTTTTAAGAAGTTTGGATTTTTTTTAGATGGGTTCGAGATAATACATTTAGTATAGATATTTAGGACTCTGGGGATAAGTAATAGGCATGAATATAAGTAGAATACATTCAAGAATGTCATAAAGATAGTAACCCCAGAGAAGTCACTTATTACGAATGTTTAAGTAAAAAAGTGAAAAAATCATACACCGCGAATCATAAATTCAAACAAAAAGGTACAGAGTTTGAAGCTCAGCTTGCGGCTAGCTCTTTGTTGAATTCTACAATTAAATAAGTTCTTTCAAAGTGAACCCCTAAACATATTTTGGCTTAATTTGGAACTAACAAGATTAACGAAAATTATACTCAATAATTATAGTCAAAGGGATTACTTAGAGAAAACCAAAATAGAGATTGTTAATTTTTTAAATGAAGTATAATTTTTGTAAAAACTAAGTTACGTTTTTTATTGAAACTAAAATGCCAAGATTTCTCCAGCTTTTCTGAAAAAATGTTCAAGACTCTCTGTGTTTTTTTCTGGCAACGCTGGTGTCGATGTTAAGGCATCAGCCGTAGCTGACACTGTAGTAGATATTACTGACACGACACGAGTCTAACTTCGTGTTCGATCGACCTAATATCGTCGAAATTAAACGCAATGGAGCATCAGCTTGATCGTATCTCAATCTCCTAACCCCCAAAACCTGCATCACGATCTATCGCCTGCCAGACGGTTCCGGGAAATGAAAACAACAACTTAACTTAAACCAACAGCACAAACTGATTTCCGATAATGTTGCTGCAAAACATAAACCAACTTATAAAATAACAGATGGAGCAATGAGTGAGCGGAATGCGAATTCAAAAAACAAAACCATCAAATGTTCAAAATCATCTACTAATGTGATTCCGAAATCTCCAGTCTCCGCATATAATGCAGCTAAGAAAATTAACTCAAAAGCAGTCGATGCCAACATCGTTTTAGATCCTCCTATAGTATCAAATGATTTGAATATTTTCAACTGCACCCTCAGAGGGATCACACAACCCAGAGCTATATTTGTATCTAGGCTTGCTCTTGATACCACCGCATTCCTAAGGACTATGTATCCTTTATTAAGATAGCGAACCGACATCGTGTATCATAATTTAAAATTATAGCACCAAATATTCACAATGCTGAAATTCTTAATTCGGAGTATACCATTTTCCGCCGGGATAAACAGGGAGATCTTGGTGACGCTCCTGTCGGAGGTGGTGTTCTTCTGGCCTTTCACAAAAAATTCAACGTTTCTCTAATGGCGGGTTTACATTCTCGCCGAGGAATGGCAAATGTAGACGAGGTCTGTGTGTAAATGGTCTCTTTGTCTATTCTCGGCTGTTTTTTTCATGGCAAGCACGCGTGTGTAAATGGTTTGCTCGTCGGCTCTTGTTTGTTTTATAAAGGGATAGTGATCCTTTTATTGCTGTGCCTGAGTGTTTATGACCGTCTCGTCCTAGCTCGAAGCCGCTGGAAGCGAAGTCGGTTTTATGCATTGAGTCAAAGGGATTCGAGAGGGTAGCATGTGCTCATTCACATTTTCGAATTTTTCGCTGGGACTTCAAACATATCTTTGCGTGTCCCAGATTGAAATCACTCAACGCACAGCAGGCAGTTGCAATAGCCACAACCTGTACCTCAGCCATCGTTCACTGAACTGAACAAAACAGCTCACAACTGTCGAAAGATGCATGGTGCAATATCCTAAGTAAACAATTCACCCTATGAAAGGTGCATGGTCCGTGTTGCATGGTGCAATATCCTAAGTAAACAATTCACCCTATGTCTTGCTGAGTCTTGTCCAATGTCTTGCTGAGTCTTGTCTACGAGACGCTCGTCCCTATGTATAAACCCGGCATAATAGCATACAGATAATGAATTTATTTGTGCTCAAGTCGAACTTACGACAAAGAAAGTATTTTTTGGTGTCAAATACACGCCACCAAACTCTTCGTATGACGTTTACGCTTCGCTAATACATATTATGCAGCTCATATGCGACTTTGCGGACAATAACGACGACGTCGTCTTAATGGGTGATTTCAACCTACCTAGAATCAACTGGTGCCCTTCAGCGGACGGCACTTTCGAAGTTCCGAGCTCTACTTCTACTGGCGGACAACAAGACATCAACATTGCAAACGAATTAATATCACTTGGTTTGTTTCAAGCCAATTGCATCCGGAACGCAAATGGAAAAATGCTGGAGCTGATTGTTTCGACTGCTGTCTCTTCTACTGTGGTGAAACCTCTCACATCATCTCTCATCGATGAAACCGCACATCATTCTGGACTCAACATTATTTTTGAGCCAACGTCTAATAATGACTTATTAACTAACACATCTGAACTTAAATTTAATTTTAGACGAGCTAATGTCGATCAAATGCGTGACTTGATTGCTAACTATGATTGGTCTTCCGTGTTGCAGGGACCTAATCCGGATAAAGCTATGTTTTATTTCCACATTCGGTTGTTAAGCTGTTTTTTACGGTGCGTGCCAACTACTTTTAATAAAAGCAAGGTCCGTTTTCCTTGGATGTCTCCACAGCTTTGCCATTTGAAAAATTCTAAAAACAAAGCCTGGAAACAGTTTCGCCTGACTCGCTCAGAGCTTGACTACCCCACTTTTTTCTGCATTAAGAGATCTGTATCATAAAGAAGTTGCATTTGCATATCAGAGACATGCATATCAGAGACATACGCAACAGCTAAATTTTAATTTTCAAGCTCAACCTAAGAGATTTTGGAATTTTGTTAATTCTAAGACTTATAACGATGGGTATCCACCCACATTCAAATTTTGACGACTCATATATTGATGATCCCTTTAATATTAGTAATTTATTTGCTTCTGTTTTCCGTAAAGCTTATCGTACGGACTTGTTAAACTCCAGACACTTTTCACCCTACTTGACGAACTCAACAGTTTCCTATTTGGAGATGAGGGATTTAATATTTGACGAGGAGACCATTATCGCATTTGTTAATAAACTTGACAATAATATAACACCTAGCCCAGATGGCATACCTAATTTGGTCTTGAAATATTGTGTGTCGTCACTACTACCTCTGGTCTCTTATATTTTCAAGGCATCCGTAAAAGTAGGCATCTTTCCTTATTTGTAGAAAGACTCCACCGGCACTCCTATATTCAAGAAAGGAAGTCGTAATGACGCTTACAACTATAGACCAATTGCAAAACTTCCCTCCATCGCAAAACTTTTTGAAGCCATAGACACGAATATTGTAGCCTTTCATTGTAAATCCATTATGGCTCCGTATCAGCACGGTTTTATGAAAGGTCGTTCAACCACGACCAACCTGCTTGCATTTTCTCACCAAATAACCAACTCAATTGAAGCTGGCCTCCAAACTGACTGTGCCTACACAGATTTGACGAGAACCTTTGATAAGCTTGATCACTCTATACTTTTAGCTAAGCTTCATTCCTTTCAATTCCCTTGCTTGTTTCTAAATTGGATTGACTCTTACTTGATGAATCGAACCCAACGTGTATCCTTTCACGGTGCCTTGTCATCTGAAATCAAAACCACGTCTGGTGTTCCACAAGGTAGTCATCTAAGCACTTTACTGTTCGCCTTATTTATTAATTATGTAGGTTCCATTCTGCAGTCATCTTCTGTTCTGCTTAATGCCGATGACGCTAACATGTTTATAGTTGTGAGAAACCTTAACGATTGCAATGATTTGCAGCAAGATCTAAACAGATTTGCCAGCTGGTGTTCCGATAACAATCAGTGCTGCCATTTTAGCATTTTGAATGCTAGATCTAGCATTATTTTTTCCAAAACGGCATTCGAAATTCGGAGTTAGCATCTAGCATTATTTTTAGCATTTAAATTTAGACTTCGGAATAATCTGACACTCATCTATTTACAATCTCGCCCATCAAATTTTAATTTCAAAGTCAAAATTACTCGTCTATGCCAACAAGTTCGAGACTCTTGACCATTTGGAAGACAACAGCCGCCGCGTTATTGGCGCGATACGGCCCCAATTGTTGGTTAGAGTAGTCGAAAATTGGACCTCTCGTTTGGACTTCCTCCGCCCCAATCGTGGCACTCACGTGCCCAAAATCATATTTAAATAAAAATGGCAAAGAATTATCTTTCCAATAAAACCAATGTCATGGCAATCAAAATAATTTACCCGAATTTTATTTCATTTCAAAGTTCTACACCTCTAAAAAACACTCTCGGAGTACAGAGTGGAAAGAATGGAAAGTTTTATTTCTTTTATTTTTAAAAAAAAATACTTGCATAAGACGTTGCTAATTGAATTTCAAACGGCACCAGTCAAACATCAGCACCTCAATGCGATGTGAACTTCCCTGATTTCAAAAGCAGTAGCTATAATTACGTTGTTTTGACTGCGGTGTGAGCTGGTTATAAATCTAGTCCAAACCAGGTGTTTCAGCTTAATTTATTTCAGAGCTTGCTGGATTTTATCCCAGAGAAATTTGTTCCAAAATAGTGGAAATTTAGACAACCAGAGAATGTGCAGTACACAAACAGACAAGAAAATATTCAGCCATAATCGTTTCTTTTTCATATTAAATTAATTGTTCATATAAATTTGAATAACATTTTCTGCTGAAACTCTAGATCACTTCGGCCAATTCACACGTCTCACCTAATTTTTGTTGTAAGCTCGAAGTCTACTTGATTTGAGATTGCAGTGCAAACGTAGTATTATTTTGATACATCTTGGAAATTAAAACTATGTTTTTATCATAAACGTAGGGAAGTTGTTAACATGTAACTGTTAAATATCAGCTTTATCAGCATATTGATTTTAGATTTCTAGAAAAACCGTTGCGAGAATTCATTAGACGCAACTTAATTCGTCATGTAACAAAGTAGTTTATTTCGTAAATACTTCCGTAATTTACTTTGGTTGTGCTGGTTTTCCAGCTTAAAGAACAATTGCTAATATTGGGTCTAAAATGTCCGAGTAGTATTCTTTCTTACAGTTTTCACTTTCGCATCGAAAAGTACATACTACTGATACTTCTGTTATAAGCTTTCATTTATTACGACCGATATATCGTTTGCTTACAACACTTAACTCCATTGTGCTCGCACATATCCGGTGTCAACAATATTTGCTTTGCCACTGAATGACAATGAAATTGTGACCAACTTATTTCTACCGTATTGCACTTGATACACAATACCATCGTTGATCTGACGTATGACACAAACTATTGAAGCCGTGCTTCTGCAAATTAAAGAAATTTAAAAACAATCTCGCTTCCGGCCATGAACATGCCACTTACAAGCGTTCACTTTGCAAAAAATGCATTAAAGCTTCTAATGCGTTTTGGTCGAGTTGTCCAAGACAGATCATTTGTTCACCACCAGGAACATTGTTTACCGGTAGCTGACAGTATGACTGAAGTAATAGGATATTTAAAAAAAAACGGTAGCGTGAGATTATGAAATTTCAAATTAATGTAGAACGGTGCAAACTGGAACTAAATATAAACGTGGATATAGTTTACCCTAGGTGTTTGCCATTCAGGGTTAGCAACTAAGCTGCGGAGTTTATATTTTGCAGACACCAGAACGACAAACACTCCTGATAGTAAAACCAAACTGAAAATCGTTTTCATTTCGTTGGATTTTTCAAGATTTTAAAGTTTCAAAATTGATTTGCTCTTTTAAAGATACTTACTACAGATACTACCGCACTCTGCTCTGTTTATATAGTCAACACAGTGGAATATCGATCTTATGGTATGATTCCTTGCTAACTATCCATAGCTGTTTCAAATTGTGGAATAAATTGATTCCGCTATCTATCCGGTTACTATTAAAATTATAAAATTAATATTATTTTTATTAAACTAACGTGAAAAAAAGCAAAAGAATTGTACAGTATTTGATTGTATATCACACGTGCTCTTTCTTGTGACCAACCTGTTTCAAGGGCAATGTACCACTTTGGAAATAGGGTGCAAAGGTTTCTTTACCATTTGCATGAATTTAAAAATTTTGGAGAGTAAAATACTTTTCACTTGCACTCATTATCGGATGCTTACCTTATGAAGCTATGGCATAAATGATGAAAATGCTCAGTGCTGACAGCACTTTACCAGATTTGCAATCAAAAGTATACCATAACTACTTCACTAAAAAATTCTCTGTTTGAATTTTGTTTTCATCCGATGACTGCATTAAACATTACCGAAAAAGAAAGATGTTTGGAGTAGCCATCTGAAAAATATCCAAAATTTGGAAAATTTAAATAATGATAACTTATTTGCATTGTAGATTGTTACCATTTTACGTCGGAACGCAATCTGAACTCGGTTATCCCTGACAGTGGCAGTTTCCGGGCGACCTTCGCTCACGAGAATTGGGGTGGGTAGGGCGCCAGTCGCTTCTTTACTGAATAACTACCTTATGTCCGTTGCCCGGGAGTGAGAAGAAGGCCACGTATCTCATCAGTCACCACCGTAAAAGGGTAATATCCGTCTAAAGTTGCAGTTTGCACGTCAACAGGAACAGTCGCGCT
Source organism: Nemotelus pantherinus (assembly GCA_963978885.1). Classification (NCBI taxonomy): domain Eukaryota; kingdom Metazoa; phylum Arthropoda; class Insecta; order Diptera; family Stratiomyidae; genus Nemotelus; species Nemotelus pantherinus. The sequence goes on along the minus strand of OZ022263.1, from coordinate 49,163,766 downwards.
CCAAGGCTGATCTCTTGATCCGAGTTAAGCAGAGTTTCGGCAGTGTAATCAAGTCTTTCCAGTGCCATGGTAAAGTGCTTTTATGCCCTATACCCAACACAACTTGGTGAGCCCGTTCCATCGTAACACCATTAGTCCGGGGAAATTTAACATGGTGCTTCGGAAAAATGAGGGGAAAGCTGAATTTTGGTGTGAACCGTGGCACTAGTGTATTGAACAAAATGTCAAAAGTCCCCATCGATCCGAGTGCTGCGTTACTTTTTATACGGGGTCAAAGGTCACATAAAGTGACCTTTCCTAAATATCTCAGTAACGGTCAAGTCTTCAGAAAAACAATGTATGATGAATTTGTAGCCTAAAAAATTTCTAACAAAAAAGATTTTGGAACTTTTTCTTGCAACCATAACCATTTTTGAGATATATTGATCTAAACATTTGCTAATAACAGCATCCTCTTTTTCAACGGCATGTTGATATTATCGGATTTTGATTACGACTTGTAATGTTTGTGAGTTTGTTTTTCTTTGTTTAAGAGGCGCATAAAAAAAAACATGTACACAAACTTATCTACCACACTCCAGGGTAGATGGAAAAGTGTGCTCCGAAAAGTTACGCGAAACATAAATCTCTTGCCCCGCGAAAAATAAATTTCTTGCCCCGCGAAAAATAAATCTCTTGCCCCGCGAAAAATAAATTTCTTGCACCGCGAAAAATAAATTTCTTGCCCCGCGAAAAATAAATCTCTTGCCCCGCGAAAAATAAATTTCTTGCCCCGCGAAAAATAAATCTCTTGCCCCGCGAAAAATAAATTTCTTGCCCCGCGAAAAATAAATCTCTTGCCCCGCGAAAAATAAATCTCTTGCCCCGCGAAAAATAAATTTCTTGCCCCGCGAAAAATAAATTTCTTGCCCCGCGAAAAATAAATCTCTTGCCCCGCGAAAAATAAATTTCTTGCCCCGCGAAAAATAAATTTCTTGCCCCGCGAAAAATAAATCTCTTGCCCCGCGAAAAATAAATTTCTTGCCCCGCGAAAAATAAATCTCTTGCCCCGCGAAAAATAAATCTCTTGCCCCGCGAAAAATAAATCTCTTGCCCCGCGAAAAATAAATCTCTTGCCCCGCGAAAAATAAATTTCTTGCCCCGCGAAAAATAAATCTCTTGCCCCGCGAAAAATAAATTTCTTGCCCCGCGAAAAATAAATTTCTTGCCCCGCGAAAAATAAATCTCTTGCCCCGCGAAAAATAAATTTCTTGCCCCGCGAAAAATAAATTTCTTGCCCCGCGAAAAATAAATCTCTTGCCCCGCGAAAAATAAATCTCTTGCCCCGCGAAAAATAAATCTCTTGCCCCGCGAAAAATAAATTTCTTGCCCCGCGAAAAATAAATCTCTTGCCCCGCGAAAAATAAATCTCTTGCCCCGCGAAAAATAAATCTCTTGCCCCGCGAAAAATAAATCTCTTGCCCCGCGAAAAATAAATTTCTTGCACCGCGAAAAATAAATTTCTTGCCCCGCGAAAAATAAATCTCTTGCCCCGCGAAAAATAAATTTCTTGCCCCGCGAAAAATAAATCTCTTGCCCCGCGAAAAATAAATTTCTTGCCCCGCGAAAAATAAATCTCTTGCCCCGCGAAAAATAAATCTCTTGCCCCGCGAAAAATAAATTTCTTGCCCCGCGAAAAATAAATTTCTTGCCCCGCGAAAAATAAATTTCTTGCCCCGCGAAAAATAAATCTCTTGCCCCGCGAAAAATAAATTTCTTGCCCCGCGAAAAATAAATTTCTTGCCCCGCGAAAAATAAATCTCTTGCCCCGCGAAAAATAAATCTCTTGCCCCGCGAAAAATAAATTTCTTGCCCCGCGAAAAATAAATCTCTTGCCCCGCGAAAAATAAATCTCTTGCCCCGCGAAAAATAAATCTCTTGCCCCGCGAAAAATAAATCTCTTGCCCCGCGAAAAATAAATTTCTTGCCCCGCGAAAAATAAATCTCTTGCCCCGCGAAAAATAAATTTCTTGCCCCGCGAAAAATAAATTTCTTGCCCCGCGAAAAATAAATCTCTTGCCCCGCGAAAAATAAATCTCTTGCCCCGCGAAAAATAAATTTCTTGCCCCGCGAAAAATAAATCTCTTGCCCCGCGAAAAATAAATCTCTTGCCCCGCGAAAAATAAATCTCTTGCCCCGCGAAAAATAAATTTCTTGCCCCGCGAAAAATAAATCTCTTGCCCAGCGAAAAATAAATCTCTTGCCCCGCGAAAAATAAATTTCTTGCCCCGCGAAAAATAAATCTCTTGCCCCGCGGAAAATAAATTTCTTGCCCCGCGAAATTTAATCGTGATGATGCTAAAAATCAGTAGTGGGGTCCCATCCACTTCAGACTCCCAGGAGCCTCGGGCATCTACAAGTTCAAGTTTTTTCCTGAATAATGTGAATTAATTGTTTTGTTAGGGCTTCAAATGCAAGCAATCGTACGGATAACGCTGGAGAAAAATCTTCGTTATCCGACACTAATACTTTTTCTTCACTTAAAACTAAATAATTGTTGCTGTTTTGATTGAGTGATTCCAAACGATATTTTGACAAATATTGGTAGAAATGAGCTTTACATAAGAGAAGAAGATTTAGATATAACTCATTTGTCTGTAATAGATGTAGAATCATTTTTAAATGTAAATTTTAAACTTCTAATTTGTTTTTGTTATACATACGAGGGTTGATCAATAAGTAATGATAATGAATATAAACTAAGGTGATTAAACTTAAAAGATATATTTATTTTTCAACATAGTCTTCTAATAAGTTAATACATTTAGGCCATCTTTTTTCCAAACCCAGGATACCCTTAGAAAAAAATTCTTTATCTGGACTCTCCCAAAATGCCATAACAGTGGCCATCACTTCCCTATCATCTTCAAATTTCTTACTCCGAAGGTGTTGTTTGAGCCGAGGAAAGAGGTAGAAGCCACTGAGAGCTTGGGTGTTCAAGCAGTTTGAATCCTGTTTCTTTAATTGTATCCATCGCAACTGCAGCCTTGTGACCCGGTGCGTTATTTTGAAGAAACAGAACTCCGGCTCGCAGTTTGCCGTGTGTTTTCTCCTTCAGTGCCTTTCGCAGTTTTCTTATTAGGTCAGCTTAGTAAGAGCCTAATATAGTGCGTCCCTTTTCCAAATATTCCAGCACAATAATTTCTTCAGCGTCCGAAAAAACTGATGTCATAACCTTTCCTGCTGAACTTGACACTTTGAATTTCTTCGGCATCGATGAAGAGGGTCGCTTTCAGCTCATTGATTGCATTTTGGTTTCTGGGTATAAATGGTGGATCCAAATCTCGTCCATGGTCACGAAATGTGACAAAAAATTCTCCTGATCTGCTTGGAACTTTTTGAGATTCATCCTTGAATTGTCGATTCGTTTTATCTTATCCTCGTCCGTTAATATTCTTGGACAGAGACCTTCTTCATATGTATTTTGTTGGCAAAGATTTTTCGAACACTACCATATGAGATCCCTGTGACCTCAGCTACATGCCTGAAGGTCACTCTTTGATCTGCCAACACGACATCTTTGGCTTTTTTACGTTGTCTTCAGTGAGGGATGTGGATGGACGTCCTTCGCGGTGTTCATCTTCAGTGTATGTTCTTCCCAACTTAAACTCCTTGGCCTAGCGTGCAACGGTGAAATATGGAGGAGCAGAGTCCCCTAATGTTTCCACTATGTCCCCGTGTATGCCTCTGGTAGACAATTTTTTCAAACAGATTTTCAAACAAATTTCGTTTTTCCCCATTTTGATGTTCTCTCTTCGTCCGTTCGTATTCAAATGAATGTAGCTCCTCTTAGAACTGTTTTATACTGGAGCTAGTGCTTTTGGCACTTTGAATCCCTGGGATTGTGGCCTATTTATGTTTTTTTCATGTTGACTTTGTGAGTATATGTAGTGGTAAAATTTGTCATTTTTTTTGAATTTTATGCGAACTGGAAATAACCGATTATCATTACTTATTGATCAACCCTCATATAAATGTACATATTGTTTTCATATTGAACCATGTTTATTTCAATTAAATAAGAAAGCATTATTTAGCATTATAATTTTACAAGATCTAGCATTATTTAGCATTAAATAAAATTGAATCTAGCATTATTCCAAAAAAATAAATGGCAGCACTGATAACAATCTCCTAATTAATCCTGACAAGTGTACGATTATATTTTACGCACGCAAAAATAATCCTGTTATCAATGAACACTCACTTTTGATCACATCTTTAAATAGATCAGCGAAAGTACTCGATTCAGGAGTATTGTTGAATCAATCTTTCACATTTGACGATCACATCGATTCAATCGTAGTGAAAACTAGCAATGCCTTAGGTTTTGTCAGAAGACGTTTAAGGGAATTCAACGACATTTTTCTAACTAAGACCCTCTTTTGCAGCTTAGTCAAACCTATTGTCGAATACGCAAATATTGTATGGGCGCCGTATCAAAAAGGTTACATTGACCAAATTGAGCCCATCTAAAAGAGGTTCTTACGTTTCTGCCTCCACGGTATTCCGTGGTATGACCCTTTACACCTACCTCCTTATCAAGACCGTTTAAATCTCTTACGAATGGATACCTTGATTTCTCGACATCAAAATGCTAAAATCTTATTTGCCGCGAAAATCTAGGAAGGCACCATTGACTCAAACTACTTATTAAGCCAACTTAATTTTAACACTTATAACAAACCTGTCAGGTGGTTGAACTTTTTGTCGATCCCTCAACATCGGACCAATGCAATAAGTAGATGCTTTAACGAACCTTATTATATGTTGGATTTTCATTTATCTACAGCATCACTTAAACGAATTCTGTATAAGAATAATTAATTTCTATGTATGTGTATAGTCTGGATTAGAAGAATTTAATAAATGAATGAAGAACATCTAAGATTACTCCTGGCCCATCTCTAAAGTACCTCGGAATCGATTTCCAGGAATTTTTAAAATTTAATCCCTTTGTGCGGCGGAAAATCAAAGCTGCCAAATCTGCATTTCAACGCATCCGACCTCTTTTTGCCAAAAAGATGGGTATGACCACCAAAGCTAAATCCATTTGCTATCAGACCCTGATCCGGCCAATCCTGACTTATGCATCCCCATCCTGGATTATCTGCTCAAAAACTGTCATGGCAGAAGCGGAGGTATTCGAAAGAAGAATCCTTCGCTTCTGCACTGGCAGGTTCTACAACCCGGTAACTAAAAAGTGGCCGAAGAACCTTCTCCTGTATCAGGAGTCGGGACTGAAGCCACTTAGGGACCGAGTTGTGGATATAACGACAAGATTTTACGGACAGTCAGACGGACATGAGAATGGACTGATTCGGACACTAGAGCGTACAGGTGGCTCTAATGAGCCATTTATGCGCCCCGCGATGATAGCATTGCAACGGCAGCTTATGGATGCGCTTTTTGACTACACAGGCCACCCGTCAAACAGAAGGGGTTAGATTTAAGACCTAGGTTAAGATTAGGTGTAATTAGGCTAAGTAACTATAATTAGACATAGGTTAGATCGTAAGTTAAGTGTAAGGTAATGTTTAAGGAAATTATAATCAGTGTAATACAGGCTGGGTAATATCATTAGTGTGTAAGAAACAAAATGTATGCCAAAAAAATAACAAAAAAAAAAAAAAAAAACGATAAGAGCCAGCAGGCCAAAATAGTATAGCCGCTAGATTTTAAGTTTTTTTTTTTCTTGTTAATTAAACTGTAAGTAAGGTTAAGATTGTACAAATAATTCATAATAAAAATATTTTTCAATTCAATAAATGAATGAATGAATGAATTCAAACTAGTTCTTTATGAAATAGGTATTAAAATCAATCTACACTATAATTGATATCGTCTTTAGATTTGCTGTATGGTTTAGCTCCAGTTCACTCGGGGAGAAAAAATTTGAGACCTCACTCGAACCGAGGGTTATTTTTAGAAAATTTTACCAGTTTCTCTCATATAAAATATTAATTTTTTTCTACTAAATTTAATTTACTTTATTAAATAAACAATTTGCACAAATCAAGCTAATATTTTTCTTGTTTTCCATAAATATTTTCTTTCCGAGCGCGCGACATCAGTATATTTTACTATGCGTCTATCCCACATGCTATCCAGTGTTTACTGAAACTCCAATAGCCTTCAACAAAATCAAGAATGTTAATATCGTAATTGCACCGCCTGAGCGACATAGAAAAGCACAATGGAAAAACATTGGAGAACACATGCAATATTTTCCCACTAGACAAAAACCGATAAAGCATCATAAAAATACTCATATCATTCATATCCGACAACCAAGTTCGCGTACAAAATAACAGTACATACTTGCAACAACCTTCCATTCTGTAGCAATGTTAGGTTCTATATTGCCCATAAATTCATGGATTTCTGTATGAATGAAAATTTATTTTTAGCTTACACACTTGACGTTCTTTCGCGTTGATCGAAATGGAAAATATTTTCTCAAAGAGAACGCAACACCGCAGCAGTCACACGTTGTTGTTTCGCAAGTTTTCCCATTTTGTTTTCCATTTCCATCTCACCCCGTACTCGATCGAATGTTGCCATTCGCTCCCTCTGTTCCTCTGATGTGGTTGTTCTCGCTTGGCATCTGGCTTTGAGGCGAGAAGCAGATCTCCAAGAGCACTGCAATTCAAAATTCATATGGAGGTGTCGGAAATTTTTCAAGGGGGCCATAAATTGCCAATTTAACACCCCGGCTTGGCAAACTTTGCAAACGTATTCGCTGGCACATGTACATGTCTGATGGAAATGCAATTTCTGTACCCAGTATCTAGTGCTCATAAATTTGACAAAATCGAATATTTCCCGCCGACTGATTGAACAAGTGAATGGATGGACTTTGCATGTGTCGCGATTGCGACTCAATTTCGATTGAAAACTTCATTGAAGACAATCGATTGCGTGATATTTCTAATTCTTCATAACTATGTGGCGCCCACTCGGACGTACAATTATTACACTGCACATACACACGCGCAAGCATCAATTGAGACGTTTTAATTTGGACGATTGGAATTTGACCTAGAATTGATTCCGACAACTCGTCGACGAACGATCCAAGGCTGGTGGAACCAATGCAAATTTCTTGAGTCAGTGTCTCGTTAAGGAAGTCGAGTAAATATGTTGGGAAAGTGATAAATATTTTCTAGAGAAGGAAACTTAGCTGGCACTGGCAGTGAAATTGAGTGAAGAATGATGGGAATTGGCGAGAGTTCGAACGTATGTTTGAATGGATTGTAAAGATATTAGCTGTAGCTTGGTTTATAGTATTCGTTTATTACTTCTTGTTTCGAATTGACTCCATATATTTCTTTACTTAATGTTTTTTTTTTTAGATATTAAAAATATAAAATTAGAAAAATTCTAGGAAATTATGTGGATACGATGGAGATGAAAATGATTGCTTCAAACGCTACAATTGTAAGCTTACACCCGCTTGGTAGACTGAATGTAGGGTTGGTGACAACAAGTAAGGAGAAAAAGAGTGAGGTCGAGGCGATTGAGCCAAAAGCTGACAGTAAACCAGAGAAACAAAGAATACAAGATCAGGGAACGAAAAGAGGATAAAGAAAACTCTAGCGCCTCAGAACCGCTAGAAACACTAATGTTCGAAGAACAGTAGAGGATTTGTACAGATTTTGAGTGTGTATTCTACCACTACTTACTTTTCCTACTTAAAACTAATACACCCTAAGTAATAATAGAATCTAAGCTTATTTTAATTTCGGTGACTTCATCGAAAGCTACTGCGGTAGGAACGTGTTTGGGGTTGACATCCGAAAAATGTCCAGAGATTAAAAAATTTAAACAATGTTTACTTATTTTCATTCCAAATGTTTGTGATGAAAATGCTTAATGCAAGCATTTATTGGAACGAAAATAACAAAAAGGCCCAGTGCTGGCAGCCCTTTGCTAGCACCGTAGCAAAAAATATTTCGCATCTGCTTTACGTTAAAGTCAACCTGCTGTGCGAATTTCATATTGACCCAATGACTGCATTGGAAGTTATAGGGATGCAAAGAAATTTAGGGTTACCATTCGCAAAAGTTTTCACATTTTCTAGATCTTAATATTTGGTGTTAATTTTCACTATAAGATCATTACGATTTGAAAATTTTATGATAAAATCGCTTACTAAAGGTATGCTAAAAAATACAAAAACGACAATAGCTGGCAACCCTATCATTATTTTGAAATTAAATTTTTACTGAATATTGCCTACAATAAGTTTAATTTGCCATTTGAATTTCGTTATGGTTCAATGACTGTACTGGAAGCTATAGGGCAAAGAGCTTTATTTTCCTCAGGAATTATTCAAATTTAAGACATCAAAATTACCATAGCTGGCAGCTCCAACCGAATTTTTCGACCAAATTTGTACCAAACGTGGTTTAACTACTGTGTGAATTTCGTCAAAATCGAATGACTGAATCAGAATTTATAGGGCCAAAAGCAGTTATTTTCTTAGTGATTTTTCAAAATGGCACCACTGGCACAAAATTGCCTTCATGTCAAAATCACTTGTATCAGACCTGGTCCTACTTAGGGTGGCAACACACCGGCCGACCTGCCAAAATCATACAGGCCAATTAGCCTCACATCTTTGGCCATGGAGAAATTGATTGACCTATACATAAGAAGTGATCCCTTGGTAAATATGCCACTTCACAAATTTCAGTTTGTCCTATGGTCCCTACTAGCTGATGACCTCGTGACCCTAACTGCTCTCGGCTATCCAGAATGCTAATAGCCTTAAATGAAATAACCCAATGGTGCAAAAAAGAGGGTTTATCCATTAATCCTCAGAAAACTAAACCAGAAAAATCAAAATAGGAGCCCTAAATAATAGGGGTACAGTCGTATGTCTGCAGGAAGATGTAAAATATAAAGGACTCCAACTAGATAGGAAACTTATCTGGGACAATTATCTATGCCACCAAAGCACTCTGGGCGACAAAATTATCATTTGCTTGGACGCAATTGGGGACTATATCCAATGCAGACACTATGGGCATACAAATAAATGATGAGACCCATCAACCTTTATTGAGGTGCAATGTGGTGGAACTCAACAAGCTTCAAAGCATGGCCTGCCTGCTGATTACAGGAGCAATGAGCACCATCACAACGGCAGGACTGGAGGCTATTCTAAACCTAGAGCCGCTACACCCCAAAGCTCAGGAGGAAGCAGCGAAACTGACTATTAGCAAACAACAGTCCTAGGGATACAAATCAGATGACGTTAAAGACCACCTAAAAATTCAGGAGGACATCAGGCCCATGATCGAAATGTTGAGCTTCAGCGATCAAATAAAGACCAAAGCAGCCTTCGGGAAGATGTTCAAGGCCTCCTCCTTCGTACAAAGGAGCGCAAATGTGATATACGGATGGTTTACGGATGGATTGTGGAATAGGAGCAAGGATCGTAGGTCGCAAGTGCAAAAAGCAGTTCCCTCTCCCGAAGGAGGCCACCATCTACCAAGCAGAACTATCTGCCGCACTTAGACCCTCACAAATAATAGAAACAAAGAACTCAAAAAAGGTCCAAATTCAGATCATATCGGATAGTCAAGCGGCGCTCATGGCTATCAATCGCGATCAAATAAATTCAGCTAGACTCATAAAGTCGAGAGAGGCTCCTAAATAAAATAGGGGCATAGAACAGCCTCCAGTTTATATCGAACCCCGACCACAAAGGGCACCAAGAACACGAGGAAGTTGGTACCAAACCCAAAGAAGGAGAAAGAATGCCCTTCACAGGTCCTTCTCCGTATTTGGGCTTTACAAAGATAGATACGGACAAAGAAATTAAAACATGGAGCAAGCAAAAGATAGAAAGATACTGGCTTAATCTTGAGGATTTAAAATACTCAAAAAATACCTTTGCTTCGGTGATAAAAGACCAAAAAAAAGCAGTGGTTCTCTGTTAAAGTGGCATAGAGCCCTATGTAGAGCACTGACAGGCCACCGTCTCTGCAAAAAGTATCTCCATAGAATAGGTAAGGAGCGAGATAACTGCTGCAGATACTGTGGGGAAACGACAGTGTGTAGAATATCTTCTCACACTTAGTCCTGCACTAGTGAGATGAACATTTGAGCTCCTTGGCTCTGCTCTTGTCTCTAGCAGGGACATAACAAATATCACGTCAAGGAACATATAGGACATAATACTGAGGAGGCAGAATAAGCCCAGGAGGTCGTAGTGCTAGGGGCCTCCTGGACCCACTCCAGGCTATCAATTAATCAAATCAATGTAAAATCTTGGATTCTAAACTTTTACTGCTGCAATTCGTCTGGATTTAGTCAGAATATTTTTAAAATAGATACGAGTGCTCAGTGCAAAAAATATATTTCTAATTTGATGCTTTAGTTTAAGATGCATTTCTTAACAAAACACATCAACTTTCTAGGGCCATTGACTTAGATGCTTAAAAAATTAAACTCGCCTCTCATTTCTAAGATGCAACTCTCTTTAACTATCATGGAAAAACTAAAACCTGTTAACTAAGATTAAAATATTGCTGGATGCTTTACTGGCTTTAATGAGTATGAAAAATTCATAATATAAAAACATTTGAAAGAAAAAATTTCAAAAATTATTATCATCAATTTAAGCATTGTATTGCGGTTTTTTTTTATGATAATGCCAAAGCTAAGACAATTATCCTTTGGAGCGAATGGGAGCGGGAGCTTAGCTGTTTCAGTAGGGACGCACATGTAGAAAGCGATTTTATTATTGATTCAAGGCCATTAAGTGCCATTTTAAGGGTGTTGATGCTATAACAAGTCACTGGAAGCGCTATAATGTGACTAAATGAATGGAGCGCAGGTATTACTTCCAGTCGCCGGCTCTTAATGTGATATAAGTTCCACAAACTTTCAGAGCAAAGATCTTCTAAAACTATAGCTGTACATTAAGTATGTGTGCACAGACCGATTGGGAAAGGTAGTTAGTTTAATTTACACCAAAATGGTCACAGATTTCTCGAAAGAAGATGTGCTTTAGCTGCTTCACCTCTAGATGTCGCACTTACTTTATCATAAAAAAATATTTCAAGAACATTTCAACACATAAGCAGGAAATAACTTAGATATCTCTTAATGCAAACACTTTGGTAATACTCGCAATTCAGTGAATATCATATGAGCCAACATTCATATCAAGTATATATCACATAAAAATAAAATTTATGCGAATACATTTGACTAATATCATATGGCTTATCTCCAAGCATTTCAAATATGTATCTACGACTAACACGCGTACATATTTAATCATAGTCCATGCCACACTTCACTCTATATTCTTGGACATGACACAGTTCGCCGCAGGCGTATTGGTCCACACTGCACCGTTTACCATATCAGATCTTCCTGGCAAAGTCTTAGCAGCACTACTATCAATACAAAACAAACAATTTTCAATAGCAATCGATTAAAACCAGAAATTGACTAATTGCGATTAATGTTCAGATGGAACAAGAAAAGAAAACCTTACCAGGAAATATAGATTTTGAGTATATATTGAATTTTCTTTTTTGTTAATTACTAATCGGTTAAACCATCTCATTATCCGGTGAGTGAGATACAAACAAAAAAAAACGCCGAAACCCAATATTTCGGAAGAAAGCGAGTATGAAAAATATCCTAGATGAAAACATAATTCATCAATACCTCGTCTTTCCAGCATCAGGTTCAAGTAGCCCTATCGAAAGTCGAACGTCAGATGTATTTATGGAAGCATTCAAAAGATAGGAGCGAACAGGAGAGCATTTCGAGTGGAAAGATTACGTTTCAAGATGAATGACTATGAGAAACGAGAAATCCTGAAAATACATTTCGCTTCCAATAGGGGTGATAGGAGTGGAAAGTAAAATGGGTCACACGTGAAATGGACTATTGTTTTTATAATAACCGCAATTCACACAGGTTTTCCAAAAGTAATCGTGAAAACCTATGTTGGGTCCAATCATGTTGTGCTAACTAAAAGCATAAACAATTCGTTCGACGACTCAATACACACGAACAGCTCGAATAATATGTAGAGATTTAACTATGACATTTAAATTAGCTCCTAAACAAGCATGTAAACAACAACAAACCAGCTAAGCATAATAGGCTCAGTCGGTCGTAGTACAGGCAAACTCCAATATGTATTCCAAATAATGTCGCAACGGGGCGCTAATGAAAATCACACACTGCACTGCATTGCACGATTTTCTGCATTTTACATACAACCAAATTCTGGCGCAGAGAAACCACTTTTGCATGCATCAACTTTACGTTTTCAATAACGTAGTAGATTCATTCGTTTCTGACACTCGAACTTTTCCTCTTTTTCCCGGGCTATCACGCACTTTTCTTCCCTTCTCCGGGAAACTTCAATTCAACACTGCACTTTCACCGAAAAAAAATCTATGTGACTTTTCGGAATTTCCATAACCACCAACCGATTCTTGAATTTTCTCGCGGAAGCTGAAATCTTTTCGACTTCCGGCACAATCACTTTAATTTTTTTTGACACAGACAGGGAGAGCAAAAAAGAAACTTTTCCGGCGATATTGACAGATGGTGAAGAATATGTTGGTGTAGATGGATTATCGTAAATAGATAAAAACTGTTTTCGGCTTTAACTCACTGAGGTTGGTGATTTTTTAGCTGAAGATTGATGAAATATCGTAGAGGTTTACGACCTTTACGTCCCGCACACTCCTGTGACCGACTGAACTCCTGACAAGTCGCTGCTGCCGTCGTGGTGCGGAAGATTTCCCAAGGAGTGACCGAATGACGGAACGAAATGTACCCGCGCGGTTTACCCACGAAGTACTAGAATGCGTGCATTGGGTAATAGAAGTGAATTCGTCCTGTTTGTATATATTTCTGTTCGTAAACGGACATTTGAAGTACTATGCCTGCATAGGGGCCTGTAGTTACTCTCACGTAAATAAGCCACTGGGTTGAACTGACATTAAGGCAAAATATTTTCCGAAATCAGCAGAACGCTCATTAATACCTTTAAACACAATTTTCACGTCATGTTAATTATTGCAGAAATAGATTCGGTAGTCGATTTTTAAGTTGGCTAAAACACTTCTGACACTTGACTGCAAGCAAAACAATGAAAAAACTAAACTTTTGACAGAGACACGCACCAGTGAAACAACCGCAAACCAAACGACGGGAACATACTAACCTCCGCGCCGACACTCATTTCGCTGGGGCTGCCTGGCTGGGAGCTCAGTGTTTGCATCCCCAATTCTCTCGGCCGACGAGGAGAACAATGAGCCCGAAAGTTCTGTCTCATTCGAAATTATTTCGAACTGCAAATGACACATCAAACAGCTCACTGGTTTGACGATTCCATTATTCGAATCCATCAAACTACATCAATTAAACTACTAACTAATCCATCATTAGTCCGAAATTACCTATTGCAAAACATGATTCACTTCGGTCTTTTCAAAGCCAAGTTCCTCTCAACATGGGGGAGAAGTAATAGAACACGAAAAGCTTTCTTGCAAATTTTACTTCACTACCCAGGGTTTTATCGCTCTTGCCAGAAAATGTGCGCCCAATGTGCACTCTCGCAGAGCAACCGATGTGAGTAATGTGTTCTTCCAAGTCAACGATAATAGTCTTAAGTGATATGGGGGAGTCGTCTCGTCACGGACGATTCCGCCGCATATCGCATACATATGCAGTGATAAGAAAGCCGCTAACAACTGGCCAGGGTGGGAAAAGTTGCGAATCGTACTAGATTGTGTTCGAATTTGTCGGGCTGAATGGTGGAGAAAAAACCGCCCAGCCAGCACGAAGGCCTTATCGATGCGATAGAGCTCCAATATTTCAAACTTGCGCACAACGCGCTAAGATGCTTAATGCTGGAGTGGAGGAGACGCCAGTCAGTTCGGCTGCACTTGATATCAACAGTAGGCATGCTTTGAGCGGTGTTATCGAGTAGAGAAAATATAATTTTGAAATTAGATACAAAATTTGATTCAAGACAATTGAGTATTCGAGAAATTTTGATCCAAAATTTTCTAAGTTAACTAAGTTAGTTTTTAATGTTTACTTACTAACAATAGATTTTTTCAGCGTCCAAAGTCTCACTTACCTGAAATGGAAAAGAAAAGAACGATACGTTAGAAAATACATCCATCGATAAAACGATATATAATAGAAAAAGTAATTGTATTTTTGAATGTTTGCCAGAAAACTTGCACATATTTTGACCACGTAAATAGTATACCGTGAATTTCTTGGCGACAATAAAGCCCATACAAAACCATACAAGTTGAAGTTCAACTAACTTTCACTTTGCCCAGACTGCATAAGGTCATTATCGCGAAACTGAAAGCAATTCGTCAGATTGTTGGATGTATAACTGTTGTAAGCAACAGGTCAATAAATAATGATATATCATGATAGGGACAGTAATATCCAGGTCATCGTTAGTACTACTGTTACTTAGGATAAAGAGAATAGAATATCCACATGTCATGTTCTACACAATGTGTGAAATGTGGTTTTGTCGTTTGGCAAAAACTGGCAAATTATCAACGTTGTCTTTTATTGTTAGTTTAGGTATAGAGGTTTACTGTTTGAGGAAAATCATAAAATTGATGACTTTGATAAATAACTGACTAGGAGGCGAAGAGTTATCAGGAAGCAGTAAGGGAACAAGACTTATTTCGCAAATATTAATTTGGTTATGTTGTTTTATTTTGATTATTTATCTATTGTTAAAATATATTTACATTCATTATTTATTAATTTTTAATACAAATTTTCATACAAATTTAAAAAAAATACAAATTTTCAACTATGATCAGAGTTTTGTTTTTTTACTAAGCAATGATAGCGATTTCTGAATGTCTGATGTATTTTCATTTCAAAAATGAAAAGGCCTCAAACAATCACGCAAAAAAAAAAATTGGAAAGGCTTTAAAGAATCATACAGAAAATTAAATTTTACTAACGAAAATTTATCATTAGCCTATCACTCAACGCAAATTACTAGTTCGTGTTGGATAACAATCCTGATATCTTGATATCTTTTTCTACAGCACCATGACAAATTAATTACAATAGCTGATACCAACATTGATCTTTTAGCCACATCAACAGTAATGAAAGAATACTGATATAATTGTGGCCAATAACGGGATTATTTTAAATGTAACCAAGCTAACAAGAGTAACACAAACGTCTAAGACTCTGGTAGATCATGTGATAATAAAACATCCACAGTTATTAGATTGAATATCATACGAGGATAATGATTGGGCTGGGTTAGACCCCAAGATCATAAAAATATCGACCGTTGAATGCGGAATGATAAAAGCACAGCCTGATAAGAGAAAATTCGTGAAATATGTAATTGATGAATTAAAAATGAGGCCAAATGTTACAATAGAAGGTTTAATCGATATTATATCGAAAGCAAAAGAAAAAGCGACATCAGCCAAACACGTAAAAGTTCGGTAGGAATCGTGGATAACTAAGAAAGTTATTGATGCTACTAAACGCAAAAGAACTGCTTACAAAAGATACATGGCAAATCAAAATTGAGCAACGAAAAAACAAGATTATCTAATAAAAAAAAAGGTAGTAAAATAAGATTACGCAAGAGGCAAAGAAACGTTATTTTGCTAATAAATTCAAGAAAGCAGCTGGGGATAGTGCTAAATATTGGAAAATAATTAAGGAAGTGACATCAACTTCAAAGGCATGCATATGACATGCATAAATGAACTATGTGTGAATGGAACCCTGTTAAATGATCCCTCTCTTGTGACTCAACATCTAAATAATTACCTCGCAACTATCGGGACTAATCTTACACAGCAGAAGCAAGCTACCTATGGCTCAGATATCAACATAAAAGTGAATACTTTAACATCCATGCATTTAGGCACTACACCACGGAAAGAAATATCTGAAATAGTAGACAATTTAAAAGCTGGAGTATCCCCAGGCCTCGATGCCATCACTTCCGAAGACATCAAACTATTGAAGAACTACATAATAAATATATTAACCGCCCACATCAATGAGCACCTTAAAGCTGGTTCCTTCCCTGATTGCCTTAAATTAACAAGAATCAATCCTGTATTCAAAGGAGGTGATCGTGCAAATCCATCTAATTACCGCCCCATTGCTGTCACCAGTATTATGAGCAAAATATTTGAGAAGGTAATAAATTCAAGAATATTACAATTCTTAGAAGAAAATTCGATCTTGGCCCCAATCAGTATGGATTCCAACAACATAGTAGCACGTTAGCGGCAAGCTTGGATGCAGTGCACTTTATAAACTCTACGCTGGATAAGGGAAATCATGCCGCAGCTATCTTCGTTGACTTACAAAAAGCTTTCGACATCATCGGCCATGGAATTTTACTAGAACGATTAAGCAAATACGGATTTGGGGATAAAATAAAGCTTTTAGTCAGAAATTACCTAATAAATAGGCGGATAGTAACCAAATATTCTAATTACGCCAGCCAAGAATGTGAAATAAATATCGGTGTAACACAAGGATCTATCCTCGGCCCGCTTCTTTTTCTGCTACACGTGAACAGCATACAGGATATTCAGCTATCTTGTAAAATTGTGCTCTTTGCGGACGATATCCTTCTAAATGCAGTTTTAGAACGATATTTCAACCGGCTTCAGCAAAGTAAACTAGTTCTTAACATCCATAAGACCAAATACATTGTGTTTCACCAGAGGAACAAACGTCCAGTGAACCTCTGCATCCAAATAAACGGGGTACAGCTTGAATATGTAAATTGAATTTAATATCTAGGATTGGTGCTAGATAATAAAATGACATGGACAAACCACATCAACAACATCAGATGCAAAGTGGCACCTATGATAGGAGTAATAAAACGGTTTGAATTTATACCTTTGCAAACCAAGCTTACCATTTACCATGCGTATATTGTTTCTTTAATCACATATGGAGTATTGTTGTGGAGCCAGACTTCCAAACACAACATTGAGCTTATTGGAAGACTTATGACCAAAGCTATCAAAATAATTCATAAAATGCCCACACTTACCCTAACTTCAGCGGTATATGCTAGAATTGGGCTTCTAAATATCAACAAACTTATACTGTTTGAACGAGGTAAATTGATTTAAAAGATTTTAACGAAACAGCTCAAATGGCCAAACATTCTTCGAACTGTTGGTGAGTCCACTAATATGCCAACAAGAAATGCGGGTAAATTATCAGTGCAAACTCCAAGCACGTAAGGAATGAAGACCGACCCTGTACAGGAAGCAATACATTTTTTTAACACACTACCTAATTCGGTTAAACATTCGGAAAACTTAGTAAAGTTTAAAGAAAATCTAAATCCAGAGTTTTTTGTAAACTTTTCTCACACGTCTTGATGACAAATGAAATGTACACAACATGAACTAAAGTACTAACTATAAAAACAGGATGGTACTATCCCTTATACCAATACACCAATTGTCTAGGAAGTGCTAGGAATAATTACTTAGTGATGATTTTGTGATGCACGCGGATCGTGCATATTGAGTAATGGAGAGAGTTGAGTGAAGGAGGTAAAAAAAAGACAAAAAAAGTGAGGTAAAAATAACATTTTAATTGAAGCAATTTCATGATGATGCTTGACCTGATGGGTTTTACAGCTTAATATATTCAGTTTATTTTCTGCTTTTAACATTCTGTTTATTGATTTTCTTCTAAAACTCTTGCCCTACTTTGCTTTTTAAGGAATCTCTTTGAGGCTTTGCCGAAATTCTCTCGGCAAGTTTTTCCACTATTTTTCGGTCTTATTAATCCTTCAATATTTATAATCTAAATATTTATTGGTCGAATATGAAATAATCCAAAAAAATAAAAAGGACTCCAGTTGCTTAAACGTAACACCCCTTTCAACTTAAAAATCAATTTTCTACTAAGAATTAATTGGTGTACTAATTAAAAACGATGAAGAGAGTGTTATAATTTTTTTATTTTGATGCAGTGTTTTTTCATTATTTGTCGAGAAATCCATATTAGCAATGACAACTTTGCATCTTTTTGACAATGTTGAAATTAAACTTTGACTTTTTCTTGGTGTTACGTCACTCCAAGCATTTTCAACAATTTCAAGTAACTACAATTAATAATTTCAAGAAATTTTAACTTTTCCAATGCATCACGCCAAAGGTTTTCTAAGTGATTTAAATCGGTGCTGTACGATGTCCCCTTTATAACGTTCACAGAATCCTTCTCGAACCATCCTTTAGTAGATCTTGCCGAATGCTTGGGGTCGTTGTCTTGCCTAAGTTTCCAAACGACAGCAAAATTTTCCTCTGCACAGAGCAACATTACATTTTTTAAGATGGCGGCATATGTTGCTGAGTCCATAGCTCTTTGTAGGCGATATAAAGGCCTGCTCCTTTAAAGGACACAGCCTCTACCATGCTTAAGAGGTTACATAGGTCTTGAAGGAAAAAAACAACTTTTTCAAAAAATTGTATTTTGTGATTGAACGAAGGAATTGAAAAACAAATGAAATTTAAAGTTTTGAAATAAGTTTAAATGTATTTTCGTTTCATTTTTTTTAGCATTTTTCCGATTCTCATCGTTTTTAAAACATTTTTTTTCGTATAAAACAAGAACGAGTCGATCGAATGAAAATCCCGTCGTTTAATCACGAGCCAAGGGTATAAACATATTAAAATTTTTGAATTTTAGATTTCAGATGAACCTGCACCGAAATATTCTGCCTACCGCAAAAAAAGGCTGGACGAGGAAAATTGCAGGAAAATTGGCAATTTTCAATATTTTTATCAGAACATTTTTTAAACCTTTTTGAAATGCCAAACTTTTCTATGTGTAAATTTCAAATAAATAAATTTTCGATTTTTAAAATACATTTTTTTGAAAAATTTGCTTTTTTTTCCTTGAAGACCTATATAACCCCTTAAGAGACACTCTTATATACTTAGGTTGTAAGCTTCTTCAGGCATCGAAATCAAATACAGTTTTACATAGGCATCCCTTATGCCTGGTGTGCTGTTCTTTTCATATCAATAGCGCTTCACTAGCGATACAAAAAAATAATAGGAATTAATTGCACCTTAACAGTTGTATTCATTATTCTTACCAACAATTATCTTCCGTATTCATGCATCTTGTCTGATATGATGCATCTTGTCCGATATGATGCATCTTGTCCATGATTTTCCGGGCAAACCAAATAGATTTGTAAACGTCATCAGAGCAAGCACTAGATTTTCAAATCCCTTTGACTCGATACGTAAAACCTACAGCATTTCGAGCGGCTTCGAGCCAGGACGAGACCTTCATAAATCCTCAGGAATGCTTATAAAACAGGCAGGAGCCGACGAGGAAGCCGTTCACACTCCAGTACTCTCCATGTTTTGGTATGTGAAAACCAAGGGAGAATAGACGATGTGACTATTTAGACTGTCGGCCCGGCAACATTTGCCATATCTCGGGAGAGTGTAAGTCTGGCATTACAAGTGATTCCGAAGGATGCAATATTCAGTTCAAAAGGGCCAGAGGAAATAAACAAAGGTACACGTTCGAAGCTTTGTCAGTTGTTTGTAGGGTTT
Organism: Nemotelus pantherinus; assembly: GCA_963978885.1. NCBI lineage: Eukaryota > Metazoa > Arthropoda > Insecta > Diptera > Stratiomyidae > Nemotelus > Nemotelus pantherinus. The sequence continues at coordinate 49,144,099 of OZ022263.1, read as the reverse complement.
GAGCGTTTTGATTTAAATTTTTCATATCGTTCTTAATTAGTCCGCCACGACTGTATTTAAATACATAGTTAAGACTTATTGGACGATAGTCCTTCGGCTTAACATGCGAAACTTTTCCTACTTGAGGGATAAACACAACTTTAATTTCCCGCCAGCTGATGTGAACATACGAGAGGCATAGGCAAGCGTTATAAATCTCTCTGAGCCAAGGTAGCGATACTTCCATGGACTGCTGAATGTCAGCCGCAAGGATACCATCAGGGGCCGGCGATTTAAACGGCTCAAAGGAGTTAATAGCCCACCTCAGTTGAGAATTTGATATTCTGAACTACGTTGTTGAACTGTAAGCTTCCTCAGTTTGATGCATTGCTTCTAGAGGGCAGTAATTGCCCGGAAAATGTGCGTCCATAAGAACGTTTAGAGTATCTTCGCTCGAACTAGTCCAAATGGCCTTAGGGTTCATGATGCACCCGATACCATTCGATGTCGTGCTTAAGACCTTACGAAGGCGATTCGCCTCGCTGAGACTTTCTACGTATCCACAGAAAGATCTTCATGAGGACCTTTTTGCCTTGCATACGGCATAGTTAAAAGCCTTAAGCTTCGTTTTATACATCGACCAGTCATTAGACCTTTTCGAGCAATTGAACTCCCTACTACGCTCTGTTCGCTGAGTGCTGATCTCCATATTCCACCAGGGGGGCTTGGCATTCCCCTTGGCTACGGGTGGCTTACACGCTGCCCTAGACGCGGAGTTGAGAGAACTAGTGAGGGTGTCAACCGCCAGATCTAATTCATGGTAGCAGTCAATGCTCTTAGGAACAGTTTCCAGTGAGGATCGGACCAGAACTTTAAATAACTTCCAGCCCGTTTTCTTTCTGTTAATAAAGGCTACATGCTCATCAGAGCTGCAGCTAGTCACCAAAATTCACACACAAAAGAAGACAAATAGATGGGAAGAAATTACAATTAATTTCAGTTTTATCATTTTTTTAATTTTTAACAATACACATTTTCCATTGCATGAAACATAATGCATTTTCTGAATACTTTTCACAAACTGATGTGTCGGTCGGTTCGGTATAGTGTGCGTTGGTCTACCGACTGTCGTACGACATTTTTCTATGTCGTGTCGTGTCGTGACGGAATAGTGTGCGACAAGCTTAAGTCTGCCCAAAAGAATATACTTTTTTTTGTATGTCTTATACCTGAAATGAGCATGAAAAATTTCAATTCATAATTACTAAGCGAGATCAAAGTGAAAAAGAACCAGGTTAAAAGTTGCACTTTTTTTTAAATGTCCATAATTTGTAAAGGTAATTGAATTTGATCACGGTTCCCTTCTTGTCTATAAATCAGCATAGACAACGTATATCATTTCTACAGCATCGAAGCCGAGCATATTGAAACGGGAAACTTCGATCGTTTTGCGGAATCAGCCTCCGAAAGCAGAATCAAATTGGAAATGTTTTTGCGGGATGATTAAAATCCGCCATTTTGGAGCCACCACATTGAGTTTCATCGTAATAAAAATTTGAACGATTTCAGAATGATCAACAAATAAAATAATCAAAACCAGAACTTCGTATGGTTTTTCATTATCCCTCGAAAAAATTTCAAACTTTGCCTTATTTTCAACCGTATCTGAGAGAACCTTCCCTGAATAAAAAAAACTGTATTGCCCTTCTGATCTATGAAGGCTCAGTACTGGTTTGGCCACTTTGAATCTCAATGGTTGAAGATGGGTTGTGGAGGGCGCCACTCCAGATATCGACCTTGGATTGTTATATGAGGTTCACGTACGCGTAATGCCTCTTTGTGTCTAATAACGATAAGTAGCACACTTTCATGTATTTACACTTCCAATAACAACACTTCCGATAAGTTGCATGTAATAAAATGTCTTTGTATATTCTTTCTTTTTTTCGGTAAATTTATAATTGTTAATGAAACCTAAGCGTAACTACTAAAAGGAAAACAAAGCAATTCCCTTGGTGTCGTAAGTCTGGCTAATGTCTACGTTGGCTAGGTGACACCGACCGTTAATTTCAAAGTGATAATTTCTTCCTTAGTGACTAAGGAAGGGCGGAAACGGTGGAGGAAAAGAAACGAGTATTCTATCGGCAGATAGAAGAGGGATAGGGGTTTAATTTTTGCCTGTCATTCGTGGTGGTTTAGAAGTTGAGAAAATTTGTTCTCGCTTGACACCTTACGGCTTAATAGCCAAGCAAATGGCCCAATGTAAAACTTGGTGCCGAGATTTGTTCAAAAAATCACATAAATGGTATTCTCGTATGTTGTCGAAACTTGCCTTAAGGGGGAAACCAGTTTAGAAGGGTCAAAAAATCAACTTTTTCTTTATTTCATAAATTGTTAGTAAAACTATTGAAGAATATGTTGCCTAAATTTCAAAGTAAAATTCCCATTAGTTCCGACGCTATGAGCATTTAAGAGACAGAATAGGCGCAGCTCGTTGGAGACCAAGGAAGCTCGGAAAGCTCGTCAAGAGAAGATGCAAGCCCAAAATGATGCGTTTCAAGAAAAAGGGGGGTTACTATATATTGCTGGAATAGCCGATTAACCGGTGAGCAGCTTATATAATTAATTACTGCCTTGAATTTCTCGTTTTCGCTACATTTTATTCAAATGCGTTTTTCTCGAAACGAATTTTTTTCAACTGGTGAGCATTCTAGCTCAAAAAGTTATTGACCAATCGTTCTAAAAATTTGTGTGAATATTGTTTATTCAATTACAATTTATATGAATCTAGCTCTGGGATGATATTATCATTAAAAATATTTTTTTAATGCAAAAAAAGGGGAAAAACATGGTATAAAAACATGACATTGGGCCCTATTCTGAGAGTCACCTCGCGTGACGAATGAAGTGACTCTCTTGATTTCGCATCCTGAGAGTTACGTGAGGTGACTTCATCTCATCTCAAGTGACATTTTCGATATGTCGGCTATTCCCAGAGTCACATGAAGTGACGAGCGTCACGTGAAGTGAGATTTTCAGTCACTTGATAATATCAAGTGAGTGTGGTCAGAAGTGATATAAATTGATATTTTGAAAAAAAAGAAGAAGGTTTTTGACGAAGTTTGGATCGTGAATCATGAAAAAAGTAAAATAATCTTATTTTGAAGATAATTTACATATTTGTATTTGAGTAATGCGGTTAAACTCAACTACGGGTTTGCCATAGCCGTTGTTGTTGTGTGCTCATCAGAGCTGCAGCTAGTCACGTTGAACGATATGTACCAATGATCAAAGAAAGAGCACTCCTGTAGAATTTTCCACTGACCAAGGCAATGTCAAGAACCTCCCTACGATTTGAGGCAAGGAAGGCTGGTTCACTGCATATATTGGCGATGAAAAGGTAGTGGGCAAGGATGAAGTCAAAAAGTTCCTCACCACGGCCATTTGTGTTGGGGCTACCCCATACTTCGTTATGCGCATTAGAGTCAGCCCCCAGGATAAGAGGCACACCAATTTCCATGGCTTCAGCCACAACACTCTTAACTACGTAGCAGGAAGGGCTAGTGCCATGATCGTGTGCCACGTAGCAAGAAACAAACCAGCATGATTTCTGATCGATTTCCACTGTGACAATCATGTTATTCTTGTCACAGAAATTGTGCAATACAAGGACGTTAATGGTTTTCTTGACAAGAACACAGACACGTGGCTTGTGCAAGTCGCCAGATGCTATTAGTCTGTATCCATTGCAAAACAAGGAATCCATGGTCCTGCATCTTGGCCGACTGGAGATTTCATCATTTCATAATCTTTCCTCCAGGTCGGGTAGTGCCCGCTTGTAGAAATCGGACCGATTTGTTTGAACCAGCCCGCGTCGTTCACCATAGACGGAGGACTCGAGCTGGCCTTTTGCAGCTTGTTGCAGACTCCGAATAAAGCCTGCCTTATCTTGAGCCAGTTTTAGGGGGAGATGATTGCATCTCCTTTGCTGGCATCAATCGCAGCCCAAACAAGACACTCCTTGGCCATTTCATTAAATGACCGAGTTATCCCTGAAGGGGTTGCCATTAGCTTCTGCTTTTTGCATTCCTGCCTGCCCTGATTCTTCTGCTCAGCCGATTTCTTTCGTTTCTGAGCTAAATTTGCAGGGTTTAGAGAGCTCCCTAGTATGTTTTAATTGCCCGTTGAAAGGACTCTTTTTCCTTGTCAGACCTTGAAGGCTACCCTTCTAGTTCCGTAAGCCCGAGATTTTAAGAACGTTGCGTGCCTGAAGAGGAGGTGGCACCGGAGGTATTACTTGTCGACGAACGGGTTGGCTCATTCGTCATAACTTTTCCATCAAATTGGCCACAAACGGGCTTTTTTGCATTCCCAGACCCAGGTTTGGTGACCAAAGCTCCGGAATCACCTGAAACAGGAGTTGAGAGAGAGTTGAAAGTCCGTGGAGCTGGCCCTTTCGTAATATCTCTTAGCCGCTGTGCCAGTAGACAGTGAAGCTGACTCAATTGCCATGTCTCCATGAACACCAACAGCCTTATCCTCAGTCCGCGAAGCTGGCTCATTCACCATGTCTCCACTTTCTTTATCTACTATTTAAGATTCGGCGCACACAATGGGTTAAAAATTTGCAACCAGTTACAATAATCAAGCACCAAACTTTATTGGTTTTTATTTCTCGTACTTGATATTCTTAAAATTCTTCTTTCTACAGAAATATAGCGGTACCTGAAAATTCACTATTCCTGTAACCGCCAAATCTTCTAAAAATTTCAGTTTGATCGAATTACGCACTCCAGAAATAACTTCACAATATCTTTTTGCTGACGTATATGTATATTTTTTGGGCGAAGTGCTTCGAATACTAATTTTCTTCGAAAGTCGGTAAAATAAACACGAACACCAGTAGCAACGGTCTTTTATGCAAATTCAAAGCTTTGAAGGTTTACTTGACTTGATTCGGATACTGATTATCCACAGACCCATCCGCTTACTTGAAGCTCTTGTTTCAGTCTAGTTTTAAAGGTTTTCGCTTTGCTCCTAACTAAACTTTTCCACCTACACTTCCAGCAGACACGCCATTCATCACTCGGGCGTAATATTAACTAACGCTCCAATAGCCGTGACATGTATCGTCATCTGTCTATACATCGTTTTCAGACCAATGTATGTCTGCCGTTAAAATAGGACCTGCAGAATCCCAACGGGATGAACAAAGAAATTTCGTTGTAAATGAGGAAATTCCTAGGAAAGTAGGTATAAGTTCTTTAGTGAGACGTACATATGTATGAAATGTACGGGCGATGCATGGCAAAAGTGTTACGGAAAAAGGTCCTTATTGAGTCCTCAAGGGAGGAAGTACGCATGTAGTAGAATGTCGGTAACATTAATAAGCTCATTTCATTCTGTGTCTGGACAAGGTCATCAGGCAGCTACACTGCTAAAATATACCAAAAAAAAACAGACTTTCGCTTGTCCCTGGATCAATGTGCCAATAGTTAAGCTATTTTGGTCTTTGTTCGTGGCGAGAACGGAGGATCCGATGGTAATTGATGCCAGGATATGGGCTCTAATGTCGAACGGATTACAAGTTATGTCTTTTGGGTAGGTGATATTCCAATGTAATTTGGTTTGTTTCCGTCTTGGCTCTGTTTTTTTTTTGTGTTTTAGAAAATGGCTTGTGCTAGGCAATGATAAAAGGTCAACGGAAATATTTTTTTGACTATGAATATAAGATGAAAGCAACGAAATGGTTAATTTCAGAAGTTATATGTATTTGGCAGATGTATGGTGATATGTGGGCTTGTTCATTGAGAAAATAGCATGGTATTAGAGGTGGTTTATCAATGTCTGGGATGCTTCATGCCTCACTAATTTCAGCTTTAGTTTAGCTGGCAGAGTTTTATGAGCAATAAAATTGACTTCTTTGTTTCTTAATTTAGTTCGTAGGATCTTGTGTGCTGTAAATCTGATTTTATTGTTGCAGTTTATTTATATATAAAAACAAAATTGATGCCTAAATGTTGAAATATCTATCAAAAAATTTAGTGAAAATTTGCGTAGCTTTTCTTTTCCAGCAATTGAGTAGACGATGATTGCATTTGAAAATTATTTCCACCGCATAGTCTAACATTTTTTACACATTATTTTTCGCTAATTACGCTTTTCAGCTCCTCAAACTGAAAATTAGCAGCTTTTTAGGATTTAGCAAATATTCTCTAAGCCATACTCACTCTGTGAATGATTGCCGCTATATTCGACTTTCCAGAGTTACTAGGAACTTAGATGCGTACTTTTGCTGTTTTTGAAATTTTTTCTATGATTTGATCGATTTTGTACTCAGCTGTGAGCAAGGACTACATGTTGTTCGTATCTGTTGGTCTCAAAAAGGCAATCAAAGCTTGTTTTTGTTCGGACCGAGAGGGATCTGGTTTCGAAGGATAAAAGAACAGCTTGTTGTAGAACAGTTGTTGACATGCAACTGTAATACGCATAATTGCATAAATGTTTGGCTTCCTCGAATGTAATGCGTATTAAACTAAAAATCGTGACCGGTTGCATATTACTTTCAAGGTACATTGCCGTCCTCGCTTCTGTGAGAGCACAGTACGCCCACTTGCACGCTGGGTTGCTGCAAATGTTTTACATATACAAAAAATAGCTATCAAAAATAAACGACATAACAATCATATGTGCTTTAACTCATTTGCTTTAAGGGGAGGTTCTTTCAGATTTTTTCATACAAATCGATTTTTTTTTTTGTTTTACAAAAAAATGAAAGCTACATACGTGTAGAATATGTGTGCAAAAGGATATTCTGATCTGGAACATATTTATCGCACTAGAGCGTCTTAAACGCACCTACCTCACGCGCGCTGGGGAACGCTCAGGTATATAGCTTATTAGCCGCGTGGCCCCAGATGGCTTTCTATGTACCGGAACTAATTACGAACTGCACTATCGCATACTTGTTCGTGTTGGAATACACTTTAGGTGGCAGCACATGCGAAAAATAAACGATGCGTCAGAAAATTGCAATATCTTTTATCTCATAGTTAAACGACGAATATCGCCCGCTGCTCGAAACGCCCGCCTCGCGCAACCTATGCCGGAGCAGGCCAACCAGGAGCGGTTTGAAATCGAGGAAGGATTCCTATACGGCACAGGAATAGCCGACGTAGATCTTTATTTGAGTATAATGGAGCATATTGACAATCGGCGACCACGAAAATCTATATATAGATATTTTTTTTTAATTTTTTTGATCCGCCGTATTGCATCGGCCATCTTGCCTTTTGTTAATTTGACTTCACATTCGTAATCAACGACCCCAAAACTCTATAACCATTGGTACTGGTCGTGATAACTGAACAAACAAGAAAGTTATCCCAAGGCAAACTTGCTAAAAAAAACTTCAAACGCGTTTTTCTCGAAACGATATTTTTCATCATAACTTCGAGCACAGGTGTCGATCTATTGATCCGATTCACTTCATTCTAAGTCTGCCCAAAAGAATATACTTTTTTGTATGTCTTATACTCATTTCAGGTATGAAAAATTTCAATTCATAATTACTAAGCGAGGTCAAAGTGAAAAAGAACCGGATTAAAAGTTGCACATTTTTTTAATTGTCCATAATTTGGTTTATTTTTTGTCCCAACTCATTCTCATTAAGTATAAGACATGGAAATTTCCATAAATTTTAATGACTTTAAACTATGACTAATTTCAGTTTACTACGAGAGGCTGCAGACTTGAAGTTACCGGACGAGTTCCCGCGTGCAGAGGCAGACGGGAGCCGCCATTTTGAGCCACCACATTGAGTTTCATCGTAATAAAAATTTGAACGATTTCAGAATGATCAACAAATAAAATAATCAAAACCAGAACTTCGTTTTTTCATTATCTCTCGAAAAAATTTCAAACTTTGCCTTATTTTCAACCGTATCTGAGAGAACCTTCCCTGAATAAAAAAAACGGTACTGCCCTTCTGATCTATGAAGGCTCAGTACTGGTTTGGACACTTTGAATCTCAATGGTTGAAGATGGGTTGTGGAGGGCGCCACTCCAGATATCGACCTTGAATTGTTAAATGAGGTTCACGTACGCGTAATGCCTCTTTGTGTCTAATAACGATAAGTAGCACACTTTCATGTATTTATTTACATTTAATAAAATGGCAACACTTCCGATAAGTTGCATGTAACAAAATTTTTTGTATATTCTTTCCTTTCTTCGGTAAATTTATAATTGTAAATGAAACCTAAGCGTAACTACTAAAAGGAAAACAAAGCAATTCCATTGGTGTCGTAATTCTGGCTTATGTCTACGTTGGCTAGCCGGCCGTTAATTTCAAAGTGCTAATTTCTTCCTTAGCGACTAAGGAAGGGCGGAAACGGTGGAGGAAAAGAAACGATTATCCCATCGGCAGTTAGAAGAGGGATAGGGGTTAAATTTTGGTCCTGTCATTCGTGGTGGTTTAGAAATTGTGAAAATTTGTTCTCGCTTGACACCTTACGGCTTAATAGCCAAGCAGATGGCCCAATGTAAAACTTGGTGCCGAGATTTGTTCAAAAAATTATATAAATGTTATTCTCGTATGTTTCCGAAACTTGCCGGGTCAAAAAATCAACTTTTTTTTTATTTCATAAATTGTTAGTAAAACTATTGAAGAATATGTTGCCAAAATTTCAAAATAAAATTCCCATTAGTTCCGATGCTATGAGCATTTAAGTGACCGCCCGTTGGTGATGACCAGCGCGTGAAAAGACAGAATGGGCGCAGCTCGTTGGAGATCAAGGAAGCTCGAAAAGCTCGTCAAGTGAAGATGCAAGCCCAAAATTATGCGTTTCAAGTAAAAGAGGGGTTGCTATATATTGCTGGAATAGCCGATTAACCGGTGAGCAGCTTATATAATTAATTACTGCCTTGAATTTCTCGTTTTCGCTACATTTTATACAAATGCGTTTTTCTCGAAACAACTTTTTTTTTCAACTGGTGGGCATTCCAGCTCAAAAAGCTATTGACCAATCGTTCTAAAAGTTTGTGTGAATATTGTTTATTCAATTACAATCTATATAAACCTTACTTTGGGATGATATTATTATTAAAAATATTTTTTTAATGCAAAAAAAGTTGAAAAACATGGTATAAAAAAATGACATTGGGCCCTATTCTGAGAGTCACCTCACGTGACGAATGAAGTGACTCTCTTGATTTCGTATCCTGAGAGTTACGTGAGGTGACATCATCTCATCTCAAGTGACATTTTCGATATGTCGGCTATTCCGAGAGTCACATGAAGTGACGAGCGTCACGTGAAGTGAGATTTTCAGTCACTTGATAATATCACGCTAATGTCTACGTTGATTGCTAATGTCTACGAAAATATAAATTGATATTTTGAAAAAAAAAGAAGAAGATTTTTGACGAATTTTGGATCGTGAGTCATGAAAAAAAGTAAAAAAATCTTATTTTGAAGATAATTTACATATTTTCATTTGAGTAATGCGGTTAAACTCGACTACGTGTTCGCCATAGTCGTTAGCCGTTTTCTGATAAATTTTTGGCTCGTATGTTTGTGATTTTGTTGTTGTGTGTTAATTTTTGGAGTGTTTTATGTTTGATTGGTTGTTTTTGTTGCTTTCGCTTTGAAAACGCAGACGGCATTGACACATGTCTATAATCATTTCACGCCAATTTAGTATGTGCAGCTCATTCTTTCGAGCTAAAAAGTGATATTTGGTAATTGAATTTGAAAATTGAATTGTGCAAATGTCTTTCCAATAAGAAAATCGATCGAAAATTGACCAGCAAAGTACCAGCCTTAAAAAGTAAAGGCTGGTACTGCGGTAGGTTAGGTTAGGCTAGTGAAGAGGGCTGCCGGGAACGCGGCCAGCATTAGGCCACCAGTTTGGGCCCATTTGCCACCTTTATAGACAATCACACGCATTCACACTTACAACCATGGCACTGGCGGGATTCGAACCCTGCAGGCCCCGTAGCACACGGCTTTTCGGCCTGACGCTTTAGCGAGCAGAGCTACCAAGAGCCCTTTCTGGTACTGAGTTAATCGTGAAGGTAAATTTTTACAAGTCTCCATTATCTCGTCATTCTTTCGAGCGAAAATTTTAACAATGGAGACAAACAGATACAAAGCTTATTCTTGACGGATAAAATGTCAAGGATTTCAATTTTCGATCGATTTTCTTATTGGAAAGACAAGCGACAATTTGAATGCCTTATTGGACTAATGGAGAGTCATCCACAAAGCCTGAAAGCACAGCGAACACATAAAAACCACTTCAATTATTCACCAATACTTTTTCCTAATCACTATATTTATAATCTTGTATAGCAAGTTAATGTATACCATCCTCTTTTTCATTTCACTAATTATTTGCTTATCCCTGGAAATTTCCTGTTTGCGTTCGATTTTCCTTACTTTCCATTTGAACTTTAACTTTTTTTATTCTACTCCCACTTCAAAGTAAGCCGTACTTGTGATATTAAGGGATGGAAAGTTTGTTTGCGCCAACGACATGCGGTGGTCCCAAACTGTCCCCCATCTAAGTGCTGACCACGCTCAACACTGCTGAACTTCGGTGATCGAACAAGAACCGGTCGATGTCAGTGTGCTATGGACGTGGTAAATTTCAAGCGTTGAAAAATTTCAATGACATGGTAAATTTCAAACGTTCAGGCGTTGCCATTCAAACACAAATTCATAGTCACCTCGACTCTCAGAATACTGATTTGTAGGTGACGTAGCTTTCCAAGTGACGAGAGATCTCACGTGAGGTGACTCTCAGAATAGGGTCCATTGTGTTCAAACATATCAAAAACATGCAATTTTCAATTTTTTCTGACCACAATTAGGTTTCAATTTTTAGGAAATATGTTGTTAACGATAAAAAAAATTGGAATGATTGCAGATAAAAATTGTGATTTCAGGAATGCCCACCAGCAAAAAACTCGGATGGCGTTCGTCCATGGACAGCAGCTTCTAACTCCACTATATTCGGCGAAAATGAGTTGAAAAAATTACAAAGTGTACTTCAAAATATGAATAAAATATGCTTTAAGTTTAAACAAATTCTGATTATTCCTTCTCTGTTGAAAAAAATCACGAATAGCATCAAAATTTCGGCCTCCTAAACTGGTTCCTCCCCTTAAATTTTTTTGCTACGATATAATAAACTTTAGAATTTCGATGATTGCGACACACTTGTTGCTGTTGCAGAATGTCCAGAAGAAATCGGTAACTGTATTTTGTAACCGTTTTTTGAAACACAGAACAGCATAGGAGTGGCTCGACGAATGTCTGCCTAAAACCGGCCAATCTGTGAAAAACTTGAGGCCGAATTCAAGTATTGACCCTTCGTTTTTGGATCACGATAGCGGCCCAAGGTTCGCCCCGAGTATTTATTTAGTCAATAGCAGCATGAAAACTTTTCATCTCTTTTTTATATTCCGAGCTTCGCGTTGTGCTACACGATTCTATACAACCACACTTGACTCGTATGGATCCGTTTTTATCTGTTTTTCTTTATTTCTTTAATTTTCACTTGATTAATCACTTTATTCTTGTTAAAAGGGTTTGTGTAATTTTTCCGAAGAGTTGCGGATTGTTTGGTAGCTAGCAACTTATTTGGGTATCGTTGAGAGGGCGCTGACAAGTTCCTTGATTCAACTTAGTCCGGAGATAGAAAGGAAATAAAACAAGGCCTTCCCATTCTCTCCACAGTAGGATGGAGTGGTTGTTTTTTGTGCGATTGTTCATCTGACTGCTACTCGCCTTTTTTGCTTCAAATTCTGAAGTTAGGGTAAAAAAACAATCATAGGCGTGTTTTTTTGCTCCTCTATCCAGCAGAGAACAGAAGAGACGCATTGGAAACAACAACACCGCTGTACCAGTGAATTCACTAGTACAGAAATTCTATTCCTCATTAATAGTTCACGTGCTAAACTATAGAATGTTTCTGATAGAAAAAAGAAAAGCTCATGAGAAGCTGTCTTTTTTGCTATGAGGTGGGTTTGATTTTTTCAAGGTTGTGTTGATTGTTTTGGTAGTTAAGAAATCAGAAAAAGCACTCATAATGTGTAGAAAGTTAAAAGAGGTAATATTCTGTTAGTTCTTCTTTTATTTTCTATCGATTGTGGTAGTTTATACACTTTATTTTCTCCTTTTATTTTCAGCTGTTGTGTGCTACCACAGCGAATACAGCAACCTATGTCAATCTTAGCGAATGTATTGCTGTTTTGTACTAGGTACTTTTGAACGCACCTAATAGTTAATGCAAAGCGACAAAATTGAAATAACAGTATAGTTAGGTGAGTTAGGCTGTTTTTTTTTGTCGACACTCATGAAAAATGGTGGCTCGAAAAAAACTTCAAATATTTCTGCGGCCACCAATAAATTTGCATCTGAAACAGAACCCAGACGATTATAGCATCGTTTAGCTATCAGCGGGAAACACATCATGTGAAATTTTCATAATGAATTTTCACCCTTTGAAAGCGACAAATTCTGTCGTACTGATTTTTATCTCTAACTAGGTACAACTTTATAGACACTCTTTTTAATTTCAAAACTTTTTCCCCACCACTATGAAATCATATCTTTTTACGTTTCATTCAAATTAAGTTAATGTGGCTCAACTTATCAAACCCATTCAACTCGAAACACAATTTTCTCATTATCACTTAAATTGCATGCCGGAAACTCAATGCAAAAGAAAAAGCAATTGAAAATCTTTTACAGACTCTTCCCACACACGTCTTAAATTAAGCCTACCACTTAAGCTTGTTTAAGTGAATCACAAAGAGAGTTAAATTCTTCAAAAAAGCACCGACTGCATCGCAACGCACTCCAACGCTAATGCAAGTAATATATGTAATTTCATTAATTCAGTCTGCTTTTTATTATGTGACGGCAGTGTGTATATTTAGGGTTTGTTCAAAGTGTGTATGTAGGAAGTAAATGATTGAAATTTGTTCGATCAGAATTTGTCCCATTTACCGACATTTTACAAGTATTCGTGTAGTCATTGTTCCAGACTGAATCTAAGTTGTTCTTCGATTTACAAATCCGAACTTGTTATAAACTGTTGTTAATTGCTTTTCATTAATTATTCCATCGGCATGTATTGTCTGGTGATTGTTATTCAAATATTCATTTCCAATTAATCGGTGTGTGGCTCGTGTGTTGCGCAGTGACCTTCAGATTTTACACAGTTGCATTTATTGATTTACATACTGCTTACTTTGCAGATGATACAATACTTTTTTGAAATACTCTGTCATTTAATTTAATTAACTTAGAGCTGTAAATTTTAAAATAGATATGTGTGTGAAAACAAAGAAAATGCAATTTATTTTTTTTTTTTGCTTTGGAACTCTTCGCCTAATTCCTAGATTTATAGCTAATATTTCTCCCTGTAAACCTTTCAGATTCTAATGACTTCAACTTTGCGAGTACTTTTTACGGCAACGATTTGCAGCAAGTCTCTCCAACTCCCAACCAAAACGGTCATTGGCTGGATCTTGTTTTTACAAACGCCTACGACGAAGTAGTGGTAAGTCCAACTGATGGCGCAGAGCATCTTTTTCAAATAGTTTACACCACACTGCATTATCAGTTGAACTTCCCACTCCTGATTCTATTTACTTAAAAACGCACAATAATTCAATTGTATATGACTTTCTTAATGCTGACTACGAAAGTATTCACCATGTACTTGACTTTATAGATTGGACGAATACTCTTTCAACATTGGATCTTGAGGAAGCCGTTTCCACTTTTTACGAAAAAATATTCGACGCCGTTGAAAGACATGTACCTAAGATTAAAAAAAAAGAAAAAGTTGTCTGAACCATGGCTTGATAGGGAGCTTAGGCATTTGCGAAATCGTAGGAACGAACTTTATAAGTCAATGAGGAAAATATTGATGTTAATCCTATTATTCAGGAAGCTTATAATGAAGTAGCTAAGGAATTCTTGACAAAGTCTCGCGATGCTTATGCCAATTATATGAAGAAAATCGGTGAAATCATAATCCACGATCCAAAAAAATTCTTTGCTTTTGTAAATATGAAGCGGAAAGTCACCGGTTATCCATTGTCAATGTCCTATAATAATATCACCTCTGCTTCTCCTAAAGATATTTGCGATTTATTCGCAGATAATTTCCAGAGAATTTTCAATGTATCAGACCCATCTAACTCTTTCTCCTTCTTATTCAGCTCCAACCACTTTTGTCAGCCAAATTAAAATAACACGCGAAGAAATACGTAAAGTTATCTTGGAGCTCGATTACAACAAAGGCCCTGGTCCTGATCTTCATCCGCCGACATTCCTGCGTAAGTGTGTAGAGCAACTAATAACACCCCTGCATATATTCTTTGACAGGTCACTTTCATCCGGTGTTTTCCCATCCTGTTGGAAACTTTCATATGTGACAACAATTTTCAAAAATGGCGATAGACGCTGCGTCAAAAATTACAGGGTCATTGCCATTGTATCTTCCATTCCAAAACTTTTTGAAAAGTTTGTATACAATAAACTTTCCCCACTAGTTGACTCCTGTCTGAATGAGCAACAGCATGGCTTTCGAAAAGGTCGCTCAACTATCACAAACTTGACAATTCTAGTTTCGGACGTTTTGTGTAAAATGGAGAAAGGCTATCAAATTGACGCAGTCTACACTGACTTTAGCACTTTTGACTTTTGACAGAGTGGATCATTCTAAATTGATTCTAAAGCTGCACAAATTCGAATTTGCTGGATCTGTACCAAGCTGGCTCAGTTCTTCGTTAATCCAACTCGTTAAATTTCAAGGAGTTTTATCAAAAACTATATTTGCTAACTTTAATGTTCTACAAGGTAGCCATCTTGGCCCACTTCTCTTTAACATATTCATCTCCGATCTAAATCTAGCGCGAGTTGCATCATTAGGCTTGACCGCAAACGTCACATCACCTCGGGACCAAGGAGCGTCATTGGACTAGCGAGGGCGGCTAGACGTATTGAAGCGGGAGTTTAGGTTAGAGACCCAGTTGTGAAATTTGATGACAAATTCATCAACAGTGAAGGGCAACCAGTTAACCCAGTTTATTTCAATCGCCATACCAGAGAAGTCTGCTTTATCGTAGTTAAAGCGTACTACTTGAGAAGGATCTTTACTGGTCAGAAGATCAACATAAAGTGCGACTAAGAGAGGAGGGTCGTGCAAGTCAATTTGGACGTTAGGAACCGGAGCAGTGCGAAGATCGATATTATGAGAGGAAATATCAAATAGGACAAAGTCTAGTATTTTCAAAGTTGTATTAGAAACATACAAGGAGAACATAATGAAAGAAAAGATGTGATTAATAAAGAGATGTTGCTGGATGAAATTAGGGAAGAAAAGTTATGATTCCATACTAGGTTCGATAAGTTGAAATCTCATTATATTAAAAACGAGGCAAAGGGGAAGCTATTATTTATATTTATTTATATTTAATGTTTGAAACAACAGAACAAATCCAATTAAGAAATAGACAATGAAAAAAAAAATTGTAAGCATATATATAGAACAAACAGAATATCAAAAGCCAATTAATAAATAAAAATTAAAATAGAGCAATGCAATAAAAATTAAAATAGAGCAATGAGCAATGCAAAAAGATAAAAACGTATTAAATAGAAAATGTAACGACTTTATCTGTTAAAATGGTTTTGAAACGTGACTAGGTCGGTGGCAGAGAACCTAGTCTGAGTGCATTATGCTGCCTAGGTATACGTAACAGCGGTGAAAAGTAGTACGTACCAGTCCGCGCAAAAGGAACATTCAACGTTAACGTGGATCTATTTGACCGATCCGTAACACGAACGGAAACCTGGTTGCAGAGGTCAGATGGGACAAGTTGACGGTGCAGTTTGAACAGAAGGCATTCATTGAGAAAAAGTCTGTGAGATTTCAGGGATGGTATTTGCAGCATGGTAAGTCTCGCACTATACCCACAGTAAGCAAAATTGAATTTGCAAAGAAGAGAGCGGGTGAACCTGCGTTGTACAGATTCAACAGCATCAATCAAATATTGAAAATGTGGGCACCAAATTTGACAACAGTATTCGAGGATACTGCGGACAAACGAGACAAACAAGTTTACACAGGTGAAGACATCTGCAAAATATTTAGAAGATCTCAGTATAAGACCCGAAAGTCTGGAAGGTTTGGCGGTTATGTGCAAGGTATGTTGATCAAATAAAAGTTTAGAGTCAAAAATTACTCCGAGGTCTTTAAAATTAAAACCGACGTCGAGAGAGGTACCGGAAACGCAATAAGAAAACACTAAAGGGTTAGTTTTACGCGTGAACGACATTTGGTGACATTTTAAGACATTCAGAGTAAGATAATTTGCACTACACCAGTTGCCCAGAGTGAGTAGGTCATTCTAAAGCTGTACGCAGTCTTCGATTGTATCGATTACTCTGAATAGTTTTAGATCGTCTGCATATAGAAGAGAAAGAGTTTAGCAGACCCGAAAGATTAATGAAAATTAAGAATAATAAGGGGCCAAGGATGGAACCTTTTGGAACACCTGAGGAGGGATAGAAGGGAGTAGACGAACAGGAGTTCACAGTAGCAACACAAGTACGTTCATGAATGTAAGAAGAAAACCAGGAAAGCAGCGAACCATGGAAACCATGTTTGTCTAATTTCAACAGAAGAAGCTCATGGTTGACAGAGTCAAACGCCTTGGCGAAATCTGTGTAAAGAACATCCATCTCTCTTTGCTGATGAGTGTTGGTGAACGATGGCAAATTAGTAACAGTAGATTTGCCTTTGACAAATCCATGTTGCTCGGTGGCGAGGAAAGGCACAAATAGAGGATAAACTCTGTTGTAGACAACTCTTTCAAGTAGCTTACTGAAGCAAGGCAAAAGCGATATAGGGCGGTAATTCGAGATGCAAGCAGGGTCACCGGTTTTAAGTAAAGGGAAAATATTGGAAGATTTCCATAAGAAAGGAAAAACGCCAGATGCGATGTTGAGGTTAAATATAATCGACAAGGTTACACAAAGTGAAGAAGATAGTGACTTAGCTAGTATGTTAGGAATATCATCAGAGCCACAAATAGAGCCAGAATCGAGACAACTCATTAAGTACTCAACTTCTAAAGGGTTTGTACGGAAAGAAGAGAGCGCTTTCAGGCTATCACGATACGACGAAGGAATTGGAAAAGAAACATGTGGCGAAGAAAGAGAGTTTTGCGGGGTTGAAAACGGCGAGAAAAAACGAGCAAAGAGCTCACAGGTCTCTTCAGTTGTGGCAGCGGAAATTTCATCAAGAAACATGTTTTGAGGGATAACGGGGAATTTTTTCAGGGAGTGAATGAATGACCAGAAAGGTTTAGAATTGTTGGAACAGATAGAAGCCTCAACTCTGGCAGCGTAGGCACCCATGGCTTCTTTAGCGACCCTTCTAGTAGAAGAGCGTAGTTTTTTGAACTCAAGAAGATCAACAAGCAAGGCAGAACGTCTGTATTTGTTGCGTGCAATATCCTTCCTCAATTAGAAAAATCTAGGCCAGGTTTTTAACTTGAATAACTCGATGAAACGACGAAATTTGAAGGTGTATTTGTACAAAATATCGCTATATTTGTTCAATTTGGAATTTCCATTTTCAAATTCCCATTCGTTCGCTGATATGTATGTATGTATACACGTATTCTTGTGTACTTAAATTTTATTCCTACAAATAAGCGAGATCTTGGAAATATGTTTCAAGTTCCTTGGGTTCATTGAGCTTCAACAGGTAAAAATCTATTAGAGGCTTGACACTTAATCGTTTCATTCACTCCTTTACCTCCGACTCATCGTCTGGCGGGGAAAATTATAAACGGCTCGCACAGCCGGGGATCATTTTTCCAAGTCTACCCAATTTTTTATGAGAAATCTATGTGCGCTCTTTTCTGTTCGATGAACCTTTCAGTCAAGGCATCCTGTTCAAATAGAAGGTGTGAAAAACATGATGCATGCATTCGACTTTTGATAGGACTCTTCAACAAGCTTTTTCGCATCCATTTTCCTCCGGAAAAGTTATAGCTTGGCTAGTTCTTCTACCCCAGGAGGCAATATGTATAGAGTAGAGAATAGAATTTACAGTTTGCAACAAAACATTTGAGAAAATAGCTTGCAATATTTTGCGCAAGGATTATCTCACATATTTTTTTGAAGATCTATGGATCTTATATGTTTTGAGGACATAAAGAAAAATGCACAGCAATAACACAATATTTACTACTGACACCAATTTGCATTAAAATAATTCAAGTTAAATATTTCAGTTATATTACTGACCGTTAAGCAGCAAGTGGATAATTAATTGAAGTAAAACCATGTAATGGGATCTCTCAATTGCACTTCAAACCCAGAACTTCACCAGCTATAACCACTAACATCTCATTCATAATGCAATTTTAGATTTCATTAAACAAAATTCCAACTGGATATCTGCTTCAATTTAACGATATGCACACATGTGTACTTGTATCTAACTATTTTTAATGTCATAACATCAGCCTTGCATATATATCTTTTCCTACATACATTTGAATAAATTGTTCGGGCGGCGACGAGCGTTTCTGACTCGACTCCTGAAGAAAATATGTCATCCTATAAATTAAAGATGATGATTGCAAAACAAAGTTAGATTGTGCACGAACCGAGTGGGTATGCGAACATGACTTGCTATGCAAAGAAGAAAATATTTGAGAGCAGAAAACTATCTGTATGGTATACAAATTCTCGTATCTTAATGCATCAGTACTCGGTACAAAACCCATTAAGAGTAGCGTCATGCATACATACAAACCGACCGATATTTGAATGTTGGATGCATGCAAGTGTATAGAGTGAAATTATCTTATCGGGAAGCTGTAGTGCGCATTTTGCTGTTATGTCGCTTATAAATAATTGTTTATGTTTGATTAAAAACTGTTGCTTCTGTTTGTTCTACCATTTTTCTTCGTCACGTATCTAATAAGATTGTTTGCATTTTCAGCTAGTGGAAAGTGTATTTTTGGTAAATATTTGTGCAAATCGATTTTGAAATTCTTTCTTTTTGAATAGTACTTAAGTTGACCGGACTTTTTCACCAAATCTAAGCATTTTATAACAAGAAGTAGAATATTATGAAATTCGTCGTTTGCTTGGTTGTATTTTGCATTTTATTGTTTTCCTGAACAAACTACGCTTCATCCACACATGGAGAATTTTTATGTATTATATTAGCCGTTAAGAATAATAACACAAAAAGATTAGCTTCTAATTTGCTTGCATAAATTAACGCCTGCTATCATATCGCTAAACACACACAACTAACTTGAATTTCATAAAATGTGGTAAATGCGGAGGACGCAATATTGCTAACTGCAAAA
The DNA here is from genome assembly GCA_963978885.1 of Nemotelus pantherinus. NCBI lineage: Eukaryota > Metazoa > Arthropoda > Insecta > Diptera > Stratiomyidae > Nemotelus > Nemotelus pantherinus. The sequence goes on along the minus strand of OZ022263.1, from coordinate 49,124,698 downwards.
GCTACCTCACATTAAGATCTGCGAGGTAAATCAAAGAATTTAAAACTGAAAACAGTAAGTTTAAAACAAATGTTTACTATGGAACATAGCACAAACTTCATATTTTTAAGAATTTGGTTGATATTTCAAATATATATTTATATGGTTCTTTTTTCATAGTGATTGATTTTCGTATTTTTTGCAAGACAATAAGTATACAGTCTTGAGCAAAGTGTCGGTGTGATAGAGTACTGTGTTTTCTTAAGTTCAATGGGACACTGTACTGACACACTACATTAAACACTATGGTTTGACATTGAATTCGTAAAGTGGCACTCAGCTGAGAAACTGTTCTCAAACAATGAGTTGAAAGACCTTTAGCCGCAAGCATTGAAACTCGAGATATAGATAAAAAAAATTGAAATAAAATTCTCGGAAGAGTAGCATTTTCTGTAAAATGCGATATATTTTTATCTTGCAGTGTATTTTTATCATTTATCTTACTCTTGAAGCAGCCACGTGATGAATCAAATGCGAACAGAGAGAAAAAGTTTGGTCAGATTAGCTTTATAAGTCTAATTTAAAATGCATATTGACGTTTTAGTGGCAAATAGATTATCTAAGAAATTAAGTAGCTGGATAAAATATGATGATAACACTAGAAAAGACTCTACTTAATCGGAAAGCCTGTCGATATTTCAACAACATTTTCACAGACGAAAAATGAGATAAAACAAAACAGCAGAAAGAAAGTAGAGTGGAAGAGAATAAGCAGAAGAGTGGAGCTAAAGATGAATAAACAAGATGAAAGCGGAAAGCCCAAGAAATTTCCCCTATTTCGTACTAGCCTCTTTAGAAAATTTTTCGAAAGCTAATCAGACTAAAAAAAAACTTCAAATAAATGAAAGAGGAAAAAAAAGCAGAAATAACACGAAAATTAAAGAGGGTTGTGTAATTGGAACAAATTAATGAAAAAAGAAAATATAGTGAGGACAAAACAGGAATGAAATAGAAATAGATTTGAAAAATAGAGGAAACATATGTTATTGAAAGCAGCTGAGAGGGAAGAAACTATTCAAAACACAGAGTTAATTACAAAAAACAACAGCAATGATACTTAAAAATAGAAAAAAGGGAAGCAAATTAAAAATATACACAAAAAAAGGAAAAATATGTTCAAAAAAATAAGACTTAAGAATGAAAAAATAAAAATGAAAACACAGATTAGCAAGATAAAAGAAGCGAAAATGTTAGGTCAGATCGCTTGAAATCGTGTACTGACCTATCGCTTGGGTCGGGTACTGAGTGTTTACAGCAGGCGGACTAAATAATTTAAGTGGAATTTGGTGTATAGTCCGCGGATTAAACGTCTGCTTTAAACTTTTGTTTACCATTGTTTACTTATTTTCTTCACTTATTTTTAAATGTTTATGTAAAAATTTATTGGTACGGAAATAACAAAAACGCTTCGTGCTGGTAACCCTTTGCTGGCACCGAAGCCAAACATGTGTCACATTTACCTCACGTTGAAATCAACCTACTCTGCGAATTTCGTATTGATCCGATGACGGCATTGGAAGTTATAGGGATACAAAGAAATTTAGGGTTACCATCCATAATAGTTTTCAAATTTTCTAGATCGCCATATTTGTTATTTATTTAACTATAAGATTACTACGATTTCAAAATTGTATGATAAAATCACTTACTAAAGATATGCTGAAAAAAAAAATAAAACCAACCATAGCTGGCAACCCTTTAATTGCTTTTCCAACTAGATTTCTGTTGAGTATTGTCTACAATAAATTCGATTTGCCACATGAATTTCGATATGATTCCATGACTGCACTGGAAGCTATAGGACAAAGAGCTTTATTTTCCTGAGCGAATTTTCAAAAGTTAAGACACTAAAATTACCATAACTGGCAGCTCCAACCGAATTTTTCAACCAAATTTCCATCAAACGTGGCTCAGAGTAGGATCCAGCTACTGTGTGAATTATGGCAAAATGTGGTGACAGAATCAGAATTTATAGGGCCAAAAGCAGTTATTTTACTTAATGATTTTTCAAGATGGCACCACTGCAACCTACTTCAAACTAATACATTCTGTAAACTTCAATTGTATCTGATTATTGGGTCGTGAGTTCCCGTGAACAGAAGTTTTTGATGCTAAAAATATAGGTAAATTGGGGAAGGGTTACCGTTCTTGCCCGTTGTAAAATTACAAATGTTTTTCTTTGGCTATGTAGAAAAAGCATAAGATTTATATATGAGTTGTTTTTTCCCAAAAAGCGACAATTATTCAGGAGAGTCGATGATTTATCGCCTGTCCTAGATACAGGGTTGCCAACACGCTCATCAAATTATCAAATTAATATTATCAATATGTCCTGAAAATTACATAATGATATGATAGCTCTGTCGAAAGTTATCGCAATTTAAAAATTTTCAACTTTTCTCGATATCTTTTTAGGCACCTAGCGCACACATGGGGTTAAAAAATTCCACAACATTATCCGATTCACATTTAAAACACGTTCAAAATTTATTTCGATGATTTAATTTTTGCAAAAATTATTTGTGGACAGAATAATAGGTATATTAAAAATATCACTAAAATGGCCGCCGGCGCCAAGGGGTTAAAGATAATTGTCATTTGGTGAGACCCTGACCTATACTGCATATAACCAATGTATCTTGAAAGTTTCAGCTTCCGAGAAATAGTCACTGAATTTTTTGATCATATATATATAATATATATATACAATATATATATATATATATATATATATATATATATATATATATATATATATATATATATAATATATATATATATAATATATATATATATAATATATATATATAATATATATATATATATATATATATATATATATATATATATATATATATATATATATATATATAGATATAAATATGAATTTTTGACCAAATCGATTTTAATACTAATTTTCTTCGAACATTAGTAATAAGAAGGTAACAATTTATGTACGAGAGAGAATTAATAAATTTAGAATGACAGAAATATGTGAATAAATAAAACCAAATTAAAAATATTACAGAAGAGAAAAAGCTGGTTGAATGAGATTTAGGATATGAAAAAATATAAAAACAAATAAGGAAATAGGAGAAGCAAACCACTTTAAAGCACATGGGATAAAATCTATAGGGAAAAACGGCGTCTAAGGCGGAAAGTTTAGATATGATGCTATTGTTATTGTTGTCCAAAAAATACATTCCATAACACTTTTCTGGCCCTTATCTCCTCCTCACCTCCCTTAAAAACAGCAAAGGAAGCTGACAAAACCATTGGCAACGGTATACATCAAAAGTTGAAAAATGGGTGTTTTCAGGAGCTGAGCGAAGTTTTAAATATATTTTTTTTAAATATATTTAAAATTTTAAAAATATTTTTTTGAAATTTATCTCTCGGGGTTTGAACGAAATATATAAACTGTATCCAATTTATTTTTTAGTTTCATACGCCTATCACCTATACTCTTGTGGGATGATAATCGTGAAAACGTAAAATTTTTAATTAATTTTCACTTTTTTTTTTATTTATTTCATATAAATGATATGAACATAAAAAAACCTAAACAAATTTAAAAAGAGATTTCAAAAAGGTATAAAATACAAATGAATACAATACCATTAAATAAATTAACATTCATTCATTAGCTTTCATTCATTAGCTCACAAGTCCTGTTTACAATTCATCCGCAGCGGACTTCATACACTTTTTGACCTTTTTGGTGCATTTTTTTTTATAAAAAACGAATAACGAAAGTAATTGAATAAGCAATGGATTTTATAGAAAATTAGTAATGCAGCAAAGCAAATGAGAGTACCCTTAAAACATCATATTTCTGCATATGGAAAACATTTATGACACACAGCGATATAACATTTTATCTTCCGTGCGCATAAGCTAGTTTATTTTACCTACAATCATGATTGCTATAAAAGTTTTGAGAGAAAGTCAGCCCCTTGTATAGGGTGGAGTTTTCATTTTTTTCTGGGAATCTTTTAAATTCTTGTTCTACCCAAGCAGGGTATCATCTTTTAAAATGTCTCAAAAAAAAGAGGCAAAAGTAATTTGCTTTGGGTCTATGTGAGGAAGACGAATAACCAATTGAAAACTGTGGAGAACATCAAATTAACAATTGAAGATGAAAAGTCCTTAGGGTTTTGATTTCACTATTTCATTGCCTAAGTTATGTTTTTCGCGGCATTTGTTGTGGTGAATATAAGGTCTTTCCTAACATTTTACTTAGGAATATGTTTTCTTTCAATTCCGTTTCCTTGTCATTTTACTTGCCCTACCATTGTCACATCTTGGAACTATATGTTCTTTTACTCCTGTCAATTCGAAGTTAAAAGAAAGAATACCTACATTATTTTAAGCTCCTTTTATGCATCTGAATTTTATTGCACGTGATAAGTACTATTATGAAAATTTATAAATATATCACCGCTTTCCCACAATGGGCGCATTTCAATTCATCAATCCACGGCTTTATATTTATTCGGTAATCGCTCTAAAGAGTTGTTATGCACAATAATCTATTTTATTATTTCCTATAAAACTACTAATCCTGGTCAATCCATAAATGAAAATTAAACTTTGCCTAAAAAAATCTACACATCTCACCAAGGAACAAAATTCGGAAGTCATAAAATATCACATCTTCAGCGACATAACCACGAAAGTGATTAATTTTGGGTCGTTATCGCTAAAACAATGTCCAATAAAATTCAACACTCAGTCGTAGTCACTTTGTATTCCTGCATCAGCAAGACCGATTCACATTAACGGTAATTAAGTTCTACACAGTACGTGAGCAGCCGAACGACTTCGAGTCCATTTGCCGCATCCCACTCTCTCTTAAACAACGGCACACGACATACAATGTCCTCAGACGATTTTCGCCGGTGGTCACATTTTGGAACGTTAAATAATTGATGACTTTAACTACGTGAGCAATTAATCATCGAATCCTCATCCCACGTTGGGAGCCACCGCGTCAAAACAATTTTTCCTTCATCATCTCTACCACAGCATACACACATGCATGCTAATAAGCTTCCGCAGGTACATCTTCCGTCGCCTGGGGTCAACCGGGTCCAGTGTGGGGTGTTGGCAGTAACTATGGATCGAATTCGTATTCCTATCGACGCTGCCGGACACTTCTACTCGCACTATTTCTCCTGTCCAGGACTCAATTTTCACAAACTTTTTTCCATTCGAAGAACATTTCAGGAAATGTTTACATGACTGACAAATCGATTTCCATTACGAATCGTTTTCAACAGTGCCAATCTTGCGGCTCGTTGATCAGACTGGCTGGCTGGAGGCAAAGAGAGAAGCAAGAGCGGCTGAAGCATATCGAAAAACATGTCTAGAGCGGAAGGGAAGTGGACGAATGGACTGAAAAAATAGCCTCTAAAAGTTTTCTGACCATTCACGTTTTCGAGTTTCACAGATTGAAACATCGTTGGCGGGCAATGAAATTGGTCGATGAGGTGACGAGGACTGGGGGGAGTATCAAAGTTTCGATCAATTCTGTATGCATTGATATAAAAGTATAGAGGATATGGGCATAGCGAAATTTTTGTTGCCATTTTTTGGATTGTTTGATAGTAGTAGTGAATACATGCAACTGGCATAAAAATACAAAGGTGTAGTGATTATACGATTTCGTATAATTAAAGGGGCCAATATATTTTAAATATATTAAAATGGTGTTTCGATTTAACTGGAAGAATTTAATAGTAAAATACATTCACAATATCTATGAACGGTTAATGATGAAATACGTGGAAATTTTATTTATTAAAATTTGTGATGAATTCAAATAAAAGAAAATGAATCGATGATTTGAATAAATATTTGAATTTTATCCCGAGAAAATGCAACACAAATCAGTGCGCGTTATTAAATTTATAAACCAATGTTATTGATAATAATAACTTCTGTTCAAATCATTTATCAACCATAAACTCAGAATAGTTAAAATGCATTTTAAAATACGAATCTTACCACAGAACCAAATCTTAAGTTACCAGCCCCCCTCCTCCTTTTGCAACCGGGCTTGGGACCGGCGTTGGCGGATTTACGGCTTCCCTTGGATAATTTAATTCATAATATAATCCGGGTTATTATTTAGAAGCATAGAGAATAGTTACATTCGAAAATATGTGAGAGATTAGATCTGTTCGCGTTCTTTCTGTGGTAAAATTTGGGTGGCAGCAAGAGTACTAAAACGACTTGCTGTGAATCTATTTTAATATAAGGTGCGTTTTTTTGCACACCCGAGCAGATCCAAATTTGTTAAGTATATTGAATACAATAACAATTTTGTTGTTGTATTCAATACACTTAACAAATATTGATCTGCTCGGGTGTGCAAAAAAACGCACCTATATTATAATAGATTCAGGTACGTGAAAAGACCTATTAGAATCTTCAATATGATTTTCCTTATGTTTTCGCGTAAGTTTTTGCTAGTTAATTTCAAACACAGCAGATTGTAAAATATTTTAAAAATTCAATCGTAGTTTCCATTATCTGGGAAAAAAACACAATATAACTTATTCCCCAGAACATTTATCACTTCCACTTACTAACGCAATTTGCACTTTTTATAATGATGCAATTGCGGTATCCAAGACAGTTAAGGCTACGATTTTGAATACATATTCTGCAAACAACAATTTCAAAACATTCATTTAAATATAGACCATTTATAAGAGTACTAAAGGACATTACAATGCATTTACGTGTGCATGATCTTTGCATATCTATACATATATATATATATATATATATATATATATATATATATATATATATATATATATATATATATATATATATATATATATATATATATCGTCGCTGTGAAATCAAACCGGCATATCTGCAAAATACCCATTCTTCGCCAGAGCGCTTTAAAGTTTTCGCATGTGGGCTATTTCCACGTGAATGCAAAGCGGCAAAACACCATTAGACGGGTTTTTATTCAACTTTACGATATGCCGGTGCGACATAAAAATAGAGGGGAAAATAAGGAGTTTTTTGATACCAAAAACTCAAAAACTCAGTTTTTGCAGATATGCCGGTTTGATTTCACAGCGACGATATGTATATCTATATACATAAAAATGTATATATACATATATGTATGTGTATATGCATATGTATATATATATATATATATATATATATATATATATATATATATATATATATATATATATATATATGTTTATATATATGTTTATTTATGTATATATTTGCACATATTTGCGATAGAGGTGCAAAAACTCAGCTATTCTCACAGCTTCGCACCTCCCTCCTCTTTTCTCAACCAGGCTTGGGACCGGCTATGGCAGATTTACAATGCTCGTTATATAATTAACTGTTATTTATTGGCTTCAGAAACTACCATTTTACTATTTCATTTTCTATTTTCATGTACCTGAGCATATGCTGAAAATGCCCCCTTTCATTATTTAGTTTAGTACCCGCTTTGACCTACTTACAAATTTAACATGTCACACTACTTAAAATGTAAACAAACCGGGTGATGTTTTCGTTCTCGCGACAATTGCCAAGCTATTATTCACGCAAACGAAATAAACAGGCGTATTTGAAATTTAAACACTTCACGCATTCTCTAACAAAAGCTATATTTTAAAAATATTAAACCGTTCACTCATTAACTTTATTTTCTTTCACCACAACCAAACCGCACAACATAAATCCTGCTTTACCTAATTCTGTATACAAATTAGCTTAATGAAATAATCACTCGACACTGCCACTCATATGCGCACGACACTAAATGCAATATTTTTTTGAATGCAGCTCCCGATCACGAATTATAAAGCGTTTTATAAATGCGCGGCTTGAAGACAATCGATTTTATGAAACGAAAATTGACAGTCCCAGTTGCTGGAACGATGCAGGAACACCTGAGATTGTCAGAACACTGCATTCTCACCCATATTAATACAATTGTTTCTGGCAACAGTCACGGACAGTATACGTATATGCTATTCGCATATCCTCTATACTTTTATATCAATGTCTGTATGACATTGCGGAATAATGACATGAAAGCACGACAAGGACGATGTAGGTGTACTGGAATATTTTCAATGAAAATTCGTAGGTTTGCAATGAAGCCTTTTGACGGAACTTAATTTGTTGCTGAATTTAAATTATACATTACATTGCACGTTATTGCACCTTAAAAGCCAATAGACTGAAGCACGTTATTGCACCTTAAAAGCCAATAGAATCCGTAATCCTGTCGGTACACTTGACGAGACATTGTAGTTGCAAGCTGGCGCCGTTCAAGAGGATGAAAATCGATACAATCGGAAGGAGTGTAATCCGATTGGGAGACGTTGCAAGCAGACTAGCGCTCAGCTCAAAGAACCCTTTTGTTGCACGGAAATAAGTTGTGCATTTAATGGGTATAGAACGTACTAAGCAGCAAAATTAGCAAGTACAAATACTCACTCCGGAACACTCTCGCGGGATAGTCATATTAGAAAATAGTGGCTGCACATGAAAACATGCTGAGAGTCCTGACGTTGATATTTTCAGTACATGAACTATATTGTTGAAAGCATTTGTTCGCTGCATATGCTTCCAGGATCGAAACAGGAAACCCTGCTTCATATCTCAGATGCTAATTGCAGACATTATCGTTGATGATCCGGGAAAGTACAAAATGCTGCCTCGGATTCGGAGTTGAGTGAAGCTTAAAGGATCATATTTTCAATACCTAACTCAAAAGCGCTGCCGGTTGGAATGAAGCGGGTAGTCCTCAACGCTTGTAAATTAAAATGAAAAATGCTGGCAAGTGATAAACCGGTCGAGTGGTAGGTATCGTGAAATGAGTAATTGTGCTGAATATTAATCGAATAGTATACAAATTTGATTTAACTGGCTACGATGATATTAAGTGGATAGATAAATCAGAATAAATGATGGATAAATTTTGAAAAATGATGATAAATTTAGTTTGATAAGCTCATTTTCGCATCCGTTTAATTTTGCATACTGCCAGCGATAATTAGTTTGAATATCAAAATAAAAACAGCTTAATCGTATTAAAGAAGTGTTGCTTTAATTGTATGTAGTATTCTTAAGAGCAAAAAATTTTTAGTTTAGGTTAGTTTTGAGAATTATGTTTGGATTTTGCCGACAAAATCGCAGACGGCATTTCAAACGATAGTCTGATATGGGCTCGTATTTCCTGTTTTCGCACCGTATATTATATAAGTACCCGTCGGTGAACCCTCCAATTAGACGCGAATTAGAGAGCACGATTTAAAAAAAAAAATTTTTTTAATTTTTTGGCCTCCATGATAATGTCCTTCGAACGTTGAACTCGGATAAATTTTTAGTTGTCAGGTAACTTGTGTGGAACGAACAATGTAGCCCAAATATTTGGTCAAAATGCAATAAACTGAGTTCCGGAGATGCTCAATTCAAATTCCATAAATTTCAAGGTATATTTTTGTCTGATCGTTGATCTCAAGTACAAAAAAAAAATGAATAGAGAATGGGAACCAATCACGAAGGAGGAATGTTTTTTCGAGTATATTACAACAGCAAGAAAGAAGGGAAATTTGCTTTTTACTAATCAAGAAAGGTGTGCAAGACAACCGCAAATTTAGGCAAGCTTTTCTTAAGCTAAAGTAAAATTATATTGACAGACTTTTGTTGGTTGTCAATTTTGGAAATTCTAAGGAAAGGGAAATTTAAAGCAGTGAATATTTTTTTAAAATACCGATGTCGTATATCAAGGTGTGAAAAACACTCAAAATCACGAATTTCGAAATACAACCAAGAAAGACTCAAGGAAAACTCGGTAGCTATTACATACACTACAGGCAAAAAGTTTAAGACCACTTAAGAATCGAGAAAATACACAAAGTGTTCATGGTAATTAGAATTTATTTATTTCTAGATAAAATATAATTGATTACTTTTTATGTAATTGTCAAATGTCAGCTTATTGTTTTTCTAGTTTACAAGTCAAAATTTATCATAAACAAAAAGAATCTTGTTCTACTTTAAATTCTACATTCATCAAAATATCCTCCTTTGACATTTTTTACTGCTTTAGTTTTTTTTCGTTGTTCCACCCTTCTTGAAGAAGCTCCCACAAGTGTTGCTTTGACGTCGGACAGCGTTCACGTACCCTTCTATCTAATTACTCCCATAACAATTCAATTGGGTCACAATCAGGTGATTGTGGGGGCCAGGTCATATTCAATAGTATTCCATCATTCTCCATTTCAGCTAAATACCCTTTGCATAATTTAGAACTGTGTTTGGGGTCATTATGCTGTTGAAGGGTGAAATTTCGCCCAATTAACCGCAAACCTGATGGTATGGCCGTGTTCTGCAAGATTTCCTTGTAACGTTCTTTAGTTAACGTGGCATCAATTCGAACTAATTCACCCACTCCAGTAAGCGAACAGCACCCCCAAACTATAACAGAACCATTTCCATGCTTTACTGTTGGTACTACACAGTTCGCGGCCATTCTTTCTCCAGCAGATCGCCAGACAGAAACCCTCCGTTTGGAGCCAAAAACTTCAAACTTTGATTCATCTGTCCAAAGCACCTGTGACTATTCTTCAATTGTCCACTGGCTATGAGTTCGTGCCCACTCTAACCGCTTTTGTCTGTTACCTTTTCGAAGCAGACGTTTTCTGGCTGCTACACGCCCCACGAGTCCAGCTTCCCTTAGACGATTTTTTACAGTTGACAAACTTATGGACTTTGAATGTCCCGCGTTGAACTCTGCCCGAATTTCCGGTGCAGTTAACTTTCGATCCCTTTTGCTCATAAGCACTAGAGTCTTATCCTCTGCTTCTGTTGTCACTCTGGGTCGTCCGCTCCTTACAGCATCACAATAACTTTCACTGTCCTTGAATTTAACGATAGCATTATGTACAGCAGTCTTTGAAATTTTTACTTCATTACTGATCTCTCTTTCTGATTTTCCTTGTGTATGAAGCGCGACAATCACACTTCTAACTTCCGGCTTAATACTGCGCGCTTTTCCCATTTTGAACAGAAATTTTGCCAAAACTTTGCTAAAAAGTACCAATAACTAAATATTACAAGTGCACGGAATAAAATTCGCTGAAAATAACAATCCGTATTATTTGTCAGCACAAAAACTCACAAATGAAATATTTTGACGATAAGGTACCTATTTATAGGAATTTAACAATATTTCAAATCCATATTCCAAGAAATTTCAAAGTTTTATATTAATTACTTTAAAAATTGTAGACACCTAAAGTCTTTAAAGTGGGAAAAACCCAACGTGTTTTATTACCCTGACCGAGAATTCGGAAATCCCATGTACATTTTAAATCCCTTCACAGCAACCCTCCTTAAAACAGGCAATTACTATAAAAAAAAAGGTACTTGCAGTTTTATAAATCTAAGTGTGCTTCATTTCTGCGATGCGGTCTTAAACTTTTTGCCTGCAGTGTGCATGTCGACGCTCGAAAATCAACTCCAAGATATACCGCTGGCGGGAGAAAACGACGCATATGTTGAAACCATATGGACAAAGGTAAAAGAAGGAATCAAAACAGTAACAGAAAAGACCTTAGGACATAAACGCCAAAACCCTCGGAATGATTGGTTTGATGATGAGTGTCAAGATGCTATTACAAAAAGAAATGAGGCTTACAAAGATTTAATCCAAAGACCAACACGGGCTAAAACCGAAAACTATAACATCCTCCGGCGACAGGCAAAAAAAAAGTGTCGCCAAAAGAAACGCCAACTTACCAACGACAAAACCCAGAAACTGAACGAAAACATGACCTATAACGATCTACGAGCTGCGTATTCCTCAATCAAACAGCTACGCTAGGGATACAAACCGCGAACGAGCCTATGTAAGGATGAAAGTGGATCCATCATCAGTAACTTGGTCCAGATCAAAGAAAGATGGGCACGGTATTTTAAACAGCTGCTTAATCCCGCGCCGACGACAAACTCAGCAGATCCAAATATCCCAGAAACAGAGCAGGACATTTACATCTCTCCACCAACATTCGAAGAATTTCAGGCAGCCATACGTAACCTTCGAATAAATAAAGCTCCTGGAATAGACGAAATACCTTCCGAATCACTCAGAAATGGTGGAACTCTTCTTTGCAACATTCTCCACCAATTAATACTAAAAATTTGAACAGTTGCCAAACGATTGTCGAAAAAGTATTATATGCCCTATTTACAAAAAAGGAGAGAAATTATGTTGCGAAAACTACAGAAGCATCGCTCTATTATGCTCGTCCTATAACGTTCTGTCCAAAATTATTGAACGCAAAATGAAGCCCTTCTTTGATAACATCATAAGAGAGTATCAAGGTGGCTTCAGGTCCGGACGATCTACGATAGATCAAATGCTCTCAGTCAAGCAGGTGTTTGAAAAATGTTGGGGGTATAATATCGACGTGCATTAGGTCTTCGTGGATTTCAGGCAAGCATATGATAGTGTAGACAGAAATACACTTTACCGAATCATGCTTGACTTGGGAATCCCAACAAAACTCGTCCGCATGACTAAGGTGACAATCTCAGGTCAAAGTTAACAGTGACCTAACCAACAGCTTCCAAACTAACTCAGGCTTAAAGCAAGGAGATGGACTTGTCCCGATGCTATTCAACCTTGCCTTGGAACACGTCATCAGAAAAATACCAGCTGATACAACAGGCACACTACTGTTCAAGTCCACGCAAATAGTAGCATTCGCCGATGACGTCAACATTATGGCACGGACCATACCAGAAGCAAAGGAAGCTTTCCTAAGTTTGGAGCCAGCAGCTAAGAAAATAAATCTACGGGTCAACGAAGATAAAACCAAATTAATGACTTAAACAAGAAAAATGGCGTCAATCAGACAAAACTTGACCTTAGGAGACTACAACATCGAGAATGTAGATAACTGCATCTACTTAGGAGTCAACCTTGATAAATCAGGCAGTGACAAGGACGAAATTTTACGGCAAATAAATGCAGCAAACAAGGCGTACTATTTCATACTCCCCATAATCAAGTCTACGAACGTGTACAGGAATAATAAGCTTCGCATATACAAAACACTCATTTAACCTGTGCTTCTCTATGGAAGCGAAGCCTAGACTTTGTCTACGGACTCCGGAAAGGCTCTGGACGTATTCGAGCGCAAAGTGCTAAGACGAATTTTTCGCCTCATACAAGAAGGGACAGAGTGGAGAATGCGATACAACAATGAGTTGTACCATATATATGACGACCCACCTGTATCCAAGTGCATTAAATTACAAAAAATACACAAGCCCGCCACGTCGAAAGAATGGAGGCCAATAGACTACCTAAAAGAACTTCGAAAGGTAGAGCACAAGGGAAGCGTGCAGTTGGTAAGCCGAGGAAACGTTGGGAAGACACGATAGACACAGACAGTAGGTCAATACTGGGGTTCAATAATTGGAGAACCAAGTCGCAGGATCGAGACGATTGGAGGCGGACGTTACTGGAGGCCAAGGCCCGATTTGGGCTGTCGCGCCATCGATGATGATGATGAATATTTTTTTTTCGAATAGAAATTTTGGAGATAAATAAGGAATAGTAGTTTGAAAACTTGATAAATGTTTTTTTTTGCATCTCTTTATCGGCAATGTGATATTGATGCTCGTAGACTGATCTGTCTTATAGGATTAATAAAAATAATTTTATTGCAAAGATATCCGACGTTAACCAAACCCCTAATAGCATCAAAAAGAAAGAATGGGCATAATACCGCAGAATCAGCATAATACCTCCTTGAGGAAAATGTCGCCAGATTAAGGAGACTCAGTCTGTAACTATAAGTTAAAAAACTTCCAAAATTGTGTGTGTGGATCATAGAGATCTATCGAGACAAAAAGCACAAACTGATTTTGGACAGATCCCAGTTTATCGCTATGAATATCGAAAATAGGATTCCAGACGATGCAAGCATATTCGAGTAATTGTACCCCATATGTTCTTGATTCTTTCACACGTCTTTTGAATCTCAGTTGCTTGCTAGCTCTTACAAGAACTTCGCCATACCGAAAACTAAAAAAATGTAGCTATATGCAGTGTCATCCTGCAATATCCAGGACGACACCAAGATCTACGACATTCAGGAAGAATATTCAGGTAAAGGTAGAAACCTTGCGGGGAAAAAACTTATGGCAAGTAAGTTCATTTTAGTCACATCATTGCTCAAGCGACAGAAGTTTGGACTGAAAAAAATTTACATCAGATTCCGATTGAACAGTGTGCTATATTTTCAGATCGTCCACATAAAAAGCTGCGGAAAATCTGATAACATCTCCAAGAGATCCGAAATAAAAATATTGAACAGAAGCGACCCTAGATGGCTGCCTTGAGGTACCCCATAAATTACTGTCTTCTTCTAGAAGCAGCACACCAAACGGACTACCGTCTTTTAAGATAGCAACTCACAATTGATATAGGCTGTTTAATAGAAGTGACGTTACCATGGCTGAGGGACATATAAAACGTGTACCTGCGTTTCTAGTATGTTCCCATTTGCTTGCGGTAAATATGACTTAGCTTCGTCCTGCTTAAAATTCTGAAAAGGATCATTATATTAACAAATTAGTCGATCCTATGCTTATTTCGCAGTTGCAGCATACTTCTACTAAACGAAAGTCAGCTGAAACTGCTCGTCATGTCCTGCGAAATTAGCCTTCTTTCACATTGAGGCGGCCTTTAACAATGAAAAATCTGATATGATTGTTGAGGGACTCTCGGTGTTAGATGTTGATGTCCGCCTGATGCAGCTTTTTAAGATCAGGGTGGTTATCCTTTCCTAGAGGTATGCTCACGGATGTCGAGAAGTCAGCACACCTCAAGATGGTGTTCTCTCTTCTCTGCTGTCAAACATTACGGGAAATATATACTCTTATGATGAGACCAAACCGTACCGGCTACAAAGTCATTTCTTACTTAGACGACATACCCATAGTAGTATCGAGAAAGTATTTATCGCAGCTTTTGGAAGCTAAATCACGCTTCCACGTCGGAGTCAGGAGAGCGGCTTGAATGTGAATCCAAGCAAAACGGAGCTAGTACGGTTTATTCTGCCAGAAAAGTACAGGGTATTGTTAATTTAAATGGCCCGAGTAAATTACAGTTTTTCTTTCTTGAGATTGGCAGCACTGTTTTTGATAATGATGTCAAGCTTAGGCGTGATCTGTTAACCAGTCTCTTTTGAGCAGCTGATTAAGTGAGACGACCTCAGAACCAAACAATTGAACATAGAGTTTGCCTCAAATTTCGTGTGCGGATGCGCTAAAAATGTTAGAAAAGGCTTACGATGACAAAGTTTTAACAAAAAACCTTATGAGCGGTACAAAGCAGTCAAGGAGGGCCAAGAAATCGTCGAATACCTGTCTTGGTCCGGTTGATCTTTGACCTCAAATACCGACAACAACATCGACAAAGTGAAGGAAACTGTGCTTGATAATCGCCATTCCAGCTTAAGAAAGCCAGCACACGACCTTAACATCTCTCATGAATCCCTTTATTCGATTTTGTTGAAGATTTTAGGCACGAGACGCGTGGGCTTAATTCTCTGCAAAAGCAGTACCGTAAACAGGTCGCTTTAGATATGATCGAAAGTGCCAATTTTGGCTGATTAGGGCTGATCATCGACTCGAACCTACTATGGAGCGACAATATCGCAGAAGGAGTTCGGAAGGCTTCCAGTGCGCTTTACAGCTGTAAAAGAACCATGTGAACGCATTGGTGTTGGCAGCATCGTACTTTCGCTTGGCCTTACATCGCAGTGGCTGAGCCAATTATATTGGTTGGGGTGGGGTTTTGGTAGCAGAAGGCTCAATACTAACCTCTACTAAGAACATTTTCCTGTTGCTTCATCAGTTACTAACTATTCCACTAATCTTACAGCTATCTAATCTTGCTGCTGTGAGACTGCATTGTATTTCACAATGGAATAGAACAGAGTTCGGTCAGGCTACAGTCTTATTTGAGGGGGTTTCGCTCGAACGGAACGTAGGGATGAATGGCAGGATAGTGGGCTTCTCCATGTATAAACTGATGACTCAACACTAAACAATAAATTCGGGACTGGTGTGTACGATGAGCTGAACTTAAAGCTTTCCCCACATCTACTAGACCGTAGTAGAGTCTTTCAGAGGTTCTACTTATTATTCAGACAGTCGACTGGCCTCGCTGTAATCGAATTTTTAAGGTAGATATTGATATTTTCACAGACAGGTAGATATTGATATTTTCATTGAACAGTGTCTTTTATTGCCTCTAAATGCCGTGAATCTCTTTAAGTGATGTCGATACATTCAGCAGTACAATTTACAGTACGTGGATATAACGGTGTATAAGTCAACTGTGAGACGGCTGAACTGGCTGGGGCTGGCACCTTGCTACTGGAGGTCTCATACCCCTTCTCAATAGGAATACCAATATCATCGATCAAATCAACCATCAGACAAAAAAACACGAGGACGCGAGGGAAGTCCTGGACCGATGAACCATCATGTTCAATACCACAATATTCCATGGTTTCCATGGACGCCAGGTAGCTACAAATTTAAACCGTGAAGCTCTGGATTGTAATGTGAGTGTTCTTACGGGTAATTGCAGCGTAGGATGGCACGCGCAACAGTTGGGCGAACGGTTTAACAATTTTCGTCGGAGCTGAGGATCAGAGGAAGAACAGGAATTCGTCCTCCGTCTCTCTCAGCTTTGTCGAGGCAGAGAGTAGTGGCACTTGGCACATCTTTCCTCTCAAATCTGAAAGACCTATATCTTGTTTGCCTAAAAGGTATAGTGCCGAAACAGATGGTTTCATGATTTTAGTGAATAGGGCAATGATTTTGAGTTTACAACTCGTATTCCTGGTAGTGATAAATGACAAGATGGGGTCGGCTTCGAGAGTGGGTTTATTAATATGTATACGGATGACTGTATACTCGGATCAGTTGAATCTAAAAAATCACTGTGGTATCACAACGGACCCTTTTTGTGCTTATGTGCCTCTGTCGGTTGGTCTGTGTCGATCTGCAGCCAATTCAACATATCTACCTAACTGCCTAGAAATGCAGCCTGGATAACCAGATTGGATTGATAATATATGAGCAGTTTTTCATTTGGACAAAAAGTAGGGTTTATGATAAGTGGAACAAATGGAAGACTAAATATTGGCAAAAATCAGATAAATTGTACGGAAAGAGGGAGACGGTACATGTCAAGAGGAACGTAATAATCTAGGGTAGCTTGTACAGGGTGCGCCATCTAGTGGTTTCTTTTTAAATCACTGAAAACTGTTTCCCGCTCGAAATCTTGCCAGAAAGTCAGTATCATACCTCCGCGGAACGAAATGAGTCGCTTTACGCTTGAATAACGTTGGGAAATATTGAAAACTTATTTCCAAAGTGAGTGCAGTGTAGCCTAAACAGTGCGTTTTTTGAAAATTAGTTTTGGTCGAAATGAAGCACCCACCGCGCCTGCTGTACGCAAGTTTGTGCAAGAAGTTCGTGAGACTGGCATGCTAGTGGACAACAATCATGGCCCCCGTCGTCGTACGGTGCGCACAGACGAGAATGTGGCTGCTGTAGCCGAGAGTGTGAGACTCACTCCACAAACATCAACTCGCCGTCGATCTCAACAGCTCAACATTTCACGCATTAGCCTGAGGAAAATTCTGCACAAAGATCTCGGATTATTCGCTTACAAGGTCCATTTGACTCAGCAATTATAGGCGCACGACCATCCGCTTCGTTATCGCTTCGCAATTCGGGCCTTAGAGCAGCGTGAATTGGTCAACGATTTTGGGCGAAAAATCATCTTTTCTGACAGGTGCATTTTCATCTCGGCGGCTACGCTAAGAAACAAAATTGTCGCATCTGGGGCTCGGAAAACCCGCACGTTATTACCGAGATGCCAATGCATCCACAGAGAGTGACAGTTTGGTGCGGATTGTGGAGTGGTGGCATCATTGGACCATTTTTCTTCGAAAATGAGGCTGGGGACAACGTTTCGGTCAACGGTGACGTTACAGAGCCATGTTATCCGACTTTTTTTTACTGAAATTGAAGACATGGATTTGAACGACCTCTGGTTCATGCAGGATGGCGCGCCATGTCATACAGCCCATGCCACAATCGATCTTTTACGCACCAAATTCCCAAATCGTATTATCAGCCGTTTTGGCGATGTCAATTGGCCGCCTCGGAGCTGCGATTTGACCTCTTTGAACTTTTTTTTGTGGAGAACCGACAAGGAACGATGTTATGCCAGCAATCCAGAAACGATTCAAGCACATAAGGCCAATATCATCCAAGCAATCCGTAAGCTACAGCCCGAAACCATCAACAAGGTCTTGGAAAATTGAAGTGACAGAATGCGCTAATGCGAAGCCAGCCGAGGTAGCCACTTGAACGAAATTGTCTTCCATCATTAATGGGAATGTTTACTCTTACTAATAAAGCCATAACACATGGAAAAAAAATAAATTTTGTTCATTTTATTGCATTTTTAAAAAGAAACTTGTATTTGTCCCACCCGCATTAGATTTGGAAATAGAGTTAAACTGAGAAAAAGAACATACTGATAAAAAGGAAGCAGTTACTAAAGGAATAGTTCTGGATGAAAAGATCGAAGAAAAAGTGGTATTCCAACAAGGCTAGGCAAAGTCATGTCACCACAAATATTTTAGCGAAAATGTCGATATTTACCAGCTGTTAAGGCGCTATAAAGTTTCATCTAAAGTGTTTTCTGGCCAGCTGATAAGGACTCGCAAAATTCAATTTCACTTTCATTTCAAGATTTTGTGGTTAGCTAAATATTTTGAAAGTTCTACATTGAAGTGTTTCGACAACCTGTATGAAAATATCCTCAAATTATTTTCAGGCTGACTGTACGATTTTATTTGACAAACCACTATATTCCGAAAGACCACTTTAATAGGATTAAATTTAATATCGATTTAACTACGTTTTGCTCCACATTGTATCAATCTACATATAAATACTAAACAAAAATCAACAATCAACCAAAAAGTGTTTACTACGAATCTATAATACACTTCAAAAATCATTCGAATCACGAGCACATCTTCTTCCTACTTCACTCTTTACTATAATACTCTCACTATCAGCCCTTTATATCCTGAGAATTCCGAAACAGTGGCATCGCTGCCTCTTCACTCTATTGATTCGAATCAATTCTAATGGTTTCGATTAACGCGAAAAGCAAGCACATCACTCACTCAGCGGCAAGTATGCTTTTCCTTGACAAATAGCTCCAATATCAAAATGCTTTAGAACCATCTTTGTCTACTTGTCGTTGAAAGTCTGTCCACTAGTCCTTCCGTGAATCCGTCTGAGCCTCGAAACAGGAGAGAATTGAGCCAAGAGTTGTTTAAAATGAACGAGGGATGGAAGCATGTTATCGTGAATGGGAGAGAGTCAACAGTTTCAAAAGTTCAATGGCTCTTCACTGTCATTGTAGTCGTCGTTGTTGCTGTTGGCGTTGATGAGGGCGAGTAACGGGTAATTGATTGATGTCGAAAGCCTCGAAGAAACAACGGACGAAGAGGAATATTTACTCTACACAAACATCCCTTTAAACCAAATGATATACATAATATGTTGATTTTTGACTGTTGACGTTAGTTGACTGTTGAAATACTTTTTTTCGTCAACTGCGATGTACCGAAAATATTTGCATACTATGGTTAGTTTTTAGAAAAAAATTTCCTTTCTATTTTCGACTTCAATTTTCATCAAATCTGATTTCGATTCATCTATATTCCTGAAATCTACATGAAAAGTTGATAGAATCAAAGAAGATGGTCTTGTTTGATATTTCTTTCCTTTATGGATTCAAGAGCATACTATGAAAATAATCCTTGTCCCTGACTAAACACAAATAAGCACATGCACTACCTTCTTTTACGATTCTATGAGCCGGCAACAAGTGAAATCGCCAGTCGTGTTTTAACAGGAAATTCAAAAATATTTAAAGACATAAAATGATTTCATGTAAAATTTAATGGTTAAATACTTAAGATTTATCAATATTACTTGATCAACACTTACCCATATTGTTGCTGGCAAAGTGCTGTTGCAGCTGCTGTGCTAGTGCTTGATGATGCTGGGCTAGCGGTGTTAGTGGTGCACCGCCAACTACAGGAGCGTTCAGATTCGGTTGGCCCAATTGATGGGCCGATTGTGAGTGTGGCACGGACAGACTATTCACCAGGTTCGGATGTCCACCGATACCAATACCACCATTCGGTCCACCGCCCGATCCACCACCCACAATCATTCCACCACCACCCCCACCCATCGATGACGAATTGATTTGCTGAACGGAATGTGACGAAGGCACATTTGTTGTGGTTGTTGCCGATGATGTTGATAATGACGATGACGTATTTATATGATTTTGTGTATTGTTGGAACTATTATGGATGGCTAATGCAGGACTAGTGCCATTAGCTGTAGATGTATTGTAGAGCTCTTCACCTAAATGATAATAAATTAACAGCTATATATTATAAGCAGCAACCATTCATTAGTATGGATCTTTAGAATATACAAAAAAAATTGATTGAAGGTTCTACTTTTGATAGTATTTACGTATGCTTCATCAAATATACATAGCTTCGGAGTACATTAAACAATGTAACACAAATATTAGCGCCTACTTCTAGTTGATACGAATCAGATTTTTGAACGATGTGACAACTAAAATTGTTTTTATCTCAAATCGGAGGTTTGAAGCCAATTTCATAAATTTTTGATCGGATTTTAATCTCTGTGCATCAATCAACAATAGCGATTTTTTAACATTAAAACTTGAGAAAATACAGCATTGCTTTCGGAGAAATTTCAAAATATCAATCTACATCTCGATTATCTTACTAAAATGCAACAAAAATTCATCTTAATTGCAGCAATTATAACTCAACATACACAACCAATAAAATCTTATTACATAGCCAATAAAATCTACATAGTCAATAAAATCAATCTATTGCAATTAAGAGCCGTAAAAATTAATTAATTTTTGAATTTAGAACTGAAATCGGAGATTAGAAATCATTTTATAACTAAAATAACACGTAGTTTTTTCGGATTTTTCCAAAGTTTCAAGCTATCAAGTGTCTAACATTTTCAGTTTCCACTGTGAGCTTTTCCACGGAAACTTTTCATCAGCTCATACGTCGACCATGAGACTCAAGTACAGATACAAACCCGTGTGAAATGCTTCAGATTATTATGCTGGTTTCCCTTGGTTTTTGACTACGAAAAATCCAAAAAACCCCCGTGTGTTTTAGTTCTAAAAGAGTATAGTCTCCGATTAGCTGTAGCTTCTCAAAGTGTGTCTAAAAATGGTTGAGAAAACGACGCGAAACTACGAAAACGGAGAAAACGAGATCCTCCGAAAATGGCGAAAATGGAGGAATCGAAGAAATTTTTTTTTCTAATTTGAAATTATTTAATTTAAAAAAATTCGCGCCCAAAAATAAGCGCAGCACAAAGCATTGAAATCAAATCAAAATACAGTTATATTGTTAATACAAGTTAATATATTAGCACTTCAAAAATCGTAAAAGATACTTCGAAAATCGTAAAAGAATGCGAAAATCAAACAACGGCAACAATCAAAAAGTAAACTGCATCAAATTGCAGCAGATATACTGCAATTGCAGTAAAACGACAGCACTGGAAATAACAGTGAAATGCACAAAATATGATGCACTTACCCGCTTCAGATATTGCACTAATCGGACTATCGGGCAAGAGGATACCTTTTTGGACAAGTTCGTCTCTGTGGGCACGTACTGATATTTTTCGTTCGAGAGCTGTAATATAGGAGGAGAAAAATTATGTTTAGTTAAATCGATTTACTGAGTATTTTGAGTTCATAAGATATGTGTTGAGGTTTTTTGATCTTCTTGGATATGCAATCATAGCTTAAAATGTAGGCATAGATTCTACAACTCACTTGCTTCGTTAACGTAGACCGTATATTTTTCTACTTAAATATCACAGT
Source organism: Nemotelus pantherinus (assembly GCA_963978885.1). Classification (NCBI taxonomy): domain Eukaryota; kingdom Metazoa; phylum Arthropoda; class Insecta; order Diptera; family Stratiomyidae; genus Nemotelus; species Nemotelus pantherinus. The sequence continues at coordinate 49,102,557 of OZ022263.1, read as the reverse complement.
AATTAAATTTATTAGTTTTTGATTCTAAAGTAGCATGCAATAACAAAATAAGCGTTGAAAAATTGAGCTTATAGTTTATGATCGAAATCCCATCGTCAAACCATGGTTAAAGTAGTAGTGTAAGCTCATGATAGCGTAATGATTTTGTTGTTTGTCTCAGGGAGGTGTTGGTGCTTTACGCCCTATTTTCAGGAAACGCCCTGGTCAAAGTCCACCTCGATTTCTTTTGGGGCTCTGCGTCCAGGAACTATGCTGTCCAGAGCTCTGTCGCTTGGGACATCGCCGACATGGGATCCGATGCCAGGATTGTTGCCGCAGGAGCCTGATGACATTCGCATCAGATGAAACTGGAATAATTGTTGACATTGGAATTTCAAAGTTTTTAGCAGATTCTAACAGTGGCGCCCAACTTTTATCCAATATAAGAAAAAGTATTTTTTAAAGGCGCCACGTTCTGAGATTTACCACTGTCAAATGAACTGACAACTGCTGTCAATGTTAATTTCATTTTTACTTAGTCGGATCTGGTATCTGGACAGATTTACACTGCAGCAGCGTCTACAAATCGTGGAAATTTATTTCCAAAATTAGTTTTCATTTATGAAAACTTAAGAGATCGGTTCGTGAGTTTTATGGACTGCTTAGAGTCGGTTTACACGAGCGGTTTTTTGCTGGACCCAGGCTTTTAGGAAAGGGAAATGAAGGACGGAACGGAACAGCGAGCACGAATAGTCTAGTCGATCATCGAGCACGGCAGCCGTTTTTCTTGGTTCTTCTTCTTGAAAACAGTCTGGGGCTCAGACATTTTTTGTTGGAAAGTGGGATTTAGTCTGCTTTGAGACGTTCAGTAGAGAGCATCGATAAAGCTTGATCAAAATTGAAAGTGAAAATGTCGGATAAGTTTATGTGGTATTAATAACTATATTATTATTGGAGTACGAGTGCAAAGAAAGTTTATATAATTCTAAGCACAGAGACTATATAAATATGAATATGCGGAAAAAAAGTTTAGAGGACATTTACCTAAAACTGAAAAGTTTATATGGGACAATTAGTTTGTATGCAATCCGGAGCAAAATTCAACAAGCACAAAGAAGCCAATTCGCGAAAGAATTACGACTGGTAGCACCTTCCAAAAAAAGTGAATGTTGTTTGGAAGAGATTTACCAGCCAAAACTGTGGTGTTTCGATCGGCTGAAATTGGTAAAACGACACTGCGCCATTAAAGCATCAGTGTCCAATTTAAACAAAGTGATTATTTTTAATGAATTCTAGCATAGATCAATTGCAGAATTCAATTTCTTCCACGCCGTTGGTAACAAAGTTCTTGTATTAATATTTTAATTTGGTGTTCCTTTTTCTTGCCAGTCTAATTCTCCCTCGATTACAAAATATTCCGCAAACGGTTGTCTTATTACTGCAGCCACCCTTCGGTCACGCATAGAAGTGATTTTTCCTTTTTTTGTCTTGATTTATTGTTTTTTCTGTAGCTGTAGCATAGTTATTCTGCTTATAATGCATTAAGAAAACTGTGTTCTAGCACAGCAAAACACCGCTCGTCTAAACCGGCTCTTAATCCTTCAACAGCACGAGCTTTTCGCCATGTGATTGCAAATTTTCGCAACCACTTCTTATTCAGTGCGTTTCGAAGAGAAAATAACAGCCGTGGAAGGCGACTGTTGTTTGTCGATTCGTAAGCGTACGCAAGAGGTTGGGATGTGCCCGTCCACTTTGTGGAAAATTTTGCGTAAGGATCTCGCTCTAAAGACTTACAAGATCCCTAGAAATGAGTGCCCATCAGATGCGTCGAACGTTCGGATAGTAGGCCGAAAATCAACTGGAAGTTGATCCTCTGCAATACTGGGGCAAAATAGCCGCATCTGGAGCGTTAAGTCACACAGACACCGTTGCATCCACAAAAATTTACTGTATGGTGCGCTTTGCATGCTGGTGGAATCATAGGTCTATATTTGTTCAAAGATGAACGCGGAAATTGCATTATCTCGTGTAATAGACCCGTAATTTGGCCACCGAGTGAGTGCGATTTGACTTCGGTGCGATTTGACATCTTGTGGAGATATGTGAAGTTGTTGGTCTGGCTAAGAAACCAGCGACGATCGACACTTTAGAAGCCAACATAACTTACGTCATTGACGATAGACGGCCCAAGCTGTTTCGAAATCTGTTCGAAAATTGGACCTCTAGAATAGGCTTCTAAAGAGTTGGTCGCGGCGGTCATTTGGACGAGAACATCTTCAAAAATTAAATGTATAGAGCCCCTCTTTAGTACTAGGTTTCTTTGTTAGAGGCTAGTGGATTTATTACTCGATATCTTTGCATGTTTCTTACCAAGTTTGATTTTATTCGTTTTGCGAGACATATATCATTTCTATGTTCGTTTCGCTATTTCTGCTTGTATTTCGCTTTTGTTTGATTTTTCGCCTGATGATATGTTTGTTTTCACATCGTTTCTCAATTGAATATTATTATTTGATTTTCAATTAGTGAAAATATAGTTGGAAAATACACATTTCATGGAAAAATAATATGTGCTAAAATAGCACTAATTGCATAGACCAAAGAAACGTATATTGAAGTACAAGGAGTCATTACACCGCCGTAGGCGTAACATGCGTAAGCTTATTTTTGTTGTTGACTTTTCTGACCGATAAGGGCACCTAACGTTCAGCGAACGTTACCATTCGATGGTGGAAGGGTTTTACTATGAATGTCAGGAAATGTCGTACAATCGCCTGACGGAAGACCAATTGCGAAGATGATCCCCGGCCGAGAGTGCCATTTATATTTTTTATCGTCAAACGAAGACGAATCAAAGGTAGACGAATCGATTTTGTTTCAAGAGTAGTAAGCTATATAGCCCTTAGAATCATGTAAGATTACTGGTTTTGCTTTCCTCATTTCGGTCTTTTTGCATTTTTGAGCTTAGGTATGCGAATGAATCGATTTAGTTGCACGAGACTAAGAATCGCTTCTGAAGTGGCTAATGCATATATCATGTGGTGCTTTCACTTACTAATATTGGGTTTTCGTCGTCCTTTTACAGGCATTTCCACTGTAGAGTCACATTAGTTTTTCGCAGCTTAAGATTTTGACAACTTGGAACTTGTGCTATATTTTTTTAGACCAAACAATGATTGAATGATTTGGAAGAAAGAAGCGCACTCTTGCACCATGTGTACCGTTCATGTTATTCTGTCGTCGAAAGTCAGCCCCAAGTTTTTCTCCGTGCGCCGCCAATCAATTTCTTGCCCGTCGACTGTGAGTTTTCGTAAGTCATCTTGGGGCCTTTCCTAATCTACATCTTCGACTTCGTCCGAATTAAGTTATTACCAGAATTCAGTTATTCTTTAGCTTGGAATATGAATCCTGTAATAATTGAATCTTGACATTACTCTCCTGTATAACAACTAGCGAATTCACGTTCTGAGTTGACTTTTTGTTGGCTTGATGATATTTTGAGGCACTATTACCAAGCAAAGCCAACGAAATCGGACACCTCGTCTCGTCTTTCTTTTGTGTACACGCGAAAATGGGATACTTACCACAGACATTTTACCGCTTTACCGAGTTAAAATTCGACACCACAGTCACAATAAGTTTTACTTGTTCAAATGTCTAAAGTAGCCAGCCAACATTTCGGACACGTCGTTTTGGTCTACTTCAAACTTAGCTACACTGCTGACGTCACAGTCTGTTATAACAAACTGAAGATGAGGACAAAGACGTAAATACGGAAATGCCCTTGGTCGTGTAATGAAAATTCCCCGACTTTTATATGAGTTTATTTTTATTCTTCATTTTTGGAAAGATGAGGGACCATTTGATGCAGGGCACCAGAGTTATCATGATGGTATCTGCTAAACTGGAAAACTAGTCCAATTCGCATATGATACTTAACAGGGCTATTTTTGCGATGGTCAATTTAGCAATGTCTTGCAATGGCTTGTTTCTTCTAGATTATACAATAGCGGTGACAAGAGTGATCTTTGCGGAATTTCAACTTCTATGATCCACTGAGAGGTAAAATGAGTGTCTATTCTGACATGAAAAGTTCTGCTTGCTCTATTATATAATCAACCTGACGGTTTGTTGAGTTTTCCATCACACAAATATCAAGATTTCCTACCGCGACGTCTATGTCGCGCTCAAATTTGCCCCAATAGGTGTTTTTGAAAGATCGGGTTGTCTTTAGGGGTCTTTCCATGAAGGTGAAAAAAGAGCGGAACTGAAGTCGAAGCTTTACGGCAATCAGACATACCAGCATGTGTTCAGCAGTGTGGGGGATCAATACTGCTGCACAGGTCGTCTGACAGGAGAAAAAAGTCAATGGTAGAGTTACAACTTGGTCTAGTTGGTGAGTACGGAGCAACTACTTGCAAGGGAATGGGAAGACTGCTTAATTGCAGCCATTCGAGCAACACCCTACCTTTTCCATTGGTCACGGAATCTCCCCATTGTGAGTGTCTCGCGTTCAAATCGCCACCGATAAGCGAATAATTATTGGGATATGATTGAGTTAAACACTCCGAAATCATGTAGCAGACTTGACTTTGACGAACTACATCGAACGTACAGATATGCTACGAGTATTCGCTTATGGTCCGTTGTTTTGGCTACAGCTGCATCAAACGCACAGCACTTCAGATCGGGGTCCTCTAAGTCAACAATTCAAATCAATGTAATCCAAATAAATAAAGTTTTTCCGTTTTGTAACATAAATCTCCAGTTTATACAATAAAAGTGTATGCAACAAATAAAAACATCTTCCAAATAATACTTAATCCACCATGTCATCTCGGTTCATCCGAAACAATAAGAATTGCAAATTATTATTTTTTGCAAATGAAACTGCAAGTGAAAACAAAGGCATACACTATTCACTGGCGTTAATAACCCAATATTGCCCGGTAATCAAGTGTGAATGATTAATTTCGCTTTCTCGAGTCGTTTGTTTCGCTTTCGTCTTATCAGCCGAAACCCAGAGTACGATTGAACGATGTGAATGGCATTTAGGCCTGTCGAATTCATTCAAATGTACAGGAATCGGTTGTATGTAGCGATAATTGCCTGGCTAACCATATTCAGAATCGGCCATAAACAATAAATTGTCGGCGCCCATTATATCTCTATTGCTATGCGAGCGCTACCTACTGAGATATGAGCCTGGGTGAATGATGAAATTGGAGGCTCTTACTGTAATTTATTGACTGAAATTCACGCATATGCTGTTGTGATCAAGTGAATGGATTTGAATGGATTAGGCAAAGCCAGTGATAAAACATTTCACCCATTGGCCGTGATTGCTACTGTTGTGATTTGAAGTTGTTAGATTGTTTGGAAACGTTTTGTTCTATGGTAGCATTTGGGAACGTTTCGAACTTTAATATTAGGAAAGTGTTTTTTTTTTAAATAAACTGCGGCATGAATACATTCAATCTATTCATTATTCATTTAAGCATAATAGCTAACGCAATCAACACTCTAGAATTTATCATCTTCATTTCAGCTTCTTAACTTATCAACGAAACGAAAGAGAATTAACGAGAAAAGTAATAAGAGCCATCAGGATAATAAATTGCATTTTCAACAAAAACTCTCCCTCCTAAACTTCTCAATTTCACAACCTCTCGAAAAAAAAATTAAATTGCACATTTTATCATCCTAAGACAACGACTAGTGAAAACTATTCCGAAATCCATCATCCATCTCATTCAACAGTAGCAGCAAGTGCGAAGTACGAAGACAACCCAACCAGTGCAGAAATGCAGGGGACAAACTCGAAGTAGCGAATGCAAGTCTAGTGGATGCTATTCAATTAAAGTTCCCGTAAATTTCTTGTCATGTTAATTGAGGGACTTACGCGCGCAAATCAAAACAAGCGAACAAGAGAACAGAGTGAGCCAAATGGATAATGGAAGACGGAGCAACTAAAACTGTCTGTTCTTATTTCACACTGCATTATCTTCTCTCAGACCAGACGAAGAGTTTTTCCTTCAACACTGGACTGACTAGTTCGAAATCGAGCTAAAGTGTGACCGAGGAAAAAAAAGTTTTCATCAATTCGAAAAGGGTGGGTGGGTTTTGCGCGCTACAAGAACAAACGGATGCCGATAATGGTAAAAGTTGAGGTTTCCATAATGAACTCAGCGTTTTACAGTTTTGTTTGCTGCAGTTTTCGTAGAAGTTTCAGAGAAAGTTTTGTGGCCATTGGATAAATAGTTGTCAATAGCAGTTAGTTGAAATGGTTGTTTTGAAAGAATTGTAGATTTTCTCGTAGTTTATTGTTTCATGGAATAAATCATGAAAATGAAGCTGATTAAGTGGAGAGTTGGATAACAATAATATGAGGTAAGTTTTTCTATGATATGCTACTATAAATATGGTTTTGATAAAAACTGTTTAAAAGTCAGTAGATTAAGGGGAGGTTCTTTCAGATTTTTTCTTACAAATCGATTTTTTTTTGTTTTACAGAAAATGAAAGCTACATACGTGTAGAATATGTGTGCAAAAGGATATTTCGACCTGAAACATATTTATCGCATTAGAGCGTCTCAAACGCAACTACCTCACGCGCGCTGGGGAACGCTCAGGTATAGCTTATTCACCGCGTGGCCCCAGATGGCTTTCTATGTACCGGAACTAATTACGACCTGTACTATTGCATAATTGTTCGTGTTGGAATACCTTTAGGTGGCAGCACATGCGTTAAATAACCGATGCGTCAGAAAATTGCATATCCTTAACGACGAATATCGCCCACTGCTCGAAACGCCCGCCTCGCGCAATGTCTGCCAGAGCAGGCCAACCACGAGCGGTTTGAAGTCGAGGAAGGATTCCTATACTGCACAGGAATAGCCGACTTAGATCCTAATGTGAGTATTGACGACCACGAAAATCTTCATATAGATATTTTGCTCCAAATTGGCAGATGGAAATTTTTTTGATCCCCCATATTGGATCGGCCATCATGCATTTTGTTAATTTGACTTCAGATTAGCGACCACAAAACCTTATAATTATTGACACTGGTCGTGATAACTGAACAAACAAGAAAGTTATCCCAAGGCAAACTTGTTAAAAAACTTTAAACGCGTTTTTCTCGAAACGATATTTTTCATCATAACTTTAACCATAGGTGTCGATCTATTGATCCGATTCACTTCATTCCAAATCTGCCCAAAAGAATATACTTTTTTGTATGTCTTATACTTAAAATGAGCATGAAAAATTTCAATTCGTAATTATTCAGCGAGGTCAAAGTGAAAAAGAACCGGGTTAAAAGTTGCACTTTTTTTTAAATGTCCATAATTTGTTTAATTTTTGTTCCCAATTCATTCTCATTAGGTATAAGACATAGAGATTTCCATAAATTTTATTGACTTTGAGCTATGACTGATATCAGCTTACTACGAGAGGCTGCAGACTTGAAGTTACCGGACGATGTCCCGCGTGCAGAGGCAGACGAGAGCCGCCATTTTGGAGCCACCACATTGAATTTCAACGTAATAAAAATTTGAACGATTTCAGAATGATCAACAAATAAAATAATCAAAACTAGAACTTCGTATGGTTTTTCATTATCCCTCGAAAAATTCTCAAACTTTGCCTTATTTTCGACCGAATCTGAAAGAACCTTCCCTTAAGAGAAAAAGAACATTTGGTTTGAATTCATTTTAATATCTATAATTCAAAAGATAATTTCATGAAACTAAATGCAACTCCAAGAAAACTTTTTTTATATATAATTTTAACCTTTCTTGAATATATGCACGGCAGTATGATAGACTTCTGTGGATAAAATAGTCGAAATTGCTGCAAATTCAATGCAAGTCGCACTAAATCTTGCCCAAAAGGCCATTAATATGAAGTCGCTCCTTTGTGTATATTGGAGTTATAAGATGAAGGGCCCTTAACCTCCAAATAAAACCAGAAGCAGCCGGCTGTAGCTGTAGAGGAGTCACCCATAAAGTCATCCTTGACTCTTTGTGGAAAGCATCGGAGCGAGATTTAAATGAGGAGTCTCACTCTGCTGATGGGGTAAGTGTTGAGGCAATCTTTGAGTTGGGCGGCTACCCAAACCTCCTGACACTAGAAAGAGATGAGGCGAATGAAGCTGCTTCGACGTACGACGAGGATCTTGTTTTGACCCTGATTAGTATTAGTGACGATACTTTGCATTAACCTCCACCATTCCAAAGTAGCTACCACAAGCCCGCTTCTCTACTTGTCTAAAACAGACAAGAAATTAATACTAATCTACCATCAGCGGGTTGTAAATAACCGGCTTTGTGGATGACGGATTGATGGATACAGACTGATAGGACCCGAAAGTCTGGAGAAACCACAAGTTTGTATTCTTGTCACAAATATCATTAATGTCTTTGTTCACAATTTTAGAATTATAGGATAAAGTGATTATTGCAACATAAATCGATCGGAGAACATGTTGGTTTGTTTCCAGCTACACAAAAATAAATCCCCCAAGCTACATCGTTAGGATCTATATGTTTTTAATCATGAAGCGTTGAATAGCTCCAACACAAATGATCGAAATGAGATATTTTTCGACTTCATCTTGGCCTACAAGCTGTCTATCGCGAGCGAACCGACCTTTCGCAACGCAAATCAGACGGAGTTTTTTTTAAAAGTAACCTTAGTCAACAGGTGGCATGTGTAAATGAACGGAGGATTGGACAGGAGGAGTCTTTATTCTTTCATTACTGCTGTGTACCCTTTAATGTGGGTGGCCGAAGGTCAATTGAGCAGGTAGCCGATAGGGGAAAACGGATTGGAGGAAGTTGGAATTCGTGGTCCGATCTTCACTAAAGTTTTTGCTAGGGAGCATCGATTGCCTCGGAACAATCGGTTGCGATAGAGTTGAAGGTGCACGAAAGAGTTGAAGAGCCCAAAAAGATCAAATAACTAATGAATCTATATAACATAACTAGAAACTTTTAAGGATGCAGTACGCCAAATGAAGAGATCCCTCGTGGAAAGCCTTCTGTAGCAACATTTAGAGTATGTAATTGGAATGTAATCTGTAAGTTGTATATGAATAAATAAATAAATAAATAAACATAGAGAGTACATATGACCCAAATCGCCTTCTGGAGGTCCTAAACTCAGCACTGAATGCAATTGGATGCATTCAGCGCCCGAAACACAGCTGGACTAATTTGAGCACCAATATACTGACTTGCTACTCTACTCACTTTTCCAGGTGAATCATAGCCCCACCATAAATAGACTACGCGTTAAGTGGAGCAGGCCATCAGCTTATCCCAGCTTCTAAGGATTTTAAATTGCCAATTGTAGAGTCAGTCTATGAGGCGTTCGCATATCCGGGCTGTGTTGAAGTTCTTCCGGCAGATTTCCAGTAGTCTACAGAAATAACGCTACCTTGGCTGAAGAAAATATCTTGGGTGCACAAGTAAGTTTCAAAGGTTTATCAATAGAGTGTTAGATCGCCTTGCTTTTTGCTCCTAGTTTATAAAAACCGAAGCAGAAGGTCATCGAAGGTAAGGCCAAGACGGTGCGAAGAGAGCGTCGAGCAACGAAATCGGTCTGAATCGATCTCGTCGCTATTTCTGCTTTGGTTGCTGCTTTGACGTGGAAATACGAGTATATGAACCGTTTGAGCGCGTTGCTCGACTCGATACCCCAAGCCTTTCGGACAATATTCCTCAAAAATTTCCACTTGTGAGTACCGGTTTAGAAAAGTGATGATTTTGACACAAGCAAAAAATAGCGTGAATAAGTATTGAAAACGTTTAAAGACGCTGAATCGGAGGCGATTTTTTGCAGGTCCACCGAAGTTAATTCGGTTAGGCAAGTTAAGAATTATGAGCCAAGAGATTTCATTCTTCTTCCACACCAATGGTCAGCCACATGTTCCGCAACCGATTAGAAACTATCTGGAAAATTTTAGATGGGAATTTGTATTCCTCCTTCTTTATAGCCCAGACCTTGCCTCTTCTGAGCATCATTTATTTCGATTTCAGTTCATAGATCCGAAAAATGGGGTAGCTCGTCCATCTTAAACAATGAACAATTTTTTTTTGGAATAATTTACTGGGAAAATGGGGCAAATATTGAAAGAATGGGAGAGGGGTTCTAATGAAAAATGGGAAAACGTTATAGTATCTAGTAGATACTACACTGAATAAACTTTTTAAAAACATCATATTTTTTTACCAAAAAAAACCCCCTTAAACAAACTTAGACTTTCAATACACATGTTGTTTCATTCAATAAGATTGTCTAATAATTAACTAAACTATTCTACGATTAACGAAATAATTGAAAAAATATTAACACTTACATTTCGATGCCGCCTCGAATTTTTCGCTTTTCTTTTTCCGTCGCCATTTCCACGGTTTGAAGAAACGTCCTAATGCACTAAATTTACTTTTACGTTCCAATGGTGGCGTTCGTGTGCCAGTACCTAAACTATTTGCTCTTAATGCAGCACCATTTTGTTTTTTGGCTGAAATTAGATAAAAAAAAATTAATTAATTATTATTGAATTATATAATTAATTTCGAAATGTTTATTTATCTAAACAATCTAGAAATGGTAATATGTGAATGAAAAATATTTAATTTAATTTTAATTTAATTTTAATGAACTGAAAAAACAACTGTCAATCACAAGGAAGTTGAACACATGTGACGAAGATCTACACCATAGTAGGTTGAATCGGTCAAACTACTGCTAGCTCTCCAGAAAGGTAAAATTGAGATGACACTAGTTCAGGAACTTTATATATCTACAGAAGACCAAGTTACTGAACTAGGGTCACAAACATTTTTAAGCCAGCGATATATGTAAAATTTTCAAAAATTCGAGTTTTTTTTTTTTGCATAAATACTTAAATTAACATCTAAAAAATAATCGTACTGAAGGACTTCTGTATGGGCCTTGAATCGCTGATTAGTTGGTAAGTCGCTGTAATCATAGAGTTTCTGGGTGTCAAAACTACGCGTTTTTCTCGAAACATCTTGTTTTTTAGATTGGCGGGCAAGATAACTCAAATGTTCTCAGCCGATCCTTATGAAACTAGGCACACTTTTTCTCTATAGTATAAGCTTCTAGTTGAACTTGAATAATGCCAAAAAAATTTTTTCCAAATTTAGCATTTTCGACCCCTAACTATCGAAAAAAAGGGTCAAAAATCGTACTTTTTTTATGAGGCGTGCTAATTCACGATTTTTTTTACTTTATTTTTTTTTTCTTGGTTCAACTAGAAGATACATGTTTAATAAACACACTCCAGCCCATTTTTTTTTATTTCAAATTGCTGTAACTGTTGCTAAAAATCCCGCCGCTTGATGCCTTTCGCTGCTAGGGTCTCAGGAGATTGGTTACTACGGCGGCCATTTTTAAGCAAAAAATAAAATAAAATCAGATTCTAGTAATTTTAATATGTAATGAGTAAACATGAACACTTTCAAAACGATTCATTTATTCCTTCTATTTGAAATAAGCCTGTGAAAAACGGTCTAAATTCAGGCGTTTACATGTATCGCCGGCCTTAATGTTTTCTTGTTTTTGCAGTAGACAAACTAAGAGCGATCATATTAACAAGAAGGAATATGTATGCTTATCGTCCTTTGAAATTCAGCACAGATGATCTAACATTCGTGCTATCTGAGGTAGACAAAGAGAAACACATACTCCTAGCAACCACTTACATGATGGCACACTACAAAACCGCTTCCCCGGAGAAAGTGACAAAATTCGCCACGAAGTGACACAGGCTGAAAAAAATGCAGCTCGTAGGGGCAGTTGACAATGAGCACCACTCTTAGTTAGGACAATAACGAAAGAGGTGAGTCTCTAATCAGTTTTACTATCGATTATACTGCTAGCAAATTGGGAAATATTTCTTCTTTAAGGGGCCTCTCAGCGAAAACATTCTAGACATCTCTGTACACAATGAGTCTAACTGATCGGAAACTGGAAGGTCCTAGCTGGACCATCATCCTCTGATCAAGGATGCATAAGCTCTACTCTGAATTTTAGTTCAACCAGCGATTCTGGCTCGCTTTGCAAACACAAACTGGGAGACATTAGTACGGGATGCTGGTACTAGTTTAAGTTCTCTCACTAGAAGAAAGCATTGCATGCACTCCCAGGAAGGCAGTCACGGGTGAGGTCAGGAAAGATTCTGAACGTTCCTGTACCTGTGGAACAAACTTTCAAGCCACCCTTGTAAAACAAGAATAAGGGCTAATGCTGAGGAATAGCAGGGAAACACTTCAAATTAGTCAAATTAACAGGTTACAGAGAATACTAGGACAAAAACGGGGACATTCTAAAGACCTCTAAACTAGAAATCCGGAAAGGTGCTGTGCTGTGAAATTGAAACAGCTCCAGAAACGGGAAGGCTCAGAAAACTGATTGCTAAGCATTTTTGCACGCAAAGCCTACTATACCAGCCAAATGGGTAATGGACTAGTCACAGCTGGTGAAATTGGTACTATCCCGATTTTATGAATGACGTCACTCCTACGACCACAGGCGAGCGGCTTTTTGGTCTTTAAGATGTGAGGAGAATAGACAAAATTGTCATCCTCGTCGTAGCACTACAGCCCCTCTCGGGCCTTGGCTTCTCGCAGGTGACGTCTCCAGTTGTCTCGGGCCAATGACCGTGTCCTCCAATTTCGAAAACCGATCAGCTTTGCGCAGTCTTCGTCGACAGAGTCAGACCAGCATTTTCTGGGTTTTCCCACTGGTCTTCGACCTCCGGCCCTTCCGTCGAATACCTTTTTAGGTACTCGATGCTTGGCCATTCGTTGCACGTGACCAGCCCATTGCAGCTTCCGCAGTTTGATTTTTGTAGCAACCTCTGGCTCATCAAAAACCTCATACAACTCGAGGTTGTACCTTATCCGCCATTGGCCGCACTCTTGTTTGGCCCCAATTATACGCCTGAGGACCCGTCTTTAGAAGGCGTTCAACATATTTGCGGATGCTTGGGTAAGGGTCCAAGTTTCACATCCGTAGCACAACACAGGTCTGATTATTGATTTGTAGACTTGGAGCTTCGTCTTCCTGTGTATGCAGCTGGTCTTCAGTAGGGCTAGAACAAAGTAGAAAGTTTTATTAGCGAGCTGTATTCTTCGTTTAATTTCATCAGTTTCGTTTCGAGCCTTCCTCTTCAAAGTATTCCAAAGAATTTCAAACTCTATCCAGAGTCCAAAACGCATTCGGAAAAGAGAAAGGATAGTTTTTTTGAACCAAAAAAGGACTCCATTATAAAGAGTACGTCATAAGGGTTGTTTTTGGGACATAGAAAATGTCTTAATTAATGCACAAACAACAGCTATTGTGGAAAACCTCCGCGCAGCCACTCACTCTAGAAACTGCAGCTGTATTATACAACATGTTTCAATCAAGACCCATAACAGCCAAATGGATGAGAACGTAAATCATAAGGAACACTTACAGAGGCACATCACAAGGACGCGTCCTATCTCCTCTCTTTTAGAACCTGTTGACAAACACAATTTAAAAAGGTTGGAGAGCAAGGGAATCATGGATAAAAAGTTAAAGGCAACGCGAAACAAGATGCTGAGTAACACATAGAGCCTTCGCCCTGCTCTAACGCACTGGATCTAAACAGCTATGGTAGGCCGGTGCAATGAATAAAATCCTCTTTGTTAGCATAGGGCTCAGAGTTCCGCGATTGGCGGCTCTTTATACTACAGGAACCTTAGATCATTAGATGTAAGAAACGAAAATATTATGACGAGCAATTAAAGAACATTGATGAAAATCTGGCGAGCAATAAAACTAGGCAAGCTTACAAGGTAGTGAAATGTTTAAGACGCCGATACCAGCCCAAGACTCTGTAAAGACGAAATCCGCAATATCATCGCCGAAGATAGCCAGATCAAAGAGAGGTGGGCCTGGTATTTCAAAGAACTCCTTAATCCTGCACATGGCTCAATAATACCAGAGCCAATAGACGTCTCTGACGAAGTCCCGATCGCACCTCTAACGCTGGAAGAAGTCAATTCTGCCACAAAAAGCCAGAAAAACAATAAAGCGCCGGGCATTGACGAGATTCCGGTTGAGCTAATCAAATACGGTGGAAGCTGCCCTATAAAAGCCATCCACAAATTGATCTAGCACATCTGGAGTCAAGAAAAAATACCGCAGGAGTGGTGCAAATCCATCATATGCCCTATCCACAAAAAAGGAGACAAACTTCGGTGCGAAAACTACAGAGGCATATCGCTACTTTGTACGTCCTATAAGATACTGACGAAAATATTAAAAAATAAAATAAATGTATACGCTGAAAAGGTCTTTGGGGAGTACCAAGGAGGCTTTAGGTCTGGTCGATCAACTACGGATCAGCTCTTCACAGTCAAACAAGTGCTAGAAAATGCTGGGAATTTAACATTGACGTCCACCAGATTTTCGTGGACTTTAAACAAGCATATGACAGTATTGACCGATACATACTGTACAAAATGATGCTATACTTCGGCATTCCCGCAAAACTAGTCCGGCTGACCAAAATGAAGATGACGTCGACAGCATCACAAGTCAGAATCAACAACAGTCTGACTGACGCCTTTGACACAAATGTCGGACTAAAGCAAGGCGATCGGTTGGCCCCTCTGCTGTTCAACCTAGCACTTGAGTACCTGATAAGCAAGATTCCTGTCGACACAGGGGGTACGCTTCTGTATAAGTCGAACCAATTAGTGGCCTACGCCGATGACATTAACATCTTGTCGCGTTCCTTTACATCCGCCAAAGAGCTACTGTTGAAACTTGACCAGGAAGCCAAAGAAGTAAGCCTGAAGATCAATCAGACGAAAACAAAAATCATGACGCAGACAAGAAAGAAGACCTCCATTAGACAAAATATAATTTTGGACGAATATAATTTAGAGAATGTGGACGAATTTATATACTTAGGCTCGAAATTGACAACGAAAGACAGTGAAACTGATGAAATTAAACGAAGAATACAGCTCGCTAATAAAACTTTCTACTCCGTTCTAGCCCTACTGAAGACCAGCTGCATACACAGGAAGACGAAGCTCCAAGTCTACAAATCCATAACCAGACCTGTGCTGTGCTACGGATGTGAAACTTGGACCCTGACCCAAGCATCCGCCAATATGTTGAACGCCGTCGAAAGACGGGTCCTCAGCCGTATAATTGGAGCTAAACAAGAGTGAGGCCAATGGCGGATAAGGTACAACCACGAGTTGTACGAGGTTTTTGACGAGCCAGAGGTTGCTATAACAATCAAACTGCGGAAGCTGCAATGGGCTGGTTACGTGCAACGAATGGACGAGCATCGAGTACCTAAGAAGATATTCGACGGAAGGGCCGAGGGTCGAAGACCAGTGGTAAAACCCAGAAAACGCTGGTCAGACTCTGTCGACGAAGACTGCGCAAAGCTGCTCGGTTTTCGAAATTGGAGGACGCGGTCATTGAACAGAGACAACTGGAGGCGTCACCTGCGAGAAGCCAAGGCCCGAGAGGGGCTGTAGTGCTACGACGACGACGACCTTAGCCACTACTTCTTCGTCTGCATTAAACGTCCTGCTTCATCTTCCCCCGTTTGATCTCTTCCTTGAGAATTAAAGCTGCTGCGACGCATATTTCTTTAGCTGCCCTGGAATTGAAAAGGGGGTCACAAGCTGCACTGACTTCTTAGTCCCCACTCTTTGCTTCAACTGAAAACATGAAGCAACTGCAAGATATGGGCAGGAATATAATTAGCTAAAGGAATAAATCAGGTAAATCAATTTATTGATGATCCTTTGTCGTCAACTTTCACCCATTTTAACAATTTTGAACGGGTTTGCTTCCGGAGCATATACCTGTAGAAGTAGTCTGGTTTTTGGACAGGAATCCCAAAAATTTTTTTAGAGAGGTTAAGGGAGCATTGTAGAAAGCTGAGAAAAAATGATCGCACGTTAGCACAGAGCTGGCAAGTTGTTAGAGAAAATGAAGGATACATTATTATTAAGAATATAAAAAGAAAATCTAAAACATCAATACGCCATTTTAATTTAAAATTGACGCTAAACTCATTACCATGGGCAACCTTCATGACATGACGAAAGCTGGGTATTCCTTTTAAATTCATTCGTCTCAGCATCGGATCTTGCAGGAGAATATGAAATCCTATTCTTTGTTTTACATTGATTTTCTGCATGAACCGATATAGTCTTAAATCATATATAACAAACAAAACTTGTATCGCCTTTTAACGTGACTCAATTTCGTCAGATACTTCTATTTTTCACAGAAGTATGGACATGTAGCTATACAAAACTAGCCCACAACTGAAAGTCACTTGAGTGTATACTTCAGCTTTTCCAAGTTTTTGTTTGTTTTGTTACGGAAGTCACTCAAACCAATTATTGAACCATTTCTCTTGTGCCTATCAATTGGCTTTTGACTTTTTCCATCTACATACATCAGAATGTATCTATTGTCTTAGTATGTACGGACGTCCAAGAAGATTATCCTCCGTCACAATCTTTCTTTATAACGTCAAACTGATGGAGAATAATGGTTGGCTGGCGATTCGTTCACTCCCTACCATCTTCTTGACACACCTCGAAAAAATGTAGTATACGTGTTCTAGAACAAACGATTGATATTCGTCCACAAGAGATCAAAATAACATACAGTCGTGAGATGTTTATTGATGTTATTATCAGGATATGCTAGTACGTAGAGTGTTCAGCTTCGAGTCAGTGATTAATGGAGAACAGTTTCGGGGAAAACATTTTCCAGCTAATTTTTCCAGACAACTTTCAGGATGAGGGCAAGTGACATATGGAGTTGATAGTTATTGATGGCTATCTGATGGATATTTTTGTTTTTTGTTTTGTTTGGAATGGGATGAGAATCTGATTGTAGAAAAAATCAGCTCGAATGTGTAATGTATGTGTATACATGAAAAATAAGCTAATATTTTAAACATTATACTAAAAATTGGTTTGGATCCGAACCATTTATAAATGCCACGCCATGTACATGGCGTGGCGGACTATAGTACATGGCGTGGAGGGCTATAAGCATAGCGTCTGCTCCTATGCACTATGGCGTGTGGCGCTATATTTTATTACAAATCGATCGAAATCGACTATGTACATGGCGCCAGAGGTCTATAAGTTATGGCGTCTAGCGCTATGTGTTTTTTCAGTGCATCTGAATATGATCCAGTTTGCATCCAGCAAAAGGCCACGAACCTTCTCAGTTCGGAGCATCTGGAGGTAGAGCACTTGATGTTAGGTGATGGAATTCTACCAAAGAAATTCCCGAGGGATTAATGACATCAAAGATCATATCCTCTCCCATGAATCAAGGAAATAAGATAACGACAATAGGTTTTCGCTTTTCGGTGCTGCATCTTATTTCGTCACGTACCGGAGACCGGCGAATCAGGGAAAATAGTCGAGTGTCTGAATTTTATTGAATTTTTCTTTTCTTTGTATAAGATATGTAAAAGACAAAGTTAGAGAATATTTTTTTATTGTTTTACTTTAAATTCTTGACAAAATGAATAGTTACGGTATAATTTAGATGTAAGACAAACTTAATAACAGATAGGAACTTAAGTGTTAATATATAATTACAGGTGCATATTAATATAATCCGCAGAAGTATTGTCAAGCAATATTTATTAAAATTTTGTTTATATTACAATTAAAAAAGTCATAACTGATTAATAAAATATAAAAGATGTTTCAGTTTAAAATTTTTTTAATTTTCGTTTTTTGGACTTATCATATTCCTGTGTTTCATTGTTTAATTTACGAATTCTGAAATACATTCGACTCCTAAAAAATAGTTTTTTTTGCTGCAACATCGCAATCTACGTCCCTTGCCATATCCAGCATCCTTTTAATATAATTTGTCCTAAAGTCCAAGGAGTCGCCGTTAACGGTTGTAAATATTAAATCCAAAACCGTTATGTGCGCCATAAAAGCTTCTGTTGGCTTCGATAGACCTCCTTCTGAAACTTGATTTGTCCATGTATACGAAGTGTCCACTGCTGAAATGAAAGAGGCAACATACACTTCAAGCAATTTCAATTGCTCCATTTTAGATCAGCAATTTAAGTGCCCGTCTGCCTAGATTTGCAACATCCAATAAACTCATTAACAGAAACATTTGGACACAACCGAAAACAGTACTCTTCATTCACCTAAAAACCAGTTAATTCCGGATGATTTCTAGGCGTGTTTGCATCTTATTTCGTCATAAGTAGGTGTGGCCACGCTCATGTCGTAACCTTTAGTACTTGATCCATGTATCCTCTCCTATATTCAAGAAGCTTGCTGATATTTATACATCTCCTCACACAGCATGGCTGCGAGTTATAATTGTAGTGCCATGAGCCATATTACATGGCTCATGGCACTATGTAATATGGCGTGTGGGACCATAATTTCTGCGCCATGTCATTATGGCGCTGGGAGCTATACTGCATGGCTCACGGTACTATGTACATAGCGTGTGGCACCATAAATGCTGCGCCATGTAACATGGGACCACGCGCTATGTAGATTCTGACATTATGGCGCTGGGAGCCATATTGCATGGCTCAGAGTACTATGTACATGGCGTATGGGGCCATAAATAATGCGCCATGTTACATGGCTCTGGGCGCTATGTGGATTTTTTTCAGTGCAATTATTCCTAACGTAAATTTAATTCGATGAAAAAATCAGCCAATTCATTTCACTTTCAACAAGACATGCTCACATCAAAAATCAAATTCATGCGAATCAAATTACACAAGAATCCAAAGCAACCGTAACATAAATTGTCCAGGGAAAAAGTTTATTTGGTTTGAGTTTTTGCAAAAAGCGCATGTACCTACGTAATTATGTATATTTCTTTCTATATTTTCATTCATAAATTTCACCAGCATCTTTCAGGTGATTCTCTACGAAATCACTTTCGATTGTTTTTCGTATAAATTACAAATCTGTCTGGCTGCTTCTCAATAGCATCACGTAGGATTGTAAATTTTGAATTGAAGATAAAATATCCAGCATTTTGTATGCATGTATATAATTTTCCATGGATGTTCAATTAAAAATCGTTATGGTGATTTCCCTTGGTTTTTGATTGTACAGTTGTGGAACGAGCGTGGTTGATGTTTGATTGACTTTCAATGTTTCAGTTGTGAATTGCATTGTGATGGATGGTTTATTGAAATGATCATTTGGCTATAATTTATATGTATCATCCGTCAAAATTGTTAAAGATGTTGTGTTTGATTTTCAAAATGTTTTGGATTTTCTGGAAGAAAAAAGTGCTTCGTACTGATGGTTATAAGTGAAAGGGAAAACGGAAAATAATTATTTGAATAAGGTCGAACCATAATCGATAGAAAAACAGAGAGCATACGTAATCGTTTGGTTCAAAGTTCAATCTGGTTAAAAGTTGATGTTTTACGATGCATGAACAAAGAAAAAACTCTAACGAAAAATTTCGGTGGAGAAAAATCTCTATTCGATGACGTCACGCAAAATCAATTTTGCAGTTTCTGTACAGTACAGTTGCAGATTATATGTTGACATATGTGTGGAAGGATGAAATGTGCAAATTTTAAACAGAAATAGAGTGGTAGAAATGCAAAAAAAGTTTGCTCTACTGTTAAATAGAGAATCAAATAGAAAATTGTAATAGAGATATTCTCTATTTGCAAGCTACAGAAATGCGTCCTTGGTCGTGGGCTTTTATGAAATAAAAAGTTTGTGACAGTATTTCTCAAGACAAAAGTGACCAAACCGCGCAGTCAGCGTCACCAAAAGTATTTTAGACGGTTTCACTTCGAAAAAAACTTTATCTGATGTCTGAATCGAACGTTATAGGAGTAAACAGATTTTGAGGGATACACACACAAACAAGATATCCAGCGTTTCATGGTATCTATTGAGCAAATTCGTACGAGCAAATGAAGGGGTGATCTTTGCTTTGAGTCACAAGGTACCTCGTCAGTTGTGCAATGAAACAAATTTGAAATATTTATTTATTAAATGTACCATATACATACACGTTGCTATACACCGACTATAAACCACTGACTTTTGGTTGAAAGCAGAAAAAGCCGCACCTCGTCAACTTAGACATCTAAGTTATATAAGTGAGTTCAATTCTGACATTCGACATGTTTCTGGTTGCAACAACATTGTTACACACACACTCTCTCGTCTTGAAGAAATAATTATTCCCAGTACTCTTGAAATTGCCGCAATAGCCTCGTCCCAAAAATTGGACACTGAGTTTCAGAAGATTGTGAAGGACTCAACATTCATTCTAAAAAAAAAAATAGCGAACCTTTGGCACCAACGTGGACATTTTTTTGTGAAATGTCTGGCCCAACGATTCGACCTTACATTCCTCTTACGCTCAAGAAAAAAGTATTCGATTCGGAAAAAAACATAGCTCAGCCTGGTATTCGTGCTTCACAAAAGCACAATGGAAATAAATTCTTCTGGTCTTTGATGAGCAAGGACATCGCCACTTAGGCCCGAGAATGTCTATCTTGTCAAAAAAGCAAGATAACCGAACGTTTTAAGATTATTCACATCGACGCAGTTGGCCCCCTAACTCACTCTCAGGAATACACTTATTGTCCAACCATAATCGAACGTTTCACTCGCTGGCCTGAAGCAATTCCTTTGGCCAGCATTATTGCCAATGACAACTATGATTGCTCGATTCGGAGTTCCTCAATACACTGTCACCGACCAGGGCCTACAATTTAAGTCAGCGCTCCACGCTGAGCTTCGCCGAATCTTGGGCTTCGAATGCAATCGTACCAGAGCGTACCACCCTCAAGACAACGGTTTACTTGAAAGATGGTATTGTGCATACTCTGAAATCGGCTATCATGGCTCACAACGATGCGTCCGGGACCAGAACACTACCCCGAATTCTTCTTGGATTACTTTAATCCGAGAAGAATTCACAGCGTCACCGGCACAACTATTATACGGAGAGAGCCCACGTATTCATAGTGATTTTCTTCATAAAAATTCTAGGAGGATTAGTCAAAACGATTTTCCCTTGCACTTTCGGCAAATATGGTGCAACTCCGGCCGGCTGACACCAAAAATCACACATCATCGAAGATATTTATCTTCAGGCAACTCGACTCTTGCGCTCACGACTTTATTAAAGTTGATTCTGTTTGTCCACCACTTCATCCATCGTACGACGGTCCTTTCAAAGTTTTAGCTAGACATACAACAACCTTACATTCGAAATCAGGAACAAAGTCGTCAATGTTTCCATTAACAGACTCAAACCCTGTTACATGTCATACGCTATGGAACCTGTCGACAAACATCTGCACACATCATTGCTGTCTTCAGCTCCGAGTAAAGGCCCAGCGAGGAGAGTCTCTTTAGCACCAAACGTCTCTCTGGTTGGTAGAACCACAAAGGTGTCACCCTCTTACGCCTCGCGATAACGCGTAAAATGGTGGCAGGGGAGTATTGTGGATACACTTACAAAAATACACATCTCTTCACATATAATAATTCACAAGTAGGCTAAGTTTAAAAATGTTGAAGTTTATGAAAAATAAAAAATGTTTTTACTTGTCAGCGAAGAAAAAAGGAATAAGTAAGGCAGTTCGAGTTGTTTATTAATAAAAGAACTCAATATATGCTTTTACAAGCAACACAAAGTTCGTTTTATTTTTATTGAATAATTATTATTGCATAATTATTTATTGGGAGCACAATAGACTTCCAAAAACGTAGCACGTAACATAAACGTAATACAGCTAGGAAAAAAATGTTTATTCAGGTATAAAGAATAATCGAACATAGTCGGAGTAGTTTTATAAGAAAATAGTACCGAATTAAATTTTTTCGCGTTGAAAATTAACTTGTTTGTTTGCCATCAGTTGACAAGTACAGAAAAGTTAAATTGAAGCAGAGCGCAATCTTCAAAATATCCTATTTTCATAAATAATTTAAAATCATCGGCCAAAAATAAGCATTTCCAAGAGAAAAGAGGAGAAAGATCGATGAAATAGAGCAGAAAGAACAAAGAACCTAGTATGTAGCCGTGGGGAACTCCAGTTTTGGGCTTGGAAGTTGATAAACAGGAACTATAGCGTACAAAACAAGAACGATTCAAGCATTCAAGCCATTCAAGAAGATTCAAGCCATTCAAGAAGTTCCTATTAATCACGTGAGCTTCATATTGGGTTTCTAGTGCTTCGGCAATAAAATTTGTGAAGTGTACTAGATTTGTTGAGGTAGAATCACCTGCCAGGAAACTCTGCTGCTCTTTAACAATTAGATGACCATAATCATTCATGATTGTATTGATTCATGAAGATATCGCTCAAGAACCTTACAAAAAGATGGAAGAAGGGAAATAGGTCGAACATTTTCTGGAGATGAAGCATCATTTTTTGTATCAGCACATTCTATAGTTCAGCACTTGAACTACAAATGAGGAATAGAATTTCTGTACTAGTGAATTCACTGGTACAGAGTGTTGTTGTTGGCGATGCATATACTCTATTCTCTGCTGGATAGAGGAGCAAAAAAACACGCCTATTGTCTCATAGGGATTGAAATTTCCCAGTTTGATTCTAGAGTTCTAAAATGTTTGGGCCAGATTTAATATTTCAGTTCGTCAGACTAAATGGTACTTCGAGCTTACTATTAGTCGGCAGAGAGGATTTGCTGTTCCAACTGTGAACATTTCTTGTTCAAGTGATAGCTGTCAAGTGTAATTGACCTCTGAATAAATTTTCAAACTTTATTTTACTTAAATGCAGAACAGTAAGTACAGTAGAGATATACATTGAAAACATTTCGATTCTAAAACTCAAAATAATGACACCTCCGAAACCATTTCCAATACGGATATCCACAACGTCGCTGCGATCAAATAATTTTCATTCTCTGCCTAAAGTCCTTAATGAAATTCAATTTTCAATAATTGATTCAATCAATCTAACTTAAACTCGCCTTTTCTTAAAAATAATCATTAAAATCGTTTTCAAACTTCGTCGTCGCCATTGTCACAATTAAGCGGATAAACAAATCGAGCAACATTCAAAAGCACTTCCAAGTCTAACTTTATTGTAAAACTCGTATCGATTTCATAACAATCTGCGATAATTTTATCAGCCAGTGAACGCAAATTGAAGATAATAGCTTGCCGATTTTCACTAGTTAGAGCTATTTGTATCCCGGTCTATTCTTCTTCGCTCTCATCTACGGCGTCCATTCCGCCCCGCGCCATTAACGTTGAAATTGAATTTTCCACCTTCTGGTTGAAGGTTTCAGGTATGAAATTTATCTAGTTAGCTAGCACACTTGCAAAAGCTCTAAAATATGGCAAAAAGATATAGCAACAGCTATTTAGTCAATATCCTATTCCAATTATTGATGATTTTGATTAATATCGGTCCAGAGATTGGAAAAGAAGGTGGCTGAGCCAATTTAATCTGGTGGAGTCCTAAGCTTTCGCGTTTCTATGCAATGTGGATGGCTAAGATAAATTGCAACGATAAGATACATTCCGACAGACGAAATTCACAAAAGACCTGCGAACGTGAAGAAACGGTAAGACTTTAGTAGCTCAGTAGTTAATGAGGCTTCGCCGGTAATTATGTCTCGAGAGTTTCGTTTTCGGTCCGGTGACTAAGTGTGCAATGTTGAAGGAATTACTGAAATTGCTGAGAACGTCTGGATGCCGAGAAGTGTGTAATTAGACAGACAATTAATGCCGGTCTTATTGCTGTCCGACACGAAATATTCACTGTGATCCCCAACTGAATCAAGCTAGCTAGCTACATAAGTTGCGACGGAACCAGGGAAAATTGCAAGTACAACATTGCTTTTAATGATAGACTATCAATTCGAATTGGACTGTTGATTACAGGTTACAATACGGTAGTCTTAAGTACATGCAATCGATTGAATAGTTCCTATGGCTGGTCACTTAGTTCCTTGATTGCGTTATAAATTGAGCCATGGCGGAAGATGTTAATAAATGTTATGGTTTTTCTATGCTTACTGGGATGGTTTTTGCATGCTCACTTTTTGTATGCTTCCTAAGTACTGCTTATCAAGCACTAAAAACATTGCTTTTAGCGCCATGAGTTCAATTATTAAATCTCATTGGTGAATTTCCCAAAAGTATATATACCTTGAGGCTTGAATTTTCTTGATTTACCTAACGGAACTCGTTTTAAGGGGGTGAGTACCGGTTAGAATGCTAAAAAAAACAGCCCAATTTTCAATATTATTGTTTTCACCTCCTTTATTTTGTATAAATTTTAAAATTTGCATGGGTAAAAGAAACGTTTTGAAGATTACAAAAAAAAAAATTTTTTAATTTTTTTCATTTATCTACTTATTTATAAAGGGCGCCAAAGTTGACGTCTCGAAAAATGCCTCGTCATACGGCGGACAGATAATCTCAGGAATAAAGAATCTGAAACAAAGAAACCAAACCGTATTTTAAGGGGTTACCCCCACTTGTAGCGGAAAAAAACCGGTCATTTTCAGAAATTTTTTTTAAGAAAACTACGAATTTTTTTTAAACGACTACTATAATATCTTTAAGTATGTACATACATTAAGCACCATTCAGTAATTTTTTTATTGAAAAATACTACATCGTTAAATTACAAATGGCCGTCAAAACAATGGTATTTTGATTTTCACTTTTTGCGGTGACCAACATTGTGTCGAGCTGGGTCATCTGAAGACTATTAAAAGTGTGCGGAGAAAAGTTGTCCTCCAATACTGATGCCGTGGAACCATTTGTAGAAAAATTTCAAAACTTCATACGAGAATCTCAACTTACAGATGACCAAATTTATAACGCTGATGAAAGCAGTCTTTTTTGGAAGATGCTACCAGATAAAACATATGTTGCAAAAGGGGAAAATCAGCACCAGGACGAACAATGGCGAAAGAAAGAATAACTTTCCTGGCTTGTGCTTCAGGAAATCATAAAATTAAACTTTTAGTACTAATTGGAAAATCAGCCAAACCTAGAGCATTAAAAAGTATATCTAAGATACCGGTTGATTACAAAAGCAATAAGTCAGCATGGATGACGTCTGTTATATTCGTGCAATGGTTTCATGAAGTGTTTGTTCCGGAAGTTCGAAATTATCTTCCAACACATGCGGTGTTATTAATCGACAACGCTCCTTGCCATCCAAAAACAATTAGCAGCGAGGATGGTCTCATATCCATTTAATTATTCGTTTAACTAAGAAATCCTACAAAGAATATTTACTAACTCACTTGATTAGCAGTGAAACTACCGAAAATATTTAAAGAAGGTAACGCGGAAGCACGCAATCTATTTCTTATCCAAAGCGTTGGGTGATTTGGGAACCAACCGCATAAAAAAATGTTTCAGAAAACTAATAAAAGTGGATGATGAAGCTTGGGATGAGGAGGATAATATTCCTCTGGCTAACCTTCAACGCGACCTGGCTGCAGAAACTCTTACCCATACAAGTAACAATTACCGTTTGTGATGCTGACGAGATCAAGGATTGGCTTTCTGAAAGTAATGCAAATTATTCTAACCGTCGAAATCACTGATTCCGAAAGTACCGTAGGATCTGAAAATTTAGATTCGGAGCCGACTGTAACCTTCAATCAATTTTTAAAAAGCGTTGAACTTGTGATTAGTTGGTCTGAAGAGAATTAAGCATAAAGCAATTAGGAAAATGAGAGAAACAAATTGAGCCAAGCTATAATAACTTCATACTTTTCAGAAAATTAACTTTATACAGTACTATATAACTAGATTTCTTTATAATGTTTTGTACTCTTCTCAAATTATATATTTTTTAAACCAATTACTTATATATGCGTTATATGCGTCTCTTAATAGCAATAAAAACCAAGCAAATTTCCACTATTTTCTATACATGATATAGGCAAAACCTCGAAATCGGCAGCTAGGCTGACATTAATTAGTTGCCTATAACGAGTTTCTACTGTAATTGATTTTTAGTTGTTGGTGGCTATTGGGTTAGTTTTGTTCTAACAAACGCTAGCACTAAATTTAAAATATCCGATCTGAAGGTAAGTCTGAAAAAGTGATTTCGAAAACATTACATTGAAACAAAATCTACACTTTTCCTCTGTTTTTCTTCGAATATCTGTCTTTTACCGGCTCATATGCGCTAGAGTACATGTAGGTTTATAGTTTATTACTGTTTCTCTAGCAAGTAAAAACTTATGAGCTATGCTCACACACTGTGAAATCATGACCTCGCCACCCCAGCTGACCTTTCTTGCTTACTTCGAACGTTGAACCATTAAGTAAGTTGGAGCGAATAGAGGGTAATACGTTTATTATCGCCGACAGTTGCAGTGTACTGCATGCACGTTCCGCATATATGAAAGTCTTTGAATATACAAAAAAAAAGGGGAACACCTTTAAAAAAATGGGAAGTATTTCGTCACGTTACAGCTAAATAGATAAAAGAATTCCTAAGTTGCACAATTTTACGACAAGCGAAAACACAGCATCCGAGATACACGGAAATAATAATTCATTTCCACAAAAAAAAATTTTACGACAATGCATGCTGTATCATCAATCCATCACTGCCGAAACGGTTATTAACCTCGTTTAAGACTATCGCCAAAGACATTCCTACTTCAACTTATGTAATACGCGTACAATTCATCAAATCTCGAATCATTTCAGCCACACCTTGCAAGATGAATCGGATATCGGAAGATAAAAAGTCAAACAATTTTTTTTTTTCAAAATAAAATACATACCTAACCGTTATGTTGAAACGATTTCTTCTTCGAAAAAAAGTTTGGAATTGATTGTTGCCAAAATGCTTAGCATTCATTCATTCCATAGTCCTATCATTAGATTGATAAAATGATCTGTATCATCGTTCTGTGAAAATATGATTTCACGCATTTTAATCTCTTCCTAAACGTTGACGATGGGGTCATTCATCATTCATCTTTTACAGGCTGAAAATTATAATTGTCCACGTCAATTGTACATTCCATTTTTGTACATACAAAAGTTGAATGGCGACGGACTCAACGACCGCCAAGTTTTCATAGGGCAAAGGACGCGAATAGAAGAAGATGAAAAAAAAACCCAAGATAGAAATTATTTGCGAGTTATTTCGCGCGAATTCGAAAGGAAAAGTTTTTTTCACCATTCGTAAAAGATTGTATTTCAGGTATCCTATCGCGCTCAGGTGAAATGTGAATTCACTGAAACTATTCGCGTTGAGCTGCTTTATTCGTCACAATTTTTTTTTCATTTCAGAGAGACAGCAGACGAATAGCAATTCACTGTAGCGCGATAATGTTGAAACTATAGATACTGGTTTTCCGGGCAGATACAGATACATACCGTGTTTTTCGGTTGTGCTACTACAACGGCACCTGAGGTAGACAAAACAATCGGTAAAAGGTGTGTCTACCAGTCGAATCGACTAACCTATTCATTCATCCGCAATGTTGTTTGATGCTTTTGTTGCAGTTTCAAACAGTTGCGACGAGTTGTTTATTTTAACCGGTAATTTGCGTATTCCAGTTGTTTTCGTCGCAATGTCATTGACCGGATATCCAGGTATAGTATTTCGACTGGAGTAAGAAAATTTGGTTGGATAACAATGCGGTAGTTAATTAGCATAGAACAATGAGATCATTGAACAAATCTGCGAGCTCAATTCACAAATAAATACAGTCAGCGACAAAAGTCATGGCACCTTTAATTGTGTAGAAAAACAATAAGTACTATTCAGTATGGTTTTTAATTTTTAAAAGTAAATTACTCAAAATATAATCTTTATAATAGCAGCTATATTTTCCCATTTACGGGATTTCAATATTGCATTGCGTTTGTCCATGAAGCGTAAAATTTGTTGCGTAGTACACAAATGCCGCGACAAAAATCATGGTACTCAGCGGGTTGCTTATTCAATAGCAGTAATTTCCAGGAACTGTGTAGCCTGTTGCAAGTAAATATCAATTTGGTGGTCTATCTATTTTAGTTTGAGAAAGTTTTACGTTGATTCAGTCAATTTTTAAAGTGTTTTGTGATTAAAAAAGATTTCAAGGAAAGAAACAACGTGTGAAGAAAGGAAAATTGTGTTAAATATGAGAAAAGATGGGAAAACTTATGAGGAAATTGGAGAATATATACAAAGGAGTAAATCAACAGTACGATATATAATTAAACGAAAGAAACTAGAAAACAGAATTAAAAACAAGACAAGAACGGGCCGGCCCTAAGTTTGAACCGACAACGATAAACGGATTATAATGCCCAAAGTCAAGGTTAATCCAAAAATATTTGCAAGTGAACTAAGCCAGGCAGCTTCAGGTGAATCTGGAAAGAAAATTTCTCCAAGGAGTATTCAAAGAGTCATACAAAGTAATGGACTTAGAAGCCGTGTCGTTTGCAAAAAACCGTTCATAAGCAAGAAAAATAAAAAAAACGTCTAGAATTCGCCAGAAAAAACTTAAATGCACCAGCTGTCATCTGGAACAAGGTTATTTTTACCGATGAATCGAAATTCAATATTTTTGGAAGTGGTGGTCGCATAAGAGTGTGGCGTCGACAAGGCGAAACTTTACTGCCAAAACATTACATCCTACAGTGAAACATGGTGGCGGTGGCGTTATGATATGGGGATGCATGTCTGCAAACGGTGTGGGAAATATGAAGTTTATAGAAAGCGCAATGGATCGTTTCGGATATCTAGCCATTTTGAAGAAACATTTGCAAAATAGTGCAGGAAAATTGGGTTTGAGTGGTGATTATTATTTTCAACAAAATATTGTGATTATTATTTCCCAAGCATTCAGCATACATTGTGAAACAATGGGTAATCTATAACACTCCTCATATGTTGGCTACACCTCCTCAGTCACCAGACCTCGATCCGATTGAGAATCTTTGGAGTGAATTGGAAAAAACTTAAGGAAACATGACATAACATCGAAATCACAACTGAAGAACATCATACGGCAAGAATGGGGTAATATCAACAATTCATATATGCTAAAATTAGTCCAATCAATGCAAAGGCGCTTGAAAGCGGTAATACAATCCAAAGAATATCCAACTAAATATTAATTTCAATATACTGCTATTAAAAGATACAATTTTCTAATCAAGTGCCATCACCTTTGTCGCGGCAAAAGTATAATTTTTGTTTAAACGAAGTTGTTTTGTTTTATTAATCTTGTGAAATTTGATTTGTTTTTATATATTCATAATCTATGTTAATAAATATTTATTATTTCTAAAACACAACCGAATGGCTTTAGTATTTTAGAAGATATGTATCTGCAAAACGATAAGTGCACTCAGGTGCCATGACTTTTGTCGCTGACTGTATATTTCGGAGAAGTTTAGCTACAATTGTTACTGAAACTAAGGCATATAATGCATTTCTCTATTAAGTACAAGTAAAGATATAATAGATTTGCCTTTACAGACGAGCTAATTGGGCTCCGTTTCCATATTCTTCACAGTGGTTTACATGTTTCTTAATTACATTGTACATATAACCAGCTAGTTTTTCCGAACTGCTGATTTTCAATTCCTATTCGGGGCGCTTCTTGCATTTTTCATAGCTTGTATGCTCTCTTTAAGACTTCGAACTGCACAGGGGGCACTCAACAGCTGCATATTTGAGAAATACGAGAAAATACAATGAATTTGTAATATTTGCAAATGCCTCACTACATCGCATTGCAAAAATGCAAAGACACTACGTATGCAAATGTTTGCAACAGACTTAGTCATGATGCTGGGTATTTATGCAAAGCAACCTACCGTTAGACCGAGCCTGAAAACTGGGGTTGAGAAATGGGGATGGGAGTTATTTAATTATTTAACATATGTATATATTTAGATGTGTTAGTGCTTGTTTTTATGAGTTTTTTTTTTACTCGCTACTCTCAAATACATAACCGAAATTTTCTGCACGGACCTCATTTGATTATCATAGCTTCTCCGACATATTTATAAACATTGCAGAAAAAAATTATAGCGAAAGCGAAAAATTAAATATGACCGCCACAAGACGCATTCAAACGTCCATCTCGCAATGTACGCTAAAGAAGTATGACCACAAGCTATATCTACGAAAAGAAACGAAACGACTTAGATATCATACACACAGTTCAGTTCTGAATTAGGAAGTAGGTATGTAAATTGTTTTGACAATACCGTTTTGTTAGCTACCGCCCCGCCCCGCCAAGCATTGCAGTTCTTGTCAAGTTAACGTAATATTTGTTACTACTATTTCTTAATGTTGCAACTGCTGCACGCATAAATGGTTGCAGAAATGTTGATGGCATGCAAGCTGTAGAATGGTAACAGCATAGCATACCGTAACGGTAGAAAACCACAAAATTCAATTCAAAGAAAATCAGGTGCATAAGCTTGCTGTCAGTTTGAATGCATTGGGTTTGAAGCACAATGTATGATCATGAATCAAGGAAATAAGATTACGACAATAGGTTTTCGCTGTTCGGCGCTGCATCTTATTTCGTCACATAGCGGAGACCGGCGAATCAGGGAAAAATAGTCGAGTGTCTGAATTTTATTGAATTTTTCTTTTCATTGTATAAGATATGTAAAAGACAAAGTTAGAGAATATTTTTTTATTGTTTTACTTTAAATTCTTGACAAAATGAATAGTTACGGTATAATTTAGATGTAAGACAAACTTAATCACAGATAGGAACTTAAGTATTAATTTATAATTACAGGTGCATATTAATATAATCCGCAGAAGTATTGTCAAGCAATATTTATTAAAATTTTGTTTATATTACAATTAAAAAAGTCATAACTGATTAATAAAATATAAAAAATGTTTCAGTTTAAAATTTTTTTAATTTTCGTTTTTTGGACTTATCATATTCCTGTGTTTCATTGTTTAATTTACGAATTCTGAAATACATTCGACTCCTAAAAAATAGTTTTTTTGCTGCAACATCGCAACATAATTTAATGCTCTAATATATTTAATGCTCTAATTTAATGAATTACAGCATGAAAGAGGCAACATACACTTCAAGCAGTTTCAATTGCTCCATTTTAAATCAGCAATTTAAGTGCCCGTCTGCCTAGATTTGCAACATCCAATAAACTCATTAACAGAAACATTTGGACACAACCGAAAACAGTACTCTTCATTCACCTAAAAACCAGTTAATTCCGGATGATTTCTAGGCGTGTTTGCATCTTATTTCGTCATAAGTAGGTGTGGCCACGCTAATGTCGTAACCTTTAGTACTTGATCCATGATGTATGATCGTATATACGAGGGTTGATCAATAAGTAATGATAATGAATATAAACCAAGGTGATTAAACTTAAAAGATATATTTATTTTTCAACATAGTCTCCCAACAAGTCAATACATTTAATCCATCTTTTTTCCAAAACCAGGATACCTTTAGAAAAAATTCTTTATCTTGACTCTCCCAAAATGCCTCAACAGCGGGCATCACTTCACTATCATCTTCAAATTTCTTACCCCGAAGGTGTTCCTTGAGCCGAGGAAAGATGTAAAAGTCACTGGATGATGTAAAAAAAGTTTTCCGAGGAAAGATGTAAAAGCTCGAATCCTGTTTTTGAAATTGCAGCCATCGAAGCTGCAGTCTTGTGAGCCGGTTCGTTATCTTGATGAAACAGAACTCCGGCTCGCAGTTTGCCGCGTCTTTTTTTCCCTCATTGCCTCTCGCAATCTTCTTATTTGGTCTGCGTAGTAAGAGCCTGATATAGTGGCTCTTTTTTTCAAATATTCCACTATGATAGTTCCTTCAGCGTCCCAAAAAACTCATGCATAACCTTTCCCGCCGAGCTCGACAGTTTGAATTCTTTCGGCGTTGGTGAAGAGGATTGCTTTCACATCATCGATTGCTGTTTCGTATCTGGATCAAAATGGTAGATTCCCATCCATAATCACGAAACGTGACAAAAAAATCTCCTGATCTGCCTGGAACTTTTCGAGATCCACTCTTGAAATGTCGACTCGATTCTTCTTTTGCCAGTCGGTTAACATTCTTGGCCCACAACGCGCAGATACCTTCTTCATATGTGATTTTCGTGGGCAACGATTCTTTGAACACTGCCATTCGACATTCCTGTGATCTCAGCTACTTGCCTGATGGTCACTTTTCGATCTACCACCATGACATCTTTGATTTTTTTCGCATTGTCTTCAGTGAGGGACGTGGTTGGACGTCATTTGCGGTGTTCGTCTTCATTGGATGTTCTTCCCAGCTTAAACTCTTTGGCTCAGCGTGCAACGTTGGAATATGGAGGAGCGGAGTCCCCTAATGTTTCCTTCATGTCGCCGCGTATGTCTCTGGTAGACAATTTTTTCAAACAGATCATTTCGTTTTTCTCTCCATTTTGATGTTCTCTTTTCGACTGTTCGTATTCAAATGAATGCACCTCCCTGGAATCATGGCCTATTTATATGTTTTTTTTATGCTGACCTAGTGAGTATATGTGGTATTAAAAATAATATTTTTTGGATTTTTATCCGAACTGGAAATAACCGATTATCATTACTTATTGATCAGCCCTCGTATAATGTTTCTTGTCTATTTTGAAGGAAATTCGTATTTGATTTGCAGTATAATGCAACTGCAGTCTATGTTTGCTTTGAAAAACGAAAGGAGGTAGCTGGAAGGAGAGGAATTGACAGGAAAACCATGAAATGATAGGCAAAATGTGTTGCTCTTGGGTGTGTTAGTTGAAGAAAATATATGGAAACATCAGCCAATACTGAGTGAAGACTATCGATACTTATGGCCATTTATGCTAGAAATCAATCACTAAACGCTAACTTATCAACGTCCAAGAAAAAATAGTTTTCAAAATTGTGCGAGTCGTAAGTACCAATCCAATTTAATACTCAACGTGTTTTGCCTATTGTTTTAAAAAATTTGTAAAAAAAAGGGTGTGTTCAGTAAATTCACAGAAGGAACCTTTATTCATACCACTGAACCAATCTTCTACGACATATTTGCTGCTTACATCCCAATAAACTGAAAAAGTTAGAGCGTCCGCACACGGGTCGACATTCAATCGACTCGACTGCGACTCGAACTCGAACTCCTTGCGATTTCCAATGTAAATGAATGGAGACCCGCACACGGGTCGACTTGTGCTCGACTCGGACTCGGTGCGACTGCGACTCGACAGGCACTCGTCTCGCTCGAAGTGTTTGGAACGGGAAAAGTCGAGCAAGACGCGTGATATTTTTTTTTTCGAAATATATGAAAGTGTTTTTTTTATAATGTATGCATTATTAATTATTTTATTTTATGTATTATTATGATTGGTTCTTTGAAAAATATTAGTGTTTCTGATAACGTATTACGTATGTATTTTTTTATATGTTTGCATAATGTAATGTTACATATTGTAATGTTATATACATAAAATTTTCCTGTATATATTTTAATTATGTTGGCCACAAAATAGTTGCACCTATATGCTCATAAAGGTTATTGATTTGTGATCATGGTTCCCTTCTTGTCTATAAATCAGCATAGATAAAGCAGAGCATAATTGATACGGGAAACTCGATCGTTTTGCGGAATAAGCCGCCGAACGCAGAATCAAAGTGGAATTGTTTTTGCGGGATGATTAAAATTGAAAATTTTATAGAAAATGTGTTTTTTACAAAATGGTTTCGAACGTATGCACTGATTCTCATCAGACTCCAGCTTACTGTGCTTACTTGACTGATGTGACCACTTGCAGTTGGAAATCAGTAATTTTTATTTACGTTAGCTGTGACAAATTTTAACATCTCCGCAAAACGCAAAACAATCGAGTTTGTGTGCGCTGGTGTCTGATGAGAATCAGTGTATACTTTCGAAACCACTTTGTCAAAAAAAAAAGTTCAATAAAATTTTCAATTTTAATCATCCCGCAAAAACAATTCCACTTTAGCACCTATATATTTATTCAAGCAACAGCGAAGTGTTTATAATATAGTTTCCTAACAAA
This sequence comes from Nemotelus pantherinus, assembly GCA_963978885.1. Taxonomy (NCBI): domain Eukaryota; kingdom Metazoa; phylum Arthropoda; class Insecta; order Diptera; family Stratiomyidae; genus Nemotelus; species Nemotelus pantherinus. The sequence continues at coordinate 49,068,492 of OZ022263.1, read as the reverse complement.
GAAACAAGCTTGCAATTTTTCAGGATGAATTTCCACTTACTGGAGAAGCTTTTAGTGAACACTAGTTGTTGCTGCCAATGGCTAATGATTCGATTGGTATTGACATTCTTAGATGATATAGCAGTGCCATCTGCGAGGATAGGAATTTTGCACTTAGAGTGTGGAAGAGAGCCGTATAGCTATTGAATTTAGTTGGACCCTGGGACATGCTTGTCAGAATATTAATGGAAGTGCTTCATATCGGATTCAATAAAGGTCGGATCATTATTACTTGTAGTAATCCATAGTGGGTGAATATAAGTTACACGTGACAAAGCGACATATACTAATAACATACAAGTATATAATATTATTGAAGATCTCTCTAGTAAAATTACTTTCAATAACCGACCAAGACGCACCAGATTTGCAAATCTGCCCAATGAATTCATTCATCACACTACTTATCATAAAATGAGCCCATTAATAGGTGCTGTGGAATACTCAATTCTATAAGCAGCCACTACTCTTCGGGGATTACCAAATCAAACTTCAAAAATAACTGGTCCAAAGCCCATTCCACATCCGAACCCGCTTAACTTCCATCGTTATTAGCCTAAATTTAATTAAAATAATGTAGAGTAAATGCTACAAAATTTGTGATGAATTGAAATATTTTTTACGGACAATTTGTATTTTATATTTATAATGATTAATTGTATTTAAGATTTATAATATGGTTTCTTGCTGTGTATGTTGCCTTGTTTCGTAAAATAAATATCTAAATAAATAATATATACTATTGTTTGTTTGTCAAAACTTCGCGTAGAAAACGACCCGTTTCGAGTTCGAGTCGCAGTCGCTTCGATTGCATGTCGACCCGTGTGCGGATGCAATTGTCTACTTCGAGTGTGACGCCTGTGACGTTTCGAGTTCGAGTCGCAGTTGAGTCGATTGAATGTCGACCCGTGTGCGGAGGCACTTACTGGACATCGGGATGTTGCAGTCACAAAAGTATCCATTCATCAGCGCATTGCAAGAAAGAGAGCTCCAACAAGCAGATCCAACCAGCGGAAAAATGGAATGTGAAAAAAGCCTTGGCATATGGCGTAAACTTTGACACAGCTAAAAGTGCCACTCATAATACAACCACACTTCGAGGACAACTTTGGGAGAGTTTAGATTGGACCTTGTTGGCCTAACAAGCTGGCTGAGCCTGTACATGTTGAAGATGTAAAAATAAAGGACCCTTGAATTGTGACTTTCATAAAGAGTATAAAATCAGGCATTTGTAAGGGATGTGCAGCTAGATGCAAAAGATGATTCTACACGGTTGGAAGTAGCCATTTCTTCTTAGAGAACAGCAGATAGGGCAGTGCTAATCAAATTTGAAGAAAAGAGTACGTAATATTACATCAGAAAAGAGGAGCCCACGGAAACGTCGATACTTTGTCTCAAGCCGCAAGTCCAACTAACTGTAAAAATTGCTACAGTATGATTGGAGGATGATGGTGATTGGAACCACTGGAAGTTAGTCACAGGAGGCAATTCGAGATGCGCAGCTAATCGACGACAAGTGCGTAGGACCACTGCTTATATGGAAGGGGTCTACAAAACGACATGAATATAAAAATTTATTAGAGCATACAGAAGACATGAAATGTTATTTTATTAAGGCCGGTCCAGACGCTAGGTTTTGCACAACGTTTTATTTGTGCAGTCAATCCGTTGCGGATAACTTTACTCTACCAACTCAATTATCGCTGCAACTTCTCGTGTATTTTTTCGTACGAAGTTGTTAGTTATTCTTCAAGTTTTGATCCCTGCTCGTCCTCTGGTGGTAGCAGGGGCAACAGCATGAAGCACAATACTCAAAACATACAAAAGACGAGAAGACAACACGATATCGATAAGTAAGCAAACAAACAAAAAACACCCCCCTTGAGAGGTAAACAAATAAACAAAAACAAAAACACAAAACAACACACCGGCCAAATTGTCTAACGGCTATGGGGGGCACGTAGTCGAGTTTAGCCGAGAATTGGTGCCGAAAGTGAGCCATCTGCGCTTCTGTGAAAAATCCTAAACAAAGAGCAAAAATACAGATGCGAACGTATAACGTGAAACTATCGTTGGAAACAAAACTCGTCGAGATTACAGAACGAAATCTCAGAGGGAAAATCTGTATTTTCTAGTGGTGGCGGATTGCTTCAGTAAATGGGCAAAAGTATACCGCAACTTCGAACCAGGAGGCAAGGACAGTTGCGGAACAGATTGCCTTTCATTTTATCGTTACTACATTCGGTCCAAGGTAGAAATTTGGGGTCGTACATTTTCGGTTAAGTGTGGTAAATGCTAGAAGTACGAGAAACGAGAACATCACCCATCCATCCGCAGTCTGATGGAATGGTCGAACGATTTAACGACCCGCCAAATAAGCATTTGATCAATGTAATTAAAGCGAACCAAAGAGACTGGGACTAATAAATTCCGCTCTTTCTGATGTTTTTCAGGGCAGTAAAGAACGCGTCAATAGGCACGCTCCAACGTCTTTAGAAACACAATCCGATTATCAGTCGATCTGATGTTTGGAGCACCTCCTGAGCAACCTCTAACCAATTCGTACTGCGCAAACGAGCTAAGGCAACGGTTGAACAACCAACTACACCTGCTTGTGCGGTTATGAATCAATCCTACCACCGACTGATTGAACAAAAGAGCCAAATTATCAGGATTTCACTAGGACGACGTGGTTTGGTTGTAAAACCGATAACGTTGAAACAGCCGATCCTTGAAGCTGCAACGTTAATGTCAAGGACCCTATAAATCCATCAACTGAATAAATACAGGAACATCAAAAGCCAAGGGCAAAAAGAAAATTGTGTACTTCGACCGCCTTGCTCCATATTACGAGCGTGATGTCCCCGGACCAACAAATGAAACATCTATTCGTAACGAATAGATTTAAGAGGCGGGGGTAGTTTTGCATGTTTAAAAACTAATCGCGTCCTTGTCTGAAAAACGTTTATGCAATACAATTCTGCATTGTGCAGCAAAAAAATAAGTAAAATGCCCTCAAAAGGTCTAGAAGTACAATTGAAACAAACACATACATATGTGCTCATGCTGGCTTTCAAATCGTGAGAAAACTGTAAAATCAAGTTATTCCAAAGTATTCATTTACGTATTCTAAATTACTCATCCAATAGTCATAAAGCAATAAATAAAAACAATAGAGCTCGATAGAGCCAGGGAAAACAGGGGAATCAAATAGACGGTATGCAAGCCGCCAGAGTCTGCTATAAAAGCTGCGGTGAAATATGAGTAGTGGAATCATTTGAGTAACGAAAAACAGATTTACTAGCTTCTACTCAAACGAGAGTAACTTGAGTTAGTACGTACTTTGAAGAAATTATAATATTACAGCTCTAACTCTACTAAAATCAAGATGAGAAATAGAATACTTAATTAGCAAGGAAGTTTATGTGAGAAAAATTCCAGTATTAGCACTATGGTAAATTAATTGCCGTTAATGAATAGGTATACTAGTTATTCAGTGAAATTTTGAGAATTGGTCAATTTTCTGAAGCATAGAAAACCAATACTAGCCCAATTATCTTCTATTTGGAATACACCGAAATTTAAATTAATACTAGCTCAATTCACATACACCAATTTACTTAAATTAATGAGCATAATAATTTAAATGGGTATAATTTGTTTTTGAGAAAATTTTCTTCGAAAATTGGCCCTTAATGCGGAATGTGCGAACTTAATTATTGTAAATTCATTAACCTTTTAAAAGAAACATAGCACAGAAGAACAAGATCAATGATTTTGTTCAGGCGTATAAATGGTATTCAGTAAAGTTGTGAGCCCTAAAATTAATTTACGAAATCAATTGTATGCTTCCCAAAAGTAGCACCACTATGTTTTTTCTTACTTAAGGGCCTTGCATATAGCGAATCCAATCCCGAGATCCCGGCTAATTTCTGGTTCCGAAAATCCCGGGATTGATGAGCTCTAATCCCGGGATTTTCGGGATCAGAAATTGGCTGGGATTTCGGGACCGGGAGTCAAGCATTATCGGCAATCAAGTTACAGCAAGACTCGAAAAGTGCAAATAGAATCCATATTTATGAGAAAACAATTAGCTCACATCAAAATGCGTAAAGAATAGAGCAAAACAAACCGATGTAACAGTTAACAAGAGAATACAAAGGGGTTTGTAAATAAATAAGTATGGACTGTTTCACATTTAGTGCATTCGTTACATCGAATGATTTGAGGAAATTAATACTAGCGAATGCATACACAGATTTACCAAAATCCTTAACAACAATCAAAAAAAGGTTGTTGGCTATGCAAGCAGGATAAAGAAAATAATAAAAAATAAAATGTAACAGGCTAGTATCTCAGGTGAACGGTTCAGTTTGATGTTTGATTAATGGACCTTGACTGCAAATAAGCGCTATTTAAATATAAACATCTACTTAGTAAATTCTTACTGGAGCTTGGTGCGAGTAAGAATATCAATGACAGCTGGAAACTACCTAGATATGAGTTTAATGTTTCTCTAGGAAAAGACATTGTTACCATCGTAACTGATGGGTCAAACGAAATGCGAAAAGTAGGCAGACTAGTTGGTACAGAGCAACATATTTGTTTGGCGCATAGCATCCACTTGGCAGTTTGCGATGTTCGCTATAATATGAGGTCCATTCCAGATTAAAGTGATTTCCCGATAGTCTGAACGACGACCACGAAGATTTGGATGGTCCTGAATCAGCTAACTACGTTGAAACCGGTCGCCTGCAAGACACGCTAGATCAGACGAAGGACATCAGCGCATGCATAAAGAAAGTTTGTTAGGTAGTTTTATATTTTAAAAAAGCTCCAACGAAAAATAATAACGATCTTTAAAACTATGTCGGATTCGAGCAAGGCATTTAACTGTCTCCTTTAAATGGATTGTAAAACAAGATGAAATAGTCTCTTGACAATGCTCAAATAGTTTCCCATTTTGAAAAATAGTATAAATTAATAGGCCTGCAATATTCAGAGCAATTAGAAGCAACAGAGTTTGATTCGATTCAGAAAATTATTGAAGTTTTACTCCCTGTAAAATTGGCTGTGACGGCCTTTAGTCGCAGACTTGTTAATTTATGCACTGCTAATACTTCATCAAGATTTGTCTTTAGGCTGTTCGGAGAAAAACGGTCTATTCTTCTGAATGCTATGAAAATTGCAATATTGGACCGAATAAAAGAGCCTCAGTGGTATGCTAAGCTATCTCCAGAATCCACATTGTACCAGCGAAAATTTACCAAATGAAATAAAATCTCTATTTTTGAAACCAAGCAACGCAAATATTAAAAAAAATACTACAATGATCTAGATGCTGAACCCTATGCTTGGTAGCCAAAGAAATGAAGAGAACCCAGTAGATACCCATATTGATCAGAACAAGATAGTCGTCAATTAACGCTACAAGAAGAGCTGCAAAATTATGAAAATAATCAATCATGAAATGCCGCAAGAAACTAATCTAATTAAAACCATTGCAAAAGAAATGAATCTTTTCGAAAGTGGTGGCACTTGCATAGTTTGGAGCAGGCGTACCAATATTTCTCGACCGTTTCCGAGGCGTCCAAAATCGGGAATAAATTTAGAAGCAGGCTTGGAGACGATACCTTAGATGCTATGCTATTGCTTCAATGTTACTTCCGAAAAACCTAATGAACTTTGGCCGAATTTTTTATATGTTACTTTATTATGTATCTCAATTCGAAGAGATGTGTTTTGTTGTTGTGGTTTTTTGTCGTGATTTTTTGTTGTAATTTGTAATAGATGTAATTTTTAATATCTGTCTTCATACTGTCAACGTTTTGGATAATTAAAATTATTGTTTTTATTTGCATCAATAATATAAATTAGTAATAATGCACACTATTAGTAATAATGCACTTATACTTATTGTTGTAGTTTTGAAATGATGGCAAATTATATAATCTGTTTACTAGAAACTTGACTTATTTTGTTGTGTTGTATTTTGAATTTCAAATCCCGGGATCCCGGGATTTGAGATTTTTTAATCCCGTAATCCCGGGATTGAAAATATGGTTCGGGATTGGAATCCCTACTTGCATACCAAAGATGATTTAAAAACTTCGTCCAACAAGTCAAGTAGGAATATCACAAGGGATTCTACTGCAACAGTACTTAATATCATCGACAACACTGAGTTTTCCATCGCTCCAGAAAGTATCATGAGTAGTTTCCACAACAGCACTTTGCGGATCTGCGGGTTGTTAGGTGATAGAGATTTGATTTGCAATCAGGCCATACGATTGTGGGTCGATAAGCTCTACGACTCCCTTTACGTCTGGTTTTACAGCGCTATATACTTAGAGTCAGGTCACTTCGAAGTCCGACAAGTGATCATGGCTGGATTTGAACCAGGGACAACCCACGCTACTAATCGGTGATCTTCCAACTCAGCGACTCGGGTTTGTATACACGCGCAAAGCATAATATTTGCAGAGAATAATATTTGTATAATATTAAGGATAGAAAATGCCTATATTTGATTTACAAAAATGAAACTTGAATCTTTACTAAAATGAAATATTTGATAACTTAAAAGAAAAAAGTCTAAATAAAACAATAAACAGATGCCTCCGGTAGCGTTTATAGGCACTAAAAGAACTCAAGTCGACTTAATCAGATGCAAACTTGCCATTGTTACGTCTAATAGTTTTTCCGTTGAAATCATACTGGAATGATGCCAATTTCTCGGATGACTTACCTGAAAGAAAAAGAAAATATGATACATTATTTTAAGAAAATATGATACATTTTATTACTAATATAAGCTCTAATTTATCTTGAATTGCTAATAATGAATAATTTTGCTGCAAAAATAGTCTCATTATAGAAAACAATTCTAGCCATCTCATGCGAATAAATAGAATAACCGTTTATCAGCACCGATATGAAGTTTGTAAAACAATTGCTTCGGAAAAAATACGAAACCACAAATCCGCAACGGCAAATGTCTACGCAGTAGTCATTTAATGGTACTAAGTCTATGCAAACGATAGTCGCCATACTATATTGCAAATTTTTCTATGTATTGTTATCGGCACCAAAAACCCTCTCAATAATTAAATGAGCTGATAAAATGCGACCTACTTCCACACATTTGAGCACACAAACAATCAATTCTAATGCTTCATCGTCAACAAAGCAACTGCTTTGATATTAAATTCGCCGGAAAAATATCATAATAATCATGCATAACAATCATTGTGGACAATGCTTTTCTTCTCTTCTCTTTAAAAAAAAAACCATAACAATATGATCATAAATATTTATAACGCACATAATCTTCATTGTTAATGATGACGTTCACTCAACTTTCTCCGTCGATTTTAGCACAATTACGATCCAAATTCGAGATGTTTTATTTTAATGTTTACCATCGAAATGAATTACGATCAAAGTTCAGGAAATTCCTCGAAAATATTCCGACATGTTATGGTCACACTGCCGCAAGCACGTTTCTGGCATTTAACCCAGCTGACCGAAACGGATGACTAGCATGGTCTGCCGAACACGAAATCGTTCTCCATTGATTTTTCGTTTAATATGAAATAACATCAATTTCAATGTGTCGTTAGAGAGGCCGAAATGATTTATGTACGTTTTGTGTCCTTTATCACTGCGTACGGGCATTTCGGAGTCTTGACTTTGTGATCTGGTCGAATGTATCTTGTTGTGATTGAGAAAGGCAATCGTTTCGTATTGGGATTTTTTCCAGTGCCCTTCTCCCACGATTCCGAAGTGTGTGATAGGATGCGGATGGATTAGGGAAAGTGTCAACAAAAAGTCTATGGATCTGATTGATTTGCTATGAAAGTGGTGAAGAAAACGTTGACGTTTGTGATATGATTTCAATCAAACTGTCATTTCGAGTGTCACTTGTGATAATATTAGATGTATTCGAAATGGATGGCGAAATCCAGTATGATATTTCATGTGATGACAGATTGCTTTATTGGATCAATACTTAGTCTTTGAATTCAAATAATAAGGTTTCGTGACACTCAAAGAAGAAACACTCAGCTAATTAAATTTGGAGTCAATAAAATTGAAATGAATACACAAATAGCAAAATCTGATGGGCGGCGGCTTACATATTAGGGAGAAGAGATTTGAGTAGTTTATAATTTCAAAATTCCATTCATCTCTTTTTCAAAAAAGAAAAAAAAACATGACCATCACTAAAAAACGCACTCCTAAACTGTTTCCCCTCAGCGTTACCTAGCTTTTAAGGGGACATAGCACCTTCAAATTTTCCATAAATCGATTTTTGTTTTTTGATTGAATATGTTAGAAGTCAAATGGTAGCATAGGCCACGGGGGCGTCATCGGGTGTTGGTTACCGAAGAAGCAATTGAAATCCCGAGAAATGCCTGCTGGAAACAACATCTACAGCTCTGCTACTGAATCCTACCTTCGACCTCCCCGAAGATGTGATTTTACAATTTCACATCGGGTGGCTGCCGGGAGCCTTCATGACATTTCAGATCATGAATGTTGCCAACGAAGGAGGGTGAGGGCGAGTTTCCCGCGCCTTAAATCGGGAACATTAGCCAGACTGGCCCTCCAGGTTGGGGGTTGGGCAATGGGCCAATAACCCATTCCCGTAAAACTTCACTTATTCAGGAACCTGATACTTCGCCTCGGATACTTGGATTGGATCAACGGAAACGACCACGCAAACGAAATATGGACTACTCTATTGGAACCTGGAACGTGCGAACCCTGTACAGACCGGGGGCCATCAAAGCCCTCCTGGAACAGGTCAATCACTACAAAATAAACATTCTCGCTGTCCAGGAAACGAAACTGTTTGGGGTCGAGATTATGGACATGAGATCGTACACAATCTTCAAAAGCGGGAAGTCATCGGGAAGTCACGAGTTTGGAGTGGCCTTCATCGTGGACAAAAAAATGAAACCGCTAGTAATCGACTTCAAGCCTGTCAACGAAAGATTGTGTGCAATCCGCATTCGTGCAAAGTTTTTTAACGTTTGGCTCATTAACGTTCATGCCCCTACAGAAGATAAGGATGAGGCAGTGAAAGATAATTCCTATAACCTTCTGGAAAGGTTATATGATTCTCTGCCATCAAATGATGTTAAAATCATGCTGGGCGACTTCAACGCAAAGGTTGCAAAGGAGGAAACACACCGCGGAACCACCTGCCAATTTAGTATTCACGACCTATGCAACGACAATGGACAACGACTGGTCGACTTTGCGAGTAGCAGAAATCTCGTCGTAAGCTCCACGTGCTTCCCGCATCGTGACATCCATAAAAGGACATGGGCATCCCCCGACGGCCACACCTTTAATCAGATTGATCATATTCTGATTCAGAAAAGGTGGGCCTCTAGTATTTTAGATGTGCGAACCTTCCGTGGAGCCAACTGCGACTCCGACCACTACTTAGTCAAGACTCGATATCGATGTCGAATATCACTGTCGTATGAAGCCAGAGCAAGCTCAAGACGCAAGTTCGATGTCGACAAGCTTCGAAACAAGACGATGGAAGCCGAATATAGATCTGCTCTGGAAATGGAACTAGCTTCCACGCCTAACACCACGTCTATCAACGATGTTTGGACTACTATCAAAAGCGTAGTGAACGCAGCAGCCGAAAAAGTAGTGGGATATACAGCCGGGCAACGCAGAAATGAATGGTTCGACGAGGAATGTCAAGCCGCGTTGGATGAAAAGAATGCGGCCTACAAAATCCACATTGAACGACCGACTAGAGCCAAGAAAGAAAAATATGACGATCTTCGGAGAGTAGCTAATAGAATAATTAGACGTAAGAAACGAAAGCATTTTGACACCATGCTGAATAACATGAATGACAACTTTATGGCTAACAACACTCGACAAGCGTACAAAGTAGTGAGACACTTAAAGCAAGGCTTTAAACCACGAACTAGCCTATGTAGGGCTGCCGATGGAAGCATCATAAGTGGCTCAGAACAGGTGAAGGGAAGATGGGCGTCCTATTTCCAGCAATTACTGAACGGAAATGTCCCCGCACCCGACGAATCGCCATCATTAATTGTGTACCTTGAAAGTGCCTCATCTCACCCCCCTACACTGGATGAAGTCCGACAGGCCATGGACCGCTTGAAACCCAACAAAGCACCGGGCATCGATGGTATCCCCGCGGAGCTCCTGAAGACAGGCAGGATTTCCGTTTTAAGGGCAATCCATGGATTGGTGACAAGCATCTGGCAACAAGAAATGATGCCGGATGAGTGGCGAAAAAGCGTTATATGTCCCATTCACAAGAAAGGAGATAAATTGCTATGCGAAAACTACAGGGGCATATCACTACTCTGTAAAATTTTAGAGTTAAGGATTTCCCATCACGCTGAGAAAATTCTTGGTGAATATCAAGGTGGTTTCAGACGTGGAAGATCGACAACTGACCAAATATTCACGGTCAAACAAATTTTGGAAAAATGCTGGGAATTCAACATTGATGTCCATCAAATATTCGTCGACTTCAAACAAGCGTACGACAGCATCAACCGAACTGCATTATATAACATCATGCTGCAGTTCGGAATCCCAGCAAAGTTGGTACGCCTAGTGAAAATGACCATGACCGACTCCACGTCACAAGTGCTGATCCAGAATAATATGACCGACTCGTTTTCGACGAATACAGGGCTAAAACAAGGGGATGGATTAGCTCCGGCGCTCTTTAGCTTAGCGCTTGAATATGTCATCAGAAAAATCCCCGTTGACACGAGAGGAACTCTATTATTTAAGTCGACACAGCTAGTAGCTTACGCTGATGACATCAACATTATGTCACGTTCGTTCAACGACGCCAAGGAAGTATTTGTAGCTCTAGACGAAACCACCAAGGAAGTTGGTCTTCAAACTAACGATGAGAAAACAAAAGTTATGACTCAATCAAGGAAAAGGACGCCAATAAGACAAAACATAACGATAGGGGACTATAATCTTGAAAATGTAGACAACTTCGTATACCTAGGGACGAACCTCTCGAAGGATGGGAATGAGCTTGACGAAATCAAACGACGGATTCAATTAGCCAATAAGACATTCTTTTCGGTGCTTGCGACTTTAAAATCTCGATGCGTACACAGAAATACGAAGCTCCGCATCAATAAAACAATTATTAGACCTGTGCTATGCTACGGAAGTGAAACCTGTACGCTGACCCAGGCATCTGAAAAAGCCTTAAATACGTTTGAGAGAAGGGTATTGCGAAGGATCCTCGGTCCAATACGGGAAGAAGATGGATGGCGAATCCGATACAACAACGAGCTGTATACCATGTATGACGAGCCGGAAGTCTCTACCGTCATACGACTCCAAAAACTACAATGGGCTGGCCACGTCGAACGAATGAGCGACAATCGAATCCCCAAAAGATCTCTCAAGGGGCGAGCGAGCGGAGCCAGGCCAGTCGGTAAGCCGCGCAAGCGATGGGAGGACTCGATAGATGCTGACAGCAGGTCACTTTTGGGAGCACCGAACTGGAGGACGCGGTCACTGAACCGAGACGAATGGAGGCGAATTATTAAGGAGGCTAAGGCTCGGTTCGGGCTGTAGTGCCGCGATGATGATGTTAGAATGAAGCTTTAAAAACATGATTTTAATAATATAAAATTGAAATTATAAAAAAAATTTTATGAACAAATATAGCGAAGCGCGCCAAAGTCATTTTTTCTGATTTTCGTTCACTTCGCTATACAGCTACATTCACTTAGGCTAAAGTGTAGAGAAAGATAAGTGAGTTAACTCCTTCAAAAGAAGCAAAAAAAAAAGTTAGCCTCGGCAAAAAAAACAAAAAAATTAGCTTAAAAAGATGATTCTAAAAAAAACTCAAGCGCACCTGAACCGCTAGAAACACTAATGTTCGAAGAACAGTAGAAGAATCGTGCAGATTTTGAGTGCATATTCTACCACACGAGCTGCTTATTACTGCCAAACTGTTTCAAACGCCACGTTTTACTTTGGTCTCAAGAATGCATTGTAACTCATATGGTGGAAAGGTTTCAGATATTACCACTGGCATGAATTTCAAAGTTTATGAGAGCAAAACACTTGTTAACTATATTCGTTTTCAGTTTCAAATTTTCCAATTTTCCCAATCTCATTTTAGGCGCCTAGCGCATACATAGGGTTAAAAATTTCAAAAACAGTATCATATTCACATTTGAAACACGTTCAGAATTCATTACATAAACTGTATTTTTGCAAAAGTTATTTTTTGACAGAAAAATAGGTATATTTAAAATATAACTAAAATGGCCGCCGGCACCAAAGGGTTAAAGATTATCAACTTTTTGTGAGACCTGGCACTATTCTGCATATACACCAATGTATCCTGAAAATTTCAGTTCAATCGGATGGCGCGTTCCTGAGATTTTTTCACTGAAATTTTTTGATGATATATATGTATATATATATATATATATATATATATATATATATATATATATATATATATAAATATGAATTTTTGGCCAAAGTGATATTTTAATACTAATGTTCTTCTTCGAACATTAGTAAAAAGTGTTGAAACTCCAAAAAAAAAGGTCCGAAAAAAGTTCAACTGACACTAAAATTAATGAAAAATGTATCAACATATTATGGCCTACCTATACGACGAAATTATAATTCGGTTGAAAATATGCGCAAGGAAATTTGGGCAGGATATTCCCAAAAAATTTCAACTGATGAGAACCCTGAATACTCTTATTGTCCTGTTGGAGAAAAGACTTGGTGTGATTGGCGCAAGGCGGTGGCAGCTGGTGGTAATACTCTAAAAAATTTCAAGCATCCTCCACCTTTAGATGATGAGGTACAAGACATTTTAAAGCCTATTTATGAAGACTTACCATCAGAAGATTAATTAAAGCGCTGCTTGGGCAATTTTACGCACAATAATAACGAAAGCTATAATTCTTGTGTTTGGAATTTTTTGGAAACATATTTTTTGTAGAAAAAATATCATAAATATGGCTGCAAATATTTCTGCATGTAATTCAATGAAGGATTTATGGCTATCTGGAAAATAATGCAAGTCATGGGAATTACAATTGGCCAATGTGCGCTGGAACATCCAGAAAATAGAGATGCTGCAAGAATCAACCAGGCGGAAAAACACTCGATTGAGGCATCTAAAGAGGCCAGAACTGCTCGAAGAGAGCAAAAATCTTTGGAATAGGAGGAGTATGAACAAGAGGAAGGTAGATCGTATGGTCCAGGCAACGCAGATTAAATGTCGGTAAGATTTATTACAAAAAATATTGAATTTTAACTTTAAACGCGATTTTCTCGAAACAACCTTTTTCAAGTTGGCGTGCATGATTAAAAAAATGTTTGTATCCAATCGTTTTGAAATTTTAACACGTTAATCTGCACATGTTAAAGCTCAGAATGAACTATGGATGAAAAAATCGGTAAACAATTTTTTTAGTTATAAACGATTTTTGGGGGAAAAAACCTCGATTTTCGAAAAAAAACACCGCCATTTTGTTATTTTCCAACCAAATTTTTTTGTTTTTAGTTCATTCTAAGGCCGTTTTAATGTTGATGAAAACTCCGTTTTTGTTTTTTTTCTCAGTCTCTTTTGAGGGCAGTTATCGTGAACGCCAGTTTTTTTTGGTGTTTTTTCAAAAAAATGGTAGCAGACGACAGGGGGCCACACAAATTTTTTTACAATTTGTTTTTATGTAGTATAAAGCAAGCAAAGTATGTGCACAACGTTTCATTAAGATATGTATTTTTAGTCAATTAAAAACTAACCTTTGAGAAAGACAATTTTTTTTCAATTTCAAGGTGCTATGTCCCCTTAATTACTAGGTTGAAATGTCACGCATAAGTTGGTCTTTTCGCAGCGGAAGCAGTTCTCGAGGCTGCACATGAAATTCATGGTTTTATTTTAATTGAGTAGAATAAACCGATTTGAATTCAAATGCACTAGTAATGCACTTAATATTACTTAAATCCATTTTTTTGAGCATAACAAAACACAGCATCACAAAGTTACTACCAAAATCTCAATTATATGCCATTCGTTTCCTATATGTCCTGCCAAGAATCAATATTCTCTGTCACAGGATCAGCAAATTTTTATTAACAATGTCATTTTCGCAAAAAATTAAGTCCGGTCACATGACATCTGTAGCCACGACGAAAACATTCGAACTGACAAGCTTTCAAAACCAAAAGGATATTAGATCTTATGTTTTATTTCCTGTTCCCTGACAATGTACAATCACACAATCTCACAACATCAATAATTTCTAATAACTGAGGCATTAGTCCTAGGACGTGGGTTCCTAATATCCTTCTTCTGAATGAATACGACCATCGGACGAGTAGATCCAACACTGAAATCCTTCAAAAAGTTTGTTGCGTAAAGAAGTTGCTACAAAGGATTTTTGCAGCAAACGTGTTCGAAATCTGTGGAACTGTTTACTGTGTTAGATGAAGAATGAATGATAGCTTGGAGGCTGAGAGAATACACATCGATAATGACAGCTATTTTGAAAGCAAAATTTCTATTTGGTTTTATAGTTATGAGTTTAGTTTTCGCAGCGAAGAATAATTCGCTTTGGATCAGAACACTTGAAATGTCTCCATGATGATGGTTTGAAAAGGATACTATGAAAACATGGTGCATGAAACATTGCAGCTGTTAAATTTTATTGGAATAAATTGAGAATTTATCTTGAATATATATTTTTATTACTTTTATTATGAGTTGAATTTATCTTGCTATAGGATGGTTTTGGAGCAACTATCATAAACAGGAAAACATTTTATTTTAATTTAATTTTCATGACAGACCTGTCTGAAGCCGAAAAGTTAGTTAAAGTTTATTTCTGTACTAGCGCCAAAATTTCAAACGAAAGTAAAGCAATATATTTGGAAACTTGTTTTATATTAGTATCCGCATGAGTGTGAGATGATCGCCACTTACTCCATCTTTAATTAGTCGGATAAAACCACTCACAGCTAAATGAACTTATGTCATCATATACTCAACTTTGAACCATGAATTGATAACGGTTGAACGAAATAGTCCAACAGCTAAAAGACACGCAAAACGTGGCAGCTGAACAATGACAACAAAGAACTACTGGAACGAAATTACAATCTACTTGAAAAAACTGGCTGAGAAAAACTGGAACAATGAAATAAATCAGCAAATCCAAACAAATGGAAGAGAAATAAAACCTCCCCTCCTTTGATCATAACAAATTATTCTTTCAGTGACACAGACGAAACAAAGACAAACAGTAACTGCAGCGTAGAGGTCGTAGACATACGAGCAAAAGCCCGACACAACAAAGAACCAAGTTCAGTAAGTAAATCGAGAACCACAAACTAACAAACCCGAAGACCAAGACTAACCTTCTTTCCTTTCTTCCTCTTTCACTCCAAAATCACAGAACGAGAAAATCTCCACAACACTAAAATAAATAAGCCAACACTTTGATTCACCCCATCATATATACTGCCACCATAGAACAGACAATACTACCAACAGCTTTAACTATACAAATCCCCAGAAAGACGACAGAAAAAAATATGCGCTAAATGCGATGGACTTCCATAGTTCTTCATTTACAAAAAATTGAGAGAAGAAAATCCAAATTGCGTAAATTGTGGAGCCGAACATCTGGCGAGCTATGAGTGCTGTCCACACAAAGTAAAAAATTTGATAAGTTTTTTTGAAAAAGTGAAAATTTGCGAACTCTAGTATTTCCAAGATCTCTGCCATGCCACGTTTTAAACGCCATTCCTAGCCCACAACCGCAAACCAAAACTAATCATTCAAATGCCGTAACCACAATTACCCACGCAATTTTGGACCAGCTCCTCGATATAAAGCAAGAACAATTGCGCACAATGATGAAATATGTGATAGCGAAGATGCTTTCAAGCATGCTTACGTGGAATGCAACTTTGTTACTCTCCAAAACGGGAGCACTAATATATAACGGGCATTTAAATATAAATTAGCCTTTTGCAAAAATAATTTTTTTTTACATTTAAGAAGAAAACACACTTTATAGTTATTTTTCTACATAGTTACCCCCCTTAGTAATCCATTTTCCCATCGAACAGGTAGCTGGTTCATGCCATTTTCGAAGAATGGCTTCTGGTGGATATCCAACTAACTGCGCACGAACTGAACGCTCTCCTCTAATCGCTTCCTTAAGAGGCCCAAACATATGGAAATCGCAAGGTGGAAGGTCATAGCTGTAGGGAGTGTAGTTCAATGAATTTTATCAAATTTTTGGGCTGCAATGTGGGGTCTTGCATTGTCATACAAGAGCAGGATGTCTCGGATGGATTAACAGCGCCTTTTTGACCGATATAAAGCTCGAACCTGGTGAAGAGAGCGGGTGAACCTGCGTTGTACAGATTCAACCGCATCAATCAAAAATTGAAAATGTGGGCACCAAATTTGACAACAGTATTCGAGGATACTGCGGACAAACAAGAAAAACAAGTATACACAGGTGGAGATATCTGTAAAATATTTAGAAGATCTCAGTATAAAACCCGAGAGTTTGGACGCTTTGGCGGTTATGTGCAAGATGTGTTGATCGAACAAAAGTTTAGAGTCGAAAATTACTCCGAGGTCTTTAAAATGAAAAACGACGTCAAGAGAGGTTCCAGAAACGTAGTAAGAAAATACTAGTGGGTAAGTTTTACGCGACATTTTAAAACATTCAAAGTAAGATGGTTTGCATTGAATGGGTAGGGATACATCGAATCAGAATCGAGAGTCGAATTGCAGCTGGAGTACCATATGGATCCCTACTAGCACCCATTTTGTATAATACGAGGACCGTTCAATAAGTCCTTCGAAAATCCAAGAGATGGCACTCGTAGTATCATAAGTGAAGTTTTCCCAGTAAGCAGTACTCCTAACTAGTCAGCTGTTAGAGCTCCATAGTTTCATTGTTGTTGGCGATTGAAGTAACCAACTTTCATTTGATTATAACAATGGATAAAAGTAAGTTTCGAGCAGTGATTCAACACTTGTATTTAAAAGGGTACATATGTTCTTATACTTGCAGCTGTTTACAATTGGGTGAATGAGTTTAAACGTGGCCGTACATCCACAAAAGATGAACATCGTTTCGAACGCCTTGTTTAAGTACTACCCCCAAAATGATTGACAAAATCCACGATATGGTTTTAAGTGATCGACGAATCAAAGTGCGCGAAATAGTTGAGACCACAGGCATATCGCATGGCACAGTCGCTCTAATTTGGCACGAAAACTTTTGTATGAAAAAAATCTCGGCAAGATGGGTGCCGCGTTTGCTCACAGTCGAGTACAAACGCAATTTCGTGGTCGACTCTGAGGCTATTTTCTCGCTTTTCTGTCGCAATCCTGAGGAGTTTCTGCGTCGATATATAACTGTTGATGAAACTTGGATACAGTGCTATACTCCAAAGATAAAAGAACATTCGAAACAGTGTATGATCGAAGGCGAACGGGCTCCAAAGAAGGCGAAGTCGGTGAAATCGGCCGGTGAGGTTATAGCCACGGTCTTTTTGGATGCATGCGGAATCATCTACATCGATTACTTGGAAAAGTGAAAAACGATAGCAGGAGAGTATTATGCATCGTTATTGGACAGGCTGAGCGAAGAAACCAAGGAAAAACTTCCTCATTTGAAACGGAAAAAGATCTTCTTTCATCAAGACAATGCACGAGTGCACATCTGCGCAGTTGCG
Organism: Nemotelus pantherinus; assembly: GCA_963978885.1. Taxonomy (NCBI): domain Eukaryota; kingdom Metazoa; phylum Arthropoda; class Insecta; order Diptera; family Stratiomyidae; genus Nemotelus; species Nemotelus pantherinus. The sequence goes on along the minus strand of OZ022263.1, from coordinate 49,050,669 downwards.
ATGGTAAAAATTATGGAACTAAAGTTCCAATTATTAGAACATCTACCGTATTCACCAGATTTAGCCCCAAGTAGTGATGGGCGATTGCGAGATTTTTTAACAATCGAGATGATCGTAGTCGATGCCACAAGACAATCGGGAGAACAATCAAAAGAACAATCGATATGCTCGATTGTTCGTTTCGATTGTTGGGTTCGATTGCTATACTCGATTGGTGCTCTCGATTGCAGTGTTCGATTGTGGTGTTTAATTACTGTACTCGATTGTTGAAGACTGGTTTAAAGCAGAAAGAGAATGTGTAGCTCTGGGGTAGCTAAAACTAAAGATAGGTGCGATAGCCGAACACAATGCAGCAGCTTGCAGCCGAAGGCGAACGTGCTTCATGGCTGATTCGATTGTCGATGACTTGTCTGACTGAATGTTCGATTGCGAGATGGCAAGATGCTTTTTTCGATTCTCTCGATCGCACAATTAGCATCGAGTCAACAATCGAGTTCAATTTAAAACCATCGAGATATTTCGAGATGTTTCAATAATCGAAACAATCGAATTAAACATCTCGCAATCGCGAATCACCAGCCGCAAGGGTTTTTTTTAATTTCCTAACTGGAAGATATGGCTTGGCGGACAAAGGTTTACGTCTAACGAGGAGGTCATCGCCCAAAATATTCCTATTTTGAGGCTTAAAAAAATTGGAAAAACGCCTAGAACCAATATACAGAGCAGAAAGGAGATTGTGTTGAAAAAAAATCTACCCCGAAAAAATGTATTTCTACTTTTTTGTAAGGACTTATTAAACGCCCTCCTACATGCACAGACAATTCTCTAAGCTGTAAAGTATCTTTCTTTGCTGATGATACCAGTGGCGTGGCGTGATAGTTTACCTTAGGGAAGCAATTAGTTCATTTCGATGACTGACTTTGGCTATGTTTTCTTCAAATTTGTTACGTATTAATGGAACGCCTCTTGTTAGCTACTTTTAACATTGCAAATACAAAAGCTTCCATGAATTACGAGCATGGACGTGAGAGTACTTATACTGTATTGTTATCAGTACTAATTCGCATGCCACCAATATATAATTATGTTTTCATTAAATATATATTTGCAAAAATTAAATATTGGCAAACATATAAATTAGCTATGTTGCAACTGCAAGCTATGTAAATAAAGCATTTGCAAATATAGCTACGGCAACAATAACAACCACAGTGATTATGCAAATTAAATGTTTATACGCATAAATAAATTTCAATATTCTAGTACTTATAAAAAATAACAGTAAAGTAACAACATTCCCATAACGAATAACATATATATTTATATTTAAAAAAAAAATCTAGTAAATTTAAAATAAATGAAGTGACAGCTGAAAAAAAATCTATTATAAATCAAATTTGAAAAGAAAATTCATGCATACTTCTATTTTAAATTTAATGCAATTTGTCTTTGTTTTTTTTTTGCAAACTCATCTATGACGTCTTGAAAACTTTACTCGCTCAAACGTTATTTTAAGAAAACCTATTCTATGGAAAGTATTGCCAAGTCACTTAGTCACTGTTCATCTGTCCTATTCCTGAGATAATTTTTAATCCTTTTTAAGGAAAAAAACTGCGCTCTGCGGGCGCTCTTGTAACATTCTCTTTTGCATTCATTACTTGCAATGTTAGAACTAAAAAAACTGATTTATAAAATTGTTTTAAACTATTTTCTGATTTATTGTTGATAGAATATTCAAAAATATTTTCTCTGTGAATTTGCATTAGAGTAAAAAACAATGAGTTCCTTTTTATCCGCAAAAGATCGAGATCCAAAAGGAAATTTAAAAAGGTCACTAATTATGCAATTATAATCCATGCTATTTACGGAACAAATAAATACATTAACCTTTTGATTGCACTCTCACTATTTTAAGTATAAAATTAAAAAATCATGCGATTCCAGAAAGTAATTCTACGCACTCAATTCTAAACAATTCAAATCAATTTAATTACAACAATACTCTAAACTATTGGTGAAATAATTACCTTCACCAATTAAAAATACCTTCACCAAATTTATATGTAAAATATAGCACAAATTTCACTACCGAACTACATTCAAGCAGTCTCTGGTAACCCTTAAAACATCTCGTAGTTCAAATTCATTCAAAAATTCACATAGTGTGTAGGTACTACAGCAAACATTCTCATTCAAAAAAAAAAATACGCACAAGCAAATTATATGGGGAACGTCACAATAAGTTCCACAGCAACCATATGTACGCGGCTTCTCTCTCAGTTTCTCGCTTGAGACGAGAATTTCCCCTAAGAAGCAATTTCTGCATTGCTTCCAAACAGCCAGTACAATAGAGATGGGAAAAACGACTCAATTTAGTGTGTCGACACACTTCGACTCACTCATTTGGATGAGTCAATCAGTGTGAGTCAATCAATTGTGTCAATTCATTTTTGATTGATGTAAAATGTAGTTATGAAAAAGGATTATGCATATGATTAGTATTTTTTCTATTTACCGCTTATACATGGCCATGAAAAGGCGACAAAGAAAATTAAACGTACAGAAAATTTCCCAGTATTTATTTTAATAAGTGTCTTTTTTTTGTTTTGAATAATTTAAAAAGATTTTAAAATGTAAAGAAAGTGTCTGATAGCTTAGTTAACTATAGTTGATTTGAATTACAAATTAAAAAACTCTAGTCCGTCAGAAAATCCTATTTTCATAGAAAAGTAGAGGAAATATGTATGTAGGTCTTCAATGCATGTTTTGGTCCATATTATAACTAAAGTCGGGTCGTACTAGGATTTTCACATACTAGGTATAACTAGTACAAGTACAAAAAAATACATGTTCCAAAAATACTAGCAAGTATTTGTTGAAGTATGCTATATATACATACGATTTGCAGTGATGTAATGAAAAGGTATGATATGCCCTCCCCCACCCTCCAAACACAAGGTTCCCAAGCCAGAATGGTGATTTTGCAAGATAATCTTCAAAGGATACTGAGTCATTAGTCCGCGCAGCTTGTCCGTAACTTTCCAATGGTCGGCCATTTATTTGGCAAATCTTTTTGCCTAAAGAAAAACGATGAAATTCAATCAATTTAATTTGATTTTCATTTTGTTATATGCACAAAACATCTCCTGTATTCATTCAAATTACCAAAGTCAAAAAATTTACTAAGATAGAACAAACTAATCCTGTTGCCATCTATATGGCTTTTCATCGATCGATCTCTGATACCAAACTTTTCTTGGCTAATCTAAAACAGCCGGTTTTCCACTTCGCCTCACTGAAGCATGAAGCTAAACGAAAATTTTATTAAGAAATGATAAAAACAAAATGTTTCGCCTATTAAACATGCACCCACTAGGGGGCCAACCTCTTCGGTAAGGCTGGATATGAATCCAGGGGCATCTTAACTCCCGCGGTCTCGTAAATTTTACAACCCCGGTAGGGTTGGAGACACCCTCGTGGTGACCTGTAGTCACGAGGAGAGCCTCAGCGCAGCCGGAGAAGCCAACTGGCGAACCAAAAAGGATCTCAACCTTTTCCTTCTTAGCACTTTAAGTGCTACTTTCAGTTTTTCCAGACGGTTTTCCGGCGGATTTAATTTGGTCGTATCTTCGAAACTAGGCCGCTTTTTCACAGACTTGTATGAAAATTTGACCCGAAACAACTCAGAAAGGTACCCGAAATCATGCTAGACCAAAAAAATAATTTTGGTAAAAATGGACGTTTTCACCCAATTTCCCCTATCAAAATTTTTTCTCGCCCTTAAAATATCACTATTGTACTCTCCGACCATTTTCAATCATCGAAGGTGCCGTAAAAGCAGTTTTTGCCAAACTATGGCCAAAAAACCCCTTATTCCCCTACAAAACTGAAATATTTGTATCGCAGAAATAGATCTTGGCCCGTTATGTCCCAAACCACTCTCACCCAAAATATTTTGTCCGATTTCAGCTACCTTTGCCCTAGAAACTTTTTGAATATTTGAATAAAATACTTGCAAGTACGAAAATACTCGCAAATACGAAAACACTCGAACCTAGTATTTTTGAATTTCATACTAAGTACTGATTGTCCCAAAAGAATACATGTTCCAGTATATACGCTTAATCTCTAATTATAACCTAACTATGTCTAAATTCCAAAATTTGTGAATAATAAACATTGTTACTTGTTATATATATATATGATGCTAATCACATGAACGTTTTATGGCCGCATTTCCTACAACATAAATGAGGAAAATAGTTGCTTTCTTTGAAGTACTCCCCACTCACATTATTCTAAAACGTTACCTCAGCGAAGAAAAAATCACTCATAGAAACTTTTTTCGAAACGGTATATAATTGAAAAGTTTACCATTTTAAATTTATCAATGGTAAATGAATTTATAGACTAATGATCAATTTGAAACAAATTTTCACAAGTATCTTATCTAAATACACTGAACTTGACTGCATCGAATTGTGTGGAATGTACACTGATTTCAATACAAACTTCAAGAGATAATCAAAATCAAAAACTTTTTTATTTGAATTATAAACCCACTTCAACTCCCAGATATAACAAATAATCACAGCGATAATCATCCAAAAAAAGCGGGCAAACCCAACCATTTTCATTTCGCCCATTCTCGTATTTTGAGGTTTTTTTCTTCATCAAAATATAATTGTTTCTGAAAATTTGCTCGAATATCCCTATCCAATATCTATACCTCTTATGCTTCATCAATATCCTTAAAAAATTTCATTTCGATCGGACATCGCATTCCTGAGATAATCTCACTGCATCCAATCACAAAAAAAATTGAGAAAGTCTACAGGAAGAAAGTTTCAATCAAAATCTTCATCATATACACATATAAAGTGCACATATGTTCTTCCACGACGGTCAGTTTCGATCATCACAACCAACCACGGCATGCTTGGACTGTACGGCATTACCTACGAAATTCATATCGCGGCACCGATTGACTTGCTCCTGTGCAAAAGTGTCGAGCTCATAAACAAGCTCCTAATCACATCAACTGATTGCCTCGTTCTTGTGCTGTTCATCTCTAGCTCTACTGTGTGTACACAAACGTGTCGGCCAACACACGTGTTGAGGCTAGTGATTGCTTCACCAAACGCTCAACTCCGACGAGATCCGTGAAAGGCTCCGCTGCACGGAAATCTTCGCGCAAATGATTGCTTATGTGCAACGATTGACTCGCTCCTGTGCAAAACTGTCGAGCTCATAATCAAGTTCGAGCTCATAAACAAACTCATAATCACATCAACTGATTGCCTCGTTCATGTGCTGTTCATCTCTAGCTCTACTGTGTGTACCCAAACGTGTCGGCCGACACACTTGTTGAGGGCAAGTGATTGCTTCACCAAACGCTCAGCTCGCTCATACTGTAGTGATTGCTTCACCTGTGAAGCAGCTCGCTCAGTATAGAGTGTGTCGACACACGTGTTGGGGGCTAGTGATTGCTTCATCGCGATTGCTTCACTCACGTGTTACCCATCTCTACAGTACAAGCATATTTTTTTGAATGACGTCACAATGCAGTCTACATGAAGTGAAATTAATGCTCGTAGAAGCAATTTTTTAGTTGCTTCCACCCGTCTTGTTCTCTCAATATTTTTATTCGGTGGTGTTACCACCTTAGCCGTGCAAGATGTTCACTATGAGTTTTTGGGAAAATTTATTTAGAAAATTCCTGTCCATGATTTTTCTCGTGATTTTTAAATAAATTAATTTAAAATATATATCAGTAAAATGTAAGGGAAGCAATGCTTCCCTTGCTTCCATGAACGCCACGCCACTGGATGATACGTGTATCTTCCACGCGGCCAGACAATCTCTAATGTAAAGACTCATGGAATATTTCCAAATATGGAAGACCAAATTCAACTCGGACAAAACCCAGGTGATTTTCATCACGAAAACTGACGATACACGAATACACTGACTCCATTCGTTGGCTCTTAATGCCAAATTTTGGGTTTATTGCAATTCGCAGCCTAGTTCTGCCACTGAAGGTTTCGTTGTTTAGGGACATGATTTCGATGAAAACTGTGTGTGAATCTGAATCCGAACTTATTATCTTTTATTTTAATTCAAAGAACTATTCTATTTAAAAACCTTTCCTGTAGCAATAAATCGCAATTTTTCTTGATTACTACTGCTATTCGCTATCAACCTGCACCTCAAAATTTGGCTATGCTTTGAGTTCTCCGAAACAAAATTTAACTGATATTTTTCCCTGTTCAGTTTGACTTGTCTTTTCGGTTGCGTCTAACATGCATACGCAAATTCGCGTCCTTGCACGTGTTTCTCAATTTCACGATAAACCAACATTCTTTCTCTAGCCTACATAATACCTTCAAAGAGTGCTCCAGTCAGGTATGAAAATGGAATCTCTACCAAGTACTTCGGCTCATTCATCGTTAACTGAAAAACAATATCGATTTATATTGTGCGGTCAGAGCATGTCGTCGTCATTTCGGTTTGGCATCCTATTTATATATCGTACGAAATTCTCGACATTGTTCTTTTACAAGGCAGCATATAAACCTAACTGGATGATTGTGGTTTGCCTTGCCTGTTTCGTTGCTTATCAGATGAGTTACTAAGTGGAACAGGCTCGCGGTGGATTTTGGTCCTTGACGCTACAACACACAATCGACGATGCTGATATTGATTTACCTGCGAGATAACGTTAGATCATTTGCTGTGGAAACCAAGTGAAAGTTGAGTGGGAGGCCGAAGGATTTATGATGAAGGTCGTCGAGAATGATGAGAAGATTTATAAGGCTGTGGGGAGTTTGATTGAGTTAACTTTTAAGAGTTTCAAAACGGAAATTCCGAAATTAAAATTGATGGATATGCTGAAATGGGTTAGATGTATAATTGAAAAGTATACCGTTAATGGAGCTCATTCATATTTGGTTGCGATAGACATTGTTGTTCACGGAAGAAATTTATAGCTTACCAATTAAAAGCGTGCTTTTTGGCTCAGCGGGAAGTATTTCCAATGTCAATGGTATAAATATTTATACGTCAGCTCAAAGTGAAGCTAGTTAATAAAGAATATTCTTCCATAGTGATACAAAACGCCTGGAGTGCATTTTTAGGATTACCTTTTTGTGTAAGAACAACACATAATACGAGCAATTTGCGAGAATCATCTATTTCAATAAACCGACCATATTATTCCCGGACTCAAATATTTTCCATTTACGCAGGTTTATCTTTTCGTCTTTTCCAGTTTGTATAAGCAAAAACTTTACCTCATTTATTAGCCCAACCAGGCTTGAAATTTCCAGGCATGGTTCTACCGGCACGAAAGAAAAAACTAATGGAAACAACTTATTTTTTCGAGAAGAAATAATATTATTTCAAGGATATTCTACGGTTGAATTGATTTTCGGTGTGAGCTTATCCTATTATATATTTCACAGAGATTCGGAAGCTATTTTAGGCGCAATGGCAAAGAGGCGATAAAACGAGCAAAAAGTTTAGTTCACGTGGACATAAATTTTCTAAAGAAGAATAAGAAAATTTTCAAAATAGAATGAAGTGGATGATAATTTGACATATTTGCACAATGGTACTCAACACCGTGTGAAATTGATTCTCTCGTGGAATGGTGTTTCGGGATTATAAAGTTCATTGCTGATATGTTTATGGATATTGCAAGAATGTTGCTTTTTCGTCAATTGTTAGGGCTGTACCGTAGGGAAACAAATTTTTGGTCATGGTAGAATTCGGTGGACAAAAAAAAACTGACAATATAAATAACAAGATAATAAAATGAAATTTTTCTAACAAAATATTCATTATTAACGGATATTTTTTTAACGAATTGGTTTTTGGATATGGTTCATTAATAATCGTTAACCGTACATATCAAGCGCTCGAACTCGAAATCACCGACTAACAACACGCTGTACCATTTATTATATTTAAACTCTTGTTTCTGTTCGCGGAAAATATACAATCAAAATCAATATTTTTATATTATGAATGTAGGATGGATCTTCTTATAAAGAAATTTCTCGAAAACTTGCTGAAGGAAGAAGCGAGATTCAACAGGAACCTACCGGCAGACGCATATAGGCAGCACAAAAGAGGACCGTTGTGATGCCACGGTAATTTTCTCACCCCTAGTCACTGAAGTCAGGAAACCATCTGCTTCCTTTGACCAGGATGGGCTGACCAGGAATAGTTCGGTCAAATTTGAAAGAATGGGTGCACTAAGCGCCGCCACTCTCCTTTTCGTCAAAACACTGCCACATCGCGCTGGCTCCGACAAAAATCTTTGAGCCCTACGCCCAACCGTTGCGCATGTCGTCCTTTGAGGCACGCCCACAGCAGAGCAGATTACTACGGGTTAAGCCTAACAGCTGCCAGGTGCGATGCGCGTAAATGGAGACCTAGGACTTGCTATCACACAGGCTGATGCGTCGGCATAGGACATATTAGCGACTTCGAAATATTTTTGCCAGATGATTGGTTTGACCTAAGTCACTGGTATTTTTATGAAGAAGAGGCATGAGACCTCCAGTAGCAAGATAAAAAGCCTCGCCAGTTCATCGGCCTCATATTTTTATTTTCTACGATAATGCCAAAGCTCAGGGGATTGCCCTTTGAAGCGAATGCTTAGTGATGACGGTAGGGAGACATATATGGGAGAAGCCGATATCAATTATTCCATTATTCTTTTAAGTGCCACATTTATTTCTTATTTTTCTAAAGCGCTGGTATTATGCCCAGTCGCCGGCTGTTAAGACAACACAACCCGAACAAATACAGCCATGGGCACGGCGGGATTCGATCCCGCGGGCAGTAGATCGCTGCTTCGGACTGACGCGTTAGCGAGCTATCCTCTACGCATAGGTATTTAACTCAATTGTATAAGCGTGATACATATATATATATATATATATATATATATATATATATATATATATATATATATATATATATATATATATATCCATAATTTATATATATATATATATATATATATATATATATATATATATATATATATGTACATATATATATATATATATATATATATATATATATATATATATATATATATATATATATATATATATATATATATATATATATATATATATATATATATATTTCCATAAAGAAAAGGAAAAACGTCAGTCGAGACGCTGAAGTTGCAGATGGAAAACAGAGGTTCACAAGAGGTGAGGATACGCTGAAGACAGAAGTAGGACAAGAATCGAAGTAGTTCGTTGAGTATTAAACTTCTAAAGGATTAGAACGAAACGAAGAAGGAGATGTGGAAGTATGATTTGAAAGACGAAGATAATATTTTCACGTCTTGGGGAGAAAAAAATCCGCAAAGTCTCTTGAGTAGCTGCGAAAGCAGATTAGGAATGAAAAAACTAGAAATGATTTTGAATATAACAGAAACCTAAACATTTGAAAAATAGGTTCGCATCGCATCTTTAGCCACCGTTCTTGCATAAAAGTCTAAAGTCTAAACGCCAGAAGATTTTCGTGTAAAGGGGAAAATTTGATTTTTCCACGCGCAACATTCTTGGCCTTAAAGACAGCGTCAACTTCAGAGGCAGACTCGTGAGCATTTGTTTTTTTGTGTGTCAAATGTGTAAGCGAAAATATGATAGAGATGTGAGAGGAAAAAGTTAAAGCTAGGGAGGGCTTCTTCAATATCAAAATAACGAAGAAATAGATAACAGTAAATATGCCTAGTTTCATTCACCATTGCTATAATTTTGGCTTTATGGAAATACAACACGAGTGAGAAGAGGCTTTGAATCGTCGAGGAAGGGGGCACTGCAGATGATGGGGATCGAAGAAGGATGAAAGAGCAGAATGCAAAAAAAACTGAAGGCACAAGAAGGCTGGTTGAAATAAGATCAGATATTTTTGCTCAACAATAATTAGATCCCTTGACAGCATTTGTAATGTCATTTAAAACGTTGTGTTTTCACTCTGTTACCTATTCATAAAAAAGGGATATAGAAATTTTGTAAGCAACTATCGTCCCATCTACCATGTGTTTCATCTTTCATCTGTCCTAAAACATTCTTCTATGTTACTACATGCGAATGACGACAAATTTTTTAAAATGGTATTCAATATTCGTCACTGCTTGGTAATTAAAGGTAGTGATGGGCTCAAAAACGCCAAATAGTTTGCAAAAAACGTTTGGCTGCAAAAAAACGAACGAACAGGTTTTCCAAATAGCGACAAACAGTTTTTCTAAAATGAACATTTTTTCTAAAACAAAACGTTTTTCTACAACGAACAGTTTTTCTAACGCCAATCGTTTTTCTAAAACGGAACGTTTTTCTACAACGAATAGTTTTTCTAAAACCAATCGTTTTTCTAAAATGAACCAATTTTCTAAAACGAACCGTTTTCTAAAACGAACAGTTTTTCTAAAAGGAATAGTATTTATATAGCCAAACATTTTTCTAAAACAAACTGTTTTTCTACAACGAATAGTTTTTCTAAAACCAATCGTTTTTCTAAAGCGAATCATTTTTCTCAAACGAGTCGTTTTTATAAAACGTATCGTTTTTCGTTTTTCTAAAATAAATCGTTTTTCTCAAACGAGTAGTTTTTATAAAACGAATCGTTTTTCCTTTTTCCTAAAACGAATCGTTTTTCGTTTTTTTTATACGAACCGTTTTTTAAAACGAATCGTTTTTGGTTTTTTTTAACGAACCGTTTTTCGTTTGTTAAAACGAACTGTTTGGTAGTGGAAAACTGTTTAGCTGCGGAAAACAGATTTTCAGAGGCAAACTATGTATGTATGTATGTATATATAATACGGGGTTGTCAGACTTATTAAGTGCCTATTTGTGCATCTCGGTCAAGAGCTGGTTAGGGTAGGTAGCATTGAAAACAATATTTACTGTTGTTTTGAATGCTGCTTACCAGAACCAGCGCTCGATGGCAAACGGCCATGTATGTTGATTCTTTACGATCATGTGTACTGATTGATGTATGATTATACAGTTGATCAAGTAGATAATATATTGGAAAATTGGGACAATACAAGTATCAATTCAGTTTGGAAGCACTTAGTCCTAGCAATGAATGTTTACAATACGATGGTGGAAGACATAATACATAAAATATATAAAACAAAAGAAAACATAATACGTAAAAATTAATTGTACTGAATTAATTGAAGATTATTCAAACTATGAACGATGTTTCTGAATTGAAATGGCATAAATTTCAAGTATTTATTTTGTCGCACAGCATGCCATTTTATCTTGTCGTTAACAAATTTTTTTTTTCAACAGTTTTAAAAAACACTTGTTTTTTTTTCAACAAAAACAGGTCGTTTTCGTTTTTTTGAAAACACCAGAAACGTTCATCACTACTTAAAGCTGACCTTGTCGATCTTACAACTTGATGTGATACTAACGAACATGTAATTGATATTGAAAAGTGTATCGTTGTTTCGTACTCGCGTAAAATTAGTCGGTTAAGCTTTGAATACTCTTTAAATAGTATTCACTTCAGATACTTCATTTAGAAATACTTTTAAATAATGCTACGCTAACGCGATCACAGTAAAAGCTTCGTCTATTCTACAATTTATTAGAAGGCAATTCAAAGAGTTTTATGACAGACATCTCACTAAGATATTATTTTGAGCTTTGGTTAGACCAATCTTCTGGTATGCTTGTGTAAAGACCGTGTTGAGTCTATTCAGAAAAGGTTTCTACGGTTGCGAGAACTTGCTTGATCAGATCCTCTATACTTACGTCCTTACAATAATTGTGTTAGCTTATTGGCCATGATACGCTTGAAAACAGAGGAAAAAAATTAAAAAAAAAAAATTAAAACTTTTTGGCGGCTAAGCTCTTTTCAAAGAGTATTTTCTCCAAATAGTAGATTTGGTCGCGACACGAAGTGTCTCAGAATTAAGATTGTCAATATTTTAGCAGCCCCTTTTTATCGGACCCTCCAATGAGCCTCTTTAGTTCATGAAGAGAAATTCCAATCGCCTTTACCGTCAATTCAATTTTAGTATATCGTTTTCATCTTTTAAAAATAGCTGAGCAAAAATAGGCTTTTTTCAGGATTTGTTTGTTTGCATCTGTTTTAATGTATGTAAGTTTTACTAGTCTGTATTAGACCAATTTTCTCAAATAAATCAATAAAATATATTCATATTAAATGCAGATTTCACTTCGAAAAATGAGTATAAGGAAATGACGGAAGATACGGTCAGGGAAAGACTAGAACTGCAGGTGATGGTTGAAAGAGAGGTGTTTGACCCTGTGGAAAGCATAATAAAACCACCACATAGCATTAAACGAGCGGAAGGGATATAACACGGATTCGAAAAGAACTTTATAGGGTGTGCAGATTGAAACAGCAAGTAATATAGAAAAAGGACACAGAAGGACACAGACAACGACACAAGCAAATCCCGTGAGGGATTTGTGGTCAATGAGACCACCTCTACCAAAGGACTTACCAGAGATTGAACGTTGGCAATTTTTACGAAAAACATTATACCGTGGTGAAACATAGTTATTGAAGGTATTCTTATCTCTGCTATCAGCAGCTGAAAGACTTGAAGAAGCACTGACTTTATATGGTTTGCTCCTTGAACCACGGACGCTTTCGTAAGCAATTTAATGGATTTTGTTTTTTTTTCGTTGGCCAGGATCAAAAAATTGGACCCGAAGCTTTGGTGAACAACTTGAAGAAAGCTGCAGGCAGCCGACAAAATCGCACGAACAGTGATGCAGCGATAGGCGACTGTTTGTTCTTGAAGATTGTCTGTATCACGGTTTTGGCAGTGTTTTCAGCACGGATCATATTTGTCCTTTTGGTACTGTGCGGTAATACCCTCAAATTTTTGTACGAGAAAAAACGGTATATCTATTTTTCTAAAACCATTCCCCAACCTTCGAAGCCTGTCTACTCCTAAATCATTTGATGTAGCAACGGAATCAAAACGAAATTCATCGAACAGGTTGGTTTAAAAAAGGAGCAGGTCTGTAATACGTTTGGTTGTGGTGACCGGGCAATTCCTCCAGCTGAGATATGCTGGTATGAATATTTAACATGCTGTGAAATAATAAGCAGATATTTTAACCATATAAAATTTGATACAATCTATACACATTCCCTCTGCGTTTTTTTTTTCGAAAACCGAAAGCAGTTTCCATGTACGAGGGGTGTTTCATATCCAAACTCACAAATTCAAACTCCCACATTGGGCGCACACTTTTCAGGCGATATAATTCTTTGTCTAGGATTTCTAGCTTTCATGGTAAAACAGAGGCTAGGTCTCTGTGAGCTGAAGAATGAAATTTATTGAAGAATGAAATCGGTGGGGAATGTTTTCTTAAAATATTCAACCGACCTTGACAGGACCAGGAGTTGATTTATTTGTTTTTACACGCAATATTGACATGATACGCATATGTGGCTTTAATTTTTTGAAATTTCATTAACAATGGCAGCATCTCAACGTCTTTAAGGCAATCAAATATAAACAAAACTTTTGAAGTTTAAGACCAGATAATGAACGAACTGAAATGTTATAAAATGACTCATTTTCAGAATATATCATTTTCAAAATTAGCACAACGCATTTTCAAAGACACTTCTACTACACTCTCCAAACTATATCTAAGCGAAATAATTTAGTGGCTCAAAAAAAAAGAAATCCTTTGGCACACGCAAATAATTAGTTCCGCGCATAATACTTTAAATAAAAGTCCACATCGTAATTCATCATGATACTCTGCAGCACCGCATCATTGCCTATAAAATAGTCAGATTCTATGACTAATTTAAAATCAAACAATTTTTTTGCTGCACGAATCATGTGCGTACAGCTAAGTTAAAACACCATTTAATATATGTAAACAAGCGTATAGTCATTCGTTTCGATTAAATCCAAAACGAACAGTTTCCTGACCTCATCAATGATTCATATAATATTCCGTCAAACCAATAAAATCAACTTTAAAAAATACACCAAGCCAAAAAAATCAATCTATGGCCCACGGGCTTTACAAAATCCATTTTTTTTTGGTCGTAGGTGCTCTCCGCAATTTTTCAATTCATCTGATCGAATGTAGCCGTCCGCCTTCATCATCATTTCATTTCATCTTAATTTTTTTCGTACTCTGGTGCACATGTACATAAGTATGATTTTATTTATTGCTTCTACTTGTTTGATATTTTTTTGTGTGTCCGGCTTCTGTTCATTCTTGTCTACGAAACTTCCAAGCCAACGAACTGAACTGATCAAAAGCTTGGTTTACAAGTAGATTTGTCTTGGCATGTATCGTAGAACGTACGAAAAACCAACAACTTTTCAATTTCGGAATTTCTGAGAGAATCCCGTGATGTCGATGACAAGTCTCTATTGTTCGTTCGTGTATCAGATTGAAGTGTAGCTGAAATCTTGAGGCGAACACTGAAATATTTTTTAATCTTAAGATACGAAAGGCGAGGCCTGCGGATTGGATTAGCGATGCCAGCACGTTTTGTTTACATTGGAGCTTTGAGTGAGTTTGATTGGACTCGCCGTAAGTAACGTAAAACTGAACTCGAACCTGGCTGACGAACTGGTGGGCTGCTATCTGATTCGGATCCTCGTACTCCACCACGATGACCAACGTTAGTAACTGGTTTGGTTTTGTATGAACAAGACAACAATGTGGCTTCGGCTTGGCTGCAAGCATAATACAATAATAACAGAAATAGACCCTGACTGACTCTCGATTGTGATAAGAATTCTTTTGGAGTATACTTAGTGGAAACCAGTTCGACAGGTTTCTGCGGCAGCATGACTGGCTGGCGGCGCAAAGGTGACGCGGGTAAATCGCATCGCGTGTTTTACATTCCATGGGCAGTAGTTTTCAATAATATGTAATAATACGGAGGAGAGGTTGTTTCTCGACGATTTTTTGGAGGCAGGTTATATGAAGACAGTTTCAATCTCAGACAATCTCAGAAATGTGATTATGAATAAATAATGACATAAGATGAACTAAACAGTTTTGAAGGTTGAATTCGTAGAGATTAAAGATTCAAGTTTTATGATAATAAGCGCATTTTTAAAGAAGAATTAAATCCCGCTCTTTTTGCTTGATGGAATCTATATTTTAATTTGTGAGCTCATTCCAATCACGTGTTGTGGATAATTTTGCATTATGTTGTCAGATATACAAATGTATTCATGTGGAACAGTAAATGAGTTTGATGGCGGCACAATTTTGTGAAACCGCATTTTGATTATAGAATGTTTTAGGAAATATTGCCCAAAAAGAAAAGAGACACAGACACTGAATATGGTCGACATAATTAAGAGTAAGATATATGATTGAAATATGTCATGTGGTTAAAAATGAGATTCTATCAAAAATTATTAATAGTCACTTAAAGGCGGGTTCTTTTCCTCCTTGTCTTAAGTTGGCACGAATCACACCAGTCTTTAAGGGAGGTGATCCTTCTAATTATCGCCCAATTGCCGTTATCAGTGTAATGATCAAAATATTCACGTATAGTGCAACATATCAATGAGGCAGCAATTTTTATTTAGCCATTTTTGTCGATCTCAAGAAGGCCTTTGACACTATTGACCACAGAATTTTGCTTCAACGTCTCAAAAAATATAGCATTAGCAAGAAGTTTAACTCGATAATAAAAGATTATTTATTGGATAGGCGGATAGTGACAAAAAAAAAATACAGTGCATCAGTCAGGAACGTTTCATCAATATAGGCATACCGCAGTGATCAATTCTTGGACCAGTACTATTCATCATATGTGTACTGCATTCAACATATCCAGCTGTCTGGCAAATTAGTCCTTTTTGCTGATGACACACTTCTTTTATATTCTGGAAAGGATGAACCATCTCTTGAGTATAAAATTAATAGAGATCTAGAAACATATCAAGTGTGGCTTAAACATAGCAAACTGCTTATAAACATTAACAAAACCAAATACATCATTTTCCAGCAGAGAAATAAATATCCTATAAACCCTTTGATTCAGATAAACGGAATTCGTCTGGAAAAAGCTGAATCAATGAAATATCTTAGGTTAATCCTAGATGAGAAAATGTCATGGTTACACCACATTAACCGCATCAGACATAAAGTCGGGCCAATGATTGCGGTCTTAAGAAAATTTCAGAACAAAATTAATAATGTTTAATGCTTATATACTTTCAACTATCACATATGGAACTATTTTATGGAGTCAGACATCAAAGCAAAACATCGAGTTAATTGGAAGACTTATTTCGAAAGCAATTAAAATTATATTTCGAATGCCGACTCTAACACCAACAGTTACTGTGTACATTCGAACAACTAATTGATTTTGAAAGGGGAAAATTGATTTTTAATATCCTGAACAACAATCTGAAGTGGCTTAACACCCCCGCACTGTGTTGGAGAACTAACCCGGAAACCAGAACTGCTAGAAATCTATCTCTTGCAATTCCAAGAACGGATAGATTAAGGATAGATCCAGTACAGCTATCGCATACTACAATTCATTACCGAACTCGGTCAAATTAGCAAAAAATATAATAGAGTCCAAGGTATACTTGAAATCTCACATCAAAAACACAAATCTTTAATGAAAAAGATACCAGAGTTTTTGTAGACTTTTCTCTTGACACATGTAAATGAGAACAAACATATAACTTAAAGTATGAAGTATAATTAAAATTAATAACAATTGTATCTTCCCTTATACCAATTTTCAATTGTCTGGGAAGTACTAGGACGATATGTTTGATAATATGTTGATGCACACGGACCGTGCATACTGATTGAGTGATTGGGAGAGTGGAAGGAAGGAGGAAAAAAAAATATGTAATGTGATTATGGGGTTAAAATTCAAAATAACGTCGGGGACAGAGAAGATATTAGTGTCAAAAATTTTTAAAACGGCTGGATAATATTACGTTCGCACTGCACATTCAAATCAAGTAG
The DNA here is from genome assembly GCA_963978885.1 of Nemotelus pantherinus. Lineage (NCBI taxonomy): Eukaryota > Metazoa > Arthropoda > Insecta > Diptera > Stratiomyidae > Nemotelus > Nemotelus pantherinus. The sequence continues at coordinate 49,033,654 of OZ022263.1, read as the reverse complement.
ATTTAGCGCTGACAACTAAATCAGGTGAGGTTTTCACAATGTCTGAAGGGATTTAGATTTGGAGACGGAAATGTCATTCAAATTTAAATGCACCATTTTTTGCGTGAAAGTTGTTGAAAATGTTAAAGGAATGCAAGAATATTATCTTTTCACTTTGTACAACTCACATTCTACTTTTGTGTTCAATTTTCACCATTTTAGAGCGAAATTCGAATGACAGTTCATTCAAATCTACTCTCTCTCTCTCTCTCTCTCTCATGGATGAAATTCAGCCCGCTCTGAGAACAATTCAGCCAGGTCGAAATTCTTCACAATAGAATTGTTAGTTTTCATTATTTGAAGTATTAACTGTTAAAAAAGGGCTCTCATTTGGCAGGCCATCTAAAAAGTATCTAATGTACACCACACCTAGCGAATTAGTTTAACAACAAGATAAAACTTGGTTGAAGGCGAAAGTTATGTCAAGAACTTTTTTTACTATTTGCCATTCTAAGGAATTGAGCAGTCTAGCCTAATCTTTTTGAAGATTTATTAAGCTTTTTGAAGAATTTTTTAAAGAAGAAGAAAAAGAAGAATTTATGAAAATATATACACGAAGATAAAACCACATATGAATGCTAGAAAGTAGAATGAAAAGAATGGTAAGAGTAAGGATACTAGGAAAATCATTATGAAACTTTGAGGACATATTGGTATTATTAAGTTCTAAATTTGTGTTAATGAACATGCTGGCAACCCTGTAGCTAGAGGGCAGGTGTTGAAAGTGAAAACCTTCAAATCATCGACTCTCCTGAAAAATTGTCGCTTTTTGGAAAAAAACCACTCATATATAAATCTTATACTTTATCTACATAGCTAAAGTAAAACATTCGAAATTTTACAACGCGCAAGAACGGTTACCCTTCCTCAATTTGCCTATATTTTTAGCATCAAAATCTTCTGTTCACGGGAACTCACGAAACGATAATCAAGATACAATTGAAATTTACATAATGTATTGGCTTTATGTAGGACCAGGTCTGATAGAAGTGATTTTGAAATGCGGCCAATTCTGTGCCAGTGGTGCCATCTTGAAAAATCACGAAGAAAAATAAATGCTTTTAGACCTATAAATTCTGGTTCAGTCACCCGATTTTGATTCACACAGTATCTGAACCTTACACTAAGCCATGCTTGGTAGAAATTTGGTTGAAAAATTCGGTTGGAGCTGCCAGCTATGGTAATTAGGGTGTATTAAATTTTAAAAATTCGCGGAGGAAAATAATACTCTTTGCCCTATAGCTTCCAGTACTGTCATGATATCATCACGATATTCAAATAGCAACTTAAAATTGTTCTAGCCAATATTCAGTAGAAACCTAGTTTGAAAAACAATGATAGGGTAGCCAGCTATGGTTGGTTTTGTATTTTTTTTTGGCATATCTTTGGTAAGCGATTTTATCATATAATTTTCAACTTGTAGTGATCTTGTACTGAAAATAAACACCAAATATTAAGATCTAGAAAATTTGAAAACTTTTGTGATTGGTAACCCTAAAATTCTTTCCATCCCTATAGCTTCCATTGCAGTCATCGGATCAATACGAAATTCAAAGAGTAGGTTGACTTTAACGTGAGGCAGATGTGACATATTTTTGGCTTCGGTGTTAGCAAAGGGCTGCCAGCACGAGGCATTTTTTGTTATTTCCGCACCAATAAATGCTAACATTAAGTATTCACATCGCAAACATTTGCAATGAAAATAAGTAAACAATGTTTAAATTTTTTTAAAACTGCACATTTTTCGGATGGCAGCTCCAAACACTGTTCTATCGCTGTAACTTTCGATGAAGTCATCGAAATTCAATTGGCTTAGGGTTCATTATTACTTATGGTTTATTGGTCTCAAGTAGGAGAAGAAGCTAGTGGTAGTGGCCTTATGTAGCTAGTTGTACAAAAACACACTCAAAATCTGCACAAATCCTCTACTATTCTTCGAACATTAGTGTTTCTAGCGGTTCTAGGGGTTTCTTTTAAGTTTGTTTACAAAGAAATAATGAAACGCAGTATCATATCTATACCGTTCTCTCTAACAGCACTCTTTATTTTTTTAAGCCTAACCATTATTCTGTCTCATAGATATAAGAAGAATGGATACGAAATGGGCCGAGAGAAATGTAGCAATTTTCGACCTCTGGTCGCAACAACAAATTCCATTCAGAAAAGTTGATGTATTTGGAAATTTGTGTCCATGCATTGTTTTCCCCGTTATCCCAACCACCCCGTAGATCGGATGGATTGAAGTGAATGTTTACATAGAGAGTCTACAGCGCTGAGGGGTGGTGCGTGCGGCATTGAGGGGAAAGCTGTTTTACAGAGAGTAAAATTGCATGTGTAGTAAAATTGCTTCATTCACGTACGGGTTCATGCATTGTGATTGCGTGTCTATTCTTTATATGTCTATGTTCTGTCTTAAAGATTACCTGGCGAGGTGAAAATTGGCAGCACTCGGGGAACCCATCTTTACAAGTCTGACTGACATATGTGTACGTAGTAGGGACATAAATACTGTCACACTATTAAACGCACATACTGCGCAGTGAGTATTGAACGCATGGCAGTTTTGACATATGGGTTTTGACGGATAGTCTTTGTGTTGTTTACAAAAAAAAAAATAGCAGTCTCAGTCAACGCGTTACCATGGAGTGGACAGACAGAGAAAACCGGATCGCTCACCCAAACCATGTTTCGAAACCATTCGGCGCCAGCTTACAAAGTCAGAACGACTCTGACCTAGCTTGGGCGGCACGTACCTGCATTTTTGAGCTCAGATTATTGGCCCTCTGGCAGCCCCAACTTGGGTATGCTGGATTACAAGTTATGGACGGTTTCGGAGGGCATAGTCTGCCACAGAAGATACAATAGCATTGAATCCCTCAAGTCTGCCCTGGCCGAAGCTATGAACAATTTTTCTCTACATTAGCTGCGTGCTGCGATAGACGATTGACGAAAGAGACTTAAAGCCTGCGTGAATATTTCGAATATTATTTTTTTTTTATTCTATACACCTGTACTAATAATCAATACGAATTTCAAAAAGAAATCTCAAGCCACTATTTTTTTTATTTCAAAAGACCCGTGTGACAGTATTTATCTTCTTACTATGTGCTTTGCTGACCTAAAGGGAATAGTGCAGTTTATCAAACGAACCAGATAATTTCCTGATTGTAGTGACTAAAGGAGAGATATTAACTGTGACATCTTTACGAGGCTGTTTTGTGCTTATGTGTGTCATTCGGTAGGTCTCTTTCCACTAGCAGCCCTTTCAACTTAACCTAATCTAATGACTATTTGATGTGTTTAAATTTTGGCGGTGATAGACACAATCTACAGAGTAAATGAAAAGATGAAAACATATAAAAAAGTTTGTTCCTGTTGTAACCAGAGACTCTAGTAAATACAGGCTATGAAGCTCACAGAAGTGATCAACCTGTCTCCCAGTTGAGTTTGCAATGGAGTAATTTTGAGTTACTGAACGCTATGCGCACTGAAGTCGATCAGAAAGACCAACTTAAGGACAAGAGAGAAGGTTGTGGAACAAGGAAGTCTTTTATCCAATGGCCAATGTCAACCTTTCCAATGAAATATTGAGTTAAATTTTAAGTGGTTTTTGGTATCGTTTGGACATTAAATTTAAAATCAGCGGTAGTTCAATATTAATTAATCTTAAGTTCATAAACAGTTTTTATGTCACAGGACTCATGTAGTTGGTAAGTGTGTATACATATTTTCATTTCCATCGGTAGGCATTGGGAAAATTATTTAATCAGAAAGTGATTGAAAGTCATACAGTCAAATGCATGAGATGCATCAATTATCTTTTCAACAAATGATAAGATTTGTAAGTTTCATCTCGATACATATTTTGGAGACCATTTTCCCCTCTTCGAAAAATCAGTCGCAACCAATTAGCACTTCCAAAAGGAAGAACATTTACGACTCTCAAGCACTCAAAAAACACCTATCTAAATTACACCTGTTTCCTCTGCTTTTTGGTCGGATCATTTAACGCACAAAGAACTTCTCTTCACACTTCAAAAGTAATAAAATGACACTCAAGTCTGCTTCTTTCAACACTCTCTATCAACAGCACCGTTACCATTTCTATGTAAACATCTGAAAGATGTGTAATTGAAATACGCAAGAGTTTATCGCAAAAAAAGAAATGAAACAAATTCCGACTGAAAGAACGTTTTATATGAGTGCTTCAGTCACCCACACAGGTTGTCGTGGCGGTTTCATTGTCGTCTGCCACTTAGAGACCCAATTTTTCACTGTGAACGGGGTCAGGTTAAGCCTAAGCTCGTCAGCCTTTCCACTCTACAATGCCATTTCGTGCATTTGACTGTACATATCTTCAGCTCAAATAAATATCAATATAAAGTACAAACAAACATAGAAGTATGTCGTGACTATATTAATGTATGTATATATAGAGAGTGTCAGCTGTAACATGTTTTATAGGCTGAAAAGTATGTAAGTATGTAATTACTCTGATGATATTCGCATTGTTTTGAAAGATACACATATGGAGCAAGTACCGTATCTACTGAGGCCGACTGGAAGGGTGTCGAAGGTGTTATTTCAATTCATTCCTCGCTTCCATGAAATCATCGCAGCATTCTCGAGTGTAAATAATTACTGTTGTTTGTATTGTTATAGGAACGATACTGCCACTCAACACTGGAATCTGGGATATTGTTTTGTGGTTTTATAGTAAATTACACATTTCAACCGCAAATGCAGGTCGCAAATGAAATTATTAGCTTGGCAATCATTTTTATTCCTTGACGTGATGAAACTGATTTATTTTGATTTTTCCGAGTGGTTCAATAAAATATTTAAATGTAGTAGTGGGGGTGATTTTTAAATGAAATTATTTTCGTTGCGATGATATGGTATTTAGAAGAATTTGTGTTGGGAGAGTTAATTAGTTAATAGTTGAGAGTTAATAGTGCCAATTGTATCTGATACAAATTTGGCACTTTAATGTTGTTTTTCAAGCCTTATTTGTGACTGGAATTTGTGTGAGGAGGCTTACGTATACCTACTCTGACAAAATCATAAGACTGCGTCTATTGTCCCAGTAATTTTCCCAACAGTTCCATATGGCTGTTTCCGTGACCTATACCCCACTTTCCTTAGTCACAAAAGTGTTCTCATCGTTAGCATTGACTTGACATTCATCTAAGCCAAGAAAAATGAAACTCATTTTTCTTATGCATGTTCGCATCAGGAAAAACACTCAACATGGTTGTTGTGATAAATAGCCGACGATAAATATCACGTGGCAATTTCCATTCCAATCGACTGAACATCGGTAGCGATGGAAAATATCACCAGCGTCGAACGCTGTCACGATCACGTTCTGTGAAATCTGATACTTTAGATCAGCTGCTGCAGTGGATGCTACTGGAACCGATAATGCTGCTGCTGCTACTGGGTTGTGATAGGCCATGAAAAACGTCAAGACATCGACGGAAATGGAAAATTGATCTGAGTGAGACGTAAAAAACTAATTTTCAGCATCTGCTCGGAGTTTTACTGTCTGATTATTTTTAAACTTGCTAAAAGTAAGTCAATTGGGTTGAAAAGAATGAAAGATTATAAAAATGGTTTTTAGGTTTCAACGATCAAAAAACTATCGCTTCAATTGGTCAATTGCCCACCTTAATCGCAGATTCTCTAGATAAGGGATGCAAGTCTCCAGCAGTTTTCTTAGATCTTGCCAAAGCATTTGATTCTATTCCACGCACACTTATGATACGTAAATTAGGTGACGCAAATTTCAGTCTAGGGTGGATAAAATGGATCCAAAGCTATTTGGCAGATAGAAAGCAAAGAGTGAAAATAGCAGAAACACAAAGTACTGAGCTCTCTTTTGAGTACGGTGTTCTACAGGGAACAGTTCTTGGGCCTATCTTCTTCTTTATTTACGTAAATGCGCATAAAAGGCCAGCTAATATCATTTGCTGATAACACAATTCTGTTCGTGAAGGATAATGATTGGGAAGGAGTGAAGTTAACAACAGAATATAGTCTTGCATTGCTAAAAGATTGGATGAACAGTAACTGTCTCACTCTAAACATTCTGAAAACTAATTACATAACTTTTGCTATGACGCGGCGAGGCTTACCTCAAAATCTTGACATAAGCATTCACTCAACTAGTTGTGGGTCATTCTGCCATTGTATGCCAATCAAAAATGTTTCTCATACTAAATATTTAGGAGTCACAATTGACCAGCACTTGAAATGGGACCACCAAGTACAAACCTCAATGAATAAGTTAAGAAAGTTGATACCGCTTTGCTTCGAAGTTCGATCTTTTCTAAATATAAAAGCCTTAAGATCATTTTATTTTGCTTTAATTCACTCAGTGCTGCAATATTCAATCATCGCTTGGGGCGGAGCATCGCAAAGTGCGCTTAAGCCACTAAAAATTTTTCAAAAGACATTGATAAAAATATTATTAAAAAAACCTCGCCAATACAGCTCGGAACAATTGTTTCTCTGCTTAAATGTTCATCCAATAGACAAAATTATCAAATTAAACATCTTGATACAGACCTTCAAGGATCTAGTAGCTAACAAAATTCGAACTAATACCAATGCAAATAGAAGCGGTACCGATGATACACTCATACTCCCAAATCGTGTAACCCATATGGGTCAAAGCCATTTCACGTATGTGGGAATTAAATTATTCAATACATTGCCAAGGGAAATAAAAACAATACGAGATCTGAAAAAATTTAAGAGCGAAATTAAAAAAATTTATTGAACTAATATATCTGTTAAATCTATGCCTATTTCTTTTCTTTTTTTATTTATCTTTATTTTGTTAAATTTATGCGTCTAATATTATATTTTTTCATTTTTTTTTTTTACTATTTAGCTATTATTAATTATTTTTATGTTAATAAATCAGTAAGAATATTAAGTTATTTTTGGATTACTTTACTTTTATTTTGTCACATTTTCTGTTTATGAATAAAAAAATTGTTAGCTGACTGACTCCTCACCCCTAACACAAGGTTTAAACCTTAATAGGGGGAGTAGTGCAGTGGATTTTGTATGATATCTAAATTATGACAATCAACGCATTATTTAAAAAAAAAAAAACAAAAAAAAACATAATAAAAAATTAAGTATACCGACTAATATGGTGTTCACGCTACACTCTAAGGTAGCTCTAGGAGCTGTAAAGTTAATCAGGTGAAGCGTTCACACTGTTTCGAAGTGATTTGGAGAGAGAAGATTTGGAGTGCACGAAAATTGTTGAAAATGTTGTAGGAACATGCAAGAACATTTTTTTTTTCACTTTGGACAACTAACATTTTCTTTTTTTGTTCATTTTTCGCTATTTTAGAACAAAATTCGAATGACATTTCATTGAAATCAGCAGGTAACAAATGGTCAACAGCCGAGACAAATGTATGGTTAATCAGGTAGATTTGTGGTCGATTTAGCTCTAAGGTAATCAGCTGACCGAAATTGCCTGATTTAGCTTCAGTGTGAACGGGCTATAAAGGCAAAACAATCTATTAGAAAATGAAGAAGAGTTCGGCAATGTGCGGTGCTTAGTTTCATTATCGGCCATTAGCTTTCCTTTTCAATTGTTCGCAAATAAATTTATTATTCAAATACAAATTGACGCAGTTCCACAGTACGATAGCAGTCCTTTTTGGTTTTTATTTAAAAGACCTCGGTGATTTACACAATGTTCTTGCAATCAAATCAAAACTCACTTTCAAAAACTCATTACTAATTGGTCGTTTATTTTACAATTTTACACTATGTCAGCATAATTACTATCCTTCGAAAAAGGAATCCCTGCAAATTAGTTTTTCTACTTCCAGGAATTTTTTTTTTCTAATTTCATTGTACGAACAGAATTGGAAAATTTCCTGCTTTTTTGTTTGTCAGCGACCCCTACTGTACCGTCATTAAGAAGTACCACCATCGAGTTCCAGCCTCGTCTCGGAAAAATAACAACTCATCGTCTCTTAATTAACCGAAAAAGAAAAATAAAAATAAAAGATAAAAATAACAGAAGAAAAAACAACAACAGAACATCCATCAGTTTTCTTTTCCATGTTTCGTTGGCTCGCCCTATGAATTTCAAAAATATCAAACTGAGCGAACTGGAAAATACAATTGCCCTTACACGCCTTCGTCGGTCGATTACAAATGAAATTTTCATAGCACTCAACTTTGTTAATTTTTTTTCCTTATTTTCTGCTTTTGACTCGATGTTTATCCCTGCTACCACCGCGTTCATTGCCCACGGCTCGAAATTTATCTACCCCCGCATGAAAGGACATTTTACAAGGGATTTGAAAGAGACGAAAAATACGAAAACGTCTGTTGCAATTGTTTTTTTGAGGAGAGAATGGGCTTTTTTTTTTAATTTTTTTAATAATTGTGAGTATTTTCGAAGGTAAAATACGTTTGTGCTGGCTGGTGGGAATTCTTTGTATTGAAAAAAAAGTATGTCGAAGCATGTTACATGCTTGGATATGGACGGCATCTAGAAAGAATCATCATAAATCGATATTTAATTGAGTTTCTAAAAACAATATTTGATAAGGTGTAGGTGCATTTGTATGCCTTTGTAAGGATGTTAAGCACTTTTTAATTGACATAGAAGAATACACGTTGGACTTTCAAAGAAATGGAATTGATAGCAATTTGGTTATATCGCAAATATTTTTGAGTATTAACGAACATCAAAGGATATTAATTTCATATAGCGATCCGTAAAATTTTGAAACTTTGAAATTCGTTTTCTTTCAAATCGTTTTTCAATACGAGTTTCAGCTAATTTTTGGAAGCTTTAAGAATGAGCAATAATTGAATTGGTCTTGAGAAAAAGACATAACAAACGAATACGGGAACTGAAATTTGTGTTAAAATTGAAATTTGTATCCTGCTGCTTCTTTGCTCTGCGAAGTTGCAATTAGGAGCTCTGTGGAGTAGCGATCCTACACCTACCGAAAGCTTGCGCATCGAAGGCAGTTGTTTCCTAGGGAATAACCTAGTTCTTGCGAAGTAGCAACCTCACATTTGCCAGGCTGGTGCAAGGAAAGGCATGGCTGTGCTAATTTACCGTAAAGAAACGTTAGAGAGTAGTGCCCTCACACCTACTTTAGTCGGTGTACGGTAGAGATTGGTCGTAATCAGTTATTTCCAAGACTGCCGGGCTAGTGTTGCCAACTTTTTTCCAGCCATTGTAGCTAGAAGTTAGGAAGAGCATAGCTTAAATGTTCGCATAGTAGCTGAAAAGTGTAGTTAGCTTCAACAATAAACAACTCAAGATTCTGGAAAACAGTTTTGTTAGACCTAATTGGAGCTAACTTTTATAATTGATATGGCTGAAAGATATAGGGTGTACATCATAGAATGAGTCTCCAATTAATTTAATACTATGAACTATTACTGCTACTAGGTTCATTTATTCGCTGTTCAGGGGGTATTCTGGTCTAGAAATTTGATCAAATTGATTTTTTTTGGTTTGCATATTTTCAAAGTTTAGGCCTTTAAGAATAAGATTTTAAAAGGATTTTCGGAAATTCGAAGTATTTTTGGAGTTACAGCTATTTTTGTGACAGGCCAGCTACACTGAAAAAAAATCCACATGGCGCCCAGAGCCATGTAACATAGCGCATTATTTATGGTCCCACACGCTATGTGCATAGTACCCTGAGCTATGCAGTATGGCTCCCAGCACCATAATTACAAGGCGCAGAAATTATGGCCCCACGCGCTATATTTCATAGTGCCATGTAATATGGCTCATGGTACTGCAATTATAACTCACAGCCATACTGTGTGAGGGGATGTATAAATGTCAGCAAGTGACGTTTGAGTATATCTATACATGACAATGTTTTAATAATATAAGGTAAATCGTATTGATATTCACTGTGATTTTGCTACCTGCTATTGATTTTTGACCGTAATGACAATTGTCCGAATGATAGATTTAACAAATTCAACTTTGCAAGTGGATTCAGAATCTTTTGATATATTTGACTATAGTCCCCCACGCCATGTAATATAGTCCCCCACGCCATGTAATATAGTCCCCCACGCCATGTAATATAGTCCTCCACGCCATGTAATATAGGCCTCTACGCCATGTAATATAGTTCTCCACGCCATGTAATATAGTCCTCCACGCCATGCAATATAGTTCTCAACGCCATGCACTATAGCCCTCCACGTCATGTACTATCATCCTTCACGCCATGTAGGACTATAGTACATGGCGTGGAGGGGTATAAGCATAGCGTCTGCTCCTATGTACTTTTCGCCATGTACTATGGCGTGTGGCGTGTGGCGTGTATATTTTATTACAATCCCGAAATCGACTACGTACAAGCCTTCACTTTGCCGTCCTGTATCTACATCAATTTTTATTTTTTTATTTTTACGTACTTTCAAAATATTAATAAAAGACTGGTAAAAAAATATATATCAAAAATGTTTATAGTTTTTTTTTATTGCGTCCGTAAAATCACCTCAAAATCGAGCCTCTAGACCAGAATACTGCTTTAACCCATCTCCCTCTCCCCCTCATGCTTGCAATTCACTTATTTCACAATGGTTTCACAACAAATTTATGAAATCTGAAACCTGAAATCCGTGGTGAAATAAACTTTAAAAAATTGTTTTTATAAGCTTCTAAAGTGCCAATTTTCATCAGTACTTTTTGAGCAAACTCAAAATTTTACAGCTTTCTGCGACTGTTTCAATCCATTTTTAAAAGGAAGTATTGAGTGCAAAGTTTTTAGGCTCGGATTATTCCTGTGCTTGGTTTTCACAAACGAAAGTTGACTAGAAATTCGTTCCACTTCCGCATCCACTAATAATTTATAGGCAACTGAACAGATAACTTTAAACTGGTTAATATTCGCTGCGTTTCTATAATTATAAAATTCCAATCAAAATAAAATGTTATTAAAATTTTCGCCCCATTTAACGATCGAGAAATGTTATTTTTACCAGTATATTTTGAATAGAAGTTTCAGCCGCGAAAAACTTTATAATTTTTATGATATCTTCATCAATAACTGAATTTATGCTATCCCCAGAAAATTAGAAAATATTTTGCAAAATTTTAACATTATCAGGTAATCGATACCTCAACTCTTCTATTAATTTTTTTAAGAAATGTTATGAAAGTCTGTCTCATACTTTCCGCATCGGATCTTGCAATTATATTGTTATTTCGAGGCTCAACTAGTTTTTGTTCAAAGTTATGTTCCAATTAGTCATTATTTTAATCGCAATCATCTAACTCCACAGTTTCAGATAAAATGATTGGATAATCTGGATTCAACAGTGTTTTAGTTACGCCTTCAATAAATAAACAAAAATTGTTAAGGGGCATAGTGGGTTCAACAGAATTTTTTTCATGATAGAAGTATCCTTTAAAATTGGCAAAGCAAAATTGGAAGCAATATTTTAGAACCGATGTTGTTGACCGATGCCCGTTTCGTACAGTTAGAGCGTCCGCACACGGGTCGACATTCAATCGACTCGACTGCGACTCGAACTCGAACTGTTTGCGATTTCTAATGTAAATGAATGGAGACCCGCACACGGGTCGACTTGTGCTCGACTCGGACTCGGTGCGACTGCGACTCGACAGGCACTCGTCTCGCTCGAAGTGTTTGGAACGGGAAAAGTCGAGCGAGACGCGTGATATTTTTTTTCGAAATATATGAAAGTGTTTTTTTTTTTTATAATGTATGCATTATTAATTATTTTATTTTATGTATTATTATGATTGGTTCTTTGAAAAATATTAGTGTTTCTGATAACGTATCACGTATGTATTTTTTTAAATGTTTGCATAATGTAATGTTACATATTGTAATGTTATATACATGAAATTTTCCTATATATATTTTAATTATGTTGGCCACAAAATAGTTGCACCTATATGCTCATAAAGGTTATTGATTTATGATCATGGTTCCCTTCTTGTCTATAAATCAGCATAGATAAAGTAGAGCATAATTAATACGGGAAACTCGATCGTTTTGCGGAATAAGCTGCCGAAAGCAGAATCTAAGTGGAATTGTTTTTGCGGGATGATTAATATTGAAAATTTTATAGAAAATGTGTTTTTTACAAAATAGTTTCGAACGTATGCACTGATTCTCATCAGACTCCAGCTTACAGTGCTTACTTGACTGATGTGACCACTTGCAGTTGGAAATCAGTAATTTTTATTTACGTTAGTTGTGACAAATTTTAACATCTCCGCAAAACGCAAAACAATCGAGTTTGTGTGCGCTGGTGTCTGATGAGAATCAGTGTATACTTTCGAAACCACTTTGTCAAAAAAAAAGTTCAATCAAATTTTCAATTTTAATCATCCCGCAAAAACAATTCCACTTTAGCACCTATATATTTATTCAAGCAACAGCGAAGTGTTTATAATATAGTTTCCTAACAAAGAAACAAGCTTACAATTTTTCAGGATGAATTTCCACTTACTAGAGAAGCTTTTAGTTAACACTTGTTGTTGCTGCCAATGGCTAATGATTCGATTGGTATTGACTTTCTTAGATGATATAGCAGTGCCATCTGCGAGGATAGGAATTTTGCACTTAGGGTGTGGAAGAGAGGCGTATAGCTATTGAATTTAGTTGGACCCTGGGACATGCTTGTCAGAATATTAATGGAAGTGTTTCATATCGGATTCAATAAAGGTCGGATCATTATTACTTGTAGTAATCCATAGTGGGTGAATATAAGTTACACGTGACAAAGCGACATATACTAATAACATACAAGTATATAATATTATTGAAGATCTCTCTAGTAAAATTACTTTCAATAATCGACCAAGACGCACCAGATTTGCAAATCTGCTCAATGAATTCATTCATCACACTACTTATCATATAATGAGCCCATTAATAGGTGCTGTGGAATATTCAATTCTATAAGCAGCCACTACTCTTCGGGGGTTACCAAATCAAACTTCAAAAATAACTGGTCCAAAGCCCATTCCACATCCGAACCCGCTTAACTTCCATCGTTATTAGCCTAAATTTAATTAAAATAATGTAGAGTAAATGCTACAAAATTTGTGATGTATTAAAATATTTTTTACGGACATTTTTTATTTTATATTTCTAATGATTAATTGTATTTTAGATTTATATTATGTTTCCTTGTTGTGTATGTTGCCTTGTTTCGTAAAATAAATATCTAAATAAATAATATATACTATTGTTTGTTTGTCAAAACTTCGCGTAGAAAACGACCCGTTTCGAGTTCGAGTTGCATGTCGACCCGTGTGCGGATGCAATTGTCTACTTCGAGTGTGACGCCTATGACGTTTCGAGTTCGAGTCGCAGTCGAGTCGATTGAATGTCGACCCGTGTGCGGAGGCACCTACGGGATCAAGCTTGAAATTATTCTTTTCACAAAATTAGATTTTTACATGAATTTTGGTTTTAATTTCTCCAATGTTTTTTTGCGAAGTTCTTGTCAAAGTTTTATTGCTATTTGATGGTTATGGATAAAAATGTTCGGTTCCTATCTTCAAATTTAGGCACTCTATGCCTAAATTTGAAGATAGGAACCGCATTAAATTTAGGCATGTGCATTCTATGGTAAACATATTTCGTTTATCTTATCTTCTTTAGTTTATTGCTGATGAATTGAAACTTGTTTTTTTGCGAGTTTTTAGGTATGTTTTTGTAAAAGGTAAACAACTGCTATTGTATCTACCCAAAACATTAGCCTTTATCTTAGAATTGGAGCAGAAGGCTCTCAAGCAATGAGTCTTTGAAATATTAATAAACTAGCGGAAATCAGAGCAAACAAAGCAACATTTTAAATTGTCCAAATCTATAAATTTGTAGCCAATAGCTAAATGAACAATTTTGTAGCTAAGCAGGTTCTTTTTACATCACTGTGCAGGACAGTGGACATTAGAAGTAGCTACTCGCTAAAGAGTGAGTAACTGATCTGCTTGAGAAACGACCGAAAGTAAATAAGACTATAAAAGTAGCGCCTCTACACCAACCTAGCTGATGGACAAGGTGTTGTATCGTGGGATTGAGGCGAAGACAGAAGGTTGGTAGACGTAAAAGTAGTCACCCACTATGGAGTGTGTAAAAACTCACCTGAAAAAGCAATACCTGCACTACATTGCACCAAGCAGTCTGGCGTTTCCCAATTTGCAGAGCTTGTTGCAACAATGATCTTGGGCATGGCGAGCCTACATTCACCTGCTGGAATCCCGGTTTCTAAGTTGAGCAGGTTCAGTTGAGCAGGTTCACTAAATATTGGGTACTACGGGCGGCAGGTATCTGTGTTTTCTGGTATGAGCATTATGTATTCTCAATGCAACAGAGGTGAAGATGGGATACGTGTTCACCAGAGTTGCAAGAAGAACTTCGCCAATCGATTCGTCCTTTAATGAGCGAATTGTCTAGTGGACGACTTTAACGACATGAACCAGTGGAGTGGTTGGTGGTCAGTAGCCAGTGTTACCTTGTTTTCTCCGATAAAGCCAGGGAATTCGCTGAAGATCCAGACAATTGCTGGCGGATCTACCGTGTTGTAGTTTCTTTCAACTTCAGTTAGAAGATTATTAGCGTACTCAAATGGTAGTTCTTTAGTCCCTTCTCCCAGCAGTAATGCTACGCCGAGGGCGAAAATGCTTGCATCGGCTTGTCGCAAAACAGGTGCTGTGGTAAGACACATCTTAGTTTTGTCTGTTTTTTGCTTCTCTGGGCATTTCCACGGTGCATCCTTCTTTGTCAGGTTGTTTAGTGGTTTGGCTTTATTGAAAAACCCAACAATGAGCCGCGGGAATCATGAACAGGTTTGCAAGAAAGTTCTTACAAAGGTAATGGTAGAGTACGGTAGCTGCGCCGATACACCGATAACCAACGCAAACTCGAATAGGGTCATCTTTTTTGGGGATCATTATAACCGGTGAGGTCCATAGTCAGTCGCAATTCTAGATGATCTCGTCCTGTATCATTTTCCTGTATCTCCTCCAACTGATCTTTCTTTTGAAAAGAGACTTTGAATGGTGGAGAAGCAATTCGTATATGATCTACGGAATTGAAGTATACTGAAACACTTCTGCATTTTTAGTTACGACCGCATTTAGTTTTTCCTATTTTTGTGGTCACAGTCGGATGCCCTGATCTCCCGAATAATAAGGGAATCGAACTCGGTAGAGCATCTGGTCATATTTTTTTGCTGCTGCTCCATTTGCCGTTTTTTTAAGAGTGGCTACTACCGGGAAATTTGTATAGGTGCCTTGTAGTATATATTGAAGAACTATATATACGGCTTCCTGTTGATCCTGTCTTCGTAGTGTCTTTTGATGGAACGAATTGGCTCGGAAATGTCAAACAGTGAATCAGATATCTATAGACCAGTACGTGATGGTTTTTCTTGTAAATATCGCAAGAAATCTGGAAGATAGTTCTTGGTGATACTGTAAATGGACAAACGGTATGTCTTTCCGGTGTTATTCTAGCTTTATTCCTCATCGTTCTCCTGGTGGAGAGCGTTCTTGCCTTTCGCATTGTCTCTGATAAAACTGCTGTGGAAGATTGATGACCATGGTGGCGTCTTCGATGAAATCGATGCTTAAAAGACTCCGATTGTTTGTAAATTCCGGGAGTCCTATGAGTTCTACGAGTATAGTACATATTCTTTCTTTGACGATAACATCTCTTCTGATTATGTGAAAATCTTGTTTCTTACTGTTGCGGTTAAACAAAATTGGGTTTTCGTGCTGATGCGTGGTCTACCTGACGTGATGTTTTTTGTTGAACTTCGATTCTTTTCGATGACCCTGGTGTATGGTAGTAGGCCTGTGTAGGTTGCCACACTGCCTCTAGTGATGCACTGCCTGAGTTTTAAGCTTAGGAGCTTTGCTGTTTGCTGGCTTGCATCGTATGCATCTATTGGAAGCTCAGAAAGAAATGATCACTTCTCAAAAGAGGAGATAGGTCTTGGTCAATTTGGATCTAAAAAAGTTCAACCCATTTGATGGACATATCTAAAACTTCGAAGAAATGAGATTGGATATTCTATCTTAATTTGAAGAAATTGTATCAGTAAAGCTGATGCTGAAAGAAAAATTCGTCCTTTCAAATATTTTTAGTGAAACTGCTTTCAAACACCGTCCGAAAAGGATGCTTGCAGGTAGAAGTTTATTTATTTATTTATTTGTTTAGAATCCATTTCACAAATATACATCTAATTATAAAATTGAAAAGATATATGCATAAAAAGAAAAATAAAACAAGGCATAATATTGTCGTTGTTTATCAAAATACGATAAACAACGACAATATTACAATAAAGTAGATTAAGAAATAGAAACAGAAAAATAATATTAGAAAAAAAAATTAATAAATGGTAAGTAATCCTAAAATAGTGAAGATGACAAATTAAAACATAAGAAAAATTATAAGCCAACAGGCTCTGACAATGTTTGAAGAATATGCCTCGTAAAACTAAGGACAGGTACAGAAAACGAACCAAACTAATGCTCATTATGATTCCTTAGCATTCTCAGTATTGATGAATGAAAAAATACTTCAGTACGCGCAAAAGGGATGGTGAAAAAAGAGTGGGATCTGATAGGTTCGGAAACAGGAATATTGACAAATAAATGTTGTGCAGGTAACATTCATCAAGGAACAATCTGCGGATGCGCAACGGAGAAAGATTTAACATTTTTAAGCGTTCATTGTAAGGACAGTACAGGAAATTAGACTTATACAGAAGACCAAGAGTAAACTTACGTTTGACACACTCGACTGCATCTGACAAGTACATAAAATGAGGAGATCACATTTGCGAGCAGTATTCTATTATGCTATGTACTAACGACGAGAATAGACGGACACATGTAGAGATATTAGGCGTGTTTAGATAAGGGGAGCAAAAAAAAACTCGCCTACTAAGGGAGCAACGAGAAAAACGAAGATCGAATCCTGCCACTCTTGACGCTTTCGATGAAATGAATTGAACATGCAGATCAAATTTCAGAAGATGATCGAAGATAACGCCAAGGTTTTTATGTTTGTCTACATGCAACAACATAATACTGGAGAGGGTACAATCAAAGTGGATTGTAATTGGTTTGTTAGTAAAGGACATAAAAACACATTTAGGATTATTGAGGGAAAGATATCAAAGCGGAAATGTTTGATTGAAGAAGCAGACAGTCTTCATAAGAAGAAATAGTATGTATAAGGTAATTGATTATGAGGTTTGGTTTTTAATCTCAAATAAAAGGCATAAAGTTGAATTCTATAGTAAAAATTTTACATTGAGTCCAAAGAACAATCTATGACATTTACTTTTTAAAGATTATCTTATTTAAATGTTGACCGCGACTACGCCGTAAATGGTCCATCCTAAGGGTACAATTTCGGACGACGCGTTCCAGCATAGCGACCGGTATCTAGCGAATGACCCGAGTAACGTTGGCTTCCAAAGCGTCGATTGAAGCTGCCTTATCCCTGAAGACCAGAGAGTTCGTGTAACCCCAAAGAAAGTAATCTAAAGGTGTGATATCACACGATCTAGGCGGCCAATTTACTGCTCCAAAATGTGAAATCAGATTCTCACCAAAATGATTTCTCAATAAGTCCATTGTTTATCTCGCTGTATGTGAAAGAGCGCCGTCTTGTTGAAACCAAAGTTCACTGATACCACGGGCTTCAATTTCAGGTAGCAAAAAATCCGTTATCATGGTGCGATAGCGATCGCCATTGACGGTTACGTTCTGACCGGACTCATTTTGAAAGAAATATGGATCGGTGATTCCACCGGCCCATAAACCACACTAAGCTGTGCATTTCTGTGGCTGCAGTGGTAGCTGTTGAGGCTCTTCTTTTCAGGTTGTTCATTGGCCAAATACGGCAATTCTGCTTATTGGCTTATCCATTGAGCCATCACTAAACATCACTAAACAAAATTTGATCAAAAAAACATTTCTCACAGAACGCTGATTTTCATAATACAGCTGAACAATTTGAACACGTTGTTGCGGTGTAAGTCTTTCCATGATAATTTGTCAAACAATACTGAATAAAAATTACATAACAGTTTGACAGGAGTTACACGTGATCTGTCAAAAAAAGCCTATTGAAAAAAAAAACCTGATAATGAATCACCCTGTTGAAGCTTAAGGTCATCCACGTAGAGGAGGGAAACGGAACTGAAACAACTGGAAAGATAATTGATGAACAATACGAATAGAAGTGGTCCGAGGATGGAACCATGGGGAACACAAGATGTAGGATGAAAAGGGGAAAAAACGCAGCCATTGATGACAAGACGACAAGTCCGGTTGACAATATAGGAAGAAACCTGGAATGAAGGTTTCCGGATATGCTGAAATCGAGCAGCTTATTCAACAACATGGAATGGTCTACTATGTCAAATCAGGTTCTCTAGGCTTTTTGTGTCCAGGTTTTTGGTTTTTTTTAATATCAAGTCTTATTTACATCGACCATCAAAATCAAATTTCTACTCTCCGGCATATATATCATGCCATATTCTTAATGCTATAGACAGATTACAATCGGATCCCGTTTTGCGAATCTCATTGAGCTTTTACATTAATGTATCCAGCAATAGAAATTCGAAAGCTCAAAGCTTTTTGGACATTCTCGGAACCAGATTTGATTGTAATCTGTCTCCAATATTATTCTCAGTAGAATAAAACAGTAAAGCTATCAATGTAGTGATTATGGAGAAAAATGAGACATTCAAATAATAAATACAATATTCGATGCTTTGAGGGCTTTTTTTCAAGCATAAATTGCCTTATTAAAAACATGAAGGTTGAAGCTAAGCGTTAAATTATAAATACATTAATATAACGTAAGAATTATAGCGAACGTATAAGGAACGGTTTCGCAAACATCTGAATGAGTAAATTGAGTCCTGGAACTAGTTACTCCATACTCGTCATAATTGAAGACTTGATGAAATTTTCAATTGGTTCACTCTCTGGAGACCAGAAATGGCTTAGAACAAAAAATTGGCCTGCAAGGACTTATCCTTAATTTGTCGATGATTGAAAATCCTGCAGTCAGACAATTTTTTGTCGAGCTACGAATCTTGGTCGAAAGAAAGAAATCAGAAGAGGGTAGGACTAATCATGATTGCCCTACTTCAAGAAAATACCTGCAAGATACGCATATTAGAGATCTGTGTAAGAGTCAATGTGCACGGAAAAAACACATTGCGTCAGACGCCATAATTTATAGACTTCTGGCGCCATGTACATAGTCGATTTCGGGATTGTGATAAAATATAGCGCCACACACCATAGTACATGGCGAAAAGTACATAGGAGCAGGCGCTATACTTATAGCCCTCCACGCCATGTACTATAGTCCTCCACACTATGTAATATAGTACTCCACGCCATTACATGGCATGGAGGTCTATAGTACATGGCGTGGAGGACTATAGTACATGGCGTGGACGACTATAGTACATGGCGTCTGGCACTATGTGTTTTTTCGTGCAGAGTTAATTTTCTTTAAGAAATTGTATGCGCGGTATTTTTATAGTTCGATTGTTCAGGTGGTTCGATGTGTCCCGATTAAAAGATTTCACTGTATAGCCCAATAAATAGTTTTGGGCTATATATTGTTCAAAAACAATATATAGCGCAAATTCAGTTTTTCAAATACATTAAATAGCCCTAAAGCCGCCAACCCACGAAATCAAAAAAATTTTTTTAATAGTGCTTCCCAGAAAACTGGTTTGTTGGTATAAGGGATAGCACAACGTTTATTTTTTTTACGTCCCAACGACACGCGGTGTTCCCAAGTGGTCGCTAATCTAGGTACTAACCGGTCCAACACTGCTTAACTTCGGTGATGGACAAAAACCGGTTATTCCAGTGTGGTATTGCCGTATATTGCCGCCAATTCAACTTTTAGATAGCACAATTGGCGGAAATTAGCCAAATCTGGCCACAGTGCTTCTATCGTTGATACTCACATTTATACGCCCCCTCACACAGTATGGTTGCGAGTTATAATTGGAGTTATCTTCTTCAATTGAAGCCATATTACATGGCTCATGGTACTATGTAATATAGCGTGTGGGACTATAATTTCTGCGTCATGTAATTATGGCGCTGGGAGCCGTACTGCATAGCTCAGGGTATTATGTACATAGCGTGTGGGACCATATATGCTGCGCCATGTTACATAGGGCCACGCGCTATGTAGATTCTGACATTATGGCGCTGGGAGCCATATTGCATAGCTCAGAGTACTATGTACATAGCGTATGGGGCCATAAATAATGCGCCGTGTTACATAGCTCTGTGCGCCATGTTACATAGCTCTGGGCGCCATGTGAATTTTTTTCAGTGTGCTGACACAAAACTCCGACCGGTATTTACCGGTATTTTTTCGAAGGTAAATAGGGCCAACAATTTATTTCCGTTTGAAAACCCATTATGCTTTTTAGATAAATTGAAATGTAAACTGAGACAAAGAGAAATAAATCTGGGACTATAATATAAGGTATGGGTAAGATATTGTGCATATGAAAATATGTGTAATGTTCATTGTACCGGAAGAACTAATGAAATTACAACAAATCAATGAAAAATGTATTGATGATGAAGGCGATATGAGCATAATTTGGGGATTTTTTTCAAAGTTATAGCTAACATTTCTTTTTTTATAGTTATAGCATCCTGAGACATCACTTAAACACAACTTACTTTTCTTTTTTTTCGCACAATATATTATGTTATTGGTCTATCTAAACTTGTTAGTATCTCAATAAGACAAGTATACACTTTTTCATTCTAACATCAAAAGTAAATTCAAAAGAACCTCCCACATTTTACATTCTGCCACAAAACTTCGCATAACTACTTTGATTTAACTAAAAGCTTTCTATAAATTGTCCTCAATTTTCATCAGAAGCCGTACATATTACAGTAAAATACTTTGAACTCATATTATCTTTGTACAAAAGACCGAAGAGAATTCTTTTGAATACCGTATACTTTACTCGCCACATATTACGGGCTGGGTTGTTTTTGAGACACATTATTTTGGTTCGAAATAGGAATTAATGTGGAATTTCATATGTCATAGACAATGACATTTTCAAAGTTTAACCTTTTGGTTTTTGGTTGCTTTCCAGAAGAAGGGTTATGCAATAACTTTTGCACAAGTATTTGAAAGGTTTGAAGACACAATGAGTTTTGTATTAAGATAATGTGTAGGATAAAAGCAGCCATACATTCTTTATGAAATATGTCTAACATTTATAATATTGATGAGGCTTCAGATGGATGGGGTCGTTCAGGGTGCGTGGTTGTAAAAGCAGTCGAAATGTTTAATATTTTGTTAAATATGGCAATAAAAAAGATCTGCAGTCGAGTGAAAGTATTAAACAATATAATAATAGTCGTGGATTCATTTTAAAATCGCACAAGGAAGCATTATGATGACGTATACATTGGACTGGTTACCCACACTGGGCGCGCGAATTTTCCGGGTTGGAATCTCATTGAAAGTACCAGCAAACATGAACTTTACTGTTCGTGAGTGGTCAAAACACGTTAATAGGCTTTAAAAACCTTGCTTCGCTTAGCACGAAACATAAACCTCTTCTCTCAAACAAACCATTCAATCCACAAAATCGATAGATATTACAAGAGACACGCAGAGCATACAGCCATCATGCGAAAACATAACAATATGAACATCGCAAACCTCTTCTGAAGTCATTGGCACTCGAACAATATTATTACAAAGCCGACACAGAAATATGAAGAAAAAACGAAATAAAAACATAATTGCCGACAACAATATGTCGTGTAAGTGTACTTAAAGCCATAAGTCGTGGCGACACGACGCTACACGCTGGCTGAGGCGTCTCCTTCACTTTCGTCGATTCATTCATTTAATGATGATGGTGGTGGTGGAGTGAGCGAACAATGAATGCATCTATACACCGCTGGGTTGTACTTTCGGATTACTGGAGTTGGCGCTGTGGCGGCAATTTAAGCCAAGCGAAATTTTAAAAGAAAAAAAAATGAGAGGAAATGACGGAAAAGGGTCAGATCAGGTCAAGTGGATTAATGGGAAATTAAGCAGAGGAAGAACACTTGCAGCAGTCTAATAATGTGCAGCAACTTCAATTGCGGAGCGAGATTCGAGTGAATCGAAGAAAATTAGGTTTTGTTCAGGAAATCAGAATCAGTTATGATGCGGTGTTCGCTCAAAGCAAAAATACAAAAAAAAACAATTATTAATAGAGGGAGGTTTCGTGGTTGAAGCGGTGATTGAATAATTGCTTCGAAGTATTTGTAGTGCCAGTCTTAGGCAAGAGTCATTGCACGCAATGGATTTTACATGTTCGTACACACGTTTCATTCTAATGTGTTTTTAATTGGTTTTAAAAGTCATGGTTCTGACTCACTAATTAGAATATGCAAAAATCACATGAAACCGAAAAATTTCAGTTGACAATTCTATGAAATGGATTTTCCAATTAGAATTTGTATCGGCGAAATCGTAAAGAGCTATTAACTACCTATTCATTCACGTTCGTCACATTATTTTAATTATTATTTAACGCGCAACGATTACGACTACTTGCATGTGTCAGCAATTTCAACCTTAATCATAAACATTTTACTCAGCCGAATTGGTTCAATGTCAATGTCAAGCAGCAGCGGCGGCGGTTGCTTAAGCAGCAAAAACACATTCCATGGTTCATGCCGCCTTCATTATGCAGATTTCTCGAAGCGGGGCCCGTATCCATGCAAATGGGCATGTACAGAAGCAATGCAGCCGAGTATGTCACCGACAACGAAAAATATGATCAAAACAAAAAGATTCGTAGCTTGCTGTCTAGTGTGCTTAGTAGCCCACCACACACACATTTTTATTTGTTGGCCCGGTGCCAATTAGTCGGGAGCCGTGAAATCTTCCTGTCAAGTGCAACTTAATGAACACAACACGGACCTAGCCGTGTTGCTAGTGGCGACGAGAATGTAGCTAGACGCTAATTCTGCTAAGATTGTTCTGATTTTGGATGACTTTCGACGAATTGCTATTCATCTCTTCAAATTTTTATCACGTAGTGCTAAGAGATTCGGCACGTGTGCATTTGTAGCTATACGTCAGTTATTATGGTCGCTACGGTGGCTGGTTGACAGGGTGACGGGAGACAGTAATTAAATTTTGAATTTATTGTAACATACGACAATGTCATGTCAGTTTGACGATAGTGCAAAAATTGAGGATGCATTTTGGATAAACTTTAAGAAGACAGAAATTATAGACAAATCTAAAAGATGAATAATATAAAAGCAACTGATAATATGCATTTGACCCTTAGATGATATGGACCGAACTGTATTTTTCCGAACGTTCAAATGCACGAAAATATTTACAAAAATACTAATATTGAAGTATATGCTTACAATGGCCTCGTTTACACCGAGTGACCTAAATCTGACCTGACCTTTAGCGCGGACTAAGTGAATTTGTGCGAAAAAGATGCGAACATGTATAGAAAATGTTTGTCCATTATGAAGTCAATTATGAATCTTCACGCACAAATTCAATTCTTAGGTCAGGTGCGTTTACGTCAATATAGCGCACGATCTATTTTAGGTGAAAAAGTGGACTGACCTAATGACTGGTCGGATCGGGTACTGAGTATTTGCACCAGGTGGCCTAAATAATTTATGTTCAATTTAGTGTTTAGAATGCGGATTAAGCGCTCGGTGTAAAATAGGTCAATGTCATTTGGAGAATAAGAACGGGAATTTAGGTCTGGACGGTTGACTATTGATGATCTTTTCAGAGTTAAGCAAGTCAAACATCGACGTTCATACGATTTTCGTAGACTTTAGTATGCATATGATGCTGTATCTTTGCACCTCTTAGTTACAACTAGTAATTGAGAACACCACAGGGCGAAATCAAAAACTAACTTTTGATACAAATTTCGAGCCTAAAGTAAGCCGATGGACTGTTAAGCCTTTTGCTTTATTTAGTGCTTGAGTGTGTGTTAAGAAAGCTACCTAACGAAACTTGATCAGGAAGCAAAAGAGGTAGATCTTAAAATCAATGAGACAAAAAGAAATATTACAAGTTGTGTTGACATTCTCTCCAAATTGGAAGGCTGTCAAGACGTTATCATTCTGGAAACAGATGAAGGAGTCAGACAGCTATTGTGTCTTGGCTTGACCCTCATTGGAGTTTCAAATAAATCTTCATCATTCCAAAACAGCAACAGCAGCTGCCTTGCTGTTTCGGTTGCCTAAAGCCGCGGAGGAGCTAGTTTTGATCCAAGAACCATGGGCTCTAAGCAATCAGGTTCGCGGGCAGCAACACCCGATATCAACGAGAAACCGAAACACCGTATTCTTGTTAAGAATATCATTAATGTCCTTGTTCTTTACAAATTTATTGCAATACAGCATGACTGTTGCAGTGAACGTCGATCGGATAATATGTTTGTCTGTTTTTTGACACATGGCGCCCGATCATGGATCAAATTTACCTTGCCATGTTGTCTAGAATGTAGCAGCTACAGCTGCAAGGATTAACTAGCCTCTTGTTCTAGGAGCAGACTCTAATGCTCGTTATGAGGTGTAGGAAAATTTCGATATAACTGGCCTTGGTGAGGTACTTTTCGACTCCATCTTGACTTATGACCTGTGCGTATGTTACACACCTTTAACCGTTATTTGATCACAGGTAAATACTGTTTACATGCTTCAATAAGGAAGGTATGAATCATGAGAAAGTTTTCGTCAGTGAATGCTATCTTGAGAAAGAATAAATGTCAAGTTTCATGAATCTGCGTCAAATAGTTTGTCTTTGGCAGCCATTGTTAGCGAACAAATTTTGATGTTTTAATCAAATGAATAAAGTCGAATTTCGTGCACTTATTGAACAGTACTATTTGGCAATGAAAACAGCAAAGGAAACCAACGAAAAGCTCGATAAATATTATGGCTTCATAAGCAGCTTCATAAGATAAAATGGTCCGCTGATAAACAGGTTCGCTGAATTTAAACGTGGTCGACACAGTACGTGTACCGAATTACCTCCACGTCACCCAAAAGAGACAATCATTCCAGAAAATACCAAAAGAAATCCATCGTATCGTATTGGATGAACGTAATATGAGAGTGTGTGAGATAGCTAAGGCCGTGGGCACTGTGTTTACAATCTCGCATGATCGGTATGAAAAAATTGAAAGTACGATGGGTGCCGCCTTTGTTCGTAGTGGACACGTAGAATGATATTCATGGACTATCTTGAAAAGGGAAGAACGGAGACTATTATGTTGAATTATTGGACCATTCAAGCACGAACATCAAGAGAAAACTGCCTCATTTAGAAAAGAAAAAAGTGTTCTTTCGTATACCGTTAACTCATACCGTTGACAATTCATACCGTTAACAATTCAGCGAAAGCAACAGGAAGTCTGATTAATTTGTGCTACGCATTGGTTTTTCACCCAACATATTCTTCAAATCTTCTGAATCAAATCTAGCAACGATTGGATGTTTCAAAACTTAAAGAGATGGCTCCAAAAAAGGAGATTTGGGTCAGATGATGAAGTTAAAACGAAATTTGAGCTCTATTTTGAAGGCCTTCCTTCAGAGCATTATTCGAAAGGCATCAAAATGTTGGAAGACAGGTGGACCAAGTACGCTAATTTAGATGGAGAATATGCTGAAGAATAAAGTCAACTTCGCGTAGAAAAAATGTTTTCTTTCTTTGTTAGGCACCTTCATTATTGAAGTATGAATAGGTATTAACAGGAAAGCAACGGACTAAATTCCAATCATTAATCGATCCGCATTGAGCTTTTATCTGCGGAGGATCGATTGTCACCAGGGATCAGGATCTGGAGGTTAGCTTCTTGTCATCGCTTTCAACTCTGAAGCTAGGGCAGCGTGTGATCCACCCAAATCCAAAGAGAGTCCAAAGCCGCTATGGTGAAATGTGAACATCACTACTTTAGGGAGGATTTTTCAAAGAGTGCAAATAGTTGAACTTTACAAAAAGATCTAATGACTGACTGGTCATTGCATAAATCACAATTGAAGGCCTTTAAGTATGACGTACGTAAGGCAAAGAGATCCTCATGCTGGTTCCTCTATGGCTAAATACAGGGTATCAATGAGCCCAGTTGCTTTCGTAAGATCTTAAGCTAAGTATGGAAGTCTCTAGATGTACCATGATGGCATCTAGACTGATAAGACCGACACCGACACTTAATCCGTTCTTACGAACTTACAGTTATCAGAGAATCATAGTACCCAAACATACGCAGTGCATCAAGCAGAGTAGGCCATCAGTTTATCGCCACCTCTTGTGATTACGAACTCCTTATTGAGGTGAGTCATAAGCATCTTCCAGTCATTCAAATCGTCGAACTCTGATGGCGTTCTTCCGGCTGATATTCAGCAGTCTATGTTAGTAAGGCTGCTGTGGCTGAAGGAGATATATAATGCGTGCTTCTACTTGTTGTACGTTCTCATCAGCTGCTGGGAAACAAGAACTGCGTTTCCCGATAAAATAAGAAAAGTTTCGCGCCTAAGGACTATCGCCCCACATGTATCAGCTGCGTCATCTTAAAGATTCTGAAAAGGATCATTAGCTACTAAAGTAAATAACCAATCGATAGAACATTAATCATGCAATCACGTCATGGTGACACCACATTCCAGTCTTCACTGGTGGAGTCAAAACGGGCACACGTCAAAGTGGTGTCCTTTGTCCACTGCTATGAAACAAACAGTGGACAAAGGACACAGGACTATAGAACGGTAAGTACTTTTCTGAGAAGGCTAGACCATGCTGCTGACTGAAAAAGGGTAAATCACTCGTTTGATATACGTTCACTTTAGAGCCGAGAATCCGGCAAGGAATGTGATACCCAGTAAAAGGGAGCAAGTAACATTAGCAACATAGTACAAATTACCTTGATTTGGCTTATCGAAAATGAACAGAGTCTTCATTGACCAGTGTCAAAGAGTCAAAAATTTGGGGCTTTGCAACGAATACGGAAGGCTTTTAGTGGAACTCACTGCTGCAAAAGAGTCGTTGAAGCGAATTTGGATTTGTGATGTAATACTATATGGGTTGATGTTTTGGTGGCAAGTTGCTCTGAATCCCACCTACCAACTGTTGCTTTAATTAAAGCAACGTTTAGCCGCACTTTTGGCGACAAGTGCTTCTCGCACCAAACCAACTAAGTCACTTTTCGTGCTGCTTTACTGGTTACCTACTAATCTACTTTCTACTAATCAATCTTGCTTCTTTGTAACTTCGTTGCATTACGATATGGACTAAAAGAGAGTTTGACTATGCTAGAATCCTGTCAGAGGGAGTTACTCCTCCAGCCGCTATTGACTTTACAGCTTCGGGCACATTGCTGTACATAGACATGGACAGATAGTCAAGTGAATACAAATTCCTTTACTGGTCTTTTGACGGTATCCAGAATTGTTACTGTATACGATACATAGGGATAGGGATGCTCGGCGCCGAACACAGTGATAAGGTTTTGGCACCTTGCTGCCGGGGTATTATGCTACTTCTCTATGGAGTCATCAGTCAAACTAGCGATCTTGGTAAAATATTCTGTAGGCGCTAAGAAATTCTGGGCTGAAGAATCATCCTGTGCGACCGCAAGATACGTCGCAACTGTTGATTCAACAGTTTCTGTCAAAAATGATGGCTCAGATTAGGAATCCATCCTCCATATGATGTGCTAGTCTCCGGCTTTACCTACACTCAGAAAAATTTCTCCACTTAACACTTTTTTTGAATCACTTTAAATCAAAAGTTGAAATCACTTTGAAATAACAAGCGAATGTTATTCGAATTCCACTTTATTATAAAAATTTTAATTTAAAATCAAATTTTTTCATCATTGAATTAAAAAGAAACGTATATGGCCAAATCATATTTGAACATTTTTGATCCAAAAATTTTAGTCAAAAAATTTTAGTCAAAAAAGCTGTGTATTATTCAGCTGATATGACGTAAAAGCGTAAAAATGCACATCGAATGTGTACAAAAATTTGTGATTCGTTATTTTAAACAGAAAAATGAATATATTTCCTATTATCAAAGTATTAATTATAGACCCAGTTTTTAGAGTGTAGTTAGTTTTGTACACATAGTATTGTCCCTTAAAAATGACAGGCAAGAGGCTATCTTTTGAGATTGTTCAGCTAGTGTGCTATAATTACCAACTGAGTAAAATTGTACAGGAGCTTTCAAAAATATTCTCGGTAACACGGCAGACAATATACAACGTCATAAACCGAGCTGAAAACGAGGGTAGATTGGATCCAAAGCGTGGAGGTGGCCCTAGACCCAAAATAACCACACGTGTGGATCGCGTTTTAATGAGAAAAATTTATCAAAACCCTCATGTTTCAACCAGAACGCTTGCACGGGAGATCAACAATGAAACAGTTCGGCAGGCTATAATTGCGAACAAATATTTTTCAAGAACAGCACGAAAAAAACCGCTACTCCCTTCACAAAATGTCAAGAAGCGTTTTTCCTTCGTGATGATGCAGGTTTCTAAATCAACCAACTACTGAAACGACGTCATTTTCTGTGACGAGACCAAAATAATGCTATATTATAATGATGAACCAAACAGAGTGTGGAGAAAAGCCTTAACATCGTGGGAAAACAGGAACATCATTCCAACTGTCAAATTTGGAAAACTTTCGATAATGGTTTGGGAGTGCATTTCCAGCAAAGGAGTTGGAGACTTAGCTTTCATTGAGTCAACTATGGATGCGCTAAAATATTTGAGCATTCTGAAGAGCCAGTTGATAAGAAGTCCGAACAAATACGAGTTTCTCAGAAACAATAAGCCTCGATTCAAGTTTTATCAAGAAAACGACCCAAAACATAAGGAGCATACGGTGCGAACGTGGCTTTTGTATAACTGCGGCAAAGTTATGGACACACAACCGCAGAGTCTCGACTTAAATCCCATTGAGAATTTGTGGGTTTATTTAAAGAAGTAAGTCGCTAAACGGCAACCGAACAACAAAACAGCACTTAAAACCGCTATGCTCGAAGAGTGGCAGAAGATACCCAGCAATTATGATTTAGAAAAGTTAGTTCATTGATGCAAAAGGCGGCCATACATAATATTAAATAAGTAGCAAAATTAATAAACTTATTAATAAATTTAACGTAAAGAAACTTCTTGCAATTTGTAAAAAGAGTTTCTTGACACTGAAAAAATAGAGTAATGTTTGTTTTTGTTGTACTGCTCCTTCCTTATGTATTGAATTTGCACTTTTTTGCATAAAACCTTTCTAAGTACTATATACATATAACTAAAATTGATGAATAAAATTTTGGTATAGAAACAAAAACGAATTTTTGTTTGCTTAGTAAGTTGAAAAATTGAACGTATTCTAAGTGTCTAAACTCATTCTTGACAGACTGTATATACAGTGGTGGCCAAATAAAATGCGACACCTGTGAATATCACCACATAACGTCTCTTCAGAATAATCGCCGAGCTTAAATGATATGAACTGGTGTTTAAGAATATAACTATAGTGTTACACGTTAAATGTAAAAATAACAGAACCAAAAAAAATTCTTTGTGGACAGTACAGCCACTTTTCCGTTTTATGAGCAAAAGGATCATTTTCGCAAAAAAAGTGTTGAATTGAAAATTATCCATTATTTAGGATTCGTAATAGGAAATTTGAAGGAAAAGTATTAGTAGGGAGGTAAAAACAATATTCTTTATTTAATTTAACAAAACTAGTATTTCGTATTTCCTCCGCGAGCCCGGATCCCAGCTTCAATCCTTCGAGGCATGGATTTTATCAAAGACTGGCAGTATTATGTCGTCCTCCCAAGCTTTTTTGGTGACATTTTTGAGTTCCTCTTTGGTCCTGGGTCTCCGACTCGTCAGTGTTCTTTTAAGTTCCGCCCAACAATTCTCGATTGGGTTCAAATCAGGGATGTTTCCTGGCCACTCCAGTGTCGAAATTTCCCTTTCTGCGTCAAATTCTTTAACCTATTGGAAACCAAAACAATTTTTTTAAGTTTTTGGTTTTTTTTTACTGTCGTATTGAACTGTTGTTTCTAACAAACCCACAACTTACCTTACGAGCACGATGACATCGAGCAGAGTCATCTTGGAAAATTGGGTCGTAAATGACTGGGAAGAGCCTATCCATCGACGGGATCACATGGTTGTCAATCACGCTGATGTAACTGATCGCATTCATTGATCCTTCTAAAAACACCAAATCTCCGGTGCCGAAATAAGAAATGCAACCCCAAACCATGTAACTCGGAGGGAACTTGTTTCGAGGCACAACACAGTCTTTGTGCAGTTCCTCTCCGATTCTGCGACGTGCATACTGCAGTCCATCGGATGGGCTCATGTTGCATTTGGATTCGTCGGAAAAGAGTACTCTTTTCCAGTCATTTTCCGACCAATTACGATGAGATTTGGCAAAATTCAGCCTCGCTGTTCTCATTTTCACCGTTAAAGATGGTTTTTTTCGGGGCCGTCGAGCTGATAGACCAGCTGCATGTAGCCTTCTTCTGGTAGTTCTGTCACTAATCACTATTCCCATCGCTTCCTGGAAGTCCATGTTGTCTTCCCTAGCGGTTTTTTTCCCGGTCACTCAGGCTTATGTTCTTGAGATGCCGGTCATCTATCGGGGTCGTCTTTTTATTGCCAAATCCTGTTCCTGGTGTCCGCTCAAGAGATCCCTTCGCGTATTTTTCTAAAATTCTCGCCACAGTCCCTTGGTGACAACAAATTCTACTGGCTATAGCCCTGGTAGAAAGCCCTTCGTTGCTTAACATCACAATACTCACTTTTTTTCACTCAATAGCTGTGGTGCCATGTTTACTCGTCAACGGTCAAACTAGACTGAACGAGTGACCGAAGCGGACTCTGTCACGATACCTGAACAAAAAGGTATGTAATTAGCCCCGCATGGGATTTTCCCAGTAAATTTGGTTTAAAAGGGCCACAAAAATACGATTTTCTAGGTAATTTCGCTTGTGTGTGTGTGTCGCATTATATTTGGCCACCACTGTATGTATAGATATGTATAGACTGTATATATGCAGTATAAATTTATCCTACTGAAAATACTTTATGCATGAAATCAAATTAAATCTTACATACGCCTGGTAAATTGGTTTCATAAATTTAGCTTTCATCTTACCTGGAAAATAAGAAAAATAAGAATCAGTCAGAATAAATACGATGCAAATAAAGAAAAAAATAAAACAAAAGAAATATATTACATAAAATTATTTGCTATTTTACTTCTTAAATAATTTTAGACTGCAAACCTAATTAAAATCTACACATAAACATGCATTGAATTAAATTGAATGAAGTTAAATCTTATATTATTAAATACTTCGATTAAAGACATGCTTATTTTCAACTAACGCTTTAAAATAATAATTATATTTATATATTATGCTTATATACCTACGAAGAATATGTATATTCCGGGGGCAAAATAAATTAATCAGAAATAATCTTTTTTTAAAACGCGTTAAATACATGCTCATTGAATTGGGGAAAATCGATTATGCTAACGATTCCGCTTATTTACATTAAATAAATTTTTGGCAACTGCACGGAATGATGTGTCTGTGGCATTTCAGTAGCTCATTTGTCCGCTTATTTGTGTAAGTTGAATCACATTAAGGGGTAACACCTATGTGGAACGCTGTTTTCGAGGGTGATTTTTTGCATTTTTTTCCAAGGAAACTTTATATTTGATTGAAAAAATAATTACATGGCTTTATTATACATGTTTTGAAGTATACAAATTAATTTTTACAACGTCCTAAAATACAAAATGGCGGCTGTACCAGGCTACGAGCATCAGACGATTTTTCAAAGATGCCTCAACGGCCCGCAACTTTTCGTCGTCGCAAATGGTCTGAAACCCAAAAATCAAAATTTTTCTTAAAGTTTGAACTAAAACGAAGGGAAGTACCTACGGGTTTTCAAAAATATTGAATTTTGAAAGATTGGCGTACGGTTTTCCAAAAAAAAATTTTTTGGTAAAAAAAAATCGTACAAAATCAGCCGTAAAAATGAAAATTTTCAATTTATCAGCAAAATCTTACGTACTTCCTTAGAAAATCATGTTGTGAAGCTTGCACCAAAATTTCAAATTGATCGGATACAAATTGGCTGAATAATCGTGCGGGCCGTATCAAAAAATGTGGTTTCGAGAAAAACGCATTTAAAGTTTGAAAACAAAGCCTTTTTTGTGGCAAATGTTGGTCTACTACCTGTCATACTGAATGGTAATTTACTAATGAGAAAAGTCGCTAACGGATACCTGTGGTAGGTATAAGGACTTTGGAGCAGAGCGTGCCGTACGCGCGCCGCATAGGCCCCGACCGCACGTTGGGGCGTCCAACTTTTATGCTCATAACTCGGAAAAAAAAATTTTATTTTTGAAAATAACTTAAGACGTTATTCTAGACATGTTTCCCTGCCATTTTAGCAAAAACAAACAAATAGATTTTTTTGAAATTTCTACAAAGGTGTTACCCCTTAAGTAAATGTACAAGTTGATTGAAGAGGAAATGAGGAAAAGCGGTCTTTCATTTTGGGTGACTTACACAGTACAGTAATTGAAAGAAGTTTTTGGATGAAGTTGCTGTTTAAATTGAATTGAGGAGTGTTGCGTTTATATTGGTTAAAGTTTGAGACTGCGTTTCCATAACGGCTTTTACCGGGTAAGTGCTACTTATATAGTTCAGCAGTGGTAAAGTTGTTTTTGCACTTCTATCGAGATCAGATTAGGTTAGGCTAGAGTGAAATTAAATTGCAGGAGGCCAATCATTTGCTTATACAAGGTGTTTTAGGTAAAAATGTTGATTTCGCCTCGAGATGGCGTTAAAAGAACATTTGTTATTAAAAACAGTCATTTAACAAGCGTAAACATACTTTTAAATACATACATACTATCGTACGGTCGATAATAATTCATTACCAAGGTCGAATAAAGTTTATCTGAACATTTCCGTTCGTATCAGTATCAAGTGCATGGATACAGTCGACTGTCAGCAACATTAACCACATCATTAATTAAACACGATTCAATTTGATTTCCAGTCCAATTCGTTTGAAGTGCAATGGTTCCGGGTTCTCTTTGATAGCAAAGCGTTGTCGGCAAAGCGGTTTCGAGTTTCATTTAAATATGGGAGAAGTTAACACTGAATGGAAATTTGAATTGCATTAAATCATTGTTAAACTAAAAACTCGATATGCATACAGAGTCAAAAAGGTGATGAGATAGTTAGTTAATTTCCGAGGCAATTGTTGATAATTTTTAAGGATCTTTTAGGTCGTCGCGACAAATTCCTAAACTCCTAAAAAGTCATTTATATTACCAGCCGCAATGATTAACTGATACAAATCATCCTATTCTATGATCGTATCAGCCACAGGACCATTTCGGTAGCTCATTCCGGTTTTCCCTAAACACTTGACACATTACCCATTTTTGGCCGACAGAATCGACTCATTTCGGGGTCGTTTATTGTCAAGTAAGCATATTCATTCTCATTCTCAGGAATAATTTGTTTCTAGGCGACCCGAAAATAATGTGATTTGGGCATGCGATTGAATATGGGTCTATCCCTTGAGTATAGGGAGTAAATTTTCTCTCTCCAAGGACTGTTAGCATTATTTCAATGTCCGTAAGTTTGTTTACATCCGAATAAAAAGGAGCGAAAAGACACAATGGCATCCTGATGACTTAGAACATATAGTGAAAAACCGATTTTTTCCCTCTACCGTTCTACAAATTTTCTCATACACATCTAATCCGAAGGTGGGCATTCTTACCGTGCCAATATCAGCAATTAGAAAGCAACTATCAATACTTTCCATTCTGACCGTGGCAATATCCCGTGTTAAATATTAACATCCGACTGAAAGTCTCAGAGCAGAGCATAAATTCCATGCAGCCCCTATTATATTACTTGCTGTATGCTATATAAATATATATATATATATATATATATATATATATATATATATATATATATATATATAATATATATATATATATATATATATATATATATATATATATATATATATATATATATGTATATATATATATATATATAATATATATATATATATATATATATATATATATATATATAAATATATATATATATATATATATATATATATATATATATATATATATATATATATATATATATATATATATATATATATATATATGTATATATAAACGTTTTTCGCACGAAACTACTTAGTACAAAAAGGATTTAGCAAAGAAGCACACAAGCAAATGCAAATAACATCAAGTATCTATGTATATCCACGAAACTCTTCGGTCCGAAAAACTTAAGGGGTTACATGGGTTTCAGAGAATAAAAAAAACGCCATTTTTAAATGTTTCAAAAATAAAAGATAATGTATTAAATTATTATAAATTATTGTTTACAACTAAAGTAACTCTTGAACTATATGTAAAAAAAATTTTAGACAAAAATATTGATAATACGCCCTCTGGCAGCTATTTTACGAAAAGGCTCGAAAAATGCGGTGCCAACGATATCTTGAGCTGGATTCATCTGAAACAAAAAATTCAAATTGTTTCTGGTAGAGTATGAGTTTGACTTGTACTTGGACGAAGGATTTTTAAAAATATTGAAATCTGAACTTTTGGCAACGTCGCGAGTAAAAAATTTAATTTTTGACCCAAAAATTCAATAAATAATGCCATGTGTATTAAATTCCAATGAACGAAACACAATATCCTTCGTTCAAGTACAAGAAAATACTATTTAAAAGAAGTGTGCAAAATTTGGTTAAGATTGGTGCATTAGTTTTTGAGTTATCGTTGGCACCGACTTGAAATATACCGTTTCGAGAAAAACGCGTTTAAAGTTTAAAGTAAGAATAAAACATTTTTTTTTTGAACTTACATAGAATCATCGATACCAGGCCCATACAATAATTGCCCTTCTTCATTGGTTATGTCCAAAGCCTATATAGAATAATATATCTAAACTCAGTATTTCATTACCCTACCATTATTATTTTCCCTCCTCGATAGAAAAGAAAGTGAAAGAAGTTGCGTGAAATGAGAAATATTACTTACACAGGTGGGATAGATCAGTCCTATTGTGACCGCTGACGATATCAGACGTGTTTTTGATTGCCGATCTGAAGTCACTTATTCGAATCAGCTAACGGTTGTTATTTCCGTAATTAGGAATTTAAAATTTCAAAGTGTGCAGTGTAGTGAAGATAGCGGTTAATGCTATTAAAATAGTTTAAGTGTTTGAAAAAAACATAAAAACTGTAAAAACAATTTGAGAGATAAAATTATAACTGAAGATAGCGGTAAATGCTATGAAAACAGTTGGACTGTTTGAAACGTGCAGTACAATAAAATTAAAAACTAAATATAACTGTGAATAATATAAAAGTTTGAGTGATAATTTGATTTTGAACAATATTAAGTTAGTCAAATATTAATCAAAAAAAGTGCTAAAAACTTTAAGTGCTCTTCCATTGATTTGTATCAAATCAAGTGGTAAGAGCACAAAATGAGTGAAACAGGAGCCTTCTCCGTAGTGAGAAGCAAGAAAAAGCGGAAGAGGATAAATCCTGTATCCTCTCCCGAATCAACAAACGAGAAATCGGACATTGACTCCGCCGCATCCTTGCTTAGTGAGGACGGTATGGAGTCAACGGAAGAGTTGCCGACGTCATCCTCACAGCGGTTATCATACACCCAAATGGAAAAGAAGATAACTGAGCTGCAATCTATGATAGCATCATTGATTGAGCAAAATAAAAGCTTAGCCCGCCAGCTTCAACTCAATGATCCAATTGATTCGAAAATTCACCGTAATCAGGCAAAAAGTATAGGTTCAACTGCTGTACCTCAACAGCGCAAAACAGTTCGCCCACCACGACCATTGGGAGAAAAAGACGCAGAGCCAAAACAAAGTATATCAACAGTAAAAAAAAGCCCGGTAAGTCCCGCTACTTTCCCTAAACTTCCTCCCATTGTAATAAAAGAAAAGGACGAGACTTTAGCTGGCATTGTCAAGAACCATCTTGACAAATTACCAGCTAAATATACCCTCAGACAAACGGGACATCATACTACACATGTTTACTTAGACTCAAAAGACGACTACAACAATACAAAATCGTACTTGGAGAATGAAAGGAAGCAATTCTACTCATTTACACCCAAAGACGAAAAAATGACGAACATGGTGCTTCGTGGTTTGCACAGGTTCCACACATCCGATGAAATAAATGAGGCAATTATTGCTGCTGGCATCGAAGAGGTATCTGCGATTCGGCCGTATGAAACACTGCGGTCACGTCGTGAAGGCAGACATCTCAATCTCTGGCTAATAACGTTCAAACCAGGGTTTAATGCCGCTAAGCTTTTGCCAGTTAAACATTTACTAAATACTGTTGTGCATTTTGAGAGCATTCGAAACAAAGATGTTCTCCAATGCAAAAACTGCCAAAGATTGGGTCATACAGCATCAAACTGCAACCTCCCGTATAGATGCGTAAAGTGTCTTGACAGTCATTCTCCAGGCAGTTGTCTGAAGAAAACCGACGAAAAACCAGCCTGTGTGAACTGCGGAGCCACTGATCACCCTGCCAGCTACCGTAATTGCCCCGTCTTCAACCAGTTTCGTACCCGTGTTGTTATGTCAAAGACACCTCCGAAACAACACACCTTTCAAACTTTCCCCATGCAAATGAGACCTATCCCAGCCACCCATACTGCTTATTCTACTTTTTCAAGGAACCAAACATCCTCTACCTCGTACGCCAATGTAGTGAAAGTCAATTCTGCAACTCTTCCATCATTCAACTTTGCTAATGAAATACAATCGCTATTTAATACCGATATAATGGGTCTCACGAAACAATTGAAATCCTTCCTCCCTCAATACCGGTCAGTTACTGACCCTCTTGAAAAGAGGATGATGTTGATGTCATTTATCATGAGTACGATGCCCAACGATGGATATTAAACTTGTGCAAATGAATGTCAACTCTATCCTTAGCCGGAAAAAGCGACACGAGCTCCTCTCCTTCCTCAACTCCGAAAACCCTCACATCGTACTCCTATCTGAAACCAAAATCCAACCGCATCACAAACCCAACTTCCCTCGATACAATTTCTTCCGTACAGACCGCATTGACAATCTGGGCGGAGGAACCGGAATACTGGTAACAGGACAGTTTGACTCTAAACAGGTATACGTTGACCCCAACATCACGGGTAATATGGAAACCACACTAATTACTATAGACTTTGGACGAGATGCCTATTATGTAGCATCAATTTATTGTCCAAACCAATCCCTTCAACATTCCCATCTAAATGGTTTAGTACAATTTATACAGTCAGATGCCCGATCCCGCAACAAAACTGCACGTTTTGTCATCGGGGGTGATTTCAATGCAAAGCACCCACTTTGGTTAAACGATCTACCTACTAATCCCAATGGTAATATCCTACACGGCTGGTACTCTGCTAACCAACTATCCCTTGATATATCCCTTCTTAGCACTGCCTATCCAACATATCACCGTAACGACATCCACTCTTACCTTGACCTGCTTATAACTTCCAACAACTGCAACATCTCCTTCAATCATAACCTTCAACCCTTCCTCGAAACTACGCCAGGTATTTCCGACCATGATGGTGTCATTTTGACACTACGCGTCAATAGGAAACCTAAAAGACCCGATCCGTTGTTAGTCCCGAATTACCGCAACACCAATTGGCCCCACCTGAATAGAGAAATTGCGGAACAATTAGCTCTAATTTCCATTCCCACTTCCACGCGTCTCACAAACGAGCAAATCGACGCGTTTGTTGAAGATTATAGCCGTACTATACATCGTTGCTGTAAGACCCATATTCCTAAGCGCCCACTCAACTACAACTCTCTCCTAACTCTTCCACCTCACACAATCATGTGCATCGAACACAAGAAGAACCTTAAACGTCGGCTGTTCCGTAACATTTTCTCCCCTTTTGCTCCTTCAATCCGGTCCCTCATAAAACAGTTAGACGTTATGATCCGTAACCAAATCAAAACCCTCTATGCTCAACACCTCAAAGCCAAACTTTCAAACATCTCCCTCGATCAAAACACGTTTCGCGAATTACGAAACATCAGACCTAACCTTGCTAAGTCCATGCCTGCTACGAGGCTCATTCTCTCACAATCTCTTTCTCCGGAAACCAAGGCGAATACGCTTGCTAATTACTTCCAAACGGCTCATACAATCCCCAATTTAACACCAAATCCAACAACAGAGCAAGCTGTTTCCAACACCATCTTCAATATAAATCAAGTTCCTTTGAATTCCACTCCTAATGAATACCTCTTTAGTCATCCCATTACATCTACTCCACATCTCAGCAATGAATGCGGAAGTCTTCCTTTCACTACTCCAAACATAATCTCCTCCATCATCCATTCGCGCAATAATAAAAAGTCCACCGGTCCCGACATGATCCCAAACGTTGTGCTGAAGAGATGCAAACATTCCATTTCTCCTTTCCTATCAATTCTCTTTAACCATTGCATTATCAATGGACATTTTCCCAGCAGTTGGAAAACTGCCAACATTATTCCAATCCCAAAAAAAAATAAGAACCCAACTTTACCCGAAAGCTACAGACCTATTTCCCTCCTATCCACTACCAGTAAAATATTTGAATGTGTCATCAAGGAACAGATAATGTCCCATTGTGACACATTCGAAGTCATTCCACAATTCCAATTTGCTAACCTCCCCAAACACTCCGTCAATCATTCCCTCCTTACCCTAAAAGCTGACCTGGTAGTCCACTTAAACAATCGCACTCCCATCACAGCTTGTCTCCTTGACATTCAAAAGGCCTTCGACACCGTTTGGCAAGAAGGGCTTATGCATAAAATGTTCTCTCTCTTCCACTTTCATCCGCACTTGTGTAAAATTATTTACAGTTTCCTCTCTGATAGATCCTCGATAGTGAAAATAAACAATGTCTTATCAAATCCCTATGCTAACACAGCCGGTATCCCTCAAGGTTCTGTCCTTTCTCCCATCCTCTTTGCCATCTACACAGCCGATATTCCACGACCCCCACCACCTCTCAAAATCTTACAGTTTGCTGATGACCTCATTGTTTATTCACCTGCTCGTAGCCTCAAAATAAACGCGGAACGTATATCTACGTACCTCGACAAACTTCATAGCTACTTCCTCTCGTGGCACCTTATCCCTAACCCGTCAAAATCCGAATCCATCATAATTCGAGGCCACGTTAAGCTTCCCCGATCGACAAGACGACTCCTTCCCTACATAACGCTAAAAATGAACAACAATCCCATCCCTAGACATAACACAGTTACTTACCTGGGCGTAGTGCTAAACACCAAACTATCCCCAATACCCCATGTAAACAACATCCTCACTAAAGTCCTGCATGCATACCACAGTATATTACCCCTCATACACTGCTCCACACACCTCAAAAATTCCGTCAAGCTTAATTGCTATAAACAATTAATTCGTCCTATCATTTCTCACGGTTTTCCTGTTTGGTCTGATCTTTCCTCACACCAAATGGAGAGGCTGAGAGCAACGGAGCGGAAAATACTGCGACATTGTCTCAATCTTCATCGCAAACCCAACTCCCACAAATTCCATAATAATCTCACCCTTTACAGCACAGCGAAAATCCCCAGAATAGATTTGTTCCTTGCAAATCTATGTTTGAAATTCCTTGGCAAATGCCCTGATCATCCCAACAGTCTAGTAAGAAATGTACTAAGCCTTCCACAATACCTTGATCCTCTTACTCACAAGCATGTTAGCCCAACTCACATTCTTTCCTTGCATGAATCCCACACACTTCTTACACCACAAGGTAAGTTGCTGCTATATAATAGGCCATATTCGAGACGCAGGACCGGTACGGTATACTCGACGGCCCAATATATTCCGACGGCCTGACAAAATTGGACGTAATCTTTCCTCCACAGACATACGAAACTAACTGCAATCTTATTTCTTTCCCTGTCATCACACCCCTATCCCAAATTTCCTTCACTCCACTTTATTAATTCGCTCCTAGTGTTGCTCCAAAAATGAAGTTTTTGAGGGGTTTTACTGGGCTTTCCCCTCTATATTATAAGTTAGGTTAAGAATTTCAGATAAATAATACGTACATACTAACATTAGGCTAAGATCTTGGTATAGTTTTAAAACTGTTAGACCTAAGACATATTAAGCTAGTACATTAGGTATAAGTCATTTTTATAATATAATTTAAGCCCAATAAAATGTTTGTTAAAAAAAAAATGTTTGTTGGTGGGATAGATCAAAGTGGGGAAATCGCTCTCCCTTCTAATATATAGCTCGGATCGACTTCAAATTTTCAGAGAGTACTTTCGTTGAGTTGTTCTTTAAGAAAAACCAAAGAAAAAAAAATCGATTTCTTCATCATTCCAAACCCATGTAACCCCTTAAGGGAAGAGACTAAAGTATTTCTGACTCCAGAGAAATATCCTTTTATCTTCTTCGTTAGCATTTTACTATTGCATATGCTGGTATCGCACATTTCAATCCTACTAGCACCCTCAGATATCCAGCAAAACGAAATAAAATAGCAAGGATTTTTTTCGGAGAGTTGAACAAGAAAATGCAAAACACACAATGAGGGGCCTTTGCTAAAAGAGCTGTTTCAAATGGGATGAGCTTCATACCGAAGGAAGTAGAAAAGTTTGTACTGCAGACAAAAAAAATTTGAGTTGAATTTCGTAAAGGAAAAATTGAAAAGGAATGAAAGAATGTTCGTAGGTGGACATTTTCTGGTCGAAACAGTTACCTTTTATTACTCCTTATATTGGTAGATATTACGATACTTTTATTGTGGGCAGTTTCAGACAATGCAGGTATTTGATCTACAAGAAACTGATTTTTTTTTATTTGGCAGTTGAAGATAAATTGAAAAATATTGCTTTTGTTATGAATTATGTATTTTGTTATGCAAAAAATGGGTTGAACAATTTTGAATGAAAAACATCAATAGAATAATATTTTTTTGTTGAATATTACACTATATTTAGATTATTTTTTCAAAGAATGAAACTAATAACAATACGATCAACTTTCCTACAGTTGAACTTTTTTTTGGAGATCTTTATATTGTAATTATGCCACAACTTTTGTATAATTACGATTTGTTTTTAGGTTAATGTCAACGTTTTTTCATGTATTTAGGATCCCACGATCAATACACTTGGCAGACACAACTTAATTTTCCATACACATATATTATTAAGACACTTAATAAGCTATGCAGTGCCGGTCATATACTCAGCCACTAGCTTTTAAAAAATGTTCTTTTCTTTTTTCTCAGTTCAACATTTAAACTCCATGTGAAGAAAATTTCTCAAAGCCGAAGCTTGCGGAACTCTAGTCTAAAAATACTTGGCTGGAATATTTCCAAGTAAAACAAGCTATGGCGGTAGGGCAACACATATGGGAGAAACCGATATCAATTATTCCACTATCCTGAAAGTGACATATTTTTGCTTATTATCTGAAGCGCTAGTTTTATGTCAAGTACCCACTAGAGCTTTGATGTGACACTTAATTAAGATACTAGTACAGTTTAGAAGGCAAAAATATGACCATTTTTCAAGAAATTTTTTCTCAGACATTTTATTAAATATTAACATGAATCTTTTTTTTATATTACTTGATATTTGAAAAATACAATAACAGTTTTTTTTATTTTATTATTTATTTTTCCCTTTTATAAAGGGCGCTGAAACCATGTTCTGAAAAAATAGGTACTCCACGGCGGACAGATAATCTATGGATTGGTAAGTTTGAAACAAAAAATTTCAACAGGGTTTGAAAAACTAAGGTCTCACACATCGTCACACATCAAAAATGTCAAAAATGAAACTTTTTTATCCTAGTTTTTTTAACGCCAAAAATTTATTTTTGAATTTTTTGTCATATTATGGTATATTACGTTGTAAGATACTCTAAAAAAATAAAACGCATTAAATTTTTTCAAAATCGGTTCAATGATTCCGAAGATTATCTGTCCGCCGTTTTAAAAAATCTTGTTTTGAGAAAATCGTGTTGAAAGTTTTTTTTTCATTTTCTTTATTAATAAGTTTTGGAAAATCGAATTTAAGCATTTACAATCAGTTAATCTGCTATGCCTGGACCATAAAATAGTACGCCATCTTCAATAAAAACCTGCTCTTCCTGTTGTTGAGATTCTTTTCTCGCTAAACGCCCTTCTTTTGTTGCATCTTTGCTGGCTTTCTCGGCCATTGCAATTCTTTCCGCGTCCTTCGACCGCGCATATTCATTAGAAGCTGATCCAATGGTGCAGCCCATTAATTCCACAATTTCCAATAATGCACTGAAAGAAAAATCTTGGTAAAATCAACAATTTTCCTTAGTTGTTTTTGCGTAAACTACGGGCTATAGTTAAAACAACCATAAAAAAATAGTTGATTACTTTTATGCACCATGACGCGTGGTTGATAAACAAAGTCCGTGGTGCAAAAAAAGTAAGCAACCACAAACAATGGTATTCCAACCATATACATAGTACGAAATATAGGCAGGGGAGGCGTGAATGCCGCAGTGAATAACAATATAGCGACAATGTCGCTGTTAATGCAACCAAGGCACCAACCAAATTCATTTTTTTTTTTTGTATTGCTAAATCCTGTTGTACGAGGATTAGGTTGGCTTATCACAATACACATCAGCCATCGCTTGTCTATTTCACCAGACTATTCAACCTAATTCAAACAGATTTAATTCCTATGGTAGGTATCACCGCTAGCGGCGCGGCAAAATTAGAAATTTGGCAAATTCTGCCGCTGCCGCGAATTCGGCCGCAGCCATTGTGCGCGTTACCATACAAAACAGTGCATTCTAATTTTTTGACTGCGCTTTGCCGCAGCCCACTGCTTTGCCACAGCGGAAAACGCTGTATTGTGAACAAAATAGCGTCATACAACGTAATATAAAGGCTTCACAGCATAACATGAATATGAATTATATCGAACAGCAAACCGAACACAATTTTGCCATGTATCATATGAAACTTTTATGATAGAATAGGAGCATGAGTATGAGGAGTATGAAAAATCAACAGTTTTCCTTAGTTGTTTTTGCATCAACTAGGGCTATAGTTAAAACAACTATAAGAAAATTGTTGATTACTTTTATGCACCATGACGCGTGGTTGATAAACAAAAAAAATTCATTCGGAGCATGAAAAGCATCCAAATGTTGAAACCATTCTACTTTGCGTAGAATAATTCCAAAGACGTTGCGTTTGTTGAAATCAACTATTGCAAAGTAGTTTAAGTACCATAAAAACTGTTGATAATTCGAAACGTTGAAGTTTGAACTATTTTTGGTGGTTATGAAACAATTAAAATAGTTAATTTCATGAACCTTGCGATATTTTTTGTATAACCAGAGCCAACTACTTTTATATCGTTAAATTAACTATATTAACATAGTAAAAATAACTATTTTCCGTAGTTCGTTAAACGATTTTGAATGAATCGTTGCAATACTATTAAAAATAGTTGAACCAACCAAGAGTTTTTCTTTTAGTGTGTCATTCTTCTTTCGTTGAATATGGACAATGAAATTTGGACTCCCAATTCGACATTCTTTCCAACGAATGTATGCTTAGGAGCAATTGCCCACAGTGTTTTACTATAACACTCGTTGTTGTTCTGCGTATTTCTTCCTAAGCAACGTATCAATCACCCGTATTATGAGTGTCGAGTCGATTGCTAGTCGATATTCGACGAAATTGTCGAGTCGATGGCGTTTTGGTATTGCGAGAGTCGATTGAAACGACTTATAAGTACTGCCATATTGAAATCGAGGAAAATGCTTCAATTGATTGCTATTGTGAACGAAAGTGCCATTCTGAACAATTTGTCAAGTGAAATTTTTTTTAAAAACAAAGTTTTTTTTTAAAGTTTGTAAAATGAATTGTTTTGATTTATTTTTTGACGACGAGTTTGATGAGGACAATCAAGCCGCCCTCCTAGAATTAAGGCGAAAAAGAAAGTGGCTTGAGACTAGTCATATTCTTTGGATATGGACAATGCGAAGCAAACACTGTGCATTAGAATAGTCATGATTCATTTAATGAAGAGTAGATTTATACAGCATTTCAGA
The DNA here is from genome assembly GCA_963978885.1 of Nemotelus pantherinus. NCBI lineage: Eukaryota > Metazoa > Arthropoda > Insecta > Diptera > Stratiomyidae > Nemotelus > Nemotelus pantherinus. The sequence continues at coordinate 48,989,242 of OZ022263.1, read as the reverse complement.
CTTTCAAAAGAAGCATTCGTAATGCTGCTCGGAGTTTTAGATTACTACTTAACACTAAATTAACGTTTTCAAATATTTGGTAACGAATCTGTATATAACTTGCTGCAACTCTTACATTTTTTTTAATTTCAATTTTTGCGCACGAAGTCTTTTTTGTCTCTCGCATCTTCTTCATAAAACTGCATGGTTTTTTGGTTTATTTGTAAGGACTTCTCCAGCAATTTTAACTTGTATTTTTGAAAGCAATATATTTTATTGTCCAAGTGCAGGGTTTCTGCGACATTTTTATTAATGTTTTCCTGCAGTCCAATTTGCTTTCCGAGTAATCGGAGTTTACTTTCCAGTTGGTCGGCGGTGGAAGATTACTTTCTCGAGGTGTTTTTTTCCATTGAAAAAGTTGCATCGATGGCTGCTGGTCGCAAAGCGCTTACAACTGAGGTTGCTTGATTGCTTCTGAAACAAGTTAAATTCGATGATACAAGTTCCACACTCATATCGCGCAGCGTTCCGAATTCACAGCCACAGCTAACATTTAAATTAAGTAAATCAACTACACACTCTCGAAGAAAGGAGAAATAAGCTTGTTTGTTCGGACCACCACCAGTTTTTCACTATTGTTTCTTATGATCTTTTTGCGAATTTTAAATTTGAAATCGATCCACACCTGAGGAGGTCATACGAGTTTAAGAATTTTGATATCTTAATAACAAACCTTCTGCCAGCCACTTACATCTCTTACTGGTAGACCCATGCTATTTAGCTCTTCTGTAAAACTATTCCATCCATCCTTCACTTCGCCATTTTACCCACCAGCTTTAACGAATCCTCTTGCGAGCTCTTCGTTATTCTCTAGTAGAGATACCAAACGTTCAAATAGTTTGGCGTTTGTTATTTTCATCCTTTAATAATTATTTTATAAGCGACTGAATATTCCAAGAAAATAACTTACATTTTGCATATATCCAACTACCTGTCGATGTAACGTCGCAAAGCAAATTGCAATCGACAAAACTGTCGATATTATCGACATTGACTCGACACTCACAATAGCATATATGTCGATATGCAGTCGATGTCGATATAATCGACATCGACTCGACACTCATAATATGGGTGAATAATTTTTCATCCGTTAGCTTTTTGAACACACGTTTTACGTACTCCTGCATCTCTGAACTTGGAGCCGGTTTATGTTTATTTATTTATTTATTTAAGTAATCCATTAACAGGCGAAAAGCCCAATTACAAATAGAATAGCTTAGTACTAAAAAATTTAGAAAATTAAGATATGAAAAACAAGAAACGAATGACAAAAAAGATAAATAAAATTAATAATCAGCAAATATTGTGTTGTTCTTTTAAAGGTGGCAATAGAGGGTGGAAGAGGACCAAGTTGGAAGCCGTTATGGGAACGTAATAGTCGCAAAACAGGAGAATGAAAGTTAGTTTCAGTACGGGCAAATGGTACATCAAGGAACGTTATCTGCTTGCGCTTTTTTTATTTGCACCACTCTGGATTGCAATACTTGCGCCGCGGTAGAGCATCGGTTGAAATTAAATGATAAAATCCGGCCCATATATAATTTTTCGACAGGGGAATTCGGATTTCGCTGAACAGCTAAGGAGTAGTTGGTCGACATTTTTTTCATAATTTTACCGATCAAATCTGTAGTTTTTGCTATTCATTTTCTAGTTTGCTTCTCTTACGCCTTCTTGTTGACGTCAATTTATTTTCTGCTTTTTCCATTTTTTTGCGGTTCTTCTTTTTTTCCTCAGCTCTCCTAAGCTTACGCAGTTCGATTAAGATTTTTTTTGCCTCTTTTAGATGCCGAACCATTAGTTTTCCAAGTTTTTGAATTACAAAATCTCCATATGACCTGGCATTTGAAATACTTGAAAAGGTCTTCGAAAAAATATTTCAGGAGGTCATTTTTGAAGTTATATTGAGTCGAAAAATGCAACAACAAAAAAAAAACGATTTTTTGAAATCTATAAAGTGTACTAGTACCTTAATGGAACGCTGGTATTATGGCCAGTCGACGGCTGTTAAGACAACACAAGACGAACAAATACAACCATGAACACGGCGGGATTTGAACCGGGGTGGGCAATAAATCGCTGCTTTGTCATTTATCTGACAGAAAAACAACAAATCTTTCTCTTCAAATGTAATGCAAAAGCAACTGGGGATGAGTTAAGCTCAGCATATGTGTCTAAATAAATATCTAAGTCCTGGAAAACAAGTTTTCGAGAGCTTCTGATTCATTAATTTTTATTGATATATATTTTGTCGTTACGATTTACTAGGTTTTTCACGGAGCATTATTTTTGAAACAAATAGCTGACAGTAAAACACTCTCAAGTGGAAATCCATTAAAATATTTCTAATATTTATTAAAACACATTACAAAGTCATCGTTATTTCATTCAACAAAAATAACCTAAATAATTTACTCCTGTGTTTATCTCAAATGAATTTTCGACTTTAAACTTAGCAAGTCCTTTTCGCGATTCGAAGAACAAAATCATCATAAATTATGAAAGGACCCTTTCCACTCAAAAGGTCTTTCACAAAACTGTCCATCGAGAACAACCGAAAATCCGAAAAGTCTTTTGAAGAACATCAGTAGTAAAGCTCTGCAAGTGGTCCCGAGAAATTTCGTGGTGACTGAAGCCAGTCCAGAGGAATCTTAAGTATGGAATTCAGATTCTGGGCTACCCAAAATGAAACCTGAAAATCGACCGCTGAGACAATTTATAAAAAACCGGGTTAAGTAAGTAAGATGGATTGGCTGGCGAAAGTGAAATTTTCCCATCCTCGAAACAGTTTTGCTTGTGTACTGAGTTTTATGTTAATAGCACGAAGGAATAGACTTGGAATTTCGATATTGTGCTAAAAATAGAGAAATAATGCTAACGTGTAATGGATGGGATACTGAGATAGGAATTTGAAGGGATGTACTTGAATATTGGGGGTGCATGTGACAGTTTTGAAATACTGATATGGTAATTTCAGAGTATATTTTCCATTTTATGCGCACAAAATTCTTTTTTTTTTCAACAAAGTATTGGGAGAGTTAACGGAATAAAAGCCACTTTACTTTCAAGGTAACTGCCGGCCTAGTTCAGTGATTTCAACCTTGAATTTCCCGTGGTTTGGAAACTGTAGTTTAGTATTTATATACTTCAATTGTATAACAAAAAACCTACAAATTGACATCAATTCTATTGTTGAACTTTAAAAGTGGGTCGTGATGATGATGAAAACCGTATTATTTTTATTCCACCGCTCTTAATACCTGTCATTATGTTAAAAATATTAATCTCGGACAGATCTTTACAGAGCAGTTTGACTGCCCGTAACTGGTAATTTTACTTTCATGCCATTTGAGTACATGCAAACACAATCGTGTGCAAGCATTACACATGATGTATCTATGTTACTTTTCCCACAGCATGTCTACGATGAATAATTAGAGGCTGTAGAGCTCTGTGGTACTCAAGAGAACGTGTTACGATAATGGATCACAGGACCACACCTGTTTGCTGGCCTAACAAATTTTTTCGCTGGCTGACCGATATTTATTGCACAACATTGCCAATATTCGATCGGATATAAGTCAAAATGCTCATATCTTACTCAATGTGTTTATAGTGCTTGATTTTATTGCCGCGATCTATGGTTTCGTGGTGCAATTCGCTGTCTAGTATTATCAGACATAACATCAAGTGTATGTTGCAAAAACTCATAGGCGAACAAAAAATCAAGTTCGGTGAGATATGGCAAAGACACTCAGAGTGTTTAAGTCTACTTGAGTTGTTCAAACTGTAGAGTTTACTGTTGTGAAACAAGAAACACAATGAGCTACCCGAACGTCTTTTGTAAAATAAGACGTGGGTCAACATACTATGAGTCTCAATTTCAATCACTGGATCTACTGTAAAATTAATGGCGAATGCACTCAGCTCCAAGCAAACAACCATTTTACAATGAAAATTCGCTTCTCTGCAGATAATGGAATCCATCTTCGTTGTCACTTTGTACACATACGACTATCACTGAACATAAATGACACTTCGGAGCACCGTTTTGGATACATGCCAAAGATTTCCTATTCCTTCGACAGGCGTTATTATTGTCCTCATCTCCTTACTCCTGTTTCTCTAGCGTTCTCTCACACATCCTTCATAGCTTTCCATTACATGGAATGAAAATATTCTTCAATTATTACTTGAATGTCCTGTTCAGGGGCCAATCGTTACAACCGAACAAACGATGCAAAGTTATCAGAACGTAGGATCAACATTTCGTACATAAATATCGTCCTTGTTTCGGTTCAGAAGTAATCCTCTTTGCAATGATCTTCTAAGAGAATAGAAAATCATGGAAGTACTGTTCACGTAGCCAAACCAATCTACAGTTTGTTCACTTTGAAGTTTATTCTATTCAGGCAGTATCTCATGTAAAAAATAGCCGAGTTGCTTCTGTATCGACTCCTTTGTATCTTTTCGCTTCGTACAAGCAATTGTAAAAGTTTTAAGTCCCCGGTAAAAGTTTCACAAATGAAAAGCAAACAAGAAAGTCGTTTCCCATATCCGATGAGTAAATATGGGTTGGTTGCTTCAGGCGAATGATGTACTCTTTCGTGGCAATCAATTGTACAGTGTGTGAGCATGGAAGTTTTGCAAATAGAAGGTACAATATGTGGAGATAAATTATTTTTATTTATTAATATCTATAATTTCGAAATCATTATCGTAGCTGATAGTATTAGTTGCATTATTTTAGGTGACCCGGACACTTTTCCCGTAAATAAATTAAAAATATCAGGACGTAAGAATAAAATTAACATTATAAAAAATATTCAAGGATTTTCTATGATGACTCAATGTACAAAATTAATTTTTTATAACTACCTTCATATTGTCTACGTTTCAAAGGCAAAGTTTTGAATTCAAAAACCAATTTTTATTTTGCTGAACTATCGTCTTCATATTTTTTTTTTGTTAACAAACATCAATAAGTCGAAGATAATGCGTCCTCTCCATCGTGTCTTTTGGTATTCAAGAATAATGCGCTAACCAATCAGTTATTGAAAAACAAACATTGGAAAGTATGATGAACGCAAAAAAAAAACTCAGTAAGCCATTAAGTTTCGATTGATTTTCTAACTGACACGGTAAGAAAATTTGATGCCTAGTTTACACCGGTGATATGTATTGGTCAAATAAGTATATTCACCGAAATCAATGAACGATTGGACATAAATAAGTTCTATTTATTTGTTTATTGATGAGCTTCTAGACCGAGCAATATTTGTTTAATGTACACTAGCCATTGGATTTCGATGAGAAGTTTTTGCCTTGAGCGATCATTTGTGAGCTTCAATTAACTTTTTTGGCTCAAGAAAGACTGCTCAAATTATCTTTAATAGACTCTTATTGATTTATACCTATAATACTGCTGCAATTTCGATTATTTGCTTCATTAGCGCAGAACATGTGCTCCGAAAAATAAAGGCAACCACACTTATGAAGAATTTGTTTCATGACCTTTTTATCGGCAGTTTTACTTATTGGGTAATCGATCAACAGAAATAGCAATTAACAGAAAAGTGCAAAAACGAGCTTTTGGCATTGTTTTTTTTTCCAAGCTGAATACTTTCAATTGGATTATGTGAAGCACTTAGACTTCTTTTTTTATGAACTATTTTGTTGTATCGGTCTTAACGATACACTATGGTCTATTGAAATCATGATTTGTCCACACGTGATATTCATAGATATTCATATTTTCTGTCAATATTCTAAAATGAACTACAAAGTGCTGCGTGAAGTCATCGAAATATATTACTCTACCCTTAAAATGGCCCATACCTCGACAATCAGCCTCGCAGCAAGCTCAAGGATTGTGAAGAACTCTTTGATAATGTATTTGTCGATAAAACCAGTTAATGATTTTTGATTTTTTTTTACTAAAAAAAAATATGAAAGAACAGAGTAAAATTTGAGGTGACTTAATAACAGTAAGTTCAAACAAAGGTTCACAAGTGTTCTTTAAGGAACACTATGAAGATACTTCTTCCCTTCGCGCCATATTGAGTGTATAATTGTTTGTGTTACTCTTGCTCTGTTATTTGCGCGGTATATGTTCCTGGTAATTCCTCGATCGCAGTCTATTATCACTTTTTTTCGTAAGCTAGCCAGCAATCTTTTTCTCTTTACTTCGCTTGTGGTAATTTCGACTTACCGAACCTCATTTAGAATAAAAGCTTTTTTCAATAACATCCAACAGCATTTTTTTGATAACTACACACTTTTTTTCTCTGAGTTCATCTTTTCAATTCATTGACTATAAAATACTAGACTTCGTCCTATTCAATATTCACTCTCCGGATATGACCGTTTACACTACTCCCGTTCCCGATGTCAAACCTGGCTTGCATCATCCCCGTCTTTCTATTGTAATTAATGTTCATACTTGTAATGTATTGTAATTTTCTCTGTTTTTAGCCAAATAGAGCTTATCCTCAAATCATACGTTTTAGCCACCAGAATGGCGAACTAAATCGCCACGATTAACTAGTTTCCATTTCCCCGCAGTCTCCCTTTTGTTGAGCTTGTTCTCAAATTTGAGTATTTCCTCTCCAATCTAATCTCTCATTTAACTCTTTCCAGACGGTCTCGCAAACTCAAGGACTCTTGTTGATTACGCTGTAATATTTTGTCCCTTTTGTAGACAAAATACGCAGGTTCTGATGGTGACTTACTTGGCTTCTCGAGGTTATGTTATATTGTCGAAAATGCCGTTAAACATACGTGATTAATTTACAGAGGTCGACTCCTCTATATGGTCTAATCAATAAAAACTCTTCTGGTCTCGTGTTCGTTGTTCCTCGACTCAATGTTCCTCATTGATGCCTCTGGTTCCAATCAACGAGGAAGTTGTGACCACTTTTCAAAATGCTTTTCTTCTTTTTTCCTTCTATATCAATGGATGAGTTTCTCCATATTGTTTTGCATTCCTTATCATCCATTCACACCAATCCTTTAGCAATTGGGTGTTTCTAGAGTGAACTGATGTTAAACTTGAAGTTAATCTGCTCGTTGCATCAACTTTTTTTTTGATTATTTCTTTGCCTTTTTGCTACTTTTCGTTTAGCTGGATAGCTGCAAATATCTGAACTATCTAAAATTCGCTGACTCATGCTGCATTTCCAGCTCTGGTACATTTTCGTTTCTTCCTTGCTTCAGTAAACTTTCCGAGGGAGACGCTTACAATAGCTTGCTTCCTGTACTCCATCCGTTTCTTGCTCCTGGGGACCATGAGCTCATCAAACGCAGATCTTTCATGACTACTGTCATAAACATAATTAACTTTAACGTTTCTGCTTTAGACTAACACAAACAAGTGAATGTGATATAGAAGACACACTTTTTAAAAGCTTTTGATTATATTGACCAAAGGCTTCTTGTCATAAAGCTCGGGTGTTATGGATTGAAGGTTACTCTTGTCTTGGTTTTCATCCTATGTTTATGGTCTATCCTGAGCTGTAACTGTGAATTCCGCCATTTCTTCAACTTTTTGTTCTCTCTTTTTGTCCGGCATTCCCCAGGTTCCAAACTTTTAAATATTACGGTGGAAAATGTTCAGCGTACTTTTCTATGTTCATTATTGTTTAAATTCTACATTCTTTACCGTGAATAAAGTGATCACATGTCCATATTCAAAATTCTTTCTTTAGAATTCCGAAACTTTTCCTTGACGAATGCTTACTTTCCATCAGCATTTCACTCCTATTCTTTTTTATTTCCCGTCAGCATTTCGCTGTTTTTCTTTTTTTTGCTAGCATTGGTTTGGTTTTTCTATTAGAAGCAGATACTGTAAAGAACAGCAGATATATATGTTTCAAATCTAGTTCTCTCGATTATATCGCGATATGGGTATTTGACTTGGGCGATAGTTTAATTTGCTTATCAGTGAATACGAGGATTCACTTCTGTCGCAGGACCAAAAGCTTTTTCGGCGGAGCCCAATTCAAGAGCATCGTGGCCATTATCACCAGATTTGAGATCCTTCATTCTTATTCTCTAGTCTCTAAAAATTAAAAGAGCGTGAGTGTTTGGTGCAATCTTATAGATTTTAAATTACAGAAATTTGGTATCTCGGGTCTCTTATTAAACTATTTAAACTCTTTTCTTCGAAATAGGATGCAGTAGGTTAAGTCTCAGGGTGTCTTATCCAAAAAAAATCGAAGTCTCAACAGGTGTACCACAAAAAAGTCACTTGTGACCTCTTTTAATTAATATTTTCATATTAGAGTTTCTGAAGTTTTATCGGATATTCCTCACCTTTTCTATGCAGAGAATTCAGACTCAGATTTCCTTGAGCAGTGGGGCAAACAAAATAATCTTGATTTTAATGTCAGTAAATGCCAAGACATGATTTTAATTTTAATGTCAGTCAATGCCCGCAAAACCAATTATATAAACTTTGATTACCGCCAAAATAATGTTTCACTAAATAGTGTTGATAGTGTCATCGACCTCGGAGTTACTTTGGATAAAAAGCTGCGTTTTAATGAACACTATGACACAATCTTAAGCGTATTCGTTGGGATTCTTCAAAAGACATGCGAACGAACTTAAAAACCTATAGGTCACGAAGTCTTCATACATAGCTCTAGTTCGACCGTTGCTCGAATATGCATGCATTGTCTGGTTATTCATGATACTTTTGATGTCCATAGCGATAGACTCGAATCAGTGCAGAAGCAGTTCTTGGTCTTTGCATTAAGAGATCTGTATAATCCATACGAATTTAATAATTTACTAAATCTTTAAATCTATCAAGTCTATCTTCACGGAGGATAGGCATATGCTTCTGCTTTACTTTTAATGTTATTATGGGCTTGATCAATGTTGAGTCCCTTTCCAATATGAAAGCCTTCAACGAATCAGTAAGGCGAACGATGCACACAAGTTTACCGAATGAACACCGATACCACACAGTTTACGCCAACAATGTGCCAATCAAAAGATACTGAAAAATATTCAACAGCCACGCAAAATACTATTCCAAAACCATTTCCAGACCTAGGTTTAAAACAGCTCTGACCAAGGCGGTCACGCCATAAACGTCCCTATTCAATTCCCTACCAAAGATTGTTATATGTATTTTTCAAATTTTTATTTTGTATTTGTTATCATGTAGATTTTAAATGTATTTCAATTGTTGTGTAAAAATGTTAATTGTATTTACTCTTTGTACGCATTGTTTGGTTGAAATAAACTTTAAGGGGACATAGCACCTTCAAAAAATCACGGCGTGCACGATAACTGCCCTCAGAAAAGACAGGAAAAGAAAAAACAAAGAAGTTTTAATCAGCATCAAAGCGGCGTTGGAATAAACTAAGAGAAAAAAAAACTCTAGCGCACCTGAACCGCTAGAAACACTAATGTTCGAAGAACAGTAGAAGAATTGTGCAGGTTTTGAGTGCATATTCCACCACATGCGCTGCTTATTACGGCCAAATTGTTTCAAATGCCATGTTTTACTTTTGTCTCAAGAATGCATTATAGTAGAAGGTTTCAGATATTACCACTGGCATGAATTTCAACGTTTATGAGAGCAAAACACGGGTTAATTATATTCGTTATCAGTTGCTTATTTCACAAAATTTTGAAAGCAGCATCTCATATAATATCAATGAAGAAAATGCTCAGTGCTTGCAGCACTGTAACTGAAGTTGGAGTTTGGGGCTGCGATCCGAAAAATTTGCAGAACTTTGGGAATTGAAACATCAGTTATTTATTTTCATTGTAAATGTTTCCGGTATGAATACTAACTGTAAGCATTTATTGATACAAAAGTAGCACAACCGACTCGTGCTGGCAACCTTTCGCCAGTATCAAAGCCAAGAATATATCACATCTGCTTCACGTTGTTATATTACATTTGAAGTTATAGGTGTATAAAGAAATTTAGGGTTACCTGCAGCGAGTTTTTTCAAATAATCGGAAGCTTCATATTTGCTGTTTATTGTCACTACAATATCATTACCAATTGAAAATTCTACGATAAAACCGCTTAATAAAGATATTGCAAGCAAACACAAAACCAACAATAGCTGGCAACCCTATCATGGCTTTTCAACCAAATTTGGCTTGAATAATGTTTATAATAGGTTCCAGTAATTGTATGAAATTCGTATTGATTTCATGACTGCACTGGAAGTTATAGGGTAAAAAGTTTTATTTTCCTGAGCGAATTTTCACAAAAAGACACAAAAATTACCATAGCTGGCAGCACCAATCGAATTTTTCAACCAAATTTCTATCAAACAGAGTTTTAAGTAAGGTTCAGCTACTGTGTCAATTTCATGAAAATCTGGTAACTTATTCACATTTCATAGGGCAAAAAGCAGTTTTTTTTCTTTGTAATTTTTCAAGATGGCACCACTGGAACAGAGTTGCCTACAATTCAAAATCGCTTCTATCAGACCTGACCCTACTTAAGTCCAATGCATTCTGTAAATTTCAATTCTATCTGATTATTGATTCGTTAGTCACCGTGAACAGAAGTTTTTGAAGCTAAAAATATAGGTTAACTGAGAAAGGGTTACCGTTCTTGTCCGACATGAAATTTCCAAAGTTTTACTTTGACTGTGTAGATTAAGCATAAGATTTGTATACAGATTGGTTTTATTGTAGAAACGGACATTTTTTAGGATATTCGATGGTTTGAATGTTTTCACTTCCAAATTTTTATTTTTTCAAATTTAAGACACCAAAATTATCATAGCTGGCAGCTCCAACCGAATTTTTCAACCAAATTTCTACCAAACGTGGTTTGAAGTAAGGTGCAGCTACTGTGTGAATTTCGTCAAAATCGAACGATTCAATCAGAATTTATAGGGCTAAAAGCAGTTACCTTTTTTAGTGATTTTTCAAGATGGCACCACTGGCACAGAATCGCCAGGATTTCAAAATCACTTCTATCAGACCTGGTCCTATTTAAGATCAATACATTCTGAAAATTTCAATAAATTCTGCTCATTGGATCGTGAGTTTCCGTGAACAGAAGTTTTTGATGCTAAAAACATAGGTAACTTGGGCAAGGGTTACCAGGCGTGCCCGTTATACCATATCAAATTTTTAAACAAAGCACAAAATTTACATATGAGTGGCTTTTTTTTAAGAAACGACATTTTTTCAAGAGAAACGATGATTTGGAGGTTTTCACTTTCAGTGCCTGCCCTAGCTACAGGGTTGCCAGCACAATCATTAAAACGTACACTAATCTACAACTAAATAAAACAAACATGTCCTGAAAATTTCGTAATCATGGAATAGCTCTGTCAAAAGTTATCGCAATTTAAAAATTTTCAAATTTTCCCGTTCTCTTTTTAGGCACCCAGCGCACACATAGGGTTAAAAAATTCCAAAACATTATCCGATTCACATGTAAAACTTGTTCGAAATTTATGTCGTCAACTTTATTTTTGCAAAAATTATTTGTGTTCGGAATAATAGGTATATTAAAAAAATCACTAAAATGGCCGCCGGCGCCAAAGGGTTAAAGATTATTAACTTTTTGTGAGACCTGGCACTATTCTGCATATACATCAATGTGTCCTGAAAATTTCAGCTCAATCGGATGGCGCGTTCCTGAGATTTTTTCACTGAAATTTTTTGATGATATATATATATATATATATATATATATATATATATATATATATATATATAGAAATATGAATTTTTGGCCAAAGTGATTTTAATACTAATGTTCTTCTTCGAACATTAGTAAAAATTTGGTCGAAAAATAACAAAATGGCGGTGTTTTTTTTTTCGAAAATTGAGGTTTTTTCCCGCCAAAAATCGGTTATAACAAAAAAAATTAATGCCGATTTTTTCATCCGTAGTTCATCTTGAACATTAACATGTGTAAATTAACGTGTTAAAATTTCAGAACGATTGGACAAATACTTTTTTTTTATCATGCGCCCACTTGAAAAAGTTTATTTCGAGAAAATCGCGTTTAAACTTCAAATTCAATATTTTTTGTGCATGGCATATATAACATATATATAGGTAATACTAGTATCCCAAGATGTCCCCCTCTACCTTTACAGCTGCTATGTGAGAGAATACCGTATTGTACCATATATATGTACATATTAAGCAGATGTTACGAAGAGAAAGTCGATATAGCGGTATCGCGAAGTGAACGAAAATCATAGAAAAAATGTTACATATGCTGGAAAAATTTTTTTTTTTACAATTCAAATTTTATATTATTAAAATCATGTTTTTAAAGCTTCATTCTAACATATTCTATCAAAACAGAAAAATCGATTTTTTGAAAATTTGACGGTGCTATGTCCCCTTAAATAAAAAATTTGTGCCTTGTAGTGTTTGAATACAATTTGGACGAAATGACAAATAGTAAGCATTCACACACATTTCAAACAATGAAAGATGTTGGTAAAAGAAAGTCGAATAAATTCAGTAGACCCACTTTAGATTCATCCAACCAAAACCAGTTACGACGCATGTGATATAAATCAATATCACTATGCACACATCAGTTGATCACTAATCTTGAGCTTTACAGTCTTAGCATTTTCCGACTAATGCACAAACCAAGTGCACAGCTGCTGCAAAAACTTATAATGCAGACCACAAGAGCACAAAACGAACCATGTGCGAATTGATAAACTAAACACGCAAACCCATCTTCATTGATTGCACACTGATGTCAGCAAACTGATTGAAACTTTCTAATTACAGCAAACCTAGATTTTACTTTTTCCACCGATTATTTTCTGGTACATATCATCGAGAATACGGCGTATGTAATTATTTTAGTGTTTTGATGGAATTATTTAAGCGAAGCACATCGCACGCAATAGTGAATATATTTTTCATCCAATTATACTTGTACGTATATAGAGCATATGAATCGTTTGACTACCCAGGTTTGGCAAAAAGGATTTAGTTGCAGTTTATTTTAGCTAATCAATTTTTTCTATCAACATTTATCAAAAATTGATACTCTTTAACAAATATTGCTCCTGACACACCATTTGCATTGTGGGAGTTAGAAACTTAACAATTATTTTTACGTCTAGGCATCATGGTATTCACATAAATTCCCAGCGTGCCAAATTCGGAATTCGGAATTGGTTACGACTATTCCGAAAGTGAGCGAAAGAGATAGAAATATAAAAAGCTCTTGAAATGAATACAACTTTTGACTGGGGTATTACTGTTCATTATTTTATGAGAAACATTTGAATATTTTTTAAGAATCTCTTCTGAAGTTTGGAAGAAACAAATTTAAAATCAATCGGAATTCGTTGCGAAAATTTCACTGAGTTTGAACAAATTCCTAACAAAGTGCGAACGAATCTGTGATGGGGAAATTGTTAAGAGTTTGTTACGAAATACATTGGAATTTGCAACAAATTCCGAACCTAATGCCGTTAATGTTTCATCTAGTAAAGTAAGTATTAAAACAGTACTTTAGTCGTACAACTGTTTTTCATGCATAAGTGCAAGTGCCTACAAAGTTTTTTGAAGTTGTGTTGTTTGAGGTGTTAACAGTGTCTATTTTAAAGGTTCGTCATGCTATTCAAATTTGTTATTCTCTTGTAACTTCTCCTTTTTGTATTCAGAAGCTGCTGTGCGAAAATTTCCTTCAAGAAGACGGGACGAGATCGAAGGTTTTTTTAAAAAAGGTTTTTTTATAGCAGCAAAGACAAGCTTAGCAAACGGGCGAAAAAAATTGTTATTTAAAATTTATAATATGAAATAAAACAATAAATAAAAAAAAATTCTTTTGGAATTAAAAATTATAAGTATTTTATTCAATAAATGTTATTAAAATGTATCCAAAAAGTATTGGAAGCATTCTCAAAGAGCTATTTGAAACCTGCACAAAAATTCGCAAAGAATTCGTAAAGAATTCGCAAAGAATTCACAAAAAATTCACAAGGAATTCCGAAAGAATTCGAAATGAATCTTGAAAAAAATGAACCATTGTACAAAAGCTTTTCAGGAGCTAAAGAGGGGAAAGTTTGAGCACTTTCGGCGTTTTTGTAACGTTTTGCATATACCGGTCTTAAAGAATTCGTAACGAATAAGTTTGAGAATCCGAAACTTTTTTCTCAATTCGCTTCAATTTTCTGAAAGAATTCTCAGCGAAATGCCGAATTTGGCACACTGGGTGCGAAGTCTCGCTACCCACACGAGCGTCTAATTTTTCATACGAAAGCGAAAAAAAAAATATCACGCGAAATTTTTCTTCATTCCATGATAAATCATCTAATCACATAAAAATTTCACACATTAAATACAACTCAGCAGAAAAAAAAGGCAATCTCGTGCCATAAATATGTGTTGACAAGAATCCACGAGTGGACATAAATAATTATGGATAAATGTAATAAAAAAACTATCAAGGTAAAATCTTCCCCACAATCACCATCATCAGCAACGATCATCATCAGCGATGACAAGATCTATTAGAAAGACAAGTGAAAAACAACATAGCACGCAACACAAGACACCGGTTCATCCGGCTGGATTGACAACATCTACAGCGGACGTCGCAATTTGTTGTCCCATACTAGTTGCTGGCATACTTGTACATGCTAGAAAATTAGCGAAGCGGTGGAATGCTCCTTGAATACTTTATTAAAACGAGAACTTATTTGATTCATGAGTGATTTTTCCCAAGACCTTCACTTTCAATGACCACTCTCTGGGCTAACTGTCCCTCGGTTGGTAGTGCAGTGGAGACAAACACCGCGACAACGTACGGGAATAAGTGTGATTGGTCGTTGTGACTTGTGATATGGCGTTGCGCAAGGTGCTAATAAATATGCACTCTAAGTACATTTGACCTGTGCGACTTGTCAGCGGTTCTATTTGCGTATGTAAGGAACAAAGTAATAGAGTGTTTGATGGAGGTAATGATAATGGTTGCAATTTTGTAGTTGGTAATACATCTAATAATTGCAATAACTGGTGAGATTTTGACACTGTATTTGTTTGATGAATGCATTCAATGATCAATTGTTAAGTTGAACGAGTGTTTAGATGCTTTTAGCGTAAAATTTTTTATTTGATTTATCACAAACTGCAATGACAAATAGGGTGGGGGTAATGCGCTTGATAAAATTGCCAGTTTAGGCTAATTATTTCGATCTTTTTGACCTAAGCATAGGCTAAATGAAAGCTTGCTCAATGAGGGTCTAATCAGATTATTCGATCAGCTAGCCAAAGAATTTTGCATCAAATCTCGCGAAGCGTATGAGTTCTATGTTAATTCAATGGGGGAAAAAATCATTAGTGACCCCAGGAAGTTTTATGATTTCAATAACTTGAAACGTAAAACAACCGGCTATCCCTGTTCGATGTCCCGTGGTAACATGGTTTCTTCCTGCCCACAAGCCATTTGCAACTTTTTTGCTGATCACTTTCAAAATACTTTTTGCTCGCCAAAAACCCCTACTTCTACTATGTCTGCTAGAATCACCGCAAGACCTCTTATCGACGGGTTTGTTCTTACACAAGAGGCTATTATTGAAGCTATTCATGAACTAAAGATCGGCAAAGGACCAAGCCTTGATTTGTTTTCTCGTTTCTTCGTCGTGCAATTTGCGGACCAATTGATCACACCTTTGCACATGATTTTCAATAAATCCCTCTCCATAGGTGTTTTTCCATCTTTCTGGAAATCTTCATACCTTACGCCTATTTTCAAAAGTGGTGATAAACAATCAGTCGATAACTATCGAGGGATCGCTATTCTATCTGTTATCTCCAAACTTCTTGAGAAGTTTGTTTGTGAAAAACTTACTCGCATAATCGATCCTCTTCTAAATGAGCAACAACATGGATTTCGTAAGGGTAGATCGACTTCTACCAATCTCATGATCCTGGCTTCTGATGTGCTCTGTGAAATGGAAAAAGGAAGTCAAATTGACGCAGTCTATACGGACTTTAGAAAGGCTTGCGACCGGGTTGACCATCAAACTCTAGTATACAAGCTTCGCAACTTTGGTATATCAGGGTCTCTTCTTAATTGGTTCCAGTCTTATCTTCGCGATCGAATTCAGCTTGTTAAATTTCAGGGCCACTTATCTAAAAGAATTTTCGCACCTTCTGTAGTACCGCAAGGCAGTCATCTAGGTCCCCTGTTTTTTAACATCTTCATTTCTGGCCTTTCTGAGACATTGCTTGGTATACCCTATCTCTTTCATGCAGACGACTTAAAAATCTACCACAGCGTAAACACGCAAACTGACGCAACTTTTCTACAATCCAAGCTTCAATCTCTCGAACACTGGTGCAATGAGAATAATCTAAATCTTAACATTAACAAGTGCCATGTAGTAAGCTTTTCCGGTAGGAATATGATCAAAAAATATTCTTACTGCCTTAACAACACCATATTGAATAGGGTTGATCATATTATAGACCTCGGGGTAGTATTGGACAACAAGATGCAGTTCAATCTCCACTATGACAAAATCCTTGCCAGGGCTAATAAACAGCTCGGATTCATTAAGAGACGTGCTAAAGAGTTGAAGAATATATGGGTTACCAAGTCATTATATACCACTCTGGTGCGTCGTCTATTGGAGTATGCCTGCATAATATGGAACCCAGTTTTTGAGCTACATAGTGATAGAGTGGAATCTGTTCAGAAACAGTTTTTACTATTCGCTTTGAGAGGCATCTATGATCCAAAAGACTTCCAACATCTTCCATCTTACAAAACCAGACTGAGCTTTCTTAATTTAATGCCTCTCTCTTCTAGAAGAATACTTTTAAGTGCTTGCCTAACCTTTGATATTATAAGTGGTGCAGTCAATGTTGAAGTTCTCTCCAACAAAATTATTTTCAATGACCAACCAAGACACACTAGGTTAGTCACTTTCTTTGGTTATCAATCTCTTTCGCGTTATGTATATTGTAACTCTAGAGCACTAATCTTAACTTTGGTCTAACTTGCATAACTTGCGTCCAACTTGCGTCCAACATGTACACGCCCTCAACTGCATACCTTTTGTCCTAGTATTGAAGATTCTAAAACTAACTTTTATTTACTATTGAAGATTCTAAAAGCTTCTTGCACGAACATAACATTTAGTAAAATTATTAAAATAAAACAAATAATAAAATTATTAAAATAAAACAAATAACAAAAATTATTAAAATAAATCAAATATAATACAAAAAAGTTCTAGCTTCCTTTGCAGAAAACATAGTGAACATATTCAAAATAATGTTTAAATCTTTACTCACGTCAAAGATCACATGAAATAATCGTTATCGAACTTACCTGAAAATATAAAAAAAAGCAGTTAAGGATTGCCAGTAGATAAATAATTAGTATATACTGAATAAATTACGTGATGTGAAATTTAAAAAATAAAACAACCTTTTTTTGCTTAATCAACGTCTCAGCTTAACATCGAATTCAGAAATAAATTGCATTTCTCTCACATAATAAAAATAACAGTAGACAGTTCTTAGCAGATAATTAATTTCCACTGAATTTTCCCACCTTAAAATATGTATTTTTTGTAACAATCAGTATAAATCCAAGAAATTCTTGGCTTCATTATTCCGAAAAAAAATACGGTATCAAACTTTTGGGAACCTTCATACTAACTTCATTCCCATCGACTCAAACAGCTTCCATTTACGTCGAGATACAAAACATCTTTCTTGTGAATACATCAATCATCCAATCAGATCAGCATCTCATGCCATACTACACTACATACATTCAAACTCTATTAGTACCGAAGAAAGCAACAGAAAGTACATGCCAAACAGAATTTACATATAATGCAATTTTCACTATAAAAGTTTGTAACATTCATCAAATCCATCATCATCAGTACCATCAGCAACAACAACAACAATAATAAGACGCCACCACGATCAGAAGAGCCCACATTGATGGTAGTTGTTATTGTTGCTGCTGGAGCTGATGAGATGACGGAGCGTGGAGTCTGAAAGACGAAAACTGCGAAAACGGGAATAACAAGATACATTCGTATAAACTAGAATAGCACGATGTGTATGAGTAGAGCAAACACGTGTGTATGTAATGTTGTGGTTTTGATGAACAAAACAACATTAAGACTTCCATGTAACGCTTGCTAATCAAGATTAACCTATTAATATCTGATTTGGTATGTTGCGATAGTAATCCATTATTATTATTGACCGTATAATGGGTGAGATGGTCGACTTATCAAGGGATTTACGTGTGTAGTAGTTTTGTGATGATGAGATTGAACGAAATGTTGTTTCGGGTGTTGTGAGAGACCAAGCGAGAGAAAATTGGATTTTCGGAATTCTGTATCTATAGATATGAAGATTGGATTGCGTTTAGAGAATTAGCAGCGATGAAAATCTGCCGCAAAAGGTTTAACGCTGTTTTTTTTTCGTTAATTATTTGCTAAAAAATGGAAATAAATACACTTCGAAGCCGAAAATTTTCAAGTAATTTGAATGGTAGATGTTTTATGCAATGTATGACACCTTCTATTAAAGTTACAATTCTGTGCTATTTCCAACGTGTTAATAACTATGATAAATTGAAATGAATCGAGTGACGAGTTTTTAAAATAAAAAAATATGGATTCAGGTCAGGAGTTTCACCACATGTATCACAGAATGGGAAGGAATTCGGCAGCTCTGGCGTTTCTTCTACTTGTGGATTCAAGTCCTAACAAAAACCATCTTTCCGTTTTCTGCACAACTGACGCTTAACGATAAAATCAGTAACGTTATAAAGCAGCATATGTTAACTTTAGTTCGTCAATGAAAGTCATGAATGAATGTTCATTTCATTACAAACTTTTTGGGAAAAAATGTGTGTCAACAGATTTGACTGAAACCCCTAGTATAATAAATTGGCATTAATGCTGCCATTACCCAGAGAGTTGAGAGCTCTTTGGAGAAATGCGTCTCAAACTTATGGTTTTTTCCAACTACTAGACGATGAAAACAAATGTCAAGTTTATTTCTCAAAAAACTACAAAATTTCTTGTACCGCAGCGATCACCTTGCTGTCTTCTTTCATAAATGCCCCTGAGCTGCTCCTTGAGTCGATGACAGAAGTAAACGTCACCGGGGGCTAGATCTGGAGAACAAGGTGGGTGTGCAAATAATTTGAGATCTGTTTTTCGAATGGCAGCCATCGCAGCTGCGGCTTTGTGTGCATTTTATTGATGAAACAAGACTTCTGCTCATAGTTTGTCTCGCTTCTTTTCTTTAATTGACTGATAGCCTGTTGTGCCTTTCCGTTATGTTTTATAGGATAAACAGGCTTCTTATGAACCTGGATATGTTCCTTGTTCTGCCCCTGGTGGCGGGAAGAACAGAACCAAAGAGCTCTAATCTTCGTCTCGCTAGTGCTGGACAGTGTGTGAGAAAATGTTCTACACACACTGTCGTTTCCCCACAGTATCAGCAGCAGTCGTGCCGATCTTTATCTATTCTGTTGAGACACTTTTTGCAAGGAAGATGGCCTGCCAATGCTCCATATATGGCTCTTATGCCACTTTTACAGAGAGCCAATGTAATTTTTGCTCTTTTGTTATCGAAGCCAAGATATTTTTTTGGGTCCTTTAAGAGCTCAAGAACTAAACTCGACTTGATGCACCCTATAGCTGTTGGACGATTTTGATAATTTTAGACCCCCACTACCACTTATTTGCTGTCGCGTGGTAAAATTTCTCGGCTGGTGTGAAGAACGTCGAGTTTGACCCCCTCAAGCTTCATTAAGTCAGTAGCTTTCGATCTTTTTCTTGCTCCATGTTTTCATTTCCTTACCCATATCTGCCTTTGTAAAGCCCCAGTGCCAAGAAGGACCTGCGAAGGACATTCTTGCTCCTTCTTTGGCTTGCTTTGGTGTCGGCTTCATCGTTTTAATTCGGTGAATAAAAGATATGTTTTTAAGAGTTTTTATGCGATACAAAAAGAGTTCGCTTATTCAATCAATTTCCATATAATAATGCAACATTTGAACAATATTTTCCTTAATTTTCATTGCAAAATATTGAAAACTAAGCGAGTGACAGTGAATCTCCGGAGGCACCTCTAAAAAATTGTTTTGTTCTGTGCATCATAACTCCCAACAGAATCATCTGAAACAAAAGAATCAAAATGCATTTGCTAAAGCAGATGATTCTCTAGCTAATCCTGAGAAGATTTTTCTTTTTTGATATTTCAATTTATTGTAGCACCTGGACTAACCGATTTCGCTAAAAACAAATGTCGGCTAATTTGTTATTGTAACATTAATAATTATTAAATAAAAAACAAAAAAGCTCCCATGGATACCTGGGGAACAATGTGAACAGGAATTGTGCAAAATTTCGAAACAATTGGCCCAATAAATTTTGAGTTATGGTGAACAAGGACTTCAAAAATAACAAGTTCCAGAAAAACGCGCAGCTGCCGAGCAGGTAGAGAAAGTCGGCCTGGAGCAACGGACGCTCAACTACTCATAGCTTCGTCAATTTTGCTCTAATCGACTTTAAATTTTGACACACTATTCTTGAGAGATTATACATTCATTTGAAAAAAAATATAGAAAAACGGCAAAAAAAAAGTTAAATACCGGTCTCCCTTTGATGTCTCCTAATTTGTGCCTGTAGGTCTGTGGTAGACTTATAGCCTGTTTCGCTCCTTCCTCCTTAATTTTGAGGTGTAACGGCTCTTGGTTTAGAAGGTTTCTGCCGCTGGGGTGGAGCTGAAGTGTGAAGTGCAACCAGTAATGAGAATGATAATCGGCACCAAAACATGGATTCTCCGAATCGGTGATTTGGGGTGGGATCATCAGAAATCAAAAAGAAATTCGGCGTGATAAAAAAAAGGCTAATGCATTTTAAGCTTTGTTGTATTTCAAGCCGCTTTCGGCCGCATATCTGTCGGTATACTTGCAGTAAGCCACCTGAAGAATATTTTTTTACCTGCTCAGAATAATTCAATAGACAAACAAAGACAGCTTGGTCGAGACTTTAAAAGTTCAGCTTGAGGGCCTGAGGTATGACAAAATATAGTCTTAAAGAACTGAAAAAATGGACGATATTATAGAACAGCTGACGGTAACACAATATAATCTCGCTGGTCAAAGACTCATTGCGCTGATTTAGTAGGAAAAAAACCCAATTGCTTCAAAAACTCGGTCACCAAACCCACTCGGAGCTAACCAAAATTCGAAACAAGCGAAAGAGAAAGTATATCCTCACCCGATTTCTTACATACTCGAGTGCCAACAATGAAAGTTTAAGAGAGAACAAAGTTCAACTAAAAAGTACTTCAATGCCCTCTGACATGCCCTTAACACAGACGAACAAAATTGACACTCTGATAGACACAGAAGATTCAAACCTCCTTCTATCATCACTGGAAGCAAAGAATATGCTCACTGATTCGACAACTAGTGCAAGGACTGGGATTAACACAAAGTCAAAGTTACATGTAGACAGCAAAATCATATAAAAACCTCAAAATTCACACAATTCAACAGATACACAAAATACTGACACAACACCTACACAGTAGACTAACCTGGTCCTGCGATTCCCAAGGAAATTAATTTGGTCTCGATAATAACAGATCCGTCTACACAAAGCAAGAAATGTGATATTAGAAATTATCAAACAGATTTATTCGGGTGCCCAGATCGTTCCAGCAACTTTGGCAGATCATAGGAAGATGGCCAAAATCTTGACCGATCTTATGAAAAAAAAAGTTTAAACGTTGCAGTTAGAAGAGATCACGGCTTCAAGTCGGCAGAAGTAAAAGGACCACTGGGTTTTAATTTTGTTGAGGTCTTTTGCCCAAAAAACTTGGACATATAACTCAAAATTGTTGAAAGTGCGACTTTCCAGATCTGATAAGGAGGTGTACAATATCAAGGCCATATGACACCTAGTCTGCCAGGTGAAGACACAAAAGCCACGTGGGAAATGGCTCCATGCCACAACATTTGATTATTTATTTATTTATTTAACAAAAACAATAACAAATTTAAAACTGTTTTCTTTAAGCTAAATAACATTAACATTTCTAGATGTCAGCAGACTTTTTTGTCTGGTTGTTAATTCAAGATGGAAGTTATGAGGAAAGTAAAATAATTTGGATTGAGAATTTAAAGCAGTATATCATTTTTTTTTTTGAATAAAGGTTTAGAGATAGCAGAGGAATAGTAGTTCGAAAAATTGTTAAATATTTTGGAGCATCTATTTATTGGCTCCTTGTCTCCATAGATAGTGTGATGTTGATGCTCATTGAGGAGACGTGCGTGCCTAGTTTGTCTTATAGGATTATTGAATGTGATTTTATTGCGAAGATATTCTAACGAAACCCCCAAAGACATCAAATAATAATACCGCTCTCCTTGAAGAAAGTGTCGCCAGATTTAAGAGATTACTTCCCATAAGTTGGACGAATTTCGAAATCATGTGGACTATAGAGATCTCTCAAGGCAAAAAGCACGAACTGCTTTTCGACAGATTCCAGTTTATTGCTATGAATATGGAAAAAAGGATTCCAGACGATGAAAGCGTATTCGAATAAAGGGCGAACTAAAGACGTAAACAGAGACCTTGTAACCCATACGTTCTTAAATTCTTTCGCACGTCTTTTAATGAGTCCTAGCTGCTTGCTAGCTCTTGCAAGAACTCTGTCATACTGAAGATTGGAACGCAGCTTTTTATCCAGGACGACACCGAGATCCACGGCACTATCAACATTTTTCAGGAGCTGATTATTGAGGCGATAATCGAAATTAAGAGTAGATGTCTTACGGGAAAAGCTTTTGGCATGGCATTTTTCAACGTTATGAGTAAGTTTATTCTGCTCACACTTTTGCACCAGTGACTGAAGTTTCAGCCGAAGAAAATTTGCATCTGATTCCGACTGAATAGAATGATATATTTTCAGACCATCTGCATAAAAAAGGTGCGGAATATCGGATAACACCTCCGAGAGATCAGAAACAAAAACATTGAACAGAAGCGGCCTAAGATGGCAGCCTTGAGGTACCCCAGATGAGGCAGTAATTTTTTTGGAAAGACGGCCTTGGAATTTAGCACGTTGCGTTCGATCTCGAAGGTAACAACTCAACCAATTTAGAAGGCTTCCTGAGATGTCAAATTTTTGGAGTTTATGCTTCAAACTGCCATGGTACTGCAACCAGTGTATACAAATAGTACCGATTTGACACCCTTTTTCTATACTACAAAGCACTGGCCTTTTCTGAAGCCATGTTGTTACTCGTTTAGGAGAGGATCAATAAGAGGATCAATTGTAAGTTTGTCACAAACAATTTTTTAGCATAGGTATAGCTTACAAAATGGGGATGCCTCTATAATTTTCTACTGAGCGTTTATCACCACTTTTAAGAATCGGCGTGATATGGGCTGATATTGAAAATTATATACAGGGGTGATATGATTCTTTATGCACACTTAACTAGAAAGCTTGGAGTTAGTAGGTCAGATCCAGGGCCCTTTTTCGTATCAAGTTCTCTGATGACGCTTGAAATGTCTTCTTTGGTTAAATAGATTTCAGAAAGTGGCGCGTTAGATGATCCTCTGACCGGACAGAAAACTTCTTGAAAATGGTCGGCAAACATATCGCATATTTTTTGTGGATCAGAAGAAATTGAGTTGTATTTATACATGGACGTGGGATAACCAGAAGCTTTTCGCTTGGTGTTCACGAAGTCGAAACATTTTTTGGGGTCATGAATTATATTTTCGCCGACTATATTTACATAGCTTTCATATGCTTGGTGAGACTGAATTTGGAATTTTTGAGCAATATCATTATATTTTCCCTTGATATCATTGCTAACATTGATATCGGTTTTTATTATCGTATAAAACTTGTTTCTCTGATTTCGTAAAAACCTCAGATCTTTATCCAGCCATGGCTCAGACAGTTTATTTTTTTTCATTATCTTTGGAACGTGCATCTCAACCGCATCGAAACCTAACTGGTAGAACAAATCAACTGCATCGTTCAATTCTAACGTTAAAAGAATACTATTCCAGTCAATATTGTTAAGATGGTGGTTAATACTCTCATAATCAGCATTTCAAGAATCATACACAACGGAATTGTTGTATGATTGGGAAATTGTCAAATCAGACATAGGTAGCTCAACCGTAAACGCAGAGTGGTGAAGAGGTTCGAAAAAAAATGCTCTGCATAAGCAGTGGGGTAAGCCACTCAAATTGACTATGTGGATCAGTTTCAACTATTTCACTTGGCAGGGAGTTGTTATCGTATATTTTATTTACTTTTTACTTTCTAGAACCGCACTTGATGAAATTGTGGCTTTTACATGAGGTGGCACTAACGAATCTAAAAAATTGGATGCAGACTGTGATGGATTTATTAGAAGACTATCTGAATGAGCTAATATGGATGTGGATGCCATGTAATCTTCACCACTCAAGTTCGATGTGCGAAATGCTACCCGAAGAAAGGCCAAAATGTGTCAATTGCGGAGGTGAACATCCTGCTAGCTATGGGAGCTGTCCCTGAAACGCGAAGAATTTGAGAAATTTATTTGCTAAAGTGGCAAGTGGAAACTGGAGAGCTAAGAACAATGAGCCAACACTTAACCTGCCTGCTAGACTGATACAAAATACATAGGGACTGAACTACTGACATCAAATGTAAGTAATCTTTAAAACAATATTCGAGTAACAAATAATTAGCATTTTATGCCATTTTGAAATCGATTTATTCCACCCTAACAAATACGTATGAAACACAGACACAAAAAAACCCCAGAGCCTAATTGCACTGAATTTTAATTAGCACCAAGTGGGACGACCTAACACGCAACTAATTAACGATTTCGGGCGTCCATAACACAATTCAACGACACTAGTTTGCATGGGCGTCTGATGAATGGGCCTTGGTTCTAGACTTTATGGGAATGCATTCTGCATCGAGTCTATGAATTTCAAACTGAACTCCTACTGCTCTTTGCCAGACATAACCTACTATACACATCTAGCGGTTACTTTCTAAGTCAATGTAATACGTGACTGAATGGACCATACGATGGAGTAGAGTTTGCATTTGAGGACTGTTGAGGAAATGTGCGAACGTACGGTAAAGTTTTTCTAGTTGTAAACTTCTTTTGAACGGGTAACTATTTGATGGATTTAACTACACTTACGTTGAAGTTAGCAGGGTGTACTAGAAGAACTATCACTTAAGACAAATAAACTTGTTTGAATGAAGTTTTCCTCGTGCTCTTGCATATCTATTCATCTACAGGATAGTTGAGTTAATTTCACAAGCAGTTTCCTGATAATAATATAAAAGAGCTGGGATTTCTAATTTATTGCTCCGCATTTAAGCTCTTATTACGAATTCATATCTGATGCCGTTCTTCCGTTCCTTCTTCTTTCATTACGCCTCATAATCATCCGGAAAACGTGAACTCCATAACAACTGTCCGCGATGTAATAAATGGGCTTCGAATTACTCCTCATAAATACAACAAGTTCCCTTAACTCACTTTGCCACTTTCCATTTGGTCGATTATATACCTTCTGTACAACAACAAAGTTCCTAAAGGTGTTGAATTGCTTGCGAGACTCATTCTGTTCCCAAGCTCGAAATCCCCTCCCCAGCATCAGCGTATAATACTGCGACGAGGATTCGAAAAGGTCAAAAACATGTTCACCATCTTCTCACACTACGCTACATACACCTGAGTATTCCTTGCGCGATCGTATATTCGAGTGAAAATCATGATAAAAATGAAAATCTTGGCTTCAACTGTGACCGGAGTAGCTTCCGACATTAAATAGAGCTGAACTGAACGTTTAATTAAAATCAATTTATTCCAGAGAAGCAAAAGGTGAATAACAAATACGAAGACGCACGGGAGGTGATGGGGGGCAGGTGACGCGAATATCTGAGGCAGAGCTAACATTAATTTTCTGAATTAACCGCCAACACTTGATGGCATGTAAATGACTTGAGTATTGTTTTCGATATATTTTCATGTTTGCATGATTGCCAGTGGATTATGGAATTATTTAACGTTATGATGCCGATAAAGGTTAGTAAGAGGGAATACTGAGGTATCTAGCTAGAAAATTTCATAATTTGTAACAACAAAGACGTTGGTACGTCAAAAGCATAACCTTGCTGTTGACTCTAGGCCATTTTTAGAGTTTTTTAAAAAAAATATTTCAGTCGTACAGGTTAGTTAGACTTTTGTTAGATTGGTTACTTCCAAAGTTTTCAAGATGGTTCTTGCCAAAAAAAAACTCATACCGATCCTGATTCTGGCCCAGGGTACGAGTTTTGTTTTCACAAGCCGCACATAATACTAAAGTAGGTTTGCTGATTGAAAAAAAACAAGTAGTTTTCAGATATTTTTCTCGACCGATCTTAGAATTTTTTTTAAATGTTGGCTCCAAAAGCCAAAATTTAGACAAAGCAGCCTATCAAACATACAAATAAATTTGAAACAAATTAAGATACAGAGAAAACATTTCTACTTGTGAGAAATACTTTGAATGCCATTTTTATTTAAGAAATTTTCAAAATTCTGCCGCTGGTGTTGAGGTATTGCAGCATTTGGATTTTTTAAAGTTATCAGCGAGTGCTGAATATCGTGGTTTGAAAAATCTTAGCAGAAAAAAATCGTATATGATAAAATCGTATAAGCACGAGTTCATCTCGCAGTGAAACAAGATGGCTCTGAAACAAGATGGCTCTCTTGTTTTTCTAAGTTATCAAATTTGTTTCATTCTTTCCGTCAAACTTTCCTACAACCATTATTTTCTAGGGACGCCTTGTTTTAAATTCGGCGACTTGTTTAGATGCATGTTTTCATGCGGAACGTCTAAAAGATTGGTCTATTATGGCGGCTCATACTGCAGCGTTTCTTGGGTTCACGCCTTCAAGTTCAATTAATATACATTTATTTCGTATTTTTCAATTTACAAAGTTTGCTACACAAGATAAATCCTACTCAAATACACTAATACGTACAATACTTCAGAGTTTCACTGTACTTTATACTCAGTTGACTCTACTATCGCAGTTCAAATGTCGGTTCAGCAGTGGGTGCTAAGTACTACTCATGTTTCACCGCAGCTTTTATTGAAGATGCTAGTAGCCTGCGTGGGTTCTGCCGAGTGCCTTTGATTTTTTCTAGTATTTTCTTTCCAGATTTGTTATTATTGCCTTCTGACTATCGAATGAGTAACCGTATATCGATAGCTATTTACATATTTCCGCCATATTGATTTTATTAATGCTTTATAATGAATGGTTTTAGTAAGATTGATAATTTGTATATGTTTTGAAAGCGAGTATGGACACGTATGTGTTTGTCCTTATTTTCTTTGCACTACTGGATCTTTTGAAAGCATTCTACTTATTAATTTTGTTGTACAGTGCTAAACAGGGCCGGATCTTCCTTTGGAGCCAAAGGAGCAGCTGCGCCGGGCGCACGTGAGAAGGGGCGCAAATATTTCGACCATCTTTAGTTAATTATAACAAAAATATCGAAATACACAAATATCCAAAGTCCATTCTATTCAATCGGCAATAAGTTTGAGGCACACTATTGAGTCCACGATTGGCCTGACAGCCCCTGAGGCGATCGGGGATGGAATGTTGCGAAACGAGGAGAACTGACGCGCAGTTTCAAAGCAGCCCCATTCGCATATAAAATGCACTTGCCTTGGAACAGCAAAATTCACAAACACGACCGTTGTTGGGGCACAAATCTTTGCATTAGATACTTCACAACATTAATGTTTATGAATGAATTTAGATTACTTCATTATACTCATTATTTTACTTCCTTGTATGCTGCTTTCCCCTCCATTTGTGTTTTTTTCTACACCTTCAAACTATTCAACACAAAAACCCATCAGAACAATTGCCCTGGCGCGAAAATCTATATTGCTCCGTTCACGAGCTTATTTCGTATGAAGAAAGCAAATTCAGCACTACTTGCATTATGCATTTTTGTGTATGATTTTGGTGCGGGATGAATTCTTGCGCCAGCGGTACCAATGTTTTTCAAGCATTCTATGTATTTTCAGGTTTACTTCATTCCCCTAAGTCCGTATCTCCGTTGATTTCACATTCTACTGATGAGTGTGCAGGTTGATATCGAGAATAAGCAGGTTGATATAGGCAACAAGCAGATTAATATCGGCAATATCGGCGCAAAAATAATTTCTGATGATAAACTTTTAGTTTAAGGAGCAAAATAAATTGTGTAACTTTCAGTTTCAAAACTTAACTGAAGTACGTTTGATATGGATTGTTTGATTTGTAGGGAATTTGAATTATATTTTAAAGTTCTCTGACTTGAGTTTGATTGTTTTTACGCTAAAATTATTTTGTAAAAATAGTTACTGAGCTCGTTTTTCAGCTCTATCATGAGTTCAGTCTAAAAAATAGTTGTCTGGTAGTGTATAACGATAAAAGAGAAAATGTTAAAAAAACGAATGTACTAAACAAGCATTATGACGAAATAAATTCGTAACAACCAGCTCATCAACCAAAGAAATCGTAGTTTATTCAAGAATAGTGTTCCAAACGTGCCGAATATTGTGCTAGATAATCGTTTCCCTTCCCTTACGGAATCGGGAGACAAAAAACCTTTACGAACTGGGTTGACACACTTCCAAATAATTCTAGTCCGTGCTCTTCGATGACAAGAGCGGTGTGTAGTTTTTCAATTGAATCAGAGCTTGGGGATCCTTATGCATGGCCCACACTGATAAAGAAAATAATTTAAATAATTATACAGAAAGGGTCCATCCAAATTGAAATATTTGATTCTCCTGTCACTAAATATAAGAAATTTAGTCCACAGCACTACCAAAGGAATAATGACAAGACAGCTTCTAGGCAATGGCTGGTTTATATTTAATGCAAATGGTTTTGCTGCTTTATATTTTCATTTCAGAACAGCAGTCATTCATTTTCTAGTACAGGTTATAGTGGCTGGGGCCATTTAAGTCGAACAATCGTGGAGCATGAAACTAGTGTAGTTCACATAACGAGTTTTAAGTAATGGAGGGACTTAGAGTGTTATTTTTACAAAATCAAATATCAAAGGAAACTGGAAAAATGTTCTTAAACGTTGATTGATTCTCGTGCAATTTCCAGTCTCGCAATCATTAGTGTTAGGGGAGACTCAGACGCATTATATGGACCTGATAATAGCCATTTTTTGAAGCTAGTAGAAGCTGTTGCGGGATTCAATTCAGTTTCGGGAGAACATTTGAGGCGGATCCTAAGTGAAGTAACCCAAAACAAATACTTGATACAAAATTAAGATATGAAGCAAGAAATGCGCCTATTCGACACCCTCAACAAAGGTTTAAAGTAGAAATTTATTTTAATGCTTTGGATCAAGTAATTATTTCTCTGACCGAAAGCTTTGAGCAACTAAAACGCTACAATGAAATATCAAGTTGTGTGCATCAGAAAGGCAAATCAAATCACACTTCAGCATTGCACAAAGCTTGAAGAAGCGTTTATTTATTTATTTATTTATTTAAGTAATCCATTAACAGGCAAAAAGCCCAATTACAAATAGAAAAGCTTAGTACTAAAAAATTGAGAAAATTAAGATATGAAAAACAAGAATCGAATGATAAAAAAGATAAATAAGATTAAACATCAGCAAAAATTGTGTTGCGAACATTTCTTTTAAATGTAGCAATAGAGTGTGGAATAGGACCAAGTTGGAGGCCATTATGGGTACGTAATAGACGCAAAACAGGAGAATGAAAGTAAGTTTCAGTACGGGCAAATGGTACATCAAAGACAACGGAGGACCTAATTTGCCTCTCACACTGCCGTTCAATAATCAACGATGCAATAGATGAGTTCAGATGGCCTCGGCAAATTTTGAAAAGAAAGCATTCATCAAGGTAAACTTTGCGCTTTGCGAGGAGAGGGAGATTAAGGAGTGATAAGCGTTCATCGTAAGGCATGTAAGGAAGATTATATTTAAAGAGTAGGGTGCGACTGAGCCTCCGTTGAACAGATTCAATGGCATCGGAAAGATAAGCAAAACGAGAAGACCAAACTTGAGAGCAGTATTCAAGTTTGGAACGAACAAGGGTAACAAATATCTTAAGGGGACATTCGCCTTTGAAATTGAAAAAAAAAACACTTTTTAAAAATTTTACTATGAAAAAACTATTATATTTATTGACAAAATTTCTTTTGAACATTGTTAAACAGTCTCTAAAGAATTTAAAAAAAAATGTGTTTTTCATTTTTAGTTTCTCTTGGCTGCTGTAGAGGGCGTTATCTAAAAGTTACTTTTTAAACGGTAGGACATATTGTGGACCTCCTGTAACAGATTTTTGAAAAATTCCAAATGGATTCTATTCTTGAGACTCAAAACTAAACAATAAGCCTCTAAAACTCATACTTTTTCATATTTTGAAGTTTTTGTATGTATATTTCTGAAAAATGCGAAAAAAACGGCATTTTTTGGGGGTAAGTCATCCCCGTAAAAAAAGAGGGGAGTATTTTTTTAAACTTTTAGATTATTGTTTACTATTTTCAATAAGTAATGGAATGCTCTTTGGTTTTTTAAAATCGGTCGAGTAGATTCGGAGAAAAATGTCCTACCAGTTTGAAAAAGGTAGTTTCGAGAAAAACGCGTTTAAAGTTTTTTTCACCATAATTTTATTGAGTAAAAGGTCGAAAACTTTTTTTTACCTTAGCTGTAACTTTTTTTCTATTACGAATTTCTTGATGAAATTTTAGGAGGCAACTTTTGCACGTATATAGAATCGAAATATGTAAAAATCTCAAAATCGATTTTTTGAAAATTTCAAAGGCGAATGTCCCCTTGACACAAGTAAAAATATTAAAAGAATTGTGACAGGAACGTATAGCAAGGCCAGCAATCCGCGAGGCACTATTAGTAATGTTACGAACATGGATATCAAATTTAAGTTTACGATCAAAGGTTACACCCAGATCAGTAAAATAATCCACAGAGACAAGGACGGATTCACATAGTAAGTAAGGAAAGGTATTAGTCTAGGACTTCAGAGAATAAGACATGGCAAAACACTTAGAACCATTTAACGGTAGGCAGTTAGAGTTACACCAAACAGTAAGAGAGTTCAAATCATCCTGCAGAAGTAGATGATCATCTGAGGTATTGATGACTCGAAATAATTTTAAGTCATCTGCATAGAGCAAACAAGATGACGATAGAATTATAGGAAGATCATTGATGAAGAGGTTGAATAATAGCGGTCCTAATATAGAACCTTGAAGTACACCAGAAGAGGGCGAAAATGGTAAGGACGAAACGCCAGAGAGGGAGACAAAACAAGTGTGGCTAGTCAAAAACGAAAATATCCAAGAAAGTAAGGGTTCACAGATGCCATAGTGATTTAATTTGAGTAGCAGAAGATCGAAATTGACAGAGTCAAAAGCCTTAGAAAAATCAGTATATACAGCACACATAATGACACATAATGGATGTTCAGATTTAAAGGGTGGGAATTTTATGAAGAAATTTCGATACAACTTTAATTAAGGACTACGACTCTCCCAATGATCTCTTTGAATTGATTTTCAGTAGAAATATTGAAGAGCTTTGAATATAGTGTTGGCTTTACTCTTTACAGTTACAGCGTGAGAACGATAGTTTTTAAAATTAAAATTTTTTAAAGAATTATTTGAGATCTATAGATTAGTAAGATTGACAATTTTATCCATAGAAAATGATCTTGTCTTCGAATTGAATAGTAATTGTTTAGTTGAAGACTAAAGAAAATTTAAAGTTTGCTGCGCTGTGCTTTCAACTAGATAAAATAAAGACTTCCCAGAAAACTAAAGTTTTTCTCCACAGAATGTGTAATTTTTGTGTAATAAAGCGATTGATAGTGGATAAGCACAGCGGTTTCCACTCTTGCCATTACCGTATAAAAATTTGAGCTCTCTATATAGTTTACGTGTTTAATAAAAGTATATTTTAAGCTTATTTTTGTTTGTTTGAATGAATGAAGAATTTGTTTTTCTTATGAATGTTAGAATTTTCTCTATTTATTGTACTGTTTCTACATTTATGGATGTGCTTGGGTATTGAAAACTAGGCCCAGAGGGGAAACCTCTTTCAATAAACGCCTCTAAAGCTCTACCTCGTAGCGGTAGGTGATTTGGAAAAGAGCTGTTGGTATCCGGTCAACAGCATTACAGAGCCAAAAATTGGAGAAGAAAAATATTTTTGATATCGAAAACTTGACAAGAAAATTTTGAGAAAAAAGTGTTATGATGCATTGTTCGAATGAGCAAATGACTAGTTTATTAATGAAAATTTCATATTGAGCAATGTTCAGGTAAATACATGCAAGTGCTGTAAGAACTTACTAAGAATTCGCAGTTGGAGAAGAGAGGCTCAAAAAAATAAAAATCAAATTTAGAGGGCGCCAAATGTCCTTCTGCGCCGCGCGGAAATGTGGCCAGAACCGGCACTGGTGCCAAATTCTATTGTATGAGCGTATATCGTGAATGAATGATTTTTTATGTGGAAGATATATCGGGACAGTGAGATCTCATGATATAAAGAAAGGTGTAGACTGCAACAATACAGAGGACAAAAATTATGCTTGAGCCTTTTTATTAAATAGCTAGTGAATCGGAAATTCAAAGGTCATTCAGTGGCAATATAGGAACTTGCAATAAAAGCATAGTTAGAAAAGGATTTATTAAATGATTGCGAAACGAACAGATAAAAAAAATATTTATGTCTATAATTTAAAATTATTTCGTTTTCACTTTTCGAATTCTCTGTTGCAATCTTGGTCTACAACACTTCCGAAAGCTCCAGTATAGTAGAGCTCGCAGCAGAGGATCCGGACCCGGGAAAAGTGCTGCCAGCATTGAACATTTTGTTATTTATGTTATAGGAGATGCTGTTGAGAAATGGTTTTTGTTGCTTTACGTAAGATATAGTTGACATCATTCTACAAAAAAGCGTATTACGTCTTTCTACATTTTTTTGGTCACTCATCGACAGTTTCTACGAAAATCAGTTTTTGAAAATCGAAATTTCTTCGAAAATCGGTTTTTAAAGGAAAAAATTGTCTTTCAAATAAAATATGTTGCTTTGAAAATTAGAAAAAAGAACAAATTAACTTCATTCATTCATTCATCAAATCAGTAATATTTTCGCTTACAGAAGATATTATTTACGGCATCAAATGGTAAGGAGGAACTACCCTATTTAATATATTTCTTTGAAATTACGCAAAATATTATTGAAAACGAAATAGATTTGTGTCAATTTCTAAATGAAACTACGCAAGTACTCGGGCTCTATTCGTATATTCTCAGAGACACCAAAGATATGTTGCTTTAAAAACTTAGCAGTAATTTAGAGCTACGAAATCAATCATATATCGATTTATTATCCTAGACAAATGACTTGAAATGCCTTCGACCTTTTCTCGATCGCTAAACTTGAGACAGATAATATACCTTTTCGATAATGCAATACATCCCCCAGACACTTGACACGTTTCCTGCCTAGTATCCTTATAAATCCAACGTTTAACAAGTAATCTCCTCATATCATCTTCGATACAAAGCATATCCTGTTACATACTTTTCCGTATCATGCCAAAATGCAACAGCACAGCAACTTATCCTACCTATCCTAAGTATAAAGCGTATCAAGCGCAATATGCTGAACGAAAAGACTTGAAACAATTTCTGGCATTTCGTTGTCGTTTGACGTCTTTTCCTGTGTCATTATTTCTTTTATGTATCTTTTCTTTCCTGCAAGATTCTTCCAGTTTGCAGACGCTTCTTAGGAATCCCACCCTCGCCTGCATGTCTACCTCCACTCCTGTCTAGTGAAGGTCATTGTCCTGATGTGATTTTTTTTTCCTTAAGTTGGAGGAACAAGTGTTCAATTGTACGCTATTGCTACGGAATATGGAGGTAGTGCGGAGGAAGGTGGCATTACATTTGAGTATATTGAAAAGAAGGAATCTGTGCAAGTAAGCTTATGATGAATAATTGGATTTGGTGTACGTTTTCGAAAGTATGTTTATTGTTGTCACTTTGGTTTAGGTTAACTGCTCCATTTTCGTGGAATAGGTTGTCTTTATCTGTTATGATGATTTAGCATAATTTAAGGCAGCATCTATGAAAAATTTCACCCTAAGTCTGACGTCATGACATTTTATTTACATGATATGAATCCAAACCTTCTACTTGAATGATTAATTTGTCCGAATTTGATTTTTTTTAAAACAGTTCAATTCGGTAAAGCCAGTAGAGTAATGAAATTGTCAATAGATACCTCAAAACGATCATACTTAACACCAAAACAAATCTACCACTCGACCGAAATTACCATATTACTGCATAGTGCATGGCATATAAATACCTGTAAGCATGTGCCTCAAGCCATACAATTCTAACAGCACTCACTATACGCAGCCACTTTACAAGGAATTTTCCATCTATTTTTTGCTATTCTCATTTTAGTTTTCCAATCGCATCACGTCGTATCATTCGAATTAATTCAAGTATGACCTTGGCAGCAAGAGCACTCCTATCCTATCCAACACACAGCTATTCCCGTCATCATCATCATCATCAATAGCATTGTTAATTCTAGCGAGTCAAGCAATGGGCTTGCGAAAATACATATCATAGCAATTTCATTGGAGTATTATAGTGATGTGATGTGATTCATCCGGCTGCCTGCCATGGCCGGACGCGAGAAATTACTGCAACGAGGCAACTGCGCTATTTATAAATGCACATCATAAACACACTTGCTGAATTTTCAATTGAATTCAATTAATCAAAAACTACTATGGACATGGTGCTCTTGTGTGCGTATGCGATTGTTTATGGTTAAATGGGAAAGCACTAAGTTAAACGAAAAAAAAACAGCCCAGTCGAGCTATTAAAAGTCAAACACTGCGGAAAAGTTAACTTTTCAGATAAAATTGTTTAGAGATCGCTGGATTTATGGATGGCCGTGCAGATTTGTAGGAAATATGTACATGCATATATTGTACGACTATCATGTTTATTTAAGTATCAGTTTTCATTCGAGTAGGTAGGTACTGAGTGAAAGTTTAAAATGACAAGTGGATGAATGGAAATAATGACTTTTAATTTTACGCAAACTAGGAGAGTATTGATAAACACACTGAGTGGAGAAAAACTAATACAGTGCGCAAAATAATTATATCGGACAAAGAGAATATCGAGGAAATTATTTGCTAGGTACTGATTCAAAATATAAAAATGTAGTTTTATGTTTCATGCAATGATAGCAAAGCAACAGCGGATTGTATTTTCAACTATTAAATTTTTTTGTAGCCAGGAAGATACAATATTTCAAATTCATGAACGAAATAATTATACCGGACAAATCACATAAAAATGTTTATAAGTATTTTATTTCAAAAATTAAAAACAATAATTAACACCAAAAGAAATCTTAATAATCTATAGGGCTTCCCTTATTTTGTATCACTTTGCATAAACGACGGGGCATGGAATTAACAAGGGATTGAAGAGAATATGCTCCAATTTGATTCCATTCCTTTATAATGGCCGTTTTTAGCTCTAAAATGGTGTCAAACTGACGACCTTGTGAATAGACTTGCTGTGATAAGATACCCCATAGATTTTCCATGGGGTGCAAATCAGGGCTTATAACAGGCCACTTTAATAGCGGTATGTTTCGGGACTCAAAAAAAAGTTTCGTGAACGTCGCAGAGTGTATAGGTGCGTTGTCTTGCTGAAACAGCCAGTCGTCTCTCCACAAATCCTCTGCAAAAGTGATAAGTACGTCGTCCAAGAGTTCAACATACTTAGCTGAGTTCATTTTATGTGAAATAAAACAAATTTCAGACTTTCCCCGAGAGCCGAATGCAGCCCATATCATGAGGGAGCCTCCTTGAAAGTTCCTTCTATGACACGTTTCCCGTTCTTTACGGACATCTCTCCAATATCCATGGCAGCCATCAGGCCTGTCTAAATTGAATTTTTTTCATCACTAAATATGACAGAATCCTATTCATTTGTCCAAAATTTATACCGTTCAACAAATTCTAAACGTGCAGATTTATGACGTGGCAGAAGCCTTGGTATTTGCAAGCGTTTTCCATATTTAACATTTTCATTATTCTTCAAAATCTGCTGAACCCTTCACGTAGTGATGGGAAGATTCAATTGAAACCGTATTTGAGAGGGACTTAGCTTTTTATTAACAGCCAGCCGTTTTATCTCTCTTTTAGACCTCTCACTGACTTGGGACGGGCGACAAAATCTCTTGTTTTTGGCGTAATTTTCGGGGTTTTTCAAGAAATTATTCACCGTACTTTTGTCCCTGTTTAACTTTTCAGCTATCCTTCTGATTTTTGTCCCGCAATCCCTGTAAGCTAAAATTTTAGCCCGCTCTTTAGCAGTCAATGTTGTCCCCTTTGGCATTTTTATTGATTCGAACTGTAATTTTAAAAATTGCGAATTGAAAACTGCACGTGTAAATGCTACTCTTCATTAGTAGGCTGCGTATACCTTGGTGAACTAACTAGTCTTATAAATCTAGACGAATTCTCAATTTTACACCTAGAAAATATACTTCACGTACAACTGTCCGCTATATTTATTTCGCACTAGTAATTTGGGCTTCTGAAGAAAATTAAACACCAACTGACTACAACGAAAAATTAACAAGTAGCCTAGAGTGCCGTTACATTGCGTTCGCTTGCGAAAATGACATGACATCATCACAAATAGTATGAGACGATTCATTTTCTCAAAAATACCTAGTGATGGTTTGTATGTTATAATTATTTCGCGCACTGTATCTGGCTCCTAGAGAATACTACCAAACTTGACTAGTAGATTATATCTTAAGGTGATTTATTATCGATCCGGGGTGTGTTCAATGTGCATGCTATAGCAGCTATTAGCTGCTATTTTAGCAGCTCTGGCTGTCTAATGTCACGAAATAGCTACTTTCTTATGCTTGCTATTTGACAGTCGGGCTATCCATGATTCCGGCATAGCTGCTAAGGTAGCAGGTATTTGCTGCTCGCAGTCTGGAGGATAGCAAGAAAGTAGCTAAGGCAAAATGGCCGTGCGTACACAGCTGACATGCAGTTCAAACATCATTTTCAATTGGAAATTGAAATGAAAAGCAGTTTTTGCGCTTTTGTGACACATGAGATGGGGAATAAATTTGAAAATAGTGATAACATAAATTAAATACGCGCTTTTAAACACTTCAACTCAACTCGAGTTAAGTCGGCTTTCACACAGTGCAGCTCATCTTGAGTTTTTAGCAGGCGAGCATGAAGCGCAATAGCCCGGGTGCACTGATTCATGTGCCATCAAATTTTCAACGATTATTTTTTGCTCTTTTTCACATACATATATGGCGTCAAAAGCCGGAAATGTGATACGTTTTAAATATGTTAGGAAAATTTTAATGGTTTCTGCAGCTGTATATTGAAAACTCCTAAATTTTATACAATTTCCAAAGTGCAATGGAAGTATTGAACTAATCCACGAAAACACAAAAAATTAAAAAAAAAAAATTTTGAAAAAGTATTTTTTAACTTGCTGACCTACGTAGCAGCTCTTGGCTGTCCAATACCCATAGCTGCTTCACCTAGCTACTTCAAATTTTGACACTTGCTAAAGTGATGCTATGCTATGCTTTTGAAGCAGCTATAGCATGCACATTGAACACACCCCAGATTTTGATACCTGAATTTATAACACCAGTCAGGAGTATAATCTGTGAAAAAAAAACAAAAAAAAAATTGCATAAATAATCTCGGTTCGAAATTGGGTCACGTGTGTGCTTTCCAATCGCACTCTGTATTTGAACATCGTACTGCATCAGTTGCAGTAAAAGTGTTATCAGGTAATATGATAGTGGAAAAGTTTCAACGAACTGGTATTGGTTTGAAAAAACAGTACACAATATCGATCATTTGAAAACTAAGTTTCGAAAAGTGGTGAATAAGTAAATATAGGGTCATTCCACGGAAAATCGACCAACGGTCTTTGAAGATCGCTATCGTCAGATTTCAATGAAATTTTCACTGTGAATATATGTAAGTAGTTGAGTTATGTGCACCAATAATTTTTTTTTTGCATAAAACAAAAATAAACAAAGCAGATTCCTTTTCATTTACAAGCGGCATGAACAATTAGGATTATGTTGGGTTTTCCCTACATCTAGGGTTTCTCGCACATATTATACTGTACAAATATTTTTAATTACTTTCTTTGTTTGTGTATTTTGCATATTTTTACAACTTCAAATTAGGGTTAGTTGCAATACCTGTAGTTTACATTGATTCCAAGAAGTTGCTTTCAGGGTACAGATCGGAGGTTGTTGAAGTTAAGGAAAGTCGTGGGTTCATATAGACAAAAAATTTTGTAAAATGGACATTCTGAGAAGAAAGTTAAACAACTTTAGTAGCGTACTGTAAGAAAAATGTATTAAAAATAAAGCAGGAACCACCCACAGAAGAAACAAAAACAAATAATGAATTATCTATAGTAAATAATATCAAAGTAGAATATTCAAAAGCTAAAGAAAAGGAGACAAAGCGTTTACTTTTATCACTTTTGCCCACGAATTGATCACGCGCCAAAGTGGTGTCCGAATTTCCTCATGCAACCCTATATATGATTTTGAAAA
Source organism: Nemotelus pantherinus (assembly GCA_963978885.1). NCBI lineage: Eukaryota > Metazoa > Arthropoda > Insecta > Diptera > Stratiomyidae > Nemotelus > Nemotelus pantherinus. Next base: position 48,950,457 of record OZ022263.1, on the reverse strand, counting down.
ATTAGACGAGGTTATACTTCACCGAAAAGGCGAAGAAGTATGGGTCCACATGTCGTTGGTCGCATAAAATCATTCTACTACAGCAATGCAAACAGCAGACTGCTTAAATACGTCAATTTAGGGGAAGCATCGGGAACACATTCTGTTTGTGTATGCGTTATACATTAAAACGTTAAATTAATGATGAAAGGATCAAAAATAAATTTTCTAACATAGGGTTCCGATATAAGCTTGGCTAATTATAAGGACTTTTTTATCTCTGATGGTATGCTCTCCTCCACAAACAGATTGGTATTTTGGGTGCTGCCAGGATTGCCCTGGATTAGCCGTTATTCTATTCTATGTACGTTATTCTATGTATGCGTCAGTGGTATTAGTTATATGCAATGGACTTATACCGATCGTTCTACGTTAGAAACTAGATTAGCATTTTCTGTGGACTTTAAATAACATTGTAAAACAGTTTTTAAATCTATTTTTGAAACTTAAAATTGTTTTGTAGCTTATTTTGTAAGTTTTGCCTTGTATCGGTACCATTTTCTATAAATTTCCTTCAGCAGTTACAGTATTCCACACCTTTAAAAATTTTTTAGGACTGTATTTTTAAGAGCTCCACTTTAAAATGTTGTGCATTTGTAGTTTATATAATTGTTTACATTATATACAAAAGTCGATGGTGTGCATTTTGAAATATTCAAGGACAAATGACACTGTAATGATCCTTTTTGACCAGGATGTTTTTCGCACTAGTTTTTTTAGAATAGCTACACCTTACCCTTTCCAGCAAGCCATATTTGAAGGCTCTACGTAAAGTAGAAGATTTCATACAATTTGTTGAATGCAACACGAACCGACGTTTCTCAAAAACTTCAAGAGGCCATATTTCCGCAAATAAACCATATTTTTCAAAAATATTTCAATTTCGATAATTAGTTTACCAGCCCTTCTAGATGCCAAAATATTTTCAAATTCCAAGAAGGTGAGTTCAAAAATTATCTGAAAATTGGTCGATTTTCTATGGCATTACCCTATATTTAAGTTGATTATACCTACAGTGGGTAAAAAAAATTAAGGCACGAACACTAGTAAGAACAAAAAACCTATTTTGATTGTGTTTTTGCATTTAATTAAAAGTTTTGCATGTTTACTTTAAGACCAATATAAAAAAATGGAAACAAAACAAATTTCAAATTTTTGACAGAAGTACCAAAATAGCGCAATAAAAGTTAAGGCATAGCGTAGTTTTATCTAAAATTATCCTGGAAAAAATGTCCTTAAAATCATGAAAATATATTTCTATTCAGTCTAGCTTGAAAAATGTTTTGTGAAAGTATTTTTACTGAGGGTGTTGTTAAAAATGAGTGTGAAAAGAAAATCGGTAGGTGCAGAAATCCGTGAATGTATTTTGCGACTTTGGAAAACATGAATGGTGTATTCTGAGAATGGAATACTAATGGGAAAATCAAGATATACAGTGAGAAAAGTAGTAACAAATTATAAATCAACCAAATTGTTTGAAACAAAGCATCGGTCAGAAACGCTTAAAATCTTATATGAGCGTGAAAAAATGTGGATTATCAGAAAAATTATGAAAAACCCTAAATTAAGTGCCCCAGTTTTACGAGTTAAGGCGAAAGAACGAGTTGAAGAGAAAGTAACTACTCAAATTATTCGAAATGTAAAAAAGAAAGCGGATTTGAAGGGCAGAATGTGCCGAAGCAAACCTTATATTTGTAAAACAAAATGAAATTGTTAAAATACGTTTTGCTTAAGAGTATGTATAAGAGTATTTTTAACATGCTCTATTGGGGTATGTAGCTCTGTTTCGATCGATTTACCTCTAAAGATACTGACTTAATCGTGACGCTAAATTTTGACAAGTCTCCATTATCTGGTCATCCTTGGTAGTGAAATTTTTGACAATGGAAAAAAGTGGAGTCTGCTGATTTATGACAGATTAAATGTCAAAAATTTTAATTTTCAAATTCAAACACCAAATGCCACTTTTTAGTGCGAAAGAATTAACTGCACATACTAAATTGGCGTGAAATGATTGCTATTTTTCACGCTAAGAAGTGAGTACAACTCTTGCTCAAGCTAAATTTTCGCCAAAACAAATTCGAAGACAATCGAAGACAATGACAGCCTTAAGGCGATGATTACCAATATTCCTCAAACCTCTCTAAACCCTTTAATGGAAATAACTTAGACGAATTGGTCTCTATTTAATTGATTTAACGTGCGATTCTTTTTCTGCTTTAAAGATGAGTACAACTTTCGTTTTCTGCTAGCTGGTAGGAATGCACGAAGGTCTTAAGCAAGCATTATATATGGCCATAAACCAAGGCACAGTGACCCGCAGCGAACACTAAATGTCAGCCTGGTGAGTTAAATGGGCCGAAAAAATGAAAATCGGACCCATTTATTGCACTAGAACAGACGATGTTTCTCCACTATCAAGAAAGTAAGTGTCCATCAGAACTATAAGTGGGACTAATATAGTCGTATTCATTAATATTTTAATGGAAATCGCTCTTGCGTTAATATCTTGATCCCACCTTCAAACAAAACATTAAGTGTCTCACAGCTGCTTTGAGTCTAACTTCTATCGGAACTTATGATACATCTCATCATCATCGGGGCGCTACAGCCCGAATCGAGCCTTAGCCTCCTTAATTCTTCGCTTCCATTCGTCTCGGTTCAGTGACCGCGTCCTCCAGTTCGGTGCTCCCAGAAGTGACCTGCTGTCAGCAGCTATCGAACCCTCCCAGCACTTGCGTGGCTTACCGACTGGCCTGGCTCCGCTCGCTCGCCCCTTGAGAGACCGTTTGGGAATTCGATTGTCCCTCATTCGTTCGACGTGGCCAGCCCATTGTAATTTTTGTAGTCGTATGACGGTAGAGACTTCCGGCTCGTCGTAAATGGTATACAGCTCGTTGTTGTATCGGATTCGCCATCCATCTTCTTCCCGTATTGGACCGAGGATCCTTCACAATACCCTTCTCTCGAACGTATTCAAGGCTTTTTCAGACGCCTGAGTCATTGTTCAGCTTTCGCTTCCGTAGCCTAGCACAGGTCTGATAACTGTTTTATAGATGCGAAGCTTCGTATTCCTGTAGATTTCAAAGTAGGACGCATCGAAAAAAAGTCTTATTGGCTAATTGAATCCGTCGTTTGATTTCGTCAAGCTCATTCCCATCTTTCGAGAGGTTCGTCCCTAGGTACACGAAGTTGTCTACGTTTTCAAGGTTATAGTCCCCTATTGTTATGTTTTGTCTTATTGACGTCCTTTTCCTTGATTGAGTCATAACTTTTGTTTTTTGTTAATTAATTTGCAGACCAACTTCCTTGGCGGTTTCGTCTAGAGCTACAAATACTTCCTTGGCGTCGTTGAACGAACGTGACATAATGTTGATGTCATCAGCATAAGCTACTAGTTGTGTCGACTTAAATAAAAGAGTTCCTCTCGTGTCAACGGGGATTTTTCTGCTGACATACTCAAGCTCTAAGTTAAAGAATACCGGAGCTAATCCATCCCCTTGTTTCAGCAATCTCGCAGTAATAGAGTTTATACTGAGAAGTTTGCAGAGGCAACTGGCGTATTTGGTACCTTCAATATTTGCGCACAAATATTTGCATGAGACTCTTTTCTCCTTACGCACAACTTTTCTGAATAGATTTCGCTTTGCTTTGTATTTTGAGCAATCGCTGACCTTTTTGGCAAGATTAAATAAACTCCCCCCTGCATTCACTTCAAAGAAGTACTGGGATTTAAATTTCCACATGGATCTAGTTCAGCTGCAGGATTTCAAAGCAGAAATGACAGAGTTGGAGAGTTCATTGCCTTATTTCGATATTCTTGACGGTTGAGCGCCAGAACGTTTGGCATTCCTGCCAAATTCTCCATCTTGAGGAAAGGTGCGCATAGTGATTACTTATTGTTATGTTACTTATGTTAGAGATCTCAAAGGCAATTTTACTTGCAATGGTAAAGTTGATAAACCTGAGCTCAAATAATGATTCACCTTTTCATTGGTGCTTGATCTACCCCATAACACGTTATGTGGATTCGTATATGCTTTTATTGCTAGTAAAAGCCACCAGGTATTTGCGGGTGCCGTAAGACCCCTAACACTTAGCTAAGAGGTAGCAAACCTTTATCCTATGGCACGCAGCATGAAATGATTCAGAATGACTTCGGCTTCGCGTCGACCACAATAGCCAGGTTGACCTTGGCATTGAAGTTTGAATAGGACATTTATGAATATCTGGATGAACTTGTATCTATCAATTTGCAAGCCACGGACCCGGTCTTTAACGAACCATGTTTCTTAGAAGCCTAAACAAATAGAGATCTAGAGCAGCTAACGCTACCTTTGAGTGTGGAAGTGCTGTTCAGATCATTGTCAGATTCCATGACCTCTCCCATCTCACCACTCGATTCGAGATCCAGATGATCAAAGCGGCCGCTTAGCTCAGAGGTCGTGATACCACTTATTTTATCCACTGAGACTGATTTTTTTGGGAAAGACTCAGGTGTAACAGAAGTATATTTTCACCACATTTTCCCCCGTAATGAGCCACTTATCTACACTTTCCGTAGGAGCTGAATCCTCCATCATGAAGATGCTTAGATCGAATTGATATACGTTTAGGTGAACGAAGTCAGACCCGGATAGTATAGTTGCGGTTCTTCAAATACGAAGGCGATTCCTCAGTGATGACGAAGTGTTGGTTCTGACGCCGGGCAACGAATAGCTTACTGGCTTTGCCTACTTTGCATCATCAACTGAGATCCACGCTCTTGATCTTGGTTTGCTTGGAATCTGGTCCTTTAGCACCTGGTCATGCTTCCCCTAGTTTGATTGAGGTAAGCCTGTACATATCTGAAAAGCAAGTAGCCTCACTCTGTTCTAATATCACCCAGCATCAAGATATTGCGTTGGTTGACAGATTTTCGTCCTAAACAAGCCCACTAAAAGCGCATTTTGCACTAACTTCCAGATGGTGCCGTCGCTCTTACTCTTACCAGAGACTTAAGAGTTACTTTTACCAAAGTTACTCTCACCAGACCCTCCTTTGCTATTTCATAGAAAGGCCGAGTTGTTCCAGTTGAGAGTGTGTGGTTTTTTTGGTTTCTATTGGAAAGACTAACTTGATTGTTGTCTGCCTTTGCCGTTTCTGATCAGTCAATGTTAAGAGAGTCTGCGCTGCAGAATGAGCCACTTTGTTCGCCCTTTTCGAATATTGTCTCGGTAAGGACGCTATATAATCACCTTAGAATCTGGGAGACATTATCTTTAAAAATGGGGCAATGTTCCGAATAACCGTTTCAAATAGAACAATTTTCATCCAAACGAAGGTCTCATTTGCTTAGTGAGCCAACTTGTCGACATTGACAGTCGACTTTGCTGTCACAATGCTACCCTATAGTCTATTCGGGACGTTGGTACCAGTCAGTAATAGAAGAACTAATGGCATGAAAGTGTTTCTTCAGAGCCCTCTTCCACTCCCAAAATATACACATAACACAGCATTTTCTTTTAATTGATTGCCTGCTAAACTCAAACCTCAACCCATGAAGTACAATTTCGACAAATCTGCCTTTTACTTAAATTTACTCTGGCTTGCTTTCTATCATTTTAGAGTATGCTAATAGATACTCTAATTTTCTTGTTTAAACACTGAAATTATCGACTCGCAATCGTACCACTACGTTGAAATATGGTCCACAGACAATAAATCCACAGACAATATACGATCAAATTTTTGGTCGAACCCCTCTAAACATTATTATTAACAATTCTAAGCTTACCATTATTCAAATTTTGTTGAAAAATGTGTTGTGTACAGTAGTTATGGAGAGTTTTGGAATTTGCGTGATATGTGGTATATTTATGTTAGTTTGCCACATCTCTATTTTGCATAAGAAAACACTTTTTTCACATTAACAAAACAATTTTTGCATTGGTGAATCGGCAAAAGATTTACTCTATATATAATATAAAAATAACTTGCAGCTTTTAAAGGATTCAAATGTAAATGTAACTTTGAGGTCTGTCCTAATGTTTATAAGTGTGATATTTATGATTTATGATTTGTGTCACCTTCCGAAGTTTGCATTAATAAATACCTACCAATTACGGTTGACGCAGCAACTTCTTTTGCAGCGGCCGCTGCAGCAGCTGGTCCGCAATGCAATATATCCGATAGTGATAGAGATGAAGCGATCAACTGACGCTTTTCTTCGAAATTCAAATAATCCAAGGAATTACTACGTTGCGGTGTAACGGTAATTGTAACTGATTTCTGCATTTTGGCGACTAGACAAACTTGTTGTTGTTGTTGCTGCTGCTGTTGTTGTCGTTGTTGTTCTGTAACATCGTCACTTGGACTCATTGGTGATTCAGGTTGCTGACTATACTGCAATTGTTGTTGATGCTTGGGCTGTTGATAATACTGACCACTATCACTATTATTCATCACACCACCAAAATTTGGCGCATTCGAATCGGGCGTCTTTGCACTACTATTCAAACCGTAACGATTCAACAAGATATTGTTGAGTAAATCGTGATGATGCTGGAATTGATGTTGTTGAGGTTGTTGCGGCTGCTTTTGTTGTTGTTGCTGCTGCTGATGATGATGTTGTTGCGGCAAAGGTTGAAAGTGGAATTGATGATGAAGTGACGATGGCTGATTGTAAATATTTGAATTATTGCTATTATTGTTGTTGTGATTGCTATTGTTATGGTTGCCACTATTATTGCCTCGCATCGACATAATAATAGCCGTTATAATATTGTTGGAGAATTCAGTAATTAGAATGGCCTATTAGACGCATTAGAATAGCACAAGCATACTAGATTATTTATGAGCATATTTACGAAAGCCGGTATCTTTCATTATTTTCGCGTATACAATTATGTGTTTCGGTTAAAAAAGCAGACTTTTCGACGATTTTTTCGCAGGTTTGGAAGACACTAATGCACATGAGGCGGAGTAAAAATATGTTGTATAGAAATATTTAGACTTAATTTGGCATTTTTCACACATAGGAATGATTCGATTATTGAATTTTGACTTTTAATTATTGGCTTCTTTATTACGTAAAAAAATGTTGAAAAAACACACAATTCAAATGAATTTCACACTACACAAAATTTGGCACGGAAGAAACTTTTTTACGAATGCACTATTCACTCATATTTTTATGCTGCACTAAATATTTTCAGTTTTTTTTTTTACTTTTCATAGACACTCAGCATTTTCTCCTGATGAAGGACATCTGTAAATTAGATGATGCTATGTTGAAATCCACGCAAATCAGTGTACGGTACCGGCAATCAGAATTTCGCAGAGCTATTCCGAAAGTGTTTTTGAGAGAGGAAAAATCTGGGTCTTTTTAATGTTGCATTAACAGTGTTTGACCAACGTGAGTCTTGAATAGATCCAGGCATTAGATTCTGACTTTAATGTTTTGAATTGCTTTGCCTTCGCTACAAAGCAACTGGCCGAATCAATTACCTTTTGATGGTCTCTCAAATTAATATTCCATGAAGCAATTTCCCTTCACGTACTTCACATACAAGAACAAAGCAAACCTTAACCATCGAGTAAAACTCAGCCTTGCATGTGAAGGCCAGAACAGGAAAACCGATTCTCAGACAAAAGGTCAATCGAAGCATACCAGGTAAAACACACCTGTCTGGCCCGGGATGTTATGGACTAAAGAACGGAATACCCTCCAAAACCCAATCTCTAATGATGGCACTTGCATGCAACAGCGAACCCGCGGCCAGACGAACGAAAATAAAAATCATTACTCAGGTAGAGGTACACGTTTAGAAAAACGACCCTGTATCCACGCATTACATAATATACGTTCCCTGCGTGCATTAAAATGCCAGAGGAACTCTTTTTATTTTTCTATTCAATGGGGAGGTTTTGGTTGTTTCTGCGGCATACGGTACGATGAACCCAAAGCAGATTAGCTTTGTGTTAAAAGCGGAAAGCTGCCAGGGTCACAGGTTATTTGCGATGAACGTGGAATGAGTTTATGGCATTCGTGCTTAATCCGCCTATTTAGGCACTGCTATGAATCTAGTTCATAGCAGTGAGATGACAAAGAAGGTACTTTAGTACATTTCCCTAGGTTGCTGATCATATAGGCTATCCAGGTTGCTTTATATCAACATAAACCTACAAGGAATCTATTTATATGTTTTGATAGCAACCCCCAGCATATGTACATCTAAGCTGCCTTAAACAGACTACATTGCCAATTAGAGTAACGCATGCCATGGAAAGAGAAGTAGATGCGCACTAAAAAGCCGGTGAGTTTAACCTCCAAACAAAGCCGAAGCAAAGGGAGTTGAATTTAGAGCTCGGTTTCATTAGGGTGGCTTTATGGTCGTGAGATTCTGTTTCAAAAAGACACATTTCAACTTCCCTCAAACACATTTCATCTATTTTCGGGTAAAAAAGAAATCTCTTCAATGAAAATGGTAAATATTTAGCCAGACCTAGAATGATGCTCTAGCTACTGGAATTCAGAAAACGATGCAAACAAAGATGTGGAGGAGGCACATAGTTTGCCATTGTTGTATCATCAGATAGCATCTCATGCCAGTTTCATACTCTCAGAAGACCGACGATCAATAATTTCGTTCTCTCTTCCATATGTCTGAAGGCAGAAGAGAATTTACAACCAAGAAAACAGTTGTAGGCAAATATTAAAATTTTACACTTCCAACAATTAGGGCCACTATTTGAATTCACTTCTTTGTGAGAAAGATTTGTTTGAAAATTCAAATTTGGTGCGGGGAGAAGACACATTAACGAAACTGTCACTTGACTAAAACTGAGCGACTCAGAAAACTTCAAAAACTTGTAATTTCACACTTGTTCCTACGTCTGCCAAAGAAGCGAATCTATTAACGGCCGTTTTTCACTTTCCCTACAATCCTCTCTCACTTTTTTTCCTCGTCACGGTTCACCGAAATTCTAGTCTGGTAACTCTTATCGACAGAGAAAAACCGGTTGTCTGGTTGATGCGGAAACTCCAGATGAAAAGATTGATTCTCTTCAATCTGAGAGTTTTTGTAGATACAATCCACTCTCACTGTACAAACAACAGAATAATTAATTCACGTGCTCTCGGATCCTTAAAATTAGTTCAATACGCACCACGCCAAACACGAAAATACATCACTAAACCACTTTTCGATGAAAAGAACGAGAGTATATTCGAATCAGATTCTACGTTCCACACGAGCCGCGCAAATGACGGAAGCCGAACGACATCTTCAGGGGCAACGTTAAACCGAAAAACTCACAGATGTTTGCGCCATAGTGATGCTGGCTGCATTCACTCCAGTCTGTTGGAAATGAAACTCACGAAAGGTTATCAGTCGTTGCTAAGATACTTTCTGCACGAATTCCGTTCGAGTTCAAGAATCGCGAAATTGCCGTTCGAGATATTCCAATCCGAAAAAGATACACACAAAAATGAAACTTGAGCTCGAATCCGATCGAAATCTGAAGTTTCAAGTAACCCGCGACACGGAACAACCACCACACAAGACGAACGGTGAGACGCGACTAAAACTAAACGCACTGGAAATTCTCTTGAATTCGGCTTTCTCAAACAACTATTTAGTTAAAGATACTTATATGAAAACGATCCAAGAGAACAGTAGCGTTGGCGGGGAAAAAGATACAGAAAAATTTCCCATGGGAGATGAATGCGAGTTGAGCAGAAAATTCCCTGTTTCTATACCAATAAGCTGTAGGAAAAATGTCGTGAAATTGTTTGTTGCCAGATTAAATTGGAAATTGAAGAAATTTCTTTTTTTTATCCATCCAGGTTTATGAAGTGTTTGTGCGCTACTGTTTGTGGAATTTGCGCGAATGCGTATGTCAGTTTGGCAGATGAAAATGACGCTTTTACTACGCTTACTGATAAGAAATGAACTTGGGTGATGTAAAGTGTTTTGCGTTGGCGGTGCTGCGTTTGTGGCTAATGGCGATAGCTTATCAGTGATTGTATATATGGACTTTTGTTTAGAAATGATAGATATCGTGTATGCATTATTATCAACATTAATTTGTTTAAAACTAAGTTAAAACTTTGATATTTAAATTTGAGACGAGAACAAGTTGACAAAGAGATACTAATTTTTTCATGTTTCTGCAAAGGCTGTGTAATACGGTATGCTTCAAGAAAATATTATTTAAAATCAATTCAAAAAAAATATACTGTAGGCCAAAGAGTTTAGGTTTACATTTTATAAATAAAGTTAAAATGCCTCAACTGATTGTTGGTAACATTTTTTGTCCCATTTTAAATTATGTTTGAAAAATAGCGGACTTCACCGTTCCAGACATCAATTTGACTCTGAAAATTTGGTCAGAAAAAGTTCACGACATTTTGGTGAGCGCAATATGTTTGGATTTGTACTGATCAATTTTTGAAAAAAGTAAATAAAATAAAATTAAAGTGTAATTTAGAAACTATGTTTATACAAAGATCTAGATTATTCAAGCAAAATGAGTTTGAGGTGCGAGAACTAATTTCAAAAATTAAGTTTAGAGAAAAAACGCTTCGGTAAATAGGTACGATAGTGGGAAATATGTCACTACATCAGTGTGCAAACCATAGTAAAAAGCAATGGCAACAGTGGTGCGATACAGGCGCAAACACGAAGTAGTCGTCCAAAAATATTTTCTTTGCCAGAGCAGCGACTTATAACCAGGTTCATAAAAGAAGATCCGAAAAAATATGAGGACTGTCAGCTCCAACCTTTCAGAGATATACAGAAAACAAGCCTTAATAAGCGAATGAGGAAAATAACACCGGAGAATACATAGCAAAAGGAACCTAAAAAAAGTTTTCAAATAAACTTTTCAGCTTTGTGCAACTAATCGAATACTGAAATTATAGTAAGTGTATGTGAACATTTTCGACATGATTTTTGTTATAATTGTGTTTTCGTTTGAATTTTTCTTCCAAAATGCATGCTTCAATGTTCATTGTTTCATTTTTTATGTAAATATTCTCATAAAATAAAAAAACTATATCATAATTGAATTGATTTTTAAACAGGCATAATCTAGAGGCATAAATACACAAAATTTTTACACAGAGTCCAAGTTGAAACTACCCGAAATTGAAACAGAATTACGGAATCACTAATTCGCTTATTTGTTCCCTATATTAACTGCTTCAAGCAAAGTCAATTACACTGTATCAAAAAATTGCACATACAGTACCCTTACTCCAATAAAACTCTTCTGTTTATTAAACAAAAAAAAACTTTGTTCATTCTTTAGGTATTTATAAATTCTATACTGTTAAAGCTTTTTAGAGCAAAACAGCATTTTGTTATATTAGCTTTTACTGTCACAGTACATCAAAAATATACATAAAACAATTGCACGTACATCAAAAAATTGCACATACACACAAGATTAACTTATGATCTCATGTAAAAGAAAAGTAATGGTACTTAGTTTCCAGTGCAGACTTACACACGATCCTCATTTATTGAAGGTAGTAGTTGTAAATGCTCAATAGAGAAGTGCAGTAGTTCTTTTTTTTAAAATTCTAAAATAGGCGAATCACACCGCAATGTTCCTGTTGAAGTCAAGAAATGAATCGTAAATTTTAAGGAGGAAGGTAAAATTTATGCTGAAATATCAAGGATCATTGGCACACCACGTTCGACCATGCAAACGGATATAAAAATGTTAAAAAGCAACAAAAGCTTTGCAATTGCCCAAGGAAGAGGTCAGAAGAAAATTTTAGCTGAGCATTTGGATAAAAAATTTAGAGAATTATTAAGAAGGATCCAAAAACAAGTGCTCCCAAAACAACTGCAGACTCTAAAAGAAACGAGGGAATATCGTTGAATGCCCAAACAGTGCGAAATTTTCTCCATAAAAAGTGTTAAAAGGGATGCATTGCAAGAACACAAACGTTCATTTCGAGGAAAAATGTTGCCCGACGCTTTGAGTGCGCCAGAAAGTATGTAAAAAAGTCAGGCCAAATTTGGGAAACTGATATTTTTGCAGATGAAAGTAAGTATAATCTTTTTGGCTCTGATGGGCGGCGATTTGTTCGGCAGAGAGTCAATTCAGCGTTGGAGTCAAACAATTTTGGACCCACTGAGAAACACGAAGGTGGAAATGTTATGGTTTGGAGAGCAATGGAAGCAAATGGCGTTGGAAATTTGGTATTTGTGGAAAGCACTATGAACAAGCATCAGTACTTAGAAATAATAAAGCCTAATTTAAGAGCCAGTGCTTCAAAAATTGGAATTAGCGACAAAATTTCACTAGCACATGACAATGATCCAAAATATTTCTCGCATCAAGTAAAAGAGTGGTTACTGTATAACGTGAAATCTGTGCTTCCTCAGCCACCCCAATCACCAGACCTTAATTTCATCGAATATCTTTGGGATGTTTTCGAAAAAAAGTGCGGGAACATCATATTATAAGCCGAACTGACCTCAAGGAGGTTATTTGAGAAAAGTGATTATATTTGAGAAAACACCTGAAATTACTAGAAAACTAGCTCATTCAATGAACAATTGCTTAAAGTATGCAATTTCAGCGAAAGGACACCACACACGTTATTAGAAGTAGAAAAAGTAATTAATTTTCTGAATGTATGTGGAAATTTTTGATGTACGTGCAATTTTTTGACATGAATTATAGCTTTATTTTAAAAATTAACATTAATATTACGGAATGCTGCTTTGTTTTATATAGTTTCAGTTGTGTAGAACTCATTAAATCAATAAAAATGACGAACATTTTGTTTATTTAAAAAAATAAATGAGTTTTAATTTATGATAAGGTGGTGTACGTGCAATTTTTTGATGCAGTGTAAGTCGAAACTAGTTTAAGTTACTGTACATTACAAACTGAATAATCAAACAAATTGCGCTGCATAGTTCATAAAATTATAGCTGCAAAGAAATTTGCCAATTTCTAACCTCTTAGTATAACCGAATTGTTAAACCTATGTAAATAATAATAGCTTTAAATAAATGAAATGGAAAAAAGTGGAAACTACGGAAAACGTATCACAACATATTTTGAAAATAAAGAAGATTGATCAAAGAATATATTGCTTCACAGTCTTATTAGTCCGAAGGATCAACTTTTATTTGAAGTAATTTCAAAGAGATTACATTATATAAAAATGAGACGTTCTATTTCAATTGCGAGCAACATAGAATGTCCGAACTAATGTCTTCTGGTCCACGAATGTCTTCTGGACTTCTGCTAAAAGAAACTGAATGGGAGCAGTGCCAACACGGTTTATTAAAGATGATGATAGTTTAGGCCAAAATGTTTGACGATAGGGGTAATTGTTTTATTCAGCAGCTAAAACCGAGGCATTGACGATATAGAGTTCTATTTGCCTAGTTTGTCAGGACTGACACCAGATTAAATGGAGGCTATTTTCAAAAACCAATCCGAAAGACAACGTTGATTGTGGTGCATGGAGTGGCTTCAGTTGGACTTTAGCACTGCGACATCTCAGGTATAGTGTTCCTTGTCTGCTTTATATTCTATAGGATATATAGGCTTCTTATAGGCTTAGCTATTTCCCTGGATGGAATTTTTGTTATATATCAGGTCTGCAAAATGTACAACACTCTCCTTCTGACTTATCCTGCGTAGGTACTTTTTGCAATTAAGGCGCCACACAGGACCCTTACGTTATTTAGAAAAAGAGCCATTGTTCCTTTTGCAGTTTTGTTATCGAAGCTCAGGTATTATTTGGAGTTTTTCTAAAACTCCAGAGATTTAGCCAGTAGCTTTCGACCTTAGTCTGGGTCCATATTTTGATTTTCTTGTCCGTGTCAGCCTTTATAAAGCCCCAGTGCGGAGTGAGACCAATGAAGGAGATTTAAGCTCTCTCTTTGGGCTTGGTGCTTGATTCCTTGTTTTCTTGTTGCGCTCATGATCGGTAATCCATGTAAGCTCGAAACTTTTCTGTACTCCTATTTCATTTAGGGGCTTTTTCGGCTCTAGGAGTACAGCTTACCTTATATGATTGCAATTGATAGCCGTCAGAATCGCTTGACTATACGATAGGATCTTGATTTTAACCTTTTTTAGCGTTTTTAGTTTATGCCTGGTTTTCTAGTATGGCAGACCAATCTATGCTAAGGACAACGTAGAAGGATACGTCACTGCAATTGCTACGAAATCGAACACAAAAAGCTACAACAATTTGACTTAACTTAAGTCCTTAACCATATCCAAAAGCTATCATTATCGGCCTTACATCTGGGGTCTGATCTTGGTTTCCATCATCTTGGCCTACTTTTTCACCAGACCCGATTGCGAGCTATCCCTCCAGTGCAAACAAGGCCTCCTCCGCTCTCGACTGCCATAAAATCTACCGAAAAAGATTTTTCGAGCAGGCTCCTTTTCACTCATACAAGCTAAGTGCAGTCTATTAAAGTCTAAGGAACTTCTAAAAATAAATCTAAAAATAGATTAAGCAAAGGAATGGGATTTGTTGACAGTGGGCGGATAGCTTAATTTCTCTCCGTAGCTTGCGCGATATCTACACGTTTATGGAACATGTTCAGAAAGAGGTGTGGTGCTGCCATAGCAAATGCTACTTGGTGATAAGGTGTACACGATCTCCGTACAGACCCAGCTATAAAAAGAACTCATTTTTTGGCATGAAAGTACTAGAAGCTGGAACGCAGTCTCAGTTTTTTCATTGGTTCAACCTCGGTAGAGGAGAGCTTTGAAAAACTATGGAATAGCATCTTTTTCGGTAGCTTAGAGATACAAGAAAATGTCAGACCATTCAGCGTTGACCAGCTTTAATGAGTACTTGCAACAACTAAAACGAAACAAAAGAAAGCAATTATATCCTTGTAAAAGCTCTCTCACGGCAGATATCTAGATATTTCGTCAAACCAGCGTATTTTAAAGTACTAGTCGGACTAGAACTTTATACGGAAGTTTTATTTGTTCTAATGTGAGTTCAACTACGAAAATGAATCTAAGAATAATCGTGTTAAAATATCTGCGCCCAATGTGGGCGAGCATATACAAGTAGGTTGAAGCTGAGTAATAAACTCAGAATATGAGATAGGCTAAATCAATGAAGGCTAAAAGACCAAGTTTACATTTTTTAAATTAAGGAGAGTCAATACTGCATAATATAACTCATTAATCAGTTCTAATCTCATTTTATAGTTTGTTCTTTTCACTATTACTTTTCATTTTAGAAAAAGGGACTGTTTTCACAGTTTGGGAGCTGATTGAGTGGTTCACACATCGTCTCAAAGGTGATAATGCCTGAAACTTCCAGATTCGTATGTAAAAGTCTAATTGAATTATGGTCAAAGACATTTTAAAAAAAACAGGAGTTAGAATACTAAAGGCTGAAGATACCATCTTTAGATGACACAATTAATACTCCTGATAGCTACGAAAATCTTACTGGTCATCCTATGAATAGGTTAGTGTGGTTTTAGTCACGATTTACAGAATAAGTAATGTTTTCAATTTAGTTTAATCAAGCTTTAAATACAAATCATATTTTGCTGGTTGTCTCAATCAACTTGTTACCCATTCATAAGATACAAAAAAAAGCAAGTACTGATTTTATTAGTGTTTCACTATTCTGTGGAATGCATTCTCCAATTATTTCCCAACCTTTCAAAGAACCTATTCTCTAGCTTCGGGATAAAGTAATATTTATTTTCACAGATAGCTAACACGATATGACTAAGCGTCTTATTTTCCCTTTTTTCCATTTTGAATTACTTCAACGCTTTTGCATAATATAACTGTCAGAGCACATGGACAAAAGCACATGTTACTTACATATGATTTAACGCCATCAGTTAAGCCCACGCTTTGTTTGTTTGAATGAGATTCACAATTCAAATACTCTGCCTTTTTTAAGGTGACCCTATCTAACACTCGGTTTTTCTATTAAGTTTAATACTGAGTGGTTTTTCATCATTTATGTACCTAGATCTTTACTTTCAGCCGATCCTCATCAGACCTTTTTTGCCTAATATTTCAAAACGTTCAGTTTTTGGTCCACGCAAACAGCATATCTCGACTACTGTTCTGCAAATTTCTATTCTTCTCCAATGATGTTAAATTATTCACAAGATTAAAGAAGATGGTTATCAACAAATATGTTGGGTTTTATTGTCAAAACACATTTATTCAAAATTCAAACCATGAAATTTCGGTTTTGCAAAGCTTGTTCACACTAGGAGCAGCAACTATGCTGTAACAGAGCAACTAAGTCTCGAATATAGTTTGTAGTTCTCGACATAGTAGTACCTCCAAATTATCAAGTATCTTAGATACTTTCAATCAGAGATGTGGAGTGTACGTAATAGTAGCTGACTGCGATTCCGCTGTAAGTATTCGGTGTCACGACTTCAACTAGTAATAAGAACTTTGAAATTGTGTTAATTTTTGGTCTTAGTGTTAGTTTTAGTTCACTATGGTATTTCGGCTGCTAATATATAACAAAAAACGTTACAATATACGGCGCTAGATGAACTGTTTCAACTTTCTTGAAGGTGAACTAAGAGAAGAAGAGTGCCTTACGCAAAATTTTTTTATGCATGCTTTCTTTATCTTATCCTCAAATATATCTTTTTTCGAATCTACATCTACTCCAGAGTATACACAGTCTACTATCACAAATACCCGTTTACATCACTTTATAACATTACTAGTTTCAAAAAAGAATGCTGAGCAACTGAATCCGTATCTTTATGATGACATTAACCCTTCTTATTCACCCTTTCTGAATTAAATTAAGCAACTTGTTCTAACATTGCTCACTTAACCGCCATTAAGAGTCGTTTCGCATCGTATCATCTGCCGGCAGAAGGACACACTGATGCGTTCAAAGAACCACTTACCGTTACTTAAATTGTTCAACACCTCCATGAAAATTTGAATTTCAAACTTCCAAGTATTCATATCGCTCCTGTTACAGTGTCTTTTTGCCGACACTTCTATTCGAACAGGATAACCGTGAATTTCTTCGTTTGTGCGAGCGATACTAGAACCAAGAATACAAATGATGTGTGAAGTTAATGGTAATCTAACAATATCTACGGACATGATAACAAGTTTTCATATTCATGTCACTCCGTAATGTCGCTTTTCGACGACGAAGACTTTTGACGAGCAGCAACGATCAAGGAGGACATTGTCGAACCAGCGGCAAAGCTCAATGAACGAATATGAGGAGGACATGACTTCTTGTTGCTGACGGTGGAGGCGTTATGGAAAAAACGTAAGGTGAAAACGACTGGATATTAAGTGGAAACATAGATAATGATATTCTGTGATGTTGATGATGTTTAGGTATCGAAGGAGAT
Source organism: Nemotelus pantherinus (assembly GCA_963978885.1). Classification (NCBI taxonomy): domain Eukaryota; kingdom Metazoa; phylum Arthropoda; class Insecta; order Diptera; family Stratiomyidae; genus Nemotelus; species Nemotelus pantherinus. Next base: position 48,933,052 of record OZ022263.1, on the reverse strand, counting down.
ATGTTTGCAGATACTTGAGACGGTTGTTTGATGATATTGAATTTTCCTAGAATGATTTGCGGTAAGTTCGTAGTAGAGAAAGGAAGAGTCGATTGATGGTTTGCGTTACGTTACACATTACTTACGTGGATGAACATTTTCAAGGAATTTTCAAGGGTAAATTTCCAAAAGAGGTAAGAAAATTTCCGAAAAATAATTTACTAAAAAGTCAATTTCGAGATTTTATTTTCACATAGGAGCTGGTCATCAGAACTATGTTTTATATATATATATATATATATATATATATATATATATATATATATATATATATATATATATATATATATATATATATATATATATATATATATATATATATATATATATATATATATATATATATATATATATATATATATATATATATATATATATATATATATATATATATATATATATATATATATATCAGTGGCGTAACCAGGGGTGGGCCCGCGGGCCCGGCCCCCCCGAAACCTCGCCGAAGTCTTTTTCTTCTGAAAAACAGATTAAGTATTGACTGAACTGTAACACTGGATACTGAGTTATATTTCGTCTCTGAGCACTTTACTCATATGAAATTATTTATTATTTACTTTACTTATCCGTTTCCTTTTGGGGAAACGCTTCGGTAGAACCGCCGAGTGTGTCATTCGCCTAATGCTTCAAATACATATTGGCCCAAGCTAGAGCATCTCGGGTTGGGCCACCACAGGCCAATTTGAGAACAGATGCTGCTGTCGACACCATGGCCAGAGTTGGTGAGCTTCAGTTGTCTATTCAGCCTGTCAAATCCGTTTGGTTGGTGCATGTTGGTGCCTAAAATCCACTCAGATCGGAATGCGGGCCAATATCGACCAATCGTACCCATCTCAAACCAAGATGGTGTACACATATTGGCCATAGGCTTTGTTGGTCTGGCTTGGGCCAATATGTATTTCCTACATAAGATACAGCGATGAGCGTCATTATTAGATATTTTGTATATTCTATATGCGCACGCTGCGCGGTCGTACTCCGACACTGAGCATGCATACATTCATCTCTCTATATTTCTTAGCGCGTTCAAGCCATAGAGCTTGCTCTTGAATACTCGCAATCTTTGCCCTCACCATCTCAGTTCATCAAAAAATATCCTATGCCGATTTGATTGCATAGTTGCTTTCATTGTGTGCAAAAAAAATTTTAGGTTTAACGTACACACTCTCAGAATACTTGCAAAGCAAATCACTTGATCTAAGTAGAGCTATGGCGCAAATCGAGCTCGTGGGCCAAAAAGTAACGGATATCAGGGCCAGTGCCGACCAGGAGTTTGCTAAACTTTACAAAAGAGCCTCAGACATTTGTGAGCCTTTAGGAGTAACGACGTCGATTCAACGACGCAGTGGTACATCCAGATACCGATCTAATCATCCCGCAGATACGCCTGAAGAATATTACAGACGAATCTTGTTCATACCGTACCTCGATGAACTCGGATCTTCTCTGAGCGAAAGGTTTTTATCCCACAAGAAAAAAATTATTGGACTCCAGTGTCTCGTACCAGCAAACGTGAATACTCGTAAGTTTACATTCGAAGATCTAAAGCCAGCAATAGAATTCCACAAAGATGATTTGAAGCATTCAAATGAAGCTATTCTTTGGGGCGAGTGGGATATGTGGTCGATGAGATGGACGCATGATCTGCAAGAGATACCGAAGTGTGCAATTATCGCACTGAAACTGTGCGATAATGAAGTCTAATGAAGTCTGCTTACACTCTTAGCGACCCTTCCTGTCTCCACGGCATCTGTGGAGCGCAGTTTTTCAACGTTAAAACGCGTGAAGACTAATCTTCGCAACCGAACAAGTGAGGAGCGTCTTACAGGTTTGGCTCTCATGACTATACATCGGAATATACCAGTTAGTCCTGAATCCATTATTGATATGTTTGCTAAGAAGTCACGTAGAATAGTTTTGTTGTAGAGCTTGTTGCGTGAAACTCGTTGACGTGCTATAAGTGTGATACTACAGTAATATATAGAAGAAAAAATAAATATACTAGCAAAAATTGCCTATGTTTTTTAAAAGAAAACAACTTAGCCCAAATAATCTATAATCGATTCTTTTTTCTATCAACGGTTATTTGTATTCGCAATATCATGTCCCAGATAAAAAAATAAATAAATTTCACATCAGCTTTCCTTATTTAATTTTTAGACAACTGCTCTCTCCCTCCCCCCTTGCGGCTGCGAAAAAAATCGCTTAATGTGAATATGATATTTTTGAAATTTTTAACCCTGTGAAAATTAAAAAAATTTTGAATTGCGATAATTTTTGACCAGATTACCAGATCATTATGAAACGTAAAGGACATATTGATGTCACTAAAATGTATGCTCGTGTAGTTTTTTATGAACGTGCTGGAAACCCTGCAGCTACGGCAGGCATTGAAAGTGAAAACCTTGAAACCATCGATTCTAATGAAAAATTTTCATCTTTTACAGTGAAAACCAGTTCAAATAGAAATCTTATACTTTGTTTATACAACCAAAGCAAAACTTTTGAAATTTCACATCGGACAAGAACAGTAACCCTCCTCCTATTTACCTATATTTTAAGCATCAAAAACTTCTGTTCACGAGAACTCACGACCCATTTGTCAGATACAGTTTAAATTCACAGAATGAATTGGTATTAAGAAGAACCAGGTCTGATAGAAGCGATTTTCAAATGCGGGCAAATCTGTGCCAGTGCTGCCATCTTGAAAAATTATCAAGAAAAAAAAACTGCTCTTTGTCCTATGAATTCTGATTCAGTCACCAGATTTGCATGAAATTGACACAGTACCTAAAACTAAGTCGTGTGTGGTAAAAATTTGGTTGAAAAATTCGGTTGGTGCTGCCAGCTATGGTAATTTTGGTGTCTTGAGTTTTGAAAATTCGCTCAGGAACATAAAGCTTTTTGCCCTATAACTTCCAGTGCAGTCATGAAATCAAAACGAATTTCATATGGTATATGGAACATTTTATAGGCATTATTCAGAAAAAAGCTGGTTAAAAAGTCATGATAGGGTTGCCAGCTATTGTTGGTTTTGTATTTATTTATAATATCTTTATTGAGCGATTTTATCGTAAAATTTTTAAACGGCAATGATCTTGTATTGACAATAAACAACAAATATTAAGTTTTCGAAAATTTGAAAACGTTTGCGACTGGTAACTCTAAATTTGCAATGCAGCCATTGGATCAAAACGAAATTCGCAGGATAGGTTGATTTCAATGTGAAGCAGGTGTGATATATATATTGTGTATACACCTTATATATGATATTGGCCTTGATGCTAGCAAAGGGTTGCCAACGCGAACCGTTTTTTGCTATTTCTATATCAATAAATGATTACATGAAGTATTCATATCGCGAACATTTACAATGATAATAACTTAGCAATGCTGAAATATTCTAAGTTCTAGAAATTTTTCGGTCCCAAACATCTTTCGTTTTTTGATCCTATACATCTTTCAATCCCTGTAACTTTCGACGAAATCATCGGATAAAATTAAGATCGATATAGTTGTTTGATTTTGACGTGAGGCAATTGTGGGAGACTTTTAGTTGCAGTGCTGGTAAAGTGTTGCCTGAGCATTTTCTTTGTTTATGTTATGTTATGCTGCTTTCAAAGTTTTGCAGTGTTTGGCTTTCCTAAATCTTGCAATTCATGCAAGTGGTAATCTTGAAGTCCTTTCTACCCTATGAGTTTAAATGCATTGTTTGACCCGTTCGCATTGTTTGACTCGAAACAGGTTGGAGCACGTGTGGTAGAATATGCACTCAAAATCTGCACGTTCAAGCTCTAACGGTTCAGGCCCGCTAGAGCTATTTTTCATTATTTTATCTAATCTGGTTCATATTGCATTGCTCTTTATTGTACAGAGCAGAGCATATTGTATGGATACTTGTGATAATAAAAATTTGAAAAATAATATTTATGAAATATGATAGAAAAAATCCAGATCCAAACATCTATAACAATGAAATTATATTTCTCATTATATTTTAAAGGGCGCAATAAAAACGCTAGTGGCTAGCTTCAGCTTCGCCAGGCCCCCAATAAAATCGTGATTCTGTCAATTTCATCCTTCAATAGAATGTTCTGACTTACCGCTATCATAAAATAACCGAAAGCCTGCGGTTGTTCATCTTTTTATTACCTTCCTATAATTGGCCTCGCCCTATGTAGCTGCCTTTCATTTACACCCACACTCGAAAATTGAATCATCAAAACCTTGCCGAATACCTTCGAGGGAAATTATACTTCCTTTCCGAATCAGTAAGGTAATAATATGATAATATTGCTAATATTCTTCCTCATATTCGTGTAGATGCTCGCTTAAACTGCGAATCGCACCACACTTTTACTTCGCCTATCCTTTCATTACGTATGCACGGAGGGCCTTAGGCCACCAACCTGGTTGACGTCATAACACTTACCTGGAAGAGGAAAACGGGAAATTTGATAAACTACGTAAATACATGAAGAGATGATAAAGTTTGTTGGATGGCTATATAATGCATAGATATTGAGTCGCTAAATGATGGTGAGCGAGGAAGGAAAATCGATACGTCTAGTCAGTCAGGAAAGAGTCTTGGTCTACTGAAAAATTGCTAGTGACAATAAATGACGGGGGTTGGTGTACATTAATTTCGTAAAACTTCCCAAAAAGAAAGAAAAACTTCTTTCGGAGAATAAATTAATTATGTTAGAAATTTCGAAGGATGCTTAATGTCAATAAGGTTGATTGGACAGATTTAATACAACTAACTGAGCACGAAAGAGTAATTTTATTGGAAATAAAAATTAATTTTGATTGGTTATAGGGAGTCAATTACTTGAATTTTGTTATGAATGACTATTTACATATGTTAGACAATAATAAGAAAAGCTCTATAAAATTTAGAATTTGATTCACATTTCCAATATTATATTTTAAATTAGAAATTAGAAGTCTGGCAAAAGTAGAAACAATATAAGAGCCCATGATAATTACATAAACGTCAGCTAGTATTTCCATAGAGTAATTTCATTTTCATTTTTAACGTAGTTTTTGAAATCAGTATGCCATAAATGAAACTGTATAATAACCACAATATGAATAAAGCTCAAAGTAAAAAAACTCCCAGCGTGGGATATTAGCAAATGGTTCTTTTTAGGGGAAGCTTGAGTAGCCTAGTGGGTAGATTACTGGCTTCTTATGCGTGGGGTCTCTGGTTCAAATCCAGGTTCTGACGAGGGTCCGCGCACCAAGCTTAGAGGTCACCCAACTCTAAACAGATACCTGAATTAATTCAGTTCTCACTCGTATTCACAATGATTTTAAATTTGTAATGAGGCTCTCTATCAGCTTCAACCCCTAGACCCGTATGAGGGTTGGCGTGGGATTACTTTACTTTTGTTCTTATTAAGGACCGGTTTCTTAGATGACCATTCTCCTTGAGGTTGGGCAACTTTCTAAATCCTTTAAAAAAAAAACTTTTCACAGTGTTCTTGTCTACCCTTCTCTGTCAGTCAAAATTTTTCCATCATCTTCGGTACAATCCCTAATTAAACACCTAAGGCCTTGGCTGTTTCATTCTGATTATCTTTGACCTAGTCGATTGGGGGCTACCCACTGACTGTTCCAAAAACATCTCTGATTGTGCAGCCAATACATACCGCATCAGGCTGATGATTAACAGCCGATTATATGACTTGATATGGTCATCTTATAATCGCAGTGACGTCGATAAACAATCACTCGATACAGGAAAGGAAAAATCCGAGGTTAGAAGAACAAGAATATGGTCAAAAGGGGGTATTTATTGAGATTTCACATAGGAAAATTTATTTAAATACACATTAGACCCAATTATATTTATTAGGGAAGGGAAGAGAGGAGTTATTTTAAAGAAGTTTGTGCGATCCCTTGATGTCCCCTTAGACATGATCCAAAAAGTGTGCATGCAGATTTTAATAGCAAAATGCAGAAGGAACCCACATACCAACAGTATAGTGGCTATAAGAGTTTGCTTGCGCACCAATCAGTTAGCAGCAGTAGTACAAACTGGCGTTGGCAGCTCCTAGTTTGGACGAAATAATATTGAAAAGGAAATAGACCATCAAATAGACCATCTGATCATAGATTGCCGCCACTTTAGACATGCGAAGCAAGAAGCCAATATGGACTCAGACCACTATCTTGATACCACTGAGTTTAGAGCTCAGATACGAGGGTTTATCACTAAGTAAAGGGAGTAAGAACTGTAAATAAAAATGCAAATTAATTTTTTTTAAATATAAATCCGTGCTACTCTCATAAAATTTTCGGAGCTTTTAATTAGCTCATGTGTACTTACGAAAGAAATGTTTGGTTGTTTTTATTGTGTACCAATTTTTTTCCTAGCTTCTAAAAATATTTTAATTTAAACCAATTTTTTCCTTTTGAAGCTAGATTTATTTTAATTACTCGGCATATATCGATATATCGAGGGTAATATTAAAATATCGATACATATATAGATAAATTTCGATAGACACTGAAGAAGAGGACAGATTACCCTTGAAATATCGACATATGTCGAGTAATTAAAATAAATCTAGCTTCAAAAGGAAAAAATTGGTTTTAATTTAAAAAAAATGTTTGGTCTTTATCGGAAAAGTAAGCCGAAACTGCGTGCTTCACTTTTTCATCGTTTGGAAACTTCTTCTTTTTCAATTTAGGGAAAAGATAATAATCGCTCGGACCCAGGTGCAAGCTGTAGAGTGGTTGTCTAAAAATTCAAAGCGCCCTTTATGCAGGATAGCAAATGGAAAACGACTCTTGTGAATAGGCGCGTTGTCCTGCAAAAAGAGGACGCACCTCATATCTATTCTTTGATGGCTACTTTTAACCGCTTCAGAATTGAAGCGTAGTATTTTGCGGTTATGGAGATGCCTTTGTTTCTAAAATCGATCAACAGGATCCTTTCTGCGTTTCAATAAATGGTCGCCGGTACTTTTCCGATAGTTTGTGACACCTTGAACTTCTTGGATCGTAGTGTGCTTTTTTCTGACACTATATAGTCTTATTTGGCCTCAGACTCATAATGACGAGTCCAGGTGCCGATTCCAGTAACGATTCGAATCAATTCTCTATCGTCTACACTACTGAAGTCCAAAAACGCGTGGCAGCACTTCACGTTTTGATGTTTTAAAAACGGCCTGAGCATGACCTTAGTCATGCCAAGGTAATCGTGAAAAATATTTGAAATAGTTGTATCTGATAGTCCAACTATTTCTGTGCGCTGTTTCTTCATTAGTCTAGCATCTTCCAATATAACATTTTTAACATTTCGAACAATATCCGGAGTGGTCACTTCGCTGATGAGAAGAACATATTTTTTGAAGAGAAGAAGCGAACTCTTGATGCATGTTTCAGATATGATGTCAAACTTGTACTGTTAAAACCGCAAAATAGGGAAGGATCTAGTTTATAGGGTTCTTCATAGAGAGTATATTGGCACGAAAATATAAACGATAGTGGATTGCGAAAAACTCAGTTAGCAGCGGCTCAAGAAATGGTCGTTGGGAGTACCTGGTTTGCGCAGAAAGATATTGACAATGGTAGATCACCGCCACCTTAGTAACCTGTTATATGTGCGAACATACTAGGGAGCCAACATCGGATCAGATAACTATCTCATAGACCTCCCATCAAACGACCAACCTAGTTAAAATCAACAGAGAGAGCTTAAAAGAGGTTGACACTAAAAACACCTACCAGTTGGTCATGGAAGCTGCACTTACTGATGGTATAAATAGCCATAGAGTTGAAGTTCATGTGAACCAAGTCTGGCAACAACTCAAAAACGCTAATATAGATACGGTCACAGTCGCAGCAAAGGTCAGAGCAACTGGTTTGAGGATGATTGGAATCTAGCTACTGAACCTAAGAATGTTGCGTACTGAGCCACGCAGTGATTTCAAAGTACGCGCAAACTGGTAGAGAAGAGACTTATCACGATCCCCGACAAATAGAGAAACGGGCTCACCGAGCCTAAAATAGAGCCTGTGAAGAATAAATATTTCGTGAACTCGAGCAATACAGGGAGCAACCTTACGATGCGCTAAAGTTTTAAAGTTGAGGTAGTAGTAGGTGTGTAGCTCGCTGCACATCTTACAAATGATTTCTAATCATTCAGGAATACTGGAGCAATGGGTTCAATATTTTGATGTGGTATTAAACAACGAAAAAAGCGATGGGTTAGAGGTACCTTTGACCGAAGATGGACAAGAGTTGCCCCCACCAAATATCAAAGAGGTAGTTTGTACGATCCTACGGCTCAAAAATAATAGATACCTTGGAGCCGGTGGAATACCTAAGGAATCAGTTGAATATGGAGGGACAAATTTATATTATTAGGTTTATCATCTAGTGCTAAAGGTATGGGACAGTGAAACTACACCTGACTATTGGCACTTTTAACTGATCCTTCCTGATCACTAGAAAGGAGACGCCGCAGAGTGCAAGAATTATAGGGGTATCACGTTGATGAGTACAGTCTATGAGGTACTATCCTCTATCATGCTCAAAGCAGATAGACCCATTTGCTCAAAAAGGCATTCTAGGCAAACCCGCAACAGATTAAATTTTCTCTCTGCGGCAGTTACTGGAAAAGCTTTTAGAATACTAACCGAAGCTATTCGAACTTCTCGTCGATTTTAAAGCCGCATATGATAGCATAGCCAGAATAAAACTTTACACGGACATGAGGGAGTTCGATTTCTCAACCAAACTGATAAAACTGACAAGGCTGACCATGAAGAATGTGTAAAGTATTTGTAATTAACAATAATCTCATCTGCGTCCTTTTCAACCAGGCACTCGAAAAAGTCATCCGGGATGTTGGAGCTAGCATGAATGGTACGATCGTCATTAAGTCCATTCAACCACTAACTTATGCTGACGACGTTGACAATATTATCAGGTCGGCAGGAACGAAAATCCACGCACCGAAAAGCATACGTCACAAAAAGATATGTATCTACAGATTTGAAGAAGTTCAAAAATTTTCGTATCTGGGGTTAAAAATGTCAGTCGAGAGCAACTACAGGGTGATTCATTATGAGGTTTGATTTTCCAATAGACTTTTTTTGACGGATCACGCATGACTCCTGTCAAACTGTAATGTAAAAAAAACATCATGGAAAGACTAACACCGCAACAACGTATCGTGTTTTTGGTGAATGGGCTCTGAATCAGCTCAATGGACTGATGAACAACCTGAAGAGCCTCAACAGCTACCACCACTGCCACAGAAATGCACAGTTTGATGTGGTTTATGGGCCAGTGTAATCATTGGTCCATATTTCTTTCAAAATGAGTCCGGTCAGAACGTAACCGTCAATGGCGTCCGCTATCTGAAATTGAAGCCCGTGGTATCGGTGAATTTTGGCTTTCACAAGACGAGAGAAACAATGGACTTATTGAGAAATCATTTTGGTGAGAACCTGATACCGGTCGCTATGCTGGAACGCGTCGTCCAAAATTGGACCCTCAGGATGGACCATTTACGGCGTAGTCACGGTCAACATTTAAATGAGATAATCTTTAAAAAGTAAATGTCCTAGATTGTTCTTTCGACTCACAATAAAATTTTTACTATAGAATTCTACTTTATGCCTTTTATTTGAGATTAAAAACCAAACCTCATAGTTAATCACCCTATGCAATGAAGATATCGGCACACGGCTGTTGAAAGCTAACAAAGCCTTCTTCAGTCTATTAAAGCTATTCTGCTGCTCAAGTTCCTCCAAGAAGTATGTAATCCTTCTGCATTGTGTTCATTGGAAAATGGGTTCTTGTCAAAAAAAATGTTCGAGTTTTTATTTGCGTTCGCGTTTTTGTGTGCCAGGACAAAGGAAGATTAAGAGGAACTGTAAAGCGGACGAACTGGCAAAAGCTGGCATTATTTTGCCTGCAGGTGACCTGCAATATCCTGATTTGTATTTCGATAGCTTCAATTAAACTGACCATCAGACGATAACACCTAAACTTAGCTGTGAAGTTCTGGGTGGAAGAAACCACCTGCGCGACTGCAAGGCAATTGTGGAGAACTTTTGACTTTGGTCGCACTAGAGAACAACTTGAATTAAGGAGGCCCCCGAGAGGCAGTGGCTCTTTCAACTAGATATTGTTTGTTTAGCAAGCATACAGCACGACTAGATATCCGTTACAACAACTTCTGATGGAGCTGTAGAAGCGAGGAGAATGAAAATTCTTCACCGCTTGTGCGAATTTTCAGCTCTTGCTGAAAGAAGGAGGCAGTCCCTTGGTTCATACTTCTTCAAAAGTCTAACAATAGTAGCGTCGGTGGACCTAAAGAGGATCATTCAGTTTATCGAGGACTCGGAGTGGCTCTCAACTTAATAAGGGCTGAGCCCTGTACGAAATACGGTATTACGACTTAGTGATGGCCTCAAAAACGCCAAACAATTTGAAAAAAACGTTTGGCTGCAAAAAACGAACGAACAGTTTTTCCAAATAGCGACAAAGCGTTTTTTCTACAACGAATAGTTTTTCTAAAACCAATCACTTTTCTAAAACGAACCGTTTTTCTACAACGAATAGTATTTCTAAAATAAATTGTTCCAACTATTCTACAACGAATAGTTTTTCTAAAGCCGATCGTTTTTCTAAAACGGGCCATTTTTCTCAAACGTTTTACATCGTTTTTCGTTTTTTTTCAACGAACCATTTTTCGGTTGTTAAAACGAACTGTTTGGCAGTGGAAAACTGTGTAGCTGCGGAAAACAGTATTTTCGTACTTGCGACTATTTTCGTACTTGCAAGTATTTTATTCAAATATTCAAAAAGTTTTTAGGGCAAAAGGAGCTGAAATTGGAAAAAAAAATCAGCCAATTTTGGGTGAGAGTGGTTTGGGACATAACGGGCCAAGACCTATTGCTGTGATAAAACATTTCGGTTTTGTAGGAGAGTAATGAGTTTTTTGGTCATAGTTTGGCAAAAACTAACCGCTTTCGATGATTGAAAGTGGTCGAGGAATACAATAGTGATATTTTAAGGGCAAAAAAATTTTTTATAGGGGAAATCGGGCAAAAACATCCATTTTTCCAAAAAAAAACAAAAAAAAAGAAATTCGGGGGCCTTTCTGAGTTGAGCTGAGAGCGAAATTTTCATACAAGTGTGGGAAAAAGCGGCCTAGTTTCGAAGATACGGCAAAATGAAATCCGCCGGAAAAACTAAAAGTAGCACTAAAAGTGTCAAAGAGGAAAAGGTTGAGATCTTTTTTGGTTCACCAAATGGCGTCTCCGGGTGTGCTGAGGCTCTTCTCGAGACTGCAGGTCGCCACGAGGGTGTCTCCAACCCTACCGGGCTTGTAAAATTTACGAGACCGCGGGAAGTAAGGTGCCCCTGGACTCATGCTCAGCCTTACGGAAGAGGTTGGCCCCCTAGTGGGTGAATGTTTAACAAACGAAAATTTTTTTTTATCATTTCTTAATAAAATTTTCGGCAAACTTCATGTTTCAGTTAGGAGAAGTGGAAATCCGACTGTTTTAGATTAGCCAGGAAAAGTTTGGTATGAGAGATCGCTCGATGAAAAGTCATATAGTTGACAACAGAATTAGTTGGTCCTATGTTAGTATTTTTTTTTATTTTGGTCATTTGAACGAATACAGGAGGTGTTTTCTGCATATAATAAAATGAAAAGCAAATTAAATTGATTGAACTTGATCGTTTTCCTTTAGATGGCCCCTAGATTGGAGAAAGACTTGCCAAATAAATACACCGACCATTGGAAAGTTACGGACAAGCTGCACAGATTAGTGACTCGGTATCCTTTGAAGGTCATCTTGCACCATCACAATTCTAGCTTAGGAACGTTGTGTCTGGAGGGTGGGGGAGGGCAGATCATACCGTTTCATTACATTACTGCAAATCGTATGCATTGTCTGTATATATGTACATACTTCAAACAGGTACTTGGAACAGGTATTTTTTCGTACTCGTACTAGTTATACCTAGTATGTGAAAATCTTAGTACGACCCTACTCTAATTGTCGTACAGCATAAAATTTGTTTCTTTTCGTTAATTTTATCTCTTTTTTTTCAAAAAGTTTTGAAAAAAGGTTGTTTTTTTTTAAAAAAACAGCTCGTTTTCGTTTTTTTGAAAACAACAGAAACGACCATCACTATTACGAGTAGCTCTTGTGTGTCTTCTCCAGGACCCGCCTGAAGGAGTCAGACGTTACCTACCTTTCTTTCTGCGTTCGAGAGGAGGATCATCTGGCAGATATATGGCCCCCGACATGAAAATGAACTATTCTGTCACCTATGCAACAACGAAATATATGAGCGATAATGACAATAATAAAAAAAAACTAATAAGATCAGGTTCGACAGGGTATCGGGGTTTATCAGTTTGAGCAAAGGAAAGATTAGGTCTGTTCCCGTACTACAATTAATTGCGATTAATTGCAATGAAGCCGTTTTTTGTACTCCGTTTTAGTGCGCTTCATTGCAATTAATTGCAATTAATCGTAGTATGGGAACATACCTATTATTGAAAAAAAATGCCAAGGGGGGGAAGTCTTTGGCAAAACGATGGCGTACGATAGATAGCTAAACAATCGAACTGGCCGACGGTTGTGTTGATGATAATGATGAAAGCTATACACTTCTGAAGCATTTCATCCTACTACTTTGTTTAAAAAGTTCATGGTTTCAATTGTTTTTCAATGATACATCTATCATAGAAAATTTTTCGTCTTTGTATAAAAAAAATATCCCTACTTACGATTCATGTCTTAATCATCTTCTTTAGCCACACTCTTTAAAGTAGATACAAGTTTCATATTTTTGAGCTGCCGTAGAAAGCAACAGGCTAGTTTCAGTTTATAATTTAAAGTAGAAGCAAGGAATCTGAAGGGTATATACTTGTCACAGTTTTAGTCTGTACGAATCGCAATGACTGTGGAAATATTTTTCAAAATGAGTTTGACAGTCTTACGCTACAGCTGATATCGTATTGAATACACCAATATGCCACCAAACATCATAGCAAAACTATTCAAACTCTTTTTAAAACTTTAATTAACATCCGAGAGATTGAAATGCATACCCCAGACGATCAATCGTCCAGGCACTTAGGTAGTTTGCTCTTCTTGTCTAACAGATTGCTTTTGTCCTCGGACGATTGACTATATTACCCTATTTGCGATTAGACTAACTTTGCTCTTGGTGCCATTAATCAATCCGTTCGATAACAAGTGTATTGAACTTAAGCAAACTTGATACAATTGAACTTGTCTGGCGTTTCAGTTATCATGTTTCTAGTGCAGAGAGCAGCAGCTTCCAATTTCTCATTTGAAGTTGTTCACGAATCCACAACATTCTCCTGTTTCACACACGATTTTGCTTCTGTGTCTTATGCTCGACATTCTACGAAACGGTCAATAAACTTTCAGTACATACAGCCAGGACTACTTCTGGGCATAGAACGAGGATATGCATGAAACTTAGTGTCTAAACTGCATTCTCTAGGCAACTTCTCACTGTTGTCCTGAAAATGTCGCCACACACTCTGTTGCATGAAGTGAAACAAATTCGAGCTGAACAAAACTGAAACCGAGATTGTGACAATGGCAGATTTTTGTTGTACGATAGGGGGTCCTTAACCGGGTAAATAGAAAAAACACGGACAGTATGTCTACTTGTCTTTATTTCCTGAAGACTATCCTAGTTCACGTGGAATTGTGTGTTGGTGTGTTTGTCAACGTGGAATATTTCACTAAGCATAACGGGATTTAGGTCGGGATAGGAAAGTTCAGTGAAGCGATAGTTTCAGGAAAGCCATGACAGTTCAGCTAGGCTAACCATTGAATGATAAAGCCAAGCAGCCGTAATTTCTAGTGACCTGACTTGAACTCAATGCGATAGGACTATGATAATAAACGGAAAGCTCAATAGAGTGAAACCATAGAGTGTTAGATGCAATGTACTATATCCAATATTGATGACCCACTTTTGTCACAGAGGTTTCGTAATCGGTTTCAGGAAATCGATGGTTCGAATGACGTGAGAATAACAATTTATGTAGAATGTGGTCACTGTGGTCACTTACTAGACTTTCTCTTTTCAGAAATTTAAGGTTTGGAGGAAGTGGTTTTGAGGGCGGAGTTTTAGATATTTCTTCCGAAGATGATTGAGAGAAAATTTAAATTAGGGCATAATTTGCCTAACCCTTTTTATATTCACTATGGTTTCAGTTCTTCAGCTCAATGAAGCTGTAAACACACTCCAGTTTTATACACATTGCTTTGAAGCACTTATTAATCTATCAAAAGTCGTTTTTTATTAGTCACTAGGAGAATAAAATCATATTGAAGTGAGAGAAAAAAACGGAAAATGAAAACCCTTTATCCTAACACTTGAATACGATCCTTGTTTCTGGGCCATTTAGAAAAACAGAATGTTCTACATTTGTAACACCGGCATCCTAACAGAATCATCCAAGCACACATTTCATAAGTAAGAGGGCATGAAAACTCCTTTTTCCACTATCTAGACTTTCGAGGACGCAAATAATACCATAGATACACACAGACACTCAACCTCTGAGTCATTCCTTTTAATGTACCAGCCCCCGGTAACAAAGCCATGCGAAACATAAACGAATATCGCAGCAGAGAATAAGAGAAAATGAGCGAAAGCAACAGCAATTACAGTTCATTGTAACGGTGGTAATTAATCGTATTAAGAGATGAGTTGTTTCGTATGAAAGTACTGTTGAAACGGATATGTTGTAGAATAATTCGTTTCGAAACAATTAACTCGCTACTCTTTATCGGCGATGTTGACTATTTTTAGCATTCAGTGATTTCTGCAGGCATGTGTCTGATGTTGGGGTGTGAGTAGGCGGTGATAATAGGAGGATAATAGGAAGACATTGTGATTAAATTTGTTTCGTTAACACTATTTAAAGGTGATATTAGTATGAAAGTGCAGTTATTAGTTGAGAAAGTTGCCAAAATCTGTGTAGTTAGAGCTGTACTGATAAGACCGTTAATTATGACTTATATTTAGCGAAGGACTTTTGAGATAATTTAGTGAAAATTTCAGGAACTGGATGGGAGTTCTTTTTGAGATTCATACTAAACATAAGAATTTTAACACCATATTTATTGGTAATTTAAATCCTTACATCCCGTAAGCAAAGAGCGAAACACAATTTGTAGTATTGTAGTGTAAGAGTGTCTTCAAAGAGTAAGGTGACTTTTCAAATTTCGCCGGCAACTTAAATTCGAGTTTCGATTTTTTTTTATGTTGGTACACTCATCACGAACATATATTTACAGTTTCAGCTATATAATATGTTTAGTTTGTTTGAGAGACGCATAACGGTTAGAAGTGTTTTGCGTGCTCGGCGATTTTTTGCTATTGAAAAAATTGAATCAAAGAATTTGCATCAAATTTTGTGTAAAAAATAAAATTAAGTGGTCCAAAACACTTGAAATGTTGACAGTGGCATACGGTGAAACTGTTCTGAGTAAAAAAAAATGTTTACAAGTGGTACAAACTCTTCCAAGATGGCCGGGAAGATGGCTGGGAAGATGCCAATGACGAGCCTCGCTCTGGACGCCCAAGCACGTCAACAACAGATGAAAACATTCAAGTAGTGAAGAAAATTGTTTTGGAAAACCGTCGAATCACTATCAAAGAAGTTGCTGAGGATGTTGGCATGTCGGTTGGCTCGTGCCATGAAATTTTTTCGAACGTTTTGGGCATGAGACGTGTGTCAGCGAAGTTTGTTCCGAAACTGCTTAAGGGGGGAAATACATGTAAAATCGAAAAAAAATTGCTAATTTAAGATTGAATTAAAATATATATATTGTTCATTCAGAAAATGTTTAATATTAAATCCTTAAAATACATGTTTCACAGTAAATGAAAATCTTTTTTTTTTTAATAATTTTTCAACACAAAATGGCGGCGATGCGAGCGAATGAAAAAAACACATCAAAAACTGCCTCGTACAACTTAACGCCTTTTCCGGGGAACTTGCAACATTCAGAGAGAAAAAAATATGCTAATGACATATGTAATTCATAGGTGAACCAATAAAATTTACAAAAATATTTTAAATTTTTACATTAATTTTAGATTAAACACAAAAATCGATTATTTTTCAAAAAAATCACACTATAAACATTAATAAACAAACTATTTTTCTGAAATTACAATAACATTTAGGTTCAACGAGGAGATAATACTCTTTTGTAGATGTGGTATAAATTTGAGCCGGATCGATTCAATATTTTTTGAGATATCTTTTACGGCAGTTGAAAAAGTACTACTTTGAGAAAAACGCGTTTAAAGTTTTAAAGCTCCACCGACCTGGGGAACGCCACGCTGCCTTTAACTGACGATAACTCGAGAACTAATACGAATATCGCTTCAAAACTTTTTTTGGTTTATTTTAAGAGCATTTCAAACATTTTGATGTAATAAAAAAAATCGATTTTTTTTTAGCAGTTACATGTATTTGCCCCCTTAATTTTGACCAAAAGAATCGTCGCATAAGCATCGCTCATGAGCTGTTGACAGACGTCAATGATGATCCTGATTTGCTCAAAAGGGTCATAACTGGTGACGAATCATAGGTATTTGGTTATGATATCGAAACCAAAGCCCAATCGTCCCAATGGAAGAGCCCAGTTGAGCCAAGACCAAAAAAAGCACGCCAAGTTCGATCAAATGTCAAAGTTTTGTTCACTGTTTTCCGTGGCGTTTACCGTGGCGTAGTGCATCAGGAGTTCTTACCATATGGTCGTACGGTCAATAACGAGTATTATCTTGAAGCTATGCGCCGCTTGCGAGAAGCAATACGAAGAAAACGTCCAGAATTTTGAGAAAACAATTCATGGCTTTTGCATCACGATAATGCCTCTGCTCACTCATCTTTGCTTGTGAGAGATTTTTTGGCCAAAAACAGCACCACCATCATGCCTCAGCCACCATATTCACGGGATTTGGCCCCTGTGACTTTTTCTTGTTCCCAAAACTAAAGAAACCTATAAAAGGATGGAGATTTGCAAAGATTAAGGAGATAAAGACTGCATCGCTGGAAGAGCTCAAGGCTATACCGAAAAGTGCTTATGAGAAGTGCTTCGAGGATTGGAAAAAGCGTTGGCACAAGTGTATTGTATCTGAGGGGGATTACTTTGAAGGGGACAATATAAATATTGACGAATAAATAAATATTTTTTTCTAAAAATACAAAGTCACCTTACTGTTTGAACACATCTCGTATGTTAAAATTTTCATTACAGTCCCTGGCCAAAAAAAATTACAAAGCACGCTGGTATGATCCATTTTCCAGGTAAAAAAAGTGTTAGGTATTGTGCTCTAGTGTTAAAGGTGCCAGTTGTTGACAGGGGCGGATTTGCCACTAGGCCCGGTAGGCCCAGGCCTAGGGCGGCAAATTTCGGGGGCGGCAAATATTCGATTTGTTTTGGGGCGGCCACTTTTCGTTTTTTTTTTCTGTCGTATATGTACATATATCTGAGTTGAATGAGCCTACTACCTCAAGCCAACCGAATTTTCTAAAAAATCAATGCACGCAAAAATTCACCTCTGATGATTAAAAAGTTTGACTTATAATAAATATAAATAAAAGAGCCTAAAAAAACCTAAAAAGATCCCAAAAAGAATCCAAATAATACCTCTTCAATTTAGGAAAAACTTATCAGAGGTAAATATTTGCGTGCATTGATTTTTCGGAGAATTTTGTTTTGTTTTTCAACTACATGCGAATCTATTTATTTTGACGTTTTTTTTTTAAATTGTACTTCATTACTGAAATTAATTTCTTTAAAAAATTTTCTATAAAATGAAATCTAGAACATAATAGGTCAAAATATTTCGGGTTCATCCTTAACTAATAACATATCGAACATTAATTTACAGTGGTCGAGTTCATAGTTGATCTCCAGTCAAGTGCGGAAGCAAACTTTGAGCGGAATAGTAAACTTACTTATAAAAATATGAGCGAAGTCGTTGGAAATATATGCGATGTAAACGTGTATACGGTTTTGGATAGTTAAAAATTGGTATTTTTGGATTCTTTTTTTGTAAGGTACTTTTAGGTTCTTTAATTGTGATTATTTTAATAATTATTTGTGTGGCAAGGGCGCAATAGTAGGGAATTTTTACGAACGGACCGGTGCAGGTTTTGCTCTAATATTCCTTTTTTGTGAGCTCGGGTGCAACGAAAAGCAGCGAAGTAATCTAAGGAATCGAAAAAAAATCGCGCATTGTTACATATAATATAATACACCAAAAGGGCGGCAAATATTTCTGAGGACTAGGGCGGCGAAATGGTCAAATCCGCCCCTGATTGTTGAATGGCTTAAAATTAATTAACTGTGTTCTTTTGGTATCTCAATCGGAATATTCGTGTTAGATTGCTTTGGATTTCAAAGTTTTGTGGAAGCAAACATTGAATTAGTTTAGGCTATATTAGTTGAATTGTCGAGTTTTAAAAATTATTACAGTACCTACAAAATAACAAAATTAATGAATATTTACAAATTTATTTAGATTTCATAATGGAATGAAAGCCGATATTCCCAATAAGAATAAAGTGCATTTTCTGCACTACAGAGAACGAGAAATAACTCAATTTCACAATATATATTGGTCCGAATTTCGAAAAAAATAAAGGAAAATTCTTCATTGTCTTCTTCAAAACGGGCAAATTATGGACGGAAACAAAATCATGCCTAGACTAGGCCGCAAAGTGGTGTCAATTGCTGCTAGAAACAGCAGGACACCTTTGCGGTAACTAAATAAAATGCTCCATGATGCTAGTGTGGCAATTTTGAGGCGAACTTTGCGAATGAGATTGAATGATGCCAACTTTCAATGTAAGCGAACGGTAAAAAAGTCACGTTTAAAGGGGTATTCTAGTCTAGAAGCACAAATTTTGAACGTTTTTTCAAGATTGATTAAAAAAAAATATTTTTGCAAAATTTTTTTTACGAGATAATTATTGATGTTTTAAGAATACACAAACAAATTTTCCAAAAAAAATATTCACAATTCAAAAAGTTACAGGCTGATAAAGTGAAGAGTAGAAAAATAAGAGAGCGTCCTGGCTGACACGATTCCAAGCCTTCTAGTAATTTGAAATATAAAGGAAAAAAAGATTCATAATTAGTAGGGATGTCGTAATAGCCCATACCTCAGGGAAGGATTTTTTCGTAAAATGACGACTGTTCGAAGAAACAAAGTTATTTTTTTCCTTTTTTTCAGTTTTTAATTTTTTTAAAATAGTAAAAAACATAATTTTTAAATAAATCTGGTAGGAGCGATAGAAGGTTAAATAACAAAGATTTGGATCAAATTTCATGTAAATCAGTTCATTGCAACTGTAGATATCATGTAATAGCTTCGAGAAAAACGCGCGTTTAAGGATTTGAGCAAAGTCTCAGGCAGTTTAAGTCATATAATGGTACGTTATACTTGCATTTGGTTAATTGAAGATTCTCGATCAATACGTTAAGCCTTTTTTTACTTCAAAACGTGAATTTTCGGAAGTTCTTTCGAGCTGTTCTAGCTTTTTTAGAAGCAACGGAAGCTCGTAGTTCAGAGCGATCTATTAGAGTTTCGTCCCGTTGAATGGTGAAACTGTGGACTTCTGGACTAATAGTCATTCCCATGACGCACATGATTTTTAAAATTGATAGAAAGCCTTCAATGAAAATGCAAACAGCTATACAATTTGCAATTTTGATTGTCCTCCTTCATGCATGTACATGTTTTGTTGTAAAAGTCGAGATCAGTGAATTCAACGATTCATTATTATCTTGAGTTTCTCAGCCCAAACATCGGTGCAATAAGCTTTGTGAAGACAAATTTTCATATATTGTCTTGATCACTCTTAATATATCACTAAGAGCGGAATTTTCGTGGATATAGTCATCTAATGTACCCTCAACCACTGTTTTTTTTTGTCATTGATACCAGCTTATTGGACCAGATGGCCAATACATGTGTTGTGGATTATCATCGGTTGAACGTTTATAATAATAAGTTGCCCACAATTTGTTCTTCATGTTTTGGATTGAAACTAAACTGAGCTCAACTGAACACTAAACGTGGAAAAATTTCAACGAAATACTTTATAACAACCTTCGCTTAATTTATTTCTACTTGAAATAACCTTCTTAACCCTAGAATGGTACCGATGAGTAAATTTTACTCACATAGGGTATACATTTCGTCGCGCACCAGCCAGTTGGCCACTCCGACTGCCATGAGGCTAGAAGCTATATAATCTTTTTATGTTTAATGATAAAATAAAAAATGTACATAATACTGTTGTTGCCATCTTTTTAGTAAAAACATGTACCTAAAATCATCCAAAAATTTACCGTACCATTCCAGGGTTAATTACCACGTCACTCAAATAGCTATAGCTCTGAATTTTTTTTTTTTTTTCTATGATGATGCCAAGGCTCAGGGGATGCCCTATTATGCTATAGCACAGCCTTGGCGGAAGGAAATTTAAGGAAGGGGAGAAAGGAAGGGTTGAGTTTGCAGGAGATAGCGATGCACGATTCGCTTGAACAATTGTGGCTCATAGTTGGCGGGCAAAACAGTATATTGTAGACTGTTCCATAATCGTATTGTCCTAGACAAGAAAGAATCGTGAAATTTGATGGTACGACTGGCACTGATCGCAAGAGTATGAGAGTGAGCGCGTTGGGAGGCTCGGGTGTTGCGCGTAGGAGGTGCTCTACAAGGGAGCAGACTTAATATTTCATTAGAGTAAAGTCCATAATAATAAGGATAAAGAAGAGAGAGGCAACCTACATTACGTCGGTGCTCAAGGGATTCAATACGTGAGGTAATAGTTTCATCGCCATTAAGCTTGAAAGCTTTGCGTTGGACTTTGTCTAGTTCCGCTAAAGCAGTGCGGCCTGCCCTAGCCCATATATGGGAGTTATACTCAAGTCTTGGTCTTACGAGAGTCCTATAGATGTGCGCTATGTCTGATGGTGTAAAGTATTTCTTGCCTCTCTGAAGGAATCCTAAGCATTTCATGGCATTTTTCGCAATTTGAAAAATATGGCTGGTCCAGCTTAGTTTGCTGGAGATGTTAAATCCTAATAGGTTCAGCAAAAGTGATTCGGAAATACTCACACCATCAACGGAAATAGTGTGGTTTGTAGGAGGAGGGTAAGGCTTGAGCGAAAGACGACAGCATTGGCGTTTGGACGCATTAAACACAACACGGTTCGCTGAGCCCCAAGCAATAATGTTTAATAAGTCCCTGTTTAGCGATGCAAACAAGCGATCTCTATTAGCAGAAGTAGCATTTCAACGAGAGGTCATTTACAAATAAAAGTAAGAGAGTTGGTGAAAGAACAGTACCTTGTGGAACCCCGGCATTGGTGGTGTGGACACAGAATTTGTGTCCATCCAGAACTACTTGAAAGGAACGATCTACGAGGAAACTTTCAATCCACTCGACAAGGACGGGGTGAAGACCAAATGCAAGAAGCTTGGCTAATAGGGCAGGGTGCCAGACTCTGTCAAAGGCCTTCGAAATGTCAAGAGAAACGACCATTGCTTCACCAAATTCATGGAGACAACGGTTTCATCTCTCAGTGAGTAATGTAAGTAAGTAAGTAAGTAAGTAATAATAAGAATATGGAAAATTTCTTTGGGGGATATATTCTTGAAAATCTAAACTTTGAAAATATGAAGAAAAAAAGATAATCGATTTTTTCAAAATTCTAGACTAGAATACCCCCTTAACTGAGAAAATGAAGAAAGTAAAACTTGCATTTGCTACTGAATATTCACAAGTCACCACAGAAAACTATAAAAAAAGTATTAATTGATATTCCTCCAGGACTCTCAAATTAGTTTTTTTATAGTTTTTTTAGTATAGTTTAATAGTTTTTTTTTAATTTTTCAATATTTTTCAGCCAGTGTTTACAGACAAATCAACGCTCCAATGCCATATAGAAGCTGGTGGACTTGTGAGAAGGCGTCCGAGAGATAAATTTGATTCATCATACATCCAGAAAACTATTAAACATTCGCCTTCTGTTGAAATGGACCAGGACTATTATATTTCATCTAGGGAACCATGAGACAGTATCAATACAGAAAAGTTATGGAGACCGTAGCGTTGCCAAATTTTGATGAGATCAGCTTCTAGGCATTTTTGTTTATCTTTATGCTAGATAGTGCCTCATTTCACGCCGCAAAATCTATAATAAGGTTAATTTTCGGAAAAAAATATTCCTTTAGTATCATGGCCAGGAGATTCACCAAATTTAAATCCGATTGAAAATGTGTGGCATGAACTAAAGAGTCCACTTTATAAAGAAAACAACGCGAATCGTCAAATTTTGATACAAAATATTCAAACATATAGCGTGGGGCGCCTGAGACAAACGAATGCATCAAAGCTTGCATAGAGAGTATACCAAGAAGAATCGATGCAGTGACATTAGCAAAGAGTGGCAACATTAAAAATTAATAAATATTAATATAATTATTTATATTAATTCCTAATTTGCTATTTTTTGGTTTTGTATAGAAGTCGATCATAAATATATAAGCTTTTATATCGTAAAATATACTTAAATAAAAAAGTGAAATTTTAAAACTGTAGAATATTCAAATAGAATAGAATATTCAAATTTTAACTCTCGCATGTACATTGTGTTTGGAGTAGCAAAGTAATACCATCACTCAAACTTATGCTTTTAAACTATTAATTAAGTTAACTATGATGGATAAATATTTTTGGATGAAACAATTCTGATTAGAATATTTTCTCAAGCGATCATCTTTGCAAACCCACACTGGGCGCATTTATGATATTAAATGATAACTCTTCTTAAAAAATTAAAACGACATTTCTTTTAAAAAACTTTGAAAAAGGAGAACACAAGTGTTTAAAAAATCGAAAAGATTAACAAATCTTATGCCAGTTTCTTGATTTCTTACCTTTGACAGTTGTTCGAATTAGGTTAGTTCTGGGTAGATTTAGCTAGAGCCTTTCATTGCATAATGTCTGTTGCTTTATGCCCTCATTAAAGGTTCAGTGATTGGAGTTTAGAGAGAATTTATGCCATAATCACTTTTTCACACATTTTGCTTCTGGTTTGACGCATTTTTTCTCTATTTCTGCCGTCCGTAGTCGCATTCAAATAGCTGCCGCCGATTCTATACCCACTCGATTCCGCTAGCTTCTGAGCCGAGACATTTTGCTAATTTTGACAGCGCTAATCTTTTTCAAAAAGACTTTGGCATAGAATCCTTTCTTCAGAAATCTTATTAAAATAATCATGGAGAAAGTTTGCATGAATTTCAAAGACTTTTTCAATTGCTTTACAAAAGCTTTTCGATTATGTCAATTTACATTATCATTAAACCTACGCTCTTTAAACCTTAAATCACCGAAAAACATTATTTATAGAATGTTCTTATTTTTTCGCGGAATTTAATCATTTTAGTTCGCAACAAAATTATTTTACGGACAAATTTAATTGATCAATCAATCAGAAACGACTAATCAATCAATCTTAGTAGAAACAGCGAGGCTTTAATACTAATCAAATTTCGTCAAGTTAAATCTCGTCCACAGTCTTCATATATAGGATTTTATAGCAACTCAATTACCAAACCGATTTCGGAAAAGTAATAAATTTACAAAACGCCAAACAACTGAACGAGCGTCATCTAAATAAATCAGCAATAGTCTCAAAAGGAATGAAGAAATCAATTCAATTTTATTCGAAAGAATTATTAAATCCGTTTTTTGTCCTTTACGAAAAAGGATACACATAAGGACCTATCCAAGCTAATCGACAACGTTCAAAGCAAACGACAAAAAAACCGTTTTGTGAATGACCCGAGACAATATTTATGTCTATGTTCGAAGAAGAGATTTGGAAGTGCAGAAAATCCCAGGATATATGTATATATTCCTTTCGATACGTGGTCGTTTTGGTGGGGTTCGAACCTGTGTGAAAGATGTAAGAGGTTTGTATGTAAGATTCTGTAAAAATTTCGAAGGATCTGAAGGAGATGGTAGAAAAGTTGTCTTCGTTTTTATCGATACGGAAAGGATTTCATTCATATATTTCAACAAGATATTTGGAGGTCAAGGGTAGAAAGGTTATGTCGAATGGTTGACTCATGTCGTGATTTTAAGGGATTAATGTATTTTACTAGCCTATACTTATGCATTGAAGCTACTATTTCTGAGCTATTAATTTGTGCTTGATTGCACCACAAAACTTTATTCGCTGCCTTGAACGAAAAAATAATTTATCAAGTGTCCTAAAATATAACACAAAAGTATTTGGTAACGTGATTAAGGCATGAGTTTAAATGCATGAAAGTGTTATAGGAGTACACGGAAATTAGGAAATTTTAGACAGTAAAAGTAAATGAAAATGAGGTGGCTAGCAAAGATACCAATATTATTTTGATTTTTAGAAACGTATCGGTTGTTTTACTAGGTTATAGAATCATCATTTTTTGAAGCTTGAGTAGCCCTGTGGAAAGAG
This sequence comes from Nemotelus pantherinus, assembly GCA_963978885.1. Taxonomy (NCBI): domain Eukaryota; kingdom Metazoa; phylum Arthropoda; class Insecta; order Diptera; family Stratiomyidae; genus Nemotelus; species Nemotelus pantherinus. The sequence goes on along the minus strand of OZ022263.1, from coordinate 48,908,414 downwards.
CAACGGCTTCCAGTCTATGTTTGGTCTCTGATTCAATCCCAGCCAAGATCGCACATTGGCATTTTAATTAACCTAGCTCTGTTTAGGTATTAAAATTGAATCATAAAATACAGCCTTGCCCAAAAGTATTAGGCACCTCTTCAAAACACATGTAATTTGAAACGTGTGTTAAAATTGATAATTTCTTCTAATATTTACGATACTGGTTTGTTCAAACAATAATAACAGCGATAAACGATCTTCTTTGAAGAGCCATAAAACATCTGGCGTGCAAATTCCAGGAAATGGGGTATTTGAGAAATTGTTGATAATATTTTGTCAGTCTTCATTTGTTACTTATAGGGTAAGGCTGCTTGTTTTTGTGATTAATTTGCAAACTAGACACTCTGTGCAATACAATATGCCTAAAACGAGTGAACTTGGTATTGAAAAACGCTGTAGAATTCAGTTTCTACATGAACAAGGTAAATCTCAAGTTGAGATTGCCAAGCTAGTGAAATGTTCTCGGTGCGCAGTGCAATCTGCAATCATGCGGTTTGCGGAGACCAGTTCTCACGAAAATAAGCCAAGAACAGGCAGAAAACGCGTAACTTCAAAACGCCAGGACAGAAAACTTGTCCGCGACTCTTTGAAGGAGCGTAAAAAAACATCTTCTGTGCTTGCTGCTAGCCTGTCGGAAAACTTGGGGAAAGTAATAAGTGCTCGATCGGTAAGAAGGCGTCTCACAGAAGCAGGCTTGAAAGGTTGTAAAGCTAGAAAGAAGCTGTGGCTTTCAGCAGCCAACAAAAAAAATCCTGTTAGAAAATACAAAAAACCTGTTTCAATTTTTTTGAAAAATTTTCTGAAATCAAGGCCTCCGTAAAAAATTACGGTTATTGTTGTTTGAAAAAGGTTATAATTAAGCTTACCTGGAAACTAGATTCATCGGACCATAGAACATTTGCCCAATCCTCTTCTGTGAAATGCTGGTACCGAAGAGCCCATTCCAAGCGATTTTTTTTGTTGGCTGCTGAAAGCCACGGCTTCTTTCTAGCTTTACAACCTTTCAAGCCTGCTTCTGTGAGACGCCTTCTTACCGATCGAGCACTTATTACTTTCCCCAAGTTTTCCGACAGGCTAGCAGCAAGCGCAGAAGATGTTTTTTTACGCTCCTTCAAAGAGTCGCGGACAAGTTTTCTGTCCTGGCGTTTTGAAGTTACGCGTTTTCTGCCTGTTCTTGGCTTATTTTCGTGAGAACTGGTCTCCGCAAACCGCATGATTGCAGATTGCACTGCGCACCGAGAACATTTCACTAGCTTGGCAATCTCAACTTGAGATTTACCTTGTTCATGTAGAAACTGAATTCTACAGCGTTTTTCAATACCAAGTTCACTCGTTTTAGGCATATTGTATTGCACAGAGTGTCTAGTTTGCAAATTAATCACAAAAACAAGCAGCCTTACCCTATAAGTAACAAATGAAGACTGACAAAATATTATCAACAATTTCTCAAATACCCCATTTCCTGGAATTTGCACGCCAGATGTTTTATGGCTCTTCAAAGAAGATCGTTTATCGCTGTTATTATTGTTTGAACAAACCAGTATCGTAAATATTAGAAGAAATTATCAATTTTAACACACGTTTCAAATTACATGTGTTTTGAAGGGGTGCCTAATACTTTTGGGCAAGGCTGTATGTCGCCCCTGAGGCAGTTCCGACTCTTCACGTGAAGAGGCTTGTCAGTCGCAAGATGTCACACTTAGAGTGTTTGAAAAACAATCTGTTGATAAATCTAAAGGAATGTTTTTCTGGAATATTACCAGACTGACTTTGGAAGTCCACCTGTTCTGGGTTCGCTCAGTATAACAGGGGTCGGATTCTGCAGACGCCAAAAGTATGTACGACTGTAAGAGGACCCTGGATGCAGTGGTGGCTTACAGGTTACTATCCGGAAAGGCAACGAAAGCGTCAGCTGGAAGTCCAATTATGGCCGTTTATAGGAAAAAGATACCCTTTTCGAGATTTTTGCAAATCAGAAGGAGGGAAGCACTGAAAGAGGCAGCTCCAGCTGGTGAAAACAAGATCCCAACAAAAAGTGCAGGAAGAAGGACTGTTTTTTGCTCTACCAACCTGTGAAGGCTCTCAGTCAAAGCTGCAAACATCCCCCTACATTGTGCCTGTACCAAAGTCATGGGTCCAAAGCATTAGAATTTCGGGACTTAGCTCAGTCAAAGGGGATTTGTCAGCGATCATATTACAGAATGCTAAAACACATAATTGTCGTCTCATATCTCCTTTTTAACTTCTTACTCCTCCGGCCAACACAACAGCTCAAGGATATGATTCAGTACGCTGAATCGGAGAGACTGGAATTTCTGATGGGATGCGATACTAACTCCCAGCACTTCAGTTGCGGCAGCGACAAATGTAACGCCAGCGATTTCATAGCTTCTGAGGAGCTAATGATTCTAAACTCTGGAACTTCTCTCATGTTTGACACCCCTAACAGCAGTACAATTATTGATATATGCCTTTGTTCACCTGGAATAGTTAGACCAATTATTGAATGGCGCGCATCGTATCAAATCACACTCATTGGTCACCGCTACTTTTTCTTTACTTTAGCTACAGATCCAATATCTGTGTTGGAGAAAGGAAACGACTGAAACACTTATTAGGGCTAGGACAGAGAATTTCCTAGCAGTAGGATAAAGTCACCGAAGTCAACACAATATCGGTTAAGCACGCTGAACAGAGCCATATTAGGTAGCTATTATGAGGTATGCCCGATCAGCAAGAACAGATGCAGCAAAGCTATTTCTTGGCGGAATCGGGAACTGCAGAGGCTTAGGAATAAAACCAGAAATCTCTTACACTGAGCTTTAAAGAGCAGCACATAGGACGAGTAGATCATCTACAAAATCTCACAAAGAACTTATAGAAATTTGGGGAAGACTCCCAAAAAAGTCATTGAAACCATTCTGGGAGAGAATGCAAAAAGGACTCTCTCAAATCCGCTGAAGTTGTTAGTAGATATAGAATGCCGGTTCTGGCGCAAGACAAAAAGCAATAGACAGGGAGCACGGTGACGTCATGCGCATAAGCAGGCTCACAAGGTCAGCGACGCGCATGACGTAAACGATCATCTTTGAACTGATAAACATCTCAGTTAAGCTGATAAACAGCCCTGTTGAGCTGATAAACAGCCACATTGAATTGATAAACAGCCCTGTTGAGCTGTTTATGACTAACTGACCTCGTGAGCCTGCTTATGCCTATGATGTCATCGTGCTCCCTGTCTATTGTTCCTTGTAATATGCCAGAACCGGCATTCTATATCTACTTATGGCAGATAGTTCTGCTTGATAGATCGTTGCCTCCTTTGGGAGAGGGAAATGCAATTTGTACTTGGGACCTACGATCCCTGCTCCTACTCCACAATCCATCTTTGAACCATCCGTATACCACATTTGCGCTCCTTTGTACAAGGGAGGTGGTCCATCCTTCTATTTGTCCCTTGATGGAATTGTGACCTTGAACCTCTTCTCGAATGCTGCTTCGGTTTTTATTTGGTCGCGGAGGTTCAACATTTCCATTATGGACCTGACGTCCTCCAGGATTTTAACGTTGCCTTTAAGGTCCCCTGATATATACCTGTAGGCCTGTCGTAGGCTAATGGCTTGTTTCGCTGCTTTTTCGCCAGTTGCTTCTGTAATCAGCAGACAGGCTATCCTTTGAAGCTTGTTGAGCCTATTAATAGCAGTTTTTTGTATGTACCTTACTGAAGCTACAGATGGCTGTTGTTTGAGAACGGAGGCGACCAAAAGATGGGACAAAGGGTCCTCTCCTGTGAAGTATACTAATCAATTACTTGCTATACAAACTGCAGCAGAACAGTTGCACACGCAAGCTTGAGCTGATGACGAGACCACAATAGCAGTCTACAAGGATCCCAGTAAAGTATAGTAAGTAGAAGTATACAACGGCCATTGGATTTGATTGACAGTTGGTGGTCGAAAACCAGCGTTTCAGTGAATTCTGGTAAAAGTAAAGTAAAGTTGTCCGACAACAACCCTCGTACGAGTCTAGGGGTTGAAACTGGTAGAGCCTCAAAGACCAATTTACAAAAAAATGTGAATACAAATGTGGACTAATTAGCTCCACGACTTACTTTACCCCAGATCGATTCAGGTATCTATTTAGAGTGAGGTGAGCTCAAAGCGTGGGAGCTCAAACCTGGATTCCAACCAGGGACCCCACACACAAGCTCAAGCTTAAGAATTCTGTTAAGAAAAATAAAATTTAAAGAGCTTGTTCTCTCAGTAATAGACGGTACACCTTTTCAAGTTTTAGATGAAGTCAAATATCTGGGAGTAATCTTGGACGAAAAACTTCTCTGAAGGAAGCATGAGGAAGTGAAGCTTATTCGAGTTCGTAATGATTTTACGATTCAGAGTGTGGCGATGCGTCCTACGTAAAGATTAATTCAAGTTGGCTTATGGTTAGACAACTGCGATGTGGAGAGATCAACCAATTTCGAGAGGAGATAGGAAGTAATCCTTTTGATCATAAGTAACTGGATGTACCCAGATGTCTGCGCGAGGGGAAACACTGAGATATTCTTCACGGACGGCTAGAAGACAGATACTAGACCTGTGGCTGGCGTAAGCGTGGATTCATCGAATGACATGTATGGTTTCTCTGTCGGAGAGCATGTTTTTGTTTTTCAAACAGAGATAATCGCCATGTTGAGAGTTATTTGCTGGACAGTAGATGAAAACTGAAGAGGAAGACATATCGCTATTTGCTGCGACAATTAAGTTGGACTGCTGGCCTCAAATATAACCATTTTGAAAACTACTCAATAATGTAGAACACGAGTGGAACTCGCCACCAGATTCAATAAGGTGCATCTGATTTAGAAACGAAATTGCTGATGCTATTGCGAAACAAGACTCAACGGTTCCAATACAGGTTCCAGATTCCGGTTTAGGTCAGTCAACCGCATCGGTATATGCAATTTTCCGGAAGTGTCTGGTCTATGCGTTGAGTCTGGTCTGGTGCGAATCCAGGTTCGGATGAGGGAGCACGCCGAGCTTTGAGTTCATCTATCTCTAAATAGGTACCTGAGCTAATCAGGTATGTCAAGAGTTATGGAACAAATCGCTTCACACTCGTATTCACATTGATTGTAAATTTGTGAATGAAGCTCTCTATTAGCTTCAACCCCTAGACCCATACGTGGATTGTCGTGGGATTGCATTACTTTAGTAGTCTCCAGCTATAAAGAGAGAAGGCTATCTTCTGATGTGGTCAGGTAAATGAAAATCTTCCTCTCAGAACTTCTCCATTGCCCATCCTGCTTAGAAGAGGCGGACTCTGTGGAGCATTTCATATTAATCCCTCTGCTGGGATGTTTCCCTATCATTGATCCTGGATATTAATTATAGATCCAGGAAACTCTGATAGGCGGGGGTTATGAGTATAATGGCCAACTCTGGCTTGAGTGATTAAATGCATCAGGTGCTTCTCCATCAACCTACTTTGCCTCACTCACAAGATGAAAACAATAAAAATTTGAAAACAATACCAGGTATTAAAGTCTTCGTCACAAAGTTTATAATTTTTATAATTTTAAATGTGACGCATGTTTTTTTTTACTTCTGGGGAAAAAGGTCAAACACTTTTATATTTTAGACTTTTTGTGTCACATTTCTTTCAAATTTCTAAAAAAAATCGATTCTCGAAAACGATATAATGCCTTTTGTGTCCTATGTACTATAATGTCTACTATAATTTCAGAAAAAGTATCGTATAGCCTTTTCCGAGAATGTGAAAACTTTCGTTCGGGCGTGTGTTTCTTAACACAGTGATATCCAAAATCAGTCTGTAGTCTTAACAGCCTTATCATGACATAAATAAAATCAAAAGACGTTCCTATGTAATTCGCCATTTTCATGTTTTGCCAAAGTAATTGTTTTAGCAAGAATCGGTAATGTGTACAAAAGATATCAAGATTTGAGATATCGGATACAATATATAATGCCTGTTTTCTAGGATAAAGTTCAAGAACAAGTCCAAACGAGTCCGTGCTCTAAATCCTGAAACTGAATAAAACTCGCCAGTTCAACACCTACGTGAGTATCTTTTCCAAAGCAACGCATACCAAAAAGTTACCTTTCCATTGAAAATTAACACCACCAATATTGAGTGCCTGGCATCAAGTTCGAAGTTAGGATGTGAAAGGACTTCTAAGCATCACGGAATTTCGTTATTTGGCTAAGCATGTTTAAAGGATTATTTAAAGCTAGACCGTGGCGTTGAAGGATATTAAACCAAGGGAGATTTATTATTCTGATCAGACCTTAAGCGTCGAAAGAGAGTTGCTTCGTAAGTTTCTAGCAGTTTTGGTTGCTTTCCTTTCGACACTGCTGTTCATTCTTGTTCGCAACCACTAGCACATATACATCTGCTAGAACACACAAACAGAGACCACCTTCTGCTAGTACAGAAATTCGAAGTTTATTGCAAATGTTGGCATCATCAAGATACATTTGCTTCCACAATCGTTTTGTCGTTATATATCAGTGTGGATTTTACAAGCAGTCTAAGGAGCCAGCTGCATAAACATCGAACTTTACTGATGAAAGGTTTTATTGGATGACAGAAACTATATGCGATAAATCAAGAAAGTCATTTACAGTATTTCATATTTTTCATAAACTTCTTATTCTTTTATCTAAAAAAAACAAGGCGCATCTATGCATTTTCACCGAACCGATTTTGAAACTTTACCAAAGCACTTCAGGCACTAAACATATACAAACTCCAGTCATCCTACTGTTGCAACTTCCCCACGAAGCACATGCAACATGTCCTCTTTTCCTGATTTCGTCGGAGCTATTCATACAAACCATGCATAAATAATCGAGCAGATAGATGCTTCCCTGAAGATTCCATTGAAAGCTGAGCTCGGTTGGATGTTTGCATTAAAGTATCATGACCTCACCGCTACCGATTCGACTGGTACGTGCATTTGGCTTTCATCCCGGCAGGAGTTGTGTGGTGTTTAAGGTTCGATTTACGAGCAACGGGATCGTCCACATGGAGAACTTGGTCGTTCAATTTTACTATTTAACTTTTTAATGGATAAAGCTCCGGCTCCTAATAAGCTACAGAAGAAATTCGAACCGCAAAGGATTTAGAAAGTCATTATGGATTCAACGGATTAAGGGCTGAAGGAGGAAGGACGACGACGACAACGACTGACCTTTAATTTATTTTACAATAAAATCAGTCCAAGAAGAAATAAGTCCTATAACAACGATGTGTCACTCCAGGCTCGAGGTCTGTTTACGTTATCGTCTATCGAAGGTTGACTTTTGGCTCGAGTGGATTGCTAGATTAGTTAGAGGGTGAGGGTGAGGGTGGTACGTGTGTAGGTGCGGATAGTGGGAGTAAATCCACTTTATTTCAAGGTTTTGCGATGGAATATTGTTTAATGTTGAAATGGCGTTGTTTGCAAATAGAAATTCATTCTGATTGTAGTTGGCAATCAATCTGAGCACTGAGTTTATAGAAAACGTTGGATTGATTATACATTAAATGTTATAGGATAAGGGTTCATTACGTTTTGAAATGTTTTTTAATGTGACTGTAGAATTGATTTTCAAGTTTTATTATGCATCGAAATCGTTGTTGAATTCTCTTACGATGGGTAAACATGCAAAGAATACATGTTAGTATATCAAGAAGGAGTTTTTTCTAATAAGAAGATAGGAAAATAGGTCAAATATGATCAAATAGGTCATAGATAATAAATACTCCAACGCAACTGAATCTTCAGACTGATTATCTTCATATTTAACATATATCTAACATATTTTTCCATGATGAGCTTACTTTTCAAGCTTTTGTTTTTGCTTTGTTTCCTTGGTATTTTTTTGCTTTGATTTTTGCTTTGTTTCTTTTCCTGCGTCCTCTTAGGTCTATTGTGCCTCGTTAGTGCTATATTTAACAGAATATCCAATATTCTTATGACCCTCACTATTTTCCCGAATGGGACTTTTCTTATGTTCCAGGTGAAGAATAAAGCAGAGGTAAGCAGCGCTACTTCTACTTTCGCTGCTACAGGACATAGAGTAAAAGGGTGTTCTGCAATCTCCTCTCCTGGTCTTTACTTATTTTATGGGGATAATTTTTGTAAGAAAGACTACCTTTTAAGGGTTCACATAGGGCCTTTATGCCACTTTGCAGAATGCTAGGGCTTTTTTTCCTCTTTTGGTATCAAAGCTGAGATAATACATATTTAGAGAATTTTCAATTCTGCAGATTAAATTAGATTATTTCGATTTTTCTTAGTCAATGTTTCAATTTTCTCGTCCATATCAGTTTTCACAAAGCTCCAGTACAGTGTGGGACTACTGTAGAACATTTTAATTTAGTCTTGATATCAGCTTCCTTGTTTTCTTGATGCCTCTCAAGGCCAGGGACCCATATCCACTCGAGACTGTTCTGTGCTTCTATCTTATATAGGGCCTACCATTCCTCTAAGTTTATTTGATTGCGTTTGATGGCTTTGAGAACTGGTTGGGTTTCCAATAGGATCTCAATAATGGCCTTTTTAGTGTCTGTTTTCTCGATTATATGCGTGGCTTTAAGTATGGTAAGTAAATTTGCTTGACAAGAAGATACCTCCTTAAGGGAGGGGAAGATGTTTTGTGACCTTGGTCTTACGATCCCTGTTCGTAATTCACAATCATTTTATGAGTCTCTCGAGCGCATTCAAAAGGAGTGAGCTCTTCTTCCATTCGTTTCCTGACGGAATTGTAGCCTAGAACCATTTCTCAGAGGTTGCTTAAACATTTCTTTCGTAGCTCAAGTTCAGCTTTCCTATTAAATACATGATGTCCCCCATGTCACTGATTATTATTTTCAGGTCTTTTGGAGGCTTATATCATGGTTTTTCGCTTCCTTTTGAATCTTGAGGTGTAGCAGTTTAAGGTTTAGAAGGACCTCCATACCAGCTGTTAGAGTGGAGCTCATTATACCTGTAGAAGGCCATTTTTGAAGCTGTTAACAGGCAGTTTTTTTGTATGGTTTTCTTCCACTAAACTTCTCTTCCGCATAGGAAGATTAGACTGATCATTTGTTTGTATGCCCAGAGTCCCTGCTTTGGAGATAGTGCCCGAAGGCGCCGAAGCATTTGTATTATCGTCCGAAGTGCTTTAGTGCTCCTCAGTGTCGTTTCTTTTCAATGACTGTCCCAGATGAGTTTTATATCTAGGTTGATTCCTAAATACTTTGCTTCTTCATATAGATACATCGCTGTGCCTCTAGTTTTTACAATCTTATCTGGATTATCTTTTTTAAGTGTATGGTTGATGAAAATGTTGATTATCTGAAGGATAGATCCTTTTTCTTGCTCAACTGTGTTCTTGAAAGTCCCAACAACGTCATCAAACAGTAGGGGCTACAGCGGACATTCTCTACTAGTGTTTCTACTAGATCAGCTGTGGTGAAGAGCTACGTTTTCGACATTTAGTAGACGATGGAGGAAAAAAGGAGAATTGCTGGAACATTGTCTGACTTGTTGGTTTTCGGACTGCGGCAGTAAAGAAACGGAGTTTTTTTTGGCTTTTGGCTGTGAAGGTAATATCAGTATCAATCAGCGGCGAGTTAAGTTTCCGCTCAAAGCATTTGTATTCTATTTCTGGTAAATAAATAGTTCCCAAAACTCTACCTGGTGTTTGTGGCAGCCCAGTCTGTGCTCGGTGGCTTACGGTCAAAGTTTCCTGTATCCTGGTAATCTCTGGGATGCTAGTTTGACCTCCACAAAAAGCACTGCACGATTTTAGTTTGCATTTTTTTTTTTAGCTTTTTGTGTGAAAGTAGGCGAATTAAAGCTGATGTGTTTATTGCCATGAAACCAAAATACACACCTAATACCCTAAAAATTTGTAAAACCTAATATTAGTGATATATTAATATTAGTTAGGATATTACAATACCGTGTAACTAATATTTTCGTATTAGGTAATATCACGAAATATTAGTATAAACCCATCTCTATTGCCGCGACAGAGGTCGCCACAATCATGCTCGGATTTCATAATTAGACGGTGCGGTCATGAAGCTATAGCTCCAAAGGAGTTGTAGTTCTACTAATTGTGGAAAATGCTCATTAATCAATATATTTTTCTTTTGCTCTAGAAATATCCACCGGAAATCAGTTAGCAATATATCCATTTTTACTGATTTTCGAAGAAAACTAGTATTAAACTCGTTTCGCCGAAAATTCATCAAATATATATTTATGTATATATGTATATATATATATATATATATATATATATATATATATATATATATATATATATATATATATATATATATATATATATCAGCAAAATGTTTAAGGGCGATAATCTCTGGAGTGGCCGATCCGATTGAAATGAAACTTTCGGAGAACATGGACGTATATAACAGATAGGTCCATGATTTGCTAAAATTAAGATATTTTCAACTCTTTGGCGGCGGCGGACATTTTAGTGAATTGTCAGGTACCCTTATATTTCTATACAGAGTACATTTTCGCTAAAAGTAAATACTGGAAATGAAAACTTATTATGTTTTATTTTTGCTTATGATAAAAAAAATGGAAATTTTCAGCTTTGTGTGGGCGCTGAGTGCCTAAAATTAGGCAAAGCCTTTTTTTCAAATTTCGATTTGTCATAGCTTCTCACGAAAACAATGGATCATCGTGAAGTTTGCAGAGCGTATTGATGTAGACTAAAATTTAACATACATGGACTTTCAAAACTGTGCGGGCAACCCTGTAGCGACAGCAGGCTGCTGAAAAAAATCCTTCAAATCATCGACCCTCCTGAAATTTTTTTGATTTTTGAAAATAAATTCGGGTTATTGATAAATTTTGACTTTTGTCCGCTACGTCAAATTAAAATTTTCGATTTTCCGCGGTGCACAAGAAAGGCAACTTATGATCAAATAACCTCTATTTTCAGCACTCAAAACTTCTGTTCACGAGAACTGACGACCGAATAATGTGATCAACATGATATTTACATGACATATTGGTATTGGCTAGGAACAGGTCATTTTGAAATTCGGGCAACACTGTGGCAGTGATGCCATTTTGAAAAATCACCGAGAAAAAAACTGGTTTTTGGCCTATAGCTTCCGATTTAGCCACCTGATTTTAACAAAATTCACGCAGTAGGTGAACTTTACTCTAAAGCCGGATTTACATTCTCGCCGAGGAATGCCAAATGAAGACAAGGTCTGTGTGTAAATGGTCTCCTTGTCTATTCTCGGCTGTTTTTTTCATGGCAAGCACGCGTGTGTAAATGGTTTGCTCGTCGGCTCTTGTTTGTTTTACGAAGGGATGATCCTTTTATTGCTGTGCCTGAGTGTTTATGACCGTCTCGTCCTAGTTCGAAGCCGCTCAAAGCGAAGTCGGTTTTATGTACCGAGTCAAAGGGATTCGAGAGGGTAGCATGTGCTCATTCACATTTTCGAATTTTTCGCTGGGACTTCAAACATGTCTTTGCGTGTCCCAGATTGAAATCACTCAACGCACACCAGGCAGTTGCAATAGCCACAGCCTGTACCTCAGCCATCGTTCACTGAACTGAACAAAACAGCTCACAACTGTCGAAAGATGCATGGTGCAATATCCTAAGTAAACAATTCACCCTATGAAAGGTGCATAGTGCATGGTCCGTGTTGCGTTGTGCAATATCCTAAATAAACAATTCACCCTTTGTCTTGTTGAGTCTCGTCCAATGTCTTGTTCAGTCTTGTTTACTCTTGTACACGAGACGCTCGTTCCAATGTATAAATCCGGCATAAGACAGATAACATAGAAATTTGGTTGGAAAATTAGTATAGTGTTCTCATTAAATTTTCAAATGGGATTGATCCTCCAATGACAATTAACAACAAATATTTAGGTTTCGAAAATTTAAAAAGTTTTGAGGGTGGTAACCCTAAACATGTATTCACTCCTATAACTTCTAGCGCAGTCATTCAGTCGAAACGAAATTCACAGGGTGGGTTTAACACAACGTGAAGCAGCTATGGTGCTAACACATGATTGCCAGTACCAGACCATTTCGTAAATATTGCACTAACAGATGCTTCCATTTTGTATGCATATGCAAAGCATTTACAACGAAATAAGCAACCGATACTTAAATTTTCCGAGTTTTGGAAATTTTTCGGATGGCAACCCCAGACATAGTTTAATCGCTGAAACTTTCGATGACATCCTTGGATGAAAACGAAATTCAAAGGATAGGTTGATTAAGCACGAGCACGCTATGGTAGATTTATTGCTGCTGTGTTGGACAAATGTTGCCAGCACTGAGCATTTTTATCATTTGTGTTATAAGAGATGCTGTCAAAAAATGATATTTGTTCTTTTGAGTATGAAATGGTTGATATGACAATACAAACTCGATTGTATTACGTCTTCACACATTTTGCAGTCACTCAAAGATAGTTTCTTCGAAAATCAGTTTTCTAGCAGTTCTGATGCGCTAGACTTTTTTTCTGTATGCACTGTGTGCACAAGAATTTATGTGACACTACTGTTTCTTAAGTAAGAGTTATGGAAACAAGCACGTTAGTGCACAATCGTCAGTACGATGAGATAGTTTTAATTCAATTAAACACTTCTACATAACTGTATCTAAAATACGTTTAACATACACTACCTGATCGAGCTCGATGCATGCGAAACATTATCCTAAAATTCGCTGGCACTCCCATGTAATGTTCAACGTAATCCCAAGAGTTGTAATCATTTTGGATGCGAGCAAAGTTAAAATCTCATTAAGAGCCCGTCACTCTTCCGTACTCTTCACCAAAGCTTCACACAAATTTCAACTGAAACACGAATGGAAGTGCATCCGAGTACGTTCAGAGCACTGGCTTGGTGCAAATTCACATGGACATGGAAATTTGATGCGACTCGTCTTCATGTCTCCCTATCGCGATTTTACATTGCTGCGACACTTTTCTCATCTTAATGGATTTTTAATTATTTAGGATAGCATTAGCGATGGAGCATTATCTACAACGCGAACGGAAACATACTTTCTCGGAATTCCACCACTAAAACTGTCTCACCACAAAATATACACACATTAGGGACACCGATTACATTAATTCGACACGATTCGGCTCGTCATCTTCAAAGTGTGAAACTAAAGAGTGATACACTAATTACAAAATTTACTTAAATCGGCTTGGAACAACACCGCCGACGACTCAATGAAACCAGATTCGCACTAGATCGATCTATGGCACCGAACGAGTTACACCATCTAATTACGGGAAGCTTCGGAATAATTCGTTGTGACAATAATTTTTTGGCAGAGACGACACGGAATTTAGAATTTTTGAATAGGCGCGGCCAAGACAACAAACAGTTGTATGAACGGAAAACTCAAATAATCTGAGATGCATTCGGAAGACTAAAAAGTTGAAATTTCGCGGACGAATATCAAAAAGTTCAGAAACTTGCGCGCAAAGCTCAACTGTGATGGCTACTGAGTTCATTCCAGCATTATTGAGGACTTGTGGAGTGAAATTGTAAGACTTCTGTTTTCTTGCTGATTTGAACTGGCTGGCTTTTTATAGGGTGTAGAAGATAGCTGAATCAAATTCACTTTGTCTTAAGTGTCATTGTTTCAATTAAAACCTCTGTTCAATTTCTTCAAATTTGACCAGTATATTTGTAATGATTTTAAAAATTGAAAAGGCAAAAACCAAAAGAGGAAAGGAAAGTAATATACTTTTATTAGAAAAACGTCTGCAAGTTTACTTGTCATGAGAAATCTACTGTGCCACCCTGCACCTGAGAATAGAATTACACGAATAAAACGATAATAGTTACGTCAATAGTACAACTAAGAGGCCATGAATTTTCAACTAAAACAGAACACAGACCTCAATAGATTCAAGGAAGCTTTTCACTTTTTTGCATTCCGTTTATTTTTATAATATCTGCCCAATATGTATCTGCATATACTACATAGATAGATATTTTTTCGAATATGTTATTTCGCACACAAGACCATGTGTGCTTAATGCATGCGAACTAGAATTACAGATGCGAAGAGGCACGATTCTGAGACTAAGCATTCGATGAGTGGTTGATATAAGTGAAGGTGTTGATGTATAAAATATAGATTCTAATATAGCGAGTACAAATCGGCTTAGCGGGTATATTGTGTATTGGCTTTGACTATGGCTCACTAAACTCCAAAACGAATTTCACACCTAGATTATTAATGGCGGCAAGTGGAGGGATGTTTATAAGTCATAAGCGAATCGTCAAAATGGGGAAATTGTGTTATTTTTGCAGCAAGGGTTTCGAGAAAGTGCTAAAAAAATTTCAAAGGGCAAATAGGCATTACCCCTCGAATAGGAAGAAAAAATATATGGATGAGATCCTCTAACCACACTCTCAACACAAAAAATACTTTTTCCGTCCTAAATAAAATAAATGTAATGCAGCATTTCAGAGTTATATTAATGAATAATTAGTTGAAGTAAGGTAGTTAGTTAGTCACGTGCATTCATTATTAGCCAGGCATAATACAAAATTATGCCAGATCAATCACATCAATACAAATTATCCGCTCAAAATCGACAGGACCTGGATTAGAATTTAAGATTTGATTATCATCTGCATAAATCACATGCGGGGCACGCCTAGCAAGCAAGTAAGTGTACTAGGGCCCTCACGGCAACAGGAATTGCAGCTTAGCTCTTGCCATATCCAACGAGCACAATAACGCATCAGTACGACTAAAACTGTGGCCACAACAACGTTTGCTGTGAACGATGCCGATGAAATCTGCCGCCAAGTACGAATTTGCACCATTATCTGTTATCTCGTTGTGAACGGCAAATCTCCGAAACAAAACAATTACAGAAACAATCGGATTTTATAAACTGTGTGCAATGTGGGTCCCGAAACGGCTGACAGAGCAGCACAAATTGAATCGAGTGGCAACCCCCAAAGAAATTTTGGAGCGGTATGAACTTAAATATAATGATTTTCCGAACTTTATTGTTACAGGGGACGAAATTTGGGTTGCCCACTATACCCCTGGAACCAAAAAATAACCCTCCCAATGGCGTCACACCTCATCATCTTCAGTGGAAAAATTCAAAATCACGATTTCGGTAAAAAAAAAAACCATAGCATCCGTGTTTTAGGACCACAAAGGGATCATTTTGATTGAATTTTCACCTTGTGGTGAAACCATCAATCCTGCTAGGCATTGTAAGTCCTTAAATAAAATTAAGAAGAACAATTCAGAACAAGAGGAGGGGACTGATGCGGAAGAGTCTGCCTCCTGCACGACAATGATAGACCTCACATGGCCAAAGCAATAAAGCAAATTTTAGAGTCATTCGGATGGGATGTTTTGAACCTCCCTGTGCATTTCACTTACCTGGTGCCTTCTGATTATCACCTCCCTGTAGATGCACATTGTAGATGCATCAAAAATTGATCTCTAGTCTCACTACGTGCTATGAGAGAGACGGCAACTACGTGGAAAAAATGTTCACATATGTGCTGATGTAGCCATGTAAAATTTTTTTTTCAATAAAATTTTTTGAAACCTACATAAATCTAGTACTTTCTGGGCGTGACTCGTGTTTACAAGCCAAAACTAAGTTATTTTGTACATTTTTGTGGTTTGGTGTATTCGTTTTTATTCTTCTATAAGGTCCAACAAGTGGATATACGACGGGGCAAATCACGCAAAGCATAATATGTTGCACCTAAACACAACTTTCCGAGCTGCCAGAAAAATGGTATGCACATTGGGTAAATTTTTGCTCAATTGTCGTTATGAATCATCTGTATGTAAAATGGTGATGAGATACGACTTGACATTATGTTCGCTCATGCACTTCATGGGCACTAATATTCACACGTGTTTTCGGATGTAAAAAAGTGCTTTTTTTGCTAATAAACCAGCGGGTTTTGACACTTGCTTATGTTAACAAACTCATGTTTGGTTAGGCATATAGTTGTTGCTTTCAAAAAGAAAGTTCGCTTATTAAAGCTATAGCCAAACCTTTTTTCACAGCTTGTGTCAAATTTCTCATTTATTCTTGCTGGACTACGCTCCGGGATGTAAAAGCGAACCTTGACTCGAGGACACCGAGGTTTGACTAAATCGCCGATGTTTTTTTGCAGCCACAACATTACGAAGGTACCGTTTCTGCAGCACAGTTAGAAATGGAAAAGTTAACTAGACAGGTGGTTACCCTTAACCAGCTGATGCACCAGCATCTGACAACACGGTCGCGATCTGGGTTTCGCACAGGATCCCGCTTCTGATCACAAAAACCGTCAACAAAACAACTCACAAATAGTCTGCTTTTACCACCCAAGATTCGACTCAATGGGACTTAAGTGCATTCCTCCATGCTCCTAGAAGGAAACCTAAAAATAAGCCAACGTGGTCTTTAGACGGTAGGAGTACAAAAAGTCTAGACGTCGTCTTATAATTTACGACAATTCGTCTAAACAGTAGACACAAGTGCATAGATTTTGGGCTTCTAAGCAATGATTAATACGGATCTATTGGAAACTAAGCGTCTATTTCAGTGCCTCGGAAAGTCACTTCTTTAGGATCTTCGGCTTGATACGGCAAACTAGTCGATCATCAACACCTACGATTACATTAGAACTGGGACTTCGTCGTGTTTTTCATGGAGCTTTATTATTGCCGACGTCTCTAGATCCGTTTTAGTAGCTATCTTTCTCTCCAATCATGGACTAAACGTCGTCTTGACGGCGGCTAAAATGGAATTTCTCTATTTAGGAATCCTTCTCTCTTTGACAAGACCTCCGTCATAAACTAAATGGCAAAACAATTTTAGCTACACTAGATCTAGCTTATGCCTTTTAGTACGGCACAATCATTTCACCGGTTTACTCATATTGTGCTTCGTCTACCTCGACGACATTTTGGTAGCTTCGTCTTCCGAAGTTGATATGCTCAACTTGCATGGAACAATTGTTCCAACGATTTGAAATGGCAACTCTTTTGACCCTCAGTTAAATTCCTACGCCACGAGATTTTGCCGAATAGGACCAAGCACTCTTCAGATCGACTTGAGGATTTTTCAACTGCTGAACTGCCCAAGGCGGCTAAGGACTTAGCTAGATTTTCGGGGATGGTCAATTTCTACTATTGCTTCCTTCCTCACACGACGCCTATCTTTGCCTTTCTAAAAAAGATGATAATATACTGGCCACCTGAAACTAGGACAGATTTTGTCCAACTACACACTGGCCTACAACTACACTGCCCTACTAAGCGCAAAAGCGGTATCTCAATGATAGCGAGTTTCGAGATAATTGAAGTTTTGTAAAAGTAGTAATATTGATACACCTCTAATTCCCTTAGAGATTTAAGGTAAAATTGAGATAAGCGACGAGGAACTGAGTTCGTTTGGAGCCGGTGGAGGATTCTCCTTACTCAACTTTTCTCGGTGAGCGGTCTTCCGCTATTGGATACATCGGATACTTAGATTTAAAAAAATGTCTTAAGGTGTTTTCTATATGTTTTAAATAAGATAGACAGTAGGGCAGTACATACAATTAGGTTTCTCCCGCACGTTTTCCCGCGCTAAATTGAACTCAAGCGACTAAGGTAGCTGCGACATATGCTCAGTTTAAAACCGAATCGGTTTCAGAGCCTGAAAGCAACCGTGTCCGTTTCCGATTTGGCAACGGCTGATTCGATGGTTTTGCGGCCGAAAGAATGCAAAACTCATTGAATTGAATGCAGTACGACGTACGATTAGGTTTTCCCGGAACGGTTAAATTCACATTTTGTTCGGGAAAACCCTATCCGTGTGTCGTGAAATCACGGCGACGGGGAAAACTGGAGATGGTTTGCCGTCCAGGGAAAGCCTAATCGTATGTCGTTACACTTAGGCGGCTTCAGAGTGTGAGATAAGCACTCCGCCCAAAACCCAAAACGGGTTCATTTCATTAACACTCTCGGTATGTATGCGCTTTTGCACAAGACATTTTGGCCTTAGAATATGTAATACATGATGCAAATCGAGCAGCATATTTTTTTCTGGTATACACAGATTTTGATGCAAGAGTATGATGAATTCTAGAATCACATCAACTAAAGTAATGGCGTATGGGTGGTTTTACAGTTAATAATCATTCAGGCGCACATTTAAGGTGTTGCCATACACGAAAACGAAAATATACTGAAAATTGAATAACTGCAATTTAATTTATGACGAGAAAGGCTAGGTCGTAGATGTTTCATTCTGCCGCCTGTGCTGCTTCCCTTATGGTGGCGCCTAGATTTAAAGCCCCATGTGCGCATATGGAAGAACCAGCCCTGCCCAGAACGTCCTTTGTAACCCAAGTCTCTGCCAGAAAATGTGTATCATCGCGAGTCAAATAAGATTACAAACTAATCTCTTTAGTCTAAAGGCTGGTACTGAGTTAATCGGGAAGCTAAATTTTGACATGTCTCCATTATCAGGTCATTCTTTCGAGCAAAAATTTTGGCAATGGAGAAAAGCAGAGACACTGCTCATTTCTGACGGATAAAATGTCAAGAATTTCAATTTTCGATCGATTTTCTTATTGGAAAGACATTTGCACTGCTCCATTTTCAAATTGAAACACCAAATGTCACTTTTTAGCTCGAAAGAATGAACTGCACAAACTAAATTGGCGTGAAATGATTGGAGACATGTTTCAGTGCCATCTACGTTTTCAACGCGAAAGCAACTTCAAAGCAACTTTTCATGCTAAGAACAGAGTACCACTCTTGCTTATTTTCAAGCTAAATTTTCGCCGAAACAGATTTCACGTGAAATTTTGTATGAAAATTTCACGTGAAACCGAACTCAGTACTATGCTTAAGTCTTTAGTCTACACACGTTTCAGTAAAAATCATCAGCTTATGAGGCGTGAAATAAAAGATCTGATAGACGGCATGTGTGGTGGCAACATCTATGTGTGGTCGAGTGGTTGTTTCGCAATCTTTCTGTTGGAACCAGGTCAACATGATACTTCGATTGATGGCTTGGGTTTAGATTGACGGGATTGAGGCGTATATTGTTGAGCTAAGTGTATACCAGAATATAAATACTAACACTGATAAATAAGTGGCTGTCGATCGACAAAAGTGGCCCGTTGTGATGCCACAGTAGTTTACTGTCCCCTAGTCACGAAAGTCAGGAAGAAATTTTTTTCACTCCCTTCAAAGTAAGCCGCGTTGTTCAAATGAAGGGAAGCAGAGTTTTTGCGTGCCAATAACATGCGATGTTCTCAACCGATCCCCCATCTAAGTAATAACCGCGCCCAACATTGCTTAACTTCGGTAATCGTAGGAGAACCGATTGATGCCAGATTTATGGAGACAATTACTTGAAACTGTGCCAAATTTTACTCAGGGCAAGTTCAATATCAGTTCTTTGAAATGAAGAAATTCCTTTCTTTGGATTGAGTAAATATTTCTTTGGCGCAGAATCATTGCCAATTTTCTTTGATAATATGTTCATTTTTCCTCAAAAAATTGAAGTATTTTTCTGAGTGTGGATACCTCCTTTCCAACGGCAACACTATTTACAAACATATTGTCGGCTCAAATCATGCAAACATATCCAATAATTCATTGGAACTAATCCTGTTTTGTGAAAAACAAAACCATCAAAAAATCAGACAGCACAATCGCGCTTAGCAAATATCTACCAACGACGCACAGCACTAGCCAAAAAATCTCATTAAATATCGTATCTCTTGAGCGCAGTTTTTTTCTTCATGTGTGCGACAAATTCCAGCTAAGGTCAGAGACTAAGCGGCGCCTACTTTTCAAATTCTACAGACCATACTACACGACAACATCCAACTGTCAAGGACACGCATTCAATCGCTTGTGCCAGCACTTTATCCTTTCATTGCGTTCGCCTAGCGGAAAATGTGAAGTGTGCAAGGATGTCATACATAGAATGTGATGATGTGGAAATGTGATCGTCACGTACAGTTTCTACATACCTTGTTTGTAGAGTGGAAATTCGCCATCGCTATGACTGTGACTCAGTGCCGTCTTTGGACTACGAGATCGCGAAATCTGTTGGTTCCGTCGATGTTGTTTTTGTTGGTCCTGGGTCGTCGTCAGCGCAGCCACTGACAAGTTGGACAAATGATGCACCGAACTTCTTCTTCGCCATGAATAACGACGCTTGGCGGATTCCAGCTTAGCTACTTTCTCAAAAGATTCGGTTAAGCGAAAATTCCTCCCATAGGAGCAATCCTGCATAGGAACGACTACGACTCCCTTGGATCTACTCTGACGAAAAAACACTTTAGTGCGATTTCATTTCATCAGCACTCACACTCACTAGCAAGGACCTTTTGCCGTTATAATTAATAGCACATTTACACGTGCTGGAAACACTGTATGCAATATTTAACCGACACCGGATTCAACGCTCGAAACAGAAACAAGCTAACTTCGCATCAACTCGTACGAACACTAAAACACACACGGGACACATCTCCTGATGCCAAGGAACGAACAACTTTCAACGAATCGGTATTACATAAGCCGGTTAGCACGGTACGTATTCAATGAGGAAAATTCAAGACAATATGCTTCCAAATACAATCAAACTAACGGTAATTAGCTGCAGCAAAAGTGTCTGCGTTTCACACGACATCAAATCGAATACGACACTTTGACGAGAAGAGGACAAAGACCACGACCTGCACTATTCGAGTTCCACTGTGCCACTACTATCTAGCTGGATGCATGCTCCATGTTGGCGTCAGCAAATCTCCACGCTCCAATATGTTTTCCGAATGTTTCCCACAAGCTGACAGCCACTTCTATCTGGGAATTCCTAAAATCGTTCGAGCAGCAACAAACAACTATAGACAAAAAAATGTCCTTGTCTCTTTACTAGGGTACAGGGTGTGATGAAAGGGAATCATTAAAATTTATTTTGAATGAGTATTCCCGAGTTGGAATTTCGAAGTTGAGATGAGACTCGGAGATGAAAAAGGACGCATAGATTGATTTAACAGAACAAAATCATAGGCACGTGTATCACTCCCACCTAACAATCTGGAGCTTTTTCAACAGAAATAGTATTTATTTTGAAAGGTACTGCTCTCAAGGATTTTTTTTCTTCAAGGGTATCTGGAGAGTCATTTTTTTCTTTGAGTGAAACCAGATTTTGGGTGGCACCCTTTTCGTGACTAGCTTCTCCAAGTTAGTCCCACTTTCGAAGTTTGACAACTTTTCACAAGTCCGAGCTATAAGTTTCTTCAATCTTCAAATTTATTCATTCCATACGCACCGAAAACCCATCTCCACCTTGTAGCTTTTTTATATTTATTAGTTTTTCCTTCACATCAGCTGAACAGAATCACAACGTTATGCCCACTTCTATGTGCGCATCAAAAACACTCTGGCTCCGAATCCTCGCAATTCTATGAAATCCTTCAGTAATACGTGCCGCCTGTGTAGCGTCGTCACATCCCAAAATATTCCCAGAAGATTTGAATGAATGTAGGCGAAAGAAAAGCTTGAGCGGCGGAAAGAAAAACGAGAAGACACCGATATGATAGACACAGACAAACGAATATAGGAACCATCAGGAAAACACTAAAACAAAAATCATTTCGTACGAATATCGTCGCAGGACTGTCGAAGAAGAATAAGAAGGATAAAAGCTAAGGAGATATTTCGCAAGACATCATCCTCGTAAGATAAAGTTTAAACTGAGGGATTTCTTTTCGATAGACATTTAATTAATGTTCCGAGTTTTTCGCCAGAAAGAAAAACAAAAACTAAGGTTTGATGAGCATACAACGTTTACAGAAGCTGTAAACGTTGTATTCAGCAGAGAAGCTGTAGTGAATGGCGTCAGGGCAACAGATTGAGATGTTACTCTATAGAATGAATTAGGCTGTACGAGTACAATGAAGAGAAAGAAAATGAATAGGAAGGATGAAACTGTGTTATGTGGTTTGAACAAACATCGAGTAGAATGCAATAAGAACTGAACATAACGTTCCGACATATGTTTAGCAGTCTTGTTCTTTACATGGTTGCTTTTTTTTTTGGTAGCACATCCTTGCTGCTCTGGGTTGATAGCGGAACGTGATGATATAAATAATACTGACAAAAAAATAACGCAGCACATTTAGCCGAGATAGAATTTTAGGGACGGTCAGAAGTTATGGGGCTGCTTATATAATTGAGGGTGGTTATAGTAACCATGGTGAAGATGGTTGAAGGCATTTGGTCCTTTAAACTGGATACTGGAGTCAGGAATACTTACTCCACCGACCAAAATGATTAGGGAAGGGAAAGGAGCACAAAGTTTATTGGCTATAAGACAGCATTGAGTTTTGGAAGCATTAAATATGACACGGTTCGCTTCACCCTAAGTGACTATTGTTGAAATGTCACTGTTTAATGATTCAAACATACGATCTCGGTTGATGGCGGTAGCGTTTTCGCGAAAGTCAGCCAACGAATCATAGCAGTACGTAAACCCAAAGATACTGTCATCGATAAAACTACGGATTGGATTGTAGGTTTTAAATAGCAGATCGTTAGTAAATAGAAGAAACAGAGTTGGAGAAAGGACAGTGCCTTGAGGAACACCGGCATTAATGGTATGGAGATTTGACACAGTTCCATCAAGGACAACTTGAACTGAGTTTTTAATCCATTTTAAGAGATTGGAGTCAAGACTGAAAACATAGAGTTTGGCTAAAAAGGCGTGGCATGCCGGATTCTATCAAAAGCCTTTGGAATATCTAGAGCAATGACTTCCGTTTCACCAAAATTATGGAGACATTAATTCCACTTCTCAGTGAGAAATGTCATCAAGTCCCCAGTGGAGCGATCAGAACGAAAGCCGTACTGTTTGTCATAGATTAGCCTATGATAGCTCAGCTAGATAGCTCAGTAACTGGGAATAAATAAATGTTTTAAAAACCTTCGACAGAATCGAAGTAAGAGCGATTGGTCGATAGTTACATCACAAGGATCACTTTTTGGGGATAGGCTGAACATGAGCAAGTGTCTATTTAGATGTATAAATTCGTTTTGAATAAGATAAGTGAAATAATTTACGGAGAAGTCTAGCTAAAGAAGAGGCGCAGCGCTTCAGAATCATGGATGGGATACCATCAGGACCAGCAGATTTGGATACTTTGCGTAGATGACGGCAAAAAAGAGTTTGCAGCAAATAATTCAGCAAAGAGATTAGCTTTATCCAGTGATTATTTACAAATTTGGTATCGGTGAAGAAGTGGCGGCACGAAAGAAGATGTCAAAATATTCTTCGTCGCTTTAACAAGTGACCGAAATTTGCTAGTTTTTAGGTTTGCAAAGATTTTCCGTCTGAAGCCTTGGTCAAACTGAAACTTTGCTCTTTGAGTAATGGATTTGCAGGTGTTAAATCTGCCACAATTCTTCGCAACGACACCGTGAATATACACATAATGCCGCTTGTTTACTCATAATATGTTTTTTGCAATCATTATTAAACCATGTGGTGGCAGCTGATTTGAATCGTTTAAAGCTATGTGGAATAAAAGAATGCATCCCTAGTTGTATGGTAGAGGTAACTTAACAATGGGCTCCAAAATATATGTCTGATATTAAGAATCTTTTGTTTTAACCGCTCTGTTCACAAAAATGGAGCTTAGAGTGACCCCCTGATACGACACGAACCTACCAAACCATGACCGACGCCGGGTGATGGCCTCTTTCCACCTCAGCAACCTTTTCATAAGCTTCTTGAGAGCTGTGCGCATAGACCCTATCAAGAGGGCAGTCGCTTCTCGGTTTGTCATCGACAGAAGACATCTCGATGAGTCTTTTGATTGTACGGTAGATGATTTTTTTGGTTATACCGAGCGGTTTTAACAAATTGAAAATGTTGACTGGCGTTTTGTTATACTTATGCAGCGCTATTACAACGACAAAATTCTCTTTGATAATGCACTCCATCATATCAGCTCAGACCACAGATAGAAAAGAAAATGGATACGAAATGGCTATCCGTGTACCCATATGTTAGTTAGCCTTTTTTAATACACGCAACATTGCTCTCTCATAAAAATTCCGCTCAATGTACCCTTTTCTGCTGCACTAACAACCGAAATGCCCTAATGCTGTCTCTTATTTACGCAAAATGTGAGGAATATCAGATCGGGGTAAAAGCGTGCGACGGGCAACACGAAAAGAAATGTCAATGTCAGTTTGATTAGTGTCGGTGAATCAAAACATTGACTTTAGGTCAAAATTTCTCACCGAAAATCCTGCAATTGTTCGGCATAGAAATATAAATCTAAGTGAGCGCGCGATGATCTGTGCCTGTTTCCTGAATAAATTAGCGGTCGGAAATTCCAATATAGTGCGAGAATGAAGTGCCGCGTTCCAGGCTGCAATAGTAATCTCAGAAGTGCTTTTTGGTTTTTACATTGGCGTTACCGCATGAACTGTATGCATCTCATTCTCACACTAATAGGCACAAAGTCGAAAATTGGACCATTTCTCTGGTTCGATTTGTAATCCATTCTTTCTTATATACATATGTGCTTAATTCAATATTTACTTTGGAGAAATGGAAAAACTACAGTCTACTACTCTGTTCGAGAAGTAAATCCTGTTTGCAGAAGACATTAACCATAAACACTTTCATATATTTTTCTCAAGCAATTTGCAAAGGCTTTTGTCAAAATTATTCAGTCAAATGAATTAGCCTAAACTATAAGTCATAAATTATTCAAAATCCTCATCCGGGCCCTAAAATGCGTCCCTAGCCGTCTTGGTTCAATCTTCGTGTCTTCCGATTCCATGCTCATACAAGCGATCTGCTATCAGCGTTCACTGAATCCTCCCAGCACTTGCATAGCTTTTGGACTGCCTTAGCTCCACTAGCTCGTCCCTTGAGAGACTGCATGGGGATTCGATTGTCCCTCATTCGTTCAATGTTGGTCGATCCTCCTATAAGCGATGTGAGTGCTTCAAAAGGCAGGAAAATGAGTACCACAAGAGTTTAAGGAAGCTCACATGCAAAATGATACTTCAACGACAAAGAAGAAAGAGTTTTTACATTGTATTATCACTGACGACGAAAAATTTATACATTACGACAATCGTAAACGAAAACTAGCATGGATGAAACCAAGGAAATTAGCTACATTGCTCCAAAGCGCAATATTCACCGGTCAAAAGTCATGCTCTACCTTTGGTGGGACGTGAGGAATCTGGTCTACTATGAGATGCTAAACCCGATACAAACTATCAATTTTCAACGTTACCGACTTCAAATAATCCGTGTGAAACAAGCTAATCAAGAAAAATAGCCGAAATGGCACGATAGACGCAAGAAGCTGATTTCACAACACGACAACGTTGGTCAGCACGTCCAGACATAGTTAGAAAAAGTGAAATGGGAGATCTCACCCAACCCGCAACGTTTATTAGACATTGTCCCTGTAGGCTACTATTTGTTTTGGCCGACGCAACCGGCACTTACTGAAGAGTCCTTCGCCCAATAAGACAGCATCAAAAAATGGGTCAATCACTAGATCACTTCGGAACAAATAGAATTCTTGACTCAAAGAATATGTTTATCTCCTGACAGATGGGCGAAGGTTGTAGCTTCAAAAGGAGAATATTTGGAATAAATCATTAATAATGTTTTCAAACATAAGATATGTTTTTCTTCTACATTAAAAACGATTAACACTTATTCTCATACCCAATAGATTATATAACTTGTTATCGTATCAAATCTGATTTATTTTTATTTATTTAATTCATTAGCAGCTTCATGAACTAAATGATTACTACGGAACATTATTAAGAATAATTCGTTAATTGATCGTATAAGCCGAAACTTGAACATTTCGTTGGTATGATTCAAATCGAACATTTGATACGCTGAGTTAAAACTTCGGGCAATTGCGCAAGTCGGTTCATTTAATCCATAATTGGTCTTATGAAACGAGATGGATGCGGCGCTATGATGTCTACTCTTCTTATAGCACGGATAGCACATCAAGCACACATACTCTAGAATCGGGCGAACCAGAGAGCAGAACAGAATGTTTGTCATATGAATGTCATTGAATTCTTTAGAGCGTCTTTTTAAGAAGCCAAGTGCACAGTTGTCTTTTTTCCGACATTGGCCTGAGGATGCTTCGAAATACACTCTTTTCCAAGATATTTTATGCCGGAGTCTGCGTCTAGGTTGTGCTTTCGTAGCCTAACAAAAATTGAATAGTTGTTTTGAAAATAAAAGTTCTTAAAGTTAGAGTCCCCTATCATTGTATCTTGTCTTGCTGGCGTCCGTTTATTCATTGAGCCATAACTTTTGTTTCGTTCATTTGAAAACTAAATAATTTAGTTGTTTCGTCTAGAATTTTAAATACTTCCTTCGGCGTTGTTTAAGATACATAACATAATACTGATGTCACTAACGTAAGCTACTGACTGCATCAACTGAAATAGTAGCTCTTCTAGTATCAATAGGGATTACTTCTACGACACACTTAAAAGTGCAAAAGGAGGTAGTAAATAACCTGCTTTAACTCTTCATTTTATTAATTATTTATTTTTTATCTAAAATTTGATGTACATCAATGTTGATTTCCCAGCATTTATCTAAAACTTGTTTGATAGCAAATATTTAGTCTGTTGCCGATTTTTCTCATCTAAAACAGCCTAGATTTTCGCCAAGGATATTTTCGGCGATATGGATTATACTTAATACTAAGATCTTGTCGACTGCTTACATAGTGTATCAAGTAGTGAGATATTCCTGCAAATTCGAGCCTCAACTTATTTCCTTTCTTACGAATGAAGCATACAAGGTTTTTCGCCATTTATCTGTTGTCATTTCTTGCTATAAAACCCTTATTACCAGTCCTTCAAGCATTGGTCCCACTTGTTCTTGGGAGTTCTAAAGGGATCCTATCGATGTCCGGTGCTTTTTTGGATCTCAAACTGTCTTTAGTTTTTCAGACATCATCTTATTTGGGGTGCAAAAAAATGCTTTTATAGTACGAGCTGATTAATGGCGATGATTTGTAGATTGTGAGATATTTCTTTTTAGAGATATCCTTTAAAAGGAAATTCATCTCTCCTTCATCGGGTCTGAGCTGCTTATAATAATTCCAGCGGCCCTACACAGGCTAGTGCATGATTTGAAACCTTTCGCAGCTTATTAGCCATAAAATTTTCATTCATGCTATTTAATATATTCTCGCAGCTTGTCATTTCATATCCACATACCACCTCATATGCTGCTGCCGGTTTACAGATGCTGCAGGATATTCAACAGCAAAAGTAATCTGTATTCTCAAAGATTTTCAAAACATCCTTCAAATCCTTTAAGTCCAAGGACCTTCTATGTCTCAGGGCCCGTCTTTCGATGGCGTTCAACATACTTCTGGATATTTCTGTCAGGGTCCATGTTTCACATCCGTGGTCTTGCTATTGATCTACAGATTTATATGTTTTTCTGTGCATGCGGTTGGTTTTCAGTATAGTCAGAATGAAGAAGAAAGTTTTATTAGCGAGCTGAATACTTGGTTTTATTTCGTCGCATTTTGTTGTCAATTTTGCACCTAAGTATATGAATTCGTTCACATTTTCTAAATTATAATCGTTAAGAGCTATATTTTGTCTATTGATTGTCTGTCCTCTTTTTTATTTAAGCCATTATTTTCGTTTTTGTCAGGATGATTTTCAGGCCTATTTCTTTTTGTTTTTGGTCGAATTTTAGCAGGAGATCTTTGGTGGAAGTGGCAGAACTTGACAAAATGCTGATACCATTCGCGTAGAATACTATTTGGCTAGATTTATATACCTAATCTAGCCATACATTTTGTCCCTCATAAAATGGTGTGCAATTCCAAAGTCGGAAAGAAAAAGTGTATGAAAACTCATTAGATATATTTTTTAATTACCAAAAAATAACATTTATTCGAAGTGCCCCCTTTTATCTTGATACACTATTTCAATCGATCCGGCCACTCGTCGATAGCCGCACGAACTGTTTTCAGAAGTATCAATGCTGCTGCTGCCACTAACGCTTCAACGACTCAACGTTTCGGTGAGGCTTCGAGCAAGCTCTCTGCTCTAAAATGTCCTATAGTCTGTAGTGTAATGGGTTGAGCTCAGGACTACCTGAGTTCCAATCATCGAAGTCAATAAAATCGGGTAAATTGTCCTGTAATCAACGTTGTATGTGGCGCTTTGTGTGCAGGCACTGAGTCCTGTTGAAATACATATATAATGCTTATTGGAAAACAACGTTTGGGTCAAACTTAACTTAACAACAGGTTCCAAAATATCTGTCTGATAGTTAGCAGCTTTTGTTTTGACGCCTTGTCCACAAAAATGGAGCTTAGTGACCTCCTCATACGACACGCCTCACCAAACCATGATCGACGCCGGGTGATGGCTTCTTTCCATCTTGACAGCTTTTTCAGAAACTACTTGAGAGCTGTGTGCACAGCCCCTGTCATTTTGGCGGTTAAATTATTCTTCTACGATAAACATTTTTTTAACCGTAAAGAGGATTTGCCGATAACTACCTTTTGTATATATATGAAATAATAATCACTTTTGCGTGCTGCTGCCACAAATTCTTCATTCTGGTCGCTCTAATGTGGCACAAAGCTGCCGCCAAGCGATGGCCAGTACTTCGTCTTATGATGCGGGTCTTATGATGCGGGACATGGTCTTAGGTGGAATTTTCATCTTTCCTGACAGGATTTTTTGTTTCCGAAGAGGATTTCTCAGAATTCGCTCGGGAACGACTTTGATCACTGCTAATGTCCTTGATTCAGGTTCACGCTTCTGGGTCTGTTATCTCAGTGAATCTTTTGATTAAACGGTAGACGATTTTTTTGGTTATATCGAGCGGTTTTAACAAATTGAAAAATTTCGACAGGGGTTTTGTTACCCTTGGGCATCGCTATTGCCACGACACGATTCTCTTTGAAACTGCACTCGTTAGTAAAATTGGGGAAAAACATTGTTAATTCATATATTTTTCACTATGAAATGGCGCCATAGAGGTTTCTCTATGAATTAACTACTACATAGTAATACGTGCGTGAGTTGTATTGGCAACAATTACCTCTATTGAATCAACAAGGGCTGATTGTAATTTTGAAGCCGCGAATAGGAAATCCAACAACTAAATTGGATCGTAATAACATGGAAAGGAAAGTGTGGCTGCATACTTAAAATATGAACAAAAATGTCGTAAATCGACTTAAAATACCAATGCAAAAAAGACACTATTTAATGCTTTGAATAGTTGGAAGACCCAAGAATTTCAACAATTTATAATTCTCGAAATTCTTGGGTCCTTCAACTATGTAAAGCATTAAATAGTGTCTTTTTTGCATTGGTATTTTAAGTTGAGCTTTTTGAAACATCTTGACATTAAAATTGTGCTGTTTTGTGTCTTATTGCTGGCAAGCAACAGCTCTTTACAAGCTTTATCGCGTATATTGTTTAATAAGTATGGCGAGATTTTGGTCTTAAATGATGCCAATTTCGCAAGGAGCAAATTTTCATTTCCTGGGGCTGGGTGTAATAGCCGGAACTTGATATGTATCTGGAATTTAAATTATAACACAATTTGAGTCTGATTTTATAAAAACGATCTACCTATTTGATGTCCTTCGGTATCTTTATACCCTTGGCCATGATTTAAGATTTATTTATATCTGCCTTAGAAGAAAAGAATTCTCCCATTGCTTTTTCACTTGTTCCCAATCACTGCAGCTATGACTAAAGGTAAGTAACAAAAAATAAACTATTCAGCACACCGAACGACACACACTGCATGCACTACAACTTACATATATGCGCGATTTGTGTCTCGAAATGAATGCTGCTGAGATTTAGTAATGATCAAACAAAACAAAAGAAATTGAAGTGCATCTATTCAAATCAACAGATCAAGTAGTTGATTTGTGTTTATGACTAAAATAACCGATAATGCATGTTGTATTTACAACATACGTATTGAATTGACATTAGTCGTTTTAATTCCATAAAATTCGTTGTTATTATGAAACAGCAACGAATATACAAAGAGGCTGTACGTTTATTATGGCCCTGGCTTTTACATTGATAATTCTTGATTTTACTATGCGACTTTTTTCTGAGTGTAGTCTTTCACAAAGGCAAAATAAGTCACTGGTTTTTTTACCGTAAAATTGATGTTTAAATGTAAAGTGTATCTTATTTAATTAAATATTCTACGTGAACATGCCTTTTTGCATGTGCTTGCATTTACTGCAAGCACATTTTGGGATCATAAGTCAAATTCTATCATGCATTTGAGCCAATTAGCATTATAACTAACTCATAGATAGGATTCTCTTTCTGTAAAATTAGTTATACATTTCATTATTATTAGAAATTATTTCCATCAGTAGCAAAACCCCGAAACTAATTATGCTCTGCAACTAGATGTCCGTAAGTTATCGCCATGTATTCATTTTTTATTATCCTACAGATGTAAAAATACCGTTTTGTATCAATGTAGTTTGTCCTACACCTACCTATTGTCGTTGAATCGTCTGATGTAACACTGCTGGTATCTGCAATAGAATCTGTATCTGAAAAAAGATAACAAAATGATAAAAAACTAACAAAAGCCCATATTCAAATAAGAATAATTTTAAACAATAAACTATAATAAATCAACAAAAGTACAAGAAAAACAGAATAAAAGCTTAGAACATAGGTCTTTAAGGTATAAGGCTTACACAACAGGGGATTGTGATCAATAAAATTAATGGAATGTTAGATGCAACTAATAATTGTGTAACTAATAATAACGTAACTAATAAATATGTTTCTTAACATATTACTCTATTTCATCCTGTGATTCATCAGAAATCAAAATAAAACTTCAAGCTTTCCAAAATCACCTTATTTATTTTTATAAAAAACCAGAATATCACTTGAGCCATCCAAAAATAAATCAGATTCGTTATTCTACCTTTCGAAGACTATTACATCATGCTCACAAAACTATCAGAACTTACAGATATATACGATGTAGGGTTACTGGCAAATGGACTAGCCCCATGCACACTATAATAGTTCACACAAAACACTCTTAGTCGGCGGCATGTCTTCGATAAGTTCTGGATATCCTTCGCCTTCAGTCTCTTCAGAATCAAATAAACAATCTCTTCTGGCACCCCGGACAAGCCCACGTAGCTACTGCATCCAAAACTCTCCCACAAATAAATCTTCGCTGGCATGTAGATACGGTCCTTCAGTTCAAACGAGAGTTCCCGCAAATTCCGAAATCTCGCTGCAATATTCTGAGATCGAACCGACGACAGGACATACCTCGATACCGAAAAACAAACACTGTAGCCGGGAGCATCTTTTCCGGGTGTCAGCGTTACAATCAGGGAATCGCCAGTTTGAATACCCGTTAAACTGATGTCGGTCGCCTCGGGCAGTGTATAGAACATCAGTTTTAGTCCATAGTGTTCGCCGGAGCTCAGAAATCGGCTGGGAAACGTTGCCAGCTTGAGGACATTTCTGTGATGAAACGACGCGCCCCAGTACAACTGCTCCAGTTCGATATCGGCCAGGGCATCAGTTAGAGCGAAACCCGATTCGAGGGCCACACAGTAGATCAAAACCATTAGCAAGTCCACTTGCCGCAGCTGTTTCGAATCGATTTGAGTGAAGAGTAGCTGACAGTAGACGGGTAGTGTTTCGAGTGTGGATTCATCCAGCGTAAGGATGTGTCCTGCTACTGAGACGGAAGCTTGTGAATTGTTCGATTTAACTGAAATTGAAGAAGAATTACAATATGTTGGATTGTGTTCATATGAGATTTAAATGGGAATAAATTGAACGTGCAGCATGCTACCTACTCACGGATTGTTTGGCAAACAATGAACAAATATTAAACACACTTAACTCAAAACATACACTACCGTTGATGTACACAACGGAACAGTTAGCACAAAAAATAAGATTTCATATGGAATATGAGGAGTGCATGTAAATATATGAAATAATAATAATCACTTTTTGTGACTTTGATATTTCGCAAGCAATTTTATAGTAATTATGAGCATGTTTCATGAATTATGTCATATGGTAAATAAAATTCCTTCAATGATTACCTACAAAAGGCTCACAAACTATTAAGCCGAAATAACAAAGTCGAACGCAATGGGAGTTTTTGGCTCCCACGGAAAATGCCAGGAGTGGCTTAGCCTGAGAAATATAAGAATATATATATATATATATATATATATATATATATATATATATATATATATATATCAAGGTAAATCTGCAACGAAGAAACTAATATCCTCCACGGTTTTACTGGTTCGTTCGGAAGCATCGGATTAGTAAAAGCATTACTTATGCTCCACGTTTTATGCTTATCATCTAGTCCACAGTGAAAATTCGCGATTTGTAAAGTTCAAGCCAATGTTTTCTTGACAATGGTTCATAAATTAGCAATTAGCAACTATGGAAGAAAACATGAAAAACTACAATAATAATTATAAACTCACACTGAAAAAAATCTACATAGCGCCCAGAGCCATGTAACATAGCGCATTATTTATGGCCCCATACGCCATGTATATAGTACTCTGAGCCATGCAATATGGCTCCCAGCGCCATAATGTCAGAATCTACATAGCGCGTGGTGCCATGTAACATGGCGCAGGATTTATGGTCCCACACGCTATGTACAGAGTACCCTGAGCCATGCAGTATAGCTCCCAGCGCCATAATTACATGGCGCAAAAATTATAGCCCCACACGCCATACTACATAAGTGCCATGAGCCATGTAATATGGTTCAAGGCACTACAATTATAACTCGCAGCCATACTGTGTGAGGAAATGTATAAATGACAGCAAGCTTCTTAAGTATAAGAGGGGTATGGGCTTTGATGTCATTTATCCCTCGGGGATTTCTTCAATAGAATTCCATTACCTAACATCAACTGCTCTACCTCCAGGTGCTCAGAACTGAGAAGGCTCGTGGCCTTTTGTTGAATGCGAACTGGATCATCTTCAGATGCACTGAGAAAACACATGGCGCCAGACGCCATAATTTATAGACTTCTGGCGCCATGTACATAGTCGATTTCGGTCAATTTGTGATAAAATATAGCGCCACACGCCATAGTACATAGGAGCAGACGCTATGCTTATAGCCCTCCACGCCATGTACTATAGTCCTCCACGCCATGTACTATATCTCTCCACGCCATGTAATATAGTCCGTCACGCCATGTACATGGCGTGGAGGACTATAGTACATGGCGTGTAGGCTTATATACTTTTCGCCATGTATTATGGCGTGTGGCGCTATATTTTATCACAATCCCTAAATCGACTATGTACATGGTGCCAGAAGTCTATAAATTATGGCTTCGGGCGCCATGTGTTTTCTCAGTGCAATTGTACAGATGAAATAATAAATAGTATAATATACAGAAAACAAGAAAATTAATAAGGAGCCAAAAATGGACAGAATTAAGAAATTCATTCATATTTCATGTTGACTGATAAGATATTTGCTCCTAAAAATTTTTCAAAACATGCAACGAAGAAAAAAGAGGATCAATATTTAGACTCCTATCTTCTTTTCAAGGTTGAGGGAAAGCTGTAAGCAGTGGTCCACTATGCTTGTTGTACTGCTATCTTGCTAGGAGCAGACCTAGGGACGTGAATCCAAAAAATAATCATGGAAGGCAGAAAATAAGTTGAAATGACGGTGCAGAAAGTCAATTGCTCAGGGTTGAACAAGCAGCGACCACTTGTCCCATTATAGCAGATAATGCTACAACAAAGAACTAAGAGGTGGTGGAACCAGTGGCGGACCCTTTCATCAGGAGCTCTAGGCTAGAACGGCCCCACTCTCTGCAAAAATTTCGAAAGAAACAGACAACTCAGCTGGGAGCTATTCAAGCCGAGCGAGGCGAATGCTATATTGCACGTAGACTGAAGCGGAGAAGTAGCTTATGAAAACTCCCGGATAAGGCAGAGGTGCCGAATCCCAGAAGAGGAACCACCTCAAACCGAACAAAAAAGGTAGAAAGGCGTTGGCGGAATACAAGGCGCTGAGCAATGTCGAGAGGCTTGGCGACGAACAATTTCACTCCTTGGAGGAGAAGGAACGGATAAGCTTCACTCGAACGACAGTACCTTCCATAAAAAGCCAGAGTAGAGCTTGGCCAAAAAACTAGCAGCGAAAATAACTAGCGACTATGAGGGTGAAAGTGGTCGAAAATAGTTCCAAAAACCCTCCACCTTTAACCGTAGAATGGTACCGTTGAGTAAATTTTACTCACATAGGGTATACATTTCGTCGCGCACAAGCCAGTTGGCCACTCCGACTGCCATGAGGCTAGAAGCTATATAATCTTTTTATGTTTAATGATAAAATAAAAAATGTACATAATACTACTGTTGCCATCTTTTTAGTAAAAACATGTACCTAAAATCATCCAAAAATTTACCGTACCACTCCAGGGTTAAACCGAGAATGGTCATGACGGCTAGCAATGTGGCTAAACTGCACCTGATCGTTATAGTAGCAGCGTACTGACGTAGCGGTTGACAGTAGTAGTACCCTCGTGCGAAAGGGCAGGCTGGTTCAGGAATATTAAGTGCTACGACAAGCTAACAGTGCACTGATACAAAACAGTAGTTTATAAGTTGCTTAGACTATCGGAAAGAGCTCGTTCAGACATAGTCAACAGAGGGAGCATTCCAACACTACCCAGAGCGAAGGTTATAGCACCGCGGATAGTGGAACCGGGGTGTGTTCAATGTGCATGCTATAGCTGCTCCAAAAGCATAGCATAGCATCACTTTAGCAAGTGTCAAAATTTGCAGTAGCTAGGTGAAGCAGCTATGCATATTGGGCAGCCAAGAGCTGCTACGAAGGTCAGCCTTTACACAGGAAATTCAAAAATAATTTTGTTTCAATTTTTTTATTGTAATTTTTGCATTTTCGTGGATCAGTTCAATACTTTCATTGCACTTTGGAAACTGTATGAAATTTAAGAGTTTTCAACATACAGCTGCACAATCCATTAAAATTTTCCTAACATATTTAAAA
The DNA here is from genome assembly GCA_963978885.1 of Nemotelus pantherinus. Taxonomy (NCBI): domain Eukaryota; kingdom Metazoa; phylum Arthropoda; class Insecta; order Diptera; family Stratiomyidae; genus Nemotelus; species Nemotelus pantherinus. The sequence goes on along the minus strand of OZ022263.1, from coordinate 48,873,206 downwards.
TGTATCACTTATTTCCGGCTTTTGACGCCATATACGAGAAAAAGAGCAAAATATAATCCTTGAAAATTTGATAATACAGGAATCAGTGCACCCGGCCTTTTACGCTTCATCATGACCTTCTAAAAACTCAAGATGAGCTGCGCTGTGTACAAGCCAACTTAAAACTCGAGTTGAGTTTAAGTGTTTAAAAGCCCGTATGTAATTTATGCTGTCACTATTTTCAAATTTATTCCTCATCTCCTGTGTCACAAAAGCGCAAAAACTTCTTTTCATTTCAATTTCCAATTTTTTTTTTTGAGTACTATATCCTGTTTTACGAGGATTAGGTTGGCTTATAACGATAACGCATCAGCCATCGGTTTCGACAACACCCGTTTATGGTGGGTTTGACCTTAAATAATCATTGACAACACAAACACATAAGTGACTCAAACAACGCAACAAACACGAAACCGCAGTTTAAGACACGTTGAAACACGTATTGTCAATTCCAGAGAAAGACTGTCCTTCGGAGAAAAGCAAATTTCTCAGCAATTCTCCGGCTACAACCTTCCATCACAAGAGCCAACACGCGAATGCAATTTCCAATTGAAAATGACGTTTAAACTGCATGTCAGCTGTGTACGCACGGCCATTTTGCCTTAGCTAATTTCTAGCTATCCTCCAGACTACGAGCAGCGAATAGCTACTACCTTAGCAGCTATTCCGGAATCTTGGACAGCCCGACTGTCAAATAGCAAGCATCAGAAAGTAGCTATTTCGTGACATTGGACAGCCAGAGCTGCTAAAATAGCAGCTAATAGCTGCTATAGCATGCACATTGAACACACCCCCGGAAGTGCTGAGGCAGAACCTGGAGGTTTCAAAGAACATGGACGTCAAAAAGCCGATATTCTAGATTTACAAGGAGTTTGACAATCTGCAATAGCAGCGTTTGGCAATTTGGTGTGATTCGTAAGCAGCGTCTACTTGCGACTGAAGAAGCACAATTCAAGACATGAAATCGTCAACAATCTGAAGACTGGCGAGACTGAGAGATCTGGACATCGTTAAACCGGAGGGACAAACTGCTCGTCTTCAGTAAGTTGAGTCGCAGATTAAGAAGAATGTCGCACCCAGGTTAAAAAATCGTGGAGATAAATCTGCACTGCCGTATTTCGACTGCGCTTGAATTACTGGCAACTATTCACGACGGTAAGTTCGATGTGGCATTAGCTCAGGAACTCTGAATTTGTCACGAAATTTTTTCTCCATTGTAGCGGTCAAAATAACAACGACAAAAACATTCACGATTAATTTTTTTCAGGTTCAGCACAGATGATCAAACCGCCGTGGCATGTGAGAGGGACAATGAGGAGCGCATACTTCCAGCATCCACCTACATGACACATGACAGAGTCGTTCCGCCGAATGCGAATAAACTTGTAATTAATTAACCACTCTCTCAGTTCGTCTAGTCCTAACAAATTGGGGAAATGTTCTTACGTATAGAGGACCCTTCAGTAAAAACATACTAGGAATAACTATACACAAGGAGGAGAATGAACAACTGATAGGGAACTGAAAGGTCCTGAAACCTGGTGACAAACACAACTTGAAATAGGTTGAAGAGCAAGAGATACGTGATCATACCCTAAGTCGATGCCATTGTGATTATAGCCTCGTGTAGGTTCTCGCATACCCTTGGTCAGCTCATCGAGTACACGCTGGGGCTATTCAATAAATGGGCGAAGATTGTAAGCCTTGGCGTTAACTCCGATAAAACCGATCTAGTACTCTTCACAAGGAAACACAGGAACCCTGAAATAGAACCAATTTCATTGGTCGGCACCAGGATACGTTTCAAGTCGCACACTAAATACCGAACAACAAACTCAAGTACATGGTTAACCTAGAGGAAATAATAAGCAGGGCGAGCAACGCAATACGGTAGCAACAAAATACTGGATAAAACATGGGGCCTCAGCTCTAACGCACTGCATCTACACGGCCATAGCAAGGTCGATCCTTGATTATGGTTATCTGGGCTGGCAAAAGGTAAAATCACCTTTGCTGGCATAACGAACGAGTTCAGCTATTAGCAGCTTTCTGTGACAGTTGTATTAATCATGATTCCGTCTGCGTGAAACGTCCTGCTTCAGCTTCACCCGCTTGACATTTTTGTTAGAATGGTGGCTGTAAAATCTGCTTTCACGTTTCACGAATCAGGACACTATTGCCAGGCCAGGCCAGGATTTGCAATCTGAATTGACTATTTGGTCCCCTCTTTTTACTTCAAATGGAGGGAGGAGCAAAATTATATGGGCAGGAATGTATTAAGCAAATGAGCACAACATTTTTTAGTATCCGCACCAACGAATCTGGAACAGGTAGAGGAGTAAGTGCTGCAGAATATCCTGCAGACTTTGATAGAACCAACTTTTAGGCTGCCGCATCACTGCAGTATTTAAATGATACACATCAAGGACAGTACAGATGCTAAGATTAACATTTTCTCATACAGTCAATCTGCGGTAAAGCATTGATGTCACACACGTATGAATCAGAGTGCGTATTCAACTTACAGTGGGACCATGAACATATTTGGCAACAACAGAAGAGTCAGAATTTTTTGTGTTCTCGGTGATAAAGACGTTGATGGAAATGATAAAACGGATGCACTAGCCAAGCATAGGACCAGTTTATCTTTAGTTGGATCATCATACTTCTCAACTTTGACTCAATCTGTGAAGTATTTGATTGACCTTGAAATGATCTAGAGTGCGGTGTGCAGTTCGTGATCAACTCAAACCTGCAGGTAAAATAAAACCTCGCAGCAACTAAATTCATACTAATTGCAAAGTGATTGCAACCAACTGCACAACATTATTACTGGCTACTGTTTGGTATCAGTAAATGCAAACTAACGGCCACTTTTAACCAGAGATATAGTTGCTGATAGCCAAAATGATGTAGCCAAATATATAATAAAGAAAAAAGTTATGAAGAATTGCAGATATAATGTTTATTTATCATTTAAGGGGTAACACCTATGTGGAACGCTGTTTTCGAGGGTGTTTTTTAACATTTTTTTCCTAGGAAACTTAATATTTGATTGAAGAAATAATTACATGGCTTTATCATACATGTTTTGAAGTATACAAATTAATTTTTGCAACGTCCTAAAATACAAAATGGCGACTGTACCAGGCTACGAGCATCAGACGATTTTTCAAAGATGCCTCAACGGCCCGCAACTTTTCGTCGTCGCAAATGGTCTGAAACACAAAAATCAAAAATTTTCTTAAAGTTTGAACTAAAAGCAAGGGAAGTACGTACGGATTTTCAAAAATATTTAATTTTGAAAGATTGGCGTACGGTTTTGCAAAAAAAATTTTTTTGTGTAAAAAACATGATACAAACTCAGCCGTAAAAATGACAATTTTCAATTTATCAACAAAATCTTACGTACTTCCCTAGAAAATGATGTTGTGAAGCTTGCACCAAAATTTCAAGTTGATCGGATAAAAATTGGCTGAATAATCGTGCGGGCCGTATCAAAAAATGTGGTTTCGAGAAAAACGCATTTAAAGTTTGATTCAAAAGGCGGCTCTTTCCCTTTTCTCGTTTCCGCTTTGTTGATTTATTGCCTTTTTTTGTGGCAAATGTTGTTCTACTACCTGTCATACTGAATGATAATTTGCTAATAAGAAAAGTCGCTAACAGATACCTGTGGTAGGTATAAGGACTTTGGAGCAGAGCGTGCCGTGCGCGCGCCGCATAGGCCCCGACCGCACGGTGGGGCGTCCAACGTTTATGCTCATAACTCGGAAAAAAAAAATTTATTTTTGAAAATAACTTAAGACGTTATTCTAGACATGTTTCCCTGGCATTTTAGCAAAAAACAAAAATTTGATTTTTTTTAAATTTTTACATAGGTGTTACCCCTTAAGTGGAAAAATAACGAAAAAAATAATGCTTTGCGAAAAACATTTAAAAAATCCAGATATGTGCCGATTTTGGCCTCACAAATAAATAAATAAATGATGTGAAATGGTTTTCCTAGAAAAAAAGTTATATCAAGTTCTTAATATCATACAAAATTAGAAAATATTACTTTTAGTATTTCTTCGGATAGCATTTCTGCTTAAGATCCGCGTCCAATCTGCTGGGCATGCATTTCATTAAAGATTTCGTATACTCTGGCTGGATTTGATTCCACTCTTCCTGTAAAGCTCTTTTAAGGTCCTGTCTGTTGCTAATTGTGTGTTTCCTGATGCCTTTCGCCAACTCTGAACATAAATTGTCTATAACATTTAAGTCCGGAGACTGTGGAGGTGTTTGAATAACATGTGGGCAATTGCAAATGAGCCACGCTTGAACGAGTTGGGAGGATTGTCCTGATGCAAATAAAAATATTTCAATGTTTCTGCACTTTGCAATAAGTTCCGTCATTGAAAGCCAGATTTCCGATCTCTGCTTGCGACATACATGCCCATACCATAACATTTCCACCTCCGTGTTTCACAGTGGCCTTTAAATGATTTGAATTGAGCTCTGTATTTGGTTGCCTCCAGATGTATCTTTGCCCGTCAGATCCAAATAAAGTAAATTTGCTTTCATCAGACAAATTGACGGCTTTCCAAAAAGCAGTATCCATTCTCAGATGTTCACGAGCGTACTTAATCAATCTTGCGCAAACTGTTTTTGCGATTGATGAAAGGTTTCTTCCGGGCAACTCTACCATTTTTTTTTCCTCCTTCCTTCCACTCTCTCCATCACTCAATCAGTATGCACGGTCCGTGTGCATCAATATATTATCAAACATATCGTCTTAGTACTTCCCAGACAATTGAAAATTGGTATAAGGGAAGATACAATTGTTTTTAATTTTGATTACATATTATATTTTACGTTATATTTTTGTCCTCATTGACATGTGCCCAGAGAAAAGTCTACAAAAAACTCTGGTATCTTCTTCATTAAGGATTTGTGTTTTTGATGTGAGTTTTCAAGTATGTCTTGAATTCTATTATATTTTTTGTTAGCTTTACCGAGTTCGGTAATGAATTGTAGTATGCGATAGCCTGTTGTACTAGATCCATCCTTAATTTATCCGTTCTTGGAATTGCAAGAGATAGATTTCTAGCAGTTCTGGTTTCTCGGTTAGTTATTTCTAACACAGTGCGGGGGTGTTAAACCACTTCACATTGTTGTTCAGGATGTTAAAAATTAATTTTCCCCTTTCAAAATTAATTAATTGTATATTTAGTAATCCTGTTCCTGTATACAATAATAATAAAATAATAATAAAAAATAATCTTAATTGATTATTTTATTTTTTAAATTGGCATTCCAAAGTGTCCTCCTTATATGTAGTTTGAGGATTGCTCTTTTTGCCGTCAGAATTACATTTGGGGGCACGCAATGTAGGATCCTTTTTTTGACTGTCTCACGATCCAACGGCAATACGTTTCAGAAAAAAAAATATTGTGAGCTTTTTTGACTCGATTTCCTACACGATTTTCGCGCACAAAACGTTCAATAATATGCTGAACCGAAAAAGCACTCCTTTTACCAATCTCAGTTATTTTTTTTTTAGATTTCCCGTCCTTGAAACAGTTTATAATTAACTCTCGCTCTTCAATAGTAGTGTGACGACGCGACATCGCGAATTAACCTTTATAGAATAATGATTTCGTTCCAAAACTGAGGTCTGACTGATAGTCATCATGTTTGCAATGCAATACTCTTCCCTCACAAATGAATTATTGAAACTAGCGGTATTTTTTCTAGGAAAAACAATTTCACATAATGTTGGCTGTGAGGCAAAAACCAGCTCTTATCTGGATTTTTATTAATTTTTATCGTAACGGATTATGTTTTTTTGTTATTTTTTACTTAAATGATAAATTTGCAATGCCTCACAAGTGTTTTTCTTTATTTCATTCAAAAGCAGCCAGATATTGACAATTTTGTATGTTACCTAGGTACATCATTTTGGCTGTCGGCGACTGTAGCTATAACAAGGGTCAGAAACCTGACGCTTGAGAAACAAATGAGAATTTCCTGTATCATTTTCAGGCGCCTGGTTTTGGTGGGCTCTGGCTGATGGTACTCATGAGTATGGTGCAACCGAAACTGAAGGATGTCTTTATATTTGCAAAATTGTCTGAGGCCTTCAACTACGTGAGCTGATTCTTTAAGCTTCAGGTCTATTTTTGACCCAGTGTCAACCAGGATAGTCTAAACTAACATGAAAAATTGGTCGATTGCTCACTAGATAGAATTAGTAGCATTGGTCAACAGTCAGAAAAATAGAGAACAATCGAAACAGTAGACAACGGCAAGTATTCGATGGCAATTTTTTCAGTTAGCAAGATTATGGCTAGTTGTTTCTGGGATGCAGGAGGAATTATTAAATTAATAAATGTGTATGATAGTTTAGCTCTGATTAGCTTGAAAAGTGTAAAACTATCATTGGTCAGTAGTATGCTAATTTATTGTTAACGTTAACGTGTTTTCAGCGGAAAAGCTATAGTGTGCGGCGATAAAACTAGTTTAGGCAACTATAGACCCATATCTCTACTATCTGTTTTTTCAAAAATTATTGAAAAAGGTGTCAAACGCAGGATAGTGACGTTCTTAAATAAAATTACGTTTTTTAACAACTGTCAGTTTGGTTTTACGTCAGGAAAATCCACAGAAGGTGCCTTACTTAAATTCTGTCACGAAATTTATAGTGCTATAAACGAGTCCAAAATTCCCGCAGCATTATTTATTGATATTACTAAAGCTTTCGATCTGGTCGATCATTCCATCTTACTGCAAAAACTTTATAGTGTAGGAATAAGAGATAATGTTTTGGATTGGTTTCATTCCTTTCTTTGCGATCGTAAGCAGAAAGTTAAAATAAATGACATCTTGAGTTCTGCAACGACTCTAAATATTGGAGTTCCTCAAGGCTCGGTCCTTTCACCAGTATTATTTCTGATTTTTATTAATTCACTATTTTCGGAAAACTTTTATTGGAAAATTACAGCTTTTGCAGATGACGCTGCCCTGTTCTACTCCAGTTCCAATTACTTTGAAACATATGTCAAAATGAGCCACGACCTTGAAATTTTAAGATATTGGTTCAGTGTCCATAAACTAAGGCTGAGTGACAAGACAAAACATATGATATTTAACCTCGTGAGATCAGTTTGTGTTGATTTGAATTTTACTTTCCACGCCCCAACCTGCTTAAAATATCTTTTTTCACCAATGAGAGCTGAAGATGAGGTGTCTTATTCTTTTGACCAAAATGCGAGTTGTTCTCCATACTGCTTTGATATTGAAAGAGTTGATAGTTTTAAGTATCTGGGAGTGTTAATTGACACCAAATTAAATTGGAGAGATCACACCGTGTATCTGAAAGCGTATTTTAACAATTTCAGACAATTGTATCACTTAAGCCTATATTGTCCCTTTTCAGTTCTAAAACTAGTTTACAACGGTCTGTTGCTGTCTAAACTACAATATGGATTAAGCTGCTGGGGAGGTACACATTTTAATAAACTGGAACCATTGATTGTAAAACAAAAACATGCCGTTCGAATTATTTTCAAAGTTCACCGCAGAACGCCCAGTTTTAATCTATTTTAAGCACTAGGTACACTTCCATTAAGACATTTGTATTTTTTTAAGGTTCTTAGAATTTTCTTCGAGAACTCAGGTTATCAAACACCATTCAGCTGATTCAGCTAATCTACGGGTTAACACTAGAAATTTAGTGATAGTTCCCATTTGCAATAAATCGCACTTTAGTCGCTTTTACAACATTGTTGCTCCTCGTCTATTTAACCTTTTGCCACCAAATATTAGAGGCGAGTCCAGAAAGAACGTTTTCGAAAAAAAATAAAATCTTGGCTCTTTTCAATTGATCACTTGGGCGTTGAAAAACTGTTGAATCGCTTAATATAACCTTTGCATTTGTTTTCAATATTATTTTTTTTGCTATTTTTCTCTATCTACGGTCTTTTATATCTTAGTTTAATTTATGAGTCCCCCACCATAAATTGACGATTCATGTTTTTTTTCTACCTTATTAACGGGCATTCGACTCTTGCGTAAAGCAACTGAATGCTTTGTATTTCATCTGCATCTTCTTCAGCACCATTTAAAATTTAAAATATCGAGTAAGTTGTTTTTCTATTTTATTTTATTTCTTTCTTTAAATTTTCTATTTCTTTATGTTAGGTATAAACGTAATTAAAGTTCAGAGGATTTTGTTGAATTTATTATAGCTGTAAGTTTATGCACATGAAATAAAGACTATTATTATTATTATTATTAATTCGCCACAGGGTGGTTTTTATTGGATAAAAATTTGGGACACAAGCTATGTTTTTTCGTCGTTAGCTTATTATATAAATTAAAAAATTTCCACGCAATCTGTTCAATATTTCTCCTCTAAGATCAGATATGTATCTTTTGTGTGTTTTATTGATCATTTTTAATACCTTGCAGTGCCATGATTTGCAGTGTTAAATATATATAAAGGTTTCAAGTTATTAATGTGAAGTTATTAGTAGTCTTAGTTAGCACACATTCCTTTGCAATGACATACCAAAGGTTACACATCAAAACGGAATCTAATTTCAAATAGTTTGAGCATGATCTCTCGATTATTACCGAACATGACTACAAATATTACAACTTCAAACAATGTACACAACTCTAACATGTTTCGCTTCATTTAGTCGTAAATATGTGCTTATATGGCAACGAAATCCTACCAGCACTAGTTTAAGCTCCTTGACCTTATTCAGCGTTGAGCTGCAATTGAAATTCAATTGACTTTTGTTGTGACTAACAGCCTACTCAACACTTGTGTTATTCGTGAGTCAGCTGACATGATTTAATTTCTAGACGAATAAATTTCAGGTTTTCATCAATGCTAGCCCGTGCCCCTCGTAATTCCGACCGAGCGCAAATTTTACTTGGCTAATGCGAGAATCTACCTGGTGCCACAACAGGAATTTCCTTTCGAATGACATTTAAGCCTTAGCGCCAATCTCGGCACCCACCTGTTTGTTTTTCATGTTCCCTAGACCCGATCGCCGCATGAGCAGCCCCTCTTCATCTTGTGTATACATAAACTTAGTTAATATCATCAAAAACATCGTTTTAACCGCAGCGAAATCTTCAACTTTGAATTTTATCTTATCAACTAAGATGAACAATGATAAGAATATTATCTGTGAGCAAACATTAACAAAAAACCATTAGAAAAACATCCACAGCAACCGATCTCAGGCAGGGAAAAAAATAATTTATACACACAGGCTTAACTAATTGGCAAAATGCTTTCGGAAGTGCATGGGAAACAAGTGCTTCTTGTACCTTTCGTATCGTCTGCAATGGAATTTGCAGTTGCTGCCGCAGTCACTCTTGCGCTTCCGTTCTCGTTATCTTTTTGCTTTGCTGCTGCTGCAGCGGCCGTTGCCGCCGGCGCTGATTTATTGGTTGCCCCACCTGTTGGATTTGTTTTGGATTCCGCGCTATGCACTTCCATTTTGCATATGAATCCGCGAACTAGCACACAATTCACAAACAAAACCACAGATCGGTTTTAGGGCGAAACTACACTCGCGAAACCGCAACTTTCCGCAGGAATTCGCACTGAATGGCAATTGCCGCCGATCAACGACACACATACACACAAGGCACAAAAAACAAGATTACGACGATGATTCAGTTCTATCACAACCCGGATTTCGAATGATTTCAATGCGAACGGAATCAAACGGCTCAAATCTTTGTTAACGATTAGAGAAGGTGAAAAATTTACGACACGAGCATACGAATTTTCAGTACCTACGAGAAGAATTCAGGAGAAATCACGTATTCTCCAGAGGGTGCCGACCGAAAGGACCGAATTCAGAATCAGCGCTTGCACAGTTTGACAGCCGAAGTGACAGTTGACTTGACAGCTGGCAAGTTTGATTTTGACATGATTCACAAACTTCGGCATCCAATCAGAACCATTTGCAAAAAGTTGCTCAATATATTGAGTTTGTTGAATATTAAATGGTTGGTACAAAAAAAACATCTCAACGAAGAAAAATGAGAGATATTAGTTGAATGAGTAGTACTAATATTTGAGAAAATGTATATTTTGCTGAGAATAATATTCAGAAATTTTCAACATCATGGTTACAGTTCAAAGCATTTTCATTTGAAAAATTGAAAATGCGCGATATTTAAACTTGGCTGCCATGTCAACACTGCCAGCAACGAGCATTTTATTAACGAAGCGAAACAAAATCTTCATGCATCAGGAACATATTGTTGCAGCTGGCTTCTATTTGTTACGAAATTAGGCTTGCAGCAAGAATACAAAAACCACTTACTATGAATTTATTTTAATATAATATAATGCATTCAGGGACGCGAACAGACCTATTCATTGGCTAAGCTTTCTAGCAACATTATAATTGCTCATATCTTCGTGCCTCTACGACCCCATCCAAGAAGAAGATAAAACGTCAGTTGTTAACTTTTTTTTGACATTTCTTTCATTGACAGCTGCAACTGTCAAAATGATTTGTGATTGTTTTGTGTCTTATTAGAAACTTAATTTTAGTTCTCGTTAATTACATAAACCCGAAGCAATGTAACTAATCAACGCATGAACTAATAACGTGCGAAAACAATCTCCACTCTTAATCAGTTGGTAAGTGTGTGTGTGTACAGTATATCGTATTGATTAAAGAATCATTGACCAATTAGGTGTGAATTAAAAATCGATTTTTGTCTTGATTCTATTGTAGCAGTGCAAAGCAAGAGTATGCGACAGAATTAGTCACATACATCAAATGATAAATGATCGCAGATTGCGTTGATCAAAATAGAATTCCACAGAGATGTACAATGCTCGGTTCGTGAACCAAGAAAATGACAATGATCCGCATGTGAGCGAAATTTTCTCGGATCAATGTGCCTGCGATTGGGGATAATATCCGGAAATATCAACATAATATAGTATATTCTATTCAACTGTAGTCAATCAATTTCTAGTCAATTCGTGATACTTAGATGTTTAAAAAGTACTAGTGTGCTGTTAGCAGGCCATTGCTTCAAAGCGAGATGGATACTGAAAGCGAAGGCACGCCAACCAAACACAAGACCGCGAGACATGGGTTTTTCAGTTTTTTTACGAAACGATCAATACGTGTCGAACCGGTTGGAAGTGTGCCCAAGTCGAGCAGCCATGAAATTACCGAGATGAATGGGAAGGCGCACAATCATGCGACCTTCTCGCCACTGAAGCATACACGAAAAAAGCACACGAACAAATCTAGTCATCTGAGTAGTGATGAATCCTCGTCTTCTAGCTTGAAGATAAACAATAATCGTTTAAGTCATCAGTTCTCATTGTGCTGCACGAATCACAAGAAACCCAGCACACCGCCAGTCAGTGTTCGTTTCAATTCCCTGCCCAATTGTAATATCAACACACAACCGCGGCCCAGAAGCGTAGAGATCCCGTTGGCGCCATTGGCATCGATGGACGATACCAACAGCGCACCGGCGACCCCGCTAAATAGTGTGGGTGGTGCGTTTCCGAATAGCAATAGCTCACCGTCAGCACGTTCCGTACAAAGTATTCAAAGCGACACGCAGCCACGCTCAATTGCGATGACGGCATGTCGATCGCGACTACGTCTGAAGCTGCTGCCACCTGGGAAAACAGTACTGGATGTGGACAGTGGCGCAGGGGGCGACGCACAAGATTCACATTTGTCCTCACCAAACATTTCCCTGCAACCCGAATCTCAGTTTCTTATTCCGAACAACATTCGTGCTAGTTCCCACGAGGGAATCCAGCGTATTCACCGAAATGACCCGGCCAGTGCTGATTCGTTGGTGCGACAATCATTGGTAGCAGCTCAAGTGTTGCATCTGATCCCGACTGAAAAGGCTCGAGAAAGGTATTTGCTAATTGTGTTTGAAATCCTTGTGTTGATTCTATTCTTTAATTGCGATTTTTAGAAATTATTTAGCCGGCAGATTGGCAGTCAACTCGCTTCTTGGGCCCGCAGAGTTGAACAGAATTTTACCTACGAAGGAAATAAAAATTTTTGTGGGAACGTGGAATATGAATGGACAAGCACCACCAAAGTATGTATGATTTGCAATAATTTCAATTGCTTTTGCATGAGTACTTGAAGCAGTTATAAATGCTTGAAGCATCGAAAAAGCTGAATTTGAGCTGCTTTAAAATCACATGGTAATTTCCTTGCGTCTATGATTTTTGCTTAGGAATCTTGAAAACCCACGATTAAAGGTTATATTCTGCCTTAGTAGTTTGGCGATGTGACCTCATTAAAGCAGTATTTGAGGTAGACATTTGAATCAAGTACGATATGATGTGTTAGAATGCATTGAAAATACCACTTTTGAAAGTTTAATAGAGCCCATTACTTATTCGCAAAAAATTAAGAACCAGAAAAATGTTTGATTTGTTTTTCTACTATATATTACCTATCATGAAAGTTTCTCTCTGCTAAAAAAAAAGATGAACAATTTGTAAACATATGAGCAGAAAATAACATCAATTTTATACACGTTCTGCAAATCTGTTAACGTGCACTATTTTGCAGATTATTTAAATCGACGTTCATTAATTTTCTAAAAAAAATTTCTCTTTTATGTCTATTTGTTCCAAAGTGACATTGATAGAAAAATTCTAAGATTTTTCGTAAGTTAAACGAAAAAAATGTTCATGGAATTGTTGTTTGATCTTTCAAAAATGGTGATCTAGAATTTTGTGGACACACTTATTGAAATTAATTAATCTATTTTTCTGCAACAAAGCTATTATTTTTGAACAATTTCATATGGCATTTATGTTTTCAGCATTTTTAACATTGATATTTTCAAAATAGACTAAACAATGGTCTCTTGACTATTTCTGTGTTTATGTAAATAGCTACTTTAAGTATTTATAGGGTTTTCTATTTAATAAGGAGATAACAATTTTGTATATAAATCATCGTTTCTGTGAACGAGTCATCCGTTTGAGCTAAAATTTCCAGGATTCATAGGTGTATAAATGTTAAATATCGTTTTATCCCCTAGTGTAGATGGCAAAAAAAAATCTGCTAAAAAAAAGGACCATCTAGAAGTCCACGAAGTTCCGGGTCGAGACCCGCCTAAGCACTGCTTTGATCCCGTCCTGCTAACTCATCCATTGTTAACCACGGACTTCAAGAACTACCACAGCTTATGGGTCGGTAATGCAACCCTCCTCCCGCTTTATGCGCAGCACTTTCTCAACATATGTTGAGACTGCACGCTAGTTCTCCTCGTTTCGCAGCATTGCATCCACGATCGTCTCAGGCGCTACCAGGCCGATCGTGGACTCAATGGTGCGCCTCAAACTTACGAAGTGACTGCACATAAAGAATGTGTGCTGAGCATCATCGAGCTCAGTCAAACAGTACCGGCAGTGCGGTGTGACCACCTTACCCATTCTGTTCAGGTATTTCCTGAAATAACCGTGCCCTGTCAAGAATTGACAAAGGTAAAAGTTTACCTCTCCGTGGCTCCGATTAACCCAAGGCTCAATAAGACCAATTAGCTTAGCCGTGGCTTAGCTCGCTAACGCGTTAGTCCGAAGCAGTGATCTACTGCCCGCGGGTTAGAATCCCGCCGTGCCCATGGCTGTATTTGTTCGTCTTGTGTTGTCTAAACAGTCGGCGACTGGGCATAATACCAGCGCTCCATTAATTAAGTGCCACATTAAAGCTTTAGTAGCGACTAGGCATAACACTAGCGCTTTAGACAATAAGAAATAAATGTGGCACTTAAAAGAATAATGGAATAATTGATAACGGCTTCTCCCATATGTGTCTTCCTACCGCCATCGCTAAGCATTCGCTTCAAAGGGCAAAAAAAAAGTAAAAATCCGGCAAGTCCGAATTTCTGAAGCTGAATTATGCCTGTTATGACCCGGATGTGTGAATGAGCGGTTTGAATTATCATTATTTTGTGGATGTTTAAGTCCATTTTCGAACTCATCACGATTGTTGAAATATGTATTCGTTTTTCTAGTAGCATCAAACCGGCTTCCACTTCTTAAATTTTTATGAGTTTCTTCAGAGCTACTATTTTTGTAATTTTTAGTGATGGGTCGCTCAGGAGCGAGTCAATCAAAAAGAGCCACTCTTTTGAAAGAGCTGTGTGAGTCAGCTCTTCAACTCTGTGCGAGTCTGCTCGTCAACTCTTTTGAAAGAGCTATGTGAGCCATCATTTAGAATAGCTCCGCACATTTCATACCTTCACTTTAGTGGCAATAGCGATATTGCGGAGCCACTCAAACAACCACCCGACCAAATAGAGCTTATGCATATACACACGGCAATACTTCATTAGACTACCGTGTGTAGTTGAAGCGAAATCTAGGCTATTCTAACGTCGGAACACGAACATATGTATACGACTATCGTATTGCACAGTGAAAAGAGTCAGCTCCGTTGAATGAAGAATGAATGAAATCACGGAGCCAACACTGTGCGAATGAGGAATAAAAGAGTCAGCTCCGTGGAATGAAGAATGAATGAAAGCACTGAGCCAGTGCGAATAGAATGTGAATGAAGAACTGTCCGAATCATGGATACTGATCGTGTGTGGCTATTGATGGCGACATTTTGTGAGCACACAGTATGCGTTTACGTGCATATATTTTAGTAGCTAAATGTTGGCTATTAGGCGGTGCATTTCATAGGTAGATTTTAGAGATGAAGCGTATACACTAGAACAGGTATATGGAACAGGTTCGTATCGAATATTTTCGTTCTTAAAAAAGTTTTTAGGGCAAAAGTAGCTGAAATCGGACAAAATCGGCAAATTTGGGGTTAAGGTGGTTTGGGACATAACGGGCCAAGACCTATTGCTGCGATAGAAAAATTTCGGTTTTGTAGGGGAGTACGGGGTTTTTTCGCCATAGTATGGCAAAAACTGCCTCTACGATGCTTTCGATGATTGGAAGTGGTCGGGGAGTACAATAGTGATATTTTAAGGGCAACAAAATTTTTGATAGGGGAAAATGGGCAAAAGCGTTCATTTTTACAAAATAATTTTTTTTGACTAGCATAAATTTGGGGACCTTTTTGAGTTGGTTCGGGCGAAATTTCCATACAAGTCTGGGAAAAAGCGGACTAGTTTCGAAGAAACGGCAAAATGAAATCTGACGGAAAACCGTCCGGAAAAACTTTAAGTAGCAAAATAACGGCAAAATTACAACAAAAACAGAGGCAAATGGAATACGTACAGCTTAAATTAAAGCTTGATGCTGTTACCAGGTGGAACTCTACGTAAGCTATGTAAAGAGCTAAGTAAAAGAGCCACTATTAGCCACCTTAGGTGTCCTGAACTAAAATCTACCAACTCCTTCTTCTGATGAATGGAATATTATGAAAACAGTCCCTGATATATTGAGCATCTTCAATGAGGCTACTCTAGAAATAAGCAGTGAGAAAACGGTATCGATTTCTAAAATATTTATTATTACATCAACGATTATAAGCTACATTGCAGAACTCTGTCTGAACGAATATAAAACTGCTGATGTACGCAGTTTTTTAAATGTGATCCAAAGAGAACTTTCAAACAGATTTAATTTACGTAAAGAAAATATGTTTTGCCTAGAGAGCGTTCTTTTAGATCCACGATTTAAAAGACTAGCATTTCAAAATGAATCCACGTACATCAATCACAATCTAGTTTCGGTACCTACAGCACAAGGAACGCAAAATTCGCTATGGCGAAAATTTGATGACAGAGTCAACAGTGTAAGAAGGCAGCAAAGCTATGTAGCTGCAGGCATTAATAAAATGGATAAGTATTTACAACATGTAAATATACCCAGAACTGCTGACCCTCTCAATTGGTGGAAGGAAAAGAAAAATTTATATCCCAGAATTTGGAGATAGTGAAGCAACGATTGAGTAAAGTGGCCACTTCAGTCCCCTGCGAACGAGTTTTTCAAAAAGTGGGTATGTGCTCACTGGAAAGAGATCTTATTTATCGCCAAAACGAATAACATAAGTGCTATTTTTACACAATAATTAATAATATGGAAAGATTTTCAGATATGATTATTGTTAATCCGATTGATTTTTAATTTATGGTTTATTTTTAAATTTATATTATATGCTATATTATATTTTTAAAGTAATGTTATGTTATATTAGATTTAAGCTTATTATTATTATTAAAACAACAAAAAATAGCAATTTACTTTATACTTTTGCAACCATAAAAAAGTTGCTTGAAGTAACTCTTTTGAGTGGCTCTTAAAGAGAAACTCTTTAAAGTGAGTGAGTTTTACGGAGCTGGCTCACTTCAAAGATGTAGAAAACTTCGAAACTTCTGCCGTTTATAATTGCTAAAAATTTATTCAAATTTCTATTTTCCCCTAAAGCACACATTTATTTCCTTATTCGTAACCATAAATAAAGATTCTAGATTCGATAAAACAATATATGGGGAATTTATATAGCAAGAAATTATTTTTTTCAAATAATTCCACAGATAATTCATTCACCACATTTACGCGTAAACTGCTGATACTCCTTTAATTTTCAGCTAGCTCAGCTTATACCGAAGACGTAGCTGTATCTTTATTTCATCTTAACGTTTTAGATGCTAAAAAGGCCGTCCTTTGCTTCTCCTTGTATCTTCTCATAATGGAAGCTCCTCGATCGTGACACCATTCAAGCAGCGACATCATTGATGAAAGCATTGGTCGTTATGTCACCATCCCTCATGAAATTGCCCATTTGCCTGATCTCCTTCAAGATTCTTCGCCTTTGGTCCGTCCAGACTAAACAGAGTTGCTAGTTGCTCCATTATAGCTTAAAAGCTTATTATCTGCTGCAATGCTGCCGCGAGATTTGTGATGTAGTTTTCCCTTTCAATTAGTTGCGCTATCAAGATTTCAATCTATTGTCCAGGCAGTTTCATTTAAACACAAATTTAAATTATTCTTTACAGAGATATGAACGATTTCGTTTTGCCAACCGGAGTTGAACATGTTCCAGATCTCGTCGTTATCGGCACCCAAGAATCATGCTCTGAGCGCTTCGAATGGGAAGTCATTCTCCAGGAGACTCTCGGCCCATCTCATATACTCTTTCATTCGGCCAATCTAGGAACATTGCACCTGGCAGTATTCATGCATCGTGATCTGGTATGGTTTTGTTCAGAACCGGAAGAAGCTAGTATGTCGGTTCGTCCTGGAACAGCTTTTCGAACGAAAGGAGCCGTTGCGATATCTTTCTGTTTATTTGGTACATCAATGCTATTTGTGACGTCACATTTAACTGCGCACCAGCAGAAAGTCAAGGAACGTGTACAAGATGTAAAACGGATCATACATGCTCTGGATTTGCCCAGAAATTTGTCGATGAAACACAAGAACAAAGATGTAACACAAAATTTCGATAGTGTGTTTTGGTGTGGTGATTTGAATTTTCGTATCGGTGAACCGCGTGAGAATATCATGAAGTGGATTGAAAGCACTAAATTTCCATTACCGTCACATCTTCCTCATGGTTACATGCATAAGGATCAATTGTCGTCGGTTCTTTCGGATGGAGCAGCGTTCAAAGGTTTCATGGAAGCCAACATCACATTTCCGCCTACTTATAAAGTGAGTTTGATATCGCAATATGAAATCTAAATCAAACTCGTTATTCGTATTTTCAGTATGATCCTGGAACACAGCAATTCGATACATCTAGTAAGCAAAGAGCTCCCGCCTACACAGATCGTATTTTGTATAAATTTAGGCATTCGATGTCTGCAATTAGGCGTGGTAGTATGATTCCTAGCGCAATTTTTTCGCAAAGTACGCCACCGGTAGAATGTATAGCATATGATTCCGTCCCAAGTATTACGTCGTCTGACCATAAGCCTGTCTGGGCCTTATTTCGCAATGCAATACGTCCGGGAATTGATTCGTAAGCATAAATTTATTATTCCACATTTTATAAATATTCTCTTTATATGCAATTGTCTATTAACAGGGTACCACTGGCAGCCGGGTTATTCAATCGCGAAGTGTATCTGGAAGGTATGCGACGTCGTCTGAACAACTTTCGACCTGGCTCTTCTGCTGTATGCTCGATACAATGAACGGACGCTAAAAAGTCTAGTCATATATTTATTTTTCTGATATTCTTAACAATGCTATTGAGATTTTGTAGATGAACTAAAATTGTGATTTTTTTAATTGTTGCATTATTCTAAATGATGGGCCTTGAAAATGTTTTTCTTTTTCAATAAGACAATGTATATTTGAAAAGACATTTCGTGGAAGAATAAAGTTATGTGAAAAATATTATTGTAGACTTACTTGCCATATCGTTGGCTGTACATTTTCCTGATAAAATATTTCTGTATATTCTCCGTTTTCATACGCGTTTCAAGTTTTCCGTGGTGTACATGATGAATTGAGGGTATTTTACTTTTCTTCTCCCACATTGAACCTTTCATAATCCAAATCAATTATTAACATTGGTGCTATGCTTTCGAGCAATTGGCATTAGTATTCAATTCCGACAATAGTTTGGACTCTACAGCTCCCGCTGCTGCATACTAATACAAATTATGTATTTCGCAGCCTTCTTAGGCATTGAGGGGGCCTTCAATAATGTCACTATTGCGAGTACCATCGATGCCCTGGTTCGATATGGAGTGGATAAAACTCTGGCGACCTGAGCATCGGACTTGCTCAAAAACAGGCAGATTGAGGGTACCTTTTTGGAGGCCAAAGTGGAAAGAATAGTCGGAACTGGAACACCACAAGGAGGGATTTTCTGGATCCTGACAGTTAACGAAATACTGGAGAATTTAGGTGCCAGTGGCTTTGAGGTGGTGGCGTATGCCGATGACATTGTGGTTCTTGTGAGGGATGCGTTCCCACAAACTTTGTCGGACCTTATGCAATCGGCGCTGGACCATATCCAAATCTGGTTCCAGAAAAGTCAGTCTTAAGGTACTCTTCACAAGGAAACACAGGGTACTGGCTATTGCCACGCCTAAACTCAACGGAATAACATTGGAACTTGTTGATAGTAGAATTGTTTTTGTGGGATGATTAATATTGAAAAATTTTTTGACTAAGTGTTTTCCGAGGGTATGCACTGATTCTCATCAGACACCAGATCACAGTGCATACTTGACTGATGTGACAACTTGCAGTTGGAATTGAAATTTTTTTTATTTACGTGAGCTGCGATAAATTTTAACATCCGCGACATATATCCATCGATATCATTTAGTCATAAAGGTTATTTTCATTTGTGATCATAGTTCCCTTCTTGTGTGTAAATCAGCATAGACAACGTATATCGTCTCTAAAGCTTATCAAAGCAGAGAATAATTGATACGGGAAACTCGATCGTTTCGCGGAATAAGCCTCCGAAATCAGAATCAAAGTAGAATTGTTTTTTGGGATGATTAAAATTGAAAATTTTTTTGTCAAAGTGGTTTCGAAAGTGTGCACTGATTCTCATCAGACACCAGCTCACAGTACATACTTACCTGATGTGACCACTTGCAGTTGGAATTGAATTTTTTTGAAATTATCGTTAGTTGCGATAAATTTTTGGGCCTTATACTAAACAGGAAACTAAGCTGGGGGGCTAATGTGAAGCACATAATAGAAGAGGCTCACGCAGCACTTTTCACGTGCTTTTCTGCCTACTCCAATACCTAAGCCCTTAAACCAAGGGCGGTCTATTACATATTCACGTGTGTAGTGAGGCCAATTTTGGTGTATGGAGCGATCGTGTGGTGGAAGGCAGCGGAGAGTAAAACTAATATCAAGGAGCTAAAAAGACTACAAAGATTAGTTTGCATATGTATTACGGGCGCTTTCAGAACCGCCCCAACGGCTGGGTTGGAAATGATTTTAGGAATTATGCCCCTAGACCGATTCATCTTTAGAAGCGCAAGCTTAGCGGCGATACACGCAAAAAGTTCCGGCATGTGGAACGATTCAAATCAGTTGGGCCAAAGCGGTATTCTTACAGAATGCCGCAAAAGATTCGGGCTCGTTGCAGAAGACACGGACCACATGAGCAAAATAGTACATCTTGGCAGGAATTTCCAGGTCAAGATACCCACAAAAACAAACTGGAAGAAAAAGGAAGCTACCACCGATGTGGGCGTCTGGATTTACACGTGATATGTAACGCATGATATTTAAATTTGATGTGCCGCAATGATGCGATGAATGAATTTGAGGAAATTGGTGAAAGTGTCTACTAAAGATCGGCGCTTTTAGTTTTTTTTTGTTCAAACCCAGCAAGGCTCAAATTATGTAATGGCAGCGCGGAAAGACAATCTAATCCGCAGAGCGTATAATTTCATTAAATCGCCACAGATTCCGGTTCGGAAGTTTTAGCTTGCTTAGAGAGCCTATGACGTTGACTTAGAATTTGATCTTCGGAGCATTAGCTTGTTTGCATTTGCTCATAGTTTGTGTGGAATATAGACTTTGCAATTTTGCTCCACAAACGTTTCTACCCACAATATTGTTCCTAAAGTAATAGATACCACTTAGCCAAATTGAAGCTCAATTCATTCAAAACTAATTTGATCTTCTACTAGTTTCGAGTGTTTATCCTCCATTACTATTTTTGAATACAAATCAGACACTGATTGTAAACTAAGCGATTGCATCGCCTAGAATTTCCCTCATTGTGGGTCGTATTGTCGAAACTCAAAAGAAAATACAAAGAAAAAGAAAAATGGCAGCTTGAGCACAACTGTATTGAATTGTTAGAAATATTTATATGGTCACTAATTGATTCCTACGATATTCCCTTGGCTTCGAAATTTACCCTTCGATAAAATAGATGATGAGAAGCCCACGCACAGATTTCGTTCCAACAGAAAAAAATCAGAAGCAGGGAAACGCATATTGTTTTCTTAGTTATGTTTAATTATTAGTTATTTGTTTTGAAATTGCTTCAATTTACAAAAATATGAAAAATATAAATCTTTAAATTGAATTGAATCGGTTCTAAGTCAATTTATCACACTGGAATTTTCGATAAACGAAACATGATATTTT
Organism: Nemotelus pantherinus; assembly: GCA_963978885.1. Classification (NCBI taxonomy): domain Eukaryota; kingdom Metazoa; phylum Arthropoda; class Insecta; order Diptera; family Stratiomyidae; genus Nemotelus; species Nemotelus pantherinus. Next base: position 48,852,091 of record OZ022263.1, on the reverse strand, counting down.
TTGTGTAAATTATAAGATTGGTGATTTGTGCTATTCGCTTTGGAAGTATCATGCACATGAACGTCAGACTTTCATTATTCATAGTATTATCAGTGGCAAGTTTTCATTTCGGATCGTTTTAAAATCAAATTTACGGAGGCATATTCATTACTATCAAGAGAAAGGACATTGCGCGTAGATTTAATCATGGCTAACTAGGCGGGAGAGAATTTTTTTTTTCTGTGCCACTTATAGCTGGCTGTAGGATTTCGTATTTGTAAAGCTATCAAAACTAAACTTGAGTTTATTATAAAAGTCTCGATCAGGCTCCTGCATTGGCTTCGAAATCTAAAGAGAACACTTACACTATCGTTCATTTGCGTTTCAATTATACATTTATCATAGGCCTCACATGAAAAAACAACCAACACCATAATTGGAAATACTTATCAAAGCATATACATTAAACCAAGTAATTCTGCTGTCATGTTAAATGCCTTGTAACCAATGCTGCCATTTATTTTTTTGGAATAATGCTAGATTCAATTTTATTTAATGCTAAATAATGCTAGATCTTGTAAAATTATAATGCAAAATAATGCTTTCTTATTTAATTGAAATAAACATGGTTCAATATGAAAACGATATGTATATTTATATGAGGGTTGATCAATAAGTAATGATAATCGGTTATTTCCAGTTCGCATAAAATTCAAAAAAAAATTTTTTTACTACTACATATACTCAGTAAGTCAGCATGAAAAAAAACATATAAATAGGCCACGATTCCAGGGAGCTACATTCATTTGAATACGAACAGTCGAAGAGAGAATATCAAAATGGGGAAAAACGAAATTAAAGCTGTCATTAAGTTCCTCTGTTTGAAAAAACTGTCTACCAGAGGCATACACGGCGACATGGTGGAAACATTAGGGGACTCTGCTCCTCCATATTTCACCGTTGCACGCTAGGCCAAGGAGTTTAAGCTGGGAAGAACATCCACTGAAGATGAAGACCGCGAAGGACGTCCATCCACATCCCTCACTGAAGACAACGTAAAAAAAGTCGAAGATGTCGTATTCGTAGATCAATGAGTGACCCTCAGGCATGTAGCTGAGGTCGCAAGGATCTCATATGGTAGTGTTCAAAAAATTTTGTGCACAAATTACATATAAAGAAGGTATCTGCGCGTTGGGTACCGAGAATGTTAACGGACGAGCATGAGAAGAAACGAGTCGACATTTCAAGGATGAATCTCAAAAAGTTCCAGGCAGATCAAGATAATTTTTGTGTCACATTTCGTGACCATGGACGAGACCTGGATCCACCATTTTGTTCGAGAAACCAAAATGCAATCGATGACCTGGAAGCGACCCTCTTCATCGACGCCGAAGAAATTCAAAGTGTCAAGTTCGGCAGGAAAGGTTATGGCATCAGTTTTTTGGGATGCTGAAGAAATTATGATGGTGGAATATTTGGAAAAGGAAGCCACTATATTAGGCTCTTACTAAACTGGCCAAATAAGAAGATTGTGGAAGGCGACATCAAAATCGAATGACTGAATCAGAATTTATAGGGCTAAAAGTAGTTATTTTTCTTAGTGGTTTTTCAAGATGGCACCACTGGCACAGAATAACCCGCATTTCAAAATCACTTCTTAAGACCAGTACATTCTGCATATTTCAACTGTATCTAATTATCGGGTCGTGAGTTCCCGTGAACAGAAGTTTTTGATGCTAAAAAATAAAGGTAAATTGAGGAAGGGCTACCGTTCTTGTCCGTTGTAAAATTTCAAATGTTTTACTTTGGCTATATAGACAAAGCATAAGATTTATATAAGAATTGGCTTCTTTTAGATAAGATTTATGTAAGAGTTAGGGGGCCCGGTAGCTCTGTTCGCTAAGGCGTCAGGCCGAAAAGCGGCGTGCTACGGGGCCTGCGGGTTCGAATCTCGCCAGTGCCATGGCTGTAAGTGTGAATGCATGTGATTGTCCATGAAACTGGTGGCCTAATGCTGGCCGCGTTCCCGGCAGCCCTCTTCACTAACCTAACCTAACCTAACCTATGTAAGAGTTGGCTTTTTTTTCTCCAAAAAGCGAAAATTTTTCAGGAGATTCAATGAATTGAAGGTTTTCACTTTCAGTGCCTGCCCTAGCTACAGAGCTGCCAACATGTTCATTAAAACCAATACAAATTTACAATTTAATATAGCAATATGTCTTGAAAATTTCATAATGATTTGATGGCTCTGTCAAAAATTATTTTCAAATTTTACCGATCTCTTTTTAGGCACCTAGCGCACACATAGGGTTAAAAAATTCCAAAGCATTATCTGAGTCACATTTATAACACGTTCAAAAATCATTTCGCAAACTTAATTTTTGCAAAAATTATTTGTGGACGAAATAATAGGTACATTAAAAATATTACTAAAATGGCCACCGGCGCCAAAAGGTTAAAGATCATTGATATTTGATGAGACCTGGACCTATTCTGCATTATACACCAATGCACCCAGAAAGTTTCAGCTCAATCCGATGGTGCGTTTCCGAGAAATAATCACTGAATTTTTTTGATGATATATATATATATACATATATATATATATATATATATATATATATATATATATATATATATATATATATATATATATATATATATATATATATATATATATATATATATATATATATATATATATATATATATATATATATATATATATATGGAAATATGAATTTGTGGCCAAATCGATTTTAATACTAATATTTTTCGCACATTAGTAAAAACGGTCAAATTACCAAATAAATCCAAGTGAAAATTTTTCGACAGAAATGTGTTTATTGTAAGATGACGCACATAATGTGGAAAGTCCATTAGAAGTCGTGTGCGCAACAAAAGCTATTCAAAGTCAAAGGTCACGAAAATCAGTTTTCCTTAAATATCTTGTTAACGGTTTATTTTACGTGAATTTATGTTCACATCAAATTTGCTCAGCATTAAAATTTGCACAAAAGCTTCATAAATCAAGTTCATGTACAATAAGTAGTTTTCAAGATATGAGGCTGAGAAATTTTTGAGCCGAGCGCATAATCTCTTATCGTTTGCATATAGTGGTCTGTACAGACTATACGATACAATTAAGCGCAGAAAGTCCGTGTAATGTACCCAAACTAAGGAGTAGTTGGAGTAGTTGATGTGGAGCTTTCTACTTAATAATCGGAGTAACGCATTCCATAGTAGTTTCATGGGTCTAAGTGTACCAAAAATTATTTGAGGATACATTTCAAAATGTCGTGCAGAAGGAGGACATCTTTGGTTAATTTTCCTCTTTTTTTTTCTATTATAGCTTATTTCAACCACACTAGAATTGAAACAAGGTATTTTGCTGTTATTAAGACTCCATTGCTTTCAAAATCGATGAACAACATCATCCCTTCTGAGTCCCAAAAGCAGCAGACTGTGATACCTGTTATTGTGGTGTACCTTACTTGGGCCACTGCGTAGAGTTTTTTTGGACTCATTTTCATAATGATGAGTTCAGGTAGTAACCATTCGACTCAATACTTCATCCTCGTCTACACTACAGGGGGTCCGAAAACACGCAGCAGCACTTCGCAATGAAGCCGTTCCCGTACTCCGTTTTACTGAAAACTGAAAATTTCCCCTCTTTCAGTAAAATTCACTAGGGTCTGAGCTACTGAAAAATACTGAAAAGTGTCAAACGGTGTGGTGCGAGTAAATAGTTTCAAAAGTGCGCGGCAAGCAACATATATTTTGCGTAATTTTGCTATGAAGGTCGAATATTTTTGTGGCGATAATTTATCACCGCTAAGGATGACTTTACAATCACTATTGTTCTTCCAAAAACCGAAAACTGACACTTTTGGTTGTCAATTTTGAGGAAATGCAATGAGAGTGTTCCCGTACTTTTCATGAATTTTCCCCACCACATGATTCAGGAAAATTCAGTGACTGAAAGTACGGGAACAGACCTTGTGAATACGAGTGTGGAGTGATTAGTTCCACGACTCACTTTACCCCTGATTTAAATCAGGTATTACCTAATCAGAGCTAGGTGAACTCAAAGCTTGGTGCGCGGACCCTCGTCCGAGCCTGGATTCGAACCAGGGATCCCACACGCAAGAAGCCAGTGCTCTACTCACTAGGCTACTCAAGCTATAGATTATTTTTATGCTAATTATTTTTTGTTAACTTAAAATTTCGACATACTTTATAGAGGGAGCGCAATATGTTTTTCATGCTGTCAAGAAAAAAGCTATTTGATAAATATATTAAAAACAGACTCCGCATTCGTTTGTGATTTGCAATTTTCTTTTTTATGATTTCATTTTATATATTATAAGAATTTTAACCAATACTGTTATTGTACACCCACAGCCTGAAAGTTGATCACATAATAGTCCATTTAGAGGCCCTTCCATGCATCCTGAACATTGTTCCTTAGCACCGAAAAGGCGTTAAAATTATATTGGTTCTATATTGGGCAGCCCAAGTGAGATTTCCAATCGGTAATTGGTCGTAAAAGTCACCCGTTAATGTAACTATCGTGCCTGGCGAGTAAAACAGGTTGAAAGGAAGCCGTTGCAGCCTTGATAGTTCCGTAAATCGAATCACATAAAGGCCGGCAGGCAATGGAGCTTTGGTTGAAAAGTTTGTCTGACTCAAGAGAACATTTAGCGCTAATCGCATAGGAGGGAATTTACGTGATAAGTCTTCAGTTTCAGTAACCAGTCCGCTTGTATCGAAAAAAGTTTGCTCTGTAAATTTTTTTATGTTGGCAATACCAAGCCTTATATGCCAGGTCGGATTAACAAATGTACTATGCAAATTCACATCCAAAAATATTACAGAGCTGTTTGTAAATACCGAAGTTATAACCACAAACTTACGATCGAAATGTGTCCTATAGGATCCGAAACCACGAACATAGCAGGTCTAGAAGAGAAGTTTTAAATTAGTTGAAGCAGTAGAAACAATTCAATGTATACTTTAGCATCTAGGAGTAAAACAACGAATGAGAATGTAACTAACGTAAGACCCAACGCAGAAATATACATTGTTAGCACTGCCGATAAATAGTCTGAACAGACCATCTAATATATTATGCGTTGTATTATGGCTTGAAATACATTACAATTAAAGTTGATATATATATTACGATGTTTAAAATATCATCATGCTTGTTAGCTCCCACGATACGCGATCTGAATTCTCATTTATCATCACCGTCTGCACATTATTTGTTTAATGTGACTTTAGAGAGCCAATCGGCATGTGATGCTAATCACATATTAACTGCAATGCTAATCACTTAATGATTGATAATTTGACCATTTAGTGATAATTAGTCCAAATTACCATATGACACACAGCGCTTAAATGATCATTTAGGCCGCGCTGTCTGTCTAAACTCAAAGTCATTAGCGATATAAACTATATAACGATAAAAGAAGCAACCAGACAACGGAAGTGGCTACTATGCAAACATATTGCAAAGATATTGCAATATTCAACCGATTTGACTTTTTGGCACGTTAGGATAGTAAAAGCCTAGACAGACAGGCACTTAAATTACTAATTTACTAATGATCAGTTATACTTAAATTAATAATTTAAAAGCTGCTGACACACAACCCTTGCCTAAATGATGAATACTGTCACTGACTGTCTGTCTCTCAAAGCAATTAGTTTTTGAAAAATGGAGAAATTGAAAGTGTTTTAAGTATATGTTGCCTGTTTTATGTTCTAATTAATGAAGTTGGAGTACAAACCGCGCAAGAACTACATTAAAATTCTTCAAATATTTCGAGTTTAAATTTTACATTTCAAAAAAGCTGTCTTCTTCTTCCTTTTCAATGCGAAAAGCGACTTCTTACAAGGGAATTATGTATTTTATCGGGCAACTTTACATCATTTAAGAATAAATTATCAAAGTTTGATGATCATTAGCAATTTGCTTAGTGATAGATAATTTGGGCATTTAGTGGTAATTACTAATTAGTCCAAATTACCATATGGCAACCAGTACTTAAATGATAATTTATGACATATAATCATTTAGGCTGTGCTCTCTGTCTAGGCTCTAAAATTCAAAACAACAACTCATAACCCAGTGATCCTAGTCTAAAAAAAGACTGTGTAACTTGTAAATCATGGTTTAACCTGGACCGGAACCCCCGTAAATCAATGCCGTCTCTTTCATTATGGTTTGAGCCAACTTTTCTTGGAATAAAAAAAAATTAATAAACTTTACAAGTAAATTATATCGATGGATATAAGACGGAGATGTTAAAATTTGTCACAACTAGCGTAAATAAAAATTAATGATTTCCAACTGCAAGTGGTCACATCAATCAAGTATGCACTGTGAGCTGGTGTTGATGAAAATCAGTGCATACTTTCGAAACAACTTTGTCAAATAAAAATTTTCAATGTAAATACAATTTTTTCAATTTTGATCATCCCGCAAAAACATTTACAATTTGATTCTGCTTCGGAGGCTTATTCAGCAAAACGATCGAGTTTCCCGTATCAATTATAAGCTTCAGAGACGATTTACGTTGTCTATGCTTAGAAGGGAGCCATGATCATAATTTAATAACCTTTACAACTTTTCCTGTTTGATGAGAAACTTTGTAACAGCGCTGTGTTCGATTTTCTCAATATTTTACAGTTTCATGTAGATTGAGTTGCTTGGTCGGTGATAGTTGAAAACTAATGGCTCAATTGAAATAAAAGTTGCTAATTATACTTGCAATGAGTATTTAAACTCATTTATTTCCATTAAACTAATCTCATTAATGACTAGCCTACTCATCCCGCGAAATTAATGACCCACCTTTGCATATCATTACATTTTGTCCTTCATTTCTAGGAATATTTAGGAGTATCCTTGAAATATCTTTATTATACTTTATTTTGGAATTATGCTTATTTGGAGAACGCTGAAGAACTATACGTTGTGCACAAATTTCAACAGATTTAATATTATACTTGATATTATAATTGATATAATGCTCGATGGTGTTATTTTTCATTTAATTTCTGTATATTTTCCCGCTTAGTTTATGACTCGAACAAATCTCTCCAATATAAAAACGATATTCGTAAATTCATTAACATCAACCATAACTACTTAATATGTGGTGATTTGAATGCTGAGCACTCTTCATGGTTTAATTGGACTCTCTGGAGTTAATTGGACTCTCTAAAAAAAAATTATAGCTCAGAACAGTGTGGCCAGATTGGGGTATTTCCCTCCATCTGGGCCATAATTATTGAATTGGCGAGGCGTTTTTTGGCTGCGCGAGTTGGCGGCTTTTGAGCTATATATTTTTATGAAAAACTACATTTGGACCATACAGTAACACCTATTAATCGGGACACTGTATGATCGAACCACCTGAACAATTGAATACATACAATTTCTTGAAGAAAATTCACTCTGTAATCGGCCAACCTGTAGAATTGGACTGCGAACCAGATTAGCTGGACAAAAATTTGTTGAGTGGTTCTTGCTAATCGGACCAGCTTAAAAAAGTGTAAAAAAAATGAGTTTTGCAAAAAAAATATCAACTGTTCAAGGTCAAGGAAAATTTTTCGTATAATTTCTACATGACGTACAGTGGTTTTCTGATAATAATTCAATTTCAGTGGTATTTTGATAATAATAAAATATTGGTTTCTTTGAGCATTATTGCATATTTTCCTTTTGTTAGCAGCTATGCATGCTATTTATTTGATAATTGTGCTGTAAATATATCAATGTTTGCTCAAGCTATGTCAAAACAACTGAAAAAATCTAACATGAGTGCAAAATAAAACGAGCTCAGTGTTCGCAAAAAGTTAGAAGTAACACAAGCATCCGCAAAACAATTGCTCAGCCAAAAAAAATCCGATTGCTTTAAAATTAGTAAGGGTCAGGTGCAACGTATTTAAAAATTAAAAAAACAACTAAAATGGACATTGGAATAAGAAAGCGGTTGAATATAAATCTGGCAGATAGATAAATTTTTGCATTCATGGTTCTCTAAGGCTCGCTTCAAAAATTTCCCAATATCAGCGTCAATACTTCACAGTAAAGCCCGTCAAATCACTACAAAATTAGAGCTTTTTGATTTCAAGACAACAAACGGATTGCTAGAATCCGTTAAAAAGGCTTACAATATTCATTGCGGTACCATTTGTGGCGGAGGAGCTGATGTTTATTTAGACACAGTTTAGGAATTTCAGTCACAGCTTAGAATGCTATGTGATGGCTCTGATGCTTCAAATATCTATAATCTTAATGAGACAGAATTGTTTTCTTGAGGAACACCACAAAAATCACTATGCCTTAAATAGTAAAGATGTACAATAAAAAACCTACAAAGCAAAGTGCGGCAATTGCAGTGCTGTGTAAGCGGCAAAAAGAAAGATTTGCTGGTCATAAGAAAAGACAAAAGACTAAGATCGCTCGGAAGAATTAACATTAAGCAATGTTAGGGCATAACTTGGCGAGCTAACACAAAATCTTGGATTTTTAAAGAATGGATGCACACGCTTGATATTGAAATGCAGACATAAAACCGAAACATCACCATCTTTTTTGATAAAGCTAGATGTGATAGCAGTGATAATCTGAAAGACATCAAGCTACAATTTTTTCCACCAATTTGCACTTTTCATGTACAGCCTTTAGATCAGAGGATTATACTAAAATAGATAGATAATCCTAAGATCAGGGGATTAAACTAAATTACCGTACATATATGATCAACTTTATATTGTGCTCTGGAAAAAATTGAGCGTACTTCAGACCCAACAAAATTATCCTATTTATTTGAAGCTGGTTACGATCTGTTTGGAATAAAGTGTCTCCACGTACAATAAAAAAATCTTTTTGGAAATTTGGGCTACCTCGAAATCTGAGAGTAAAAAGTGAGATGAGAGTTCAAATTCAAAGCGATGAGAATTCAAATTCAAAGTGATTAGAACTCAAATGTTCCAGCAGACATTCAAAATTTGGCAGGAGTCGATCACTTTACGAATTCAAACGAGTGCTTCCCGGAAGATTGGGAATATATCTTTTTTGAAGGGATCTCAACCGAAGAAGCCATAGCAGTTTTGTTAATTTCGAAATTGAATTCAAATCGTAGTATTCCGAAACAGAAAATGAAGTTCGTTAGCAGAATACTAACTCCATAATCACCGTAATCAAGCAAATATGGAACATCACAGTTTAGGATCTCTAAAGGAACATATCTAAAGTTTTAAAAACATGAAATGGTTGCGCAGTTCTAATGGATCAGGTACATCTACCGAGCGCAAAGAAACAAATTTATTTATCTAATTATTTTAATCTTTAAACTCAATATGATTTTTTGTGAAAAATTAAACATTTGCAAAATATTCACGTGAAAAGCCTATATTTTGCATTTTATTATCATAAAGATGAGATAATAATAATATGTGATCATAACTTGCAGTAGCCTTTGATAAAAATAAAGATTTGGAAAAATATCTTTAACATTTAAAATTGGTCCGCTTATGAAATGGGACCATTTAATGTGTATTTATGAAATAAACATGATAATATAAACATGATACATCGTATATGTACCTTTCATTGACAAAAAAAATATTCATTTCATTTCAAAGCACACTTCAATTTTTTCGCGAAACGCTGTTTGGAGGCCCGCAAGTGGAATTCTTCGACGTATGTCTTCTTTTGATAGTAAGTATTTAAACGTCTAAACACAATTTTAAAAGCTGATCGTCTAACCGAAAACCAATTTATTTCAAAACTTGCACCCATACTATTGAATGTATGAAATCGGATAAAATATTAATATTTGACTCATTTTAATTCAAAGATTCAGCCATTCTAGCCATTAAGACTGTTTCTTATACTACTTGAATTTTCGTGCCACCCAAATTCGCAAGCTGTTTTTGCAGTCTTTTATTTTCTGTGTGAAAATTTAAAAAAAGTCCTTAAAATAATAAGTGGACCTCTATACAGTAGAATCCTAATTTTAAATTAAGATTTGTTCCATTGGAGTTATTTTTAGATTTTAGGACGATAGAAAAAGAAGGCTGCCGAATGACTCTATCTGTCGCTGAGACACCAGTGTCGTTAAGAAACCTTTCGAAGAATTTTCATGGAAGCATACAAGAACTCCAACAGTACTCGACAGCTGAATCAATTCTTTGGAACATCGGCTTTGTCACGAAATTCTATCTGCCAGCATTCTTAAATATTGCCATTCATCTACATCTGAAAATCAGATTGTTTTTGGACTGACTAAAATAAATCAGCATAGTAAATTTCTCCCACCAAAAGCGTTTTTAGATCTAGGAATCACATAATACTGGGGACTTTATTGCAGAATCAGTATGGATACGACCAAATCAGTATTTACAGTTGAGTGACTATTTATTTTAGAGCAAAGCCGCATGTGATAGTCAAACCACACAGGCTAATCCTCAAATATATCCTCGGCTCCACGCATTCTTCACTCTCTGGTTGGTGAAATGAAACATTTCACCAAAACTCTTAATATTGCTACTCAAATCCCGAAAAAGAGCACTAATATTTAGCTGTGGTTTGAGTCGCAGTTGCCGACATCCATTGCTATATGAAAACTGAAATTTCCACTTGTGATAAGTACGGTACGGTTTCGTGGCTATTTGGCCATTTGCCGTTTCATATTTGGATTTTACAGACGGCAATGATGACGAGCGGATGGATTAAAATGGATACTGCATACATATGAGATGGGCCTCTTCTAGCGAGACGAGCGCTTTTGTAGTAGGAATGGAAAAGTATGTGCATATGATGTGCCACTGAAACCATATAGCTGCCATTTGTTATTAATTTTAAGGATTTTCTAGGGTCTCCATCATTCCGATGTACCCCCCTTCAAATCATAGCTCTGCAGTTGAAGTGGAATCAGAGGGTTTGGTGAATATGCATACCCACTTAAAATTTTTTTGATGCAAATCATGCTATTCTACAGTTGCTCCATTTGCAAAGATTGTATGTGATATGAAGAAAGTTTTCTAATTTCTAATAAGTATTTATTTTCTACGTTACTAGGATGTAAGAAGAAGTACTTACTTATGTTGAAATGAAAATATGAAGTAGTTGCCAAGAAAATTGTTTTACGGTGCAAGCAAACGAAATATAATTAAATTAAATAATCCGAAATGCAAACTATTTACTTTATTGCTTTTTGATGAAAGGTGCTGTGTCGTAGCCGCGTATTGACTGCTAATTTTGACATTATGAATTTCTCCTCTCATTAACCATCCAGTTTTTTTAGTGACAAGTTCAGCAAAGTATGCCTAATAAATGGTGTGAGTTTGAGCACGATTGCTTGAGTAATATGTTCACAAGAGTTATTTATTTAGACCTCTAAGGATTCCTCTAAGGCAGGAGTGGCCAAACGTGGCGCATTAGACGATTACAAGTGGCACATTGCATTCTTGCACCTACTTTTTGTTTCAATGTAGGACTCTTACAGTATGCATTTTTATATATTCAACACCTGACTGAATGCTCTCAATTCAATTAATGTATTCTTTTACTTCATCATTTCGTCCTATTTTAGACAGTTTACTATTACTGGATGTGCATTTGTACGTTCACACTGAAGCAAAATCAAGCGCTTTCAATTGGCTGGTTGATTTGAGGCTAAAGAGACAAGATTTCCCAAACATTTGTCTTGAAATTAAATTAAATACAATTTATTAAATTGTATAAAGTTCAAGGAAATAAACAAATAAAATTTGTTTAATTGATTATAGCAATGCTTGCATTACCTAAAGAAAATTGGAGCTAACTTCTCTTTTATAATTTGAAGGGTGTGCGGAACCGCTTGAAAGTGTTTTGACATCATTTGTTGCGCATAGCCTCACTTAAAAAAATTTTGGTTGAATTTTACCCATATAATAGTAGGAAACTGGTTTCCTACTATTAAAGATGTAAATTTACAAAAGTGTGTAAAAAGAATATTTTTTTATGAATCGTGTAATTTCACCCTGAAAAATGATGCAATTTTATGGCTTTGGCGCGCAAAGGTGAATAGCAAACTAGTAAATTTACACTCTTTTTGCTTCACTTTACAAAAAGCTGTGTGTTATTCAGCTGATATGACGTAAAAGCAAAAAATGCACATCGAATGTGTAAAAAAAATTTGTGATTCGTTATTTTAAACGAAAAAATGAAATTCCTATTATCAAAGTATTAATTATAGACCCACTTTTTAGAGTGCTAAGTTTAAAAGATAACGTTTGTAATATGGGACCAAGAGCACCTTAAATTCAGTTGGACTAAGAAAAGACATAGTTCGACATTCCCAAACCAGTATAAATATGCGTCAAATCGCTGAAATATTTGATTGAGCTCCCACAACAGTATTTAACGTAATAAAATGTTATTATTACACCACAAACTATGAATATAAATCTAAACCAAACTCCCGAAAATTGTTCACTTCGTTAGATAAACGCTGGGCAGTGCGACAGATAAAAGAAAATCCCTTTTTGAGTGCTTTTAAAGTTGCGATTGAGGCAAAAAAAGCATCTTGAGAAAAAACCACTCTCGGAAACAAGAAGGAACATTTTTCAAAATTATTGTTTAAAGGTAGGACTGCGAGAAGAAGGCCTTTATTCAGTAAAGTTAATTGCAAAAAATACAGAATTTCGCTTAAAAGTACAATGAATAGGACTTTTCGTTTTCGCAACTTTTATTAACTAAAGAAAGCAAATACAACGTTTTTAGATCGGATGGTAGATACTGAGTAGAAGAAGAAGAACTTGAAGAAAAGCATCTAAGCCCAAGCGTTAAACACTATAATTAAATTAAATAATCCGAAATGCAAACTATTTACTTTATTGCTTTTTGATGAAAGGTGCTGTGTCGTAGCCGCGTATTGACTGCTAATTTTGACATTATGAATTTCTCCTCTCATTAACCATCCAGTTTTTTTAGTGACAAGTTCAGCAAAGTATGCCTAATAAATGGTGTGAGTTTGAGCACGATTGCTTGAGTAATATGTTCACAAGAGTTATTTATTTAGACCTCTAAGGATTCCTCTAAGGCAGGAGTGGCCAAACGTGGCGCATTAGACGATTACAAGTGGCACATTGCATTCTTGCACCTACTTTTTGTTTCAATGTAGGACTCTTACAGTATGCATTTTTATATATTCAACACCTGACTGAATGCTCTCAATTCAATTAATGTATTCTTTTACTTCATCATTTCGTCCTATTTTAGACAGTTTACTATTACTGGATGTGCATTTGTACGTTCACACTGAAGCAAAATCAAGCGCTTTCAATTGGCTGGTTGATTTGAGGCTAAAGAGACAAGATTTCCCAAACATTTGTCTTGAAATTAAATTAAATACAATTTATTAAATTGTATAAAGTTCAAGGAAATAAACAAATAAAATTTGTTTAATTGATTATAGCAATGCTTGCATTACCTAAAGAAAATTGGAGCTAACTTCTCTTTTATAATTTGAAGGGTGTGCGGAACCGCTTGAAAGTGTTTTGACATCATTTGTTGCGCATAGCCTCACTTAAAAAAATTTTGGTTGAATTTTACCCATATAATAGTAGGAAACTGGTTTCCTACTATTAAAGATGTAAATTTACAAAAGTGTGTAAAAAGAATATTTTTTTATGAATCGTGTAATTTCACCCTGAAAAATGATGCAATTTTATGGCTTTGGCGCGCAAAGGTGAATAGCAAACTAGTAAATTTACACTCTTTTTGCTTCACTTTACAAAAAGCTGTGTGTTATTCAGCTGATATGACGTAAAAGCAAAAAATGCACATCGAATGTGTAAAAAAAATTTGTGATTCGTTATTTTAAACGAAAAAATGAAATTCCTATTATCAAAGTATTAATTATAGACCCACTTTTTAGAGTGCTAAGTTTAAAAGATAACGTTTGTAATATGGGACCAAGAGCACCTTAAATTCAGTTGGACTAAGAAAAGACATAGTTCGACATTCCCAAACCAGTATAAATATGCGTCAAATCGCTGAAATATTTGATTGAGCTCCCACAACAGTATTTAACGTAATAAAATGTTATTATTACACCACAAACTATGAATATAAATCTAAACCAAACTCCCGAAAATTGTTCACTTCGTTAGATAAACGCTGGGCAGTGCGACAGATAAAAGAAAATCCCTTTTTGAGTGCTTTTAAAGTTGCGATTGAGGCAAAAAAAGCATCTTGAGAAAAAACCACTCTCGGAAACAAGAAGGAACATTTTTCAAAATTATTGTTTAAAGGTAGGACTGCGAGAAGAAGGCCTTTATTCAGTAAAGTTAATTGCAAAAAATACAGAATTTCGCTTAAAAGTACAATGAATAGGACTTTTCGTTTTCGCAACTTTTATTAACTAAAGAAAGCAAATACAACGTTTTTAGATCGGATGGTAGATACTGAGTAGAAGAAGAAGAACTTGAAGAAAAGCATCTAAGCCCAAGCGTTAAACACTATAATTAAATTAAATAATCCGAAATGCAAACTATTTACTTTATTGCTTTTTGATGAAAGGTGCTGTGTCGTAGCCGCGTATTGACTGCTAATTTTGACATTATGAATTTCTCCTCTCATTAACCATCCAGTTTTTTTAGTGACAAGTTCAGCAAAGTATGCCTAATAAATGGTGTGAGTTTGAGCACGATTGCTTGAGTAATATGTTCACAAGAGTTATTTATTTAGACCTCTAAGGATTCCTCTAAGGCAGGAGTGGCCAAACGTGGCGCATTAGACGATTACAAGTGGCACATTGCATTCTTGCACCTACTTTTTGTTTCAATGTAGGACTCTTACAGTATGCATTTTTATATATTCAACACCTGACTGAATGCTCTCAATTCAATTAATGTATTCTTTTACTTCATCATTTCGTCCTATTTTAGACAGTTTACTATTACTGGATGTGCATTTGTACGTTCACACTGAAGCAAAATCAAGCGCTTTCAATTGGCTGGTTGATTTGAGGCTAAAGAGACAAGATTTCCCAAACATTTGTCTTGAAATTAAATTAAATACAATTTATTAAATTGTATAAAGTTCAAGGAAATAAACAAATAAAATTTGTTTAATTGATTATAGCAATGCTTGCATTACCTAAAGAAAATTGGAGCTAACTTCTCTTTTATAATTTGAAGGGTGTGCGGAACCGCTTGAAAGTGTTTTGACATCATTTGTTGCGCATAGCCTCACTTAAAAAAATTTTGGTTGAATTTTACCCATATAATAGTAGGAAACTGGTTTCCTACTATTAAAGATGTAAATTTACAAAAGTGTGTAAAAAGAATATTTTTTTATGAATCGTGTAATTTCACCCTGAAAAATGATGCAATTTTATGGCTTTGGCGCGCAAAGGTGAATAGCAAACTAGTAAATTTACACTCTTTTTGCTTCACTTTACAAAAAGCTGTGTGTTATTCAGCTGATATGACGTAAAAGCAAAAAATGCACATCGAATGTGTAAAAAAAATTTGTGATTCGTTATTTTAAACGAAAAAATGAAATTCCTATTATCAAAGTATTAATTATAGACCCACTTTTTAGAGTGCTAAGTTTAAAAGATAACGTTTGTAATATGGGACCAAGAGCACCTTAAATTCAGTTGGACTAAGAAAAGACATAGTTCGACATTCCCAAACCAGTATAAATATGCGTCAAATCGCTGAAATATTTGATTGAGCTCCCACAACAGTATTTAACGTAATAAAATGTTATTATTACACCACAAACTATGAATATAAATCTAAACCAAACTCCCGAAAATTGTTCACTTCGTTAGATAAACGCTGGGCAGTGCGACAGATAAAAGAAAATCCCTTTTTGAGTGCTTTTAAAGTTGCGATTGAGGCAAAAAAAGCATCTTGAGAAAAAACCACTCTCGGAAACAAGAAGGAACATTTTTCAAAATTATTGTTTAAAGGTAGGACTGCGAGAAGAAGGCCTTTATTCAGTAAAGTTAATTGCAAAAAATACAGAATTTCGCTTAAAAGTACAATGAATAGGACTTTTCGTTTTCGCAACTTTTATTAACTAAAGAAAGCAAATACAACGTTTTTAGATCGGATGGTAGATACTGAGTAGAAGAAGAAGAACTTGAAGAAAAGCATCTAAGCCCAAGCGTTAAACACGGTGGAGGCTTCTTGCAAGTGTGGGGTTCTATGTCATCGGTTGGACTGGGAATATTCATGTAAAAGATAAAAATCTTAAAAATGAATTTAAAAGAGAGTGGTTGAAATTTTGGGACTAAAGCAAGCAGGATAACGATCCCAAGCCTACAATGTAGGAAATTGGTTCCATAATAGCTGTCGCAAATGATCCATCGCCTTATCGAAATGCTATCCCGGTTTTATGGAGTTACTTAAAAGAAAAATTAAAGAAAACTGTCTATAAATGGATATTATTGCGTTAATACTACAAAAAGTAAAAAAAGAGCGAGTTTTATTTTTATGATATATTTAGGGGACCCTAGAGTGCTCCCTGCGTATGATCACAATCAAACTTTTATGCCATTCTATAATCGCTGCTGTTCTATTTATTCGAAAATGTTCCTTGGAGAACATGCCGTCTGGTGAATATGGATGTGTGGTGAAGAACAAACATGACGTCTGGTGAATATGGGTGTGTGGGGAAGAGCTGCTGGGCTGTTGTTATAATCTCCTCTGCTCACTCCGATAGTCGCCCCGACGAGGAGGCAGTTAGGTTGGCGTCGGAGTTGACTTATGTTTTCGAGGGCGTCCTCTCTTCCTTAGTGGTTGAGTTGGTTGGATGATTTGTAATGAGTTGGCTACATACTTTGTTAACGCTGAAGTGTCATACGTTCCTAAGGTTTCAGTGGGTTTGCCTGCGCTTGCAATGCAGTAGCTGGTTGGTCCTTTAGATCTAAGCACGACATAGGGACCGTCCCGCTTGGGTTGAAATTTGGCCGTCTTCTTGCGTGAGGATTGACTTCGTTGGTGAGAAGTGACCAGTACGAGATCGCCAGGTTGATAACATGGATCTGGTCGGCGTTTCTTATCTGCGTAAACTTTCTGTCGTTGTTGTTCAATCTCCGTAAGTTCCTGTGCATTTTTCAAGGAGGATGCAATGCGAGAGAGGAATGGTGATATTTCAGCGATAAAGTTGTTGGTCTGGTTAAGATTGGAGATGTCATCGCTGATGATTTCGGCTGTTCGTAGCTCTCTTCCAAATGTTAGGAAAGCTGCTGTGAAACTGGTGCTGTGACATCTAGCTGTATTCATTGCAAATCTTATGGCTGCTAAGTGCTGATCCCCTGAATGGTGAAGATCTCCTACTAGTATACTTAACTGGAGTTTTAAGTCCCTGTTCTTGCGTTCTACGGGATTAGTTTCGGGATGGTAGACCGGAGTAAACGCTTGCTTAAGTTTGAGCTTGCTTAAGTGCTCTAAGGGTTAATACTTCTGTGGTCAATGAAATGAAAAAGTGGCCTATATCCTTCTAGCAAATTTCACTTCCAGATAAGTCTCCACTTCAATTAGTTGCCCAGCAAACACCTTTTGAAGTGATCCTCTGTTCTTCTGAACAACAAATTTTACAAGAGCGGATTCATTGAGTGGAGCTTGTGAGACGGGTTTGGACACCACGTCATAGAAATGCGATTCTTCTTCAGCCTCTCTAAGTTCCTCCTCAATATCAGACTCGTCTAAGTCGGTTTCATCCTCTTCATCTTCATCCTGCATTCCTGTTCTTTTTGCCTTCTCTTCTGATCAACTTCGCTTTTGCAGAATAAGGAGCACTTTACCCAACCGCATCCCCTTCTTGTTCGAAAAAATCATGGCGAATGCTGATGAAAACACAGACTTTGGCGTTTGACACTATAATTTTTTCGTTGCCACTTTACTATATCTTCGTCTCATTTATCTTTCAATGGCTTTAAAGTACTGAAGTCTAATGGCTCTAACACAAGTGTCGTGTAAAGAGGTAATTTCAAAATGATAAGTTATATTTCCCGGCTTCCACTACAAGTGACACACCGACATAAGAACTACATATAACCATCATAGATCACAACTACTAGTCTTTGATGTGGTAGATACACAAGGAAGTTTTTAAGGAAGAACTGTTCAAATGGTATAAGTATCCATCCATCCATTTTTCGTAGCAGCGTACGCCATGTTGGAGAATTCTGTTTCTGTTGGGATCCATGAATTCCATATTTTTTTTTTTTGAGTACTACAAGAGGTGGCAGTTTCTCCCCAGTACCATTTGTACCCAATAAGACGGAGATGTTTTCTCGTCCGGTGCCACTAGTGGCTCTGTGAGCTGCACCTCCCTTCGCTCCAACTACATTAGTTTTCTTTGTATCTAAACAAAAACTTGGTTCATCCAAATTGATTATCTGTATTGCTGGGACGCCAGTTGTAACTTCTTTCAAAAGTTTAAAATAATGTGAAACTGGAAAAGGGTATATACCTCTTTTTCGTGCTACTTCAACGCTATGTGGCTTTTTTATGCTCAGGGAATGAATCACGAGATTTCGATAGACGATATCGCCTATCGTCAAATAAAAACGATAGCGATTATCGACTTAGGAATGTTGGCATCACAACCTGAACGATATGGTGTATCGAAATTTTCATTTTGAACTATAACTCCATGGTAGATTTTTTGACATTTGACAGCATCTGATGAATGATAATGACATTTGAAAATTCAAATAGTGAGCTGCTAACGCGCGAAAAGTCTGTCGGTAATGCAATTCACAACGAAAATCAATGGAGCCATTCATTAGTTTTGATTCTTCATCTGAAGATGATAAGTTTTCCATGTTTCGCCATAAATTTGCTCATTATTACGAACTGAGTAGTATTTGTTTTTTTTTTTATATTCGTTGAATTTTCCCTGAAAATACATTTTCCTTGAGACAAAATTTTATAAAATAGTCATAATACTCACCTTTTCAAAGAAAAAAACCGGAATCGTTTCGACCACTCTTTACCACTCGTCTTCAAACACAAAATTGCGAAATGGACTGCCATCATTGGTATGTTCGCGTACCTGAATTTATTATAATATATTAAAATGGATTCCCAGCAAGTCGTTTTTGTACTCTTGCTGCAAGCCAAATTTTACCACAATAAGAAACCAGCTGCAAAGATCTGTTGCTGCTCCAGTACGCGAACAGACCTCATACCACAAGCCGAAGATGGATATCGATGACATATCGATAGTCAGAGATCTATCGCCAGAGATTTCGATAGTCGCTGTCGTTTTTTGATTTTTGTGATTTCAAATCTCGGAAATTTCGACAGGCGATATCGTCTATTGTCGGTTGTGATTCATGCCCAGATTAAACTCTTTTTTGAATCTACTAAAATAGTCGTGTCCCAAGATGCTATTTTTAAAGGCGTAGGAATGTTATTTAATATTGTATAGCGTCCAATATTGTATAGCGTCCAATATTGTATAGCGTCCAATAGTCTTCAGCATGAGGAACACATTTATATCTAACAAAAGTTGAACTTTTCACATTTCGTTGACCTTTGACTCTCTTAAATAATAATGCCTTGAGAATCTCATAGACTTGAGAAGCCCTGTTTAAAGTCATATTACCACTTTGGACGGCTGCAATCGCATCAAGGAGCTATTGTTTTCAATAGAATGCTGGAGCTATTTTCCGGGGCAAGTAACGCGGCAAGTAGAAACTAGCGGATCCACTTCCCCCACTTCCCCCAAACAAGAAAAAAAGGTAATGAAGATACTGCAATTAATACACTTTTACAATAACAATAGCAAATATTTCTCACCTGTATCTTGTACACTCTAGTTCTGACAAATATTGGAAGAAAGGGCGGCGAAACCAATTGAATGGGTGTGAATAATGAAGATAAAAGATAAATTAGCTCTGCTCTGATCAGAGCTCACGTGTTAGTGAGCTCTGCACAGCTGTCTCATTCAAGATAGGGTTGGTTCCTCAGAAGAGATAGATATAAGGAAATCACAGAAGGAAATGAATACAGCAGTGAGAATTGAATAATAATAATCAAATTTTATTCATTACATTGTACATAGATAACTTAACTAAAGAGGTATTTAACATAAAATAACTTATACTTAGCGGCTATCCTATTTTGGCCTACTGGTTCTTATTGGATTTTTATTTTTATTTATTTTTCATTCATTTATTTTTCGATTTACACTTATTAAATATTACCCAGGTAGTACAATACCTGGGGTTGACTTAGCAATATAGTACTTAAATACTAACTTAATTTACTAAACCAAATTTCGTGAGAATTGAAACAATTTACCTGAATCAGACTCTTAGGGGTAGTGAAGGAAAACTTTGGAACTATGCCACCCTAATTCGGCATAAACGATCTATCTACATTTTAGCGCTTTCAAGATATTCGATGATTTGTGTTTTGTTTTGTACTGGAGATATATGAAGAGTGCATTTTTCAATATTGATTTTAACATATTTCCACAAAAGAAAGGTTTTTCAAATTTTGCAGAATGGTGTAATAGAGTATGTAGGTAGTTTTTGAGTTCGGTGTTAATTCAAAAATGATAAAAATGTAGATAGAACGTTTATGCGAATCATGGCAGTATGGGCAAGTTTGACAAGTCTTCTACTCGGCGAACAGAAAATGAACGCCATATGCATTGAGATAGTAGGCCATATGTACACAAATTTGACAAGTTACAACCAAAACCTCGTTGAAATTACGTGGCGGAGAAACCAAAGGGAATATCTCAGGTAGTAATTCTCTCGATTTGTTCTATGTATAGATTTTACCTTTGTAGTGAAATCGCTTCACTAAATTTCGTATATATATACACTTGTTTCATTACCTTTAATCTCTCTGTTCTGAAGTTGGTTCACATAATCGACACTATATATGACATATATTTACCTGTGAAAAAGCCCAACGGGCTCCATTTACCCCGGCTTAGCTTACTTCAACGCTAAAGTATAAATTTTTATAATGCTGGTAAATGAAACTACAACAAACCGATGAAAGAATAGAACACCTGCGGAAACATTTAATCGTTTCGAAACGTACACACAAAAAAAAATTCGCTCTGCTATATGTGCAGCAAAAATAATAATATCCGTAATAGCCATAATTAACCGTAGTGGGCACAAAATTGCCCTAACAAATATATTTTTGTTCTATTTATGTGTGATACATAACATATACAAGCAACAGGTATAACTATTGATTTAAAAGGTATTATGAGTATATGGAAATCCAGAGTTATACGCATTTTAAGTAAAATTCGGCTTTCAGGTAAAAAATATACCTCGAGTACACAAAATATGCACACAGCAATCATAATTATGCACGCTACAAGTATAAGTTCTATATGGGTTTCTCTGTTTTCTGGTAGCGAAAGATATGAAATCCATACAGTTGGTATATTATATACGCGACAGGTATAAAATGACCACTGAACAATTTAATATGCATTTCGTAGATATATGGTTTATTTTCGTTTCTAATTATGGGGCATCTTTTGTATATAGTTTGAGATTGAGCTTGCAGAGAGGTCGATAGCTTAGCTCGCTAACGCGTCAGTCCGAAGCAGCGATCTACTGCCCGCGGGTTCGAATCCCGCCGTGTCCATGGCTGTATTTGTTCGTCTTGTATTGTCTAAACAGCCGGCGACTGGGCATAATACCAGCGCTCCATTAATTAAGTGCCACATTAAAGCCTTAGTAGCGACTAAGCATAACATTAGCGCTTTAGAAAATAAGAAATAAATGTGGCACTTAGAAGAATAATGGAATAGTTGTTATCGGCTTCTCCCATATGTGTCTCCCTACCGCTTCAAAGGGCAGTCCCCTGAGCTTTTTTCCGCGTACATACGATAAATATTTCTATTATATCTGCCGTGAATATATTATGGCTTTCAAAATACATCCATATACTCATGTGAGTATATTATATTTCCGTCGTTTTATATCTGTCAGCGATATATTTTTTTTTTGAGTGTATATCATTGATTAGCCCATATAGCACACTCGAATGGATCAATATAATATAATTCGAGTATTCATATGAAATATGTTGCACTTTATAGACGAAAAAACAGAGGCTCACCTCGGAACACTCCCGAGGTATTCATCTTTCGATCAATTTCATATCGACTAACATATGTTTGGAGGGCATTGGAATTCATAGCAATGCCGAAAAGCAAAACGGAAACGTATGAAACATAACTATAACAATATTCATTTTTACGCAACCATCAACTACAGTCGCTCACTCTGTTTTAAAGTGGAGATGCAAAAACATTTTATTGCGAAATTCCGCGCTTTTATGAAAGTCCTATGACTCTGAGTATTGCCATGGCTATGTACCGAATGTTCCATTGTGTTTTATATCTTCATTGGGCGAAATATACAACTCGCATGCAAAAGCATGTTGCTCATATGATTGCTAGGACTTGGAGCTCGTACAAGGAACTCAAAGGACTACCACTATCGCAGAAAAAAATAGCAGACTTCTGTGTAGCGAGTCTCTAAGAGGTGCGTTATTAAATCCACTTCCATGCATAAATTGTGATTCTTCTGTATATTATACTTCGTGTGGGCACATCTGTACACATGAACGAAACCATGTGATGAAGCAATAGGTTGTCCAGAAATGTGATATCGAAACAGTTCCGATTCTGTACTATATAAAAAAATATGGTTGGTTGCTTTAAAACTATATTGTTGCCTGCTCGTATTAAGTAGAATTTGTGATTTTAGAAGCTGTAGGGTATTTTGTAATGAGCAGAACGATTTAATACATACGCATCTTTGATCATTTTCAGATCAACCTAATCTTGAGTCAAAACACTAGGATGCTTCAAAAGTATCAGAAATCTTCAACTCATGTTCACTCCTAGACATTTAAGTATTTTGCACCCATATTCAGTATAGAATTCATAAGTCCTCTCTACCGTTGAGCTATCACTTCTGCCTGAACTCGTTTGTATTGAACCAAAGTGTGAGAAAGTATTTTGTAGCATAGAAAGCAACGTCTAGTCATAAAGTCACATTAACACGTATGACTAACTTTATCTAATAAGGTTCTAGGCTCTTTGTTGAATAGGACCACGCATGGAATCGTCAGTGTGCGAAATGAACGTGAGAGGAGTAAAAACATTGAGTGCTATTCTCTTCGGCTGTAGATGATACGTAAAATATGAGAAAAATGTTCATTAAACAAGGAACGAAAGGAGTTTGATGCTTCCGTGAAGATGGGTGAATTGATTGCATCAAAGAATGCAGCAAATAAAACTGTTAGCCATGACCGATTTGCGGGCAATATTTTTTCGACATTTGCTATAAGATTTGTTTAATGATTTTCTGTAAATTTATGCAAAATGTCCTAAGAGCGAAAATAATGCAAGTCTAATTAAAACAGATCGATAAAACAAATAAGTTATTTCGAATTTTCTGATTGTTTCGCGGGTTCTTGCGGGTCGCAATGTTCTTTTACGATAATTATATGCTTTTGCAATATGCAAACAGATAATGATCTTCTGAGATGTGCTTTTGAATACACTCAGCTAATTCTTATTTGCCCATTCTTAATTGCCATCAAAACTTTCACTTTCTCCAGTTCTACTATAACTTTCCTTTTATTTCTTGCATTTGAAGGGGGCAGGATGATTTAACATCCTCAATTTATCTTTTCCTGATCGCTGCCGCCACTTCTCTCTTGATTTTGAGGCTGCCGAGACCTATGATCTCGATTTCGGCCATGGAGACAAGTTCCTGAGCCTTCCTGAGACGATGAAAAATCGCATGAATATCATATGAAATCGCACGACTATAGCCCGGTCCAGACGCTAGGTTTTGCACAACGTTTTATCTGCGCAGTCAAAACGTTGCAAAAATAAAGAGCGTCCAGATGATGCAAGTCTGTATTTATTTTAGCGCAGTTTTACTGGCGTCACCATGGAGGAAGTACTACTCTGGTCAATTTTTGCATGTTGTCTCGTGAAGAAAAAGAAACAAATGAAACATCTCCAAAGAACCCGGCGTTCACAGTGGTCGAGGAAATGGCTTCTAAAAAGACAGCACTTTTCTCACATTAAATTACTGAATAGCAATAATTATGTATCTCATCTTAATATTGTATTGTCCTGTTATGAGAAATAAATTAATTGAATTGAATTGAAATTACTGCGTGAATTAAGTGATGAGCCTAATGATTGATGGAACTACCCAGCAAAAAATATGATCAGGCATATCAGGCTAAGGCTTAAATAATGAATAGTTTAAGCCTTAGTTAAGGCTTAGTTTAATGTTTATATTAGCATTGGCATTTCTATAAAATTATGCTCTGCAGAATAATTCCGTCTGCATTGGCATTTCTATGAATAGACTTGCAAATTTCAGAAGTGATAGGATCGCTTTAAAAAATATAGTTAAAAATGATAAAAGTTAAAACTGATAAGTGTGAAAAATGAAAGGATTGATCGGAGTGTTTAATCGGTATAAGAGTGTAATTAATTATATAGATTAAATATGTACGAATTCTTTAATCAATGAAATAAAATAAACCAGTTTGGGAAGACAACCATTTCTAGTAAGCGTAAACATAAGTATTATCAATTAACAATAGTAAACCTCAGAGTAAGGCTTAACCTAATCATTGTTTAAGTCTGATCATAAGGCACATATAATGATAAAAACGATATGCCTTACTACCAATGACATGGCCTATGTTAAAATAAATGATAAAATAAGGTAAAATGTATGCAGACTTTTTTTCCTCACAAGAGGCAGGCCTTTTGCACTAAGGAATATATTACACCTAATTAAGCCTTATATAATGATTAAATTGTTTGCTGGGTACTTGAGAATGGACATAGACACATACATTCATTTATTGGAATTAGTGAAACCATATATCGCAAAAGAAAATACTTGTATGTGTAAAATACTTTCGTACAAGGCAATAAACTCAGTCAGAAACTCCCGTCAACATTGTCGAAGGTTTGCCATTTGCCAAAAATGAATAAAAAACGTAGCTAATCGTCCACACATAACGACTTGTCGGCACAATTCACGGATAACTATTCCTAACCACCTCAGTTATCGCTGCAACTGTACCGTCTCCGTGCAGTTCTCAAAATTGCACAGTTTTCCTATCCACACGCAACGTTTTATCTGCAACGTTTAAGACTGTGCAGATAAAACGTTGTACAAAACGTAGCGTCTGGACCGGGCATATGATGAATCGAATGGAATGACGTATGGAAAATTGCACGGAATATAACATAGTAAACATAAAATCTCCATTTAAAAGTTCCTTAATAATAAGAATGATGTAGACTCTAGGAAAATGGCATGATAAATACAATAGAAAATTACTTATCTGGTTTTTCAAGAATTTTTTGTTCTATTTTCTATGCCATTTTTCTAGAGACTATATTAAGCCTTATATCATTCGATTTCGCATTCGATATAAACTGGAATAACGTACGAAAAATAGCAAAACAAATCACGTCGAAAGCGGTACGGAATATCGTGAACAACTCACGCGCAAAATCGCAATGTACACTACAAGAAAACTTCAAAAAAAAAAAATTCGTTTCCATGAACTATTTGCCGAGCAATCTCTTTAGCATGAAAATGACATCCTGGTGCAATGAAAATTTCTACGGGAAATTGTATGAATATTAAATGAAATATTGCATGAAATATTGTCTGGAAAATCACATGGAATTGTAACGAAAATCTGCTTTACAAGGAGCTGCACCTTAGCACCACCTAGAACCAGACCAAAGTCCAGAGCCAAGAGTACTAAGGTTTGAAGTGTAAATGGCTATTGCCATTCAAAAGGCAAATTAAAAAAAAAGAATTGCCCCGAGAGCAGGGTACCCTAGAAATGGCCGTGAAGGCCCTTCGTCCACATTAGCGGAGTACCCTCTAACCAACCCCGACGGATGCTGGGGTGCCGCTTTGATAGCTCGCTACGGCTGGGGTGGGTCCTTGAAAATAATGGGGTTAGTTTGCTCTCCGGAAGTCACAGGATGCTACGTATAATTCATCCGTCATTACACACTAGCCGCAAACCGGTATATGAATATACCCAAGGAAAAGGGGCGCAATATCCGTACAGGACTGCCAGAATGGCTCTGCTGCATGGGCTGGCAAGCCAGACCCAGCGCTCGTGATGACGCACGGAGCCAACTAGGGAAATAAGAACATACACTAAAATTAAATCTTAACAACTTAGAGAAAGTTGAAAAAAAAAAAATCCCGCATAAAACTGGACGTGTTACAAGCAGTGCTGCTATTTTAGCATTTTGAATGCTAGATCTAGCATTGTTGTTTCTAAAACGGCATTCGAAATTCGGAGTTAGCATCTACCATTATGTTTAGTATTTAAATTTATATTTCGGAATAATCTGTCAGTCATCTATTTCCCATCAAATTTTTCTCAATAATAGCTCCGTTCGTGAACTTTCAGTCGCGTTCATGAAAGGAAATTTCCTGAATAATGTGGTGGCGGAAATTCATGAAAAATACAAAAACGCGCTCATGTCATTTTCTTGTACGATATTGATTATAAAGTCTAAAATATAAAGATTATAACGTCATCTATATTGCTTTAAATATGGTAACGTTCCATTAAATCGTGATGATGCAGGAGCCTCAGACATTTTCTAGCTCAAGTTTAACCAAGTATGTGCATTCTAGTTAGAAATTTGTTCCTGAATAATGTGAATCAATTGTTTTGTTCGGGCTTCAAATGCAAGCAATCGCAAGGATAACGCTGGAGAAAAATCTTCGTTATCCGAAACTAACACTTTTTCTTCACTTAAAAATAAATAATTGTTGCTGTTTTGATTGTGATATTCCAAACGATGTTTTGAAAAATATTGGTAGAAATGAGCTTTACACAAGAGAAGAAGATTAAGATATAACTGATATGTCTGTAATAGATATAGAATCATTTTGAGTTGTAAATTTTAAACTTCTAATTTGTTTTCGTTATACATACGAGGGTTGATCAATAAGTAATGATAATGATTATAAACCAAGGTGATTAAACTTAAAAGATATATTTATTTTTCAACATAGTCTTCTAACAAGTTAATACATTTAGTCCATCTTTTTTCCAAACCCAGGATACCCTTAGAAAAAAATTCTTTATCTTGACTCTCCCAAAATGCGTCAACAGCAGCCATCATTTCTTTATCATCTTCAAATTTCTTACTCTGAAGGTGTTTTTTGAGCCAAGGAGAGAGGTAGAAGCCACTGAGAGTTAGATCTGATGAATAGAGTGGGTGTTCAAGCAGTTCGAATCCTGTTTCTTTAATTTTATCCATCGCAACTGCAGCCTTGTGAGCCGGTGCGTTTATTTATTTATTTATTTATTTATTGATTTAATGTCTATAACAACAGATCAAGTCCAATTACGCAATAGACAATGGTAAATAAAAATAAAAATATAATATAATTCAATGATAAATAAAAATAAAAATATATATAAAACGAACAAGAGTATCATAATTCAATAGAAAATAAGAATCCAAAATTTAAATATGCAATTAGCCAAGATGAGCATGCATTAAACAGAATAAGTAATTACTTTATCTTTTAACATGTTTTTGAAAAGCATCAAGGTCGGTGGTAGGGAACCAAGTCTGAGTTCGTTATGCTGCCTAGGTAAACGTAGCAGCGGTGAAAAGTAATATGTATCAGCCCGTGCAAATGGAACATTAAACGTTAAAGTTGATCTACATGACCGATCCAATACACGGACGGAAACCAGGTTGCAGAGGTCTGATGGGACAAGTCGATGGTGTAATTTAAATAGAAGGCATTCATCAAAGAACAGCCTACGAGATTTCAGGGATGGAATTTGCAGCATGGTAAGTCTCGCACTATACCCACAGTAAGTCAAATTGAATTTGAAAAGCAGAGTGCGGGTGAACCTGCGTTGTACAGATTCAACCGCATCAATTAAGTACTGAAAATGTGGGCACCATATTTGACAACAATACTCAAGGATACTACGGACAAAAGAGCAAAACAGGTGTACACAGGTGGAGATATCGGTAAAATGCTTAGAAGATCTAAGTATAAAACCCGACAGCCTGGACGCTTTGGCAGTTATATGCAATATGTGTTGGTCAAATAAGAGTTTAGTGTCGAAAATAACTCCCAGGTCTTTAAAACAGAATACAGCATCGAGAGAGTTACCGGAAACGCAATAAGAAAACACTAAAGGGTTAGTTTTACGCGTGAATGACATTTGGCGACATTTTAAGACATTCAGAGTAAGATAATTAGCACTACACCAGTTGCCCAAAGTGTGCAGATCATTCTGTAGCTGAAAGCAGTCTTCAGTTGTATCGATTACTCTGAAAATTTTAAGATCGTCTGCGTAAAGAAGGGAGAAGGAGTTTAGGAGACCTGGCAGATCATTAATATAGATTAAGAACAACAAGGGGCCAAGTATCGAGCCTTGCGGAACACCAGAGGTGGGATAGAAGGGAACAGAGGAGCAGGAATTCACAGTAACAACACAAGCACGTTCATAAATGTAAGAAGAAAACCAGGAGAGCAGCGGTCCATAAAAGCCATATTTCTCTAATTTCAAGAGAAGAAGCACGTGATTAACAGAGTCAAATGCCTTAGAGAAATCAGTGTAAAGAACATCCACCTGTCTTTGCTGATCGATGGCAGAAGCCACAGTATTGCTGAAAGATAACAAATTGGTAACAGTGGATTTACCCTTGACAAATCCATGTTGCTCCTTGGCAAGGAAAGGCTCGAGTAGAGGATAAATTCTGTTGTAGACAACTCTCTCAAGTAGCTTGCTAAAGCAAGGTAGAAGCGATATTGGACGGTAATTGGAGATACAAGCGGGGTCACCTGCCTTAAGTATGGGAAAAATGTTGGCTGATTTCCATATGGAAGGAAAAACACCAGAGGCGATGCTTAGGTTGAAAATAATGGACAGGGGTACACAAAGTGAAGAAGATAGTGACTTAGTTAGTATATTAGGAATACCATCAGAGCCAGAAGAAGCGTTAGAATCGAGACAACTCATTAAATATTCAACTTCTAAAGGGTTTGTACGAAACGACGAGAGCGCTCTAAGGTTAGCGCGAGACGACGAGGGAGTGGTGAAAGAAACATGTGGAGGAGAAAGAGGGTTTTGTGGGGAAGAAAATGACGAGAAAAAACGAGCAAAGAGCTCACAGGTCTCTTCAGTTGTAGCGGCAGAAGTTTCATCAAGAAACACATTTTGAGGAATGACGGGGGATTTTTTCAGTGAATGAATAAATGACCAGAAGGGTTTTGAATTGTTGGAACTAATAGAAGCCTCAATTCTGGCAACGTAGGCACGCATGGCTTCTTTAGCGACCCTCTTTGCATGAGAGCGTTGCTTTTTAAACTCAAGCAAATCATCATGCAAAGCGGAACGTTTAAATTTGGCACGAGCAACATCCTTTGCCCTAAGGGCAGCAGCAACTTCAAAGGTGAACCAGGGAGCATCATTGGGTCTCCTGGGACGACATGTGGGAGTGAAGCGAGGAATGAGATTAGCGAGGAAGACATAAAGCCTATGGAGAGCCTCATTAACGTCAGAGCAGCGAAGAAATGAGTGCCAGTTAATATGATTGATTTCGTTCGCCATTCCAACAAAGTTGGCTTTAAAGAAATTGAAGCGCCGGTAACAAGAAACTGTGGATCTAAGAGGAAGATTGAAAGAAATTTCTAAAAGAACAGGAGGATGGTAAGGGTCGGGAGGGACATAGGGTAGAGCGTCGGAATCCAAATCAACAGAAGACACTGGGATATTAGAAAGAATTAGATCCAATATTTTGCCATTTTTATTAGGTACCGAGTTCAATTGGGAAAGAGAACATAAAGAAATGAATGAAGATAAAGTAAGCGAAAGACTGTTGCTGGAAGTGATGGTTGAAAAAGAGGTATTCCACTCGATGGAAGGCATATTGAAGTCACCACATAGCATTAAGTGAGCGGTAGGAAAACGGCACAGGAGATAAGATGAGAGCTCTGCAAAGAAAATTTCATAAAGTGAAGAAGGACTGTTACAGGGGATATACATTGAGGCGATAAGTAATAGTGAAGCAGGAGCAAGAGAGACACGAACTAAAATACACTCCACTGAAGATGTAGTTGTAAAGTCACTGCAAACCGAACTAGAAAGAGATTTGTGGATGCCAATAAGAATACCTCCACCATCAGACTTGCCAGAGATTGAGCGATCACGATCCTTGCGGAAGACAGTGTGCTGTGGTAAAATCTCACTATCAAAAATATCATCTGTCAACCAGGTTTCCGTAAGACAGATAATGTCATCAGAAGATAGGGCAGAAGAAAGACTAATTTTATCAGACTTGGTCCTCAAGCCACGGACGTTTTGATAGTACAGTGTTAAGGAACGTTTTAAGTTTGAGTCTTCTTTCCTGGTCTGGATCGAAAATTTTTTCGCGGAATTTTGGTGAACTCTTTTACAAAGACTCCAGGTGGCCAGAAGTCGCACTTTAGTAGGTCGTTGATGCCAGAAGAAACGGTGATGCAGAAAGAAGCAATGGTTTGCTCCTGCAGATTATCCGGAGTCAGCTTTTTGCACAGCAAAAGAGGTGGTGCGTATCCAAGCTTAGCAGCTACGTACTTTTTTACTGTTTCGGTCGAAGTACGATATGCCAACCGAGAAACAAAAACTTTAAGTGGAGGAGTTACAACCTCCATGTCCGGAAGCGTAAGCAAAGCAGCAGCAGATGCGGAAACGAGGTGACTCGTCGAGCTGCTATCCCGCAGTGAAGAAGGTGCAGTTTGCACAGTCTGGGTAGCAGATAAAGATGAAATTGCAGGTATCTGGTGACTCGTCGAGCTGCTATCCCGTAGTGAAGAGGGTGCAGTTTGCACAGTCTCATTTGCGAATGATAACCCAAAATTTCTTTGTTTCCCTATACCTTCCAATGCAATGATTGGATCAATACGAAATTCGCAGAGCAGGTTGACTTAAGTAGGAAAAGTAGCTAGTGATAGAATGCTCAGTTTGAGCTGCGCACTTTGCACATTGCGAATGATAACCCAAAATTTCTTTGTTTCCCTATACCTTCCAATGCAATGATTGGATCAATACGAAATTCGCAGAGCAGGTTGACTTAAGTAGGAAAAGTAGCTAGTGATAGAATACACACTCAAAATCTGCACAAATTCTGTACTGTTCTTCGAACATTAGTGCTTCTAGCGATTTTTTGCTTGTTTTCCCGGCCTACCAGTTCGTAGTAAATGATATTTGATTATCACAGTATTTCGATGCGAATGATTCTTATCGTTAAAGGGATGGTGGATACCGAACAATTCCGAATGCTTGTATTCATTTATCCCATTATTCGCTTTTTTATGTCTTATTGGCCACATGCAGTTACCAATAAATATACTAAATAATATTCCAATGCTCAGCTCCAGGTAATAAAATATAAAAAATAAAGAAGTCTTGAGTAAGAAGTAAATAAAGATGATTTAGAAAAAAAACGAAACTTCTTATTGTCGAAGAAGAACGCACGATTCGAACTCGAGAATGGCCAATTAACTCTATACATACGATTCTTCTCTTCTTCTTTCGACTTTTAACTCATTACATAGCCATGAAGCAAATTGCCTTGTTGACTCACAAAAAGGAAGAATTAAATAAGCTAGAAATCACTTCAGATGACATCAGGCGCAATGCCGCACAGCTTCCCAAAAACTATTTTTATTTGTTCCGTTCAATATGAAATTGAGTGAGAGTTGAGTGAGAGTCGCATATCGTAATATCTCTACCAACATACATATGTTCAAGTTTAAGAGATAGCCGGGTAGAGTGAATTTCATTTTGCAAGAATAAATCATGGAGGCTCAAAAATTTGTTCAAAATCTCTTTGAACTTTTCTGCGAATAGCAAAAACAAACAAAAAAATATAAATTAAAAAAAAATAGCCTTCAGTGCAAATAGCTTTTAAGAATGTCTTACTTGCCTATTTATGAGTACTCTGCTTCGTTTTCCCTTAATCTTGTTCAAGCAACCAATACGCAATACGTTTGTCGTTGCTTGATTAACTTTTCATCGAGTACTTGTGCTCTGTCAACCCTGCAGCTTGTCTTTCGCTTCAGTGGTTCTTCTTGTCGTCGCCCTTTTTGTTGACATCTCGACAACGGTGCAGTTATCTGCGAGTACAAACATCTCCAGGTTTCCGTTTACCTACCCGAAAAGGACTCATCACAAATCCGAGACAGTTTAGCATATTTCAATATATTCAGACCGACTGTTAGCGAACCTCATGCTACAAGTTAATGTTATGAGTATTTATCCTCGTTTGCATAGTACCCGTTCTCGTAAATATTAACAGTATTACCGGGAAGGAGAAGCTTCTTGAGCAGCCAAAATAAGGAAACCAATTCGAATTCGACTCACTTCCCGGTGCTTTATCTTAAGTTTTGTTGTGTTCCGTGAAGCTGTAAAACGCGTTAGGTTGTACGAAGTTCAGCGCAATAAACTCACTGATGTTTTCAAGTTTACTCTTGGTCGGAGGCTGAAATGTCTATTGTTTAAGGAAAATTCATGATTGTTACCCGTGAAGATACATATCCTGGTTTATGATAAATTTGAGAATGAGAAATTCAACTCTTTGATTCGATGTATAAGTCATACTTTTGGCAATGTTTATTGCTGTAAGGAAATTAAATGGTACGAAACAGGATACGAAAGTCACCCAGTAAAAGTCAAATTAGTATTGAATCTTTGTGATGTCATGCTTGGATGAGTAATATGGTTTGACACCACACAATAATGAAAACGAGGTAGTCTATTCCGAGTACCCAAATGCGTTCGTTCTGCGCTGGTGACAACTGTGAGTGATTTGCCTTTAAGCCAATGTCAAATTGGGCATCTTCGAGGAGGGCGTTTGAGGTGTTAATTGTGCGATATTTCGATTTTGATGATCAGGTTTGAATGGTTGGTCTGTGCTTTTAAATGTCCTAGAAACCCGCAAGGGAAAAGCTGTTGTACAAAGCACAATGATAAAAAACTCAATAGCTTATATTTCCGGAGAAGATACACACTCACGACAACGAATAATTTAGAGTATTCTTATGGGTACGATGCCAGATGTATGTACGTGCGATGTTGGGTTGCAGATTCATCCAGCCCGATAGGGTAATAGATACAAATATGTACTGATAATCTATGATGTGATTGATCTATAGTAATTCTGTTGATTGAAATTCTTTGTGAGGTGCGTTTTAAAAATATCGGCACAGTTGGAAACAAGATTTGAATTGTGTTATTAACTCCGCACAATTTGAAAATGCATTATCGACATAGAAATTTCGCTCTGGAAAGCGAAAATTTCGTAATGGAATGCGAAAATTTCGCACTGGAATAAGAAAATTTCGCACTGGCAAGCTAAAATTTCTTTCCAAAAAGTGAAAAGTGCGAAATCTACGCATTCCAGTACGAAATTTTCGCAGTCCAGTGGGTACGTAATATCGGCATTTATATCGGTAAGGCTATATCGGCACTTACGCTTAAGCCCGCCAAGATAAGACACGCCCCTTATCGCAATGGACTGCGAAATTTTCACAGTCCATTGCGAAATTTTCGGAGTCCAGTGCGAAATTTCACAGTGCGAATTTTCGAATTTTCGCACTGCGAAATCTCACTGCGAATATTCGTACTGCGAAAATTCGCAATGCGAATATTCATAGTGCGAATATTCGGAGTGCGAAATTTCGCAGTAAGAATTTTCGCAATGCGAATAAACGCACTGCGAAATTTCAAAGTGCGAATATTTGCAGTGCGTATTTTCGCAGTGCGAATATTCGCAGTGCGTATTTTCGCAGTGCGAATTTTCGCAGTGCGAATATTCGCAATGCGAAATTTCGCAGTGCGAATATTCGCAGTGCGAAATTTCGCAGTGCGAATATTCAAAGTGCGAATATTCGCAGTGCGAAATTTCGCAGTGCTAATATGCGCAGTGCGAAATTTCGCAGTGCGTATTTTCGCAGTGCGAATATTGGCAGTGCGTATTTTCGCAGTGCGAAATTTCAAAGTGCGAATATTCGCAGTGCGTATTTTCGCAGTGCGAATTTTCGCAGTGCGAATATTCGCAGTGCGAAATTCCGCAGTGCGAATATTCACAGTGCGAATATTCGCAGTGCGAAATTTCGCAGTGCGAATTTTCGCAGTGCGAATTTTGCGAATATTCGCACTGCGAAAATTCGCACACAAATATTCGCACTGCGAAAATTCGCACTGCGAAAATACGCACTGCGAAATTTCGCACTGCGAATATTCGCACTGCGACAATTCGCACTGCGCATTCGCACACAACAGTGTGAATATTCGCAGTGCGAAATTTCGCAGTGCGAATCTTCGCAGTACGAATTTTCAGAGAGAGAAATTTCGCAGTTCTCAATGAACTTTGAGTTTTTGACTATAATTTGGATTGTTATGGAGAGTAAAACGAAGATGAAATGTGTAATTAATGAAGTGCGCTCATAAAATTTAGAAGATTCTTGTAATGAGGAGATCATCGAACAAATCGCCGGATAAACAACTACAGCAACATTTTAGGACAAATTGATATCTCTTTCTACAATCAGGCGATGTATGATGAATAAAGGGGTCAACCTATCATCTCTAGACGAAGTGAATGATTGTCTAATCAAATGTTGGAGTAAAAAACTTATTCAAAACGAAATAGCTGACTTCTTCAAAAATTAAAAATAAACCACATATGTACACTTTACTAGAAAATTTTGAAAAAGTAATAATTTTTGTGTAATTTATTCAGAAGATTTAATTTTATTTTACTGTTTTTAGTCACGAAAAGATTTAATTTTATTTTACTGTTTTTCATATGAATAAAAACCTCATTATATTTTAAAGATGTTTTAATTTACTATTGACTTTGAGAATAGAATAATTCCAATTTAAACATAACACAGATAAGTGCACAACACGGATAAGTGCACAAAAATCACGTGGATCATCGATGTGTACTTATCCGTGCTCTACTGTATATAAAACTATGCGCATTGTTCAGACTTGTACATCAACTTCTCTATTTTCTGTATTTATGTTTGTGTTGAAAAATGGCGAATTCGTAGTTTTATTCATTCTATTCTATAATTTTACAGATGTTCCTGTGATTGTAAACATTAACCAGTCCACATAATTGGTAAAACTTGGTTATATTGTATTTTTATTGCATTTTGTATTTTGTGTATTTTGTTGCAGTCTAATACTCGTCTAAAATTGACTTGAAATGGTGTTATATCTGCAATTAATTTTTTGCTCTAGTCACCGTTAAGTCGATTGTAAATTTGATCTAATGTCGACCACTCATATTTTTGTCACTTGTTCCGCTTTTGTTTAGATGGCTTGGTAAGTAAAACCAAAAAGTGGCATTCAAAGAAGTCATTCATTTGTGCTTGTTTTCTTTGTGCATCCAACACGGGGTCTATTTGTTGCAAGTAATTGTTTGCTCACTACTAAAAACCGGTATCACTTTAAATCCAGCCTGCAGCAGAAGCAAGTGTATTTTTACTTGACAGGACACATTGTAGATGAAACCACGTGCTTTACCCAAATACAAATCGCTCGCGTGATTTGAATCTTAACAAAGCGATAAAGAAGTAATTAAATGCGAAAAAGGGGTTCGCAAAGTTGATGTATCATTCAAGAGTCATCGGGGTAACATCGAACCCATTCACTCAATCCGCGAAATAGCCTTGTTTAAAGCCAACCAGGCTGATTAATCAAATCTCCTTGCCAAGCCACGTCGTTACCATAGTCGTAATAGAAATCGCACCCTTGTTCTTCCGCGACGACACATAATCATATTGGTCACCCCACTGCCGATGTCTTATAAAAATTCACCCCGTGAGTAGCTTTGTGATGCTTAACAATCGGTAATGTGACACATATTGTGACAAATTGCATGAAATGGTCCAATTTCCTTTGGATCGGAACAGGGAAGCTTGACAAAGTGTTGGCCCTTGTTACTGCTGAGAAGGACAAGGGACAAGTGAAACTTTATGAAAATGCGGTGCATAGAGGAGGCAGTGTGACGAAGTGTAATTTCTCGCCCATTTTGGGGATGAACGAGTGCAACTAATTGCGAAATTTTTGTCAAACGAATGTGACGAATTGGACATTTCGACGAGGCCAAGTGTTTTAGTGCACCTGCAGTGTTTGGAAGTAAAGGTTCGATCAGTAAAACTTAAGTCGATATCAATGGATAAAAGTTTATATGGGAGTGTTTCTTTCGTTTTGGTATTTTGTTTCATGTTGCAGCTTTTGTATTGTCACATGAGTAAAAATACTCATAATTCTACTGAGGAGGTTTTTGAAACTTATATACAATAAATTGAAACTGTTTTTATATTCAAATAATAATTACTAAAATCAATAATTTCGAATGATTGGAAATCTGAAGTTTGCCAAACCAAAATAAGGTACCTCAAAGATATAGGAGCATATTGCATGGCGAAAATAATCTTAGCGTCAAAAACAAACAATAAACCCTCGATTAAGGAATATCCCGATTTTATTAGACCGTATATCGTACAAGAGAACATTCACCCTAACTAGCGTAAAACAAGTGCATCTTTCCAACACATCGAATCTAATTTTCCATGCTCTCCTTAGCGTCAGTGTAACCAAGTTCATCGGGTCGAAAATACGAATTTTGCATGCTATATAATCGGTCGATGGGATTTAACATTTGTGCCTGGCCGAATGGTGACATCATTTGTTGTAGCGTTGCATAATTCATTCCGAGAATTGTATTTAGATGCGGTTCCATATTTTTAATACAGTTTTCTGAAAATACAAGATAGTAGAGGGTGAATGATGTGGATTGATTTTCGATATAAAAATATTTCAAATTGAGGATAAAAATTCAATTTCATAAGGGCTTATTTAGGTTATGGTTTTTATGAAAGTTACTCTGTTTATCTGTTTATGATACAATTTTTTGATATCAGTCATTTATAAAAGACAAGTATGCCAAGAAAACATTCGAAAATTACCATATTATGTTTCTAACCGTTCAGTTTCTAGATACTACAGAACACGCAGAATCACCCACAAAATTGAAATACATTCTGACAAAGAAGCTTTGGGAATAATCAAATAAAACACAACATATTAATTATTCATTCAAATCGATTGAGTCTCCACCAAAGTATGCTCCATTTGAAATGATACACTTCTCCCAACGAACAATCCAATCATTCATTCATTTTTTGAAGTCACGCCCCGGGATTTTTTGAGTTTTTCAGCGATTTCGGTTTAATATCTTAATTTGAGTTAAAAAGGGGTTCCTCGAAAGGGCAATTTAACGAGAACATGAAAAAATCTGACGGAGCAAAACTGGGGAATATCGTGGGTGCTCGGTGATATTCGTTACGTTCTTATCAAAAAATTCGGTCACAATGATGGCTTTGTGAGACGGTGCATTGCGATGGTGCAAAATCCGGAAATTGTTCTTCCGAAGATTTGGTTTTTTTAGAAAGCTCTCCCTCCCAAACGTCTTATAGCATCCAAGTGATATTCTTCCTCCACTATTTCACCCTATGGAAAGAATTACGAGTGAATAATTCTTCAAATATAAAAAAAAACAGTAAGAAGAACTTTAATTTTAGACCGACTTTGCCTCGTTTTTTTTTTGGTTTCCGCTCGTTTGGCTTTCCGATGATCGCGGACTTGTTGCATATCATACTTACAGACCAAAGTTGTATCACCTGTAATGACACGTTGAATGAATGTAGAGCTTAAATTCAATTGCTCTTTACACAATAGATTACGATGCTCCAACTGAAGAAAATTGAAGTCCTTTGGAGCTAGTTGGGCTGCGAAGTATCTTATTTACAAAACATCTAACACAACAGCCCGAGCCGATTTAAGAGAGATGTTTACTTCACGAGCTAGCTCTCTAATACTGAACCAACGATTATCGAGCACTACAATTTCTTGACTTTATCGACGTTGTTCTCGTTATGCGAGGTTGAAGACCGCTCAGAATAAGGCAAATTCTCAACGGTTTCACAGCCCTCTTTGAACGCTTCATACAATGCGAATGCTGTTCTTTTGGATATAATACATTTGCCAAAGGCTTTCTTTAATATTTTAATATTTTCAATGCTTCAAAACAAAAATTTCCATTCGCAGCACAAAATTTCAAACAATCTCGTTGATTGATCTATTCCTCCATAGTAAAAATTACCAGACACTATTGAAGCAATTTCTGTTTTTAACTCTTGTAAATAAACTCAATGTTAGTCAAACTCAAAGGTTATAATAACTTACAATGCTCCCAAGGCGCAAAAAATAAAAACTTTAAAAAACAATCAACATGGGCGATTTGAGGGACTCATTTCTGAAACTTCTTTTTCAGAGTTTGTATCCGACTTCTAAAGGAAAAATTGATCTTGAAATTAAAATATTTATATAAAATATGAAAGCAAAAATTATTTAAAATAGCACAAAATAGCCGATCAAATTATAACACAAAAATATAATAAACATAATAAATAATAGCTGTGTTTAATGAGCACGAAAAAAAGCAGAGCATCTCAAGGCAAGTTATAGTATTGCGGCTGTCAAAAAAAGTCGAGCAAACCAGAGCAATTGAAAGGCAGAAGAAAGTCGAGCAAGTGAGAGCAGCTGAGAGACAATTCTCAAAATTCATTCAAATTCACTAAAAAAAAGTCGGTTCCGTGACAGTTGGAAAACTGCTGGTTGCTTACCCGAACTTGCTCTACCAAAAAAAGTAAAATAAAAATCGTGCTCTAAATTACTCTAGTTCAACCTAGAGCAGACTCATGAAACACAAATCAGAGCAACTTCAGGCAAGTTAGAGCAGCCGCATTGCTCATTAAACACATTTTGTTGAGATATCTCAATCTAGCTCAACCTAGAGCAGCTCATTAAACACAGCTAACAATAAATAGCAACGCAGCTACAACTGAACTGCCACAGCTACTCCCCTTGCAATAGAAAAATTTGCTGAGCAGTTCCCGGGGTTTTATATAAAAATCTTTTCTTTTCGTATGGCGTAAGTAATTTTGTCCTTTGATACCCTGTTCCCACGCTGGATCTCGCCGTTGGGTAGACATGCTGAAGTCCATGAATCATGTATGTATGTTTGGTTATGAATTCATTCAACAGCCTGAAATAGACTAGTGAACCAAGGCTTCAAAAATTTTTTTACGGTGTCGGACTGTACAAAACTTGCCTGCACATGTGTTGGTCCTAAATTTGGGACTTGGTTTTCTTGGTATGATGCACTATAGGTTTTTGATGAAGATCTCTGATAGGCTGTGACATTTGGAGGAACAATGCTAGGTTAACTGGTTTTTAAACTATAAATAGTTTATCTAACTGAAGAGGCATTTAACACAAATAATCTTATATTTAACGACTAAACTATTTTGGTTTACTGGCTCTTCTTGCATTATACTTATTTAATTTTATATCATTTATTATATTTTTGGACATACGCTAAAGAATCAGTCCGTTTTCATATGCGTCTGGCTTTGTCATCAGGTCGACAACCGTGTCCTTAACTGCTCAAGTCCTGTCTTGTGATATAAGAGAACCACCTTTTAATTCCCGGGCTGTAAAACTTGCCAGTGCCCAAGCGCAGAATTCTCTGTTCGAACATCTCCGCTAATGCCATGGCAGATTTGGAATAGGCAATCCAGGATGGGGGTACGTATATCAGCATTACCTGAATGCGTGTTTTATAGCGAAATGGATTTTGCCTTTGTGGTCATGCCCATCTTTTTGGCGAAAAGGTGCCTGGTACGCTGAAACGCTGATTTTGCTACCTTAATTCAACGTCGATCCTAGGAATTAAATTTCAAAATTGTATGCTTGTCTACTCCAAGGCAGCGCAATGTAGGACTAGGAGTAATTTTTGAAGTTCCAGACAAGACAGCGGTTTGTTTAGTCTTGTTGCGGATAATTTATGATCTCCGTTACTTGCAAGGGTCTCCGAATACAGACAGCTGTGTTTCGCTACTATTTAAGACCCCATTCATCAAAATAAAATGTAAGGTTGACCAAGGGCTTTTCCGAATTGACGTCTTTGTCTCTGCCTTCAGCTTTTTACAACAGAATGTGACGTCAGATCAAGTCGAGCCTGTGCGAATTCAGTTATCTGTACCTTGTCATTTCTCTCTTGTATAACAGTTGACGAAGTCACATTCTGATTTGACTTTTTGTTGGCTTGATGGTGTTTTGAGGCAATGTTACGAAGGATAGCCATATATTTCGGACACCTCGTCTTGATCTACTTCAAACTGTTAGAATAGCTCGGCTACTCTCCTGACGTCACAATCTGTCATAAAAAGCTGAAGATGAGGACGAAGACGTGAATTCGGAAAGGCCCCAAGTAATAGTCTAGGGTCTTCGCAGCTTTGAGCGTATCATTTACACATTAAACGACTTTAACTTGAGGATACGACTGGAAAAGGTAGGTCAGCAGTGAAAATGGTGTATAAAACAGGTTGAGTGGCAGAAGCTTGTGGCATGTCTGATGTTACAGGTCTAGTCAGCGGTTGAAATAGTAAAGATACAAGGTCTGTTTCCGTACTTTCAGCCAACTGCAGCAGTAACAGAATTTGGCAGCTGGCTTCTTTTTGCTGCAAAATTTGGCTTGCATTTGGCTTGCAGCAAAAGTACGGAAACGACTTGCTGCGAATCTATTTTAATATATTATAATAGATTCAAGTACGGAAACAGACCTACAGTTTACGATCGATCGGTCTGCCGAAATGATTTTTGGTGAACCAAAACGTGCTATTCAATTCGCATATAAAGTAGTGACACTTTTAATGGCAGAGCCTCAAGCCATCGCGTGTAACAATCGATCATGGTCGGCCAGTAGTCCTGCTCTTAATCTGTTGATAAAATGATTATGCGATATTTATTTGTTCTAAATGTTTATCTGAAATATTGATGTTTGCGGCATTATTTTTATGATGACGTTGAGTTTTTTGCATTAGCACCGTTAAGAATTTCATGCCCATTTCACTTTTGACAATACGGCCATATGAAAAACTAGTTTTTGCTAATTAAAGGAAATTTCTATAAATTGTGGGATTTTTACTTCTTTACCCATAGTTCCAACTCTTATGCCTAGAGTTTCGTTGTATATCACTAAAGTGGACTATGTAATATGAAGAACTGAATAGCATCGTGTAGTTTAGCGGATAGAACGTCGTCGCTTAGAGTATAGGAGCTCTGTATCGAATCAAAATTGTGATATTTAGCAGGGCCTATAATACCTGACGTGAAGGTCTTTAATACATGACTTTGCAAGCTATAATGTATAGCGTCTACATCTCTAAATTCTTCGCTATGTATTTTCGTAAGGCCCTATAGTTTATTACCGGAATTATGTTCATAAATTACAGTATTTGCGGTTGTTTTTCTCAGTGCTTGAAATTTGAATCTTTCTGAATTTGACGCATGACTGTTAGACACACGTTTTGATCAAAGAAAAGTCCACGAAATTAGAAAAATGCGAATGAGCTGTGGAAAAATTGGTGTAAACTTATCACAACGATTAGGCGAAAAAATCTTTAGCTAGGAAAATAAGCTAAAGAAAGCCAAAACCTCAAACTTGAAAGTTCGAAGCGGAGACATCCTATGTGGCGACGAAGAGGACAATCAAGCGAAGAGTAAAACCAGAAAGATGCTAAATAGACGACGTTGTCAAAAACTATTGTGTGTCGTAAATGTGAATGCACAGGGCCGACACTTTTGTCAACTTTGTATAGAGTCTTTATTTGAAGTTTGAAGAGTTTGACAGGAACGGATTCACACTGAATAAACATTACAATAGCCAATGATTAAACTACATGTACGAGTAAAATATAACTAACTTAGGCTTAGAAAGATAAACTTGTTTATTTCTATCATGGTGATAAGAGGGTAGTGGGCGCTAAATAAAGTAAGACGCTACGAATTTATAATGCAACTTTTAGAGTTAGATGTATTTGATCAATTTTTTGCCGTTTCCGTTTATGTATTTTAATAAATAATGTACTGGCCTATTGTTTTTTTGGTTCCTGGTTTAAGTTCGTAACATAAGCCAGGCATAGGAAATGTGCTGATTGCTACCGAAAATTGTATTAAATTTATTCAGTTTAAATATTTTCAGCCCGATATTGCTACAAGCGACACAAATTATGTTCTATATTTTTTAAACACCCTAACCAAAGGCAAATTATGTCAAAGTCGTTTCGAAATACTTACAATAAAAATGAAACCAATTATATTGTCAAATAGCCTGAGAAAGAACTCGTACTCCCTGAACAATTTAGA
Organism: Nemotelus pantherinus; assembly: GCA_963978885.1. Classification (NCBI taxonomy): domain Eukaryota; kingdom Metazoa; phylum Arthropoda; class Insecta; order Diptera; family Stratiomyidae; genus Nemotelus; species Nemotelus pantherinus. Next base: position 48,809,698 of record OZ022263.1, on the reverse strand, counting down.
TCGCAGGACATTCTTAATAAATTGAACTTTATGAAACCCAATTTAATACATACCTTTATTTACATCCAAGCAACTATGTTGACCATCTTCATCAAATCTCCGTTTCGGCGAGTGCAGCTTTTCAGCCACGTTGTAGGGTATCTCCAGTGATTCATTGTCACTTTGTTGCTCGTCTTTGATTTTCACCATACTACCATCTGATTCTTGTGAATCCGTCTCACTGTTTTCTTTCGTTTCAACCTTAGATTTCTTCTGATTCTTTTTCATTTTCGCTCTTTGATTCTGAAACCAGACCTGAAAACGCTTTTTTCATAAATACTGTTCAGTAAATAAACGCTGCAGGGAAGACATGCAATGCAATAAGTTGGAACCAGACCTGCACTATTCGTAAACTTAGTCCCGTCTCCTTGGCCAGATTTTCTCGAACCTTTCGACACGGTTTCGGTGATATTTCAAACGACGCCTTAAATGCACGTCGCTGCTGTGTATTCAATATCGTTCTGGGACGTTTCGGTCCGCGTCGTCCATCGATTTTCGGTGGAAACAAGTCGTCACCATAGAAATCTTCTGCTAAGAAAGCACACACTTTAGAAAGTAAATTGCAATTTTGAGTGGCTTAAGCCGGAGGACTCGTTTCGTTACCAACCGATATTCTGCAACATTTCCACTTCTTTCTCGTAGTCTTGTCGACAGAAGAGCTGTCCTTGCTTTATCACATACTGTTCGCCTTTCTTTAGATGCGTTCCGCAAACGACACAGAAAAAACATTTGACGTGAAAAACGTTTTCGAGTGTTCGCATCACAAGCTCCTCGGAGCTTATTTTATCGCCGCAGCCAAGGCAACGATTCCGACTAAAATGTCTTGAGAAAAATTGAAATTGAAACGGAAGTAAATTTTGAATTAGATTTTAATTTATGCTTGAGTTACAATCAATGCAACCAACATTTGCTGCCAAGTTTTGTTGGTGGAACGAGTTACAATCAATGCAACACAACATTTACTGTCATCTGTCACTGGCTATATTAAAGAAATTGCTGTTCGATAATTTGGATCCTTTAAAGTCTCGGAAAGAGATATCAGTGAATATTTTATCCTCTAAAAGCTGCGGAGTATAATGCAAAGCAAAAATGAGACAAAAAAATACAAATTCTGATTGTCATTTGCATATGACATTTCCCATTTCCCGGACTCTCATAGGAACAGGTGGAATTGGATATTTTCAAAAATGTTGTTGCCATGCCAAGTTTGAGATATGAGCAAACTCTGCTGCCAAGCAAAGTTGTGTTGCATCATTGTAACTGCTCTCATACGTTCTCATGGGTTCAAACTCATTTTGACGTGCAACAAATGTTGGTTGCATTGATTGTAACTCTAGCTTTATTGTTGAAAAAGGATGGGATTTTATTAAGGAGCCATGAAGATGTTAAAATATTAATGCTCTTAAAATATTGCAAGCTTGTCTGGTATTTTGGTTTTTCCCTAAGTGCCCATGAGTCTTAAATCAAAATCCGACTATTTAATATTTTATGCTCAGAAAAACTTCTATTCAACTATTTTTCTATAAACTTACCTCTCATAATCCAACCGACAATATAGTTTACCGTCACGAGTAAAACAGGAATGCACCAGACGTATCGAGCAAGCAGTGCATTTAAGGCATCCTTCGTGGTAGGATGTATTCACCACTCGCATTATGTAACGGTCGCAAATCGGTTGACAGCAGAAACCGCACTTAACCATAAGTGTTGCCATCATTGACGTCACAGGCGCCATTGGCTGACTATCATCTCGGCCGCAAACGAGACCGCAACCGTTCGTTGTCCTGATACTGGAAATTTCCATGACATTATCGGAGTCAGTCAGCGGTACATTGATTGTTGTTGGCTGAAGAACTCCACCAACTCCACTTGTTAACATCACTCCATTTCCTGGCGGTTGATGATGATACTTCATGTCCATCGGAACTGTTTCGATGGAAAAGTGGAAACAGATGTCAGAATTTAGTAGTAGGTAGTGTGGAATTAATGCAACGAGTTTTGATTGTTGATGTTTTGTGTGGAAAGTTTAGTGTTAAGATTGTTCAAACTAGTTTTAAATAAATTCAATTAAAGGAAACTTTGATTTAGCTTTTCAAGGCTCAGTGTTGATGGTTATTGACTTATTTTGATAGCTGCTAATATGTACAATGTTCATGCAGGAGACGTTTGGTGTATCATGCAGAAAAAATATTTTTCAATATTCCATACCAAATTTGCTATGGATACACACTTATCTACATATATTATGCCAAATGTTAAATATTGAAAATACTCCTTCCTTACCGCCAACCATAGGCGGACCTTGCTTATGAAAGCTTTTCTAATGCTATCAATTTTGTTAAATATTGGTTTGTGAGGAACAGCGTGTTCTGCGTTAAAAGTAATGTCATCCCACGACAAACCTTGGGTTGAAGCTCTTAGCTTCATCTCAAATTTACAATCAATGTGAATGCGAGTGTGGAGTGATTAGTACATTATGTATTATTTTTGTGAAAAAAACTCACGATACGAACCTCGATTCTCAAAGACCTTAAATCAATTAAACAAAATTATTCATTAACCTTTAGACTCTTCAATTTTTGTTTGTTCCGCACCCTTTGAAATATCTACAAAAATCCTTTCGTTTCTATTGACACCATATCAAAAACTTCGTCTCTACTATATTATTGTCTTTTTCCTACGGTAATAGGATTAACTTTTGTCTCTTCTAACACCGTTTTCGAGGATACATTCACATTGTGTATTATATTATGCGACATCACTCACTGCGTGCGGAGATTATTCAGAGTTATTGGCAAAACACCTGTCCTGAGCGGTAGGATCGGCGTAAGCATAAGTTGGGGTGTCAAGTGTCGAAGTATCACTGAACAAATCCAAAGCTGAAGAGGACAACAGTTGTCTTGATCCGAGGATTTACTTTTTGAAAACATCGAGTTCGAGACAATGCCATGTAAATAGCAGCATATTGGATGACGTGATTAGTTTTTCGATTATGCTATTAACAAAGCGGTATTTATTCGATTATGTGCAATATGTTCAGCGAGGGGTTGAAAACGAAATGCTATTTGTGTTTCAAAAACGATTTTTCGAGAACTGGTTTTAGGGAAGTGATTTTTTTACCTTTCCATGTGGCTTGCTTTTATATTTAGCTTCGATAGCTTGTTTTTAATACTTTCTAGAAAAATAATTAAACCGATCATAAGGGAGTTTGAGCCATGAACTGCACACACTAGCCATCAGCGCTTTAGCCATTTGAAGAAGCATGTATGCAGGAAGCGATTGAATGAGAAAAACATAACCGCTCTTTCTTAATCATTTTGACATTTTTGGTCGTTCTTGTGGTGTGGTCTTGTTGGTGAATATTTTAATGGGCCAAACTTCAGTCTAGTGGTTCAAAATTAGTAAGTCAGAGATATGACTTACCACATTACTCATGATCACGATATATCTTGCATAGATACATACGAAGGTGGATCAATTAGTAAATTTTCATTTCTTCACTGTCAAATGCAATCATTTCCCTTCCAATTTCATTCTGGTCGACTCTTGATTGTCAACCTACCAGGTTTACTTAAACGTGTTTTCCACTCCATTTCTACAATCTCAGGGCTCAGATTCGACTGAAATCACATAATCTGACATGAAAGAAGGAAAATGTTCAGTTTTCAGTCACACAACGTACAAAAACGACTTCATGGAATGCATGGAGTACGCGAATAGACATATGTATTATCATCGTGTACCATCTTTTAAACGACGTCATACAAAGTTTGACACTGATTTATAGGTTAGTTTTTATTTGACAGCTGTTTGTATTAAACGTGTTTGGTTTCTTGTGATACAATTTATTTGTTGTTAATTTTTTTTATTTTGATCCGTTATTCCATTTTTATTTTGGATGGAAAAACGTGCGAAGAAATAAAAGCGTCCTAAAAATGGGTGCTGTCTTTGGGGACCCTTCACCATCTATGAAAACTGCGGGTAATCGGTTCTACGAATTTACACGCGGCTAAATTTAGAAAAATACTTCAATTTTTTGAGGGAAAATTAACACATCAAAGAAAATTGGTAATGATTCTGCGCCAAAGAAATATTTGCTCAATCCAAAGAAAGGAATTTATTCATTTCAAAGAAATGATATTGAACTTGCCCTGAGTAAAATTTGGCATAGTTTCAAGGAAATGTTTCCATAAATCTGGCATCAATCGGTTCTCCTGCGATCAGCGAAGTTAAACACTGTTGGGCGCGGTTACTACTTAGATGGAGGACCGCTTGAGAACATTGCATGTCGTTGGCACGCAAAAACTCTGCCTACCTTCATTTCAAAAGCGCGGCTTACTTTGAAGGGTGTGAAAAAATAAAAGCAAGTAAAAAAAATCTTTTCACGTGCCAAAGGAACATGGTTTGACTCCTTTTGAAGCGAATGCTTAGCTTTTTAAATTAAATAATCTGACCTCATTTGAACAACGCTGTATCAAAGTGTGTTTTGTTTGTTTTAATGTTTTATTTTTCATTCAATGATGAAAATTTTGATATGAAAATAACATTTTTCTAATAAAGTGCAATCATTTTTATTGAATGTGGGGGCTTATTTAATTCAAATAAGATTCGTTTTTTGATTTAAATTTGGTTCTATAAAATTTTTTAGTGGTGAAATTTTTCTGAGTGTTCAGTTTTGCTGCTGACCATATGAAGTTTTTTCAGTTTTTCGAATGGCATATGGACCATTTTCTTTTCAACTATTCTCCTTGCCTTATCCAAGCGCATGATTTTTTTATTTTGCAATTATTCGTCGTATACGCTATCATTTAACTGTATTCATATATCAGCTTTCTCTTGGTGTTCACACCCTGCTTTACTCCAATTATCGTCTTTGATGAATTTGTCAGTGTTTTTGATTATGAATTGTACTATTGAGTTCGTCATCGCCATGTTTATATTGAATCTCTACCATTTTTTACTAATGTTCGAAGAACAATAGTATTAAACTCGTTTCGCCGAAAATTCATATTTCTTTATATATATATATATATATATATATATATATATATATATATATATATATATATATATATATATATATATATATATATATATATATATATATATATATATATATATATATATATATATATATATATATATATATATATATATCAGCAAAATGATTAAGGGAGATATTCTCTGGAGTGGCCGATCCGATTGAGCTGAAATTTTCGGAGAACGTAGATGTATATAGTAGGTAGGTCCATGACTTTCTCAAATTCAGATATCCTAAACATTTTGGTGGCGGCGAGCGTTTTAGTGAATTTTGAGGAACTCCTATATTTCCAAGCAGTGTAAATTTTTGTTAAAGAAAAGTATTGGGAATGAAAATTAATTATGTTCTAAGCTTGCTTATGATAAAGAATTGGAAATTTTGAGCCGTGTGTGGGTGCAGGGTGCCTAAAACTAGGCAAGGAATTTTTTTCAAATTTTGATTTGTCATTACTTGTAAGAAAAACAATGGATCATCGTGAAAATTACAGAGCGTATTGATGTTGACTAAAATATGGCACATATAGATTTTCAGCATAAAGCGGGTAACCCTGTAGCTGTGGCAGGCTGCTGAAAAAAAATCCTTCAAATCATTGACCTTCCTGAAAAATTTTTGATTTTTGACAAAAATTTCAAATCTTTGATAAATTTTATCCTTTGTCCTTCATCTCAAAATAACATTTTCAAAATTCCGATTTGCATAAGAACGGCAACCCATCACCAAATTACCTCTATTTTCAGCACTCGAAAGTTCTGTTCACGAGAACTGACGATCGGATAATCCGATCATAATGAAATTTACAGGATATGTTGGTATTAGCTAGGACCAGGTCTGATAGAAGTGATTTTGAAATGCCAGCAACCCTGTGGCAGTGGTACCATCTTGAAAAACTACTGTGAAAAAAAACATTTTTTTGACCTATAACTTCCGATTCAGCCATCAGATTTTAATAAAATTTACACAATACTTGAATGTTACTCTGTGTAACATTTGGTAAAAATTTGGTTGAAAAATTAGTATAGGACTGGCAGCTGTGGTGATTTTTGTCTCATAAATCTTGCAAATTTGCTCAGCAAAATAAAGCTTTTTTCCCTATAACTTCCGGTCCAGTGTGGAAATCAAAACGAAGTTCATGCAGTAAATGGACCTTAATGTGAAGTAAATGTCATAGGAATTTCGTACAAAAATCATGAAAGGGCTGCCAGCTATGACCATTTTTGTAATTTTGTGGAATTTTTTTACTGAGCGATTATGGCATTAGATTTCCAATTGAGAATGATCCTGCAATAAAAATTAACAACAAATATTAACGTTTTAAAAATTTGAAAAGTTTTGAGGGTGGTATCCCTAAAATTCTGTTCACCCACATACCTTCCAGCGCAGTGATTCAATCGAAACGAAATTTACTGGTTGGGTTTAACTTAACTTGAAGCAGATTTGGTATGTATTTTGCTTTGCTGCTGACACAGGCTAACCAGCAATGTGCCATTTCCGTTAATATTGCACCAACAGATGGTTCAAATTACGTTCTCATATGCAAAGCATTTGCAATAAAAATAAGGAATCAATTTTTAAATTTTCCGAGTTTTGAACATTTTTCGGATGGCAGCCTCAAACAACGTTTAACCGCTGAAACTTTCGATGAAATCCTGCGATGAGAAAGAAATTCAAAGGATAAGTTGATTTAAGTATGAGCTTGTTATGGTAAACTTATTGCTGCTTCGTTCGGAAAGTGGTACCAGCACTGAACATTTTCATCATTCGTGTTATAGTTGAGTTTTGTTGCTTTGGATAAGGAATGGTTGATATGATTCTACAAAACAGTGTATTACGTCTTTCCACACTTTTTTGTCACTCAAAGACAATTTCTTCGAAAATTAGTTTTCGAGCGGTTCAGGTGCGCTCGAGTTTTTTTTAATTATTTGATCAATTTGATCGATTCATCTCTAAAATTGCCTTAGTATCGTCGTATCTTTACGCAGTTTAATTCTTTTTGTCAAATTTTTTGTCAGAATGTTATAAGACAAGCAAAGTAGTTAGATGCCTCTATGCTTCTTACGTTTTAGTTTGCGCCTCTTTTTATGCGTAGGCGATATTTGCCCAAAATTTCATGTTTCTTTACATCTTTACATCTCGCGATTGCGTCTTCCAATCGAGCTAAAACTTTCAGGATACGTTGATGTATTAATGGAATAGGTGCAGGTTTCCCAAAACTTAGTCATCTCTCACCATTTGGCACTGACGTGTGTTTTATTGATATTTCAAGTACTCAAATTATTTAAAAAAGAGTCATCGGATCATTCTAAAATTAACACATTGATGCTGATAAGGAATAAGGCGGAGTAATTTTTAATAAATGTGTGGTCGATCCTGCAGTAATGGCAAGAACGTAAAGCGAGATCATTCAACTCATCGATTTTCTTGCAACACTTTCAGACTGATGAGAAGAAGACAATAAATAATTTAATGCTCTTTTCACCCGGGTAGTTTGAAATTTTCAAAATTTCGTGTCCCATAAGAACGGTAAGACTAATCAAATCACCTTAAATTTGAGCACTTAAAAGTTGGATTTGTGAACACTCAGGATGTGATCATCAGATCAATTTGAAATCACAGGATGTATTAGTCTTAGGTAAAACCAGGTCTGATAGAAATTATTCGAAAACTTTCTTGAAATATTTTCAGGCAAAAAAATTTCTACCCCTATTACTTCTGAACCAGTCATCAGATTTAAACGAATCTCATATATTTAGTTAAACACAGTTACGAGAGAGTTGCTAGTTTTAATGATTTCGGCCATTGTTATAACTAATAAACACTTTGCGATAGAAAAAAGCTACAAAAGTTCAGTTTTCCTATAATTTTGAAACCTTTTGGGCGGCAACTCTTAAAATATTATCGTAACTAGGTATAACTTTCGATCCTGTCATTGCACCAAAACGATATTCATGGAGTGTATTGATGTCAGTGCTAGTAAAAGGCTGCCATCACCGATCATTTTGTCGCTGTTGTACTAAAAGATGCTGCCATGAAATTTTCATGCGATAAACACGTTATAATGGACACAAGCAGCAACTGTTTGAATTTTTCAAATAATGAAATTTTTGCGGACGGTCATTCAGAAAGTCTTTCTATCTCTATAGTTTCCTATACAGTCACTACCACCATCAAAAATTTGGCCACAGGTAAAAAGAATTTAAAATTTAGGATGCGCAAAAATTTCTGAATTTTCGAAATTGAAACGTTTTTTTTTTACTATCCCTGCAAGATTACTATCTTTTGAAAGTTTAATGGTAGCATCTGTTAGAAGAAATGTGACTAAAATTAGCACAGCTGCCAAGTCTACTTTAATTTTTCAACAAAAATTAAATTTGTCAATCGAATACATTTTTTTCAGCAAAAATCAAAATGAAATTACAGATGGTTGGCTCGTTTGAAGAATTAATTTTTACGTTTTTGCTTTAGCTATGTGACTAATCGCATATTCATTAAAAATTGCACAAACATATTTAATATATTCTGCAACTTTCGTGATGATTTGACTGTACTGCCGGAAGTTATCGCAATTCGAATTTTCGCAAATTTTCTTTGTCTCTTTTTAGGCACTTCGCGCCCACATAGGTTTGAAAAGTCTCAAATCCTTCTCATACCCAAGTTGAAAGCACATTCAAATTTTGTTTCGTTGATTTGGTTTTTTAGAATGTCATATCTTCATAGCCTAAAATATCACTAAAATACCCGTATAACCTAAAATATTACTAAAATACCCGCCGGAGACAATAAGTTTTCTTCGAAAATGAATAAAATATATTGCCAAATGTAGAAGAACACTAATATTGCACTCGTAAACAATTTTTTGGCATGTTAAAAAAGCAGTGTTGATGAAGAACTAGCTTAAGAGCAACTGAAAACTTTAGTCTAAAATATATTTGGCTATTCAATGAAAATCGGCATTTTCTACAACAAAGCTTCCAATTGTGAACTTCAAATATTATAATTGGTTTTCAATAATCTACATTGTTTTGACCACCAATCTCTTAGTAATTTCCCGATGTTGGACAAACTGGACAGGAACAGTTTCAAACGGTATATTGGCGCGCTGGGGATTTCGGATTATAAATAAACATTTTTAAGGAAAAAATTTACTCAATAAAAATATCCAATGATATTATAAGGCCACTGCTTTAAAAAGATAATGTAATTTTTTTGCAGTTCCTCCTTTATTTTTAACTATGAGGCAAACATTTGAAAATTGCAGAGAGTTTGGCAGTGAAGATCATGCATTTTTAAAGTCAAGAGTTGAAAATTCAAAAGCTTGTCTAGTTTGATTATAATTATCAGCTGAAACTAATTGTGTAAAAATGTATGTATCCTTCATTCTACTTAATATCTTTGTCGCTATATACTTAAGTCTATTCACTTACACATCGGCACTGAGACCGTTTGGCCTTCAATCATTGACTGGTTACAAAATTCTTAATATCCTCACTCACTTAATTCACTGCACCACTAATAAGTCACTGCTACGATTACTTCTCACATATCCTTGCACTTAATTGATTGCCCCGTTGCTGGAGAACATAATCAATTGCAAACAATTATTTTTCCATTCACTACTAAACCACCGACGGCATGCATACTTTTTTGCACTATCGAATTCACATTTGCAGGACATAAATAATCAAAGTCGATCGGATCGAAAGCGGATTTAAGGCATCACAGCAAGGATACAAATCTGATGGAATTAGTGCGGCAAGCACACAATCTACCGGAATTCATCTTCAACATCGACTTGATGCGCACAATGCATTTCAATTTCCAACACAGCCTTGGGACATGGCATTCGTGCCGCCATTTCTGCAGGGTTGCATATGCGTAGCTACCGCTAAACTAGGAAGGGATGAAATATGAGTGAAGTTGTGGGGCCGAACACGCCCCATTCGCAATCGTTTGGGGTAGAAACGTTGCTCCTTTTTGTTTTCCCCATAATGGCCGAAGTGCTCCTAGCATGACTAACACAAAGCCAACTCGCTTGGCCATGAAAATACGTTCGACTAATAGGTTGAAGGAGATGTGGATTTGCCAAACCCTCTGCCCGATGAAATACCGTGCATCAGCACTATTGATTTTGTTGGAGCTGTATGGATTTGGTTTCGCTTTACGCTTTCCAAGCGTTTCTTTATAATACATGCGGTAATGAGTGATTAAGTCTACAGGACCTCATCCCGCATGCATTTAAACAGACTGCTCCCTCTGCAATCCCTTTCGCTTTCGTTTTCGTGGCTTCGTCTTGCATATTTTGATTTCGAAGCAATCTGTCTAGCGCTTTCATCAGGCCGAAAGAAAGGGGTATTCCTCGGTGGTGATGCACACCCAACAATTCATCCCAAATACTTGTTTGGGTCGAGGAGGGAGCGTAATAATAAGAAGGTGTTAATGATGACGGCCGTTTGAAAAATTTCGTTTTGTCCATATATCTTTAGCACTTTGTAAATCACTTACGATGCCTTCGCACTTACTCTTTGTTCCGGGGAATTTCACGGATAGTTGAAGTATTTATTTAAATTTAGAGATAAATTGCTTGTATTTAAAGAGTTCATCAATGATCTTTAAATAGATTTTAAATCCCGTAGGTCTGGTGAAGTACGAGTTGAAAATTAATATATCGAATTTGTAAGAAGTTACAGATAGCGGGGATGATTTCTGGGAATAGTGGAAAAAAGTTTTAATAGCATTTATGGGTCGCCTATAGATCGATAATCACAAGCTAGATATCCTTGTGTTTATCTTCAGCATATACTTTTATGAATTTGCAGAGTATGTTTATGTTGCTAGAATACTTATTCGTTTTGAACCATTGTCAGATAATATCATAAAATCGCTCTCTGTTTATAGCTGGTTCATTGAAAGCTTTAATGGTATTTTGGTTTATATGAAACCAACTTGACTGGTTTCATGGTTTCATTATGGTGTTTATATAGCTTGTATCGGTTTTATGATAAGAAATCTTAAGTTTGATCGACTATATATTCTTTGGAAGCTGTAAAACCCTATTGTTTATGACAATTTTTGATGTTTATTGTTGAATCTTAATTGTTATTGATTTTCCCTGAAAGGAACTATTCATACGTAGAGAGGTGGAACTGAAACCATAAGAAAATAATACGAACGAAGAAATGAAGCAGACAAAAAATGTAATTTCTAGTTAAAATAAGTAGAATCCCATACTATTTTACTTCAATTGTTTTAATTCAGCATGTTTATTCTGCATAATTTCAATTCAGATATATATAATTCAGAATAAAAAAATCTGAATTGAATAGTAGTAGTTAAATAATAAATAGTAACCAATTATTTGATTTATATTGAATTATTTTCACCAAGAAAAACGGTCCCTGAAAAAAGCTACGAAAACTCTTCAGCTAGACCGAAAGCAGAGGCTGAATACTGTGGATATTACAGTATGCACGAAATGGAGGTATCGCGAAAGACAGAGTTAGCTAAGATTGAGCCCTTTAAATAAATTCCCCAGATTCTGTGATAAAACCGATTATTTGTAGGCTGGGTGACGCCAATTTCTAAGGGCTCATTTCACTTTATTACCTGAAATAATGGGCCTTTTTTGGAATTTTAATTTAGGAAAACTACAATAGATAAAGTTGTAATTGTTTTTGGATCAGATAAATCCATTTTTAAAGTATAAAAAATTATTTTTGATTGTTTTTACATTGCTATTTTTTAATAATATAAACAAACTAAGTATAAAAGAGAAAGCTGCTTGTATTGTCGTAATCTCGAGTTTGAATCGGACATTTGAAAAATAGGTTTTGTTAAATGACGGTGTTTTTTTAGGCAATTTGTTGGGAAAAATCTTAAATATCATTATTTTAACTTGTTTGAAATTTTTTTTTTTTACAAAATATTATCAATTTTTGTAACTCACGCTCAATCGGCAATGCCTGCACCATCAAGTATGCCTTCTTTTTTTTAGAAGTATTATTTTCAGCCAAGCTAGCCTTTCGCCACTCAGTTCTGGCCTCTTTAGACCAATTAAAGCTTCGACGTTCATTTACGCGTATAAGTCTATCGTCGCGAGTATTGATGAATTCTATAGCCATGGAGCCGATTTTAATTCCCATCACCTCCATAATTTTTAAAACAGGTTTCAGTCCTTCATTGAAAATACCCGCCGAAGTTTAAACAAAGCCATTAAACAAATGCTTTGGTGCCGTACTCAAAACGGATCTATTGAAGCTCTCGTTTTTGCTTTGGGTGTTAAATCTCCATATATTGGTTTGAGAATATTGTTAGGTTAGGTTAGGTTAAAGTGGCTGCCGGTCCACAGAGGTCCGCCGACCGACACACATAGACACAAGAGAGGCCCGTTGTGATGCCACAATAATTTGTGACTTACTCCTACTCACTGAACTCGGGAAACCATCTGCTTCCCTTGACAAATCGCGTTATCCCCTTTAGATCAACCAGGGACAACTCGGTTAGGTTTGAGAGAAAGGCAGCACCAAATGCCACCAACCTTCTCCTTGCCAACGCCGGGCACTGACACAAGAGGTAGAGGACGGACTCCTCCTCATCCTCAGAGCCACAACTCCGACAGATATCGTTAAACTGCACTCTCAATCGTTGTGCACGTCGTCCTATGAGGCAGTGGCCCGTAAGAACTCCCACAGTGCAGCGTAGAGCACTTTGAGTTAAGCCTAAAAGCTGCCTGGTGCGATGCGCATCCATAGATACCCAGGACTGCCTTGCTATTGCACAGGATGATTCATCTGCCCAGGACCTCCTAGCGTCCTTGATATATTTTTGCCTGATGGCCAGTTTGACCGATGTCATCGGTATACCTATTGAGAGGGAGCAGGAGATCTCCGGTAACAAGGTTCCAAGCCTTGCTAGCTCATCAGCCTCACAGTTGCCCTGAAAACCCTTATGTTCAGGTACCCAAATCAATTGACCAACCGAATGTCTCGACATCTCCCTAAGAGATGGACGGCATTCAGCAACAGTCATGGAAACTGTCCAAGGACCAGTGATGAATTTAATAGCCGCTTGGCTATCTGTGAAAATGCCAATATTAACCCCGAAAATTCGATTACACAGAAGCCAGTCAATTGCCTGTAAAATAGCCGCAACCTCCGCCTGAAAGACACTACAATGGTCTGGTAGACGGGAAGACAGCTTGAGATTCAGCTCATCTGAGTATACACCACTTCCGTCTCTATTGTTTAGCCTTGAACCGTCAGTATACACATGGATAAGCCCACTTTCGAGGGTGATACCCTGCCAGGAATGCGAGTTGTGAACTCTAAATCTAGTAGGCACTGCGGAGCGATGTAGTCAACAACCGCTGGAGCGAAAACCCCCTAGACCAAATTCCTCGTATGGCCGAATTCTGTTCTATTCCATGCAGAGATACAATTAAGTCTCACAGCAGCAAGATTAGCTTGCTGTAAGATAAGTAGATTGGTTGGCAACCAATGAAGTAACACAAATAGTGCCTTGGAAGGGGTGGTGCGGAACGCACCAGTTACAAGTAGTGCAGCCATTATCCGCACTTTTTCAAGCTGCCGTTTGCAGGTAGCCTTGCCACCAGAACGCCACCCCAAACAATAGAATTGGCTCAACCACAGCAGTGTAAAGCCAAGCAACAGTACGAGATTGTAATCCCCAATTCGCTCCTATGGCTCTTTTACAGCAGTAAAGTGCGTTGAAAGCATTCCGAGCTCTTTCTGCTACATTGTAAGTCCATAGTAACTTCGAGTCAATGATCAGTCCTAAGTACCTGACCCTCTGGCTCAGAAAAAGCAGGAGGATGTTTGTATTCAGAATGATTTTTAGTCGCTTTACGTTTTGATAATCGCACCAAAAATCTGAACCTTTAGGGCAGTACATATGCTGCGGTTTCTCGTCATTTGGACTTTCGTGATACAGTGTTGCTAAAATTTCTTTACGCATACCCTCTATCGAGCTCCCATTTCTTTTGATTGCTAATCCGTAGTATAATGACAAATCTTTTGTTACTTTAATTGTCAAAGCTTGAGTTTTAGGGTCGGTTTTTTTGGAGCTGTTTTTTCTCCCGCAGCTTTCTTTTTTGACCCAGCTAATTTTTTCGGCTTTTTTTCTCTGAAGAAGAGTTGTTTTGCCTCATTTGCACGTTTAAAAACTCTTTCTTTGACGTGTAGAACACATTCTAATTTTTGAATGGTAAATTCATCGCCATAAGGGGAAACGTCTAACAAATTTTTAAAAGTTGAAGAGCCACCATCTCCAATGTAAAAACCATACCGTACACCAAATACTATAGTTGAAATGAACCAAAACCAAGTGAAATATATAATAATACGATTTCATAAGAAGGAGAAAATATAATAAGAGCAGATTGCTGATCATGGGGTTATTTGCAGGCTGTAGCTACAACCTGACAGAGTACATGGTGACATAGCTGGAAGAACACATGCAGTTAGCTAAACTAACAAGGTAGTGGAGCATGAATTTGAAGTAGTGCAAGAGTCCAACTACTTTAAGTCTACATTAGCACTCGGCTACATTATGGGAAGAGGAATACAGGGGCGGTCGTTCAAATCCAACGAAGTTCACTAAAGCCTGTCAAGGCTCTACAAGCCCTGAAATCTTACCCGAACCTCAAAGTTAGTTTCGTACAACACCACTGCCTTGCCAATACTCCCATAAGGATCCGGGACTTGGGTGCTCAGCAAAAAGAAGTCGTACGTTATCTTTCTAGAAGTAAATATAATCACAAAGATATAGTTCAGCAGAGCCCGATGGACTGCATAACTTGCTCGAAAAACCCTTGGTTGCGGATTTTATAGCAGATGACAGCGGATGATATTTGCGTTGGAGGGATGGCGTTGATCAGGATGTACAAAGCGATGGGGTGCCTAATTAGATGACATCGGCTGGTGATAACGCGGCCGGTGGTAAAACTTGTTGGAAGAGGCCATTCTTAGATCCCAGTCGCTGCGATGAAGATGAAGAGATTACTGTCGATTACTGATTACTGATTACAAATTACTGTCTGTTATCCTCAAACTTTCTGAATCACTCATATTATCAAATCTCTTCTTAACGATCATCAACTTGGATTTCGAAAGGGTAGATCGACTTCCTTCGATCTCTTGTTTCTATTTTCTGATGTGGAACGGAAAAAGGAAGCCAAATGGACACGGTCTATGCGGACTTTATTAAGACTTTTGATTGAGTTGCCCATGGAAATCTGGCATAAAACTTCTTAGCTTTGGTTTATCCGTTTTCACGTTTTCTGTAGTTACACAAGGCAGTTATCTAGGCACTTTGCCTTTAAACATCTCCATTTCTAATATGTTTGAGATAGTGCTTGGAAAATCCACCGCATCATAAATGCGCAATCTAACGCAACCTTTCTATAATCTAATTCAACATCTGGAACAGTGGTGCAATGCAAATAATCATAATAACAAGAATTCATAAGTTTTTCCCGTAAGAACACACAATTAGAATGTGTTCTTAATACCTTAAAAACATCGAATTTTCAACCTGTAAACCTCGGCGTAGTATTGGACAAGATAGCATTAGCCTCCACTACGAAAAAATCTTAGCGTTAACAAACAACTTGATTTTACTGAAAGACCTTCTAAAGAGTTCAAGACTATACGGGCTACCAAGTCTCTGGTGTTGTCTCTATTTGAATATGATTTCATAGTTTGGAATCCAGCTTTTGAGCTACACATTGATAGACTCGAATCTATTCAGAAACGTTTTATTATTTTCGTTTGAGAAATCTCTATAACCCGAATGATTTTCAACATCTTCCATCTTACAAATGCAGCCTGAGTCTCCGAAATTTAATGTCTCTTTCATCTTACAAGGCATTATTAATGGCTTGCGTAACCTTTGGAATCATCAGTGGTGCAGTATTGAATACTTTTGATTTCATTTACTAAATTACTTTTAGTGACTCTAAATAGACCACTCTGCGAAGTTCAAAAATAAACAAAACACCTTCCAAAAATCAGCTCAATAAATTATTTAAAATAAACTCACTTCAACTTGTTGCACACCCCTACGATCAGTTTTTTTTAGGGTGACCTAAACATATTCGTTTCCGCTTCCGTAAAATACCTTCTCCTGTTCTCCACATACATGCAATCTCATAGAACAAATTGTTTTATGTGTTTAATTCATTGCTGGTCACACGAGAAACAATAAAATATACATTTCCTCTTACCCAAAATAATAAAATAATGTAAATCTTGCGACCCGGTCGAATGATTCGTCGCCATTGCCTTTAACTTTATTGTCGAAAGGATAATGCTGCTCAAATACTTTGGAGACTTTACGACTATTACGAGTATTTATTTTTTGTGCAACGTGAGCTCATGATCCATGCCGATTTTTTTATTCAGCTCACCCCCATGTGGCCATATCGCATGATTATGAAAATTTAGTACCCGAGGACTAAGCCTGGGGCAGGAAAATCCTTGCTTCTTCTTTACTGTTATTACAAGCGAATAAGAACGGTATAATCTTTGTTGCGCATCCGAATGAACGCCACGAGGATATACGAGATGGAATATGTTGGACAGGGTGTTAGATGGGAGTTGTAACGACAGGGAAACAGTATCGACACATAGAGATGTCTATTTTCAAAGCTTGATGTCTGAAAACGAGACATTTAAACATTAAATATTTCATCACTCTCAATGAAACGGTTCTAAGATGCCTTCAATAAATTTTGACAATTAACGAAAATCAATACATGCCTACCAACCATCGGAATATTTGTTTATTTTCCGCATCGATACTTCCAATGCGTCCTTGTCAGCAAGACTTTTCCACACTGGTGTGGACGTCTCTTTTATATCATTTCTAAGCCCCAGCATGTTCCGAAAATACCTTAACGTTCTTAACAGCAGCAACAGCGGCGGTGATGGGTTGTGGAAAAGGGGATGCACGCAAACAGGACAATGTGAGATTTAGTGGCATCCTGCCGAGCATTAAGCTGAGCCATGCTCTCCTTCATCCTTCACTTTTGTCTAGTTCCCATTCTCGGCGCTGTCATGAAATCATTCTTTCGCTTTAACTTCTGTAATACCATGTTGCTTGCTTAGATCCCGCTGATTTCATATCTCTTGGCTCGTGAATTTCATGGAAAATGGTCGATAGTTAAACGGCTGACGAATGAAAAATTGTGTTGAGTCATTTTACTGTTCTGCACAAGTATTCATAATCTAACAGAATGGGATTATGCTTTAATTTTTTAAAGAGCTCTATTTCGTACATTTAGGCACGTGATGGTAGCTAGTTATCGATTGTAAGTAAGACCAATATAGCGACTTTATATTTAAATCATATACTGACTGAAAAATATTTTCTATCATTTTCCACTACGAAAAATAATTCGCTGGGAAAATATATTCGATAATCGAAATATGATGTCTCCATCGTCTGTGATCCCCTCAGTGTTTATCTAATATCAATCGATGGGTAAAATTGGAAGAGCGAAAAGCGTAAAAGACCTGCAGACCTACCACAGTGTAGATAAACGTTTATCTGTCTACGCTTCGAGCATCTCCCGACAATTTTTATTTACATCTTCAACATCTTGGCAAATCGAAAGAAAGTTCGCAAGTGGATTTGAATTGTTTTTATGATTCGCATAATCGCAAATGGCACAAAGCTATCCTATATACACGTCCGTCCCGAGTATCATCGATTTTAATAAATCGAACCGTGCCAAATGTTTGTTTGGAAAACGTGTGCGAACTGGGAAGTTTGTCGTTCTGCATTTATTATTGAAGTCGACGCGGAATACGAACGGATGAGTGAAGAGTCGTAGAGTCTTTTGCGATAGGGAGATAAGCGAAACTTTGTAAGCACACGTTGTTTAATTGTATGCAATTTATTTGCATTTTATATTGTTTGTTATCACAATGTGACTGATTGTTTCGATATCTTCTTTGGTGTTTGTATTTTTAAGCTGAGAGCGAAAAAATGGTTCAAATCATTCGAATAAGAGAACAAAGTTCTGAAATCAATTCAAATGACTCTAAGAACGGGGCAAAAAATTTACAATTAAGTACAAAGTGTGAAATTGAAAATTCGACTTAAAATCTTCAATTCTATACGATTCTATACACCGGCATAATATTATCCACGTCGCTAACATGTTTATTCTACTCTCCATACAGTAGTTCCGAAAAGCAATAATAGCACCTCATAAAATGTTTCGAGCAATAACATCTTGTTTTGACCGAAATACACGAATGGCTGGCAGCCTTCTCTTTGGGTATGGGTTCAATTTAAAAGTGGACAACTCATTTTACAGCTGCACCATTACTCGAGACCGCTTTAGTCAACGTTACCCTGTCCCCATTCTGACCATTTACTAGCACCGAAAGGTACAAAACACCTCCCAGCTTTCGATACGAATGTGTCCTTGCACATTCACTCGAAGCCACAAAAGCTACAAAAACATTCCCTTTGAGTGTTTCATTTGGCACTACTTGTGTTTGTGGTGAGAAAAGTTAGCCGCACTAAGCATCCGGGCTCTTGCTCCGAAACACTTTTCGAATATTTTCGCTGGCAATTTCGAGCAAATTTGCTGTTCACATATTCCCCAAGGACCCAAAACAACCATACACATGTAATATCTCAATATCTTTTTGGATGTTAATGAAAATATTTCGTTGGGTTAATTTGCACTTGACGATGCCTACAATGTAGTTGCATAGATACGTTTCGAGAATTATTTGAACAATTGAATGGGAAAATGTGGTAATGAAGTTGAAAACATCTTTTTTTAAATGTATGTTTGAATATTTAAATTATTTGCAAGAATAGAAACTATACTGTTTGACCGATGAAGTTCCGAATCACATGAACAGCACGCCATGACTTAAATAGAGTTTGTCCAGAGTTTGTCAAATAGAGTTTGTCCATCACGCAAAACATAAATTAACCGGCACATCTCTAGTGAGTCTACACATTTTTCCACGCACTATTAACACGCCTTAGCCATTTGGCTTTCATAATATATATCTGCATCAAACTATGCATAAACACACACAGAAAAACGTGAAACTTGCACCAACAAAAATGAAGCAAGATAAATTTTATCTTTAATAATCTTCAGGTTAAAGACGAACCGACGTTTAAAACTCGAATGAAGGTTTATAGCTTTTACGGAATTTTAAGACAAACTACCGACCCCAAAAGGAGGTTGAACTAATCTAACATGAGAATTTGGTGTTCACAGGATTTTTGCAGAAATAGGGAAGGGAAAAGAGTAAGTGAAACTTGTGGACAATACGTTCTATAGCATGAGTGAAAACTTAAGGTAAAAAATAAACTGGCGATACCACCAACCCATAGTTCAAGCGGGCTTAAATTTAAGGGATTTCAAAAGACTCCAGACGATCTCTATAGGATTAGATTGGGGGGAATTTCCTGGCCCAGATAAAACTGCAATATTAAGATTTTACAGTCCAGATAACATATTTTTGAAATATTTGGATAAAAGAAAGATAACAGATTTTTTATGCATAGGGAGCAATGGCAGGGTGTATCACCTTGCATAAATGAATTACCTACATATGTATTCCATTGGACATTAAGTAGTTAAAATATGGGATTCTGATTTCTTGCAACTGAGCATAGTACTGGATGCTGTCCATAGCTCCTTGAACCAAATGATCTGAAAAAAAAACAGAGGAACTTTTGCAAGCTGAAACTACACTCTAACTAACTGTGATTGTAACGGACGAAATTTTCAAACGTTAGTTGAACACAATATTATTTTTAACAGTTGAGAAATTCTATCCAAATATTTGCAAAAGAATGATAATGGTGGGTTTTTTAATTTACATACCAATCTGCTCATCATTATAGAAAGCTAAAGCTAGGGACAGAGAAAGAAAATCCACTGATAGTAAATGCGTGGGATTTTTGTGAACATAACGTACAATTATTGTACGTTATGTGCACAATTCATACAGGTATACAAATCAAAACCGCTATTTGGGAAAAACCAATATTTTGTGACGCTACAGATAGAAATTTTTAAAAAATCATAAAAAAAAATTAAACAGGTCCTAATTCAATGAACAGGGACTGTAGACACTTGGCTGCTATGAATGAAGATTTGAAAACCTTTTGCGGTAAATTTCACCGCAGATGACCTTACTTACGCTAGAGGGATGACGTTAGACCAGGAATGATCTGGAATGTGTTGATTATACTTGCTGTGGGATTGGAAAATTAAATGGAATTTTAAAAAACTAGGAATAATGGGTGTTTCTATATTCGATCAATTCTAAAATTATATTTGTCATGGAATTAATTAAGTTTTAGCGTGTTCCTTGTTCCACGTCATTCCAGTTTTTAATAATGGCTATTTTTTTCAATAGGATTTTAGTCAGGGGAGCAAGCTGGCCAGTCTAAAACGAAAATTTCTTGTTCTTCAAACCATCTTTTCGTCTGCCGACCTAGTGTGCACTGCAGCTTTATCCTGCTGGAAAGAAACATTTTGGCGATTGTTAGTAAGAAATGGTGTCAAATGGCTTTCAAATATGGCAATGTACTTCTGGCTGTTCATTTGCGTTGCTGAAAACACTAACAAAAGCATTTGATGGACGGTGATAGATCTCCACACCACCAAAGATCCGCCGCCAAAACTTCTTCGCGAAAAATACTGTGGTTCTCTCCAAAGATCTCTCCAATATGAATGATTCCTATTCTGGCTCATCTAGATTGAACTTTTTCTCGTCAGAGAAAATAATTTGTTTGCAAGATATGCTTAAATGAAATGAAAAATGCACGTGACTCAAAAACTGGCACCTTTGTCCAGTCCCTG
The DNA here is from genome assembly GCA_963978885.1 of Nemotelus pantherinus. NCBI lineage: Eukaryota > Metazoa > Arthropoda > Insecta > Diptera > Stratiomyidae > Nemotelus > Nemotelus pantherinus. The sequence continues at coordinate 48,788,756 of OZ022263.1, read as the reverse complement.
CGAATATTAGTACGGCCAAATTTCAGCCTGTCGTCTTTCTGACGTTGTAAAAGCTCTGGTGCCGTTTTTCAATTTCTCCCTCTGAATGTGTTCCGATCTCAGAACAGAGAGATCTAAGGAAATAAAACAAGCGTATACATATACGAAATTTAGTGAAGCAATTTTACTCACTGAAAGAAAAATCTTGGTAAAATCAACAATTTTCCTTAGTTGTTTTTGCGTCAACTACGGGCTATAGTTAAAACAACCATAAAAAAATAGTTGATTACTTTTATGCATCATGACGCGTGGTTGATAAACAACGTCCGTGGTGCAAAAAACGTAAGCAACCACAAACAATGGTATTCCAACAATATACATAGTACGAAATAGTAAATGACTATAGTCTGTGGTGTGGAATCATAGGTATGTTCGCGTACTCCAGTAAACTGCAGCAGTAACAGGATTTGGCTGCTGGCTTCTTTTTGCTGCAAAATTTGGCTTGCAGCAAAAGTACGAAAACGACTTGCTGCGAATCTATTTTAATATATTATAATAGATTCAAGTACGCGAACAGACCATATATTTGTTGAATTTAACAATTGTAGAGTGGTTCGCTTACTATGAAAATGGTTGATAATACAATATTTTGGAGTGTTAAATGAGTTGATGATTATTTTCCTGTAGATCAACTATTTATCTTAATTATGAATTTGAGGATTCAACTGTGTTAATTCTCGAAGGTTTCGATATTTTTTGTATCAGCAAAGTCAACTAATTTTGTATGGTCAAATTAGCTATTTTAGCAGAGTAGAAAGAACCATTTTCCGTAGTTCATTCGACAAATTTGAATGGATTGTTACATTACTATCAATAATAGTTAAATCAACCACGACTTTTTCTTTCAGTGTGCGTTCACTGCTTCGGCGCTGCACTGCATCGCAATGCGTTTCATTTACATACATACACTAATTACATAAAAAGCGTCATACAACGTAATATAAAGGCTTCACAGCATAACATGCATATGAATTATAACGAACAGCGAACCGAACACGATTTTGCCATGCAGCATATGAAACTTCTATGATAGAATGGGAGACAACACTTAGAAAGTGCATACAACATTAGATCAGAAACCTTACCACACCTTTTGCAATGGTTACCATAGTTAAAACAACCATAAGAAAATTGCTAATTACTTTTATGTACCATAACGCGTGGTTGCTAAACAACGTCCGTAGTGCAAAAAAGTAAACAACCACAAACTATGGTATTTCAACAATGTATATAGTAGGAAATAGTAAATGACTATAGTGTGTGGTGTGGAATTATGTTTGTTGAATTTAACAATTGTAGAGTGGTTCGCTTACTATGAAAATTGTTGATAATTCAATATTTTGTAGTGTTAAATGAATTGATGCTCATTTTTCTATTGATCAACTATTTATCGTACGTATGAACCAATTAACACAGTTGAATCCTCGAAGGTTTCGATATTTTTTGTATCAGCAAAGTCAGCTAATTTTGTATGGTCAAATGAACTATTTTAGCAGAGTAGAAAGAACCATTTTCCGTAGTTGATTCGACAATTTTGAATGAATTGTTGCACTACTACCAATAATAGTTAAATCAACCACGACTTTTTCTTTCAGTGTTGTATCTCTCTCTTCTGAGGTTCCGATCGAGTAATTTCCCAGATCGAGTAATTTTCGAGAAATTTTTCACTTATCACGAGGTGACAGCTTCGGCTTCGGTCAGACCTTTCTATTTGTTTTTAAGAGAATTTAGAAAAAAACATTGTGCGATTTTTTTATTTTACGAGCAATTTCTCAAACACTCACTTCACTTTCGCGATAAGCAATTATTTGGCCCTTTTCTTTGTCAGTCAAATAACTTCCATGTGGCATATTCAGTGCTGCGATATCTACCTGTACACTGAAAGAAAAACTCTTGGTTGGTTTAACTATTTTTAATAGTATTGCAACGATTCATTCAAAATCGTTAAACGAACTACGGAAAATAGTTATTTTTACTATGTTAATATAGTTAATTTAACGATATAAAAGTAGTTGGCTCTGGTTATACAAAAAATATACCAACGTTCATGAAATCAACTGTTTTGATTGTTTCATAACCACGAGAAATAGTTAATCAATAGAAAAATATTCATCAATTCACTCAAAACTTCAACGTTTCGAATTATCAACAGTTTTTATGGTACTTCAACTACTTTGCAATAGTTGATTTCAACAAACGTAATTCAGTGAGCAACGTCTTTGGAATTATTCTACGCAAAGTAGAATGGTTTCAACATTTGGATGTTTTTCATGCTCCGAATGAATTTTTTTTTTGTTTATCAACCACTTGTCATGGTGCATAAAAGTAATCAACTATTTTTCTATGGTTGTGTTAACTATAGCCCGTAGTTGACGCAAAAACAACTAAGGAAAATTGTTGATTTTATCAAGATTTTTCTTTCAGTGTAAAATTTACTAATCGAAATACGCTCTTCACACCAAAATAATCACTCTACAACTGACGTGTTCCTGACAACAGATGATGAGTTTCAATTTGGTTTTTTTGTTATGAGACAGCAAAAAAAAATCGTTTCAATCAGTGGCGGCTCGTGTCTTTAAGACTCGGGGAAGCAGATATATTTTTGCATAGTTTTCCAGTATAAACAAGTAGGAATTTCAGCGCAGCAAATGCATCAAAAGTTGCATTCAGTTTCCAATTGTTTAACTCATTGACTTTTCTACTCATTGTGATCACCCTCAATCTCAGTAATATTTAAATGATGCAAGATTACAAATAACAATGCAAAATATAGCAAATTAGAACTATTTTTTTTAAATAAAAAAATGAAAATTAGTGTTCCTGGTCACCACGAATCTATAAAGTACTTTTATCTATTTAAATAGTCTAAGAAAAAAATATAACGCAGTAGATGTTCTATGGTGAAATTCAATTTTCAAGACAAAATGAATTAAACCTTCGGCAAACAACGTGAAAATAATAGCTCACCCATACAAGGTGGGGTTAGATTTACCTCATAAAGCATTTTATCTATTCTGTGTATACATATATTAAACAGAACGTGCTCAAATATTTCTTTTATTCTATGTATCAACAAGCAATAATAAAACACAAAGCATTTATTTAAAAAAATACTTTCATACCTCTTCCATAAAATCAGCTTCATGTCTTTAAGATTTGGGGTTGAAATAACCTCACGTTGTATGCCGAACGTTAATACTCCTGTACTATTTAAGTGAAAAGCCACTATCTTTCTTTAATCATTCCAATACTAACTTACGCACTTTCACCACAAACAAACAGACAAATCAGAAGAATTTCAATCTACAGCAAACATTAAACTCTTGAGCTCAGTAATAAATCCATTACAGAAACGAAACATACAAATAACATCTTATGTTAAACAACGAATTCATTACAGTATTCATACATACAAATAACATCCTAAATTCATTCACCCAAAGCATACCAGCTCCAAGTTCTGTAGCCAAATAGAAACCAAACAGAGTACGCTACAAATCGTGCTGCGTCCATTCACAAATATTTCTGGGCCATTTAGCGGCTGAATAAGCCAGGGGTTTTTGATTTTCTCTACTCAGGAAGACGCGGTGAGCTGAGCAGCGTCCGCGCTGCTATTCGGGAACATTCATTGCAAAGTGTTTACGACCATCGATTGCGTGATGCTTGCTATGGGATGTATGCACACATCATGGTACGTGCATTGAGGCAAGATCACTTTAGTGTTCTGTGTAGCATATTTCAATACGCTGCAATGAACTGAGCGTTCTGGCTTACAATGGTACGAGATGCTTGAGGTTTTCGCTCAAACGCAAGATATCCGATCGCGTTGCTGTAAAACTACTTGTAAGGCACTTTGTCTGTGAGAGCTATCTCGTGTGTGAGATGAATAGTGTTTTGAGTTTCGTAAATTTTTTTATTGATGTTGGATGCTAATTCATATAAAATCAATTGATTTGCTTTGAATTTCAATATGTATTGTTAAGCTATTTTTCTTTTATAGGGAATATTAAGCAAGGGAAGCACTGCTTCCTTTGCGTACAACGACGAGCCGCCCCTGGTTTCAATCGTTTATAGAAGGCTCTTGGTTCATTATCTACCGCAAGGAAGTCAAAGCTGCAAAACGGTAGGCTTTGAATCAATGGAATGTTAGTGAATGTAATTTGAAACGGAGCCTGGAGCACTGGCCTTTTTGGATTAGATTGTAAGATCTAATATATATTTAAGGTCCATGACATTTCATTAATGTTATTTCAGACTAAAAAATAATAACATAGTTTCCAGACGAGCCAGAAACTTGGCTATCAATTAAGTGTGGTAAAGGAAGTGAAATAGCAACTTTCGGGAGTGTTGATTCGTTTCGCTTATTTTCCGAATAAAACACCATCATTGCAAGCAGTGCAAAGATCAAAATTTGCACCCCATATAGTGATCGAGCACTAGTCATGATGTGATCCACTTATTTTGCGGGCCAGGTGCCCCTACTTTGAGTCTGGAACTGGAGTAAGTACAAGAAACTTCGTGCACTAAATAGCATCTCAGAATGTACACAAATGTCAGAGAATCTGCATAAAATTATAAATTATTATGGAAACCAGTCCCTTATTTATCATGGTTGTCTCGTCTGAAGCTCATGCTACTATTGAACTAGGCGCACCAGCACCTGCTTGGTATTTTTAAAATGGGTGGATTCTACTTTTCCATATCCTATGGCTATGACCACTTCATTTCATTCCATTTTTAACAAAAAAAAATTTTGCTATACCGTTGGCATACTAAACACATACACAACAGTAGTTATTTATTCAACTCAGTATTAATCTATATCTATAAAATATTCCTATATATACAACGAATAGCCTATATTCCCACGATTGATTATGTTTTACAAGCCAGAATTCATGCATACATAATACGGGCGCGCATGAAAAAAGTCGAATGAAACTATCTACCGGAACCTGCTTCATTCATTCTCGGCGATGGTAATGCCGTTGATACACTGCCGGTTTTAATACTATGGTATTTTCCATACCACAAGTGTATCATCTACTTCTACGCTTATGCTAGCTCATTAAAGCGGAACATATGCGATATCTATCCCAGTTCGCGGCATTTCAGAATGGAAAAAAGTATATGTGAGAAAAGTGGAAGAAAGCCCTCAGAAATGAAGTTATAGCTGCACCGAGCTCGTCAATAGTTATATTAATTTCATTTTTGATTCAATTGTGCATTTATATCTACACCCGATTTGACAGCTTTCACTTTGGACAGCTGATGTCACACAATGCCACGTAGGAACAGTGTACACGGTAGCGATAGCTTGGGAATGCCACTTCCCAACTTATTGTTACCGTGGTATAGATACTCTGATAACGATACCGGCAGTGTATCACTAGTCTAAGCTAAATGCTTCAATATGGCGGGTTCTTGGTTTTGCCGGAATCGAATTCGCTGTAATAGTCAAACCTACTCTGGAAGCCGGAATGGGTCGTGAACGATTGTACTAAACGTCAAACCACTATAAGAACCACTTAGCGATCGTTCCGACAATTCGCCACAAGTGGAACCATTTAAATATTTACACGACATTATTTTGAACTCAGATTAATAAACGAATTACCATATGCAAAACCAGATACATATGTTAGAACTATTTATAATATCCGAAAGAGGCAATAAAGGGCAATCTTGATCCAAACCAAATCGCTAATTTTTAATTTCTTACGGTACGACACGCTACGCGGCGACAGATTCACGAAAGTATGCATTCAGGCAATTGCATATACATAGCACAGTTGTTTATTGTGAAAGAGTTTGTGCGAGCTCTCAAGTTGCTTCTGCGGTACTTTTATAACAATTGCGATCCAGCAAATTTCCTAGCAAGGGAACTAGAAATATGTACACATTCAGCTAGATTAAGCTATTGCGCATCATGAGACCCATTTGAAACTAGTTTAACTCGTCATATATTAAATAATACATTAAACTATTGAGACAGAAACAGCTGAAAACTAAAAATAAAGCGCTCATATAAGCTAATGACATTTGTAAAATGTTAACATAAGACATAAGTCCTTTATATTATATGTTTTATGAATACATGTGTGTGAATAATTTGAAAATAATCACATATTCACTGATAATTCATGTCTATAATTTCTTACCCAATGTAAATGGTTCTTCTCAAAATTAATACAGTTTATTCCGGAAATCAGCTTCCAATTTATTCTCGGCTAAAATAAGTGAATTTTCTTACATATATTCAAACACCAATTAATCAAACTGCATGATGTTTTTCCTGGAGTTCAATATGTACAATGACGCATCAGATATAGTACCTTTTCATACATTCGTTTATGGAAAAGTTTGACATAGCAGAAAAAAGCTGCGTTGTGTCCAGTTAGCATAATATCAAACCCTTTTCATCTTATTCCTGTCACTCAACACCAAATTCGGCCTGGAAATTACAATTTCCAATGAAACAGCTCCGTAATGAAATACCAAAAGGCAAATCGACTTTCTTTCCAATTCAAATGGCTTCTTGAAATCCTTCCTCAAGTTTTCTAACATTTGACGACTCGGGCACTGCTTTTCCGCCAACCTCAGCTATCTTTCATTTCCTAGGAAAACAGTTTTAATTAAAAAAGAAAATTTTAAAATAGTGTCAGTAATGCAACATCCTGGGTCATACGACAGCTTGGTCACTAACGGGCTCTTCGAATCCAAAAGAAACGACGAAAAATCGTAAGATGTCGAATGAACAAACGAAAAATGTCCTCTGCGACAGATTCTGTGCCCACTTATTATATTCTTCCTGAATAATTTCTGAATATTCATAAGGCTCGAAATTAACTCATTAGAATAAGATATCAAAAAGGAAGACGACTCCTCTTGCGCTGTCACTTCAGTGAGCAAGTGAACAGCTCGGGGTTTTCAAAATGAGTTTAGAATGAATTTTTTTTTCTCGAAATTACGGATTCGAAACAATATTATTATACGATGGTAGCTTTTTTGTAATGTCTATCCAAAAAAAAAAACAAATTGTTACCAATACTTGCATCTCATGTAAAAGAACCATTAGTAGATAAATGTTACGCTGATGCAGCGATTATGGGTATGTGTATCAATCCAGTTGCATCATAATCACTTGTTTCATTGTGATCGACTTTCCAATTGCGCGAAAATAGTGAAAATCGCAACCGGACTGTTATTTGAACAATCAATTTGAATATTAACGCAAATGCAATCCACCATTTCGTCGCTCAATTCAAACTATGAAATTCCCGAAAATATTGTAAATCGTAATTGCAGACAATTTATTGGCGACTCAAGCGAGACACGCGAATAATTCGCGGTCAATTGCATTGCATTTGTACTAGTATCTATAGGTTTCGCGAATTTCTGTGGCATTCGAAAGCCCTTCATATCGGCCAAATGACCCGGCCGCAACTATTTAATGTGCCATTTCACCATTTCGATTACAGGTTTCGAAACCGGCTCAGAGAATGAAAAACATTTCGCCGGGTACGGATACAAGTCCTTGACTAGTTTTAATTTAAAAGCCGCGGTTAATTGAGGCCGGCCGTAAACTGCGAATTTATTTGGTTAAGTTATTGAATTGGCCACCCTTGGCTCAGGCTACTGCTACACCAGCCTTTTCACGGAACAAATGTGTGTAATTCATGGTCAGTAATGGTATGCAATTGTGGTTTTTATTCACTTTTTCGATTTTCCCAATGCCGACGCAGAACGTTTAATTTGCATCTTCAATCGTGCTTATAATGAGAATCGATTGAAGTGGATGCTTTATTGTGGTACAATCGAGGTAGTTTGGATATTGAACGAAAGCAAAGCTAGCAGGTTTGCTGTTCCATGAATTACATAGGTAGATGTGTGAGGAAAGATGGGAAATATTTCATGCATAGTTTTCATCCACAGCGTTGTGAACAATCGTGCTAATTATTATCCGAATATAAGAGGAACTGCATTAATACTATAAAGCAGGGGTCTCCAACCTTTTTTTTGGAAGAGCCAAATTAGTGGTTCCGAATTCTTTCAAGGAGCCACTTCCGTTTGTTGAAAAAAAAATCATATTTTTTATGGCTATAAATTACGTTTATAGGTTTTTTTTCTTTATTTTGTTTTATTCAATGTTTTAATGAGATGGTTGACATTCTTTGGATTTAGCCATTTTTGAAAAATGTGGTTCTGTCTTGCACAATTCACAACGAATTTCTGATTCCAGGCTCTTCTGAGATATCATAGTACGATATTTTAACTTACGGCGTACAAGACTTGAAAATGCACATTCACATACATATGTAGAACTAAACATGCATACATATTTTGGCACAACATCATTCAAAACTAAAAATGAATTTTCTGAAATTAACCGATGCCACATTTCAATGTACGTTAGATTTTTCAAATGACTTTCTGTGCAATTAACCCAATATCAAATTGAAGGTGTGACTTTTTAAGGGGTTACACCACAGTAGAAATTTCAGAAAATTGATTTTCTTTTTATTGGCTTAAAAAATCCTTTGAAACCTCTAGAATAAGAGGCAAACGGTTTCATACCTGCTGGAAATCGTTTTCAAAGAAATTTCGAGCACTTTTTCGACTCTTCCCGACTGCTCGAAAATGACTACCTGCGATAGATACGACACCTGCTCATTGGGTACAGCATTATGTCTTATCATACGATTTCCAACTTCTCTAATACACTAATATAAGTCGTTAGAAACATTTTCAAGCATGTTGAACACAAAGTTCAGTAGTACAGTGTCCTTTGATGTTGAGAGAAGACGTAAATTTTGCGTGGAAGTTATTCGAATTACGATTTTTTTGCAGTGCTAATTTCTCACACGTTATTTGTAGCTTTTACATTTATGTGAGTTACAATGAGTGAAAAGAAAGTGTATGCAAGCCTTAAAAGCTCAAAAATATCGTATAAGACGCGGCGACGGACCAATGTGACGAAACGACGACCGTTGAACAGATATAAGGCGGAGGAAGATTCGGCCGGTGTCAGCGCTTTGGCAAAAAAAATGAAAGTGGATTCTGACGTTATCGATGTATAAAGTAAATTTGGTTATTGATTGAACGTAAAAAAAATTAAATGATCAAAATTTTTTATTTTATCATACTTGAAACACGAGTCAAAACTTTAAACGCGTTTTTCTCGAAACACGATTTTTCAAATCGGCACGCAGCATAACTCAAATAATTTTCTATTTTTTCACTCCAAATTAATATCACGTCTTTAAAACAACATTCCGCGTAGAAATACGTAGCCGATTTTCAATAAGTAAATATCTCGACTTTTTAGCTACAAATAAGTGCCGGTTTTTTTGAAGGAAAACGCAATTTTTTTTTCAAATGCTCGCCAATTTTACAAAAATAAATATTTTCAAAATCCCCTACGTATTTCTCTAGCTATACTAATGTTCTTTATGAAAAAATTTTTTATTTTGTTCCAGATTAATTTTTGGTGCACTTCTACTGCGTGCCGCGGAGCCCCTCCAAAAAAAACCGTTCCGCAGAAACGGCTGTTGGGCAGCCATTTTGTAATATTTTTTAATTAACCAATTTTTTTTAAAAAACTTCAAAACATGCTTAACCAACATCCTTAAAGAGAATTACTTTTTTACTTTTCCTTCCACTTAAAAAAAAATCGCAGAAAAACGTTAAATTTTCGCTCTCTACTGTGGTGTAACCCCTTAACTACAAAAATTTCCGATAATTCTGTAACTTTTGCTGAATCGAAATTGAATGGGCTTTTGAGAAATTTGAATGCAAGATCATGGTTTTTGAAATCAGAAAAACGCGTTTCAAATTCATCAATCAAAATATCCAGATATTTAACGAAACGAATTTTATCGTTGTTTTTATCTTCGATAAAGCAAATATCAAAATGTTCATTCAAAATAGGAAAAAAATGGGAAATTCAAATATAATAAGCAAACAACGAAAAAATAATATAATGAATTTCTTCGGTTATTTATATGTGTGTATGAAGCATGCATTTTTTCGATACTGTTAAGCTTCAATTCTTAATTCAATCAACGATTTCAAGTTCAACTTTTTCGCATTTATCTATTCATATTTCATTTTCTGAAGTTGTTAAATTCGAAAAAAAATCAACGGTGAATCGTTCGAAGAGCCACTCGGAATCGATCAGAGAGTCACATGTGGCTCTATGGCTCCCGGGTTGGAGACCCCTGCTATAAAGTATAAAACTCCAGCGGTTCCTGGGACTTCAGAGAAAAGTAGAGGAATTTTGTAGATTTTGAATGCATGCTATACCAAAAAGGCTCCTTATTATAACCTGCGTCGAAGAACATGCGTCACTTTGATAGGAATACACCACTATATATGGGAATGATGGAAATACACCACTAAGATAGGAATGCTTCTAGGGTAACTACTTGGAAGAATAAAAAATTTAGGACTGTGCACTGAAAAAAATCCACATAGCGCCCAGAGCCATGTAACTTAGCGCATTATTTATGGCCCCATACGCCATGTACATAGTACTCTGAGCCATGCAATATGGCTCTCAGCGCCATAATGTCAGAATCTACATAGCGCGTGGTCCCATGTCACATGGCGCAGCATTTATGGTGCCACACGCTATGTACATAGTACCCTGAGCCATGCAGTATAGCTCCCAGCGCCATAATTACATGGCGCAGAAATTATGGCCCCACACGCCATATTACATAGTGCCATGAGCCATGTAATATGGCTCATGGCACTACAATTATAACTCGCAGCCATGGTGTGTGAGGAGATGTATAAATATCAGCAAGCTTCTTGAATATGGGCGAGGATATGATCTTTGATGTCCTTAATCCCTCGGGAATATCTTTGGTAGAGTTCCATCACCTAACATCAAGTGCTCTACCTCCAGATGCTCCGAACGGAGAAGGTTCGTGGCCTTTTGTTGGATGCAAACTGGATCATCTTCAGATGCACTGAAAAAACACATAGCGCCAGACGCCATAATTTATAGACTTCTGGCGCCATGTACATAGTCGATTTCGTTCGATTTGTGATAAAATATAGCGCCACACGCCATAGTACATAGGAGCAGACGCTATGCTTATAGCCCTCCACGCCATGTACTATAGTCCTCCACGCCATACAGTATAGTCCTCCACGCCATGCACTATAATTCTCCACGCCATGTGCTATAGTCCTCCACGCCATATAATATATACTTATATACTTATAAACTTCTGTTCACGAGAACTGTCGTTATTAACGACACATATTGGTATCAACTAGGACCAGGTCTAATAGAAGTGATTTTGAAATACAGGCAACACTGTCGTAGTGGTACCACCTTGAAAAATCACTGAGAAAAAATGCTTTTTGGCCTATAACTTCCGATTCAGCTATCATATTTTAAAAAACTTACCCCAATATTTGGACCTTACTGTAGATATTATTTGGTGAAAATTTGTTTGAAAAATTAGAATAGAGCTGCCTAGCTATGGTGAATTTTGTCTCCTTAATCTTGCAAATTTGCTCAGCAAAATAAAGCTTTTCCCCCTATAACTTCCGGTCCAGTCATGAAATCAAAACGAAGCTAATGCAGTAAACGGACCTTAATGTAAACCAAAAGTCGTAGGAATTTCGTAAAAAAATCATGAAACGGCTGCCTGCTATGACCTTTTTTGTAATATTTTGGAATTTCTTTACGCCGCGTCCACATTGGCCATGGGAGATGGCATAACATTCGACTTGCCATGGAAATGGAAAATGTAGACGATACATGGCATACCCTATTTGATGGCATACCATAAATGTCAAGCCATATGGCAAGACATTTGCATGGCCATGAGTGTAGCCATATTCTGACAGTTGTTCATTTTCAAAATGGCAACGTCGAGGGAAATAGTGCTACGAATACTAAATGAATACAAAAAAAAAATTGCTTAAGGAATTATATGTTCGCCTCTTCCTCAATTTACGCCTTTTCTCATATTCCGCTTCCTCTAACCTTTGCAGTACTTTCAAACACCAAATAGCGCGCACATGTTCACTGCTGAGCGACATTTTCAAAATGATATGGCATGACATGCTGTTGCCCAGGCACCAGATGACATGCCATAAACTGACATTCGTCGCCATCGCATATGGCAGAGCTCATGGCCAATGTAGACTCTAGATTACTAAGCGATTATGTCATTAGATTTGCAAATGGGAATAATCCTGCTATCAAAATTAGCAACAATTATTAACGTTTTAAAAATTTGAATAGTTTTGAGGATGGTAGCCCTAAAATTATTTTCATCTGTATAACTTCTTGCGCAGTGATTCAATGGAAACGAAATTCGCAGGGTGGCTTTAACTTAACGTGAAGCAGATTTGGTATTTTTTTTTGCTTTGCTGCTAACACACGGTAGCCAGCATCAGACATTTTCGTAAATATTGCACTGACAGATGCTTTAAATTACATACTCATATGCAAAGCATTTGCAATAAAAATAAGGAATCAATTTTTAAATTTTTCGAGTTTTGAAATTTTTTTGGATGGCAGCCTCAAACAACGTTTAACCGCTGAAGCTTTCGATAAAATTCTGCGGCTAGAACGAAATTCAAAGGATAAGTTGATTTAAGTATGAGTGTTATCGTAAACTTATTGCTGCTCCGTTGGAAAGGTGTTGCCAGCACTGAACATTTTCATCATGTATGTTATAGTTGGGTTTTGTTGCTTTGGATAAGGAATAGTTGATATTATACTAGAAAAAAGTGTATACCGTCTTTCCACATTTTTTTGTCACTCAAAGACAGAGAATCAGAGATCATTCCTATTGATTCTGCTGGTGCTCCATATAAGAATTCAGCTTTCATACGTTTTCTGCCGAACACAGCAATCAAATTAATGTAGAAGTGTTCGCATTGTGGTCTGTTAAAACCCTCAGAACGTGCAATACTTGTTGATGTTGGTTTTCTAATTAACAAATCTGGATGCTTTTATAAAAAACCACGTATCCATTTATTACCCGCAGTCTTTGTTTCCCTATTAAATCGGTGTGGAATATTGTTTTTTTTTTCGGCAAATTCATAAACAAGTGTCCTTAAATCTTTCGTAATCATACCAAAAAATATTGCATCTAGAGTCATCAGGTGCTCGCAGAAATCTTTTTTGATCTCTTTTTTTTCTATGATAATGCCAAAGTTCAGCTTATTACCCTTTGAAGCGAATGCTTAGCTTCGGAGGTAGGTAGATACATATGAGAGAAGCCAATGCCACTTATTCCATTATTCTTTTTAGGTGTCACATTTTTTTTCTAATTGAGAAGCTAATGTCACATCTACCAAGTTTTGTTGGAAATAAAGTTTATTTGCAATTATCTCTTCAGCAAAGATTCTGGCATTCCTAAAGCTTTCGTGGCACATCTTTTACTTTTTCTTTGGTCCAGAAATTTGCGTGCTTCTTCGATAATAGAGGTCGCCCATGTTTGTCTGCTACTTTTTCTTTCGAGCCTAGACATTCTGCAATTTAAAATCAATGAAAAAGCAGCAAATAGGGTATTGTAAGTTGGTGCGCGCCATCTGGTACACCCACTTACATACTTTCGCCATCTCTTATCAAATATTGGAAATATCTCATTTGTTAGGCTAAGATGACATAAGAGTTCAATCAGCAAGCCATTTGAAATACTATTTTTTTTAAACGAAACTACTTCCAAATCGTAATAAAATTGGTTCAAAAGTGGCCAAAACCTTTAGACTTACCTGCAACAATCGTATTGTAAGCAAACTGTTTATTTTTTTCGAGCACGTACCAACACAAGTAGTTAGCCAAATACGACTGAAATTAGATGTGGGTTCAATGCGAAATATTTTTTCTTATCCACTTAGCTCACCTAATCCCCCTTTTTCGTTTCCTTGTTTCTCTTCTTCGCTTTGTACCGATTCTCGAAAAGTCAAACCATTGTCAAATTGCTTGGGTAAAAGCACTCGATGTGGCCATGACGGCATTCCCAATGTATTGACGAAATTACTTTCCTCCTCCATATGTGTTCTTCTGTCCATATATTTTAATTGTAGCCTAGCCACTGGGAAATTTCCCAGGAAGACTTCTCTTTTCAGGCTTCGTGATGGCCTGGCTGGCCTGTAACTGGTGTTTTTGTGGAATTCCAGCTCTGCACATTTAAAGGGAGGGGCATTGGCCATTTTTTTCTATTTTTGCACTTTTTGATATTCAGGCCAATGTCAGTGGATGGAGTACCCCAGACCATCGGGGGTCAGAGCTCCGCCACCATCAGGGGCCCGGGGCTGTCTGCCTTACCCGGGTTCCTCCGTAAAGAGAGGCAGCTGGTTTTTCCTCTTCCTTTTTTAGAAATCTTTTTCAGCTTTCTGGCTCCGTGCGTCGACACGTGCGCTGGGCCTGGTTAGTCAACCCATGTTGCAGAGCCACGGGTGGTTTTTTTTACGGAACTAAGCCCCCTTCCACCTCTCTTAGGTATATTTATTATACCAGTTTGCGGCTACCATGTATGATGGTTGAAATACATGTAGTATCCCGTTTTCTGAGAACCACCGACTCCATTTTTTCGTGAACCCACCCCAGCCGCAGCGAGCTAGCAAAGCGGAATTCGCCTCTTGAATGGCAACAGCCATTCCACTTTTTGCACCTTAGCACTCTTGGTTCTGGACTTCAGTCTGGTTCTGAGTTGTGTTTAGGGCACTCTCATTCCAAAAAATCGCTACATGCATTATTATAGATGTATAATAGAATACTATAAATCAGATCGGAGCAGATGTTCCAACCAAGTGGAGAGTCGAACGTATAAAAATGCTCTCTCACGGCGTCTCGCTAAATACACTTAAAAATAATTCTAGAATTAAGATATCGCTCTAAAAATTTTTGTATTATGTTTTTAATGATATTTACTAGTAAAATCCGTGAAAAAAAATTTTGTGTTTTTGATAATTTTTATGTAGACCCCTTAACATTTTTAAAAATTCGTTATCTTGAATCACCCAGACCGACTAATGCTTGATCAGTGATATCCGATAACAAGTTTTTGTTCCTGAATCAGATCGCTACAGCAGATCCACTAATGTCCCGTTTGCGCGTACGAATGTACATTTCTACTCAACACTGCTACGAATATTAAGGAATCACAACAATCTGAATCATAATCCTTTGCCCCAATTAATGTCGCAATATAAAACAATTTTTAAAAAAAATACAGTAATTTTCTTCTCTTTAAATTATTGATTCAACATCACTGCACTTTACTCCTGCAAAGTTAAATTAATTTTTATTTATTATTTTTGATGCATTTCTTTAATCTATTTATTATTTGGTGGTTATTATCTTTTTTATGTATGTTTTATCACTTTTATCTTTCATGCAATAATTTGACTGTCTGCTGTGTCTCAGTTGAATAAATATAGTATTTATTTCATCATTTGAAAAAATAAATGCTCATTTGAGTAAATAAATAATAACCATCTCTCGGTAGAAACGCGGCTGTTACCAGCATAGTATGGATTCAAATATATGTTCTTATAAATAATGCAGGATTTGCGCATTTTTGAACTTTCACATATCCTACTAGATTCCACGTTTGTATACTACATTTATATGGTCGAGATACTACATTAACAAGAAAGCAGTATTTTTCGTGCGAAATATATTCTAAAATATTCAAAATGTATTTCCTACGAAAATTGAGTGAAATGACATTGTCAATTTTTCGAAATCACCTTTACATAAAATAATGAATTGCCAAAGCTTTAAAATTTACATAAAAGTATTACGTTCTTCAGCACAGATTGCACTTCAGTTATTCCCTAAAAACTGGTTCAAAACAACTCAGATGTTACGATATGTCTTGACCCCGAACTAAATAAAACCTCTCACTACTCTAAAAGATGCACACCGTTTTGTTTCAAGTAATCTCTGAAGATATCTTGTACATCCGTTTCAACCAGCCGACCATCCCCTCGGAATATTTATTTCCCTCACGTTTTTATGCTGTGACCACGTGACGCCAATGCCATGCCTGATTTAGCAATGAAAAAAATTGAAAGGACGTAAAACAGGCTCCAATATGTTTCCATTCAAGACGGTGACAACTGGCAAGGACAAAGGTATGACTCCCTATCCGGCCTTGACTTGCTCGCTACATGCCAGGAGGAGGATGAGTAAACTGGCTACAAACGTATCCGGACCGTTCTGGCTTGTTTGTACTTTCCCGAGCATTTGTATACGTTTGACTTTATTTACTAGGGATCAAGGACTAGGGTAGTTGGCCCATTCGGGGATTCCTTAAAACTTTGTTGGCAGTGTGTTGTCGTATCTTCTTCGTCTTCCGAATGCGCCACAGAAAAGCAAAGGACAATCCCAACTTCGAGTAAAAACCAGGGGGTGTATCGCATGATGACAATAAACCGAACGTGTTTTTGCTTCCTTCGATATATTTAAAATACATCCACTACATGCACGAAGGGCAGTGGGGTAGAGCACTACACCGAGTGAGTTCTTAAACAGCATGACGAATTTTATTGGGGCGAAAAAATGTTCATGAAACAGAGCGATACGATGTTCGGAGGGTCGGAAGGAAGGAAAGGAAGGTTTTCATGGCTGTCAATGCGGTCGTTTCCATTCGAATGGATCCTTCCTGAGTTGGAGTCTAAGCTGACGAGGGATGACGCTTTCCGATGTATTCTCTGTTGCTACGATTAGATTTCATATTCAAAGAGGATAGGAAGAATGAATCAGGGAAAAAGGAAAACAAGCATGCACGCCTTAGCGATGGCGTGTAAAGTTGGGAGCGTTGGAAAGATGGCGTTTATTTGAACCAGCAAGCAAGTCAGCAACAATATGTTCAACTCTATGCGTATCTGAATATTTTTTGCAAAGAACGTCTGTCGTTCACGTTTTTTTCCGCGTTGACAAGGAGATCGATACTCATGGTAAAGCTTTCGAAAAATATTCACTTTAAAGGTATTTGAGTGAATTTTTATTCTGAGAATTTCAATGCTCGTGTTTCAATATTCGTGTTTCGAATTTTTGTTTTGTTTTATCTAGGCTGGGTTTTTTTTAGCTCAGTTACAATATAGACGCATGAAAGATCTATGGAATTTAAATATTAAAGTGATTTAAAAATTATTGGTTATTATTATGGAATCATTTATTCATAGCAAAGGAAACGATTGAAATATTGAATGGTTGAGATTATTTAATGAATATCTCCTCCTTCAATTAATCCACAGTAAGGATTTTATTGGAAATTTTGTTGACACTAGTTTCAAAAACGTTTCACTAAGTTGCTATATATGCAGCTTTAAGATGCATTTCTTTTCTAGAATGACGAACTAAATACTATGAATTTTTCTTTTATTAAATATTTATTCACTAATTTGTGATTTTTCGGAGGTAGTAAGTGAGGCGAACTCCAAGGTCTGAGTTTCGCTCATGAATACAAGCAAGAAACGTGAAGCTAGAGCACAATGGTAATCGGGCGCCCAACGGTGGCATGGTACCATCAAACACATGTAAAAAAGTTATTTAATATGTTATATTTTTTTCTGTTTAGAACAGAAATTTTCATATTATTAAACATAAATGAATCATATCATTTGAAAATAAGTAGGAAACAACTAGGCTTATTGCACTCATTGGTTGAATATAAAGATCGGCAACATCGCACAAAGCCCACTGTACACTTTTCTGGTATTTTTAAACGTGCGGCCATGCGTCTTTAGTAAGAATTGAAAAGAAAGCAAATGACTTGCGCTTTTTAACTGGGCTAAATCAGGCAATAAGAAGCGTCTCTTTCGCATAAGCATCTTAGTTCCTACATCTAAGCTGGGAGAAAAGTCGATTTGCTTTCAGGGGTTTTGCTTGAATACCCGAAAGCAAAGAAATCATATTTAAATTCCGTGTAAATAAGGAAAACTACATGAAATTTTTGAAGTATTTAGTAAAAAAAATCTGCAAGTTATTCAATTATATGGTGCATCCAATAATTTTATTTTTAATTTTCACGCACATTTTTGAGTAAATTGTCTATCTTGCAAGATATCAATTTCTGTTTACCTTTTTCTATATCAACACTAGACAATCATTGCTAACAAATCCAGTACGGTGTATTACTGACGGGAAATCCTTAATTCGAGAGAAAATATCGAAATATTCATTGTTTTCCATCGCCCGATAATGTCAAGGACATTACCATTGTCTGGAACCCTAAGCCGTTTGCTAATCTCTTTTAAATGATTTTTCAATCTGCACCAAAGTGAATTGTGAAGTGGTCTTGAATTCAGTATTCGTAAATGATGAAGTTTACTGAAACCGCACAGCGATGCAATTAATATTTCTTTGAAATGATCTCCCACTGACATTCGTGTTAATAATTAGCTTCAATCCAGGGCTCTTGCATTCCTACAAGTACATTCTCGCATGGATCAAGTACATTTTTTTTTTCGAATGAGAGCACCACAAGGTGTAGACAATATTTGTTCGGTATACGATGCAATTTCCACAGTTGCAGGGATTCAACTTATGGTCGTGGGGGCGCATATGCAGCTTGTTGACAACATCGATAGGATGGAAGGCCAAAGGAGTAGCAAGCCACATTACACCGATCGATTACCATTTCGGTTTGATGCACCACTTCCGAAGCGTTCGTACAGGTAAATAAGCATGTCCATCTCTCGCCTGACTGATAGCCATCATCCTACTACCTTTCGAACCATCAAAGTGACCACGTTCGTTTTGATACATTTGCATTTGATATGCGGCTTTTGGGGCGTTTGTTGCAGAGACGATATGTTTGTCCTTCGCGTGCATGCATACCAGACAACTTTGCTATGTTTGCAGGTTGAGGGTGATGCATCTGCATGGAGCTGCATTGTAGGACGCCAAATCGGTTGTCTGTTCATCCATGCGCTTGATCCATTATCGGTGCATTTTTCACAGTCTGTTTTCAAAATCGCAAACTCGGTCAAATGCGCATATGTATGTTAAAAATATGAATACCTTTTTTGAACATAGTCTCAAAAACTTTATATAAATAATGTTTTAATTTAGTTTTAGTACAAATTTGTATTTTACTTACATATGTGACGTCTATCTTCTCCCCTCTTTTACCTATAGGTAAACGTTTTTCATAATACCAGCCTAGTGCTTCCACTCATCCATCACATTAATCATTTCCAACACCTCAAGCATCATTTCCCAGCACAAATCGTTTGTTCGCAGGAACAGTTCTGTTCACTGCTGCTGTGGTTAACGCAAATTGTGTGTACGCCAATTCACTTCAAGTCCTCTACATACATATGTTTGTCTGAATATGAGATCGCACATGCAAAATACGCTACATGCCTTAAGGTCCCCGAAGTGTAATACAGTCACCGAATTTTCGCCAAATAGTTTTTATTGCATCCGACTGATATGCATTTTTCAGGTTGCTTTCGGAGGCTTTTCCTTGATTGTGGGCCGGTGCATCATCAAAATGTCGGATGATTGATTGATTGAACATGCTTTTCGGTGAACGGTTTAGGGAACAACGCGGAAATGCTGTAGTGTTGAACCATAAATATAGTGAAAATGAAGGTGAAATCAACACTGTGCAACACAGTTTTTATGTGCGTTTTTGGGGCTTTGCAGAAGTTAAGCTGTTGCACAGTTGGCTCGTGACCAAAGTGTTAGAGTAACATTTCGTGATAATATCTAATAAGTGATTTAACCTTTCCGAAAGATTCGAGAGAAGTGTCCCTCATATATCAATCGTGATATAATCTACACACGCTATAACTTTACTTCATATCCAGTTTGATCAACCTTTTTTCATAAGAGCTCATTATCTGTTACATTCCAATGAAATGAAGACAGAAAACCGCCCTGAGAAGTACCTATATTTAGCTCTCGCTTGATAGTTGAGATACCCAGGAACGAGTAGAATATCCAATTTTCAAGTAACTGTTTTAAAAGTTCGACTTGTTGCGAATAAATATCCAGATTTTGTATTGCATTCACAATCGCTTGAAGGTGCACATTATTGAAAGCCCTCTCGATGTCCAAATCAGTTAGTATTAGGTGCGTTTTTTTGCACGTTTGGGCAGGGTAAATTAAAGTAAGTTAAGCTCTTTATGACAGAGCTTTAGGTAAGAACATTAAATGCAACAACAATCTCTACCGCTGTAACTTCACTGCGGCAGCGATTGTTGTTGTATTCAATGTCGTTCCCTAAAGCTCTATCACAAAGAGCTTAATTTACCTTAACTTACCCTGCTCAAGAGTGCAAAAAAAAGCACCTATTGTTTGCAAGTAAGTGATTTTTCTGCATGTTTTATCAGGTCGACAGATTTGCCTCTTGAATGAGCATGTTGTGATTTCCAGATCAAGGCCCTGTTCGTTCAATACTCCACAGCCCTCCTTAAAGCCCTGAATAGTCATTTCACAGGCAAGTTGGTTTGTGCAAGTTGTTTCGTTCATGTCCTTACTATCATTAGAAAAGCTTCTCGGATTGATGGCTTCGTGATTCGTTCCTGTCACAATTCATTTAGTGTTTCTACTTGTGTCCACCTATTTATTACCACCTGTACTTGAATACTGCAGTCAAGTGTGGTGTCCTTATTTCAAATACCTCTCTGACGCTGTTGAATCAGTTCAGCGCAGGTTTACACGTACTTTACTTTTTAAATATAGTCTGCCGTATTTACCCTATAGTGAACGTCTATCTCTTCTTAACATTTCTCTCCTTAAGCAGCGCCGAGTGTACTTGGATGAGAGTTTCCTTCTCAAAATCTGTAGCGGCTACCTATCTTCCTCATTAGCATTTTTGTTCATTGAGCGAGAATCCGTAAGGCCAATCAGGTCCTGCATTCTATTTGAAGTGCCGTATGCCCGTACTGACACTTTCTTTTACTCTAACGTTTTACGACTCTTACGCACTCACAATAGTCTTCAACTTGGTACTCTTCCACAATCTATTGCCATTTTCAAAAATATGGTTCGAAGTAGAATTTTTGATTCTAACTAATTAATTTTATTTTCTATTCTTGTTTGTAATGGATTCTTTCTTTTATTTTATGCTCTACTTAATTTTACTTTATTATTCAATACTTTGAGATTTTTGTAAATTTTTAATTATATATATAATTACATACATATATGTTTGCTCTTCAGATCCTAATTTCGTATTGGTTTTTTTTTTGTTAATAATTAATTTTATTTTCTATTCTTTTAATGGATTCTTTCTTTTTTTTTGTTCGACTTATTTTTACTTCATTTAATTTACAACTTTAATTATTTTTAATATATTTATATTTATATTTACTCATTGTATCCTATCTGTTTTTGGGCTCATTTCTTATTGAATTGATTATTCGTGTTTGTTATGGATTTTTCTTGTTTGCTTTAGTTAATTTTACTTTAATTTATTCTAACTTTAATTATTTTACATACTTATACCTATATATGTATTCTTAGTTAGTTCTTGTTATTTTATTTTTTTTATTGTATCCAATCTGTAATTGGGCAGATTTGCCTGTTGTATTGAATATGCACCAAATAAATAAATAAATAAATAGTCCCTTTGTTTAACATGTGAGGTTTTACCTGCGTAAAAGATAAATATAACTTTCATTTCCTGCCAGCTGGTAGCATTTTACGGAAATCTTAATCAAGTGTTAAATATGGCCATAAGCCAAGGCATAGTTCCCTTTTATGCCCACTAATGTGAGCCTTGATGACATCGTCTAGGCCTGGTTACTTGGTGGGCCGACAGAATAAGCACCCCATCTAATGGGTGCACTATAAATTGTAGGAAAAGTCCTTGTATTCCTGTTTAGAGGTAAGACTAAATATTACTGCTCACTACCAAAACTGAATTTCCATCATAATCTTTAGTATCTCACAGCTGTTTTGAATCCAATTTCCATCGAACATTTGTAAGCGACCCAAAGCAAACAGATTTATGCTTAAAAATTTTCGAATTTCCCTGGCTTCATTGATATCTTCCATTTTTTAACGCAAGGATTTTTTTTA
Organism: Nemotelus pantherinus; assembly: GCA_963978885.1. NCBI lineage: Eukaryota > Metazoa > Arthropoda > Insecta > Diptera > Stratiomyidae > Nemotelus > Nemotelus pantherinus. The sequence goes on along the minus strand of OZ022263.1, from coordinate 48,766,693 downwards.
CCTTGGGCTTGGTATTTTGAATTTGCGATTTGAATTTAACGTTGCAGTTTCACCAATCGTACGCCCTTTTCAGAAAATCAAAATGTCTTCTGCATTCACTTCGAAAAGCCGCCATCTCACTTCCCGGGGCTTTCTCCTAATGCAAATACAACGTAATTTTGAGTCTGACACAAACTCTCTATCTCGTGGGATTATGCAAAGTCTTCACTTATCAGTATTATATTTAGAACCCCAATTCTTTTCAAACTGCCAATATCGGCAAGGGAAAAACTGCTAAACAAGATGTTTGAGTCACCTCGTTCGTTGGTGTCCGAACTATTCCATGATTCTTTATTTCTATTTGCGTCTGAATTTATTATCAACAGAATCAACCGTGTATTTTTGGCTTCTGTCAGCTTCCTAGCATTGCTGCTGGGAGGTAGCAAACATTCATCACGAGCCGAGTAGCATGAAGTGACCCAGAACTACAAGAGCAAGATTGTCTTTGTCATTGAAGTTTGAAAGGACAAGAACAATTATGGACTTTTTGATGAGGATGGTTCCTTTACCTAAAGCTTCAGGTGATACTCACCTGTATCTGTTAATGTGCAAAACACAGACCCAGATTTTACGACCCATATTTCATGGATTAGTGAGATAGCATTCCTACACAGATAGAGGAGAAAGAGAGCCGATGATGGTTTTAAATGGTGAATGTTGATTTTAAGAACCTTCTTCCCTGCTGAATAGTGTGCTATTTAGATCCTCTTCAGACACAATCGCTCCTCCACCTCCTCATTCAATTCGATATTCCGGTGATCAAGGCGGCTACCAATAAAAGGTTGTAGCAGCCCTTTTTCCTCCCTTCAAGGCGATTTTGCTGGAAAAAATGCATGTCTTTTGAAGTCCTCCGTTTGTTTTCACTTTCTACAGAAGCTAAATCCTCCGTCGTTGAAATCTAAGGTAATCTCGGCATACTTTCAAATGAACGAAATTCAACCCGTAGTCTTTGGTATAGTCACAGTTTTTCAAGTAGAGAAGCGATTGCGCAATGATGAGGGCCTGATACTGGTCGCCGAATAGCGCACATACCTTGGTACCTTCAAATGACTGATCTTGTAGGTCTCCATTACTAAGTTTAATAACCTCCATGAAATCTTCAAGTGAAAGATGTGCAGCGTAGATCCACGCTCTGGATCTTAGTTCGCTTGGAATCTGGTATTTTAGCACCATCTCCAATTTCGCATCTAGTGATATTTCTTCAGATTACTAGCCTGTACAGATCCGCAGAGTGTTGATCTTTGCAGACTATCCACTTTACTCTTCCCTGATTCCACCCAGCAGCAAGGTATTACAATGACAACCTAGGATTTGCCTTGAGCAAGTCCTTGAAGCACAGTAAAAGAAACTTGTGCACCAGCTTCCAGTTGTCTGCTGAGATGATGCCATCACTCTGGACAGCCCTTGCCAGATCCACCTTGGCCATTTTGTTGAAGGGTTGGGAAAAGTTGGAATAACATTTCAATTTATGGCTCCTATTGGCAAGACTGACTTGTTTACCGTTTCTGAGCAGTGAATATTGCGGGAGCCTGAGCTGCAGGACGAGTTAATTTATTTAATTTTTTGTTATCTCCTTAGTTTTGCGGGCTATATTTTGAGAGAAACTCTTCGTAATATCCTAAGAATTCAGGAGACATCCCTTCGGATTCTACATAATAAACAATCAATGAGAACAAGAAGGCAGTAATGACCAAAGTAATGTGATAAGTCCTATGGTATTTTCCTTACATAAATAATGCAAAGAAAAATATACCTACTTATTCCAAAAATGATACTACATTACCATTTATTCAAAGGACTGTTCACGAAAGGAAGAAGAAAGATAGAGACACATCAAAATGGCTGGGAATACCAGGTGCATACGCTATTTGGATCGGAACTAACGGCAACTAGCTAATTTAAGAACTCGTCTTTAATATTGTTGCATGCACGAATAAACATGTTTCGACGTGTCGGCGGCCGGAAGAGCGACAACCGTTAAAGTGTCTGTCTCATCATGTGTTCTTGGAATAGAAACAATCTATAAATAGCCAAAAACCGTAAACAATCTATAAATAGCCAATACACAATAACAATCTATGGATAAAACGTAGAATAATCGTCTAGAACGTAAAAAGGGAACATTCCAGAGCCTCAAACCCATGAGTCAGATCTCGCATGGCAACGGAAATTCCCATGAATCATAGAGCCCTCTAGAAAGCAAAAGCGGAACATTCGAGAACCCGAGACACATTTGGCACCACTATAAATACCACCACGAGAAGTACTAGCGATCATTCAGTAGATAGCGAAGACAGCGAAAGGCTGTTACTTTGAAAAGCGATACAGCGGTTCTAGTGTATCCGGGCGCGATTAATTAAAAGCGATAAAGTGCGAGTAATTATAGTGCGATAATTAAATTGAAAAAGTGAATTGTTGTAACGAGAGATTATAATAGTGCGAATATAAAGTGTAAATAATTAATAGTGTTTATAATAAAAGTGTAATTAGTGTTTTAAAAGAAACTGTTTTATTTCACGAATGTGAAGAATATCGAACCCACAAAAGGTGTTTAACGATAGATCACAACAACTGGTGTCAGAAATAAGGGATTCTGTCGCGTTCGTGATTTGAAAAGTGACTTTTAGTGAGATACTGGACAGTGAATTTGTATGAACAGTGAAAATTAATAAGTGCGCGGACAATATAAAAAGTTAAAAGTTTCGGACAGTGATTATTGTTAATTGTGCGGACTTGAAATTTGTGAAAAGTTGAGTGGACTAAAGTGATAATTGTGAAAAGTCGTGTGGACTAATCGAAAAACAATGCCGAAATTAGTGAACGAGCTGACATTGGCAGAATTGAAAGTGGAGTGCCGGAAACGTGAACTTTCAACAACTGGGAACAAGACGGCGTTGCTGTCACGGCTCAGGGAGGCTTTGAGTACCGAAGGTAACGATCCGGAAATATTTGAATTCCCGGACGAGGAAATCTGCCCGGAGTTTGTTCAAGAGGAAGAAAGCAGCGAGGAGAAAAACCCGGTGATGGATTTACTGCTGAAGATGTCCCTGGATATCGGTCAAAAATTGGAACAGCAGGCTGAAGACAGTAAACAACAAGCCACGAAGCTGGATCAGAAACTCGACCAACAAGCTGTAGACGTTAAGGAGCAACTGGAACAGAAACTCGACCAGCAAGCCTTCAACATTAAGGAACAGTTAGAAGAACATGCGAGGAAGAGTGAGGAGCAGCTGGTAGAAATCAGACAACAGTTCCAACAGCAAGTTTCAGAAGTTAAACAGCAATTAGAGAGTCGAGTAACGGAAGTGGAACAACAGTTCGGCAAAAAGTTGGTTGACATTGAATTGGATCTGCAACGAGTGAAAGCCGTAGGAACTGTGCCAACAGAATCAAGTGGCATCAAGGCACTTAAACCACCAACTTTTGATGGGCAAACTTCTTGGACCAACTACAAGAAGCAATTTGAGGCTGTTGCAAAAGTTAACCGCTGGAACGATGAAGAACGTGCGACCTCACTGATGGTGTCTTTGAGAGGATCCGCGGTGGACGTACTGCAAACCATGTCGGTCGACAATTACTCCAGTTATTGCAGCCTGGCGAGCGCCTTGGATATGCGGTATGGCGAAGACCACTTAAAAGAAATTCATCGTGCGCAGCTGAGGACACGCACACAGAAACCGGGAGAGACCTTGCAGCAGCTGGCTCAGGACATCGAGCGCTTGACACTTCTGTCTTATCCTGCTTCAAATCCAGATCATCGGGACGAGACAGCGAAGGATGCTTTCATCCAGGCAGCTCGTGATGAAGAGCTCCAACAAGCACTTCGATTGACAAATAATCGAACGCTGAGGGATACTTTGGCCTACGCTCTCACTTACGAATCGGTAAAGCGGGCATCACGCAGTAACGTTAGAGTGCGTGAAGTGTGCGAAGAGTGTGTATGCCAAAGAGCCGAGGTCAGCCGAGAATCACCGACAGGCGGAGCTCCACAATGTTGGAACTGTGGACAAAAAGGGCACTTGAGGCGTGACTGCCGAAAGAAATTGAAAACAAGGTTTTGCGAAGAGTGTGCAAGGCGACAAAGGAACGGGGCTGGTTCAGCGAACGTAGCCGTCTCTTCTTCGGAAGAGGCGGGAAACCAGTAAGAGCCAACCTCATGGGTCGGAGGTTGGCTCGTGGAATTGTTGACCCCAGAACCATCATCACAGTCTCTAGGCTCTATCGACACGAGAACGACTTAAGTCTGCAAGGAAAAATCGAAAACAAGCCTTGCAATATCACCATCGATACCGGAGCAATGAAGTCGATTTTGCGGATGGACTTGGTGAAGGCATGGAGACTTGGTAACGTTGGACGATATGTACTTCGTACAGCAACAGGCGAATCTGCACCAGTTCACGGGGAAATAACTCGTCAAATACAGCTCGGTGATTTGGTGTTCCAGCATCGGTTCCTTGTGGCAGATATAACCGACGAATGTATACTTGGGATGGATTTCCTAGGCCCTCATGGCTTCAGCCTGGATTTGGGAGACAGGGTGATCAAGTGGAAAAACGTTGAAATACCGTTGGTAGGAAGCCGGAAGGGAAACGACCGGCTAAGAATCATCGTCTGCGAAAACACCAAAGTACCAAAGTCGTCGGAAAACATCATCTGGGCCAAATTGGATGGTGATCCTGGGGGCCACCAATTCTTCATCGTGGAGCCAACGCAAAACCCAGCAGTCAGCAACCTTATGGTGGCAAAAAGCTTAATCACAATTACGGAGGGGAATTATGTCCCTATAAGGGTGCTGAATTTGGCGGAGCAGGAAAAGAAGCTTAAGGAAGGAGAAGTAATCGCCGACTGCCAGCCAGTCTCGTCAATCACTTCTTTGGAAATGGCAGAAATACAATCTGAACGCGAAAAGATACCAAACAGCAAGATAAATGAGCTAGCTAGGAACATGCTACAGTCTTCGGAACTAAGCGACGAACAGTACCAACAAGGAGTTCAGCTAATTCAACGCTATGCTGATATCTTATCGACTCGAGAGGATGATTACGGAAGAACAAGGTTGACTACTCATCGAATCGATACACGAGATGCATCACCGATTCGGCAAGCTCCCCGCCGCTTACCACTAGCCAAACAAGCTGAGGTCGCCGATATGATACAGAAAATGCAAGAACAAGGGATCATAGAGCCTTCGAATAGCCCTTGGACGTCGCCTGTTGTCTTAGTCAAAAAGAAGGATGGCAGTACACGGTTCTGTGTTGACTATCGACGATTGAATGATGTTACGAAAAAGGATAGCTACCCATTGCCGAGAATGGATGACATTATGGACACTCTAGCCAGTGCGAATTGGTTTTCAACGTTGGACTTGAAGAGCGGATACTGGCAGGTCGAAATCGACAGAAGTGACCGTGAAAAGACAGCCTTTTCCGTGGGAACTGGGCTCTGGCAGTTTGTTGTAATGCCGTTCGGACTCTGTAATGCTCCTGCGACCTTTGAACGACTCATGGAGCGAGTGCTGCTTGGACTAAGTTGGAAAACATGTTTGGTGTACCTGGATGACATAATTGTCATCGGCAGAACGTTCAAGGAACACTTGAAAAACCTGGAGGACGTATTCGAAAGGTTGCGAGCGGCTAACCTGAAGCTAAGTCCCAAAAAGTGCAACCTTTTCTGCAGTGAAGTGAAATACCTTGGTCATGTGGTTTCTACTGGAGGAATAAAAACCGACCCTGCAAAAGTTGAATCCGTTAAAAATTGGCCAGTATCTAAGGATAAGCATCAACTTCGGAGTTTTCTGGGATTGGCAACGTACTATCGCCGGTTCGTAAAGGATTTCGCTACCATCGCCAAAAGTTTACACCAGCTGACGGAGAAAAATCAGCCGTTTAACTGGAACCACCAGTGCCAAGCAGCGTTTGAGAAGCTTAAGCAGGAGCTTTGTGAAGCACCAATGCTAGCATATCCTGAGCCGCAGAAAACTTTCATCGTGGACACTGATGCAAGTAATACAGGTATAGGTGCCGTGTTATCGCAGCAAATTGATGGTCAAGAACGAGTGATTACTTACTTTAGCCGGGTGCTATCCAAGCCAGAGCGAAATTACTGTGTCACCCGAAGAGTGCTGTTGGCAATAGTCGAGGCCACTAAGCATTTCCACAAATACCTGTACGGTCAAAGCTTCGTATTGAGAACCGATCACGCTGCTCTGAGATGGCTGCTCAACTTCAAGAACCCCGAAGGACAAGTGGCACGATGGATTGAAAGGTTGCAATCATACAACTTTAACATAGTCCATCGAAAAGGTACTATGCACGGAAATGCTGATGCTCTCTCCAGACGTCCATGCAAGCCGGAATGCAAGCACTGTCATCGGTTAGAAGAAAAGGTAGTCGATGCCAAGGTTAAGTGGATATCCGTTTCACCAGCAAGGGGATGGTCGCAATCGGAACTATTGGGCGAACAACTGGCGGATGGAGATCTACGAGAAATCATAGCCTGGAAGGAGTCTGCACATCGACCTGAATGGCAAAGCATATCGAGTCGAAGTCCTACGCTAAAGAGCTACTGGGCACAATGGAACTCCCTGCATCTTGAAGGAGGCCTACTAAAAAGGAAATGGGAAACCGCGGATGGGTCAGCGCATCGAATGCAGGTTGTACTTCCTCGGAGCAAAGTTAAGGATGTTTTGCAGGAAGTACACGAGGGCACGTCAGGAGGCCACCTGGGCATAAACAAAACACTTAATAAAATAAGAGAACGATTTTATTGGGTGCATGCACGCGAAGATGTGGAGGACTGGTGTAGGAAATGTGCAGCCTGTGCATCTGTGAAGGGACCCAGGAGAAAGCCTAGAGGTGAGCTGAAGACATATAACGTTGGAACCCCTTTCGAAAGGATCGCTATAGATGTGGCAGGACCGTTTCCGGTGTCGCAACAAGGAAATCGCTACGTGCTGGTAGTATCCGACTATTTCACCAAATGGACAGAAGTTTACGCTATTCCAAATCAGGAAGCATCTACAGTGGTGGAGCAAATCGTGATTAACTGGGTTAGTAGGTACGGAGTCCCAAACGAGCTACATTCCGATCAAGGTCGAAATTTCAAGTCCCAAGTGTTTACTGAGTTTTGCGATGCTTTGGGTATAAAGAAGACGAGAACCACGCCACTTCACCCACAGTCCGATGGAATGGTCGAAAGGTTCAACAAAACCTTGATTGAGCACTTGGCCAAAGTGGTAGAAGACCATCAGCATGATTGGGATCGTCATATCCCATTCTTCCTGATGGCATACCGAACAGCGACGCATACTACAACTGGAGAATCACCGTCACGTGTCGTATTTGGACGAAATATTCGACTTCCGGCTGATGTTAAATTCGGAATACCACCAGAAGATCCGAAAACAACAACAGAGTACTTTTCGGAGCTGCGGCAACGGCTAGACTCCATTCACGAGGTAGTTAGGGACCGCATAAACCTAAACACGGACCGGATGAAAACGCGATATGACCTGAAGGCAAACTCGGCCGGATTTCAAGAAAATGATTTAGTCTGGCTGTACAACCCCCGCCGGCGGAAAGGCCTGAGCCCGAAACTACAGCCAAAATGGGAAGGACCATACCGCATTATTAAACGGCTCAATGATGTTGTGTACCGAATACAGCAGCATCGAAAACACCGGTCAAAAATGAAGGTTGTGCACCTAGACCGACTTGCCCCGTACCATGGAAATAACGCAATGGATGACGACGAATCTGTTCGGGACGAACAGGTCTAAGGAGGGGGTAGTGTTGCATGCACGAATAAACATGTTTCGACGTGTCGGCGGCCGGAAGAGCGACAACCGTTAAAGTGTCTGTCTCATCATGTGTTCTTGGAATAGAAACAATCTATAAATAGCCAAAAACCGTAAACAATCTATAAATAGCCAATACACAATAACAATCTATGGATAAAACGTAGAATAATCGTCTAGAACGTAAAAAGGGAACATTCCAGAGCCTCAAACCCATGAGTCAGATCTCGCATGGCAACGGAAATTCCCATGAATCATAGAGCCCTCTAGAAAGCAAAAGCGGAACATTCGAGAACCCGAGACACATTTGGCACCACTATAAATACCACCACGAGAAGTACTAGCGATCATTCAGTAGATAGCGAAGACAGCGAAAGGCTGTTACTTTGAAAAGCGATACAGCGGTTCTAGTGTATCCGGGCGCGATTAATTAAAAGCGATAAAGTGCGAGTAATTATAGTGCGATAATTAAATTGAAAAAGTGAATTGTTGTAACGAGAGATTATAATAGTGCGAATATAAAGTGTAAATAATTAATAGTGTTTATAATAAAAGTGTAATTAGTGTTTTAAAAGAAACTGTTTTATTTCACGAATGTGAAGAATATCGAACCCACAAAAGGTGTTTAACGATAGATCACAACAATATTGAAAATGCGTAAATCACAAAAGTAGGTAAACGTCTTTTCCAATATCGACAATAGTATAAAAGACTGGGGACGATAGTTCAAGTGTGAAATGAATTTGACGATATATATTCAGGAGAAATATAACATGGTGCTTCGGAAAAATTAGGGGAAAGCTGAATTTTGATGTGAACCTTGATACTGGCGTGTTGAACAAAATGTCAAAAGTCCCCATCGATCCGCGTGCTGCGTTACTTTTTATCACCAAAAGTGTCAAAGGTCACCAAAAGTGACCTTTCCTAAATATCTCAGTATCGGTCACGTCTACGGAAAAACAATATATGACAAATTTTAAGCTTAAAAAATTTTCAACAAAAAAGATTCGACAACTTTTTCTTGTAACCATAACCGTTTTTGAGATATATTGATTTTGATTACGACTTGGAATGTTTGTGAGTTTGTTTTTCTATGTTTAAAAGACCCATAAAAAAACATATATATGAACATATCTACCATACTCCAGGCTAGGTGGAAAAGTGTGCTCCGAAAAGTTTACCAACCCCCACCCCCCCTTGCCATAAAACTTCGAGGGACACTTGCTCGCTACTCTCTTGTCGGATATAAACTGAATTTCTGCATCCTGTAAGGGATGAAGGAGCAGATAAGGTCGACAAAATTGCAGGTGAAAATAGGTTTTGTAACGTATCATGGCTCTGTGACGTCATTCACAGGATAGGAGTACGAAAAAGTAAGATAATATCACGGCATAATTCTGTCAACGCTCATTCTTCACATTATAGGAGTTCAATCCCCTGCAGACTATCCCCAAACAATCAATTTTTTTTACCAATCCTGTGATGACTACATAGCGTCAAAGCCTCGAAACCAATTTTTACCGGAAATTACGCGACCTTGTCCTGATCGTTCATGGGATAAGACGGTATGGAAAAAAAACTACAGATCCGGTTATTTCAGGGTGGCTCATTTGCGGGGTGGGTTGGATGTGGGTAAGGTGTGGGTGTGGGGATGGTCCTGCGATGTCAAGAATAGGCAATTGAAAGGATAATCTAGTGATTTTACCTTGTTCAACAGTGGGCAACGAGTAGGCAACGAGCTCATCACTGAAGATTAGGGATGGAAGTTCAGGGATACCATTTTATGGCAAAGAGGAGGAGGTAACTTTTCGGAGCACACTTATCAAGCTACCATGGAGTGTGGTAGATAAGTTTGTTTTTTTTTATGGGCCTCTTAAACATAGAAAAACAAACTCACAAACATTCCAACACGTAATCAAAATCGGATAATATCAACATGCCGTTGAGAAAGTAGATACTTTGAGTTACAAATGTTTAGATCAATATATCTCAAAAACGGTTATGATTACAAGAAAAAGTTTTCAAATATTTTTTGTTGGAAATTTTTTAAGCTACATATTTGACAAATATAGTTTTTCCGTAGACGTGACCGTTACTGAGATATTTATGAAAGGTCACTTTTGGTGGCCTTTGACCCCGTATAAAAAGTAACGCAGCACTCGGATCGATGGGGCTTTTGATATTTTGTTCAACATGCCAGTATCAAGGTTCACACCAAAATTTAGCTTTCTCTTACTTTTTCCGAAGTTTCGCCTTTTTTATGTCGAATTTCACTGGGCTAATAAATTCCTTTTATTTTTGGGAAAAACATTTTTTACTGTTTCTGTTTGTCCGAAAATTCCAATCCAGCTGATTTATAGGAATTGTTAGCCGCATAAAGGCTATCAATTTGTGACCACGGTTGCCTTCTTGTCTGTAAATTGGTCTACAAATTGATAGCCTTTATGAGTAAATGATATCGTTGGATATAAGTCGAGGATGTTAAAAATTTACCACAACTAACGTAAATAAAAATTATTGATCTCCCACTGCAAGTGGTCACATCAGTTAAGTATGCACTATCAGTTGACGTCTGATGAGAATCGGTGCATACTTTCGAAACCACTTAGTTAAAAATTAAATTATTCAATTTTAATCATCCCACGAAAACAATTCCAATTGTTAGCCGCGTTTGGTTTTTGCAGCCCCATCGAGAGCTGCCTGTATAGTAGCAATGATAACAACAGCTGGGGCAGGAGTGGTTTTTGTTTCAGTGCTACTGTGCCAACTAGCTTTCGATAGTAGTGTTGTGTTACTCATATAAGATGCATGACAAATGTCCCATACACAGCTACAAAATGTCACATCACCTCAAGCTTCAAATTTGTACCACCTCATTTTTTGTCATATTGAAGTGCTTTGGTTAATTTTGAAGCGTTTGAGTTTCATTTGTACCACCTCATTTTTTGTCGTATTGAGGTGCTTTGGTTAATTTTAAAGTGATTGACTTGTGATACTTGAGGCGCAGGGATTGCTGTACAAGGCGAAAATGTATGCATGCGTGTTTAGTTTTGAGTTTGATTTGCACGATACTTAAACAAAAAATTTGGTGGTAATTAGCTACCATTTTTGGGAAATTGTTTAGTAGATTAGTAAAAGTACTGCTCTCCTTAGCATAAACGTTTTACTTACATTTTTTTTTTCATTTTTGAGATAACGCCGAATTCAAAAACTACATACTCTATTAAATCATTCTCCAAAATATGAAAATCTTATTTTTTGTGGAAGTATGCTAAAATCAATAATGAAAAATCCCCCATCTGTAAAAAAAACGTAACCAGTACTTAGCATAAATGTTCTATCCTACCGTAGCGGCGGCGTAATGGTATGGGGCTGTATGGCTGCCAGCGGCGCTGGAAACTTATAGCTAATTGAAGGAATGCAATATGACACTTCATTTGAAGTATGACATTGTACCACCTCAAATTTGAAAATGAGTAACTCATAGAAATACATATCAATATGACTGACGACCCAATACTATTCGATAGAGGCGCAAAAAACGCAAATATTGAAAATCTCGCGCCAACATGCATAGATATTTGCTAGTGCGAAATGTCGAAAAAATCACAGAAAGACACTCCAAATGCACTTATCTGCCTTGATGTTCACTTTAATTTGGGTATGTATGTCGATGTCATGTCGATATTAAATTAATAATTTGAAGCATACATCATGAGTAGCATCTTCGCTTTATGACTGTTTCACGTTCCACTCCCGCTAAAGAGAAAACAATTGAGTTGGCAATTTGTTAATATCCCGGCACGTGTGGGTATTTGACCGCCCGGTAAAAATCAATTGAAATTCAGTCTGGCGTATTGCAGGGACATCACCTCGTTTTGAGTCGTGTGCTCTCAGTTTTCGCCACGTGCCAGGGTGCCGTTTAATGTTTAATTTACTAGAAAATAGCCACTAGGTTGTCAATATTGACAACAGATTGGCCTTCTATTGGTAACATTATCATAAACCTTTTGCCAAACTAGATACGCGTGTCTTTTGTGGAAAATGAGAAAGGATTAAATTAGTTGGCTGGATACAATTCATAGCCATTTTGATGATAATACGGGAAGGTTTAGTTCAGAGGATGCAAAAACAAAAAATATGAACGTTTCATGGTATTCCAGGTGAACTCAACAAGAAGATGAAGTGTTTTCCGCTGCAACCCATTCCAGAGCTGGAGGCTCAAGGTAAAGTGACAATGCAATCAAAAATAAAATAAACAAATCGACAAACAAATTGATCTCACAGCAAGTTCGTACCACTTTACAATCATTATCCATACTGACAGATAAAAAAATATCAACAAAACCTGACTTGACTTTTTCAACAACGACCTACGGAGAGAGAGCAGAAGACACACAAGATTTGGGCTAAACGAAGCCTTTTAGCGTTTTATTAAAAGCGTTTTCTGTCTACACTGATAGATGAGCACAAAGAATTCTCCTATTTGGAATAGAGGGTGCTCACAGATGCTATCCTTTTGCATACTTCGCTCAGTACTCGCCCGTTCCTTAGAAACCGTTATTTTCGTGATGTGAAGAGGATAAATGAGCGCTTTTTTTCATGACTTCTCCAAAACTAGCAGCGGAGTTTCAACGTAGACAATACAGAAAGAACGTAGCCTACACAGTGTAGTACCGTCATGTACTAATATCATTTTTTCTTGTTGTCCATTTGTTTGTTTGCCTGTTCGTTGGCTCTTCTGCTGTGCGAATTCTGCATGAATTGTTTGTCGTTCTTCGTTTCGTGCTCTTTGTTCGTTTCCAAATGCACGAAAGGAAATTTCATTCGTCAAACGTTGTACTTGAAATTGCTTTCGAGGTGCTTATGCGGTGAAATCGTGGCGAAATGAACGAAACAGTTCAATGGTAGACTGGAAGTTGTTAATTGCAGTTTCCTATCTCCGGTCTCAGAAGAAGCTTTTTGCAAATTGAAATTTGCAGGTTTAAATAATGAATGAGTTTTGCAATACAAATGCCAATTCTAAATAATTTTGATTTGAACAAAGCTTTTGTGTCTTATTAAAATTACTGTAAACTTCAAAAGGAATCTTATCAAGGTGGAATTCTAAGGGCTCTTATGTTTCTACCACAATGGTTACTTCTATAATATTGTTTATTTTAGCAGTATTTTCGAATTTCACTAGCAATTTGTTGCAAATTTTCTTTGAAAAAAGTTGTAAATGCATTTTTAGAATGATCCCAACAATTTATGGTGCTTTTTCGATGTAAGATATCTTACCAAAACGCATCCTTTTAGAAAAAAATCAAAAATTTATTTGCCGATGTATCCATATTTGTTTTGTAAATATATTTACATTTTAACTTACTTTTTCCTAATTTTCGAATAAAATTAGAATTAAACTCACTTCGCCGAAAATTTGTCATATATATATATATATATATATATATATATATATATATATAAATATACATATATATATATATATATATATATATATATATATATATATATATATATATATATATATATATCAGCAAAATGATTAAGGGAGATAATTTAGATATCTTTAACCTTATGGCGGCGGCGGGCGTTTTGGTGAATTCTCGGGTACTCCTATATTTCCAAGCAGTGTAAATTTTTGTTAAAAAAAAAGTATTGGGAATGAAAAACTATTATGTTTTAGGCTTGTCTATGTTAAAGAAATGGAAATTTTGAGCCTTGTGTAGGCACTGAGTGCCTAAAGCTAGGCAATGATTTTTTTGCAAATTTCGATTTGTCATAGCTTCTAGAAAAAGCAGTGGATCATCGTGAAAGTGGAAGAGCGTTATTATGTAGACTAAGATTTAGCAAACATGGACTTTCAAGACTGTGCGGGAAACTCTGTAGCTACAGCAGGTTCTTGAAAAAAAATGCTTCAAATCATCGACCCTCCTAAAAATTTTTTGATTTTTTAAAATAAATTCAAATCATTGATAAATCTTGACTTTTGTCCACCAAGTGAAATAAAAATAAACAAGAACAGCAACCCATGATCAAATTACCTCTATTTTCAGCACTCAAAACTTCTGTTCACGAGAACTGACGATCGAATAATGCGATCAATACGGAATTTACTGGACATGTTGGAATTAACTAGGACCAGGTCTGCTGGAAGTGATTTTGAAATACAGGTGATACTGTGGCAGTGGTGCCATTTTGAAAAATCGTCGAGAAAAAAAAACTGGTTTTTGGCCTATAGCTTCCGATTTGGCCACCAGATTTCAACAAAATTCACGCAGTAGACTAAAATAGACTACTCTAAAATAGTAGTAGACTACTCTAAAATAGATTTCATAGAAATTTGGTTGAAAAATTAGTATAGGGCTGCCAGCGATGACAATTTGTGTCTCCTAAATATTGTAAATTTGCTCAGGAAAATAAAGGTTTTTTCCCTATAACTTCCGATACAGTAACGAAATCAAAACGAAATTCATGTGATAAGTGGATCTCGCTGCATATCTAATTCTGTAGGATATTTCGTTGAAAAATCGTGATAGGGCTATGATTAATTTCGTAATTTATTGACATTTCTTTATCGAGCAATGTTGTCATAAAATTTCCAAATGGGAATGATTCTGCAATGACAGTTAACTACAAATATTTAGGTTTCGACATTTGAAAAGCTTTGACGATGGTTACCATAAAATTCTATTCGGTCCTATAACTTCCAGCGCAGCCATCCAATCGAAAGGAAATTCACAGGGTGGATTTAACTCAACGTGAAGCAGCTATGGTGCTAACGCATGATTGCCAGCACCGGACTATTTCGTAAATATTGCACATTATAATAAAATATGCAACCGATATTTAAATTTTCCGTATTTTGGAAATTTTTCGGACGGCAACCCCAGACAAAGTTTAATCACTGAAACTTTCGATGATATCCTTGGATGAAAACGAAAATCATAGGATAGGTTGATTAAGCACGATCATGTTATGGTAGACTTATTGCTGCTGTGTTGGACAAATGTTGCCAGTACTGAACATTTTCATCATTTGTGTTATAGGAAATGCAGTCAGAAAATTATATTTGTTCCTTTGAGTAAGAAATGGTTGATATGATACTACAAAGAAGTGTATTACGTCTTCACACATGTTTAACTCCCTCAAAGATATGGCTTTTTTATATTACCTTCAACGCAGCAAATTATTCAAAATTATTTGGCAATTGCAAATCCTATTTCGTTATATCAGTGATAAGACAATTTCAATAAACTACGACCAAATTACCCTCCGGACAAATTCGATATCCATTTCAAAATCATTCCTATTCTTCGGGGTACTATTATATTACAAGCGAAAATTTCACATGTATCCTGTGCGTTTGTAAAGTTCGTATCTCGCGTAGGATTGCTGTGGCGAATAATTTGACTTCTAGTTGTAATCGAATTACTGTATTCTCGGTGGTAAGCGTTCGTAGATCTCAAACATATGTCAGTTCTCACGTTTCGAGGGGAACGGATCAGATTGTTCTGTACTAATGTGGACAAAATGTCAAAAGTGGATTTTGCAGTAGATAGAAGAAGGTTACATGTTTTAGGTTAGCTAATAGTAACATGACATTAATTAATTGAAATGGAGTTGTACTTTTTGGTTTTCACAAATTAAAGTATAATATATTATACTTTGATTAATGACAGCAAATGAAAATTTTGAAATAGCTCAAATATCTATACGAAAACTCATATCTCTTCTCTGCAAATTTTCAGATACTTTATTTTAGCTTCCCTACCTACTATCCTCCACAGGAAATTATTAACACATAAATAAGAGCGCACAGACTCACAAGGTACCTATATTTCCTTTCTAAATTGTGGTTAATTATGAATGCAAACACGTGCTTGCAAATGTACTGAAATATTGTCAGCAGTAGGCTGATTTAGTTTGCTACTGTGGATGTTGCTTAGATTGTATTTGAATGGATTTACGTTGTCGTATGCCAGAAAATATCACTCTCAGAAGCTATGAATAAATTAGCGTTTAAATTATATTGTTAACACGTGGCATTTACCACTGGCGTGAGATAAATAAATTAAATGTATTTATTAGTACTTTAAATATTTCATTGCTGAAAGGTCTTACGATTTGAGAATAATCTACTGCTTTTGTGAATAATTAGAAGTTAGATTAGCACGCGGTCGATAAAATAGCATCTAGCATATATAACATCGTTTTTTCTGTTTAATTCTGATACTCGAATTCAATAGAAACTTGATATTTAACTATCCATTTAGCAGTGGAGTCCTACAAGTGGAAGGTTTCAAGTGTGCTTGTTTGAATTTCCAGGTTTTTGTTCATTTTGGTTTATTGAATAAGTTTTAAGCTATTATTATATTTTAAGCTATTATCATTAATTATTCATTTACGATTTGACCTTTTCAAGATATTTTACTTGACTTAAGACCCTTACAGGACCTTTTTTTTTTTAGATACTATATATGTAAGAGAAAGAATAGTCAGGAATAATAGCCAATAATGTGCCAACAACGTCCATAACTCATACTGACATACGTTTGATTGACATTATTTTTCAAATCAGAAAGTTTTCTGGAAACTTATCAGGAGTTCAATGCATTAATAGCAATCAAAAAAATTTTGGTTGAATTTTACCATTATAATAGTAGGAAACTGGTTTCCTACTATTAAGGGGTAACACCTATGTAGAAATTTCAAAAAAATCTATTTGTTTGTTTTTGCTAAAATGGCAGGGAAACATGTCTAGAATAACGTCTTAAGTTATTTTCAAAAATAAAATTTTTTTTTCCGAGTTATGAGCATAAACGTTGGACGCCCCAACATGCGGTCGGGGCCTATGCGGCGCGCGTACGGCACGCTCTGCTCCAAAGTCCTTATACCTACCACAGGTATCCGTTAGCGACTTTTCTCATTAGTAAATTACCATTCAGTATGACAGGTAGTAGACCAACATTTGCCACAAAAAAGGCAATAAATCCACAAAGCGAAAACGAGAAACGTGAAAGAGCCGCCCTTCGTTTTCAAACTTTAAATGCGTTTTTCTCGAAATCACATTTTTTGATACGGCCCGCACGATTATTCAGCCAATTTGTATCCGATCAATTTGAAATTTTGGTGCAAGCTTCACAACATCATTTTCTAGGGAAGTACGTACGATTTTGTTGATAACTTGAAAATTTTCATTTTTACGGCTGATTTTATACGATTTTTTTTGACCAAAAAATTTTTTTTTTGGAAAACCGTACGCCAATCTTTCAAAATTCAATATTTTTGAAAACCCGTTCGTACTTCCCTTGCTTTTAGTTCAAACTTTAAGAAAAATTTTGATTTTTGTGTTTCAGACCATTTGCGACGACGAAAAGTTGCGGGCCGTTGAGGCATCTTTGAAAATCGTCTGATGCTCGTAGCCTGGTACAGCCGCCATTTTGTATTTTAGGACGTTGTAAAAATTAATTTGTATACTTCAAAACATGTATAATAAAGCCATGTAATTATTTTTTCAATCAAATATAAAGTTTCCTTGAAAAAAAAATGCAAAAAATCACCCTCGAAAACAGCGTTCCACATAGGTGTTACCCCTTAAAGATGCAAATTTACAAAAGTGCGTACAAAGAATATTTTACGTCTTAAATGTGTAAATTTTTTTTACGAGCAAATCGTGTAATTTTACCCTAAAAAGACATCAATTTAGGACGGAAACGCATGAAATTTATGTATGAAAGGCTACTTTTTACGATTCTTTTAAGGAAATAAGCGCTATTCATTCGTGAAAGTCCACAAAAATGTTTAAAAAACGATAATAAGAGGTGGGTTATTTGCACTCTTGGGCAGGGTAAGTTAAAGTAAATTTAGGTAACTTACCCTGCCCAAGAGTGCAAAAAACGCACCTAAAGAATGTTTTATCAAACAAATGACATCAAAAGGTATCTATTGCCAACAATTCTAAGAAGTTTGCACTACTGAAGCAGAACTTTCAGCTAACCTCTAGATATGTTTCATTTTCAAGACAGGTAGCTGCCATAACATTAAATATTGCCCCAAAATTAAATATCACTAACAAAAGCCTGTAAATAGGTAACTTTAAATGTTAAAAAAAGGTGAGAGTCCTATCAAATCATGTAAGCGAAATACAAATATTTTTCTTGTCAAATACAAAAACTTTTTGCAATTCCTTTAAGTTTATAATTTATTCCAATTTGATATATACACTATATACACATTATACACATTAACTTATAGCACTTATTGCTACACTTCTATTTAACTTATAGCTACACTTCTACACTTATTACACGAAAAAACTGACACTTAACTGCTGCTGTTCAAAGCAAAGATCACGAAATATCAGACTCGTTCAGTCTAGCCAAATCACCGTCTTTCGTCACAATGTTACATCGATAATAAGTCAAATTCGTGCAAATGATACAATTTTACAGCTTTGGTGTTAATGAGAGTAGCGAAGTAGTAAATTTACACTATTTTTGCTAAGGTTTACAAAACACTATTTATTATTCAGCTGATATGACGTAAAAGCAAAAAATACACATCCAATGTGTAAAAAAAATTGTGATTCATTATTTTAAACAGAAATATGAATATATTTACTATTATCAAAGAATTAATTTTAGACCCACTTTTTAGAGTGTAGGTAAAATATGGGCCCAAGTACAGAACCTTGTGGAACCGCGGCAAGTATGGTGTTTACTTTTGATTCCGTATGACCCAATTGAACAAAATATTTTCTATCCAGAAGGAACGATTGAATCATTTTGATCAAATGTGTAGGGAAATTAAATTGCACCAGTTTATGTATAAGTCCATAATGTCAGACACAATCAAAAGCTTTAGAAATATCAAGGGTTATTGCTATAGTAGACTTTTTATCATTTAAACTACGTTGGATATAGTTGGATAATCTCTTTTGCTAGTGAACTGTGCTATGATTATTTCGGAATCCGAACTGCTCATTTGGCATAACATTACATCGGTCAAAAAAAATTTGAATATCATTTTTAATAAGTTTAAAGCTACTGGTTGCTCAAAGTATTCAGCAGACTTATCGGTCTGTAGTTTCCTAAGATACTACTGTCCTTGGTAGGTTTTCAAATTGAGCTCACCTGGCGCAAGGGCTACCGTGCTCAGAAAAGAGACTAAAATCAAGGTAAAGGTTACATTGGTTTAAACTGGGATAGCTTTTATTCAAATCGAAACGTTGGAAAAATTTAGGGTTGTTAGACTTTTACCAGCATAAAATTGCTCGGTTTAGTTACTTCTGCAAAATAAGTAAGTTGCAAAAAAAATCCAAAAATATCAAGAGATGCTGAAGAGTTTGTTTTTGACTTATAGCTAACCAGTATCTGGGAGACATTAGCTTTCAATCAATGTTTGATTAGTTTTGACGCTGCATATTATACTGCGGTTGCCTTCATGCACGATGTATTCCTTCGAGAATGCAAATACAATCGGGTTAAAGCTTTAAAATATTTCATCTATCTTTTGATAACGGAGACGTAAATAATTGAACTATGGTCGTGGAAGCCCATTATGATCCTTTTTCGAATTGGTTTAGTGAAAACTTGAAGCCGAATTTGAACATCATAGTCTATCACAGGCTAAGTTAGGTCGAGTGGCCGTTGATCCCAACGGGCCCTGCCAAAAGGCCTACATAGGCACAGAAAGGATGACATACATATTGCTCTCCCTCGGCTACGGTACTGTTTGAACCATCGGGCTCTATTCGCAATCTAAAAATCAATCAAGGATACTCCAGTCATACCTAGAAAGAACGACGGATTCTTCATTATACTCTGAAATATAATGAAGATATCCAGTAGCGTGTTTCTCGCTAGGGTTGGGGTAGAGGGCAACTCCCGCCTTTTTTCAAGCATCAAATGGTAAATAGCCTTAAGTGCTTGCCACCAAAAATCTTCCCCAAAATCTTTTTCTTAGTATCAGGACAACCAAAAAGGTATTAGGCTATGTCACAATGTAGGGTTGTTAGCCACAACTCGCTCCTATGGCTGTTTTTCGTCAATAAAGTACATCAAGAACATTGCCCACTATTTCCGCTACGTTTTCGTTCCATAGTAGCTGAAACTTAATTATCAGTCCCAAATATCTGACACTTTGACTCATGTCAATAGAGACTCTGTTCAGCATCATGGAACTTTATACGTTCTTATAAACAGCACTAAAATTGAAATCGCACTTCGGGTTCCAGCGTGAAAGCATATCAAGAGAGCGATTTAACTTCTCCGAAATTGTAGACAGATACATTCCTGACAGCCCTATGACTATGTCGTTGGAATAAGCAACCACTTTGCAGCCGACACGCTGTAGCTTCCTCAGAAACTTATTTATCGTAATGTTCCGGAATAGGGGAGAAACAAGACCACCATGATGTGTGCCTGTGTTAACTCCTCGCTACAAGTGAGAAAAGGTCACCACTCTGTCCCTGAGGAGCTACTCGATAAAGACTATCAGTAGCCAGTCAGCACTCATTAACGCAAGTGCCGCAATAATTGTATCAGGTTTGATTTTGTACTCAATTGTTGTCAGTATCTATGAATCCAGCAGCTTTATAATCTCGTGAGGGCGTGAAAAACAATTTCAGCAGACTTTTTTTTGGTGTAAGCATGCTGAGACTGTAGATTTGACGTAGAATCGGTTGACTTTTTGATATATCATCCCCTGATCCTTTCCAAAATATTTAAGAAGTTACAGCGTGGATATATAAGACGATAGTCCTTTGGGTTAATGCGCGTTACTTTTCCTGCTTAAGGAAAACTTTTTTCAGTTTTCTTGCAACGACTTTTCCGTATCCTTTAATTTTGTCGGACAAGGACATTATTGATATTTTGGGCAAGAATACTGACTGTAAGTTTTTTTAAGCTATCTAGTGTGTTCAGCCTGTATCCATTGGTGCATAGCCCGTAAACCCGGTGGTTTATAATCCATGCTTCTTGGAGGAAAAATTATCTCCTCCCCTGTCTCTCACAAGCGAAGGAGCAGGCCAGCTGTTACTGCTTTGGAATTCAAATATCCAGTTCGGAGATGGCGTACTTGTAAAAGTCTCCACGCGATACTAGGTCAACTTAGCCAGCTTTACTTTAAACCAATTTTCTACAGAATTTTTTTACTGGCATCGATCACAGCTCAGATGAGGTATTCTTAGATATATTTTTCAAAGCCTGATGTAGCCTTGGAGCGATTTGCATCATATTAGGCTTCTGAGAAATTAACCACCTCTGATTATTTTATCGTTCCTAAGCAGAATCTTCAGGGTTTCGAAAGAGCTCATAAAACGAGTTACCCATAGAAATTATGTTTTGACACTGTCCAATAGCACTAGGGAATGCCCGTTTTTAAGAATTTTGAAGACTTGCTTTCAAGTTGCATAGACCTGAGTTAAGTTTTGAATGGAGGTTGAGTACCTGAATAGAGCGCCGCAAAAGAGGTGATACTAGTGGATGATCAGGCCGGCTCGTTTGCCTTAGCCTGACACGCGACGTTAGCTGCAAGCAGACTTATGAGCTTTTTCCGGGTCAGGCTTGGAGAGTGGAGCCGTGAACCCATTCGAAATACATGTTCAAGGTGAAGGTAAAGTTGTGCCGACAGCAAGCGGAGCTGATTCATGCGTCAAATCTCCACTAAGACTAGCAGATTTAGCAGGTAGGCTGCCAAAATTCTTTGGAGCTAACTCATTGCCCATAACTCCACTTTTTGTTATCTATGCACCACCAACTTGATAGCGACGAGTCTGAGCCGACGAGTCTTAACGGGACGGAGACGACCGTATCAACCCGCAGTTATTCATCAGTCGATTTCACTCTGTCGCTGCTGTGTCTTAGTATGACTACGAGTACATCCACCACCCCAAACGCGAAAGATAAAAAATTACAAAAATATATATTATGGAGAAGTACCAGTTCAAAGTCAAAAGCGGTCCCTTTAGAGTGGGGGAGTCTAGATTACTTCGTATTATCTAGAAAACATCACGAGGAGGTGATCTAGCTTACATTCCAGTTCATCTCAAGTCAACTATCAAAAATCTTGATCCAGTGAAGTATTTATTGCGGGTCCTGTGTTTGAGTTACGAATTTTTCAATTTGGATGTATCTTGTTTCCTTTTCACTTGCGGCTAACCACATATGTTTACAAACTTGACCGTTGGAGTCTGATATTCGGACCGTTTATGTGTCATTGTTTCAGCAGATTTAAATAAATATTAGATGAACAAAAAATATTTTTATTTGTTCAAACTGTGCATTAACGTTTTAACGTTTTTTTAATAAATATTATATTACTTGTAATTTTTTTTCTTTCACACTTAAAAATAATACCCGGCCTATATAGCTTGAAACTAATTTAGCATTTTGTCTTCAATATATATTTAAATTTAACACTATAATCAATACTGGTTTGTTACCGAACTTTGCTACAAATTGCTTTTATAAAAAAAATAATAAAATAATAAACATAAACATTTTTATACATGTTTATGTTTATTTATTTGTATATGAAAATCCCATAATTCACTCAATATGACGATAAGTTTGATTTCATTTTCAAGAAGTATTTTTAAAAGAATTTTGTTTAAGAATTTCAAACAAAGAGTATGAAAAACTCAATGATAAATTGTTGGTTAAGTTTTTTTTTATCAACGGTTGTCTAAAGAGTATCAGTACAAGACATTTGAGATAGAAGGTATAAAGTTTGGTATTAAAGATACCTATGAGAGATTCTACCTACATTCAAGTTATTTACAACCATTGTTATTCATACGCTTCCCAGTGTCATACACTATTTCGACAAGTTTCCAACCAAGCGATCACTTTCATCCGCCACGTGCCGTCGCTTAAGTGCTAAAATGTAGCAAATATTGAGCCGAAGATTAAATCAGAGTTACAGCCGAATGAATAAAATACTACTAAGCCAACAAGTGCACACTTCTGAGAAGGCCGTCGTCACGCCGTACCGTGGTGCACGCGACTTCCGACTCTTTCAACTGGTACGCACCACCCCTATTAAAGCGCCTCGCACCCAGGATAAGGAAACACCTCAAATTTCTCAACTAAAAAGTACATGGCACCCCTCAACTGTAACATGGGAATCGTTCCTTATCAGTGTAGTTTTATCTAAAGTCTCGTGGCCTCGATTGTTCACAGAAATACAAATTAATCGACAAAGGTAAAGAGTACATGCAATTGATACATGCACTCGCCCCAGGTGGGCTTCTATTAGCCAGGACTTTTAGTTTTATGCGATTTTATTAAATCTCTACAATTCTTTCGGCTTCGGCCAGGCTAATATCCACTCCGATACTGACGAGAAGGACCATCGAATCAAACACCGGACACAGGAGATTGTGTCCGTTAAGTAAATACTGAAGTGGATCTTTGCAAGAATAACAATAACATCAAAAATACTAAGGCGAATTGTCGAAATGTTTATGGGACTGTTTTGTCAATATGCTTGGCCGACGATGCGCTTGCTGGTCCTTTTGATTCCATGGAGATGACAGACGACCCATTTCATATCTCCCTCAGTGTAAACATGATCTTCTGGCTGTGCTAACAATGCTGCCATTTCGGAACTTGATGGCCCGTTGGCAATGTGTTGTGTTGACATCGGATGTGATATGGACTGTAGGGTTGGCTAAGGTGTACTTACTGACTTTTAAGCTCTCATAATATTTTTTTGTAATAGTATAAACGGTGATTGTTATTTTAAAGTTAATTTTTCAAATCTGATTACAACCATAAATGGCTTGATTAAAATACTGCTGATTAGAGCATGATACAATTAAATAATTTTTTAGAAGAAATTAATCGATACTTCATAATGTATTCAATCCTACATCTTATTGATATCTTCTAAGTATTTGTCAGCTGAACTTACCTTTGTTTGTGTTTTATTTGCACACTGTCCATTGCTCTGGGGACAAATCGGTATCGCGCCCGTTTATTTACATGCCAGCAATTAAATCCTCCACGACAATACCGAAATCCGATAATTGCTATCGGCAAATAGTTGTTCTTTTGACGAGCATTTCAAGTAACTTTCTTAGTTCTGTTGCGGAGAGTTTTTCCCGTGTGACCCCGTTGAAGTGAATTGATTCTTGGATGGATGCTGCGAAGTGAAAAACAGTGTCAGAAATATTGTTCGAAGTAGATGAAAATAATACAGGAGAGAAGAATATGATTTTTAATAGAAGAGTAGCAAAATTAGACACATTTTATATATAACTGAATTTATTTATGTATGACACATTTGCTAATTTTGCAAAAAAAAAACGTATGACTTTTATAGATACATACCAATACCAACACAAACTCGGTGCAAAATTACCTATAACTCCATCCGTCACTACTACAACCATTGCTTAATCAAACCAATTTCAATATCAATCCAACCAGCGAGCACATGGAGCGTTTCCAATACCCTAAGCTTCAATTACGATCACTTCTGATTTATTTTCGATTGCAGAATATTTTTCATTCCTACCGAAACGGAAGAAATCGTTTTGATGCAATTTGATACTAGTCAATAACTTCAGTAACAATATGTCCCATAAATATTAGAACCATACGGATGCTCTCCTGTCCCGCACCAGTCGATAAGAACGAGCAGAAAGTAAGAAGGATGTTGTCGTTGGCTCGATAATGTTACGGCAACGACATTGACTACAAGAGGAAGAAAAAACGCTTTGCTCGACTCCCGGTTTTTAAGCATTCATTAATTTTGTCTTGTTAAACTGCAGAACGAAAAAAATGTCGAGAATAAGAGGGAACCGAAATAAGTAAGCAGTGGGGAATGTAAAAAATAGCTCTGTTCGACGGAATAATAAGAGCCTGAAGAATTTCAAGAATGCAGAGTATTGTTCACAGGATGATTTCCTCCCCATACACATGCCTGCCGAATACGTGGGGCCCAGGACTCATATTGCCGCGCGCTACGTTTGCACACAAACGAACGCGTCTCGACAAATACACGTTGAATAAGGATATCTGGCTAAACAAATTCCAATGGTATGCACGCTCAGCACTCAGTCAGCGAAAATGGGGGGGTGGCATTAGATAATGGAAAACTGTGTACAGTCGAAAATGGAGTGAGCAAGGGACCTTCAATTTCCCCACGTTTCAAGTGGATTGTAAAGGAGATGAATTGCCGATGAAATCAAATTTATGCCAATTCGTTGATTTTTATCTGAAACAAAGCATTCGCTTGTGAAATCCCGCTCTCGGGTCAGTGCTGCCTTTTTACCTCGATGCATTCCAAAACGGCTAGCGAACCAGCAAAAACCATTCAAATCAGGGAGTACCGATAGAATTCTGTTAGCTGTTTGAAAAGTTTCCGAATCGACGGTTAGAGACAATAGGTAAAAAAGTGAAAACTCGAAACGGTTTAACTTCCTGGAACAATTGTTACTGAACAAAAGGTAATACGAATCCAGTTTTGATACCCTTTGAACTTTGTCTGATCAATCATTTGAAATGTAGATGATATCTCTTTGACTGTCCAATGACTAACATGGATTTGTGATTTGAGATTCAAATGAAATAGTATAAAACTTATTTTGAAAGCATTCAGTAAGGCTTTTATAGAAAAAAACGGAGAGATAGATTTTTTTTGATAAGTTGTCTTTATACTCTACACGGGCAACTAGAACCGTACGAAAAACATAGATAATAGATGTTAACTTTAATAATGTTTCTTATCAGCGTTTTTTAGGCTAACTAAAAATAGTCTACGACAATTCGACATTCAATTCATTCTATGATGGTCGAAATAAAACACAAATTTTGAATGGATAATAAACATGTTTGTAACTTGCTAAAATATTAGACTTCTTCGTTCTTCATTCTTACATTTTGGGCATAAATTTTCCCGAGAGCTTTTCATTTCAGCAGCCATGTCCCATTTGATATAGCACATTTATTGCGAAAATTTTATGAAATCAATTCTGTTCAAAACAAGAAAGGGAACTGGAACTCAAAAATATAACACAGCTATTGTATTTTTATTTGATTTTGATTTTACTAATAAAAATGTCTCTAACATGTAGCATACTGGAAAACAAATCACATAAGTTTTGTAACCTGCATAGTTTTATTATATACTGTAAAATTAAAAAACAACTCTAGTGTGGAGAAATATACAGTAGCAGACGAAAGTCTACTGCAGCATCTTATATTTAGGTTCTGGTTAATTGGAAGCTTTAATCGAAAATCCATAGATACGCATTTTTTCTGTAACGTAAAAATATTTATGAAAAAACTGAACCAAAAACTTTTCATGGCAAACTTAAAAAAATTTGAGTGGACAAAAGTCTGCGGCAGTCAGTGCTGGCTGACTAATACACAAAAAATGTCCCAACGGCATTTCTTCAATATTTGTGTATTTGTTCTTATTGTCATTCAGCACATCTGCAGCTGCAACTCTATTGTTTTGAACCATAAGGACCACAAAATGTCATCGCGAAAAGAAAGTTCTAGTAATGTTCGAAATTTGGTCGTCGAGTGTAAAAAAGACAATAAATCGTGCTTGGACTTTTGTGAAATCACTGAAACTAATCCGAAGTTCAGTGTATGCCATTATCAAAAATTTTGAAAACACTGGTTCTATAGAAAATAAGCCGCGAGCTGGCTGATCGAACAAGCTTTCGCGCAGAGACATTAGAAACATTTGAAAAGAAGTGAACAAAAATCCGAAAATAAATGCTCCAGATTTGGTGAACCAAGTGGCTTCGGTAAGGAAAAGGATGTCCATGCAATAACGATAATCGAGAAAAGCATTAAATTTTAATGAGTTTCAAAGCAGAACTGCACGTAAAAAATCATTAATATCCGCCAAAAACTGGCTTCTGCGCCTAGAGTTCGCCAAGGCTCATATTAATTAAAACATATAATCGAGTTTTTTTTACCGATGAATCGAAATTTAGCATTTTCGGGAGTGGTGGTCACGTTAAAATATGGAGAAAAAAAATACAGCTTTAGAGACCAAAAATTTGATTCCTACTGTCAAGCACGGTGGAGCTAATGTTATGGTTTGGGGAGCCATAGCTGCATCTGGGGTCTGCAGATTGGCTTTTGTTGAAACTACTATGGACCGCTATGTTTACAAGAACCTGTTGAAACTTATTTGAAGCTATGAGTTGAGAAGTTGTGCCTTGGAGGGAGTTGAATTTTCCAACAAGACAATGATCCGAAGCACACAGCTCTTTTCGCCAAAGAACTGGTTGTTGTACTATACTCCCAGGAAACTTAATATGCCTCCCCAAAGCCCGGATTTAGACCCAATAGAACATGTATGGGAGCCTCTGCAGCGGAAAATTCGAAAATGTTGCATAAAAAATAAAAATTTGTTGAAGAAGCGCTCATTACAGAATAGGAGAAAATTACATCCGTTGCAATTGGTAATTTAGTCGCCTCTATGCCCCGAAGACAGCAAGCAGTAATTGATGCTAAAGAGGGTCCAACCAAGAATTAAGCCAGCAAATAATTTTAAAAATTCCGATACGTTCAGTTGGAAATTTTTGTGTATTAGTCAGCCAGCACTGACTGCCGTAGACTTAAGGACTTACTGTCCATTCAATTTTTTCATGTTTTTTTATGAATTTATCTTTAAGTTTTTGTTTATATTATTTTTCATTACTGAAAAAATGCATATCAATGGATTTTTGATTCAAGCTTTCAATTAACCAGAACCTCAATCTAAGGTGCTGCCGTAGACTTTTGCCTGCCACTGTATATGAATTGTGTCGATTTTGAATGCATATTCTACCAAACATGCTCCTTATTACGACCACCCTGAAGGTTATATACCACTTTAATAAATGACTGCTCATAGGTTAGACAAATGTCCTGGCCTATCAAACATTAGCAGGGCTTCTCAACTGACCGGCAGTCCAGTCGACAGCGTGCCAAAAGTTTGATGGACAAAAATCAATGGGGCGTAAAAAAGATGAATTGCCCTTGGATCAGGGTGCCCTCGATGTAGTCGGAAAGGCTCCTATGTCCACCTTAAAGGAGCAGCCTTTTAGTTGCTGTTCTACCTCTCTTATGCGACCGTGGTGGGTTCTTGAAATTGAGGTAAATACGCTCCTGGAAGATAGACGCTACGTGATATTCATCTGTCAAAAATACTCAATGACCGCAATATAAAAACAAATACAAGGAAAGGCGACTTTTGTCCGTAGATTGCCAAAGAGCTCTTAGGCATGAATTAAGCTAAAAGGGAGTTAAAAAAAGACAGAAACATAAAATTGGTTGGGGGGGGGGGATGTATAATCCCTGGAGGTAGGCAGAAACCCGCTTCACGTTAAGGCCAACAAAGCCTGTGAATTCTGCTACATTCTGGTAATAGGGTTGAAAGCTATAAGGGTTTCCGCGCAATTTTTCTTTTTTGTTAGAATCGAAATATATTGTTTATTGGCATCAAAAGAACATTATCATTTGAACATTTAACGACAGCATCTTTGAGTAAAAATGATAAAAATTACAGTAGTTGACAACCAAATAAGTGGCTTCCAACTCCGATTCTATTCACACAATCCTGGTAACTGAATATGAAGATAAAAATACAGCGTGATCGAAATTTTTAGACTCTCGATCCGGTGAAAACTATGCTATATTTTCGTGTTTACTTTACCAAGAAAGAAATAAAATTAGCTTTGCATTACTACTCCTCGTTTGTTGGATCTTCTATGAGCTCAAAGGACCCTAAACATTTCTGGTCTTTTGTTCACACCTTAATATCTTCTCCCTCTCTTCCTGACTACCAGGTATTTAATGTTTTTACTGCTTTCAACCTTCTTGACATTTGCAATGTTTTTATATTATCCCTACTTATGACTGTTTCTTTTAGATTTCACTCCTTTTCTCTCCTCTATCGTGATTAACCTTCTTGAAGATGAATTGCTTTTGAATCGCATGATTCTAATTGCTGCCTTGGTCCGGGTGGCATTCCCAATTTTGCCGTGAAAAATCTTGCGTCTTTCCTGTGTGTCTCTTCATCAATCTTATTCATCATCAGTCCTGAAAGCTTCCAAACATTGCTCCCATTTTCAAATATGGTGAAAGTAACCCGCCTTATCCCCATTTTTCCTTGCTTTCCAATAAACAAAATTTGAACGCCTTGTATTCAAAAGAATCTATGATGTCCTGAGCTGTGTCTTCATGTTCTGGGAACTTAGTTGAATTTTCCTGTGTAATGATATCTACGATTGACAGCAACAATCAAGTTGATGTTATCTATACTGATTTTGCTAAAGCTTTAAGTCCCATTAATCATGAGCTACATCTTATGAATAATGAGTTACTTGTTACTTCTGCCTTTGCTTTCTTGGATATCAACTATTTATACAAATCGCACTTGAGTTGCCTCCCTCTTCGGATTTTCGTCCACATCTTTCCCCCCTTCTTCTGGTGTACCTAATCTACACTCCGCGCCAACTGGTTGAGACACCCCTTGGAAAACTAAGTTTCGAGATGATTTTGTTCATCAGGTACTCGTTAAATTACTCTTAAATAATCCTTATCACTTTTCGTAACGATGCAAACTGTCGCCTACCTTAAGTACTTGGGAATTCCCTCTTAACCTTTATGTAGGTACGACAACTGGTTAAGACAAGGCTGGACTTATTTGTGAAAAAAATTCGTTTGTTATATTCACTATTTGCATTTGCTAATAATGAGTGCATCCACCGTTTTTATTCACAGCCTCTAACCATTCTTGAAGGAAGAGATTTGTACAAAAATTTTAAAAGTTCCCTTGGAACTTTATCCCAACCAATCTTAATCGCATTCTTAAAGTCTTCTTTGCTATCAAAAAGTCATCCTCCTTGTTAAACTGTCCTCGAAAGACATCCTCAAACATTTTCAATAATGTTTCAATACGGGAAAACTGCCGGCCATTGAAGACCACGGACGTTATTCCGCTCTAGATAATCTTTAACCTTTTTTGCCGTGTCAACTGGCGCTTTGTCTTGTTGTAAAATGAGTTTTGATCTGAATCGAGGATGTGAAGAGCTGACAATTTCTTCGTCCAGGATCTTTATGTAATCGTTGCTATTCATTCTTTGACTGACAAAGCATATATTCATCTTTTTTCCATAGCATATCCCTCTCCGTCTTCTCGAAAAAATATTGCTCCTTCCTCAGATCATGAAAATAATGACGATAGCCATTAGGACCGTCCAGGCAGAACTTCTTTTGATCAGTAAAGATAACGTTTCCCCAACACTTTTTCCACATTAAATGGTCTGTTTCAAATGCAAAGCGGACATCCCGGTGTCTATTACAGGGCGGGTTTTCTTTTCAATCGCTTCCGTTGTAAGTGCTCCACTCAGACAAGTACACGCTTGAAAGTCCTCTTTAGAATATTCTGCATTTCAATCGTATGAAACGGCTTTCCTGATTCCATAGTTTATTTCATGGCTCAGAATATTTAATAAAGAGTTAAATTAGCTTTTCGCACTCAACTTAAACTAAAAACTGATATCCTTGTTAGAAGTTCCTTGAGTCCTTATAGCCTGTCTCAAACAGTTGTCGTACCTACATAAAAGTCAAGCGGGAATTTTCAAGGACTTTAGGGGAGGCGACAGTTTACATCGTTAGAAGAAGTGATTGGGTTTATTTAAGAGTAATTAAACGAGTACCTTCAGTACAAAATCATCTCGAAACTTAATTTTCCAAGAGGTTTCTCAACCAGTTGTCGCGGAGTGTATCTTAAGACCACTTCTTTTCAATCTCTTCAGCAATAATCTTCGTAGTGCTTTCATGCCATCTTGTCTTCTCTATACAGATTACTTAAAAATCTTCTGAGCAATCAAAAATTCTGTTGACTCCTTGCTTCTTCAGCAAGTTTTTATGTTATCTCTGTTAAGTTTAACTTGAATTGTTTATCCTTAAATGTTTCCAATTATTTTCTCTATCTTTTCCCTATAGTTTCAAACACATGTCTTTTTTTATATTATTTGTGGTACTGTCCTCTCTTCTGTTGAACATTTCACTGATCTTGAGGTCAACCATTGATCTTAAGCTGTCAGTAATGGTCATTCTCTCTATTCATATTTACTCTCATTAGAAGAGCTGCTCGGATTCGCTCCTGCCACAATTCCTTTAGTATTTCTACATGTGTCCACCTGTTTGATACTCTAGTCCATTCCATACTCGAATGTTGTAATCAACTATGGTGGCCATGATTCAAATATATATTCTGTTGAATCAATTCCCCTGAAGTTTGCACAGACATTACTTTTTAAATACAGTCTTCCTTGTCTACCTTACTTTTATCTCTTCTAAACATTCCTCGCCTTGATCAGCTGGGAGTTTACTTTGATGTGTGTTTTCTTTTCAAAATCTGTCGTGGTTACTTATCTTTCTCTGTAGCATCTTTGGTCATTAAGTGGCAGCAGGTCATCTATTGTTTTTGGGCTAGGCTAATTAGGTCATATATTGTGTTTGAAGTATCTTTTGCACGCGCTAATACTTTCTCTCATACTCCTGTTTTGCGACTCTGTCGCACTCATAACAGTCTTCAATTTGGTCTCCTTCCACATTCTATTGCCGTTTTTAAAACTCTAGTTCGTAGTAAAACATTTGTTTCTAATTAATTTTATTTCTTATTCTTGTTTATTACCTATTGTATATTACCTATTGATCAGTCACTAAATTTTACTTTATCTAATTTTATACACATATATTTACTTATTCACTCTTTATTATTTTATTTTTCATTGTATCCAATCTGTGATTGGGCATTTAGCCTGCTGAGTTGAATATGTACTAAATAAAAGATGTGTTTGAGTTCTATTTAGAAATTTTACAAGCCTCCCGCTACTTCGGTCCTCTTCATAGAAATCGAAAACAATGCATGCGTTCTTATGCGATTCATTCATCACATTACCATAGTTGATATATGCAATGATACACTAAATTGTTTACAAGGATTATGAATAATTCAAACACCTTTTAAAAATCATATCTCGATCATAATATCAAAATTTCAAATCTCCCCACATCAGACCGTTCGAATTCCCATCATAACCGGAGCAGAGTGAGTTGAATGCTAATCCTTGACTACCGCTTAACTTTATTTCTGGTTTCCATCTACTAATCCGGTGTATCCCATTGAGCACGTGTCTATTGTCCTGATAAATATCGGATGTTTATCTCCAAACGGACGACAGCTATAAGGCGTGTGTTCCCTGCGGCGAAGTAGTTCATAAAATTGAAATTGAACCCCTCCGAGCTGCCACGATATAAGCAACGATGACACAAAATACGGTTCGTGATGATGCCGGGCGACGACCATGGTGTCCTTTTAGCAAACAACATAATCATATATTGACAGTTTAGCTATGGGCTGGCTGATGCTAGTTGACTGAAACTGTGATATGAGTTGGAGGCGTTCGTATGAAACAAATTTTATGACCTGTGATGGGATTTTGGGCCGCCAATGATGAATGTTTTCTTGCTGCTGGCCAAAGTTTCTATGATATAATCTTGTAATAGAGAGGCAAGTCAGATGTACTTTCTTCTTTCGTTTCGTCTTCTGTAAAATATTTGAATACATTTGTTTACCCGACAAGCTCCCAAAATTGCACACAACATATCATTCCCCAATGTTTTCAGTACATGTAAACAATTGAAAAGAAACCCCCAAGAATTCCTGCTCAAGCATGTGAATATATTCAAGTTCCAAGACTTCCGAAGCAAGTCTGCAAAGTGAATGTTTTATCGGCTCTGAACAAATTTCACTTGAGAAAACTTTTGTCGGCTCGCGTAAACCACACCAGCCACAAATACATCGCAACTTCAACGAGGAGTATTGTACTACTTCTTTGTTTAAAACGTAGCAGTTGTCGGATGTTGGAAGCTGCGACTCCGAAAGAACATCATCATTGCCGTCACTTTAGTTAAGTCGAGCAGAGCAATTCAAAACAATGTGGAATCATAAACAGCGTCTTACTACAACCTCGACACCGAGTGAAAGGCGGCAATAAGATTTTCTAATTTCCTCCTCATGGTAAACACATACTGAAGTTTCTTCGGGAAAATGAAGGCTGACAAACGTTGGTAATAAGAAAACGGAAAAAGCACCCATGTATGCATGAACGAAAGAAGGTTTGTACAAATTTACAGTACGTCGTGGCTCCGGAAAACCCTTGTAACCTCAGGCAACTTATTTGAGTTACAAAGAAAGTTTTAACATGGCGGAAGGGGTTTCGTTGCGTTTTCGTACCGAATTTTATCACTAAAATGGAGTTAAGGTTTTTCAAGTGAAATGATTCATTCAAGAAATTTATAGAATTATAGTAGAAGTTCATATTCGACTCCAGTGTCATATAGCTGCTCGAAAAGTGACTTCTCCGTTTGTAAATTAAAAAAATACCTGTGAATTGTAATTTCCTTGTAATTAATGACATTCTGCTTTCAAACATTTTTGAGGTTGAAGAAATAGTTGAATAAACTATTTTTTTTTGTGAATTTTCTAGCAAACAAAATATTGAATCTGCATCGGGAATTAACAAGATTGTTAACGGTAATCATGCGAACAAATGTGGAATAGCAGGGAATTGCAAAGAGTTGAGCGTTATTTAACGGAACGCGTTAAATGACATAGTTCCCAACCCGTAACACGTTCCCAACAGAACAGGTTATTTAAAACTGGATGTTATTTTTGGGATGTCTTGCACACATCAGAAGCGAATAACGCTCAACGTTCAGAAAATCATAAGCAGGTTCAATCAAGTGTCAAAGCAAAACAATGCAGTCGTTTTGCTAGTTGGCCTATCTGTTATCATTCCTGTTTGTCAGATCACAACGTCGAAGGAAGAAAATGCCTAGTTTTTGTTCTATTAGCTTGTATCTTCGCTAGCAATGATTTGAACATGCTAAAGCGAAATGTGGAATTGCAACAACTTGGGTAATTACTTCCCTCCATATTTTGGCATGAGAAAACAACAGTGGCGAATAGACGAGGTGACCATTTACACTCTCAGCTCACCAACATTTGCCGAGAGTGTAATTGCAGCATAACACTTTATGTTGCAATTACACATAGGACGAACGTTTTGTGATGGCGTCCGGGAAAATAGTCGACAAGACGTCCAGCAAGATACACAGTGAACATGGCTTATCTTATGAAAGGATATCTAGCTACGTACAGGATATACAAGTCTGTACACTTCAACTTCGCACCGTTCTGCATGGTGTGAAATTTAAGTGGTAATGCCGTACAGGTAGGTAGCATTTTCTCTGTTCAAAAATTTTACAAATATTCGAATTGTGTGCGTTGCACCCATCCGTACGCATGCATCTTGTCCAATATGATGTATCTTGCCCATGATCTAATAGACAAACCACATAATTTTGTAAATATCATCGGAGCCAGCACCAGACCTTTTTTCAAATCACTTTGACTCGGTGCGTAAAACCGACATCATTTCCAGCGGCCTCTAGGTAGGACAAGACGGTCATAAACACTCAGCACCGCCATAAAACGCTCATTATCCCTGTATAAAACAGGCAAGGTTAGGTTAGGTTAAGGTGGCTGCCGGTCTACAGAGGTCTGCCGCCCGACACACATAGGCACATGAGAGGCCCGTTGTGATGCCACACTAATTTGTGACTCTCTCCTACTCACTGAGCTCGGGAAACCATCTACTTCCCTTGACAAATCGCGTTATCCCTTTTAAATTGACCAGAGACAACTCGGTCAGGTTTGAGAGAAAGGGAGCACCAATTGCCGTCAACCTTCTCCTTGCCAACGCCGGGCACTGACACAAGAGGTGGAGAGCCACAACTCCGACAGAAATCGTTAAACTGCACTCCCAATTGTTGTGCATGCCGTCCTATGAGGCAGTGGCCCGTAGGAACTCCCACTGCGCAATGTAGAGCGCTTCGAGTTAAGCCTAAAAGCTGCCTGGTGCGATGCGCATGATTCATCTGCCCAGGACCTCCTAGTACCCTTGAGATATTTTTGCCCGATGGCCAGTTTGACCGATGTCATCGGTATACCTATTGAGAGGGAGCAGGAGACCTCCGGTAACAAGGTTCCAAGCCTTGTTAGCTCATCGGCTTCACAGTTGCCCTGAAAACCCCTATGTCCAGGTACCCAAATCAAGTGAACCATCGAATGTCTCGACATCTCCCTAAGAGATGCACGGCATTCAGCAACAATCATGGAAACTGTACAAGGACCAGTAAGGGCTTTAATAGCCACTTGGCTATCTGTGAAAATGCCAATATTAACTCCGAATATTCGATTACACAGAAGCCAGTCGATTGCCTGTAAAATAGCCGCAACCTCCGCCTGAAAGACACTACAATGGTCTAGTAGACGGAAAGACAGCTTGTGATTCAGCTCATCTGAGTATACACCACTTCCGACTCTATTGTTTAGCTTTGAGCCGGCAGTGTACACATGGATAAGCCAATTTTTGAAGGTAACACCATCACGCCATTCATCCCTACCAGGAATGCGAGTTGTGAACTCCAAATCTAGTAGGCACTGCGGAGCAATGTAGTCAACAACCGCTGGAGCGGGAACCCCCTAGACCAAATTCCTCGTATGGCCGAATTCTGTTCTATGCCATGCCGAGATACAATTTAGTCTCACAGCAGCAAGATTAGCTTGCTGTAGGATAAGTAAATTGGTTGGCAGCCAATGAAGTAATACGAAGAGTGCCTTAGTAGGGGATGAATGGAACACACCAGTTACAAGTAGTGCAGCCATTCTCCGCACTTCTGCAATCTGGCGTTTGTAGGTAGCCTTAATAGCACCCTGCCACCAGAACGCTACCCCAAACAAAAGAATTGGCTCAACTACAGCAGTGTAAAGCCAAGCAACAGTACAAGGTTGTAATGCCCAATTCGCTCCTATGGCTCTTTTACAGCAGTAAACTGCATTGAAAGCATTTCGAGCTCTTTCTGCTACGTTGTAGGTCCATAGTAGCTTCGATTCAAGGATCAGCGCTAAGTACCTGACCCTCTGGCTCAAGTTAATGGGGACCCCATTCAATTTGGGTAAATCAAAAGAAGGAACTTTGTACTTCCTTGTAAACAGCACTAGTTCCATAAAACAGACAAGAGCCAACGAGAAAGCCATTTACATATTTGTGCTTGCCATATACTAGGAGACCATTTACACACTCACCTCGTCAACGTTTGTCATGTATCGGGGAGAGTGTAATTGCGTCTTTAAGCCGAGCCGAGAAAAACGTATTACCTTTTCACTTGTGTTACTCTTCTCATTATCGTAACGCATTTTGTTGCAGAGTTAATAGGTCTGTTCGCGTACTAGAATTAATTGCGATTAATTGCAATGAAGCCGTTTTTGTACTCTGTTTTAGTACGTACAAAAACGGCTTCATTGCAATTAATTGCAATTAATCGTAGTACGCGAACAGACCTAATAACTGCGAAATGTCGCACTGGGCGGAGAAATTTGCTGTCAAAAAATTCGAATGCACTCTTTTGTACGGTAATGTCCACATTGCCAGCGGCCGAAATTTTCGAAGCATCAGAATTTGCCAGGTCTGCTTGAATTAGGTTGCAAATACGGAGAAATCCTTCAATCGTGCTAACGTAAGCTGATGCCTGTGCAGTCAGGAAGCCATTAAAAAAACAACGAATTTGTTTTGCGCCCGGAATAAATTTTTCGCTGCAAATGAGGTTCACCATATTCAAATGCGAAATCCTACATTTACCCTTTCAATATACTTACCATCATCATTGTCGCGAGTCCGGTCCTGGCCTCCTTCTACAAATTTATCCATCGGTCCCGATCGCGAGCCAATGTCATGGAATTAGGCATCTCTAAGCTCCGAGCGTCATCTCTCCAGCGCAAACAAGGCGCTGTTGCCTGCCATAAAATCTGCCGCAAAGGGTTTTCCGATTAGTATCCTCTTAGCCATAACAAGATAAGTGCTTTGTCCGCCTCTACTTATAGCTTTCAGAAAAGATCAAAAAATTATTTGATGCGCTTCTCGTAAGGAACCGCTTTATTTTAAAAGGTAGTCTCTGTAGTCTTGGTCGAAATAGTTCATTTTAATCAATTGATGAAGGTAAACCCATCGTTTGATATTGAAACAGGGCTGCTACTATTAACGGCATCGTTGTAGCAGAGAAACGAAGGTTATTGATAATTTTCGAGTTGGGTTGGAAGGGATTCTAACGCGGGTGGAATTCCTGCAAGGCAACAAAAGGGACTAATAAATTTGTAGATGTACAATCAATCCAGTTCAATTTTTTTATTTTTTAACACTTTAGTCGCATTTTAGGGCGTTTAAGAAATCAAAAATACCGAAAATTTATGTCCCGATTGCAACTGACAACGGCCAAAAAGGTCAATTAATGACGTCATCTGGAGCAAGCAATTGACAACGGCGTTTAAACTTACGATCGAATTTACGTCAAAATGTGCTTGATTCATTTTTACTGCGAAGTGCATCAAAAATATGGCATTCAAGATTGGGCCCAACAAAAGCAAAAAGGACGTATGGAATTGTGTGCATTGCGCGCAAGTATTATTATGGCCTCAATTTGCGATGAGAAAGGAAGTGCGAAGTGAAGAAACATAAATACTGGGTCCAGGAATCGCTCCCAATTCGTCCCGAAAACGGTTATTTTTATTTGATTATTTTTGTTATTTATTTTAGTTGAAGAACACTGAAAGAAAAATCTTGGTAAAATCAACAATTTTCCTTAGTTGTTTTTGCGTAAATTGTTGAAATGCACCATGACGCGTAGTTGATAAACAACGTCCGTGGAGCAAAAAAAGTAAGCACCCACAAACAATGGTATTCCAACGAGTCTGTGGTGTGGAATTAGGTTTGTTGAGTTTAACAATTGTAGAGTGGTTCGCTTACTATAAAAATTGTTGATAATTCAATATTTTGTAGTGTTAAATGAATTGATGCTTATTTTCCTGTACATCAACTATTCATCGTAATTATGAATTCGAGGATTCAACTGTGCTAATCCTCGAAGGTTTCCATATTTTTTGTATCAGCAAAGTCAACTACTTTTAGAAAGAACCTAGAGTAGAAAGAACCTTTTTCCGTAGTTCATTCGACAAATTTGAATGCATTGTTGCATTACTATAAATAGTAGTTAGATCAACCATGACTTTTTCTTTCAGTGTTCGTTCACTGCTTCGACGCTGCACTGCATCGCAATGCGTTTCATTTGCATAATTCATTAACTACATAAAAAGCGTCATACAACGTAATATAAAGGCTTCACAGCATAACATAAATATGAATTATATCGAACAGCAAACCGAACACAATTTTGCCATGTAGCATATGAAACTTCTATGATAGAATAGGAGTATGAGTATGAGAAGTATGAAAAATCAACAATTTTCCTTTGTTAATTTTTATAACATCAACTACGGGCAGTAATTAAAACAACCATTAGAAAATTGTTGATTACTTTTTTGCGCCATGACGCGTGGCAGATAAACAACATCCGTGGTGCAAAAAAGTAAACAACCACAAACTATGGTATTCCAACAATGTACATAGTACGAGATAGTAAATGACTATAGTCTGTGGTGTGGAATTATGTTTGTTGAATTTAGCAATTGTAGAGTGGTTCGCTTACTATGAAAATTGTTGATAATTCAATATTTTGGAGTGTTAAATGAATTGATGCTCACTTTTCTACAAATTAACTATTTATCGTACTTATGAAGATCCTCGAAGATTTCAATATTTTTTGTATCAGCAAAGTCAACTACTTTTATATGGTCAAATTAACTATTTTAGCATAGTAGAAAGAACCATTTTCCGTAGTTAATTCGACAATTTTGAATGAATTGTTGCAGTACTATCAATAATAATTAAATCAACCACGACTTTTTTTTTCAGTGAAATAATGATCTGAAATTGTTCAAAAGTTTTTCGAGAATCACTAAAGCTGATTTCGATTTCTTGTTGAAAAGTTGACGCCACGAATTGCCAATCAATAAGCAGATCTAAGTCAGTCAATTTCTTCTGCTGAGAGATTCGCTGTATGTCTGAGTTTTCTGGCGACTGTTGAGAAATCTCTTCCATATTTTCGACCAAATTTTAATACAAGCACATGTACGTCAAGCAAGCAAAATTGACAACATCGATGTCAATCAAAATTGTGGGTTGATTGCTTGACATGGACGGCAATTGATTGCCCAAGTGATGTTCACACTGCTGTCAAACTCATTGGCTATTTGTTTGACAAATCCTGGCAATTGATTGCTAACAAGCAATTGACGGGTGTTTACACGCAGTTTGACCCACACAACGTCAATAATTAACCTATCTGCAATCAGTATAACTGTAGCATAACACTTATTTTCTATTCAAAAAGCTACCTGAATTATGCCTTATGTTTAATTTAGCGAAAAACAGCGATTTATGAGCAGAACTAACTTCATATTTAAATTTGATCTAACAATATAATATTTATATAAAGACTGTGCTAAAAAATTATTATAAACATTTTTGAGTGCTATTGCCCACATGGGGCGCAAAATATAATAGTGATTTAAACAAGGGTTCGTTAGACAGAAGCATTGTATTAAAGAATGCGAAAAACCTCACCTTTAAATATTTTAATTTAGATACGAATTTTTCTTTTAGAAGCTAGATATATCTTAAATTCTCTGACAAATATCGATATTTCAAGGGTAATAGTCTTCCTTCTTGGCTGTATGTAAGTCTAATCCTCTTGTAACCTAAATCTTTTTAGAAGAGGCAAATTACCCTCACAATATCGATATCTGCTCGAGAAATTAAAATATGTTCAGCTTCTAAAGGAAAAAGTGGTCTTTAAATTCAAATATTTTCACAAATATTTCGGTTTATTGCCACTATATTTTAGAGTGTTTTCATTGATTGATGCTATTTTGTTTTAGCTCCAGATTTGCATACGAAAGGTACTTGAGTTTTATGTGTCTAGTTTTAAGTGTTTCCATTTCTAAAAAAAACCATTTTTGTCGTTTTCGTAAACGGAATACCGTGGAACTGTCATTAAATGGTTTTTTTAGGTTTTTTAAAATCTGAATTCGGAAATCGCCTGATTTCCTACATTTTACGATTAGCTTTAGAATCATTCACATTCACTACAAAATACATCATCATATATTTTTACTCTACGGGAACAATGATCATCGTAGCACATTTAAACCCAGATCGTTAACAATTTGAATCAAGCAATTCTTACCGCCAAAAACCCTCTATATGCAGTTACCCGAAAATCGCTCTTCTCGGGCAATCCATTTGGTCTGTTACTATAATCCACAAAGCCACCACTCGATTCACCACTGGAGCATGTATCACTTAAGATTTTTGAGGATCACTACAATAGTTCCTTCGCAGTGTGACATCATATTCGATCCGTTTTAGATACTATTATAACGCAGCTGTGTGGAAAATTGATGTTGGCAAACGGAATTATCTAACGGTAAACGAAATCACAAATATTAAGAGAATGAAACGATCTTGAATCGAAGAGGGCTTTGAAATTACTCAAACAATAATTTTGGAATGGTTTGTATTATTATAGCTTCGGGTTTAGTAAAAAAAAATGATACATAGATGAATTCGCAAATAGATAATAGTACCGAATGAATTAAACTAATATTTGTCCGATATACATACGTAGAGTTGTGATTTTTCCTAGTAATCTTGACCACCTGTATATTACATACGAACACTGAAAAAAATCCACATGGCGCCCAGAGCCATGTAACATAGCGCATTATTTATGGTTCCATACGCCATGTACATAGTACTTTGAGCCATGCAATATGGCTCCCAGCGCCATAATGTCAGAATCTACATAGCGCGTGGTCCCATGTAACATGGCGCAGCATTTATGGTTCCACACGCTATGTACATAGTGCCCTGAGCCATGCAGTATGGCTCCCAGTGCCATAATTACATGGCGCAGAAATTATGGCTCCACACGCCATATTACATAGTGCCATGAGCTATGTAATATGGCTCATGGCACGCCAATTATAACTCGCAGCCATACTGTGTGAGGAGGTGTATAGCGCCATATACTATAGTCCTCCACGGCATATACTATAGTCCTCCAAGCCATGTACTATAGTACTCCACGCCATGTACTATAGCCCTCCACGCCATCTGCATGGCGTGGGGGACTATGTTACATGGCGTGGAGGACTATAAGCATAGCGCCTGCTCTTATGTACTTTTCGCCATGTATTATGGCGTGTGGCGCTATATTTTATCACAATCCCCAAATCGACCATGTACTTGGCGCTAGAAGTCTATAAATTATGGCGTCTGGCGCTATGTGTTTTTTCAGTGAATAATATTGAAATTTAATCACTAGTCAGAACGTAATTTATTAAGCATGGTAAATCTGTTAACCCATTTCATTTCATAACTCTTCAGTAAGCATGACCGCTGGGCGATTTCATTCCATTTAAGTCACTTGATGACTTTTTTCGATTGATTATTGCATTGATTTTGTCGTCAACGGATTAAGCTTTTCTCAGATCCGACTGCATCTGCATCCCTTTTGCTGCTGATGACACTGATAGATCTCTGACGTTTCGTCTATTGAAATATAAGACATTTAGGATGGCAGCAAAATAAGTATCCTTTCTCGAAGTCACCTATTAGTTACCAATAAATATGATGCACCTAATTACAGCTGCTCGTTTTGAGACATTAGTTTGACGAATTTAAACGAATAATTTAAGGGGGAAAATACATGTAACTTCTTGTACATTCAAATGTTTCAAATGCTCTAAAAATACACCAAAAAAATGTTGAAGCGATACCCGTATTGGTTCTCGAGTTATAGTCAGTTATAGGCAGCGCGGCGTTTCCCAGCCGGTCGAGCTTACCTGCCGCGCGTCCTTGACTACTTTCTCTTCGGCGCTATGGGCGGTTCTCTAATTGTGTATTCCTACTATATTCTTATAAATCTGAAATTCTAAGGAAATATAGATACAGATGTACATTTACACTTGTTTATTTTTATATTACACAAACGGGCCTGTATTTATGAACCTTGTAGTAAAATCCGTTAGATTGCCGGCTTGAAAATAGTTGAAATATCAGCTTACATAGCCACTGGGATGTTGAACAAAAGCCATGCATTCCTCTTGCACCTAATGAATGATTTAGACATCGAGATAAGCCCCAGCTTATTTAGTTATGCCAAGAGAGCCGACAACGACAGGATAGAACCATAGAACCGTCGAAGTCTTTTCAGTTCAAAAGAAGCCCGAAATGATGTGCACGAGGAGGCTGAAGGGCTGTTCTATGGACCTGGAATCGCTGGCTTACGAATAAGTTATAATAAAAACTAATAATCAATGATTTTTATCTACCGCAAACTTTAAATGCGTTTTTCTCAAAGTAGTACTTTTTCAGCTTCCGTGCAAAATATCTCAAAAAAGATTGAACCGATCCTACAAAAAGTATTATCTACTCGTTAAACCTAAATACTATTGCAATTTCAGAAAAATAAGTTGCTTATTAATGTTTAAAACGTGTTTTTTTAAAAAAATAATCAATTTTTTTCTTTTATATAAAATTAATGTAAAAATGTAATTTTTTCTTATAAATTTTATTGGTTCACCTATGAGCTATACATCTCGTTAGCATATTTTTTTTCTTAGAAGGTTGCAAGTTCTCCGGAAAAGGCGTTAAGTTGTACGAGGCAGTTTTTGACGTGTTTTTTTTATTCACTCGCATCACCGCCATTTTGTGTTGAAAAACTATTAAAAAAATATTTTCATTTACTTTGAGACATGTACATTAAGAGTTTAATATTAAAAATTTTCTGAATAAACAATATATATTTTTTAAATCAATCTGATATTAGCAATTTTTTTTCAATTTTACATGTATTTTCCCCCTTAAGTAAATGTTTCACCATCTTCTTTTAAGATCGGGCTTGGGGCCAGCTTCGATGGAAATAAGATGCTGCTTAATATGTTTGGTATTCTATGTTTACTTGCATGCACATTACACATGGTCAGTAATCATATGACCGTTCAATTTAAATCGCTTCCCTTGAAAATGAACAAGCAAATTCAGATGCTGCCTTGCAGAAAGTTTTTCGTAGTTCTTTTGCAGCAAAGTTATAACGAGTTTGAAAATATTTCTCTCTGAGTCTTTACCCCGCATTTTTTCATAGTAGACAAATTCATACCTCTAAAAATAACCTGTACATTTTACCCCAAATTCAAATTTTCTTACAGAATAATTTATATCTCTGGTAGTGACAGTCTATTTGTCTTTCATTATAAAAAAAAACAAGAAAGGAAATTTTCCAAAATTGTGAAATTTTTTGAGTAATTCGACTTTATTATTGTATAATTTGGATAATAGGTAATCATCGCTTTTCTTCTTTCTCTTTTTCAATTTTTCACTAATTCGGTTAAGTTACACTGAGAAAAATACATGTCGTAAAATCGACAATTTGCTATGGTAAAATCAAAGATTTCTAATTTTTAATGAAAAAACGAATAATTTCGTTATGTCAACAGGCTTTTAATACTCTCAACAACTATTGTTTTGATTTCAATGATAAGTCAGTTTTTAGAAACAACAATCATACTTTCAATTTAAGCGAACAAATATTGTTGATTCTTAACCAAATATCATTGTTAATTTGAGTATATTCTCTTTCTGATGCTCACTTCAGCCTACATCAAAATAAAGAAATTTTCTGGACAATACGATGAAAATATATTCTGTATGACCATTTCAACGTAGCAATTGTTGCATTT
Organism: Nemotelus pantherinus; assembly: GCA_963978885.1. Taxonomy (NCBI): domain Eukaryota; kingdom Metazoa; phylum Arthropoda; class Insecta; order Diptera; family Stratiomyidae; genus Nemotelus; species Nemotelus pantherinus. The sequence continues at coordinate 48,723,069 of OZ022263.1, read as the reverse complement.
ACCAAGTTGAACAACGTAATTGTTGAAACGATGAAATGATCAATGAAATTTACAAAAGAGTGCATTAAGTCGATGATGTCGTCTAGGATTTTCATTTTTCGAATCTCATTTGTCTTTTCTGTCCACGGATTATCGAGATATTGTCGGAATAGCAAATTAGTCCTAAAAACAGTGACTGCGTTGGAATAGCAGTAAAAACAGTGAATAGTGTCCAGGAAACCAGTGATCTCGTTGACATTTTACACAATCTTCGAGGCTCAATATTTTCAGCTGTATTTATAGGTAAGTTACATTTACGAAAATTCTCTATAATTTTCTATACACGTGGATCTTAGAACATGGAATCACATCGGAAAGTTTAAAATACGTGAAGCCGCATCACTTGGATAAACTAAGTCCTGATGAAAAATATGGTGTCAGAATAATATTCGAACATAACTTAATGGAATGGAAACAAAATGTGGTATACCAAAAACTTTATCTCTGAAACTTACATATGTCGAAAAAATCGGATTCCCTTAGGTACAACAAGTGTCCTCACCAGCTAATGATCCCACAGTATCATTGAGCTTCAGTGTAAATGAGTGGTTAGACAACGCACATTTCTCAGCCAGTGAACTATCATGCGATGAGGTAACTTTGAATTTCTTTGCATGCATGCTTGATAATAATATTCTTACGGATTTCAATTTTTTAAAAAAGTACATGCTAATACTCCAAAAGAGAAACCCATTTTTCATTATTATAAATCAAGACCTTGTTTGGATAACATATTGCAGAGGGATCTAGGAGAAGTTTTGATTCAATCGATAATCACTGGCAATATAAAGCCAACTCCTGCGTATTTTGAATCGTTGGCGAATAGTATAGTTAAATTTATTCCCAGTGTGTAGAGCATACACGTTACTAAATTTTATGTTGCAGGTTTTGTCATTTAATTTTTAAAAAGAACTATTTGTAATAAAATTATTTTGTTCATATTCAATTATAAACCTATATGTGAATAATAAACTCATCTGAATAAAATTTCAAATCGTTTTTACTTTTATTGGTGCTTAAGTGTATGGGGTTGGTGCCTACGGAATTTTATGTGAGCTCATACTGTGAGTCCATTTGTTATATTGTTAAAAATTTCATGCAGTACTTTTTGCCTGAAAAACTGGAAAAATTCATAATGAAATAGTATAGAAATGAGCTAAATGTGAGCAATTTGATATTTTGGTCGGCGTATTTGACTTTATTCTGAACAACATATGCAAATAATTGTACCATTTATAATATATTAATTTTTATCTACCTTCTTCCTTAATTTGTAATGCCTTTGAAATGGCTTTAATGAGGCTATTGCTCGAATTTCTTTCGTTTCTTACTTATCTCAAGCTCTTCGATTTGAAAGACTTTTCCAATATTTATTGAACCAAGTAAAATATAATAGCCATGTTTTTCTCGTCTCTGTCACAAGCAGATTAAGGTGGTAGCATTCTGCACATTTGTCATTTGTTGTTGTTTTCAATGCTACTATCTTAATGTGTTCCAGATTAAGGCGAGAAAAATGCAGCTAATAATTCCCCAATGTATACTTAAAATTGCAACACTCCAACTTTAAATTAATGTAACGCTTTTTTGATTTCGCAATTAAATTTCGTTAGTTTGACAATTCCAAAGTGCTTACCACTACAATATTCTTACCTTGAATCAAAGTAATGCTCGCTTGATCACACAACAGACTTTTTAGATTTGACAACAGCCTTTGTCATATGTACCACACCAAGAGTGTGTACACACAAAAAAAAATTCGCTCTGCTATATGTGTAGCAAATATAATAATATCCGTAATAGCCATAATTAACTGTAGTGGGCACAAAATTGCCCCTACAAATATATTTTTGTTCTATTTATGTGTGATACATAATATATACTAGCAACAGGTATAACTATTGATTTAAAAGGTATTATGAGTATATGGAAATCCAGAGTTATACTCATTTTAAGTAAAATTTGGCTTTCAGGTAAAAAATATAACTCGGGTACACAAAATATGCACACAACAATCATAATTATGCACGCTACAGATATAAGTTCTATATGGGTTTCTCTGTTTTCTGGTAGCGAAAGATATGAAATCCATACAGTTGGTATATTATATACGCGACAGGTATAAAATGACCACTGAACAATGTCATATGCTTTTCGTAGATATATGGTTTATTTTCGTTTCTAATTATGGGGCATCTTTTGTTTATAGTTTGAGATTGAGCTTGCAAAAGGGTCGGTAGCTTAGCTCGCTAACGCGTCAGTCCGAAGCAGCGATCTACTGCCCGCGGGTTCGAATCCCGCCGTGCCCATGGCTGTATTTGTTCGTCTTATGTTGTCTTAACAGTCAGCGACTGGGCATAATGCCAGCGCTCCATTGATTAAGTGCCACATTAAAGCTTTAGTAGCGACTAAGAATAACATTAGCGCTTTAGAAAATGAGAAATAAATGTGGCACTTAGAAGAATAATGGAATAGTTGTTATCGGCTTCTCCCATATGTGTCTCCTTACTGCCATGGCTAAGCGCTCGCTTCAAAGAGCAATCCCCTGAGCTTTTTTCTGCTTACATACGATAAATATTTATATTATATCTGCCGTGAATATATTATGTCTTTCAAAATACACCCATATACTCATGTGAGATATATTATATTTCCGTCGTTTTATATCTGTCAGCGATATATTTTTTTTTTGAGTGTAAATCAGTCTTCAACTGTTTTATTTTATTTTTCAAAAAATGGATCACGATATAAAACGTATTTATTTAAACCCCTTTCGAACGATACGTGAGTAAACGTTCCGAATATTGAAAATCAAGGAAAAGCATGAAAGCATGTTAAGCAATTATTTCAAAAATCATTTTTCACTCCAATCAGCTATGAACAAAAGTCTTCAGTTGTTTGCTCATACCACTCATTCTTCGTGAAAAACATATTTTACTCATCAATCTCAACGCAAATTGAATTAATATGCATATTTTTGATATTTTCTATGTTTTTGAGATCAACCGAGTGGAAAATTACACTTCCAAAAAATTTAATCTTCCCTTAAACTGATGCTTTTTGACTCGTTGTCGTTTTCTTTGTAGTCAGTCAGCTAGACAGACGTTCGTTTGAAGCGTACGCTATTCGGCAAGCTAAACTTAGTACTCCCTACTCTGATGGCAACTGTGTATTTTGCTAGGAGACTGGCTCAAACGGTTCTGGAAAACCAATTTCGCAAAATTTGCTTACAGGCACAGACACTGGCATCCAGCGAACTGACGTTTCGCTTTGAGATGTTAATAAATCGCCAAGTTCTAGTCGATTCCTAAAAATAACCTTTTCGGATGCCATGGCGCTGTGCTCCTCCTCTTGTAGATTATTGACTATAAATGTTTGACTGGTATCGAAAAGTGAACTCAAAAGAATGCCTTTGAGCTAAGATATCAAACTAAGTGTTGAAAATTCGCATTCTAGCATCAGATTTATTTAAAACACTGATTATTATCATTAACATCTTCACGGGACTAACTTTATTAAAATCGACTGTGTTAATGTCATCAAGTCTATTTTTAAAGCGAAAAACGAAATTTATAGCATTCTTCTAACAGCAAAAAAAATATTTAGAGTCCTTTCGCCCCACCCGCTGTGTGAAAACGAAACTCCGAAAAGCAGCTGGACTCTTCGCATACAAAGAGACTCTTCTCTGTCGAGTACGCGGCGAAGACCATCTCGACGTGGAATTTCGAGGATTGCGTACGTACTGTAGTGTGCTGTGCGGTAGCCAAATGCATTTAATGTGGCGCTCGCAATCGTTATGATTCTCGGGCCAAGGACTATCATGTACAAACACTTCTTCGAGCCGCTTCGAGGGTTAAATATCACTGAACCCTAAATATCGCTGTCTTTTTGACTTTCGAGTGGATAAACACGGACGTTATCCAAAAGGGCTAATTTTAGAAAACCCTCTGTGTGCTAATAAAGGATTTACGATGCCGTAAACTAATTTCGCAGATGTTCAAAAGGCACCATACCGATTATAGCTAGGCTTGTTTACTCAGTGTGTCGAATGGCCGGTAAAAGATGCTTTCTGTTCAATAGACAATTGTATAAAGGTAGAAATTGAAATAGATATTCGTTCGTATGTTCCTGGTGAAGATGTCGGATTGTCTTGTCACCTAACTTATCATCTGAAGCACAAAGAAAGACAGATTTGAAAAATGAAAATTAATCAATTTGTAAAGCATCTGATTCAATTGCCTGGCAAAAAATCATCGCGGATCTGTTTCATTTCTTTGACCTAGCACTATATGCAAATACATTGTTTTATACCATTTTTATTGAATTTATTTACCCTGGAGGACTCAATGAAGTATTTAGCCAAGAATTTATCGACGAAATTTTTTATCTTCCGCAAATCCTATTAAATGGCTTTAACTGACGATTGCTGTACATTCTAACCACAATCTATTCGAATCCTGGAATATTTTCTCCATCTCTTGTAAGTTATGTTATTCTCTTGCAGATACTGACTGATATTACAACATCCTGACATCCCGGAATATCCTACTCACCAAGTTCATTTGTAACAATATCCCGTACCGCAATGACGCTCTGGCACAATACTCGGGTAAACATTGACCCATAAATTCACAGCAAAATGACGGCTTCGACATCATCATCGGAGTAATTGGAACACTTGGCTCCTTTCTTATTTCGACACAGTCCCAGAGTATATTTGAATGTAAATGTCCTGGACAGGCCGTATAACAGCCGACCGATATTGAGTCAGACCAATCCTCCAGTTGACTTTTTGTAGGAAATACTGCTATTGCGTTGTACGAACATTGAACGAACCGAACCCGGATTAAGTTTATGTTCGTATTTAGATCAAATGTTTCGGGTCCAAACTGTCGATTAGACGTTTATTGAAATTTTTCCTCAGCCGATGGGATCCTTTTTTCCATTTCGATTTCATTTTTTTTTCTTTTTCTTGTTTCATTAGTGCTACTAAGATGAAGGTATTTAATTAAGAAAAGGCAAAGATATGGAGACTCATGCTGACTGCTTTTAGGGTGAGTCAAATTACTTGCCGTTTTGAAGTAAGATGGCCAGAAAACAACAACTTGCACAGTACAGAGAAAATTAATATTTTTCTATTCAAATGCAACTTTCTTCCAAAAATAAAAAAAAACATTGAAGTGTGACGTTCATTGGTTTGCATAACGCGTCTCAGGCGTTCAGGAGAAAGAATTGGGGCGGGTGCTTGATGTGACAATACTTTCGTATCAAAGCTATCTCCGTTGATATATTGATGCATTTAGATAAATTTTGCATTGGATAATTTTTCGGGGCCATTGTTTGGCGAGTAATATCGAGCACTTAAAATTAAAAACTTATGCTTAAATTTTTATATCCACTTTAGTTTTTTGTTTGGTATGAATAATTGATACACTCTAAGAAAAATATATTGAAAGTGCTCAAAATATGTACATAATAGATTGATTTTATTAAAATTTAAACGAATGTATAGTTAGTTTTATAATTTACGTCCATAATTCGTAGTTTGATGCAAATCATTAAACCAAAGTTCCAGGGCCAGATTTGACCTTCTTGCCGCCCCTGTGCAGTTGTGAGCTTGGCGCTCCTCCCCCATCTCCACCCCGCTCGTCTGATTCCAGCTTCAAATTTTTCAACTAAAATCCAACAACAACGAATTCAACATTTTTTCATAATTGTTTTTATTTTTTTACTAGATAAATACTTATACTTGTTAGATAAATACTTGCCCAAATTTTTTATTTGCAAAATGTGGGTTGACATAGGAGTGATTTTGCGAGAGCGAGACGTGTGCTACGTCATGATGCGCCGTAGAGGTCTCGCTAATCTCGCTTGTGAGAATATACTCACAGCAGTGCTCGTGTTCCATTATACAATTTAGTACTTTTAAGCAAGGTTTGCAAAAATCCGATATTTATAATAAATATCAAAAAATCCGATATTTGATATATATCCTATATATATCTGATATACATCACGTTTGCGATAAGTAAGCATTTTCCAGTCTGTAATTTATTTGAAACTGTCAAAATGGAAAAATAATAAAAATTAGTCTGAATATTTCACTTTTTATTCCTAAAGTAACAAAGACGTGAGTAAAAATTTGATTGATCAATTAAAATCAGGGTCAATTGTCAGGCTTCAGGCACAGATCTATAAGTGGTACATCATCGTCTGACTCCCACTGAAATTGGCCCCGAAATCTACGCCCAATATTTCTTCTTCCATTTCCATATTCGCATTGGATTCCCAAACCCAGTCCATTTTGTATGAAGGAACCGTACGACAAATTATCTTATGGGAATGGTTGAAAGTCTTGAAGATATGGACTAATTTATGGGCTTTCATGATTCCTAATCGGTTACGTATCTTCGACTGCACAAGACTGAAGGTAGAGAATACTCTTTCGAGACCAGCTGTTGATGCTACTGCTGACAGTAATTGTTCACATAGTGTTTGAAATCTTTCTTTGCCATCCCAGTTGAGCCATCGATTATCGTTTGTGTTCATATTTAGGAGCTTCCACCATTCTAAAGGTGGAGTCTGTTTAAAATTTTCACCAAAAAGATACTTAGGAAACATTGATGATTGCGTCAGCAATGACGTTACAATAGGCATGAAATCGGGCGGTATTTCAGCAAAAACTTTATCTCTTTGATCATTGCTCAAACTATTGCCCCGAAATCGGTGATCCAACATATTAGCCAAAAAATGAACAGACTCTAATGCCATGTCACGTCGATACCGAAATAAATTCTTGACTTCTAATGTTTCATTTTCTAAATCCTTTTCTAGCCGGTGCCATATTTCTACTGCCACCGATATTGTTGTTCCATTTCTTTGGGCTCTGTCTAAGGCTCTAGCTATTGGATCCAAGCGTGACAAGAGTTGAATTGCATTGTTCGTGATTTGTGCATCATTTACGATTTCGAGTATGTTTTTGTCAACTTCATTTTTATTATTTTGGCATATTTGTACCAATATTCCTCGATTAGCAAGGTAAGAGCTAATACAGTCTCTCGTTGTATTCCATCGAACGGTTATGGGCATTACCAACTTTTTACCACCGGCAGCCTTGTACCAACTTGCGGGCAGATGTTTATTCATAAAATATTTGATCACCTTAATTATGTTTCCAGAAACGCCTTTGATTTCCACTTCTTGCGCCAGCAGGTTTAGTATGTGCGCACAGCAACCATATTGAATTATGCTATTACTATTTTCTTTACATAATTCGTGCCTCTTTTTTTGACATTAGGTCTGTTCCCGTACTTCAGCAAACTGCAGCAGTAACAGAATTTGGCAGCTGGCTTCTTTTTGCTGCAAAATTTGGCTTGCATTTGGCTTGCAGCAAAAGTACGAAAACGACTTGCTGCGAATCTATTTTAATATATTATAATAGATTCAAGTACGGGAACAGACCTATTAGCTGCATTGTCGGTAACGCACTTTGAAGTTTTTGTTGGTATTTGTAATTATATCCGTAGCAATTTCTTTTAAATAATCAGCAGTATGAGGATGGCCTGATGTATCGATAGTATCAACTATAGTATCGATTGTCCTTCGGGTGTAGTGAGGCTGCAACAAATTATAGGCTCATTGTGAACGTTAGACCAACCGTCCAAAGACAAAGATACGGCCTTGCCATAGATTTCATCTTTTCCACAAGACCGTATACCTCACAAAATAAAAACAAAATGTTACAAGTAAGAAATTTTATTTTTTATTGAAAGTAAATACAAAATACATTTTCGCAATTATATTTAATACACGGTCCAATCGCCGTCACTATTGATTATTGACTGGCATCTTCGGTGACAACTTTCGGCCAATTTTTCCGCGTAGTCTGTCGATAAGTTCTTCCAAATTTTTTGTAACGTTCGCCTTAAATGTGCTGCTCCTTTTATTTGCTTTCCTTGAAGCTTCTGTTTCATTAATCCCCAAACATTTTCAATAGGATTGGCATCCGGCGATTGCGAAGGCCAATCAAGTACTTGAATGTTATTTTCTTCTTTCCAGCGTTTACACAACCGGCTTTTATGTTTCGGATCGTTATCTTCTTGTAGAAACCAATCGGTGTTGTCGTTGCCATATAGCATCCTAGCAGACTTCAATTATCCTTTCTTGTACCAAATGATCATCCTTTCAGCAGTAAGAATTCCGATAAACGTTATTAATTTTCCGAAACCGCGTGCAGAAAAGCATCCATAAACATGGACCTTCACAGGGTGTTTAACGGTTTGGTTCACGACAGCTTCTCCTTTTTGTAACCACACTCGTCTCCTGAACATATTTACAGCAAAACTTGATTCATCCGTAAAGATCACGTTATCCCAATCACGATCGATGTTTTCCTTAGCCCACTCTACACGTATTCGCTTGTGGTTTTCGGTAAGTAATGGTTTCAACAAGGCATAACTGGTTTTGATGTTTTCCTCTTGTAATCTTCGCCAAATCGTATTCAAGGACACATAAATATTCTTCTTCAATAACATTTCCTTTGCCTGCACTAAAGTAACGAACGGATTTTTCTTAAAAATATCAATGATGGCCTTATCCTGGGTTTCTGAAGGGCTTCGGGTTTTACCCCTACCAGGTAGATCGTCTACATTTCCAGTATCTTTAAAACGCTTTATCCACTTATTCACAAACTGTGTCGAAACTTTCAGGTACTTTCCGGCCGATGCAGGTGTCATTTTTGGTCCTTTCGGATGACTTACTAAAAACACAGCTTCGAATCGTTTTTTGTAAATCGCACTCATTTCACTTGACGTCTTATCACTCTCCTACTTGAACTTATAATGACCAAATTTATACAATGCGAAAAAGAGGAAAAATGCAGGTAACTAAAAGTCCCCCACCACTCTTTGAGAAATGGTGCATTAAAAAGTTACAAAGTATACGCTCTTGTGGAAATGACTGTATATATATATATATATATATATATATATATATATATATATATATATATATATATATGTCATCAAAAAATTTCAGTGAAAAAATCTCAGGAACGCGCATCCGATTGAGCTGAAATTTTCAGGACACATTGATGTATATGCAGAATAGTGCCGGGTCTCACAAAAAGTTAATAATCTTTAACCCTTTGGCGCCGGCGGCCATTTTAGTGATATTTTTAATATACCTATTATTCCGTACACAAATAATTTTTGCAAAAATAAAGTTGACGAAATAAATTTCGAATGTGTTTTACATGTGAATCGGATAATTTTTTGGAATTTTTTAACCCCATGTGTGCGGTGGGTGCCTAAAAAGAGAACGGGAAAACTTGAACATTTTTAAATTGCGATAACTTTTGACAAAGCTATTTAATCATTACGAAATTTTCAGGGCATATTGGTATTATTAAGTTGTAGATATGTGTAGCTTTTAATGAGCGTGCTGGCAACTCTGTAGCTAGGGCAGGCACTGAAATTGAAAACCTCCAAATCATCGTCTCTCTTGAAAAAATGCCGCTTCTTCAAAATAAAGCCACTCATATGTAAATCTTGTGCTTTGTTTACATAGACAAAAAATAAAATTTGATATGGTATAACGAGCACGCCTGGTAACCCTTGCCCAATTTACCTATATTTTTAGCATCAAAAATTTCTGTTCACGGAAACTCACGATCCAATAAGCAGAATTAATTGAAATTTGCAGAATCTATTGGTCTAAAATAGGACCAGGTCTGATAGAAGTGATTTTGAAATTCGGGCAATCCTGTGCCAGTGGTGCCATCTTGAAAAATCACTAAAAAAGATAACTGCTTTTAGCCCTATAAATTCTGATTGAATCGTTCGATTTTAACGATTTTAACAGTAGCTGAACCTTACTTTAAACCACGTTTGTTAGAAATTTGGTTGAAAAATTCGGTTGGAGCTGCCAGCTATGATAATTTTGGTGTCTTAAATTTGAAAAAATAAAAATTTGGAAGTGAAAATATTCAAACCATCGAATATCCTAAAAAATGTCCGTTTCTTACAATAAAACCAATCTGTATACAAATTTCATGCTTTATCTACACGTTCAAAGTAAGACTTTGGAAATTTCATGTCGGGAAAGAACGGTAACCCTCTCACAGTTAACTTATATTTTTAGCATCAAAAATTTCTGTTCACGGGAATTCACGAATCAATAATCAGATACAATTGAAACTTACAGAATGCATTGGACTTAAATAGGACCAGATCTGGTAGAAGCGATTTTGAATTGTAGGCAACTCTGTGCCAGTGGTGCCATCTTGAAAAATTACAAAGGAAAAAAACTGCTTTTTGCCCTTTGAAATGTGAATAAGTTACCAGATTTTCATAAAATTGACACAGTAGCTGAACTTTACTCTACACTCTGTTTGATAGAAATTTGGTTGAAAAATTTGATTGGTGCTGCCAGCTATGGTAATTTTTGTGTCTTTGGTTTTGAAAATTCGATCAGGAAAATAAAACTTTTTGCCCTATAACTTCCAGTGCAGTCATGAAATCAATACGAATTTCATACAATTGACGGAACTTATTATAAACATTATTCAGGCCAAATTTGGTTGAGAAGCCATGATAGGGTTGCCAGCTAGTGTTGGTTTTGTGTTTTCTTGCAATATCTTTATGAAGCGGTTTTATCGTAGAATTTTCAATTGGTAATGATATTGTAGTGACAATAAACAGCAAATATTAAGTATTCGATTATTTGAAAAAACTCACTGCAGGTAACCCTAAATTTCTTTATACTGCTATAACTTCGAATGTAATATAACAACGTGAAGCAGATGTGATATACTCTTGGCTTTGATACTGGCGAAAGGTTGCCAGCACGAGTCGGTTGTGCTACTTTTGTATCTATAAATGCTTACAGTTAGTATTCATACCGGAAACATTTACAATGAAAATAAATAACCGATGTTTCAATTCCCAAAGTTCTGCAAATTTTTCGGATCGCAGCCTCAAACACCAACTTCAATTACAGTGCTGCAGGCACTGAGCATTTTCTTCATTGATGTTATATGAGATGCTGCTTTCAAAATTTTGTGAAATAAGCAACTGATAACGAATATAATTAACCTTGTTTTGCTCTCATAAACGTTGAATTTCATGCCTGTGGTAATATCTGAAACCTTCTACCATATGAGTTATAATGCATTCTTGAGACCAAAGTAAAACGTGGCATTTGAGACAGTTTGGCCGTAATAAGCAGCTCATGTGGTGGAATATGCACTCAAAACCTGCAAGATTCTTCTACTGTTCTTCGAACATTAGTGTTTCTAGCGGTTCAGGTGCGCTAGAGTTTTTTAAACTTCAAACCGAATCAATTTTTTTCGCTTGGGATTCCGATGAAACAATTACTTTTTCTAATATGTTGAATGATGGTCCGCCAGTCAACAATGCGCGTTTTTTTGTTAGTGTCAGTTATAGGCAGCGCGGTGTTCCCCAGGTCGGTAGAGCTTTAGAACTTTAAACACGTTTTTCTCAAAGTAGTACTTTTTCAACTTCCGTACAAAATATCTAAAAAAATATTGAACCGATCCGGCTCAAATTTATACCACATCTAAAAAATAGTATTACCTCCTCGTTGAACTTAAATATTATTGTAATTTCGGAAAAATAATTTGTTTATTAATGTTTAAAGTGTAATTTTTTTGAAAAATAATCGATTTTTTTGTTTAACCTAAAATTAATGTAAATATTTAAATTTTTTTTTTAAATTTTATTAGTTCACCTATGAATTATACATCTCATTAGCATATTTTTTTCTCTGAACGTTGCAAGTTCCCCGGAAAAGGCGTTAAGTTTTACGAGGCAGTTTTTGATGTGTTTTTTTCATTCGCTCGCATCGCCGCCATTTTGTGTTGAAAAATTATTAAAAAAATATTTTCATTTATTGTAAGACATGTACTTTAAGGATTTAGTATTAAAAATTTTCTGAATAAACTATATATATATTTTAAGTCAATCTGAAATTAGCAATTTATTTTCGATTTTACATGTATTTCCCCCCTTAACAATTGTCAAATGCTAGTCCGCGTGCACGTAAGTAAAACGGGGAGCCCCCGAACTTCTGATGAGATAGCTATTCGGAAGAAAATAGTCTAAATTTTAGTTTTTCTTTTAGTGCTGCCAAGATGCTAGATAGAAAATATCAATTGATATATATCCGCATAGATATCAAATGATATATATCGTGCTATATATCATGATATATATCCTCTGATATGTATCGGCGAACCCTGCTTTTAAGTAATTCTCCCTACTTCCAACTACTCGCGCTCTATTTATTTATTTATTTATTTATTTATTAATATATATTCAACAGACAAATCAAATTACTGAAAATTGTAATAAAAATAATAATAAAATAATTAAAAAACGGAATCATAATAATCCTAATAATAAAAAAAAACAGAAACAAGATGAATATTAAGAAGAAAAAAAATAATAAGAAGAAATAAAATCAAGTTAAAAAGTACATACTAAAAAAAAAAGTAAAAAAAAACATTAAGAAGATAGAAGAGGAAAAAAAGAAAAACTACAATAAGTTACGTACTAGTATAAAAAATATGATTTTTTAAAAAAAGTTTTAAAAGCGCGTAATGTCGGTGGTAGAGGACCAAACTGTAAGTTATTGTGTTGCCTTGGTAACCGCAATAGTGGAAAAAAAAGTAAACATCCGTGCGCGCAAATGGCACACTAAACACAACGGTAGAACGCGTGCCATGAACTGCTTCACAGACAGAAACGTGGTTACTGATGTCAGAAACAACTATCCTATAAAATAATTTATAGAGAAGGCACTCATCTAGGAAAAGTCTGTGTGATTCGAGGGAAGGAAGATTTAGGAACGAAAGGCGATCACTATAGTGATTATATATAAGGGCGTTGAACAGACTCCAACGCAGTATTTAAGTGGACATAATGAGGACACCAAACTTGACAGAAATATTATAATTATATAAAATATTTTGGATTTGAAATAACGTGACTTGAAAAAATATTGATACAAGTTTGGACGCATATGAAAATCCAAATATGGACAGTCGGTGGTGGCTACATTGGGGTCTAAAATTAATTCTTTGATAAAAGTAAATATATTCATTTTTCTGTTTAAAATAATGAATCAAAATTTTTTTTTAAACATTGGATGTGCATTTTTTGCTTTTACGTCATATCAGCTGAATAATAAATAGTGTTTTGTAAACCTTAGCAAAAAGAGTGTAAAATTACTACTTCGCTAATCTCATTTACACCAAAGCTGTAAAATTGTATCATTCGCTCGAATTTGACTTATTATTGATGTAACATTGTGACGAAAGACGGTGATTTGGCTAGATTGAGCGAGTCTGATATTTCTTGATCTTTGCTTTGAATAGCAGCAGTTAAGTGTCAGTCTTTTCGTGTAATAAGTGTAGAAGTGTAGCTATAAGTTAATTAGAAGTGTAGCAATAAGTGCCATAAGTTAATGTGTATAGTGTGTATATAGTGTATATATCAAATTAAAATAAATTATAAACTTAAAGGAATTGCAAAAATTTTTTGTATTTGAGAAGAAAAATATTCATAATTTGCATACTTGATTTGATAGGACTTTCGCCTTTTTTAACATTTAAAGTTACCTATTTACAGGCTTTTGTTAGTGATATTTAATTTTGGGTTAATATTTTATGTTATGGCAGTTACCTGTCTTGAGTGGCTGACTTTTGGATCATTAAATTTTTTCAATTTTATTGAAAATGAAACTTATCTAGAGGTTAGCTGAAATTCCTGCTTAAGTAGTGCAAACTTCTAAAATTGTTCGCAATAGATACCTTTTGACGTCATTTGTTTGATAAAACATTCTTTAGGTGCGTTTTTTACACTCTTGTGCAGGGTAAGCTACCTAAACTTACCTTGCCCAAGAGTGCGAAAAACGCACCTTTTATTATCGGTTTTTTAAACATTTTTATGGACATTCACGAATAAAATGCGCTTATTACACTATAAGACTCGTAAAAAGTAGCCTTTGATACATAAATTTCATGCTATTCCGTCCTAAATTTACACGATTTGCTAAAAATAACACATTTAAGACGTAAAATATTCTCTGTAAGCACTTTTGTAAATTTACATCTTTAATAGTAGGAAACCAGCTTCCTACTATTATAAGGGCAAAATTCAACAAATTTTTTTTTTTTTTTGAGTGTTATTATGGAATAGTCCATAATAAGGTCCTACTATGTCAGATGATTGGTACTTGCTATTATTTCTCTTGATAATATATATTATTTTTATTTGTAGAATGGCGGCCTTACAATCGACCAAAAAACGTAAGATCTGGAATGAAGATAAAATGGCGGAAGCAATAAACTTCGTTTGCGAGAGAAAAAAATTGAATATTTAAAAGCGGCCCAGTATTTTCAAGTGTCTAGGGCGACTTTGTTTCGTCTGTGCCCAAAAGATGAACAGTCCCCAGAAGAGGCAGCAACCTCTACTTTAGGAAGAAAGCCAGTATTGGGTGCAAAACTTGAATGTCAGCTGGTAGAGTCCCTTTTAATTATAGAGAGCAAGTTTTATGGTTTGACGCGAAACGATCTTCGCAGAATGGCATATATGCTAGCAAAGCGTAACAACTTGCAGCATCCGTTCGCTGAATCAAGTATGGCAGCAAAAAAGTGATTGAAGTTATTTTTAAATCGTTATAAGACGAATTTTTCAATACGAAAACCAACAGGTACGTCTTTTGACAGAATTTGGATTTCAGAAGGAAAAAGTGGAGGCCTTTTTCACTCTTCTCGAAAAAGTTTACACTAAAAATAACTATCCACCTAACCGTATATGCAACGTGGATGAAACTTGTTTAACAATTGTACAAAGTAAGATACCCCAAATCGTCGGGCACAGAGGGAAACGTCAGATAGCTTCGCTTATTTCAGCAGAAAGAAGATCTCTTATGACAACAGTTATTTGCATGAGTTCTACTGGTCATTTTGTGCCACGTTTCATTATATTTCCAAGGAAAAATATGAGCGCTCAGCTAATGAAAGGCTATGTGCTAGGATCTGTTGGAGTTGCTTCTCGATCAGGGTGGATTCAAACGAACATCTTTACCGATTGGTTCAAGCATTTCATTCAACACACCAACCCGACTACTGAGTCAAAGGTTTTACTGATATTAGATGGCCACTACACTCGTAATATCGATATAATAGACATCGTGAGAGAAAATAACGTGGAAATTGTATCCTTACCTCCACATACAGCTCATAAGCTCCAGCCGTTGGACAAAGCTTTTATGGGGCCGTTGAAAACTTACTACAGTGAAGAAATTCGTATGTGGATAAGAAACAACAATAGACCTCTAAATCCATATGATATTGTGGAGCTATTCGGCAGATCCTACTTGAAAGCACAAGCAGGTGAGATTACAGCAAATGGCTTTCGCGTCACAGGACTATAGCCTTTCAATAAAAATGTAATCAGTGATATTGACTACATTGCTGCGGAACAAAATGCTGTCAGAAATTGTTGTACCACCAATATGATTACAATGGAATCTAGATCTAATACTGATCAAGCCCTAACAGAAATACCTGTAACAGATACAGGTCCTAATGCAGAACCGGAAACCTCGACTTCCAGACTTAACCCCAGTAGTCTAGATCTGGTGACTCCGTATGCCTTATGCCTTATGTCCAGTGCCCGACAAAAGAAGAAAAGTGTCTAACAGGGGAAGAAAAGCTGCAGTAGCTGCAGTTATAACATCATCATTCTACAAAAATGATTTGATAGATAAAAATATTAAGAGAAAAGCAAAAGAAATTAAATTGGTCTCGGACTTTTTTCCGAGGATAATAAAGGAGAAACTTGGATCAAGTGCATAAAGTGTGGGCTTTAGGCACATAGTGATTGTGCTGGTCCTGAGTTTGATATATGGATCTGCGACTTTTGCTAGTGAATTGAGCTTTTTCACTTTATTGGCCATAACTATTTTGTTTTGAGATGTTTATGCTAATTTTTTTATCAAAACAATGAATTACGCTTATGTTCCATATTTGGGTACCTATTCCATATTTAGGTACTCATTTGTTATTTTGTATTTGTATTCAATTTTACTTTGACAATTAATATATTTAAAACAACGCTATTTATTTCTTACTTAAAAATATATGACTGATTAGTAATAACATTAAACTGTTTTCATTTCTATCTATTTTTGTTGCTATGTCCCTTAAACAAAATGGTATTCCATCTAGATTTTCCCATTAGTATTCCAATCTCAGAATACGCCATTCATGTTTTCCAACGTCGCAAAATATATTCACGGTTTTCTGCACCTACCGATTTCCGTTTCACACTCATTTTTGACAACACCCTCAGTCAAATTACTTTTACAAAATATTTTTCAAGCTAGACTGAATAGAAATATCATATTTTCATGATTTTAAGTACAATTAACGGTCTTCTTTTACAAGAATTACAAATAATTTTAGATAAATCTGCGCTGTGTCTTAACTTTTTTTGCGCTATTTTGGTACATCAGTGAAAAATATTACGTTAATGTTGAGCGATTTGCTTCGTATCCAGTTTTTCTGATATTATTCTTAAAGTAAACATCCAAAACTCATAATTAGATGCAAAACCACCATCATATATGGTTGAAGTAGCATTAAAAATAAGTTTTTTTGTTCTTACTAAGAGTTTGTCAGTTAAATTTTTTTCCTACTGTAGGTATCATATCAGCCACTACTTGTTAAAACAAACAAAAATAGTCAAAATAATCTTCGACTAAAATTTAATCACCAATCAATTTTAACCCAGAAATTGAATACATATAGTACATACAGTGACTCAAACGTATAATCGGACAACGACAGTGCTTTACCTGATGTGAAAATTTAGTAACAAAATTACGATACATAAGTTAGATATAGCTGAAGTTTTTTTTCTTTTTTTTTTATATTTTTATGATATATAATAAAATAACGCATTTTTTAATTCTAACTTATGACAATCAAACATAACAACAAACTACTCTACACAAGAAATAAAACAAATAATCGGACAAGCTAGGAAAAGCTAATAAATCAGATATAATTTTTTGTGTTAGTACTTAGTTGCAAATCCTTTTGACACAAGCACTGCTTTAATCGCTTTGGTATTGACTTGACTAAATTTTCACAAAATTTAAGTCAAATTTTACTCCATTCATTCTGTAATGCCTGCTTCAATTGGTTTATAGAATTAAATGATTTATCGTTGAGCCTTCTTGAAAGTTCTTCCCACAAATGTTCGATAGCATTCAAGTCCAGGGACTGTGCAGGCGTTTGCAATAGTTTGGGGCAATTATTTATCAGCCAAAGTTTTGCAAATTCCGATGTATGTTTCGGATCGTTGTCCTGGTAGAAAGCAAAGTTCTCTAAAATGCCTAGTTTTTCGGCACTTTGCTTGACATTTTCTTTAAAAATATTCAGGTACGCAAGTTTGTCCATTTTCCCTTCGATAAAATGGAAATTGCCACATAAGAATTTCATTTAATATCAACTTCTTGGCTGTTTTCAGTGGATTTACCTTCACTTCTGCCAGAATGCGCAGTTGATCGCGCTCATTTAATATTTGTCCTTGACCTTTTCTGCTTTTGTTTCCTATTCTTTTTTCATCACGATACCTTTTTATAGTATCGTGGATCATAGAACGGCTTCTTCCTACGGTAACTCCTATATTCCGTTCCGAATTTCCTTCTCCATAAAGCTTAATAATAAGTTGACGAAATTCGAAAGTAGTTTGCTTTCCTTTTGGCGCCATATTGTCACTTGTCGCACTTTCAAGTTTCAACTGAATGTTTACTCTGACAACTAAAGCCGAAAGAAGCTAATTCATGGCAATTTCTAAGAAAAGCAGCTATGCTAGCAAGTGCTGCCATATTTTTCTTCCACGTCCGATTATTTGTTTGACTTGGATTATGGAATTACCTACTGATATGCTTGAATTTTACGTGCACAAATTGAAAAATTTGTATTATTTTCAGATTATATTACATTTATGGAAAGTGTGAAAAGACTTAAGCTGCATTTCATTAATAAAGTGCAATTATTTTGCCATATTTTCACATGTCCGATTATACGTTTGAGCCACTGTATATTCTCAGCCTCATAATTTTAAATTCGCGCCTTTTCGTTTATTCTAATAAAGTGGAAAATATATATTTATTATTAATGAATTGCTTTCTCCAAAACCTTACATTTATAACAACAAATTGACTATTTCATCTATTAGGAAATCATTGTAAAATCTCATTTTGTACTACAACACAAAAATTGTTAAATTAACGTATTGTCATCACGACACGACATTTCAAAAACATTGAGAACACTTAAATTTTTCCCACTAAAATATGTGCAATGATACTAGTATGGTAAGATATTTGTTCATCTAGGAATTGCTTTATCCTATCACGCTTCAACACGAATCATATCAAAATATCTTGACCGGCAATAGGAACAAGCACGCTAGCATAATTTTAATTCAGCTTGGATAAGCTTTGTATTGCTTCAAGCAAAATCCCAGCACTTTTTTCCTGTGAAAGGAGCTAAGAAAAAACAAAATTGTCACGAAAATTTACGCACGCTATTGATTCTTAAAATTTGAAGCATCATCTTTCAATCGCAACGAATCATGCAACGAACAAAACGGCGCGCCATCGTTCTACGCCTTAAGCCTGTTTCAGGTTTATCCGGTTTCGTCGGGTTCTCCTCCTCAACCAGGCGTTTCTCGCGCAGCCATTTTGTATTTGAAATATCGAATCAGCGCAGGATTCCTGTGAACAATGGAGCAGGTTTTCGCGTTACACCCACCAAACCGCGTTCTGGCTCCCATGTCGGAACTTTAGGGGAAATGTAGCCAATTCGGTTCGAAGGCGGTGTCACATATAATTGCTTTTGTCTCGCTTCAATGACTTCCCCGCCAACTCAATGGCAGAGCATGCGTGCTATAGTCCCTGAAGTCCGACAAATTGTAAATAATCCCTGCCGCTCCACCCGAAACTGCATTCGAATCGGTTGTATATGTATTTGTTTCTCCCGGCGCCAGTATCACATCGTCCTAATCACCCTGCGTGCAGCGCCCGCATGGGAGGGACTAGACAAACTGAAGAGGGATGATTTGAGTGAATAGGAAAGGAAGGGACTCGTCACGGGATTTGAAAAAGTATTTGACTCGCTTGGACGTGCTAATCCGTAGTCCTCCCGTCACATGAAGTCTGTCGGTTCCGCCAGTAAGACGTGACTTGAAGTCTCGTGAATTTTCCGAGTCGAGTCGTGTGCATAGAAATCATTGTGAAAACCGACTATGATCGTGTAAAACTCACTGTGAAATGTTGACGGAAAGAAAGTTTGTTATCATATGAATAAATATAGTCGAGAATGCGTCACATACAGAACTCGTGAAGAAAACAATATTCGCGCGTGAAAGTCAAAGTTGCGAAAAGTAGTTAAGAGTGCGGTTTGATCGTAGCACGTGCTTCAACCGTTAGATAGTGTCCCCTGAACAAGGGTAGTTTATTCACCGAAACCGTTGTCTTGTTCCGGCCGTCACCATGTTGGAGTTCTACCCGGTCCCCACCAGCATGAATAGTGGACTAATGCCAGGTGGGAGGCAGCTCGAAGTGCCCATTTCAAAGTCAATGGACTGTAACGGTCGAACAGGTAAAATCCAGCACAATACTACTCGTAGATACTTTTCAATTGTAAGTTACTAAGTTGTGATGATGCGCGGAATGGATGTGGGTGAAAGGAGTTTAATACTGGGGTTGAAAATTCATCAGAGGTGCGGATTATGAAGACGAAAAGAATCTTAAACCGAATCTATACTACCGGCAAGACATCCTTACTGCTGATTGAGAGACTCTACTCTGCCTCATTCCTTGGCGTATCTAGGTATTTGTTAGAACTAGGTAGTCAGCGGTGACTTGAATCGATTTTTCTAGTGAAACTTTAAGTTGGGCACTTGAGGCGTGTTCCGAACAAGAGCTTTCTTTAGGTTTATCGAATTTTGTTCAATTGAAGTAGTTGATGGTTATTTGTAAATGTTAGTTGCTTGGGTTCGTTGTACCTTAATCAAAAAATTGTTTACCATATACGTAAAACTGTCCTGCTAAGCATAAACGTTCTATCTACATTTGAGTAGGTACTTTCGACATATTCAATGATTTGTGTTTTGATTTGTACCGGAGATATATGGCGATTCCATTTTTCAATACTGATTTTAACATACTTCCACAGAGGATATAGGTTTTTCAATTTTTGTAGAATGATATAATAGAGTGGGTATGTAGTTTTTGAATCCGGTGTTAACTTAAAAATGGGAAAAATGCAAATATACGTTTTCGAAAGTAAATAGACGAGTAAAAAGTAGAAACCATTTAATTTTGGAAACGTTTAACAAGCACTTGGATGAAGGCACCTTTCCTAATGTTTTGAAAAACTCTCTTGTCACCCCCATCTTTAAGAGTGGTGATATCGATGATCCAAATAACTATAGGCCAATTTCATTAGCAAGCGCCTTCAGCAAGATTTTTGAGAGAGTTATCAATTCTAGACTAGTTCACTTTATTAACAACACTTATAGGCTTTGATCAAAATCAACATGGTTTCCTTAATGGCAGCAATATAAGTGCAGCCCTCATAGATGCGCAACATTATATTAACAGCCAACTAGACAAGGGTTTATATGTTTCAGCCATATTTGTTGACCTTAAAAAGGCATTCGACACAGTTGATCATACCATTTTAGGCCATATTTTAAACGAAGCAGGTGTTCGAGGAAAGGGAAATGAACTAATAAAAAATTACTTATCCAACCGGACCATAAGTACCCAGTTCAAAGGAGAAACTAGTGATAGGAGAGTGATAAATATAGGCATTCCTCAAGGATCCATTTTGGGACCAACTCTTTATTTGCTTTATGTCCACAGTCTGAACAATCTTAATTTGGTATCTAAATATGTTATTTATGCAGATGACACCCTTATATTAAACTCAAATAAAGATCCTATCGAACTAGAGCGGATGATCAATGATGATTTAGGTAGATATTTCAATTAGCTTGCTACTAATAAATTAAAAATAAATGTTAATAAAACGCATTACTTGATTTTCAAACAGAAAAATAAGGAAGATATATCATTAAACATCTTGATTGACAACCAACCCATTGATAGACTAGAAAAAACTAAATATTTAGGAATATTAATTGATGACAAATTGTCATGGTCGGATCAAATTAGAAAAATCAGAGCCAAGATTTGTCCCATTGTAGGTTTCTTAAGAAGACGATGCTACTTGAACATTGTTTTAAAAAACATGTTTTATCATGCTTTTGTAATTCCATCTATTAGTTATGCTATGCTTAACTGGAGCCAATCTTCTTCAACAAACCTGGCCATCCTGAGCAGAACTCTAAATAAGGCAATTAAGGCAGTTCACAATCTGAGTACACGGACTCCCACTAATCAGCTACCTTTCATAACTGGGAAAATGACTTTTTTTCAACTATTAGCGTTTCAAAAACTAATAACAGTATGGAAAATCATCCACGGAAAGAATAAATCTTCTATTTCTCTGACAATGACTGGAGAAATGCATAGCTATGAAACAAGATCGGCGAACTCTTATAGATTGCCTCCAGTCAGAACCAATAGAGCCCTTAATGACCCGATTCTTTCAGCTATATCGTTGTATAATTATATGCCTGATGATTTAAAAAACAACCTATCGTATTTCGTTACTAAAAGGAAGCTGAAGCAGTATGCTTTAAACCTATTTTAAAAGCAAATGTAAATATTTTTCTTTAATTTTAGTTTTTTTTATCTTTTTACTTTTATTTTTTTATTTTTATTATCTAACTTAATTCTTATCTTTTTTATATATATTTATTCTAACCAATACATGCTAGTATTTCTTTTCTTTTCATTCCATAAGAATCAAATTAAAATAGCAAAAAATTCAATTCAAATAGTTTTATAAAGAATAGTTTGATTTGTGAATTTTTGTCCTCTCTCATACCAGTGTTCGACACTGCCTGAGGGGAAAGTTTGTGACAAATGAAGTTATTCAATTGCATGCAATATAAAATACTTTGTTATGGGTGTTGGTGAATTCAAGTGAGAAACTAACGACCATACCACAACTAATTAGCCAGTTATGTCACTCCCAATGTATCCTCATTTTGTTAAAGAAAGAAAAAATTGTGATGAGAGTGTGGTTCGGACCTATCCACAGATCCTTCATTCCCTACTCGGGAATGGTCAATTTATTAAAAACAAAGAATCACTTCGATATAGACACACGTGATTTAAAAAATGCTGCCATAAAATTTTTATATAAAAAGCACCGTATAACTAATGAAAATAAGTAAATAGTGGTTTACTTTCCTTAATTTTGAAACTCTTGCGAACTCTATGACTTTAAATGCAGTCATCGTATCACGTAGAGGAGAACATGTATTCAACATCTAAATATTTCCTCTAATTTTCTTTGAAAATTTCTTTGATATTGCCTGACATATGTGCAATATTATTATTTAAATAAATTGCATACACGCCTCATGAGTGAAATCGTACTCAAACCAATCGATTTTATTTTATTTTGAATATATGTAAACTGAAGATGCTGGTTGAAATAGCATCATACGCGATAAAGTCATGTAAAAATCATTCGGAGAATATTTTGGTCTTTATTTAGGTCGATTAGTAAATATTATTGGAGCAAATTAAGCGCAACTAATCTGATACCCCAATTGCACAGTGATTTTTTCTACAGATTCCATATGATACAAAGTTGAGGTTCAATTGCTCAGGTGGTCCAATTCTACAGTGTGCCAGTTAGAAGGTTCGGATGTAGTATAAAACCTTCGTCAGTGAATTGAATTGAATTGAAAAATAGCTCTTGTCTAAACAACAAAACAAATCATCAACGTGCATAGAAGAACTGTTGATAAATGGAACATCCATTACAGACCCCGAAGAAGTAGCACAGCGGTTAAACAGCTTCTTCGCTACCATTGGAACACTAGTCACCGAGCAACTGCAACTTTCATCACGCTCGAGTATTCATATTGAGCCTAATATGTTCACTTCGATTCACTTACGTCGCACTGATCCAGTTGAAATATCTGAAATAATCAACAACCTTAAATCTAGGGTTTCTCCTGGTCTGGATAGTATAACAGTGGAGGATATTAAATTGCTGAAAAATCATATTTTGGAGCTTCTAACTATAATAATAAATAAACACATAGCAGCTGGTACATTCCCTGATTGTCTCAAACTGGCGAAAATCACTCCAATCTTCAAAGGTGGTGATCCAGCAGATCCATCAAATTATCGCCCAATATCTATCACAAGTGTACTAAGTAAAATATTTGAAAGAGCCATTCAAAAACAATTGCTGCAATTTATTAAGACTAACTCAATTTTGACGCCAGTTCAATATGGCTTTCAAGAAAACAGTAGTACATTAGCAGCAACATTAGATGCAGTACATTTCATCAACAATGGATTGGATAAGGGCGACTATGTAGCGGCAATCTTCGTCGATCTGAAAAAGGCCTCCGACACCATTAACCACGACATCCTGGTTCAGAGGCTCGAAATATACGGAATCCATCACAGCTTCAAGCTGTTGATAAAGAATTATCTCTCCAACAGGCGTATTATTACAATCAACAATATGCATAAAAGTCAGGAATGCACTATAAACATCGGCGTTCCTGTTTTTACTGTACATTAACAGCGTACAGGACATTTATCTGTTGGGAAAAATAGTTTTATTTGCTGATGACACATTACTGCTGTATTCCGATAAAAATGAATTAATTCTCCAGCAAAATATAAATGATGACCTAGGAAAATATTGGAATTGGCTCGAACCAAGTAAATTAATTATAAACATCCAAAAGACTAAATATTTAGTAACAAGCAGCAAATTAATCCGTCAATACAAATCAATGGAATAGAATTGGAAAAAGTCAAGTCAGTTAGATACTTAGGATTAACTTTAGATGAGAAAATGTCTTGGCTACAACATATCAATAACAACAGACATAAAGTAGCGCCTACGATAGGCATCTTAAAAAAATATGATTTTTTATCTCTCAACGTCAAACTGGACATATTCAATGCTTTTATTTTGTCGAACATCTCTTATGGAGCAGTTTTGTGGAAGCAAACATCGAAACAAAACATTGATTTGATCGGAAGACTAATCACTAATGCTATCAAGACTATATTCAAAATGCCAACTCTGACTCCAAGCTCACATGTGTATCGTGAAACAGGACTACTAAGCATACAAAAAATAATGTGTCTTGAACAAGGAAAGCTAATATTTAAGATACTTAACAAAAAACTCAAATGGCCATATGTGATAAGAAATGTTGGAGAACTAACTCAGACAGCCACAAGATCGGTGAATAACCTTGCGATTAAAAAAGCTAGGACAGATCGTTTGAAAATGGATCCTGTGTCTTTATCTTTATCAGTCTTTATCTTATTATAATACTTTACCTGAGGATATAAGAAAATCAGCGAATTTGGTTAAATTTAAGGAAAATCTACGATCATTCCTTACACAAAGATAACGAAGACGCCAACCAGAGTTTTTTCTAAACTTTTCTCTGGGCATAAGTCTTGACGGTAAGAAATATGCGATATCATCTGAAGACGATAGTTTAGAATGAAGTGCTTTCCCTTATACCAATATTTTATTGTCTGGGAAGTACGAAATTAACATATATTGAGGAGGTTTGATGCACACGGACCGTGCATTTTGATTGAGTGATAGAGAGAGTGGAAGGAAGGAGGTAAAAAAAATGTTAGTTTAAATTAACCGTACATTCTTAGCCTAACTTAAAGTTTAATTAATAAGAAAAACTTACAATCTAGCGGCTATACTATTTTAGCCTGCTGGCTCTGGTTGGCTTTTTTTTTGTTTTTTTCGGCACCATTTTTTATTTCCTTACACTCTAATGGTATGACCCAGCCTGTACAGCAGCTGGGATTGCCCTGGCAATGCTTTTCTTAAAAACTACCTTACGCTAAAACTACGATCTAACTTATACCTACGATCTAACTTATACCTAATTAGGTCTTAAGTTTAACCCCTTCTGTTCGTCGGGTGGCCTGTGTAGGTGAGCCACCGCTGCACTGCTATCTTCACGGGGCGCATAAATGGCTCATTAGAACCACCTGTACGCTCTAGTGCTCCTTCGTCAGTGTCGATTGTATGAACTAGCACCTATGTGAAAATTAGGTAAAGCTAAATTCTCGTATTTTCGAAACTGCTATTGCCGCATAAAATTAAAATATCATATTAGGTATGTTCCCGTACTACGATTAATTGCGATTAACCACGATTAATTGCAATGAAACCGCTCCCGTACTCCGTTTTACTGAAAACTGAAAATTTCCCCTCTTTCAGTAAGTACGATGAAATTTCAGTAGGGTCTGAGCTACTGAAAAATATTGAAAAGTATCAAACGGTGTGGCGCGAGTAAATATTTTCAAATATGCGCGGCAAGCAACATATTTTTTCCGTATTGTTGCTATGAAGGTCGAATATTTTTGTGGCGATAATTTATTGCTGCTTAGGATGACTTTATAATCACTATTGTTCTTCCAAAAAGCGAAAACGGACACTTTTGGTTGAAAGCGTTCCCTCACTTTCATGAATTTTCCCAACCACATGAGTCAGGAAAACTCAGTGACTGAAAGTACGGGAACAGATCTATTGTCTGACCATTTCGCACCTGGGTTATTTCTTCAGTTCAGAGTAACATAGCATTCTCAATATATTGACTTTGTTAAAAATGCAATATTCTTATGCAACCTGCCGCAGCATTTATGTTTGCATGGGCTTGAACGTAGTACCTTGAGCTATAAAATACAGCTTCCAGCGCCATAACGTTCTACGAAAAACTGGTTTTCGCTTCAAAGTGAAAATGCCCATACATAATGGGATTTTCTGCTATACACCTAGTCTAGGCTACCGTGTACATAGTCTTATCTTAACTGCCATGTACATAGTCTTGGCATATATTATCATGCTAGTGAGTAGAGTATCAGTTCTTGGAAGAAGTGGCATGCTTTGACGGTACTAATTTATAATAAAGTAAAAATATAGAAGCAAAAATTCGCAATCTGCAAATGGAAATTTTCAGTTATAAAGACGAGATAGCGTTGATTTTACATTGCCTTTGATTACGGCTATAATATTTACATGACGTTGAAGTTTAAAATATATGGCACCTACTTCTTTAAGCTACCTGCTATGCATTATTGTCCAGTGGCGGGTCGTAGCTTGAGACTCACGGAAGCACAAATATGTTTGTATATTTTTGGAGAATAATCAAGTAGGTATTTCAGCGCAGCAAATTTGTTAAAAGATGACAGTATTATTCGATTTCCAACCGGTCATTCAGTAGTTTTTCTACTAACTATGATCGGATCACCATCAATCTCATAAATGTTTAGATTGTAAATAATATTTCATAGAAAAATCATATATTTTTTTTAAATTTCAATGGATGGCAATGGAGCTGGTGGCCACGAATCTATAAAGTACTTATATCCGTCGTTCAAAAGAGTTGGCTGCAAATTGTTCCCACATTAAAGCTTCTATGTCGAATTCGCAACAATTTTCAAGGCAAAATCAATTCAATATTCGAACTGAAAACAGCAAACAGATAAATCAAAAGAATTTGAATCTGAGTTTATCAAAAAAATTTTGGCTAAATAATAAATCCATTATAGAAACCAAACATTTAAATAACATCTAATGTCAACTAATAAATCCATTAAAGTGCTCAAGCATGCAGAAAACACTCAAAACTTCCAAATCATCTAAATCATCCTAATGAAAAAATCTTTCAAAGTGGCAGAGAATCGAAAAGAAAACTCCGGAAATTCTGTTGTGTTAAAGCACAAAAATGTTTACGCCGTTTAGTGTATCACTTGTGTAATGCTTTATATTAGATGTATGCGCACACCATGCGAACGTGCATTGAAGCAAGATCACTTCAGTGCACCTTCAGTATATATCAACATACTGCAACGAACTGTCCTTTCTAAGTTAAATTGGTATGCGTAGCTTGAGATTTTGACTAAAACGCATGAGTTTCTATAGCGTTGCTGTAAAGTTAGCTCTAAAGTAATTTACTTTGACTATGAGAAAATAAAACTATTTCGCACATAGCATTAATAGTCTTTTTTTAGATTTTTAATATCTGCTGCAGAAAATCAAATAATTTTTTTTTAATTTCAATATAAGTTGTCAAATTGTAAGGAATCTTTGGGAAGGGTAGCACTGCTTTCTTTGTGTCCAATGACGAGCCGCCCCTGTTATGGTGTTAGGCATTATGTCACAAAATTCAATATTTCTAGCTTCGAAAAGAAAAATCGGTTTTTTTATTAAAATATTATATGTAATTTATCACAATCCCGAAATTAACTATGTACATAATGCCATAAGTACATGTATGAATCATGGCCTCTGGTGCTTTACGTTTTCTCAGTGAAGATACTAATAACCGAGCATCGTTTCTGAAACTCTTTTTAATTTATTGGAATTAAAGTATTTTATAAATAATTTAAATAATTTATTGGAATGAAAACTCAAACTACCTACTTTTCAATTGAAAGCAATTAGCGAGCACATGTGTCCAATGATGCCAGGTTAAGCTTTTAGAACCGTTTGTTTTATTTAGCCTACCAAAAATTGATTTTTAATTTACAGTTAAAATATCTGTCGAAACTCAAACTTTGTGGGCAAAATTTATAGTTATATAGTTATTTTTTCAATCGTCGGGTATAAATTTTTTCATTTTTATTAACTAAAATTAGAAAATTTGAAATAAAGAAAATACACTTGAGATTATTGAAAATAAGGTTCAATGCCACTTAATTGTACTGATATTACTTTCGAATTTGAAAATAAAGGAAAGAAATTAAACTCGGAATAATCTTGAGCAAGAAAAAGCAAAAAAAAATATATTTGATTTTATTGAAGAAATTTTAACTTTTGTAATTTATCGGAAAATATTAATATTTTAAAAAAAACAGCCATTTCTTATTAGAAATTTATTTAAGTCACATTCGCCCGAAATCAGAAGACCTACCTCTTCAAGTACATAATTTTGCCTCAAAGGATATAGAAGATATATAGAAGATATATAGAAGATTATAGAAGATCAATGGGAAAAATTATTAATTTTCAGTTGGAGCCAAAAGTATCTCCATTTTTCAGCCACTCAAATCATGCTCATTTGCTCTGTTCGCGATACACTTTGGCTCCGGTTTTTTTCCATAGGCTGAGAAATTCCAAATTGTTTCAAGCTTTGGATTTATTCTTCCCAAACTAAATATACAATCGGTGAATTAACATTCGATTAACTGTCGCGATTCGTATTAACCATATGAGTTTTAAGATGATTTATGTAAAATAATCCCAAGTTTAAACAGAAAAAATTTTGTATTAACTTTAACCAAATAACGATTGATAAGTAACCACAGGTCCTTCAAAGCCACGGGTGAATATACTATTTCTTTTTCAAACATAAGAACATAATTTTCATATAAAAGTATGATAATGTTTCACAGCAATGTGTTAAATATGCTTTGCCTTCCTATTAGTATTAATTCAGTATATTTTTATATCTTTTTTAAATATTTTTTAAATATTTTGAATAAACTTATTCCGTCCTAAGAAAAAAATTAATATATTTAATGCTTAAAAATATGAAATTCAAGCTAAGGCCGAGGCCAAGGATCCTCGTTCTTGTTCCAATAAACGAAAAGTTTGCTTAACAT
Organism: Nemotelus pantherinus; assembly: GCA_963978885.1. Taxonomy (NCBI): domain Eukaryota; kingdom Metazoa; phylum Arthropoda; class Insecta; order Diptera; family Stratiomyidae; genus Nemotelus; species Nemotelus pantherinus. Next base: position 48,694,173 of record OZ022263.1, on the reverse strand, counting down.
ATTTAAAAATATAAAATACAATTCGTAAGTTAAATGCATCAATATAAAATGAATTTGTCTTTGCTTCGAAATTAAATACTTAAAATTGTTCTATCAAAATCATCTTATTCCGTATTTATTCATTATTTTCATTTTGAATAGACGCTTTTGTGAGATACTTTTTTTTATCCCATATGGACTGACTTTGGGTTATATTGGGCTACCTTTATTTGGGATTTGGGCTTCCTCACTATGAAAAAAATCTCGCGGCACTGAATGTGTTTGGCAGCTGTCAAGCACCAAGCAAGGACTTTCAATTCAACTAGTAGTCTGGGCTTTCATTTCATGGATTGTAGCAGCTGGGAGAGCCTCTGATAATATAAGAATATGTTCTCGCAACATCTCACTTATGAATTTTCCTTTTAGAAAAATACATGAGGCGTTTGCAAGAGCTGGTTGTACACTGAAAAAAATCCACATAGCGCCCAGAGCCATGTAACATAGCGCATTATTTATGTCCCCATACGCCATGTACATAGTACTCTGAGCCATGCAATATGGCTCCCAGCGCCATAATGTCAGAATCTACATAGCGCGTGGACCCATGTTACATGGCGCAGCATTTATGGTGCCACACGCTATGTACATAGTACCCTGAGCCATGCAGTATAGCTCCCAGCGCCATAATTACATGGCGCAGAAATTATGGCCCCACACGCCATATTACATAGTGCCATGAGCCATGTAATATGGCTCATGGCACTACAATTATAACTCGCAGCCATGCTGTGTGAGAAGATGCATAAATATCAGCAAGCTTCTTGAGTATAGAAGAAAATATGATACGGTCTTTGATGCAGTTCCATCCACCTATCTTCAACTGCTCTACCTTCAGATGCTCAGAAGGTAGAAGGCTCGTGGCCTTTTGTTGGGTGGATCATCTTCATGTAGAAAATACATATGAGCCGAAGCCCAGCGAGCTGAAGTCAGACGAGACCGCCAACATGTGGACAGCATTTGACAGCTCGTCACGAAATCGCGTTGACTCGTGCCCAAAACCCACTCCGATCGGAAGTCGCACGAGCGCCGGCGGGACCTGTTAAAGTCGCTTGTCTGGACCGTCCCCACAATTGGGCTCGCCAGCTTTCGCCTGGGCTCGGCAAATATGTATTTTCCACATCAGATGCACTGAAAAAACACATAGCGCCAGACGCCATAATTTATAGACTTCTGGCGCCATGTACATGGTCGATTTGTGATAAAATATAGCGCCACACGCCATAGTGCATAGGAGCAGACACTATGCTTATAGCCCTCCACGCCATGTACTATAGTCCTCCACGCCATGTGCTATAGTCCTCCACGCCATGTACTATAGTCCTCCACGCCATGTACTATAGCCCTCCACGCCATGTGCTATAGTCCTCTACGCCATGTAATATAGTCCGCCACGCCATGTACATGGCGTGGACGACTATAGTACATGGCGTCTAGGCCTATGTACTTTTCACCATGTATTATGGCATGTGGCGCTATATTTTATCACAGTCCCTAAATCGACTATGTACATGGCGCCAGAAGTCTATAAATTATGGCGTCTGGCGCCATGTGTTTTCTCAGTGTATAAGCAATGATACCAGAGTATGAAATCTCCGAGTCGTCCTCAACGATGAAAGAAAGACAAGCACGCACAGACCCCTCCGAAGCTCGCACAAACTAATCTTCTTCTTTCCTCATATCTTTAGCACCTTCGATATTTTACCCCTTCCCGTGTTACTGCAAATGTCAACACATTTCAAGGTTCAACTTGGAAGTCATCCCTCAATTCCAAACTCAATCTGTAAATGGATTCATATCATTTTGGTTTGTCTATTTACCAAAATTTTATTATTTTCTAAACCAATCAATAGATAGTTGCTTGAAAAAGCTCATCGAAATGTATTAACGTCACAATTTAATCGCTAACCTCCAAACTATCACAGCAGATAGTCCGTCCAACAGTCTCTTATCATTCCATAATCCAATACTTTTACCAATGCAGAAATCTGTTAAGTTCACAATCCGAATCATTCTTCCTGCGGTATTTTGTTAAATCCTTATCAGCACACATAGCTAGCTGTTCGAAGTCGACAACATCGCATTGTTGTTTGCTATCATCTCGAAAAGTTATCATTTCGTCCATACGACTCTGAGCCCCGGTGGGCTTATCAAAAGCACTTGACGTTCTACCTATATGGAAATGCTAAACAAACAATTTATAAATCAATTATCTTATCAGATCTTGACAGTGGATGATATGGAATAAGCGTTATCGCATCATAAAGGATAACGTGCCAAGGGTCCGGGTATCGATAAGGGCTGTATAAAAAATCACCATAAAAAATTATATATACTAGGGATCAGGGGGATCTAGAAATATGCTTATCACGCTCGACATATGCTCAAGTACACATTGGTTAGATTTTCGGTAGACAATTCAATTGGTGTCGTTCGTGCTTTTGCAGAGGAGGCAGGCGACTGGAATTGTGGTGCATTGACGCAAAATGCAAATATCGATCGCTGTGTATGACTATATGATTAAAATGCAGACTGTCGAATGACATGCCATCAAAGTGTGATTCTTTGATATTTTCTCTATTTTGTTTTAAGATTTCTTTGCAGAACAATTAGTGTAAATTTATTTTTTATTCAAACATGCTATTCTGAAATGTAACAAACGTTTCATTTTTCCCTCAAACTAACTCGCTATTATCTAAGATTTCACCAATATCTCTGAAACTTCCTGACAGTGAAGCCAAATTTCCTACTGCTGGTAGGCAAAGGAATTGAGACAGGTTTCGAAAGTCATCTGATTGCCGAAATTTGAACAGCACATACGCCACTATATTGCAATTTAATCCGACATCAACATACTTTCACATACATATATGAAGACGATGACATCTCGAAATTCACGAAATATTCTTTCTTTTGAACTATTTCCAGAGGTCGGCACAATCAAATGCGAGAAGAACTACGAAATCTGCGAAGGGTGTGGACAGAAAATCCAGGATCGATATTTAATGAAAGTAGCAGATGCCAGTTGGCATGAACAATGTCTACAATGTTGTTATTGCGGAATACAATTGAGTCACACGTGCTACGTTAGGAATTCAAAATTATATTGTAAAGCGGATTATGACAGGTATGTTGATACTAGTGGTTTTCATATTTATGTGTTTGGTGAAATCTTTCAAGTAGATTTTTGTTAAAAGATAAATTTGATTGCATATTTTTTTTTTTGTAACTAGTTCATATTGTTTGTTTGTAATTTAGTGCATTTCGTTTACTTTTCAAAGCATATAACGGACAAAACCAATTCATATAATTCAATTATTTCCAGCTTTCAAAATCAATTATTTCAATTTAAATTCCAACATTTCCTATAAGAGCTAGATACATGTCAACTTCTTGGCAGATATCGATAGTTTAAGAGTAATCTGCACTCTTTTTCAGTTTCTATCATCAGTGGCGTGAAGTCAGTGGCGGAAGCAATTAGTTCATTTGGATAACTGACTTTGGCTATGCTTTCTTCAAATTTGTTACGTATTAATAGAACCCCTTTTGTTAGCTACTTTTAACATGGCTAATATAAAAGCTTCCAGGAATTACGAACGCGGACGTCAAAGTACATATACTGTATTGTTATCAGTCCCATGCTACCAATATATAATTATTATCTCTTTGAATAGATAGTTGCAAAAATTATATATTGGCAAACATATATCAAAAAAATGTGGTTTACCTGCCGGAGTTCCCCAAGGCTCAGTCCTTAGTCCCACTCTGTACAATGTTTTCATGTCTGACCTCGAAAAATCGCCACGTTGCAACTTTGCTATGTATACTGACGACACTGCAATCTTCGCCAGCGAAGCTGACCCAGGGTTGATAATTAACATTCTCCAGGAGCAGTTATCTCTCATAGATCAATTTTATAAAAAGTGGAAGATTAAAATAAACTCAAATAAAACTCAAGCAATTTTCTTCACAAAAAAAACTACCGAATCCACAAATAAATATTCTTGGATCAATTGTTAATTGGTCAAAAGACATTAATTATCTTGGAATCCATCTAGACTCAAAATTAACGTTCCATTCGCACACTGAAGGCATCAAATCTAAAATATTGAAAAGCATACGCTCCTTATACCCACTTATCAACAGGAAGTCTAAGCTGTCACTACACAATAAACTGCTAATATACAAATACGCGATGCAGCCTATTATCCTATACGGTTGTCCAATATGGATTAGCTGTGCAGCTTCTCATGTTAACCAGCTTCAAATACTCCAAAATAAATGCCTCAAAATCATATTGAACAAACCTTACTACTTCTCCACCACTCGCCTGCACAAGTTGGCAAAAGTCAATAAAATCAAGTCTAGAGCTCTTACTCTGCAACAAAAGTTCCTTGATAAATGTGCACGTTCGTCTAACCCACTAATTGCATCCTTGAATCGTGCGTAAGGTAGTGTATTCTCCAATACATTTCCTTAACCTAGTTTGTAATCCGTAGTTGTAAAAACTATCTTAAGTTTAGTTTAAGTTTTCTAGTAGGTTTTAAGCTAATTTTGCCTAATCTGAAATAACTTGTATTTCTATATACAATTAATCATTTCTAAATTTATAACTATTAGTAACTTAGCTGTAAAGACATTGTCTAAACTCTAGATTTATCTCAAACACTGTAAATATTTCTAAATCCATTCGATCAATAAAATAAAGCTATTATTAAATTAAATTAAATTAGCGAAGCTGCAACAGCAAGCTATGTAAATAAAGCATTTTCAAATATAGCTACAGCAACAATAACAACAACAGTGATTATACAAATAAAATGTTTATAGTCCTTCACGCATAAAGAAAATTTCAATATTCTAGTACTTATAAAAAATAACAGTAAAATAACAACATTCCCATAAAGAAAAGCATATATTTTTATATTTTTAAAATAACAGTTAGTAAATATAAAATAAATGAAGTGATAGTTTAAAAAAAATCAATTATAAATCGAATTTGATGAGAAAATTCATGCATACTTCTATTTAAAATTCATCTATGACGTCTTGATAAAAACTTTGCTTGCTCAAACATGATTTTAAGAAAACATTTTCAATTGACATTATTTCTTGACATAAGTTTTAATCCTTTTTAAGCAAGAAAAACTGCGCTTTGCTGACGCTATTGTTACACTCTCTTTTGCATTCGTTTCTTGTAATGTTAGAGCTAAACAAACTAATTTATAAAATTGTATTAAACTATTTTCTGATTTATTGTTGGTAGAATATTCAAAAATATCTTGAAAAAAATTTCCCTGCAAATTTGCATTAGAGTAAAGCACAATAAGCTCAGTTTTTTCATGAAATCGAGTCAAATAGATTTCGCAACTAAAACGTCGAGTGCATATCTTCGTTATAGAGATAATTTCTAAATTTGGTTTCGGTCGACCTTTTTCAATAATGTCCTTTTTATCCGCAAAATATTGAGATCCAAAAGCAAATAAAAAAAAAGTCACTAATTATGCGATTTCGATCCATACTATTTACGGATCAAATGAATATATTCACCTTTTAATTGCACTCTCACTATTTTAAGTATAAAATAAAAAAACCATGCGATTCCAGAAAGTAATTCTTGGCACTCAATTCTAAACAATTCAAATCAATTTAATTTCAACAATACTGTTAACTATTAGTAAAATAAATACCTTCACCAAATTTATATATAAAATATAGCACAAATTTCACTACCGAACTACATTCAAGCACAGCGAAATGATGACAGCTCGTCGAATCAGCAGTCTCTGGCAGCCCTTGCACATCTCGGAGTTCAAATTCATTCAAAAATTCACATAGTGTGTACGTACTACAGCAAACATTCTCAGTAAAAAAAAAAATACGCACAAGCAAAGTACAATGATTGCAATAATACGCGTAAGGAAAACGTGACAATAAGTTCCACTGCAATCATATGTACGCGGCTTCTCTCTCAGTTTCTCTCTTGAGACGAGAATTTCCCCAAAGGAGCCATTTCTTAATTGCTTCCAAATAGCTAGTACAAGCACATTTTTTGAATGACATCACAATGCAGTCTACATGGAGTGAAATTAACGCTCGTAGATGCAATTTTTTCGTTGCTTCCATGCGTCTTGTTCTCTCATTATCTTCATTCGATGGTATGACCACCTTAGCCGCGTGAGATGATCCCTATTCGTTTTTGGGAAAATTTATTTAGAAAATTCTTATACACGATTTTTTTTCACGATTTTTAAATAAATGAATCTATAATATATGTACGTCAGCCAAATGTAAGCGAAGCAATGCTTCTATAATAGACTATGGTTCCTTAAAAAAAACTATTTTTGTTTTTGGTGCGGTTATTGTCACTTATTCTGCCCTGATTCGCATAAACGTTCAATCTACATTTCTGTCATTTTTGAGTTAACAACGGATTCAAAAACTGCATACTTTATAACATCATTCTACAAAATTTGAAAAGCCTATCTTTTGTGAAAGTATGTTCATTCATTCATTTATTAAATTCGTCTAATCCAGACTATACACATACAATAAAAATTAATTATTCTTATGCAAAAATCGTTTAAGTGATGCTGTGGATAAATGAAAATCAAACTTATAATAAGCTTCGTTAAAGCATCTACTTATTGCAGGGACTGGTTCATTGCAACCATAATTGGTCCGATGCTGAAAGATCGACAAAAAGTTAACCCGCCTGACACCTTTATTATTAGTGTTAAAATTAAGTTGGCTTAATTAGTAGTTTGAGTCAACGGTGCCTTCCAAAATTTTTGCGGCAAATAAGAATTTGGAACTTTGACGTCGAGAGTTCAAGGTATCCATTCGTAAAAGATTTAAGCGGTCTTGATAAGGAGGTAGATGTAAAGGATTGTACCACGGAAGACCGCGGAGGCAGACCTCTTGAATGGACTCAACCTCTTTTGAATGGACTCAATTTGGTCTATGTAGACTTTTTGATATGGTGCCCATACAATACTTGCATATTCGACAATAGGTCTGAATAAGCTGCAAAAGAGGGTCTTAGTTAGAAAAATGTCGTCGGATTCCCTCGAACGTCTTCTGACAAAACCTAAGGCATTGCTAGCTTTCACAACGATTGAATCGATGTGACCGTCGATGTTAAAATCAATTTTGAAAAACGCACTCTCCATATATCTCCAGTACAAATCAAAACACAAATCATTGAATATCTCGAAAGTACTAAAATGTACGTTTATGCGAATCAGAGCAGTATTGTGGATGTAGAGAAATTCAGGCATTTAATTGTGTGAATGTTTATTTATTTCTATTTCGAATTTTCTATTACTAGCAATAGCTAAAATATATGTTACTATCAAGCTATTGAACTCGAACCATAGACCAGATATATTAGGAGTCAGCGTTTTTTTGCACACGTCCAATCGTGAAAAAAGATACAAGCACTCCTTGGATTTTACACTAAAACCAGCTTCCTTAAAATTGCAAAAACCGAAATTTGTTCTGTCAGTTGATCACGGGAGGAATTTGGTTCTAAAAAATCCTAGCATTTTCTAGATCAAAAGTGGCTAAGTATTTCAGCCATTGCCAACAAAAGTCTATTAGGTCGATTACATTTTGTACTTTCGATTCCATTTTGAACTTTGTTTTGGTCAAATAACTATTAAAGTGAAAGTTATAGGGTTATTATTTCTATTTTAGAGTGTTTATCATATAAAAATTTTATGGTAGCATGTCTCTTGTGACAAAAATACCCCGTACTGGTAGCATTTCGCTAACACCACGACCAAAAGCTTAATAGACCGGACAATGAGTTCAACTTATGCCTAGTACTATACTCTTCGCGAAACGAATTCAACGGTCAAATCCCATACAAAAGAGCTTTACTGGCGAATTGAAAACCTCTTTTTGTATGGGATTTGACCGTTGAATTCGTTTCGCGAAGAGTATAGTACTAGGCATTAGCCCGTAAATTTCGTTACAATTCGATGGCTGCATGGGAAGTTGTAGGTGCAAAAGATGTTGTAGATGTAATTAGAACATTTGTTACTTATTTTCATTTTAAGATGTTTACCATATGAACATTTGATGGTAAAATTTTGCAATATAACAGTGACAAAAATTACCTGTGTTGGCATTTCTATCTTAATTTTGCAACCAACTGTTTACTAACTCGGCTAGGCGTCAAGAATCAAGATCAACTGAATTTGTGAGTTGCCCGTCGTTTTCAAAGGTTTAAAGATCCACCTAGCAATGGAAACTTCTCACCTTCTCCCAACGAGCTATTCTCAACAGCTTAGCTTATTAATCTTGCCCAGGAGCTAATCAACACTTGCTCTGTGATCTTGCAGCCAAATTTGTGTACAAGTAAACAAAACATAAAATGCTCACTCTGGATTGCACAAACCATCCGGAATAAATCTTTTGAAACATTCAACTTTTTAAATGAGAATAATATTGTTAAATTTCTCCTCTGTGAATCATTTTAAATTATCCTATCCGAAGCTTGCAATCGGAGGAGGTGCTGCCATATTCATTAAGAAACGCTTAAAATACCAAAGCCTGAACAAATTGCAGACAAAAATCATAGAAACTGTCGCGATATCCATCGATGGAATGGATTATATTTTAGTATTATTTAGTATTATATTTTAGTAGCACCAAATTGAATGCTCACAAGCTTAACATATTTAGAGAAGACATTAAACTAATACTTAATCTTAAGTGGTTAGGTACATTTGGGACGTCCAAAAAAAGCTTTTTTTTTGGATTTTTTTTTAGCCACACATTAAAATAATTAATAACAAATTTTTTTCACTTAAAAGAAATATATTTGCAGAAGCTATTGTAATTTTTTTAAGGCAAAATGTTGAAAATCAAAATAGAGTAAATTTTCGAGGGATCCAAAAAAAACTTGTTTTGCCGTGATCAGTGTAGCTTGTCACTGGATTATCCGAAATAAAAAAAAATCGCGGATTATTAGTTAATGACATAGTGCTCCGGATGAACGAAGGACTTTGGCAGATTTTGATTTTTCGAAAAATGGCGGTTGCTGAAATTCAAAATTGTAATTTCGACCAAAATTTCACTCACATTTTCGGCTGTTGAAAAAAAATATCCAATCGAAAAATCCTTCGTTCATCCGGTGGTCGGTGGCATCTTGCATGAAAAGCTCCGCTTCAATCTACATTACGATAGATTACTTTCTCGAGCAAGTTAACAACTCGGCTTCATTAAGTGACAAGCCAAAAAGTTTCAGAATGTCTGGGCTACTAAATCCTGATATATTTCACTTGTGCGTCTTCTTCTTGAATATTCGTGCACTATCTGGAACCCGGCTTTCGTAATTCACAGCCAAAGATTTGATTCTGTTAAGAGGCAGTTCTCCCTTTTCGCTCTGAGGGATCTTTTCAACCGGCATGATTTCATCAATCTACCACCATAAAAATATCGCCTTAAATGTCTAAACATATCAGCACTTGCGTCAAGACGATTAGTGTTATCTGCCTGTTTCGGCTTCGATGTTATCAGAGACGTTGCTAACGTCGACTACTTAAAGGACAAGTTTGTAATCAATCAGCCCTTGAGAGTCACTAAATCCCGATGATTGCTAATTGAATACCAACACTCCACAACTTATCCAGCGAACGAGCCAATAAATAGGTGCTGCAAGATATTCAATAGCATGAGCCAGAACTTCTCTTCTATGATTTCTAAAGCAACCTTCAAAAATAGCCTTATCAATGCTCTCCCATCAATAGTCATCCCCCACCACAGTAAGATGCCTGTATTGCATATTTGATTCTTTAACATCCCAGTAGGATCTGGAATGCTTACTGCAGTAATGCAGTAATTATTCCCAGTAATCATCGTCGGATCGTTTTCGCATGACCGCACTGATGAATTTAACATTAGAATGTCATTATAAGTAACGATACTCGCTCCGTTTTGCATTACTCTACCCTTCACTGTGCATTACTTTGTAATGCAGTAAAGTAGTTAGTAGATAAACCCACATGGATTTCTGTACTACAATAGGCGTGTTGTTTTGCTCCTCTATCCAGTAGAGAATATGATATACGCATTGGAAACAACAACACTCCTGTCCCAGTGAATTCACTAGTACAGAAATTCTATTCCTCATTTGTAGTTCAAGTGCTGAACTATAGAATATGCTGATGGAAAAAAGAAAAGCTCATGAGAAGTTGTTTTTTTTGCTGTGAGGTGGCTTTGGGCTTTTCATGGTTATGTTGAATGTTTTGGTAGTTAGGAAATTATAAAAAGCTCTCATAATGTGTAGAAAGTTAAAAGAAATGATTTTCTGTTAGTTTTTTTTTCTATTTTCTATCGATTGTGGTAGTGTGTACTCGTTATTTTCTCCCTTTATTTTCAGTTGTTTAGTGATACCACAGCGAATATAGCAACCTATGTCAGTCTTAGCGAATGCACTGCTGTTTTATACTAGACCGTTGTTTTTGGGGCATAGTTCTATTCTGTTCTGTATCGGAGCAAAAAAACACGCCTAATGATTCTTTTTTTGCATTACTTAAACATTACATTGTAATCCATTATTTTGGAATTCATAGGCATTAATGAAAGAGTGCATGGTAAAAGTCATCGATGCTTGTGGTCCTACTGGGATTAATATTAATTTGGAGTGTTTTTTAAATATTTGATTGTTATTGTGTTACGATAAACATTGTTTAGTGATTAGAATTAAATAATTATTCTTTCACACTAGGTATATCTAACGCTCGAAAATATGCTTAACGAATTGAAATTGTTTTTGTCACCAACTGCTTAACTACATATTTATTTTTGAATTACTCTGACAAAATATTCCGAATTTCAGTTACTTAATCAAAAAGGAAACTTATTCAAACTAAATTTCTTTCAGATTATTCTGGATCAAATGTACGCGTTGCTGCAATCGGATACTGCCACATGACATGGTTATGCGACCTCAACACTACATCTTTCACCTGTCGTGCTTTACATGCTGCATATGCTGCCAGCCACTGCAGAAAGGCGAACAGTTTCTGATGCGAGGAAATCAATTGTTCTGTCGTCATGACTTCGAAAAGGAGCTCTACCTGTCTCATTGCGAGGACGATTTGATGTTGGATGATGCAGTTCGGCCCCGGGATGGACGTCGTGGCCCTAAACGGCCGCGAACAATTCTAACCTCAGCTCAGCGAAGACAGTTCAAGGCTTCGTTTGAGCTTTCACCGAAACCCTGTCGAAAAGTCAGGGAAGCCTTAGCAAAGGACACCGGTCTGTCGGTGCGAGTAGTACAAGTGTGGTTTCAGAATCAACGAGCAAAAATGAAGAAGATCCAGCGGAAGGCGAAACAAGAGGGTGACAAGAATGGTGACAAGGACAAAGATGAGAAAGGAATCAAACAGGAATCGCCAAGCAGTGAGCACGGCTACTTGAGTCTCGATGGTGCTTTCAGTTCTAGTCAGCCTTTAAACCCGAATCTTCCTTATTCGCCTGATGGTAAATTATTTTACCCATAATATGCGTGATCAGCTTATTCACTTCTCTGTTTATTTCAGACTATCCAGCCAATTCGAACGACAGTTTCTGTAGCTCTGACATTTCACTTGATGGAAGCAATTTCGACCATTTAGACGAAGGAACATCAGATACAATGTCCCTTCAAAATTTGGACCTGCATTCATCACATGGACCGAATAGTTCGCACGATGCACTCAATATCAGTTCGGGCGTTGTGAATCCGATTGATAAGCTCTACCTAATGCAAAATTCATACTTCAGCTCGGAGCCATGAAACCATTCGTCGTAGAAGCTATTATCGGAAATAAAATAAGTTTTAGACATTTTCAAGAGATTTTTAGACTGAGAGTAAAATAATTTAGTGATTGAAAATAGTTTTTTTTTGGTCAGGTATCATTTTTGTATAGTTTTTGGTTTGCATGAAATAAAGATCTTTCGTTATTAGTAAACCGAACATACAAAAATTAGCCCAACACTAAGTCGAAAGTTACAAACTATTATCATACGAATTTATTAGAAGTACGTAAATTGTCGGAAACAATTTTTCTCCTGATTTATTTGTTGAAAAAACTATAATTTCATTCTTGCATTCACAATACAAACCCAAACACTGGCGGCACCAAACAAATGGAAACTTTTAAATAATTCGATTGCCAAATTTCACAAAATCAACAAAAGAAGGACAGTTTTACTCTAGCATTAGAATTGAAAATAAAACAACATATAATATTGCGTGATTTAATTGCAAACGCAAACAGCCCAAAGACAAAGTAGTTCAAAACGTGCTTATGTTTCAATCGGTCTTGGAAAAAAAACAATATTAGACTCATTTGTATGAAACTTAGACGTAACAGATAAAACGATTTAGATTTAACGGACTTAGAAAAGCAAAAGTAAAACATTCAAATTAGTCGTAGCTATGTACAGGCAAAATGATTGTTTGTATGAATTTGTAAATGTGATTATAGAGCTAGTCAGTTAAGCTGTAGAGTTTGAGAGGTAAGGGGCTACAGATAGTAGCCATGGAATAAGTAGAACTAAAATTGTAATAGTGATATCTTTTTTCATAGCAATAAATTGTTCGCTGAATCATCGTTGGCGATGATGTATGTAAAGCAAGAAATATGTAAATTTAATGTAAATAAATATTTATTTAATTTATTATTGTATTGATACATTTATTTTAGTAGGTAGTATATATTGTTTACTACGTCGTTTTGTCGACTGATAGCTGACATTCATCTTAAGCGAAACTAGCCATGAATACGTACTGAGGCGGAAGAACACGCCAAATGTGTGAAACCACCTAGGATGCAAATTGATGTATATAAAGAAATTGTAAAAAGTTTTTAAAAAAAAAGTTCTACCAGTACCAGATGGTACTCGATTTAGACGTTCTTCTTCCGTTTAAAAAATATTTCTACCTTAGATTTTTTGATAAAGAACTACATATGTATAATGAGTTCCAAAATGTTCATGTCGATTCCGTTTGACTTGCCAATCATAGATGAAAATATTATTATATGAATGAAACAGGAAAAGAACAATGTTGATAATTAAGAATTTAAAATAACTTAAATCTATTGAAACTGTCCGTCAATTACCTTCACGCAGTTAGTTTATCTGTCCACTCCTCTGTCGTGGACCGCTTCCATCAAATCAACTTCCAGCCATTCCAAATTCTGCTTTTATTTATAGCGTTTATAGTCCACAAACAGCTATCTAATGGATTCAAATGAATGGTGGATTTAAGGGAGGTGCTGCACACACTTGAATGGAGGAGATTAGTTTGACACAACATTTCTGATACTTCCTTTGAGAAACCACACAAACAAACTATACGAAGAAACCACCCAAACAAGCTATACGAAGAAACTACCATCTGCTCATCTTTGTCACCTCCAAAGACTCTATCCTACAGCCCTATGAATATATTTTCACAGAGAAAGTAAGCGAGTAGCTTGGGAAACAGAATAAAGGCAGCAGCTTGCAGTGAAAACGCTATCGTTATCCAGCGATTTAGAGTATAATTAACCATTGTGTATAAAGAGAGTTTATAGAAGAACCGGTCAAATTTTTTTGACGGATTTTACAAGAGACCAATAACTTTCCCCACCCTTATTTTTGGAGAAAATTTTCCGTTTAATGTTTTGTTAATCTCAAGATTGAGCAAGTGCTACCCTGTCAACACTATTATAAGTTTATTATGGGTTTTAGTGCGCTCTGCCTTATTTTTCCTGGAGTATACCGATCGGCGCCTCCTTCGATTAAATGGACGCAAATGGTGCTGGTGGGGTCATTTTAACCAAGACGCATTACATTTGTCCATACTGTAATTATGACTTCTTTCACATTCCAAACCCCGCTTTGATCGGCGGAATATTTTGGATTGGCAAATAATAGGGTGGAACATTTTGATGATGGTACACTTACTAGACAGTTTTCTGATGAGTTCCGCGCTGGCTAGAGGATAATTTTTTTATTTCCTGGGTTAGAAATTTCGCGGAAGTCACTACCGAGAAAACAGAAGGCTTATTGATGGCCTGACAAAATAACAGAACTAAGCTGAAGACGTCTAGCATATGAGTGTAAGGAACAGAAGAGTCCTGACTCGTTACGAGCTATAAAAAGCAGAAAGCTGGAAAATACAGTAAATGAGAAGATAACTCTCTGCAAAAAAGTGATCGAGACTTATGTGATCATGGTTACAAATTAGTACTCTGCAGCCTCAAGCAGTGTCCTCAGTATTGTACGGGCAATCGGGGCAATTAAAAACAAAGTTCGCAGTGAACGCAACTAACCCAAAATGAACAAAAAGTATGCAAAGCGTTACGAAGCTTTTTTTTAATGTTCGCACATGAAAGGGTACAAATATCGTACTCTGCGGCTGCAAAAGTGATTTGAAAGTCGAAGAAGTTTGTTGTGAAGTCAAGCCAGCGGTATAAAGTGTATGAAAATATTAATGACGGGGGCTTAAAGCGGGACTTTCCAAACGGGGCTTAAAGCAAGTGACTACGAGCAAGTAGTATAAGGCGATTCTGCAGCTGTTTGAGCTGGATTGAACCGTGTTTGAAGGAAGCAAATATATCTTACTTTCTCACGACGTCAAAGGGAAGTTTTTTTTAGATTTTTTCATACAAATCGATTTTTTTTTACTTAGTAAAGGTAATTGAATTTGATCACGGTTCCCTTCTTGTCTATGAATCAGCATGGACAATGTATATCGTCTCTAAAGCTTATTAAAGCAGAGAATATTGAAACGGGAAACTCGATCGTTTTGCGGAATCAGCCTCCGAAAGCAGAATAAAACTGGAATTGTTTTTGCGGGATGATTAAAATTGAAAAACTTTTTATTTACATAGAAAATTTTAATCTACATTGAAAATTCTATTTTTGACAAAGTGGTTTCGAAACATGCACTGATTCTCATCAGACACCAGCTCACAGTGCATACTTGATTGATGTGACCACTTGCAGTTAGAAATCATTAAATTTTTATTAATGCTAGTTGTGACAAATTTTCACATTTGATTTATTTTTTAAATGGCTTTACTACGAGAGGCTGTAAACGTGAAGTTACCGGACGATGTCCCACGTACAGAGGCAGACGAGAGCCGCCATTTTGGAGCCACCACATTGAATTTCATCGTAATAAAAATTTGAACGATTTTAGAATGATCAACAAATAAAATAATCAAAACCAGAACTTCGCATGTTTTTTCATTATTCCTCGAAAAATTCTCAAACTTTGCCTTATTTTTGACCGTATCTGAAAGAGCCTCTGCTCTCAGGGAAACACATCGAAAAACGAAAGACATGGGCTACCAAAAATGTGGATCGAGTTTGGAGCCAGTGGCGGACCAGCAGGCTGAGTAAGCTGGAGCCTAGAGCGGCAAATTTGGGGCAAACATTTTTGAAGTTATACTTCTAATGCCGCGTAGAGTGAATTCAAAATACATGTAAAATTGAGGTAATATTTTGTGTCAAAAATTGTAACGAAGGGAGACCACATTCAAAAATATTGAAAGTAAAAGATCTGTATACTGCGGGTCCTGTTTGGCTTTCGGTCCATTGGAGAATAAGATTCAGTTTGAAAACGAAGGATTTAATGACTGGAAAGATGCAGAACACTGAGTAGCTCAGCATGAAAACTCTAAGCCTCATATATCTAGTATCCTCAGTTTGAAAGTTAGAAGTGAGATGGATGGCCGACTTGACAATTTACTGCATGTCCAGTTTGATGAAGAAATCACTTATTGGAGAAACTTTCTAAAGAGGGTTGTTGCTGTAGTGAAGCGACTGTGCTCAAGAGGCTTCGCTTTCAGAGGAAAAAATGAAAAGTTCGGTGATCTGCATAACGGAAATTATTGTATGATTTTGGAAGTGTTAGCTGAATTCGATCACTTTTTAGCCAGTCATATTGAACGATTTGGAAATCAAGGATCTGGAACTAACAGTTAATAGCACCAGATATAGCATGTGTGGACCAACTTACCTTCGTCATTAGATACATTTTGCAAACAGGCGAACCGTGTGAAAGATTTCTCAAGTTTTTGCCCTTAGTGGGATATAAAGCTGAAGAAATGTGTTTAGCTATTATTTCCGAACTTAAAACACTGGACATAAATAATGAACACTGTCGTGGACAATCGTTTGGTAATGCCGCGAACATATCTGGTGTGCACAATGGCTTACAGGCTAAAATTCGAAGCCAAGCATCTTTTGCTTTTTCGTGTCATGTTCTGCCCACTCTTTAAATTTACTGGCAACCGCGGCTGCTGAATCTAGCACAGAAGCTTATGGTTTCTTTATGTTATGTTGCTTCAAGATTAGGATTATTAGGACGATTAGGATTATTCGGGCATCTGAAACATTTCCTCATTCGCTACCACGACGAAGTGCGTTTCTTCCAGCTCCTGTCGGGCTACCGTTACTTCAGGACTTACCTCCACAGAGTAGAGAAAATCATGATGGAAGTTTTGCAAATATGGTTCCAAGGAAGATGATGACGTCTTTCATGCCTTCTTTTTAGTGTAGTGCTTTTCTCTACAAGTGGCCCTGTGACGCCGGAGGCAATTGTGTCTTGGGCATCTGTGTCAAAATATGTGGAGCTGGTAGCAAGATTCAAATAATAGAAAGGATGCCTCAGAGACTCTGGAAGTCTGACAGAATGAAAATAAACCGAAGGGACACTTGGTATGTGCTAGTAGCACGGTTGAGCTGAAGTAATGTGAAAGCGGCTCGCGCTTGGATTTTCGTTGTTAGCGGGTATGAGTTCCCCGAAATTCGAACATGGAATTATTGCTTAGTCAAAAAAAACCTCTTTTTGAGTACATATTGTGGCCTCGAAAATTCTACTTAAGTTCCACTTTTCTACAAAACCCGGAAAATGAAATATAGATATGTATTTTAAAAAATGTAAATTTTCATATGATGGTGGTGGTTATACTAGACTTAAACATTGAAGAAAATAGCAAATAGTATTAGCTTTTCGCATATATTTCAAAGTTTTTACATAAAACATTCAGTATAATTATTTTATTTTTTCGAATTGAATTCCACATACCATCCTGTGCCATCAAAATGCACAGACTTTTTATGCACAACAGACAATCGATTTGTCTCACTAGTATAAGGGGCCGGCGTATCCTGAAACAAAAAATATTTTTCAATCATAAGGTAGAAAATTCAGCCTCTGCTAGAATACTAACTTCTCCACAAAATTGTCGCACAACTTTATCCTTGCCATCAGCATCGGGTTCGATTAGTTGGACATAGTCCGAATTGCAATTGACTTTTGAGCCCATGTCGAAAACTAAAAAATAATTGGTTCGGAAAATTGGCTCGCGAGTTTATTCGAAAGATTAAAAAGAACTACCGTTGAACGTCAGAGTTATTTTCGCATTATTCGCTGATTGTATGTCCCATCGGCAAAGCGATGCGTTGCGGCTAATTGATGGATATAGAGGACTCGAGAAAGTAGCTTGTGGACCGTAAAAACTTCCTCCGCATCCACGTCCAGAATTCGTCGTCCAATAAGATATATCGTAGTAATTGAGGGAAGTTCCGTTCAAAACAATTCGGATTTTATTGAGATTCGTAAAAATGGGACTGTTCAGAGATTCGGAGATGCGTTGATTTGTACTTGGGTCATATAACTTCGGGAAAACATATCAATTAATGCAAATTTTTGAATATCAATGGAAATGTTGCAGGTAGTACTTACTAGAAGATAGGTTACACCGGCATCCCAATATCCGGGAAAATACAAATAGATTGTATAGTTTTCAGCAGCGATGATGTAAAATTCACAGTTCTTTGCCGCCCCGAAAATTCTTCCCGATTTAGCTGTAAAGTTTCTGGCACAAGCTATTAAATTGAAAGGAAAAAAAAAATTATCGTCAAAGAAAGAAATGCACAGTTCGAAAATAGTAAAATATAACTATCATAACGAAAAATCAAAAGCTATCGCAAACTATGGCGGACCGTTTGTGTGATGTGCTGTTATCTGGAAACCGCTGTGTTGAATTTCATTGTCTGATCGGAACTTCAACTTCACCGTTGAAAACATTGAAAAGTAGTCAGACGGTGTTTCATTGCCGCAGAATTTGAGTTCTCGGCTCATGCCAAAGCTTTCATACATCGAAGAATATCCTTTTAGTACCTTGTCGGTTAACGTTTCTTCCAAGAATGTCTGAAATGTCAATTGAGCTATAGCATTTTAAGGCAGGTTTCTAACAGGACGATATTACATCTTTTATCTCCAAATAGTCGTTGCACTGGTTGTTGTCCACACTTGATGTCTGCAGATCGAACTTATCAAAGTGTAAGTGTATATTCCCACTTTCGGTTTTCAATTGCCAATTGCAAACTGTATTTGGTGGATATAATCCATTCACGTCCGGAGATTTCAGTACAAATGTCTAAGCATAAATATATTATATTATTTTTTTAGAAAAATTAAGATGACGAAAAGATGAAATTACATGACATGTTGGCGTATTTGAAAACTAATAATAAGATGCATTTTAGGTTGGAAAAATATTACTCAATGATGCTTGTCGAATAAAACTTTCATATATTGGGTTCGCAGCTAAGATATTGCAGATAGATTGTTTCAGTTAAATTTTGGCATGTTGGGGTATTCGAAATGTTTAATGGTGTTTTGACAGTTATACTTCAACTATCAAAAAGTGGAAAACAATTTATTGTTCAGCATGGTTCTTGCTTGGCGACTATTGAAAAATCAAAAATAAAACCCTTTTCGTCATATTTTCCTTTTTTATTTCCGGAAAGGAAAAAACACATCGCTAGCTCAAAAAAAGTTATCTACTTTGTGTGGTGCCAATTGCTTAAAAGAACGGCAGTGTTAAAATTGATTTGCCAAATTTCGTTCCGGATATTTTTCACTGAAAGATGAACAATGCTGTGGTCGTTCAATGGGAACTGATGAGGATCAAATCAAAGCAATAAACGATTTGGGCCGTCATAACACAACACGTGAGGTTGCAGAGAAGCTCTATGTATCACATGTACAGGAACTCGATGTATGGGTTCCTCAGGATCCTAAAAAAAATCATTTAACACAACGCATTAACATCTGCGATTCGTTGATCAAACGTAACAAAAATAATACATTTTCGGAACGATTGATTACTGGTGATGTAATATGGGTTGTTTACAACAATGTCAGTCGAAAAAGATTGTGGGGCAAACAAGGTGAACTAGCTCAAAAAACATTAAAAAAAAACTAGAAATTCATCAAAAAAAAGGTTGTGCTGTCAGTTTGGTGTGGTTACAAAGGAATCATCTACTTTCAAATTCCACCACGTAACCTAACGATCAATTCAGATATGTGCATTCAACAATTAACCAAATTGAACACTAGAATTCAAGAAAAGCGGTACCAATTTGTAAATTACAATAAAAAGCCACACACATCTTTGGCCACTCGGTAAAAATTATTGGAGCTTGACTGGGATGTGTTGGCATATCCTCCATACAATCCTGACCTTACACCATAAGATTATCTTTTATTTCGTTCTTTACAAATCTTTTTGATTTGTAAAAATTTGCAATAACAAAAATGTTGTCAAATCGCACTTAGTTAAGTTTTTCCATTATAAAAACCAGAAGTTTGGAGTTATGATGTTGCCCGAAAGAGGGCAAAAGGTTGTTGATAAAAATAGGCAAACATTACTTAGTAAAATTATTATGTTCTAGAAAAATATTGTCTAATTTTTCTTTGAAAAATCGCAATTACTTAGTAGAATAGTATTGTTTCGATTGCATTAAATTGATCAAAACTTGAATTTTACTAAGTGGTTTCGAGAGTATGCACTGTTTTTCATGAGATATCAGCTCATAGCACATAACTAACTGATGTGACCCTTGCAAAGTGGGAGATCATTGATTCTTTATTTAAAAAAGAAAAACTGACAGAGGAGGGTGGAATGAAGATCAAATGAAACTAGCGATTCAAGAAGTTTTAGAGGGAAAAAAGGGTTATAAATTAGCCAGCAAGGCTTATAACGTCCCTCAAACTACACTCGAGCGTAAAGTTAACCAAGCGAGAAAAAGTGAGAGCAGTGTACTAAATGTCAAGGTTCCATTAGGTCCAATTTCAACAGTATTTTCCGAAGAAGAAGAACAGATACTTGTAGCTTATTTAAAGGAAATGGAAGGAAGGTTATTTGGTTTGTCAACTCCCGAATTGCAGAAGTTAGCCTATGAGTTCGCAGTTCGTAACAACTAACAGCATAAATTTAATAATCTCAAGGAAACTGCTGGTAAGGACTGGCTGCGTGGATTCCTAAACCGCCATCCTGACTTGAGTTTACGAAAGCCGGAAAATACGTCAGCGGCTCGCGCTGCTGGGTTTAATAGAGTGGCTGTTGGGCAATTTTTCGAACTGCTAGGAACAGCACTTGATGATAATCCTTTTACTCCAGATAGAATTTATAACTGTGACGAGACAGGCGTTTCGGTGGTGCCAAAATCACGGTCTAAAGTGATCGCAGCAACTGGTAAAAAGCAAGTGGGAGCTTTGACATCGGCCGAACGAGGCACAACCATAACGATTGAAATTTGTTTCAACGCTGCAGGGACATACCTTCATCCTATGTTTATACATCCCAGAAAACGTATGAAGCCCACCTCCACCAAACTCATGATCTGAATGTTCAGATTCTGGGTGGATCACTGCAGAAATCTTCTTAAGATGGTTTCAGAAGTTTGTGAAACTCACCAGCGCTTCTAAAATCAACCCAGTCATGCTAATTTTAGATGGTCATGCCACTCACACCCAAAATTTGCAGTTGATCGATGAAGCACGTGAACATGGTGTGACAATAATATGCTTCCCACCACACACCACTCACAAACTACAGCCAGCAGATGTTGGTTTTATGCGGCCTTTGAGCATCTTTTATGATTAGGCTATAACAGCATGGTTAAGATCAAATCCTGGGAAAGTAGTGACCCAATTTCAAGTGGCTAAACTCTTCGGGCAAGCTTTTATTCGGGCAGCAACAATGCCAACGGCAATTAATGCATTTCAAGCATGTGGGATCTCGCCTTATAATGCAAACATTTTTACCGAAAATGACTTCATTGCTGCAGAGGCCACCGAAATCGCATTGAATGCCGAAGAGGCACCCAAAACTGATACAGCTTCCACATCATCGATAGTAACCATTTCACAACAAACACTGACAGTCTCACCAACAGTAACATCGTCAGCTCCTGATACCCAAACGGCCACCTGCACCGCCTCAAATTCTACAACAAACACACAACCTCAAACAACTGCTGCAACCTCATCTTCAGTACAGCAAGCATCAGTAAATGATTCTTTGGATAATGCAGCATTTCGTCTGGTTAGCCCGAAGCAGTTAATGCCTTATCCAAGGATGGCCGAAAAGAGGACAAGACAAGTTCGAAGAAGAGGAAAAACAGCTATAATCACTGCTTCTCCATATAAAAAAGAGTTAGAGGAAAGGGAAAACAGTAAGAAACCGAAACCAAAGGCAACAAACAAAAGGAAACTGAAAAAAACTAATAAAAGATCTAAAAGAAACAAGAAAGCTGACGAAGGAGTTCAGTCATCAGATGACGATGATACAGAATGTCTGTATTGCCATGGCTTGTACTCAGAGTCTACTGAAGGATGGATCACTTGCCAGAGTTGTGGTAAGTGGGCGCATTGTGGCTGTGCAGGAGTGGAAGATAACGATGACGAAGCTGTGCATATCTGCCCGGTTTGTGAAGATAACGAGGATTAAATATTCTATACCCCATCTTACCCCGTCTTATCACCCCGTCTTGCCCTATAGGTGGGGCAAGATGGGGAGATTTTGATTTTTTTTTCAGGTTGATGAATCTATGAGAAGAATTTCCTTTTTTCGTTTTGACTGATTATAATTAAAGGAGGATAGACTGATTATTTTCTTAATAAAAGTTCCTACATTGTGCAATAAAAAACGGAGGGTTTTATTTAAGAAATACCTTAAAGTCCCCGTCTTACCCCACCTTCCCCTATTTAATTGTGATCAGCTATTTTCGTTCTTATCTACAATATTATATACAACGTACATCTGCTCCAAAGCTTTCTACATTGTTCATATTTGGTGTGGGAATATGGATCATTATAAAACCTCAGAAAGCATTAACAAAGAGAATTTTTTGGATTGCGAGACGATAATATTGAATTGAAGAACCATTTAGTTAAAATTCAGTTTTTGATATTGGACAATTCTTTTTGATAATGCTTTCGGAGGCTTTATCCGGAAAATGATCCATATTTCCGCATCAAATATTCTCCGCTTGGTAAGCTTTGGAGCAGATATACGTTGTCTATGGGGTAATTCCATAGAAAATCGACCAAATTTCAGATAATTTTTGAACCCTTCTTGGAATTCGCAAATATTCTGTTATCTAGAAGGTCCAGTGAGCTAATTATCGAAAATGAAATATTTTTGGAAAATATGGTATATTTTCGGTAATATGGCCTCTTGAAGTTTTCGAGAAACGTCGGTTCGTGTTGCATTCAAAAAATTGTATAAAACTTTCTACTTTACGTAGAGCCTTCAAATATGGCATGTTGGAAAGGGTAAGATATATGTAGGTATCCTAGAAAAAATAGTGTGAGAAACATCCTGACCAAAAAGGATAAAAAGGATCATTACAGTGCCCTTTATCCTTGAATATTTCAAAATACACACCTTCGATTTTCGTAATTTTTTTATATATTGTACACAGTTATATAAACTATTAATGTTGGAGCTATTCAAATTGGAGCTCGTAAAAATACAGACGTAAGAAATTTTTAAGAGAGTAGAATACTATAACCGCTAAAGAAAATTTATACAAAATATGGTACGAAAGAATTTTATATTTTAAAAATAGATTTAAAAACTGTTTTGCAATGTTATTTAAAGCCTGCAGAAGATTCTAGTTTAATTTCTAACGTAGAACGATCTGTATAAGTCCATTGCTTATAACTAATTCCACTGACGCAATTTTCATCAAATTGTTTTTCACATGTACTTAGAATACCGGCTGATCCAGGGCAATCCTGGCAGCTACCAAAATACCAATCTGTTTTTGGAGGAGAGCATATCATTAGAAATAAAAAGTCTTTATAATTAGCCAAGCTTATATCGGAACACTTTGTTAGAAAATTTATTGTTGGTACTTTAATCATTAATTTAACGTTTTGATGTATAATGCATTCACAGACAGAATGTGTCCCCGATGCTTGCGACATGTGGATCCATACTTCTTCGCCTTTTCGGGGAAGCATAACCTCATCTAATTTTTTTGAATCATATATGGGGTTGCGTCAGAAAATTCGGACACTACTTTGGCACGTGATCAATTCGTCTGCAAAAGTGATAAAAGTAAAAGTGTTTCCTTTTCTTTAGCTTTTGAATATTCTTCTTTGATATTATTTACTATAGATAATTCATTATTTGTTTTTATTTCTTCTGTGGGTAGTTCCTGCTTAATTTTAAAAACATTTTTGAACTTTCTTCCTAGAATGTCCATTTTACATATTTTTTTGTCTATATGAACCCACGACTTTCCTTAACTTCAACTACTTCCGATTTATACTCTGAAAGCAACTTCTTGGAATCAACGTAAACTACAGGCATTGCAATTAACCCTAATTTTAAGTTGTAAAAATATGCAAAATAGGGAAGTAATTAAAAATGTATGTACAGTATAATATGTGCAAAGGAAGTAATTAAAAATGTATGTACAGTATAATATGTGCGAGAAACCCTAGATGTAGGGAAAACTTAAAATAATCCTAATTGTGCATGCCGCTAGTAAATGAAAAGGTATCTGCTTTCTTTATTTTTGTTTTATGATTGCTTACAAATTAATTTTCTCAGTTATTGCAAACAGTTTATGTTCTAATGTTAGGTCTGTTAGCTACAGAAAAAATCGAAGTACTATTCCTTTTGAAAAATAAAAATTATAAAAATAATTACCCATAACTGAGGAATAAAAGACCTTGATTTTGCGAAAAAAAAACGCAGAGCTACCATCAAGGAAAAGTTGGAAAGCAAGGGACTCACGGTTGTGGCCTACGCTGACGACATTGCAATTTTAGTCTCGGGTAGGTTTCCACATATCCTTGCTCAGCTCATCGAGTACTCTCTAGGGCTGGTTGAGCAGTGGGCGAATACCGTGGGTCTTGGCATTAACCCTAATAAGACGGATATTGTGCTCTTCACTAGGAAGTATAAAACCCCGGATTTAGACCATATCATGCTGGGCGGCTCCAAGTTAGGTCTCAAGTTGCAAACTAAGTACTTGGGTCTTATTCTGGACAGCAAGCTCTCATGGAAGGCGAATTTAGAGGAAAGAGTTAAGCGGGCAAGCAACGCGATTTATGCCAGCAAGAGAGTGCTGGGTAAAACGTGGGGTCTAAGCCCTGCTTTAACGCACTGGATCTACTTGGCGATAGCTAGGCCGATCCTTGTTTACGGATGCTTGGTCTGGTGGCCAGCAGTGAATAAAAGCACCTTTGCTACCATGGCGAATAGAGTTCAGCGGTTGGCGGCCCTCTGCACTACAGATGCCTTAGCCTCGACTCCTTCGTCTGCTCTGAACGTCCTGCTTCATCTCCCCCCGCTTGATCTCTTTATTAGAGGCACTGCCGCAAAGGCTGCTGTCAGGCTAAGGGAATCAGGGCACTTCGAGCTAGGATCCTTTGGCCACAGCAGTATTGAACGGGGTTACGCAGGAAGCACTGACTATCTGGTTCCCACTCTGTGCTTTGAGCGGGGATATCGAGCGACTGTGGGAGATGGGCAGGAATGGAATCGACAAATGTGTCCTGCAGCTCTTGGCATCTACACTGACGGCTCCAAGACAGTCGCAGGAGTGGGTGCTGCAGTATATTCTGCAGATGCAGCTATGGAAGCAGCTTTCAGGCTTCCGAATCACAGTAGTATTTTCCAGACGGAGGTGTTTGCGATACGTAAAGCCGCAGACCTCATATACGCCAAAGATACTACTAGCAAAGTACTAAACATCTTTACGGACAGTCAAGCGGCGGTAAAAGCACTGCTGTCTCACACGTACAAATCGAAGTGCGTATTCGATTGCATTCAGGCCCTGAACAGAATGGGTAACAGCAGAAGAGTCAGAATCTTCTGGGTTCCCGGTCATAAGGGTATTGATGGAAATGAAAAGGCGGATGCGTTAGCCAAGTATGGGGCTAGTCTTCCCCTTTTGGAAGCGGTCAACATCCTTACTCCTATCCAGGCGATTAAGTATTCAATCGACTCCAACATGATGCAGGGAGCGACGCGCAGATGGGGTGCAACTCAGACCTGCAAAGCAACCAAAATCGTGTGGGGGTCATACAATCTCGCATCGACCAAGTTCCTCCTCGAGTTAGCGCGGATTGACTGCAAACGACTCGTTGGTATCATTACTGGTCACTGTCTTGTAGCAGCACATGCTAAGAAAATGGGACTCCTAACGAGCGACACCTGTAGAAGGTGTCAAGAGCCGGGGGTGTCAGAAACTATCCAGCATCTCCTGTGTCACTGCCCGGCACTGGGGAAAACCAGACTGCGATACTTCGGTGAGCCCTGGCTGGTGGATATCTCGCACGTGGCAGAGCAAAAGCTGAAGGACATCCTTCAGTTCGTGAAAAAGTCCGGGGCCTTTGGTGGCCGCTTGGACTGAATTACTTTCTCGAGGTCCATTTATCTGGTATCACTACGGACCAGTAGGTCTATGTGTGGCCATGTGCCAGCCAGTACAACCTAACCTAAACTACCATCAAGTTATTTCATATCAAACATATATTGTAAGTTTCACCTTGTGTCGGTACCATTTTCCATAAATTTTCTTTGGCGGTTATATTATTTCGTACCCTTCAAAGTTTCTCACAAATATACTTTTACGAGCTCCACTTTGAAATTTTGCACAGTTGTAGTTTACATAGCTGTTTATAATATATTTAAAATTAAGAAAATCGAAGGAGTGCATTTTTGAAATATTCAAGGATAAAGGACATTGTAATTATCCTTTTCATCCTTTTTGGCCAGGATGTTTCAAGAACTATTTTTTCTAGGATACCTACATCTTACCCTTTCCAATGAGCCATATTTGAAGGCTCTACGTAAAGTAGAAGATTTTATACAATTTTTTGAATGCAACACGAACCGACTTTTCTCAAAAACTTCAAGAGGCCATATTACCGCAAATATTATAGTAGGGGAGCCCAAGCGGGGATTTCGCGCGTTACTCGAGCGCGTCAGAAAATCATATGGGGAGAAGCCTTGCACCCCTGTAATGTACCCTACCATATATGAACCCTTAATATAGTGGGGTGCGTTGAGGGCACCCCGTCAGATTAGTAAAAAAAAATTCATCCTCAGAAAAACTCGAGCGCGTCAGATTAAGATAAGGTAAGTTAAGTACATCCAAAAAAGAGTATATTTCAATAATCTGACAATTTGAGCGTGGCATAAGGAAATGGGCAAGTCACAAAGTTGTAAAAAAAAACCTCATCTCGAAAAACTCGAGCGCGATTGAATTTTTTTTTATTTTGAAGGAAATCCTATCAGGATTACGAAAAACATATAATCTGACGGTTTTCATGAGGCGATGTAGCTAAAACCACCAATAAATGATGAAGCGTATATATGCTGAGAACTGTGTATTCCCCACTCCGCGCCAATCTTCCTTCTCACTCTTTCTCTATCTCTCAATCCTCGCACTGTCCTCACACTACCGTCTGGTGCCATGATGACATCTTAGCCGATCACAATGACTTGTTAGTTTTTGTTGATGTACGACGCTTTGGTTTGTTTGTTGTGTTTTAAAATAATTAAGTGAATTTAATGCAATAAGTTTCATATGACGAAGAAGTTGAACAATTGGAACTTCGGAATTGGAACTCAACTTCGTAGACGAATCCAGTGAGGATGAAGATTAAAATACTTGTTTTATATATATATTTTTTCTACTTTCATATCAATAAATGATTGAATTTTCTATATATATATATATATATATATATATATATATATATATATATATATATATATATATATATATATATATACATATATGTACATATTGTTTTTATTTCATCCAGCAATAAAAAAAAGAAACGAAAAAAAATTTTGTTTTTAAATTGTCAGATTAACAATATCCCTCCATATAATTGTCAGATTATCATTTAGGACAACTAAGACATCAAGTTGAACCCTCTATATAAAAATCTGACGGGCTCGAGTATTTCATGGTCACATTATTTTTTTACATTTTAAAAAATCAGTCATGACTTTCGGTCACGTCCAAATTGTCAGTCATTTAAATAGGACAATTTTTTGGGTTCACTTAACATTCCCTCTGAATATCTGACACGCTCGAATAACTTTTTTTTTTTTTTTACCCCTTTTTACGGCCACCCCCCTCTAGTTAATCGTCAGATTAATATCTATCGGTTATCAGAAAGACAAAGCGCGTATACACTATGAATGTCTGACGCGCTCGAGTATTTCCATGTGACTGTTTTTTTTTTTTACGTTTTTGAAAATTTTTACACGCTCTCCCCCCCACTAAAATGGAAAACTTGACATATACTTTTTTCATTTTAGAACCTAATCTTCACAATCCAATAGGTCCCCATGACGCTTTAGTAACTGCAAATTTAGCATCCCGGGCTCCCCTACTATTAGATATTTTTCAAAAAAAATGTATTGGTGCGCATAGCTCAACTACTTATATTCACAGTGGAAATTTCATTAAAATCTAACGATAGCGATCAAAGACTGTTGGTCGATTTTCCGTGGAATGACCGTATGATATTGTAGGCAGGAAGTGAAAAAGCCAATCACAATTTAAAGCTTCAATAAAAACTATCATTAATTTCAACATGGGATCAATAAAATAAATTCAACTACTATCAACTAACAGATTGATAAATTCGATAAATGAACCGATAAATTGTTCAACCATCGATGTTTCATAAAACTAATGACAATATTTCTCGTCTAGTATACTCACCTCATCTTTCCCCACAAAATTCATTTCGCTAAAACCACACGGTGCC
This sequence comes from Nemotelus pantherinus, assembly GCA_963978885.1. Classification (NCBI taxonomy): domain Eukaryota; kingdom Metazoa; phylum Arthropoda; class Insecta; order Diptera; family Stratiomyidae; genus Nemotelus; species Nemotelus pantherinus. The sequence continues at coordinate 48,666,032 of OZ022263.1, read as the reverse complement.
CTGACGGCCTTCAAAATCATCAGCACACTACTATTCTGCGACACTCCAAAAGATACTCTTATCGATACTTGATTCCAGCTTGACGTCACCGTCCTTGGAGGCATGTTCCCACAATATTTTCCTAAACTTTGGGCATGCAGATGACCGTCACGTATGTCGACAAACTCACATGAACAATTTACGCAAAGCTTTGACTCCAGCTTTCGAAATTTGATTTGAATCTGATATCCTTCCGGAGCTGAAATTTCGCCCTGGCAGTCGATGATTTGATTTGGTAATGCGATCTTTGAAAATTCAACCGACGTGCTGTCGTTCAATTTCAACTGAGTATCGCAATTATCGAAGAAATTGATGGAGGCCGCAAATCCGATTTCGTTGTTGTACGCGTCTGTGTGAACATAAATTGTGGTGTTTGTCTTATAGCTCCTTATGACCGACAACCGGTCTGTCAGTTTCCCGCAGAATTTCTTCAACAGAGTCTTCTGCGAATTGTCTGTATTATAGATTTCCATATAGTCCGATCTACATTCATGAGTGGACTCAAAATCGAAGTATTTGAAGGAGATCACGGTTATTTTACCGACGGGAGCGGTAATGTTCCAGTAGCAGTCCATATTGGTTTGGTAATTTTTATTTTCATCAAGCGGTGTTTGGATAAATGCGGGCTCCGTAATGCTGCCGCCACAAGTTTCCAGTCGATAGTCGAATATAAATCCTTCTTGTTCAACGTATGCATCTGATTTGAAAACTATTTTCAACTTCTCTTGAGATCGGATGACAACTGGTTCTGTGATCCTGCAGTACTTTCCGACATCGTTGAAACCCATGTTGTAGATGTTATACTTTGTGAACGTTAAGCTGTCCATGCTGCAGGAAGTTGTGTACTCTAAATTGATTGCTTTCAAGTTCACATGAATCCACTTGTAGCGAGGAGCAACCAAAGTATAGGTGCAGTTCAAATTCGGTAGGTAGTGCTTTGGATAGTTTGGCGAGGAGATGCTCTGAGTTTTTTCGGTGACGTTGAAAGTGCCCCCACAGATGTTCTTCGCAAGCAAAGTAAAGCCATCTCCCACGGTCGAGTTGTCTGTCCGAAATATCACGCGTACCGAGTTTCCAAACACCAAAAGCTTTGATGGCCGTTCTCGACCGCAGAATCGTCCGATGGAGGAATCTGCCAAGCTCTCTGTGTATGTAGGCATTAGCTTAACGTAATCTTTTGTACAATTTTCACTTTGTTCAATGAAGAACCGATCAACGAACTCTAGCTCCAAATGGAACCCAACAAGTGTTTTCACATCCCAAACGCACTCGACATTGTTTTTGTACATTTCTGATTTTAACTGAATCCTTGCAGGGAAGGACGATACATCTCCCCCACAGACTGCAGCAGTTGATGTTATATCAACGGAGAAATTCGAAGTAGAGCTGTAATTGCGAGCGTGATATGAAACAACGACAGCTCTGCGGAATGAATCAATGAAAACAGGGTTATCCTTGCACACCGTTCTCAACTTGAAAGTTCCAAAAAAGTCACCGTAGATATTTATGTACTCTTGGTCGCAGTCTGCTGAAAAACTCGTTGAAAAGGATACGTTTTTCATCACAGGCGGTTTCGTAAGCAGTTGCCAAGCGCAATCAACCTCACCGTAGCTATCTTCAAAAACAGGTTTCGTCAATATCAAGCCTTCGCCTACGCTCTCCATGACTCCTCCACAGCTATGCCGCCTGTACTTTATCGTGTATGAAAACTCTTCCCCCATTCTTTTTCTCGTAGTTACGCCAGTGGATTTGAATGGCAACGCAATGATTTCATCACTCACACTACGACATAAAGTTCGAACTCTCAGCCACGTGTTCATCATTAAAAGAATTGCACTGTTTTGGTAGCACATACCCCTTGGTGCATTAGGACTCTGCAAACTAACTTTCATAGCTAAGGTCTCGTTTCCGCTCAGTTGAAAGTCGTAATCACAGTAGAAGGAACCGATACTGGCTGGAAGTGTTGTGATGAGCCTTTCTTCTTCATCGTGCGCTAAGGCGCATGGTGCTACTGACGTGGTCGTATATTGCAGCAAGAAGGAAACACCTGCCCCAAAATACAATTTCACAAACATCTTATTGCCAGTGGACTCGATTGGGTTCTCATAGCTTCCACTTATCGCAACTATCAACGAATACGCCTTGAAGTCATTGTAAAACTGCAGTGTGAAGTTTGAAAGAGATGAAATTCTCACAACTTTCAACGTCACTCGCCGTCCCTTCGGTGCCACAATTCTCCAAATACATGTGCTAATGCGGGGTCCACTGCGACCCGGACCATTTGGAAATCCTATTTCACCACTTTCCCCAGTGTAAGTAGCCCCACAGCGCCCGTACATTGATCGGAAGAAGAAGCTGAATCCACGGTGCTTTGTGTTAACTCCGAAGGTAACAAACTTGACCATGATCTCATTCGTATTGAATCCAATAGAGGACGAGTTATAGCGGCCGTCAATTCGTGCTAGTTCATAATCAGCTTCCACTTCATTGTCCGATACTGGGTAAAAGGCCAGATAATCATTTTCAGTAGAGTTGGCAGAGTAGGGCAGGTCCAAGTCGTTGAATGTTAAGTTGACGCGGAAAGCATTGTTCAGCCTGATACGATACTCGCACACAGTGTTAGTTGGGTACGCTCCGGCTTTGGGGTAGTTGAGTGATTTTACTTCTCCAGAATACCCAGAATATATGCCGCCACATTTCGTGATTGCTACGATCGCTTTGAAACCATTTCGAGGGTCCGGTGTAGCTGTGACAAAATGTAGCCGCAGAAAATTACCTGAAAGAAAGCAACCTAGATTGTACAATTGGCTAAAAAAGGATAAGTGTCTCTGGAAAAAACTCATATTGAGCAGTTACTTTCGCAAATATTGACCCCAAAATGATCACTTACCTGTTGAATGAATGCGGCGTGGTTTGGTACAATAAGTCCCGATCAGATTTGAAAGCCTAGTAGCACCATCGAACACCTCCAAATACTCATCGCTACAACCAATTTTCGAGGTCAAATCAAATCGTTCCACAAAAGTAACATTTATCGATTCAGTCGGTGGTGCTCTTATAATCCAAGTACATTCAGTGTACGGATTCGGTATGTCCGGGTAGTTGGGTGTCGTTATCACTGCAGTTTGGCTTTCATCCGAAAGTACAATATCCGTTCCGCAATCATCTGATACCTCCTCGTAGTACAACGTCCAATTGTACACTCTCATATAATACGCTTCAATGTACACAAAGGCCCAATTCGAAGTCGTTTTCGGAATCGTAGTATTGGCATCGCGCATGGAATACTTACCCATTCCAAGTGGCGGAGAGTGCTCATCTATTCCGTCGCGAAGATGGATATTTAACTCCTGCTGGGGCTTGGACAGGTCATAGAGGGTTTTGATCTTAAACTGAATCTTCTTCCCAGGACGAACATGGATTTGCCAAGAGCAATTGACGAAATCGTATTGATATTTTAAAAGCTCAGATCGAATTTCGCCCTGTGGAGCTGTCATTTCCGGTCCACAACCAGCATCGACCATAGTCTGAAAACCAGTTCCGTTCTGAGTGGTATCTGAGTGAAAGTTGATTTTCAGGTATGGATTTCCATGAATCACTTTATCAGTCCTTCGATTTTCTTCATAGCAGGCCTTCTTTTCAGATTTCCAGTTCTTTAAATCACTACTCGAAAAAACTTCGACAGCATCGGCCATGCAGTTCATGGTGGTCTCCAAATCAACTACTTCCAGCAAAACCATCACGTGGAATCCTTCAGGTGGCTTTAAAATCCATTCGCAGTCCAGATCACTTGCATAGCCCGACGGATAACCAGGTGACGTTAACCTCAAAGTTTTCAATGTCGAGACCATAATAACGTCTTCGCCGCAGGAACTGTGACTAGTTTTGTTTGGTAGTTGCTTAGAAACTGCTTCCCATTCAACTAGGAAAGGTGTCGTTTCAAGTTTATCTCTGACCATGAATACGACACTTGTTGTTGAGGTTATTTCAAATGTATCTTGAGTCAGACTCAGTTCATAAGCGGTTTCATCGAAACCATCGTAAATCTGTAGCGAAGAAAGTCATTGAGCAGGAATTAATATATCACGCCTATAAAATTTAACTCACCCGTAGTCCTTGCACGTATTCTTTGATAAGCAGACGAACCAGCTTTCCCACACCTACCGTAATGCGCCATTTGTAAGATGAAGTAGCTGGGCCCGGTGGTGGAGACTGGATTCGACCCTTCGTTCCATTTATTTCATTGTAGTAGCCTGTGCGACAAACAATAATTTGGAATTTATTCAACATTTACACTATAGGGATCAACAATAAACACAGCTTGAGAAATTGATTGCAAAACGCACGTTATGCATATATGAATTAGTATCAAGAGAAAAATATTTTTTTTTAGGTAAAGCTAGTTTTTATGCTTCATCTTAGCTTAAAAGCTACATTCTCCATTCTGGAGCGAGCTTTATCTCAATTTCGTTTAATTTCAGAGAAACAATGTCAGAGTTTCGGGCTCCGAAAATGTTTGTGAAACGAAAAGTTTTCTAAAAAAATTTGTGTTCGTTTGGATTTCGAATATCTTCTGCTGTACTGTGTATTTGAATGCTGTTTTCAATAACTATTTCTATGAGAATTTATGTCAACAAGACTCAGGTCACTCTGTTCAAGTTTTACAATAATACATGTTAATTAGAATACGGTCAAGCGTTTTGGGATTATCTATGTTTTGGATTTTATGAATGTGAAATGTTCAATTTTACACTCGGAATATCGTAATTTATTTTGCCCTGCGCTAATTTGCAAAATTAACCATATTCGAGTACAATATCGCAATCACTACATTGTATTCCCACTGTATTTAATTTTTGTTTCAGCTCTCGTTTCAGCAATGACTGTTAAACTGTTCGCAGTATTGACTCATGTTTCACCGCAGCTTTTATAGAAGATGCTAGTGACCCACGAAATTTCAAGTTAATTCTACAGATTTCGAGCATTCGATCGAGTTATCTAGCATTTCTTTTTATTTCTTGTTGTTGTCTATTGCATTCTGACTATTGAATGAATCATTTTATATTAGTATCTGTCTATTTTCACCGTAAATTTTTCTCATAGTGTTCTGTAATTACTTGATTTTCGATAAACGAATTATGTTTTTTGTTTTACAATGATTGGGCGTTTGAGAACATTTTATTTATTGTTTTTATTGTACAACGTGATATTGTATTATATCAGCGTGAGGTCATGAATATTATGTGATTCTTTCAGACAGTGCCTTGGACAATATTCTAACACGTAACACTACACTATAAAAAGAGCGTTAAGACCAAAACTTCGATTTTTTCGAAAATTTTCATACAGTAATGGGAATAAATTCTGCTTTATGCTACCTCCGCGTTCTTTCGAGTCATTTGGCGAGTTGATTCTTTTTGATTCGTGACCAAAACCGACAAAATTTGGAACGCTCACAACGCAAGGCAAATGAACAATCCACGCCCATCGAACAAACAAGAGTGTCATCCAAACTCTCATTCTCATCTTTACTTGTGATGACTTGGCGTGAGTGTGGATGCAACATTTGAGTACAGTCTCGTAGAGAGATATATGTAGATGTGCGGAGTATATTTCATAATGAACACAAAGGACCGTCCCCAAAATAATGAAATTTTTTTCCCCGAGTGTTTCATCTCTTTTTGGTCGAAATAGCTTTTTTCGGGATGGAATTTTTCAACGAAAGCTACGTCCAAAATGAACATGTACGAAGGCTGATCCAAAAGTAATGATAATCAATATAAACCGAGGTGATTAAACTTGAAAAAATGTTTATTTTTCAACATAGTCTCCTAACAAGTGAAAACATTCAGTCCATCATTTTTCCAAAAACAAGATACCCTTAGAAAAAAATCGTTTCCCAAAACCCCTCAACAGTGGCCATCACTTCGCCATCATCTTCAAATTTCTTGCCCCGAAGGTGTTCCTTGAGCTGAGGGAAGAGGTAAAAGTCACTGGGAGCCAGATCTCACAAATAGGGCAGATGTTCAAGAAATTCGAGTCCTGTTTCTTGAATTGCAGCCATCGCAACTGCAGCCTTATGAACTGGTGCGTTGTCTTGATAAAAAAGAACTCTGGCTCGCAGTTTGCTTCGTCTTTTATCTTAATAGCTTCCAGCAATCTTTTTATTTGATCTGCTTAGTAATAGCCTGATATAGTGGCTCGCTTTTCCAAATATTCCACCATAATAATTCCTTTAGCGTCCCAAAAAACTGATGCATAGCCTTCCCTGCCGAACTCGGCACTTTGAATTTCTTCGGCGCTGGTGAAGATGCTCGCTTCTAAGTCTTCGATTGCTCTTTGGTTTCTAGATCAAAATGGTAGATCTAGATCTTGTCCATGGTCACGAAAGGTGACAAAAAATTCTCCTGATCTGCCTGGATCTTTTCGAGACATACCCTCGAAATGTCAACTCATTTCTTCTTTTGCTCGTCGGTTAACATTCTTGCCACCAAACGCGCAGAGACCTTTTTCATACATATGTAATTCGTTGGCAACGATTCTTTGGACACTGCCATACGAGATCACTGTAACCTCAGCTACATGCCTGATGGTCGCTCTTTGATCTGCCAACACGACATCTTCGACTTTTTCCACGTTGTCTTCAGTGAGGAACGTGGATGGACGTCCTTCACGGTGTTTATCTTCAGTGAATTTTCTTCCCAGATTAAACTCCTTGGCCTAGCTTGCAATGGTGGAGTATGGAGGAGCAGAGTCCCCTAGTATTTCCATAGTTACTTAATGACAGCTCTTATTTCGTTTTTCTCCATTTTGATGTTCACTTTTCGACGGTTCGTATTCAAATGAATTTACATCCCTGGAATCATGGCCTATTTATATGTTATTTTATGCTGATTTAGTGGGTATATGAGGCATACTTATTGCTGCTACATTGGAAAGGTGCTGCCAGCACTGAACATTTTCATCAATTATGTTATAGGAGATGCTGTCGAAAAATGGTTTTTGTTGCTTTGGGTAAAAAATGATTGATATGATACCACAAAAAAGTACTATCTACAAAAAAGTACTATTATATATTACGTCTTTCCATAGTTTTTGCTCAATCAAAACCAATTTTTTCGAAAATCAGTTTTCTAGCGGTTCTGATACGTTAGAGTTTTTTTTTAATTTTTGCCTGACAAATGCAATGGTCAATAGTGTTTAAACACATACTAACTGATCTATTTTTAATGTTTGTATAGGAATGCACTGATAATTTATCTAGAAGTATTACCAGTCTTATCAGTCTATCTTTTATATTAAATAATTTAACCATTACACTAAATGGAAAAATCAGTCTGAAACTAAATCACTGTGATATTTTCCTGCTACAAGTATCGGAGAAATTCTTAATTTTAAGACTTCAAGATGTATAGGATTAAAGTTAATCATCTATTTTAGCGCTTTTAGTAAAGTCACAGTACTGGATTCATTCATTTCATTCAACATTTCGTAGGTTTTTTTCTTAATTCATAGTATCCTTTAGTTTTTTTTAAACAGAAGCTTATTTTTTGACCTGGAATTGGAATCGTATCAAGACGGAGAAAACTTGGAGAGCTTTTATTTTTAATACTATTAATGTATTCGAAGTTAATTTTGGGCTTCCAGTATGAAACGGTCCTATAGGTTCTACTTCTTTTAATATTTTTGGCAAAAGCTCAAACTTCTTTGATGATTCTTTCATTTCAATTTGTTATTTTATTAATCTAATGTTTCCGTCTATTTTCTTTAACCTTCCTCTCCCAATTCATGTTTGCCCTTAAATAAGTACAAAAGTCTTCCATTCTTCCGGACGCTTTGTATACTTTGAAAAGAATGTTCTTCACATTCCACAAAATACTGATTTGAATGAAACAAAATAGGGTTATTGACCTAATTGTTTTTGACTACATCTATTATTTTTGACGAGATCGTTTCCACACTTCCTGAAAAGATACTCTGCTCAGTCTTAGCTAAAATCTTTTTGGATAATAGTATTTTTTTATATTTTTTGACGATTTTTTAAAAATAGAATTTTTTCTGAAACATGCATGTGATAGAACAATAAGAATTGTTGCTAATATGGTTAGCATCAGTTATCCATCTTTGGTTATTTGGTCTAAAGTTATAGAAAATTATGTTCAGGACAGACATTCCTTTCTTGCCAGGTTTGGTATTTGTTGCAAAGACTTGAATCCCATTATTGAAACACGACAGGTTGTGAGTTGATAAAATTTGAAAAAGTTTTGGAATTATTAGTATGACCGATGGCCTCCAATGATAAATTTTCATAACAGTAAATTCAATTCAGTATAAAAAAAAAGATTCTGGTTTAGATCTTGCCGGCAATATATTGATAAAATCTGCAAATTTATTCTGAGATATATTGTGGTAATATCAACTACCTCAAAAATCGAATCTATTTATAATTCTTGATTTCTGGCATAATGGTTATAGCTGTGTGGAGAATGATTGAAAGGGAAATGTCACTTTTGGCCCTACTTCTTGTTTTGCAAGTGTTAATCCGATATTGGCAGCCTTAATTTTCTTGTTTTGGCAAATTTTCTCCCATTACAACAGCAAGTTTTCGGCTGAAAAACTTAAGAAATGGCCTAAATGGATGTATTAAAACTATTGATTAAGAGACTAAAAAACCAGGAAGTTTCTTCAGAATTTTATGGTTTGAGGAGCACAATTTCACAGAATAAAAACTTAGTAGATTGACATCGAAAAGTGGGAACATTTGATAATACTTAATTGGTATGCAGTGTCAAACTATGAGGTCGTATAGAATGGATGAATTGCAGGTAAAATTATTTTTACGATCTAGCTAATGCGGACTACTCTTTTGTTCTCCTCATTAGATTTGTTTTGCCATATGTATTTTTGTTCTGAAACTTAAAAACTAATAATAGATACTTGTTATCACGATTTTGAGACCATAAGATCTATGATATTGTCCGCCTTTATCTCGCATACATGCACAATGCGAACGATGCTACCTGTTTTGAGGATAAAACAAAGACGCACCTCAAATTATTGATACATCAAGAAGGTCTTCCCACTGAAGTTGACTCTCTTCGCTCATTCTTTACTCGCTATCATGTCGAACTGGGAATGACTCCAGAACAAGTCGAAAGCGATCTTAAAACATATCGTTCATATGTGAGCTCCAAATATATTTCACTTTTACAGAAGTCACGCGAAAATCAAAAGAAATATTATTCCTAATGAAAAAGTCAACCGGAAATTCTCTACACCATCACCAAGATTTCTCTACCACAACTGCGGTGGTATGAGAGGCAAACTCAACAAACTTTTTCTTGACGCTAAATCTTACCATTTCAATATCCTGGCCATAACTGAGACCTGGTTGAACGAATCACATCTTAATGAGGAAATTCTTGACTCTAATTGGACCATATACAGAGCTGATCGCGATTATATTCAGACTGGTTCCACAAGAGGAGGTGGTGTTTTTATCGCCACACACAACTCCTTTTCTAGCGAACCTATTGTAACTAATCAGTGCAAGTTATTTGAACATAAATTCGTCAGAGTTCTATTTAACTGTCATTATATGTACATTGGAATTTTTTATGTACCACCCCACTCTAACGAAATTGCTTACAATAATATAAATGACACCATATCCTCCATTATTGCTTCTATGAATGAGGAAGACAAAATAATCATTTTCGGGGATTTCAACCGTCCAAACATCAGATTTACTATTGATGAAAATGATAACCAACTCCTCCCGATCAACCTTCTTGACGCCATTGATTTCAACCTTATCAGTTCATTCTATGGCAATGATTTACAGCAAGTTATATCGACTTCTAACCAGAATGGTAAGTGGTTAGATTTAATATTTACCAATTTTTATGACGAGGTGGTGGTTAGTGCAACTACTGACGCCGAGAATCTTTTCTCTAATACTCTTCATCACCCCGCTATTACCGTTGAACTTTCCACTATCAATATTGCTTTCAACCAATCATACAATAATGAAATTTTATTTGATTTTCATAATGCTGACTACGTAAGCATTAAAAATTATCTGGATACCAAAGGTCCATCCCAACGTTAGATTTGAAATCTTTCAAGCCATTAAAACTTATGTACCAAAGATAAAAAACGCAATAAACGTTCTGAGCCATGGCTTGACAATAATTTGAGACAATTAAGGAACCGACGAAACAAACTTTATAAAGCAATTAAACAGGGGCGGCTCGTCGATGTACGCAAAGGAAGCAGTGCTTCCCTTGCTAAACCACAAAATTGATTAAATAATCAATATGTTACAATCAAAAGATTTACAATCAATATTTAACAATCAAAGTAATAACATTTATTTTCTTACAAAAAACGAAACTCCATTGCTGCTATGGATCAAATGGTTTTATTTTATAACAGTCCAAATACAGAGCTCCCAAGGTAAATTTACCGCAAAGCAACGAAAACTCAAACGTTTTACTACAAACAAATGCAGTGCCATACCATTCAATTCAAAACATACAGTTCATTAAGATATAATACACAGAACACTGAAGTGATCTTGCTTCAATGCTCAAACTCGTGTTTTTCGCATAGATCTACTTAGACGCTTTGCCTAAATGATGCTCACAAAATTTTTCAATCAATGTACTCACGTAGCATCGCGGACGCTGGCTCAGCTCACAGCGTCTTGCTAGGTAGAAAAATTCAAAAAACCCTTGCCCCATCCACCCGCTGAACGACCCGAAAATCTTTGTTAATGAATGAACTTAATACGCTACAATAGTTTCTGCGTCTCCTGTTATGTTACTGTTACCCCTCATGATTTATTTGTACATTCTCTTCTGCTCCTCTTCTAACGAGCCGTTCCCCTTAGAAGTTGAAGCATTTTCTGCTTTGTTCACATGTACACATGTACAGTGCAAGCTATTGTGATGTGTATGTAGAGAATAAAATAGTCGGAGTTACATTTTTTCGTGTGCAATTTTCCCCAGATCGGTTTTTCGTGTCTGCTTTGGGTTTGCTTTCCCAAAAGACGTAGTTTTTCGGTTCTGGTGCTTTGGTGAAATGACCACTTGGTTGCTTTGGACGCCTATGTTAACGCTGGAAAGTTATCCGCGTCTTGTTATGTTTCTGTTTCTCGTCATGATCTACGTTAAAGAATATGTAGATTCTCTTCTGCTCCTCTTCTTACGAGTTGTTCCCCTTCTGAGTTGATGCCATTTATGCTCTGTCCGCATGGTGTATGTACGGTGCAAGTTATTTTGATGTTGATATGGAGTATATGTAGGAGTTAAATTGTTTCGTGTGCAATTTTTTCCAGACTGTTTTTTTTGTATCTGTTTCTCGATTCAAGTGCTTTGGGTGAATACCACTTGTTGCTTTCGCTTATGTTGATGTTATTTCTATGTTGAATTTGTGCTTTCGTTAGCATTTGTAGTTTACATTAGGTGCGTTTGTTGTCTTCGTCGCACAAAAAAACGCACCTGTTATAATTCTTTTGACTAGAATTTTTGTATTTTCAGTATTAATACGGTCGGTTAAAGATGAATAAAAGAATAGTTTTCAAAGTAAATTATACTATAAAACTCGTTAAAGTGAGAGCGTATTGAATAGATTCTGTTTCGAAAAGTTTATATTTACCCGTATAATATGGGTTTTAAAGTAGAAAACCAAAATTGTTGTGATTGTGTCATATAGGATTTACTGCGGAAGTCTTTTTCATTGAGGATCTTAATGCGTCTTGGCAACCAAGACAACTAATTTCGCTCAGTCAACTGTTTGCAAAAGGTAACTATGCTAGTCACTTTTATTGCAAATTACATTTATAATTTAATTTGCTAAAAAATGCATTATATCCTCAACTTTGAGCTAGTTAAAAACGTTCACCATTTATTTTGGCTTTTTTATAATTAAAAAAAAAATGAAAGAGATGAGTAATTTTTTTTTCTTTCAAACAATATACATAATTTGAACTTTTGTGAGATTGTCGATCTGAGTGAGCAGGAATATGAAATAAGCAGTTGACAATCAATCACTAACTTTCAATGTAAATATGGTCAGCATTGAAATACCTTATTGTTTATTTACACGATATTTAAAATAATCGCATGTATAGTTTACTACGCGCTTCATAAGTATGCTTATCTATAAGCCTTTATAGTTTGCTTGTGCTTCCCTAACTCCCAAAACCACGAGCCGCCACTGCAATTAAAAATGATCGCAATATCAGCGTAGGGCTAAAGGAAAGCTACGAGCTTTTATCCAAAGAATTCTTAATTAAATCTCGGGAAGCATATGAGCTTTACGTGACTATAATGGGTAACAAAATTGTAAATGACCCGAGAAAGTTTTTTGATTTCGTTAATATGAAACGAAAAACGACTGGCTATCCCGCTTCTATGTTCAGAGGGAACACTATATCTTCGCTTCCACAGGAAATCTCCAATTTATTTGCAGATCACTTTCAAGATTCATTCTGTCCTCCTTCGATTCCTACAATAAATTCAACTGTCTGCCCTACCCAAACTTTATCCACACCACTCATTGAGGGAATCATTCTAACAAAAGAGGCAATTGCCAACGCTATCCAAGAGCTAAACATTAATAAAGGACCTGGCCCTGACCTAATACCTCCCTGCTTTGTGATACAGTGTATCAATCAATTGATAACCCCTCTGTATATAATTTTTAACAAGTCGCTGTCATTAGGCGTATTTCCATCCTTTTGGAAATCTTCCCATATTACGCCTATTTTCAAAAGTGGCGATATAAGATCTATTGACAACTATCGAGGCATCGCTATTCTCTCAGTGATCCCCAAACTCTTCGAGAAGCTCGTCTACGATCAACTGACTTTCATAATAAGTTCCCTTCTCAACGAACAGCAACATGGGTTTAGAAAAGGCAGGTCAACTACCACGAATCTCATGATCCTGGTTTCGGACGTCCTTTGCGAGATGGAAAAGGGAAACCAGGTTGATGCGATTTATACTGATTTCAGTAAGGCCTTCGACAGAGTCGACCATCAAATTTTGACACAGAAATTACTTAATTTCGGTATATCTGGCTGCCTACTTAACTGGCTTAAGTCTTATCTTTGTGACAGAGCCCAGATTGTCAAATTCCAAGGAAAATTTTCAAAAACAGTTTTTACTGTGTCGGGGGTGCCGCAAGGCAGTCATTTGGGCCCTCTTCTCTTTAATATTTTCATTTCGGATCTATCTAGGATTTTACACCTCTTCTACGCTGATGACTTGAAATTGTACCACACTATCAAAACGCAGTCCGACATTGATTTTCTTCAATCAAAACTTGTATCTCTCGAACAGTGGTGCCTCCTGAATAAACTAAATCTCAACGTCGACAAGTGTCGAGTGATAAGTTTCTCCAGGAAAAATAGTGTAATAGCCAATTCATACATCTTAATAGCAACGAACTTATTAGGGTTGAACATATCTTAGACCTAGGTGTAACCCTACATACCAAATTGCGCTTTAATTTGCAGATCGACAAAGTCTTGTCGAAAGCGAGCAAACAATTAGGTTTCATTAAGAGGCGCGCTAAAGAGTTCAAACACATTTGGGTTACTAAGTCTCTATGTACATCACTAGTGCGGCCTCTACTGGAATACGCCTGCATAGTCTGGTGCCCAGCTTTTCAACTACACAGCGACAGGCTCGAATCAGTTCAGAAACAATTTTTGCTTTTCGCCTTGAGGCACCTCTATAATCCAAACGACTTTAGTAATCTTCTCTCTTACGAATACAGACTTGGTCTTTTAAACCTAATGACTCTTTCATCAAGAAGAACCATAATTAGCGCATGTCTAGCCTTTGATGTCATTAACGGAACAGTTAGTATAGCAGCTCTCTCTAACCGAATTACTTTCAACAATCAAATAAGACGGACTAGGCATACAACCCTCCTTAAGGAATACCAGCACCTTACAGTTTATGGGTATAATGAACCCATCAATAGGTGCTGTAGAACATTCAACACTGTAAGTCCTCACTACTCTTCAGGTATCACCAAATCCACTTTCAAAAATAACTTGACAAAGGCCCTATTAACTTCTTAACCTACTTATTTCCCATCCTTATTCGCCTAAATGCAAATAAACATTAACTTGAAATACTTGCTTGTTCTATTTTATGCATATTCTACTGTAATATGTATTGTATCATGCCTTGTTTGGCAAATAAATAAATAAATTAATTAATAGTGATAAAACCTAGCCTAACCTGAAAAGGAAAAGACAAAACCTAGGAGCAGATGCTGTGGTCATATATACCGATATAAACTGACCATCAGGAAAAACACGAAAAAGGTGCTAGTAGACATCATAACTGGATGTGTACTACCTGTGCGATTGCAATTCAGTTGTGGAAAACTTTTGGCCGCACTAAGGAGCTACTAGAAAGGAGGTTCCTCTGCGGAGCGATGGCTACCTTAACTGGATATTGTTTCTTTGGCAGGTATACGCTGCAGATATGCGACCTTTAAAACGATTTCGGCTGGAGTTGTAGTTGCGAGGAAGAAGGGTAAACAGTTCTTCTTATCTTGTGCAAATACAAAACTTATTCAATTCTTCCTTCTTAAAATCGAAAATAGTTTTCGACATGATGCCACATATGCTGCGCTAACCAAACATGTCTAGTCATTTTTTCAATCTAATTTAATATGCATACTCACCGTAACTGTAGGTGGCCAAAAATCCATTACCCGTCGATTTTTCACCACTCCGGAATTTCATCCAAATCGAACTTTTACAGGTCACCGCTGATGGTACAACATCACTACAGTAGAGTCCCAGAAGATTACCCGTTGCATTTTGTTCACGAATCTCTAAATAATCTTCGTTGCAGTTTTCCGAGTTTTGGATCTGAAGATTTTCGAAAGAAATTTCAAGACTATTTCCCGGTCGGCTTGTAATCGTCCATATGCATTCGGTGTTCGCAGGGTACGAGTTTGGATACAAGGGTGAAGCGATTTTTCCTCGAAACGCTGAAAATGTGCCTCCGCATGCGTTTTCGAAAGATGAATAAGTGGCGGCAAAAGTGCCACTGGGCAAACTTATGAGAATCTCAGAATCGTCAGTAATAATTGTCGATGGATGATCATTACAAAATGTTATAGGTCCGGACGATAAATTAATCTATCATTTTATAAGATAAAAAGAAAATTATATGAAGAAAAAAATGTTCATACTTTGTAATAAGTATTCAAGTAACCTTACCGTGAAATAGTTTTCGTTGGGCTTCGATGACGCAGACATATCACATTGTGACGCCGTCACTGTAAGAACAATTTTCGAGCTCGATTCACCCTTATACAGCTTGTATGTGCAAAAGCGTTGGTTGGGTGATTTGGTTATGACACCGGCATTTGTTCCAACTTCGATATTCTTGAAGCACCCCTGAAAGTACATAGAATTTTCTGAAGGCACCGCTTGCGGATGTTGGTATGCATGAATGCATGTTGAATCGAATTCTTACCACATTATACTGCAACGCAAATCCAGTTTTTGATATTTTATCGTTTGTTCGCAGTACAATTTTCAATTTCATTTCCCTTTCGATACGAATATCTTCCGTTGTTGCGCTGAACTCACAAATTTTCCTCATCAAGTGCTCAGATGTATCTTTGCTGACCGTATAATATGCTACGTAGTCGCTGGTGCAATTCGGGCTAGTTTCTAAGTCAAGGGCTGTAAACCGCAACGACAGGAAGCTTACATCGAACAGCCATTCACAGTAGAGATTGTTCTCGTATAGACTAGGATAATTAGGCGAGTACAGTGTTCCACTAGTAGCTTGTATAATACCTCCACATTCTGAAGTAGTGATAAATGAAAAATATTACCCACCAGTAGAAAGTCAGATCTTCGAAAGGTACTCACTTGATCGGATTCGGCGGTAGTCAATTTGAAAATTCTTATTTACTTTGACCGCATCAGTTTTAAGCCGGATGTAAATTTCGTGGCATGAAACCGTAATCTTGTGTCGGGGTGTGGTGAAGCAGTACCTAGTTATTTCATTGACTCCGTTCGAGCCGGTTGCGATCTGAGATGGATCAAGTAATCTAACAGCAACTTTCTTTCGTTAACCAATCTTTACTAACCTGCAAACTATTAGAGGTGCAATTATCTTGAGTATTTAGCTCCACGCGGATGTCTAGCTCCAGTGAAAAACCAATTTCAGTCTTGATTACCCAGACACAGTTAGCATCCAATGCGTAAGGGAAATTCGGGGAGACGATACTCCCGATCGGCTTTGTCGTTGTATTGCCACACCCTTCGATTTTGTACTCCAACCGAAAGCCACTTCCTTTGTCGAACAAATCAGTTTTGAAGTTAATAAAAACTGTCTCGCCTAGTGACGTGATTGCATCCGGCTTCGAGCTGCAATATTTATCGCGCTTCAACACAACACCATCTTTCCATTGCTCTATCTCCAAATAGTCAAAACGACAGTCCAAGTTCGTTGTAAATCTCTCCATTTCGAAATGTGGAAAATCAATAAGGACTTTCTCCCCCTTGTTCCCAATCACTTTCCATCTACAGCTGGCATTGTTTGGGTAGAGATTTGGAAAATTCGGTGATTCAATAACACCCTCTCGCTGACGAAGTTCTCGATTGCAGTTTATGCTGTAGTTCAGGAAAAACCCGCTCATCAGCTCATTTGCATGAGCGGTAAACGTAACTACAGCCTCATTGGTCCTTGTTTCAAAGTTGCTTTCCATAGCAGCCGAACAATTCGTTGGTAGAAGATTAAAGTCCGCTATGAAGCTGTCATAAATCTGAAGGTTGCTCTGCAAACAGATATTGTCCAATGATCCGACCTGTTTGACGTGGATCTTCAATGTTGAGCCTTTATTTACAATGATTCGCCATTTGCACTTAGCCTCTCCAGTAACCAGTTCGGGATAGTGTGGCGATTGTATTGAGCCACTGTACGAATCCAACAGGCCACCACACATGGACGACGTATGGTCCCATTGGATCTTAAACCCACCGCTGTAGTGTGTTGCATCGGAATGGAAGTGAACGTATAAGTGGTTTGTGAATGATGGTATACGTTTGGGGATATTTCGACCGCAAAAGGCACCAATAAGAGGAGATGTGCTGGTCATGCCATTTCTAAAAATATGAAAAGATAAAACATTTTTAATTCGTAGCCTGATCTATTACATGTATATTTAGATCTACAGGTTCGAAATGGTAAATACTGTCTTCACAAACAAGCCATAAGTTCCACGGCTCATTTTACTTCTAAGTTAGCAAACAACCCCGGAGTGTGATTACGGCTGGATTTGAACCAAAAACCACACACACTAGCAGCCGGTGCTTTAGCCACGCAGCTACTTAAGCTTTTGTTTTGTCTTACCAAAGAATTAAATTATTAAATGAAATTCACGATCATGAAAAAGTTCCAAAGAAATGTATGATTTCAAAATAACTACAGAAATGATATTGTTGGTGTTTTTTCAGGATCGTCGGTACTAAAATAAAAATAATATTCTTCTTAAAAAAAACCTATACCTTTCTACATCTTAAAACAGTTGCGAAATGAGTATAGCAATATGTTCTGCATTTGGGTGCTTAATTCAACAAGTTTTATTCATACCGGAGTCAATCAAGTACTTGATCGTTTGAATAGGAGTTGGGATGTTTGCCGATCTTAGCAGGGTAAGACTGTCTTTCATTTCCATCAATGCCCTTGTGACCGGGGACTCCTTGGACTCCGGTTTCTGCCTAATCTGTTCAGGGTCTCAATGGACTCGAGTACGCACTTCAATTTATATGTGTGAGACATCAGTACTTTTACTGCCGCTTGACTGTCTGTGAAGATGTTGGTCCACTCTTATGTAATAATTTTGTCATATGCTAGTTCTGCAGCTTTATGTACCGCTAAACCTCCACCTAGAAAATGCTCATATGATTAGGAAGCCTGCAAGCTGCTTCTATATCACGGTCTGCAGAATATACTGAATCACCTACTCCTGCAGCTGTTTTAGAGCCATCTGTATAAATGCTAAGAGCTGCTGTGCCCATTTGCTGATACCATTCCTGTCCATCTTCTACGGTCGCTCGACATCTTTGCTCGAAGCAAAGAGAGGTTACCAAGAAGTTAGTGCTTCCTACGTACCCCTACTACATACTGCTGTGACCAAAAGATCTTGACTGGTAGTGTCAGCTTTTGCGGCAGTAGCTCAAAGAGGTCAAGGACAATGAAACCTTTTGTGCTTAAGAAAAGAGGGTTGTTTTTTATTATAAAAGATATACAGAAACGAAACTAAAGATATACAGAAACCACATTTGTAAACGTTACTGGAACTTAGAGTGAACATTTTCAATTTTTAGATTGAGGCCCGACTCTAAGTTTTTCACAGAGGCCTCATTAACGATTTTGTATGCTTTTCTTTTTTTAAGTCAGATACATTTTTAAGCCCCAGTATCGTTCTATGGGTCTAAGTTCAGGAAAATCTAGTAGGTTGGCTTCCTTGGGGATAAAAGTGGCGTGTCTGCTTTCATACCACGCAAGCGTTTTCTTAGCATAATGACTTGATGCTAGGTCTAGCCAAATCAACATGGACCCTTCATGCCTATTAATGAAAGGCAGCAATCGCTTCTGCAGACATACCTTGCTGTAAACATGGGCATTGATTCTGCCTTCTGCTATAAAAATATCGCTCCTTAGACCACATCGGCAAATCGCCTGCCACATCATGTGCAGTTCAGGAAATTTACTGATTTTCTTTGACTTAAGTACTTCTTTCACTGTACTCCATGCTTTAGCAGTGTGAAATCATGACCAGAAATCTGCCTGCAGTCCGAGTTGACGTAAGTCTGGTTATCTGAAATCATACAATCGACTGGCTACTTTCTCCTTTTCCACGGATCGATCTGGAACTTTTTGCACCTTATATGTTCTCAGGTTGTAAGATTTCTTATTCAAATCGACCGTTGACTTCGATGTATCAGCAGCAACTGCTATATCTCAAACGGAAATATTAGGTTTGGTCTTAAACTTCTTAGCAATTTTCTTCGCTAAGTCCTTGTCTATACTTGCAGATTTTTTGCGTGACCTTCTTTTTCTTATACCAACTAGCCCTTCCTAGTAATTTGCTATGCTCGTTTGACCGCTGAAAGTAACGTTTTAAGGCCCTTGGCAATCTTTGAAAATAATTTGAAATTTGAAAAAATAATTTGGAAAGTTAAAGAGCTCTTTGATGAATGAAAACTAATATAGTTTTCTGTCCTTTATATTGAAGGTTACCACGTGGCTTAAAGATCTGGAGCAGGTATACACAAGGCAATATTCACAAAGATAAAGATACTTTGAAGCCAATCGTCAGGGGTATGACAGTTGGTATGGTAACCTTCTTTTCGTCAGCATGAAAATCTCAGTTTTCGTGATCGCAGGCTGGAAACCATGGTATTCCACCTACCCTTCTCACTTCTTGATTTGATTTAAAGTGAGAAAGCTGACAGCTGCCATACAATCAGCATAACCTACTAAGGGCAAATTTTCCATCGTATGCAATATTCTACATGCCTGACCCGAGAATGGAGCCTGTCATCTTCGAGAAAACTAGATTAGATGTAACACTTGGAGTTGTATATTATTTATTTCTTAATTCAAGGGTCATGTTCCAATGTTATCATTAATTTTTTCGAGAGGCTTCAGCAAACTAATACCGCCCCCAGCAATTTGTTTTTAAATATTTGTCCACAAAAAATCCCGGGAGGACTTCAAATTCCTCATTTTGCGGGAGAGTATTAGCCTGGCAAAAATTACAACACAAAAATCTACAAAAAATTTAGAGCTAAAGTTTTTCAGTCTTGACTGATTTTTATCGTTTGAAAAGCTATTATTTCGAAAAACAAAAACGAGCAGTAAACATTTTGCACTTCATTTTCAATTCCATTTCTAAGCACATACCTGATTTCCAGAAAGTCAAAGTAACACCCCTCACTCTCCTCAATGCTAAAACTCAAAACATTTAGTTCTATTTGAATACCCAGCGGAGCTTCTAAAATCCAAATACAATCTTTCGAAGGTAAATATTCGGATTCAGTTCCAGGGGACCGAATGAATCCAGCTGGGGATGAATAATTGCCACCACATTCTGCAAAAAAAAGACGAATGCTGCATAATTCAAATATAATCGCTGAAATACGAATTATACCATAACGTTCATCATGTAATCTGTAGGAAATCTTAAATGCATCAGATCCTTGAGAAGAACGATACATTATAGTCACTAAATTACTGTCTAACATAATAAAGGACTGGAATTTGTCCCCGCAATATCTGAAACAAAAAACGGTTTTTTTTAACCAGATACTGTTATACGAAATAGTACAAAACTATTAACTTTGCTCTATTTATTTACCTGCCAACCGCCACACTCTCAAACGTTGCATTATTGAATATTTCCACGTAGCTTTTCGTGCAATTTTCCGACTGAGCAATATCGAATGTATCGAACGACAAAAAAATACCATTACCACTTGGGGCCATAATGATCCATCGACAAAAGTTTGCATCGTCATTATGAGGTGGACTTTGTATTGTTCCACTCGAGTTCTTCAAGATTCCACCACATCTCACATCGACAAAGGAATACGGCAGCCAGAACCCTATATCACTTCCAATTTGATCCGTCACAAAATGCAATATCATACGATTCATCTGAGATATAGCTATCATGGCTGGCACTGAAGTTCCACAATATTCGACTATTTTATGATTTTCGTCCACAACACCATCGTAGATCTGTTGGCAAGAATTTTTTAAATGAGGATACACGCAGAACGCCCACAATGGGCGCGGAAATTCACTAAGTATTAAGCTAGTAACTGCAAAAAACCTTTGACCACTTAATTTAGACTGTACTTCAGAATGACGAAATAGTTAGGTTTTGCAAACTGAGGTTCATAAAGTTTGAAGTTTTGAAGTTTCAATAAATTCCATTCATTCCATCCTTGTCAAAAAAAATTGCGAAAGTTACTAAAAAAAAGTATCCCTAAACGGTTTCCCATCTAAATTTGTCTGCTATACTTTGTAATCCGACAGCAAAAGTTTACATTATCTTCAATTAATCGTTTCCATGCAGAACCCATACTCACCGATAAACTGTCTGTCAGACAGTTTTTAAGATCAAGTATTTTAGCTAAGAAATCCGGTATGACGCCATTACCACTCAGTTTCATTGTTAAAACTATAAGTTCCACTGCAGATCCAACTGGCGCTTCAATTGTATAAGTGCACTCTAAATTAGGCAAGTAGTTTTGTGGGAAGCCAGGAGAAAATAAATTCCCCGTTGGTTTATCAAACAGGCCTCCGCATCCTACTCGAGAGAAACGCATTGTTTCAGATTCATAAAAATATCGCGAACAATCAAGTCAGTTACCTAGCTCGTAATGAGTTTTAAAGGAAGATACGGATGTTCCACTGGATATAAATTTAACAAGAACGCTGTTCGATGTTGAGGTGTAATTCGATGGAACATCAGAACCACACCAACGTCCCACTAAAGATTGTCCATTTCCCTCGTAGACCTGAATTTCCAAAATTGAAGGTCTGAAAACCAAAACCATAATTACAGCAACAAAATACCTCAACGGCTTCGAATTCGCACGTCGGGTGAGGGCGTAAAGCAAATTCAATAAACTGAAGCTTAACAAATGTGTAATTCGGCATTTGTATTAAGTATTCGCAGATGGTAGAATCAGCATGTCGATCACTGAGCTGCGGCGATCCGAATTCTCCGCTCTTGGCCATGAAGTTCCCACCACACCCGGACACCCCATCCACAACCGAGTAGTGCAACTGAAATGAGCTGTCCGAAATCCGACCGTCTGTTTCGAAATATATAGAGAGTTCATGTGCAGGAGATCGAATAGGAGCAGGAACCGACGAATTGCAGTGCTTTACCAGCAGCTCACGTTGGGGCGCACTTCCTGCGTAAATCTGAAAATACCAAAGTGTCCGTAATTTGAATCAAATCTAGGACTATTTCGCTTACCGCCAAATACTCCTTTTCACACGAGCTATTCACACCCAAGGTAACTGAGTAGAAGACGAGATGTAAGGCCTTCCCGAATGGAGCTTTAAGATCCCACTCGCACTGTCGGTTTGGTGGACTTGGAGCAGGATAGCCTGGAGACGTAATTATTCCATGCGAATCAGCATTGATGGTGCCTCCGCAAACCGGATCAATACTATTCCATACCAGCTCGAATCCTTTGTGCGATGTTGAATTGTCCGATCGGAACCACAAATAGATCTGGTTATGCGTGGAAATGATGTTTCCTCCTTTCGGTGGATCTGACCCACAAAAGCGCCCAATCATCGGCGATGCTGAGGTTCGGCCATCGTGAATTTGCAGCCAATCGTAAATACAGTTCTTCGAAGGTTCTAAATCGAAACTAGTAAAGGTGATATTCAGGACTTTGTTCGAAGCGGTGCGTATGACCCAAGCACAGCGTTCGTTACGACCATACTGATCCATATTTGGATATGAAAGAGCCCCCGACGCCGCCCGTAAAATTCTCCCGCATCCTCGTCTGTCAATTGTGCAGAATGTCCCGGTGAGACCACGAGGACATACACATGAGAACGAAGAAGAGTTTGCGCTTGGCACACACGTGGCACCGTTTAGGCAAGGACTCGACGAGCAGCCATTTCCTTGTATTTCACAATTATTAGATGGAGAATATACCACAAGTGGGTTTGATGAAGTGGGACAGGTGCAGGTGTAGGAGCTACCAGATGAAGTGCATGTTCCCCCATTCTGAAAGGGAGGCCATTTAGAATGTAATAAACATTAATTTTGAACAAATACTGTACCTTGCATGGGTTTGGGTCACATGGTACTGACTGGACAGCTCTGCAACCGTTAGCGCCGAAACCATCACCAACCATCGTTCTAGGGCATGTGCATACAACAGAGCCTGAAATAATCTGGCAAGTTGCTTGCGGATGGCAGATATTATTCAATAAACACGCATCTGAATCCTGTTTGGTGCAAGTTTTACCATCCCCTGCCCACCCCGGTGGACATCCTGCACAGCTATAGGAGCCCTAATACAGGTATCATTAGAAAAGATTCAAACCAAGCTTACAATAAATAATCCCAACCTCAGTATTAACGCAGAGCACACGAGGTGCCAGACTACAACCACCATTATTGACCAAACATTCATTAATGTCAGTACAATGGAAGCCATTTCCAGTCAAACCTGGTGGACACGGACCACATCTGAATGACCCAGGTGTGTTTATGCAAGTCGAAATGCATGGCGGATGCGGTACCGCACATTCGTCGACATCAGCTGTACATGGCATTGGAGCTCCGGGCACACTGCAAAAAAAAAGAAATAACTGTAATATTGTAGGGTCTTTGAGTATGCTTCTAATTACTCACCCAGATATACTGGCCTTGGTCCATCCTTGATTACATATGCAATCATAGCCGTATTCGTTATTGGCACTAACGCACGTTCCATTCCCACATAACTCACCAGGATGCGCTGTTAGGCAAACAGCTCGTCTTTCCATGCAATGCAACCCCACCCAACCGGAAGGGCACACGCACCTTTAAGAAAGGATTTAAAAAAATACGCAAGTAGATATTTTAAGACTCTACAATTCGCAAAAAGCTATAGAATTATTTTGATTCGATCTTGTCGCTACTATCATTTAATGTTTTGGTCGCTGTTTCGATAACGAAATATATGGACGATTGCAGCGTGCTGCTTGACTCGCCACTCTCGTCGCTCTGACTTAGTCGTACCCTAATAATAGACGCCTAATGGGTATGAACATGAGGATGAATCCTACGGAATTCATCTGTGCAGGTGGCATCCAGACTGAGTCTGGAAATTCATCCGTGCTGGGCGTGCTCAGTACGGCAGGGGCTCGGATTCTGCAAACCCCGACTTCATGTACGATAGCATGGGAGGACCCTGGTTGCAGTGGAAGCTCACAGGTTACCATCGTGGAAGATTCCATGGCCAGCAAGTTTTCGGACTTGCTGATAGTATCCCTTCTGACTACAGGTACAGGCGAGTACAGCGTCAGCTGGAGGTCCGACTATGGCCGTAACAGTGGAAAAGATGTTTTCTCCTGAATTCTCACATAAGAAGAGAAGGGATGCACTAAAGGGGACAACTCCGGCTAGTGCAAGTGAGACGCCCACAGGTAGTATAGAAAGTAAGAATGCTCATTCCGCTGAACTCAGGCAACCCGTGGAGGCTCTCAGTCGCAGGCAACGTAGGAAATTGCGCAAAAGGGGCAAGCTGCTGGCGAAGGGTGACAGGGAGACCAATGCAATTATAACTGCAAGTGCTCCCCTGGAGACTAGATGTCAGGTAGCGAAACCTCTGAGCCGACCTGGAGTAGCGAAAGAAAGGTTCGCTGGTGATTCTTAGGTTGGCAGTTTGAAGCAGAAATGTCCAGGACCGATGACTGGGTGCAAAGCCACGCCGACTGGATATTGCGAACCAGCGAAAACTCTCAGCCATCGACAGAAGAGGACTCTGTTCAAGAAGTCGATGATTCCCAATGCAAATCGGGATTCAGCGACGACGCTGAAAGGAAAGGAGGGACCGGTTACACCGGAGATCTTCCTGCCGACCAGCACAGATGCCAAATCTGCCAGCGGTGGCGCACGGAAGAAACGCAAGGTTGAGGCGAAAGCCGATGCCCGCGTTTCTGAGCGCAAAGTGCCGAAAAGTATCAAAATCAACCAGAGATATCTCGCAGAAGCTGGTCCTTCTGGCACAAACACACCATCCACGAAAGCAGGGAGGAAAACATACGCGGAAGCTGCGTCTTCTTCTCTCATCGTTCTGACAGGTGTGTCTGATAAGGATGGCAAACTTACCGAATGTCAGTGCGGTATCCGTAAGAACGGACTGTGGCGATAGATAGCGGGGTCGGGACCAGTTTACAGCTTCACGCAAGTGAAGTTTGTTGACGGTCACCTCCAAGTCACCTGCTTCAATCAAACATCTAAGGAGTGGCTCACAAAGATCGTTCCGAAACTGGGTACTGGTAGCTGACGTACATTTACCATTTTGGACTCTGATCTCGCCAAACCCTATTATGTCAGTTGTTGGATTCCTGGTCCTTGTAAGAGCGCAGGTGACATCACTGACATGTTCGGCAAACCGAATTCGGGCATCAATGTGATACACTGGATCATCAGGTACATGAATCGCAAGAAGAATCCCACCTGCGGTGTAGATGGTTTCAACCTGGAGATCGTGCTTGACCAGAGAAGTTTATCGATTCTAAGAGACAGATACCGTATAGTGCTGAGCTACTTTTTGTATACGGTTAAATTTAAATTTAATTTAATTTAAATCAGAAAGTGGTGAGGCACCAACTCTTGTGACTGATCTTTCTGGACTGGGACTTGTGTTCTGGTTTCCAATCTGCTTGATGCCACCATGCTCAGACAGTTTTCAAGCCGGGACCTGTCAGCGGTCGTCGTACAGTACCGGAAAAATAGTAGACTCCAACGCATGATAGTCGCCTCAGCTTACTATCCCTTTGACTCCTTACTCCCGCCGACGATACAGGAGTTAAAGGACATGATCCAGTACGCTGAATCGGAGAGACTAGAGCTTCTGGTGGACTGCGATGCTAACTACCAGCATACCAGCTGGGAGAGCAACAAATGCAATGCCAGAAGAGACAGACTCTTTTATTTTATAACTTCTGTGGGGTTGAGATGTCTCCCACATTTGTCACCCCAAACAGAAGGACGGTTATTTGTCTATCACTATGTTCATCGGGAATAGTTGGATCAACAGCTGTATGGAATGTATCGGATGAGATTTCGCTCTCTGATCATTGCTACTTGGTGTTCTCTTTAGCCACAGATTTAACACTCGTGGTGGAAAGAAATAATCCAAGGAACACTGATTGGGCTAAGTTTAATCGGCTTCTTGCAGACAGAGCGCGTCCTAGTGGTAGGATAAAATCGCCAAAGTCAATAGAATCCCGGTGGAGCACTCTGAATAGGGACATAATAAGTAGCTATGAAGAAGTCTGCTCGATCAGTAAGAGTAGATGTGGCAAGGCGATTCCCTGGTGGAATCGAGAATTACAGAAGCTAAGGAAAAGTACCAGGAAATTTCTCAATAGAGCTTGTAAGAGCAACACTGAGGATGACTGGATCGCTTACAGAACCTTGCAGAGAACATCTAAGAATCTGGTGATGGCTTCCAAGTGGGAATCATTTTGATATTTCTCTGATGGGCTGGAAGGTGAACGGGAGACGTCGAGGCTTTGCAATGTCCTAGAGGAACTTTAGGCCGATCAGCTTAACTTCATTTATGTTGAAATGCCTGGACAGACTTATTGAACGACAAATACGCACTAGCGCGCTTAAGTCCAACCCCTTGAAACTGAGCAACATTTGTACCAGCGAGGAAAATCATGCGAGCCGACTCTTCATTCTCTGGTTTCCAGAGAATGAAGATTCCAGAGTTGAGAGAGCGATCTCAAATGGTAAATATGCGTTGGGGGTATTTGTGGACATTGAAGGGGCCTTTGACTGCGCGCCCTTTTTGGAGCTATGTGAAAGTGCGAAAGCTCATGGTGTGGATGACGTCTCAGTTAAGTGGATACATGCCATGCTGACGCAGAGATTGTTGCTGGCGGAAGCTAGATTCGACTGCTAATTAAGAACGTTGGCGACAAATGGATGCCCTCAAGAGGGCATCCTATCACCGGGTCTGTGGAGTATACTAGTTGACTCGCTGCTAAACGAACTGCAACAAGAACGGCTGCACGGGCAGGCTTATGCTTGTGCCGTGGACCCACTGGCTGTCGCTAAAGATCTGAACGTGTTATGTAGAAATACACAGCGCGCATTGGACCTGATTGACAGTTGGTGTTCGAGACACGGCCTAACAGTGAATCCTGGTAAGACGAAGCTGGTTTTGTTCACCAGGAAAAGAAAACTGGAAGGACTAGTGCTTCCGAATATGAAGAGTGAGCCCTTCAACTTTCAGATGAAGTCAAATATCTTGGAGTAATCTTGGACAAACAATTTCTCTGGAAGAATCATGTAAAAGTGAAGCTTACTCGTCCATTAAACGCTTTGGGACAGTGCAAGATAGCTTTTGCCCCAATATGGGGTCTAAAGCCTCGTGTAGTGATGTGGATCTACATAGCAATCATAAGGCCGATGATCACGTACGCATCCGCGGTGTGGTGGACTATCGTGAAGCTATTGTATGCTCGGAAAAAGTTAGCCATGCTGCAAAGGACTGTGTGTCTAGGTATCTGCGGTGCCATGAGCACTGCTCCGTTGCGGCTCTTGATGCGCTTGCCAATCTGCCTCCCCTCGGCATTCAAATTCAGAGTATGGCGATGAGCTCTGCCCATAGACCAGCTCAGCTTGCCTTATGGGTAGGAGAAGACGATGTGGGGCACCGTTCCATTAGGGATTCGATGCGTGCGATCTCCCCGAATCTCATCATGCCTTCCGACGCTCGAGTGCCCTTCCTCCACTTTGGGAGAAAGTGCGAAGTAATCTTCTGAAGCAGAAGTGATTGGGATGATCCAGGTCTCTGGATCTTCTTCACGGACGGCTCGAGGACAGATGTTAGATCAGGAGCTGGTATCTATCTGCATTCATTGAATGACAGGTGAGCTTCTTCTCTTGGAAAGCACGTTTCTGTTTCTCAAGCAGAAATATTCGGAACCCTGAGAGCTGCCTGTTGGGCAATTGAAGAAAAATGAAGAGGAAAACGCATTGCTATTTGCAGTGACAGTCAAGCTGCACTGATGGCGCTGTGTAGACCTCTAAATTACCCAAGAGCACAGAGCACGATTGAACTCTGTCGCCAGATTCAATAGGGTACATCTGCCTGGGTACCGGGGCACTGTGGTGTTGAGGAAAATGAAATTGCTGCCGCCATTGCGAGGCAACGTTCGGGATTTCAACTACAGGGCCCTGAACTCGCCTTGAGTGGGCTGACCGCATCTGCACATGCCATTCTTTGGAAGTGGGTAGTTGATGCTCATGAAGATAGATGGATGACTGCTGATGTGGCCAGGCACCCGAAGATCTTTCTTTCAGAGCCCAACCATGTGACTGCAGGATTCTTGCTCAATAAATGCAGGAAAGTTTACAGAGCCACGAAAACATTCTGACTGGACATAGCTGCCTAGCAGGACATATGTACCGAATAGGTGTTGTACAGGATGACTTCTGTTCATCCTGTCTAGAAGAGGCTGACTCTGTGGAGCATTTTCTCTGTGAATGCCCAGCGTTTGCGCGTCTCAGATATCAATGCTTTGGCTGGAAAGGTGCCAACACGCCTCTCTCCCAACCCACAGACACACCATAAGTACTGAGTACACGGATAAATACGAGCCAATAAAGGGTTGATCCACTTCGGACTGAAGAGGATCACCATTAAGGTCGATGTGAATAAGATAACTGAGAGAAACCGAAGTGCGAGCAATTAAAGCAAATATGAACCCCAGAAGAGTGGCGGCGACCAATCTGCTTCACCACCTTAATTGATGACATGCTCACATGGCTTGGTATAGGGACCGCTTTTAAGCAAGAACGCAGTCTATGGATTCAGTACGAGTCTGGGTGTATTCCAGCCTACAGGCAGTGACAAAATAAGGAAACGCGATTGTAGCCAAAAATATATCTAAATATAATTTTCATCCTGCAGCTTTGTGACGAGGAGAAAAGCACTATTTATTGGGATAGGAAGATCGGGAATGGCATCACGCAGCGCTGCTTGCTGTCGGCAGTCTACTTACTTACAAGCCACAGGGACAGATGAACCATTGTCTATCATACTTCAAAGAGCAGACAGGGCCATCATCGCCATGCTGCATCGTATTTTTGCTGCGTTTTGCTTCGTGGATTCGATATTCTTTGCGTTTAGGAAATAAAACATTTTGTTTGCTACTACTAAGCATACTTATATCCGTGACAATAATTATCGCAGCTCAATCGCTTTACTTTCCATTCTAAAATTTACTAAACTCGCGTACTCACTTTAATTCGCTAAAAAAAAATATCGCTTCAAAAGATTTGGGCGTTTCCAGAGTGGGCGATTGTGATTGCATTCTGCTATACTATTTTCGATTTTTCTCGCTCTATGGGAATATGTTTGTGTCTTAGATTCTAAGAGTTTCTTATCAGCGTTTACCATGGGATCTAAGGGATTTGTCTTTTCTATGACAGACATTAGATGTTTAGTATGGAGATAAACCGAGACGATATTTCTCGATGTTTCTGGTTATTTCTGGCACTGACGAGGTAAATTATTATTTATGCAGGCGTAAGTATGTAGGTGTAAGTGTATACAACAACGTGGCGGATTTTGGACCAATTAACTTAATATCTTTCCTGCTAAAGCACTAGAAACGGTTTTGGGATGCACATTGCCCGATTAATGTTGTGGGACTCCGTGTTAATCAATATGATTGTTTGCTGGGTAGATCAGCGGCAACGGTGCCAAATGAAGTGACCAGTATAATAGGAAAATTCTTACAGGAAAAGTAATTCATGTTAGTCGCCTTCCTAGACCTTCTTTTAGCAAAGTCAATGTTGCGAATATCATCGATGCTTTAGTTCAACAAGAGGCAAATAAAACTCTGAAACCAAACCACGGGAATATCGCAAGAGGTATCCTGACAATCAAAGAGTATGGAGAGTACTGAATAGAGAGAGTACTGGAGAATCTAAGCAACAGTGGTTTTGAGGCGGTGGCGGATGCTGATGACATTGTGGTATTAGTGAGGGGTGCATTCTCAAAAACTTTATCGGACCTTATCTACATATTAGTACAAATACAAAAATAAATACCAGGTGCCGGCTGTTAACACACCCACCCTCAACGGGGTAACGTTAAACTTCTTGATTATCCTAAATATTTGAGCCTTATACTAGACAGGGACTGATGTAGCCCCCAGGCTAGTAGGAAGTACAAAATGGGTAAAGCTAGCACAGCAAATTCCGCGTGCTAATCTGCCTGGCTGATTTTGGTATATGCGGTGATTTTGTAGGGAAGCCAGGACTTTATAGTCATCGCCCGATCCAAGCAAGAGCAGGAAACTGCTCAAGCCCAGGGGAAACTACTTGAGAGCAACAGTTGCCGTGCTCATAGGGCATTGCCTTACTGCATCTCATGCGAATAGAACATCACTGACATCTAACAATTTATGGAGGAGGTGCAATATGGAAGATGAACACTATCGAGCATACTTTCTGCGCATGTTCGGCCCCAAAAAATAAACGCCTCAATATTCTATGCTCCTAATACTTTCAAGAGGTAGCGCTCTTATATTATCTAACTTACGAACAAGATCCTCTGAATCATTCGTATTTTCTTGAATTTCAGTGAAAGGAAGAAAATCCAATCACGCAGTTCAGTGTGTAAAGAGACTTTCAGATGATTTCCTTGTTACTGGTTGCATTAGACATCCTTATCATTGTCCTATAGTGTAGGCATTGTATCATATTGGATTCTTACAAATAACAAATAAACAATTTCGTTTCACTTCAAAAACTGATAATCTACACTGGAGCTAAATTCAAGTGAATAAGAGCAGATTGCGAGCTACTTTACGATAGAAAATTTGTTTTATTCCTCAACTGACTTCCTTGCAATCAAGTTGTATTTTATCAGCTGTTAAATTATATTTTTGCATGTAGTTAAAACTAAACGTATTTCCTTATCAAAGCCAAAAATATCCAGAAATAACGACTTGAACGATCGTGAAATAAAACAACCTAATTAATTTCACCGTAATAATACAACGGAATATCCCATAAAAAAGTTCATGTTGATTCACCGATAAGAAGCTACTAGCAACCAAAAGACACAGGCCAGGATAAATTAAATGCAATAGGGCGAGAGAAGTCTACAACAGCCTAGAACCATGCAATCAAAAATTCTGAAGATGCCCGAGTCAATATTAGTATCTCTGGTGTGAGAATTGGCAGTCAGTCTTTGCTTTAGAATGTTTAGACTGTTTCTTTCAAATTTGTTTTTTTAAAAAAGGATCATTCGAACCTTATAAACTCAATCTAAACATTTCGCCCTTTACTTTCTTGAATTTATATTATAGAATGAGTAACGGACAACAATTTAAGATATTCTACGTCAGCAATGCGTATCTACAATTGACTTATATCTTCAACTACTTCATGAATAAAATTTAGATCAAAATGCATCCAGGTGGATGAAAGGTACGAAATACGGCGGATAAACTTTTTAGTGAGGGATAAGCCCTTTAGCCATAAAAATGAGGAATAAGCTCTACAGCCACCTTATCACATTTTCACAGTTCTCAATTACAAATTCAATATATCTACCTAGTAAGAATCATGAAACATTTCTAAAACAGTACCTATAACTTCCTGGCATATTAATACAAGTTGCTCCATTTTGACATCCTAAATGTCCGATCGCCAATAGTTCGCATTCATCTATATCTTCTTCACACGTCTCACCCTGCAATGTTCATCTTATCATAAAAGCGCACACTTTCTACTATAACTGCTAATCATTCACCTGCCAATTTCTCGGACACAAGCATCGAAACTGGGCGTGTAGGCTTATGCAGCTGCCTCCATTTTTGCATGGCTGATCTTTGCACTTATCTGTCGTTAACTGCCGTTGGATTCGACCAACTGCTATCTGAGCTCGAATTAATCTCCTTTGCAATATGGCCATACGAAGGAAATTCGATGATGATGTCCTTTAAGTGTTGCAAAATACATTTCGTAGTTTATTAAAGCTTTCTCCATTGCATTACCTATTTTCCAGCCGTTGAACTCTTCGTTCCAGCCCATAGCGACCACTAACTTGGTTTATTGTCGTGTCAATCTGACTAGAAATCGGAACCTCACTTTCTGGGATATGATGCCGACTTATATCCTTAAAGGCACCAACCACATCCACATCGTCTACACTGAACTTACCGGATCCTTGCAGTCGAATGGAAATATCTCGATCTTTTGCCGATTCAATAACCAAACATCGATCGTCACTTAGAATTTTCGGCCTTTAAAACAACAATTATTCAAGTTGTGGTCAAATATTAAAGTGGTAACGATCTTACTGAGATTCAAAGGAACTGTATGTCTTATCCACAAGAAGGAAAACGGAAAACACCACAAGATCTAGGAGTTTCCACATTTTAACCATTTAGTCTTTTTAGCTCGCACACACCATTTCAACAAGATACGCCCTAAATTTAACTGTCGATTTTCAATATGACCACGGACCGATTGTTGCAGATATTCACGACGAAATACATACTGTGGAACGGTGCGATTTACGAGCTGTATTTATAATAAAGGGGAGTTCTCTTATCGGATTTAGAGAATTTGTTCGATGAGTAAATCAGATGAGAAAATATCAAGTTGATGCTTAGTGCATTTTGATTTGTTCTTATTCACTCAGAAATATGACGGAGATGTTAATTATACTTCATTGTAAGTAAACTCTCGAGCGTCTAAGAATATTTTGTTTTATCAAATCTACTTACTAAATCGTTTAAATGTTTTATCTTATCTTCTAATCAAATATCTTATTAAATCATTTTCTACTAGGAGCAAAATTAAAAGATATTGCTCGAAGAAATTCTTAAGCTAAAAGCTATTTGTTTCTTATTTTATAATTTGTATGCAAATATTCATATCCAAATATTGATATATGAACATAATTTAAAAGGAAAGAATGTTCCTTTCTACTAAACATTCCTTATTTTAGCTCAGAAAACATCTTTCGATAAAACAAAAACAAAATTAAATGTCACCCTAATGAAAGTAAAGAAAGTAAAATATAAATCGGAGAAAAAAATGCATTATACTTCGGAGCTTGGTCTTAGAAGAACTCTCATCGCTAGCTTAGACATTAAGCCATTTATTCGGCTTGGTCACATGTCTATTTCGTGATATAATGTTGCCACTGAATAAAGTCCCATGTAAAATAATGGATTCATATTGCCCTAAGAGCTAATCAGCTGGAGCCAATTATTTTCCGGATCAATGTTATCCATATTTTCGAAAAAGTAATAACTGATCATTTTTCGGCAACGTTCATCCTTAACAATTACGCGAGCTCCGAACACAATTTTGAAAAACGGAATCGCGATGACTACATTGAGTCCTAAGGACTGTATGAAAAAGTGTATTGAACGCAAACTAGGAATAAGATTCGGTTTTGTACCGAAGAAAGTGACCAAGGGCGCTGATCGCTTCGTTCCTTCATTTAAACTTACACTCACGAATGATTTCAGTGTGATTTGCTATTCAGAATTCTCACTAGTCAAAAGCGGTTATGTTGCTAAAATAGAGGAATTTTTTCCCGCCAACATTACTTGCCCTTTCTGGTTCTACATAATTTAAACCAACAAGCAATGTCCATATTCTGTGGCATTTGATGTAAAGTACTTTCTAGTCCCCTAGATATGTGTACTATCTTCACGAACTTTTTTTTATTCTCAATTGGGTCCACTTATAATCCCTCTAATGGATGTAAGTCACATGTAACTGCTTTTATCGTAACTTCGATTAACTCCACGGAAGTGGAAACTTTGATGTCCATTCAAGACTCTAGTGCAGAGGTGTCCAAACTACGGCCCGCGGGCCAAACCCGGCCCGGCAGGCGATTTTATCCGGCCCGCCAAGGATTTTGAAATATTTCGTAAAATATAAATGTAGCGTGGCGCGTCGGTATTAGATCTCGCGCAGATGAAGAGCGCGTTCGGTTAGAATGAGCACGGTATCACACTCGAAAGAGTACAGTCTGGTATTCAAGTTTTTTCTGTATTCTGCGATACGACTCGGCCGCTCGACTACATGAATGATTTTGTACTCTGACTGTACGTAGGCGGCGCGGAGCGGCAGACTGCACTCAACTGCAGTGCCTGCAAAGCTACGAGATTGTCCACGACAAACCAAAAATTCGTCGGCCGCGGAGCTTATTTACATTCTTTACAGTTGATATATTGTAAATTGGTATGTTTAGATTTATATTTAATATATTATAACTTAATTATTATGTTAATATTATTTTTTAAAGTTGAACATGGAAACAAAAAGAAGAAAAGTAGATGTCGAGTGCCGCGTTTTTAAAGAAGAATGGGGATTCAAATATTTCTTTGTGCAATCGCAGTCAAAGAATGGCAAAGCTATTTGTGTAATTTGCAATGACACTGTTGCTGTAATGTAGTAGTGTAATACAATTTACGTCGACATTATGAAACAAAACATGCTTCAGCTTACTCACAATTTAAGGACAAGCAGCGTACTGAAAAATTTGAAAAAATAAGTCGTAGTTTGTCTTCTCAGCAAAATTTATTTAGGAAGGCAAACTCGGAAAATGAATCATTGACTTTAGTTAGCATGAAAGTTGCTTATTTGTTGGCGAAAAAAGGGAAACCCTTTATGGATGGAAACATCGTTAAAGAGTGTATGATCTGTTGGGGCATTATTTCCGGAAAAGGTGAAACTTTTCAAAACGATAAGTCTTTCCCGCAATACTGTTGCTCGTCGAATTGACGATATTGGCAACAATATACTCCACCAGATTTCTGGGAAAGTACAGCGTTTCACTCACTATTCTATCGCGATGGATGAATCGACCGACGTTAGTGACACCTCACAACTTTTAGTATTTGTTCGTGGAGTTGACGACGATCTTAATGTCGCCCAAGAATTAGCATTGGTTAACAGCATGCATGGCACTACTACTGGAGCAGATATTTTTAAGGAACTACAACAGAGCTTGACCAAATATAACTTGGACTGGAATCGACTCCAAGGTGTGACAATTGACGGAGGAAGAAACATGCCTGGTGCAAATATTGGGGTGGTTGGGCTAATAAGAAAAGCTTGTGAAAGCGCAGGAGCAACAGTACCTATTTTTCTGCACTGTATCATCCACCAACAAGCCCTATGTGTAAAACATGTCGACATGAGCTGCGTTTTGAAACCAGTTGTTTCTGTCGTAAACCTTATTCGATCACGTGCACTCAACCATCGCCAATTTCGATCTTTCCTCGAAGAAATTGAATCTGAGTCTGTTGACTTGTCGTATTATACAGCAGTTCGATGGCTTAGCTGTGGAAAAGTGTTATTGCAGTTCTTCAAGCTCAGAAAGGAAATTAAAATTTTTCTTGCTGAAAAGAATCACCCTGAACCGCTTTTATCGGATGCAGAGTGGCTCTGGAAGTTGGCAATTTTTGCAGATGTCGTGACACACGTAAATAACTTGAATTTAAAGCTCCAAGGTAAAAACAACTTAATTTGTGATTTATTCGAGCAAATCAAAGCATTCAGAGCCAAGCTGATATTGCTCGAAAGTCATATGAATGAATGTAATTTTTCCCATTTCACGTGTTGCGAAAAATTTAGTACAGAAACTGACGAAATATTTCCCACCATATTTGCAGTAAAAGTAATCGCGGATTTAAAACTAGAATTTCAAAAGCGTTTTCTGATCTTGACATAAATTCAAGGGAAATTCGGTTGTTTCAAAATCCATATGACTGCAACGTTGGCGACGTTCCAAGTCAGTTTCAAAAAGAAATAATTGATCTTCAAGCTAGCGATCAAATCAAGAACAAATACAAGGAAGGAAACTTGATCGATTTTTACAAATTTTTGGACGCAAAAGAGTTTCCAAATTTAAAGCAATTGGCTGGTAAATTTATTTCTATGTATGGCACTACCTATATGTGCGAACAAACTTTTTCCAGGATGAAGTATCTGAAATCTAAATATAGGGCAAATTTATCGGATGATCATTTGCAATCATTGCTAATAATTGGTGTTTCCGATTTGAATCCCAACTTTGAAGAAACTCTCCAGGAAAAAAACCCAGTTCCACCATTCCCATTAAAAATTCCATGAAATAATTTTATAATAATATAATTTAGACATGTTTGTTTAGTATTGTTATATCTGTAATTTACTATAAAAAATAAAATTCAATGCTGCTTTACTTGTAATAAGGTGTTTTAATTCACATATTTACGATGCTTGGCCCCCGATAATGAATTTAAATACCAAACTGGCCCTCGCAGCAAAAAGTTTGGACGCCTCTGCTCTAGTGGCATCAGTGGGTCTGATAGTATACCCAAAATATTTGTGAAATTTCTTTTTTCTCATTATGGGTTCCTTTGTCCATATTTTGGTCAAACCGATGTTTTCCCGATACTAAAATCGGGTTACATTGAAAATGTTTCCAGCTACCTCCCCATATCCCTCCTATCGGGATTTTTTAAACTGTTAGAACAAATTATTCACGATCACGACGTCTACCGTGCTGTGTCGAATTTAATATGCGTAACTAGGTTTTATTGACAACCACACCACTTCGGTTTAGTCGAATTTGTCGTTATTGCGTTCTTTGTTCTTGACAACGGGCATCAATCTGGTGTAATACTGTCTTCTCGAAAATTTTCTCTCTTTGCAGTCTCTTGCTTTCCTGGTTTTCATATTACAATAGTTTATTCTTAATCCACGAAGCAACATTCTTGGCCCTTTATTTTATTTTCGTCAATTACCTTTCTCCATATTTTCATCTAAGCGTCTCCATTTTGCGGAAAATGACATCACGTCGATCAATGAATTTTATTTCAGTCAGATCTAGCAGTCTTCTTCCCTCTTAATGAATACAAATGTCTCACAGCGTCGTTTTTTATTAATTCTACCTGATTGTCTTTTGAATATTATCTGTCAGATAATATTTTACTTCATGCGGCTTCATGTGGCTTGGTGTTGTGCTTGAAGTAAAGTTTACATAAAAAATTGTTAGCATTACATCAAAGGTGGGTGTTTTCGTCCATCTCGATTCAAGCTGTTCGTTGAATATCTTCACGTATGTTTGTTTATCTCCTTAATTCGTTGCATTCTTGAGTACTGCTTCCAATGGGGTCTCCTCGTTTCATGTACTTTTCGGATGCCATTAAATCTGGTCCCACTGGTTGTATCCTATAACAGTCATAGACTGTACCTCACTCATTTTTTTGTACGAATTATTTAATGGCTTTTTATTCTACGGCATGTTTATCGTGGTCTAGAACTACTCTTTAAATAGTGTGCTGCCTTCAATATCTCTTTTGCACGTCCAGATGTGTATATTCAGTCCCCCTTTTACGTATACTCGCAGGCACGAAGAAGTCCAGTTTAACAGTTAGCCATCCTACCAGTTAAATGTTCTCAGTGAACTTTCCGTCAGAGGTTCCAAAGCTTTCGGTTTATTGACGCCAGAGAATACCCTGAAAATGATGTTATGCAACATTTTCTCCACATACTAAGAATATGCTTGAGAAACTCCAATCCGTTGTTGATGGTGTTTATGTATTCCTATAATTTTTTGTTTGATCTTGGACTCAGCTGAATATTGCAATTGAATCATTGTCACCGTTATATACCGTAAGCTCTATATGTAGCCCAAAAATCACACCGGTGCATTCAATTGCCACCTTCACTCCACCGGTATATAGTTCACATATGAAAGTATGTTGAGCAAATAAGGTTATGCAATAAGAGATAACAGTACTCCAAATCATGAATGCAAACTTACCCCTGATGTTATTATGATACGATAAGGGGGTTTTGTTAGTTCTCAGTTCCATACCCGGCATTTGAAGCAACAAGTTTTTGGGAAAAATTAATTGGTAATTTATCGAACTAAAACATACAGTTGTTGCACATACAAACATTCGCGTAGTGATCAATATTTTTAAAACGAAAACGTTGAGATTCTTATTTCATAAATTATATTTGATGCAACTCAAGATTTACAAAAGACTCAATAAAGTGTGCCACTACTAATAGCAGCCACTCCACACTTTTTACCCATATCGATTCCATTCATTCAACGAATTTTTGATCCATTCCTATCTCGTCGTAACAACCGCTTCCTTTCTAGCTGCATCCTGAAGTAGCTGGGTATCAACTTCGTCGCCGGGTAGCTGAACGTAGCGCACAACTGATCCCCGAATAAAACAGTTCTTTACCGATAGCATGTGTGGATACTTATCTGGATCGGTGACACTGATGTCTGTCAACTTTATATTGAGGTACTGATCCACAGAATGTAGAGTGCCGCAAATACTTGAAATTAGATACTATTCAGATGAAATGTTTATTTTACAGGTTATGGATGGTTACCTTAAGTCATTTTTCAGCTCCACGACAACATCCTTGCCGACAAGCGATTTAAAGAAGGAGTAGAAAAGCTGGAATAGATATAGGGTTTATATTGTTTGGGTAAACGCAAGGAAATCATGCAAACAAACCATTTTTATATCTGCTGAATCCGGCCCGCCACTTGTTATTAAACTTTTGGAAGCAAATTTGACAGTTCGAAATTTTCTATGTTTGCCAGAAATTTAACATCGCAGCAACTGCTAGAAAAGTTATAGCCCGTTCACACTAGGCTCTAAATCAGGCGATTTCGATCAGCTGATCGCTTTAGAGCTAAATCAACTTAAATCTACCTGATTACCCATACATTTTTTTCGGCTTCCGACCGAGTTAATCAAGTAGATTTAGAGTTAATCAAGTACAAATCAGGTACTATTGTGAATTTTGTCCCTGGTGAATTTTTCTCAGAGCGTGGTGGATTCCATTCGTGAGAGCGAGAGTAGATTTGAATGCAATGTCATTCGAATTTCGTCCTAAAATAGCAAAAATTGAACAAAAAAGGAAAATGTGAGTTGTACAAAGTGAAAAGAAAATGTTCTTGCGTGTTCCTGCACCACTTTCAACAACTTTCACGCAAAAAAAAATTGTACACATAAATTCGAATGACATTTCTCTCTCTAAATCTCCTCATTCTAAATCACTTCGGGTAGTGTGAACGCTTACTTGATTAACTTGACAGATTCTAAATCTACCTGATTTAGAAGTGTAGTGTGAACGGCATATTAAACAGGTGCATGAATGGTATGTATTCACAATCAAAGATATTTTTAAATTGGAAAAAAATACTCAAACAATCAATAAAAGGCGTGTCTTTTTGCTCCATAAACGTACAATGCTGTTGTTTCCAATGCGTCTGTACAGGATAGCAATATTCTGCTTTCGATAGGGGGAGCAAAAACACGCATATTATTTTTCTAGCAGTTTCAACTTCACGTCTATTCAGCGCAAGATGTCCACCAAGCAATGCCTATCCATGTAGCTGTTTATTCACTGCTCACCGAACCGACGAGTAGCACGAGAAAAATCAATCGGCATCAGTTCAGTTTCGGCGTTCACAGTATTCGGGTGTGAATTCGCGTTGTTCGTCTCTTGAATTTTCAATCTAGGACAAGTACAGTCAGTACGCCATTTTTAGAAAAGAATTCTTAACATTTTTCCTGTGTTAGTTTTGACGATAAAGTGATTAAAAGGTATGTATTGCGAAGTAATTACATTTCGGCACATTTTTCTCGGGAAATTACGATTTAATCGACCTTACAGTGCGAGAATTAGCTGTGAGCACATGTTTGAATCAAAGCCGGCATGTCTAGGTTCTTTTGCCATTTCGGTGGTTATTTTAAGCTATTAGTCGAGACTATGAATGATTTTCGCATTGAAATTTAGTTTTTTTGCAATTGGCCTTGGGGGGGGTGAATTCCGAGCCCCGAATTAACGACGCCATTTGATGACTCATAAGGTATTTCGTGCGAAATAAATTCATGAAATATTATTTATTAAATGAAAAGGATTTGATTTAGTTTCACCTTCAGCCTAATTCTAGTTTCATATGTTTTCTGCATTTCGTACATTATCGAAGAATTCGCATTATCGATTACTTATTCCGCCATCTTGTTAGCTGACCTGCAAATCCGAGAAAAATTTCAATCTTCATCTACTTCACAACCCCCTCTGTTCCATGGTTGCGATTTCTCGTTCATTCTGTTCTCGTGCCCGGTTCGTCTTTGGCGGGGCCATGTGCCGGCATCATTTGTCAGCGATTCGGCCAGAAATCTACAAAATGGCGTTTTCAGTTGTTTCTCAATCGATCTTTGCTGTAAATGTTCCCGAGCTCGCTACTCAAGCCGAAGAAGTTTTGTCTGGAATGAGAATGCCTTTTGACGAGAGGAATATTTAGTTAGTTCGAACGACAGGTGAATTTCAGGTTGGCAGATTGTTTCCGTTAGGTGTAAATGACCTCGTCTCGTGACGTGCTACGAGCGAGTCTGCAAATAATGGCGTCTTGGTGGGATAATTTGGTAGAAAAAGCGTTTGGAAGAAACTACATTGTATTCTATGCGGGAATTATCTACACTTGCGGCGGTAGTTTCCGTAATTCATAATGCCGGCCGGCAAATTATACTTGTTAGTTGGTCAGTTCTAGTTTGGCGTACACGCGCGGGTTCCCGTCGAATGTGGTGCAAACATTAATGTGATGGTTACGAAGGGGCTTTCTTTCGGTGAAGCTACTATTGTATTAAGATTATTGCTAGGTCTTGAATTATATACTCCAGACATGACTATGGGCACAGTAAAGGTGTATATAAAGCTTGAATTTAAAAAAATTCAGGAATTAAACCTTGAAAGTTGTTTTCTTCGTCCCGCACTGCTCCCCATCGCTCAAGATGCTTAGATACAGTTTTTCCATCAATTTTTTTTTTCTCCAAGTGTACTTCCTGGGCGACCTCTTATCTGCGTCAATTTTTACAATATTAATAAAGAAAAATGACGAAATTAAGACTAAATAGAAAATATTCTAGTTGTTGTGTGGACAATATATATTGCTCTTAGAGTTGTAGATTTCGTTTAACGAAGCATAAAATCAGGTAATTTCTAAACTAAACATCTCATGGAATGGATATTAAATATTCCTATACGTGATTCACATTTTTTCTTAAGACTTTCCCGAATTTCCCGAATTCATGTCTCTGTCTTCAGCTTGTTGTAACTGATGGTGGAGGTGACCTCAAAAAACGGGTAAAATTTATTGGGGAGAGGTTGTCATTGAGCACGAAAGAAATTTGTTTTATAATGCAATCTCCAACATGTGTACACATCAAGACAACAAGAATAACACATTTGGCGCAAAAATCGGATTTCGAAATAGCTATTGATGAAACTTCTGAGATGGCAGAAATCCTACCGCAAAGAAAAATGCTTTAATCCTACCGCAACCACACACTTCAATGACTATCAAAATGCGATTTTTTTTTGTTTCTATCAAAGCTTTTGTGCAGAACAAAAATCAAAATTCTGGCATTCGTATCTGACATAGATCTGCTTAAAGAATTCTCCAGTGAGTCTTCCCTCCTACCACAGATCAACCTGGACTTCTCATCCAAATTATCAATAAGCAGAACTTTTGGTTCTATGACTCGATTGCAAGTCCTCTTTGATGTCATTCAAGATCAAATAAATTGCTCATGGGTAGATTTTATAAAATATATTTTTAACTTTTCTTCATCATTGTATTCAAGGTGTCCTTCCTCTTTTAGTATTAAAAAAACGTTCCTGATATCTGTTCCGTTGTAACTGAAGTATTCCTCCTTCATTGTCCTCCGCCAAATGTGTTTTTTTTTATAATAGCAATACAACTAAAACGGTCCACTCGCGTTAACTGACCTAATTAAAATGAAGACCATTCAAGTTTCCGAATATTTCACACTGGAGAACGTCATGTTTTTTTTGGGTTTAATCACGTATTTTCGAATTGGGTTATGGTTTTCTTTAAACATTTTGAAATACATATGTGTACTACATGTTTTCAATTTATTTGGGAAAATAATTTGTGATCTTGGTGTGAAGTTTTTATTTTTGTGTGATATTGTCTAACATGTAACAATTGAAGAGAACAAACTTTTCTCGGGCTGACTTTTGGTTGTGGCCCAGTGATTGACCTTATTAAAAAAAATATATGTGGCTTCGATAGATGCTACTCACTCGCTTTGCTTATGTTCTTGATTGGTCTATGCATCAGAGTCGCTGCTGTTAATAAATTGTGCTTCAGGAAGCTCGGTGCCATAGTTCATTGGTTTATGTTTTCTGGTGAATTGGACCTAAAACGATTTTATTAAAAAAGCTTTTGCTTTTACTCTTAATATGCTCTTAGTAGTGTCGTACCTATGGGCCATATTCCCTAAAATATCGACGGTTTCTCAGACCACGGTTATCTTTTATTTTTCCATTTCCTTTTTTCATTTCCTTTTTTAAAGCGCTTCGCCGAGATTGAAAAAATGTAAAATGCTTTCCCATCGTTTCTTGCCTCAATTGGTTTCACGCTAAATCCGAGAATATTATGGCATCTCTCAAAGTATTTTTTTTTTTTAATTGATTCAACCAATTTTATTCACTACTGATAAGAGCTGCTAGCAAAAAATTCCAATAATTTAGCTTCGTTAGCCAAATCGCGCTCTGGTCCATAGGCTGGATTAATAGTGTTGCAGTGGTGGCAAGAACATTTCCAATACGTTCTCACGTTCTCTTCTGGGTGTGAAGGGGCATTATCCAGAAGAAAAACCTCTTCTTCGGGCAATTCCATCACTTTTAAACTTATATTTGAGTAACTAGTTTGACATCAGTTTAGAAACTTACCTGCGGTACAAATGAACTTCTCTGGAAGAAGTTTTCAATATAACCTGTACTCATCCGCGCTGTATATTTGATCATCGCATTGGTCTAGTTAGTCGGTTTTAGCTTGTAAGTAATTTTTTTTTAATGTTTCCCCTAGTTCCGGTTGTGAGGACAGCTTTCTCCATGTATCAATAACAGACGGTATTATCCTGTATCAGTTTTTGAAAGGTTTGAGCCCTCTATTGACTTAAAGGTAAACATTTTTTCATTTATCATGGCGTATAAATAGCTTTTTTTACACAGTCAACTCACTGATGGGTTAGTATTTACTACGATGTGATAAAACCACTTGTAAAGCGCTTCTTTTGTTTTAGGGAACTTGAAGGGTTTTCAACGTCCTTTTTCCGGGAACTGAGAAGGTGTTATTTACACACACTTTAAACTACTGGCCCCATTTTTTGATTCCACAAATTGTGGATTTTGCTACATTTTATTTTTTGATTAAAAATCTAACACCCGTTCTATGTATCATTTGGTTTTAATAATCAACCTTTTCTTTAAGCGTTAAACAGTAGTTTTATTTTTCTGCCAAATAGCTCACAAATGCAAAACTTCAAAAAACTACTATAAATAGTATGTTCCCTAGTCAACAGAAATGCACAACTTCATAAGAAATACGCTGCTCCCGACATCAAACTTCTTAAGCCGGCGCCAAACGATGCTACAAACACCCTCCAACTTTGGGCACTTGAAGGTTGGACGCATCGTGTGGCCGATGCGCCAGCTACCAGTGTCCAATGTCCAACGTTGGCGCTGGAACATGTTCGGTCTGTTGCCGACCTTTTAATTTTTGACTCAAACGTTGGAGGCAGAAGTTTGAATCAAACGTTCATCGCATCGTTTGGCGCTGGCTTTATTCAGTTCAAGCTGTGTATTAAGCCGGCGCCAAACGATGCGGTGAACGTTTGATTCAAACTTTTGCCTCCAACGTTTGAGTCAAATATTGGACGATTGACATGGCAAGCGCTCTGCTACACGGTG
The DNA here is from genome assembly GCA_963978885.1 of Nemotelus pantherinus. NCBI lineage: Eukaryota > Metazoa > Arthropoda > Insecta > Diptera > Stratiomyidae > Nemotelus > Nemotelus pantherinus. The sequence goes on along the minus strand of OZ022263.1, from coordinate 48,622,379 downwards.
GATCGAATTCTTGATCCAATACATTTGATTCCAGTGTTGGTTCAATTTTTCGTACACATTGATTTTGCATTATAAATTATATTACTTTTGTTAATTTCAATTTAATTGATAGCGCGAAATGGATAACCCAGTATTACGATTATAATATTAATCTAGAATGATGTTAATTAATGTTTAAAAATAAGTATCTATTATAATATAGATAGATAATTAAAATATGTATGCAATAAAAATGCATACCTGTCAAAACACAACAAAAATTTGATTCAATTGTTGGAACGAATCGTGTAGCAGTTCACCTAATGTCTTCCAATCATACCTTCCGGTGACAAAAAACCCTTTGAAGCGGACAAAAAGACCGACAACAGACCGAACATGTTCCAGCGCCAACGTTGGACGCTGGACATTGGTCACTGGTAGCTGGCGCATCGGCCACATGATGCGTCCAACCATCAAGGATCCATCGTTGGAGGGTGTTGGTAGCATCGTTCGGCTCCGGCTTTACACTGGCCTAGGAAAACTGCCTTTCCGTATGCTCAGCTCTATTATTGTATGGGCGGAATAGTAGTCAACATATGACATCGTTTCATATGAAATATTACAAATAGGGCATTTCTGGTGAAGTTTCAATATTCGGCCATAATCGGAAACGCGACACATATTCGGCTTTCTCATATTTTTTAAGTTTACGGTCTTCTCAGTACTGAATACACAAAAAAATCATTAGTAATCAAAGCAGGATTTCTATTTCACTTCTCAAAATATTAAGATCTTGTGTGAATTGATGGTTCGACAAATGGAATGACTGATAGGGCAAATCGAACTTGACTAGATTTTACGTCATTTGGGAACGATGTTTCTACAGATGCGTTAGAGCTTTCGTTGTCTATTTTAATGCTTTTATTCTCTTGTCTTCAAAGTGAGCAACCACTTACCCTACTAAAATTTATTTCCTTGTGTTTTGTATTTACTTCGGTGTATCCTTGCCGGGCTAATATATTTTCTGTATCGGCTAAACGAAAATCATCGAGACTCGAATATTCTCGGCAAACGCTCATTGCCACTCACAACTCAACAGTTTGGTTTTGCCTCTAGGGTTTCGGATGTTAACTCCTTATCAGTTTTCCGCATTAAATTCACTAGGTGTCTTTTACAGACTTCCTTCTATCATCCTTGAATCTTCCTTTTACATTTTCCCCAAATTTGATTATCGCAATACCTGATCAGTTGTCAGGATAATAAACTATCTAGAAGAAATTGACTCTTCCGGCAGAACCAAATGATGCTATTTGATTTATTCTGAGACCAATCTGGTTGAAAATGATGCAAAACTATGCTAATATCTATGATCCTTGATATTATATCAGCGCAGAGAAGGAAGATCCTTCAAAAATTTTCCTCCACTCTGATATAATCTCATCTTCAATTTTCAAAACCATGCATGTTATATGTCTATAATTATTTTTTTCCCCCATTAATTTCGTTTCAGTTTTTAAGATGGCTTTCCGTGCTGGTGGTGGTGGAAATCGTCGTAGTTTTGGTGGCGGTAATTATGGCAATAATGCCATGGGTCGTAACATGAATCCGTGGGACAACCAGAACTCTGGCGGAAATTTTGGTAACATGCGCCAAGGTGGTGGCGGCGGCGGCGGTGGACAAGGCATGAATGCCGAGGCCTTGACTCTGGCCAATAATCTTTTGAATAATCTGCTGAGAAATCAGAATCCACCCTCGCTATTGGACTTGCCCCGTGGTGGCGGAGGTGGAATGGGACCTAATCGCGGCCCACGTCAGGTATGTATCGAACAGTAGTGGTACTCGAGGACAGAACTACCCTTCGGGGTGTCTGCTCTCGTATCCGTTAGGTTAGGCTCTACTACGTCAAAACGATATCGCAAACGAATTCTCATCCTAATCGCTACGTGTATTAATTCTTAGCAACAGTGACAGCAATACACTTTTTCTGTTTGCTTTTAAAAGCATGATCAGATTTTTGCATTGTTGTCGCTTACGTAGAGAGGTAATACGAATTAGAAAGGATGAAAAAGAAAAAACGACTTTTTCGATCAAATTATTTTCTCGTCCTTTTTTACAATATTCAGATATGTTCCGTTAAACAGTTTTTCTTCCAATTACTTTAACCCTTCGAATCCTTTATTTTCTTCATCTCACTTCAATTCAAATCCGATTAATTTTCCTACATGAAAACGATTAGAATGATTGCCCAGCCGAATAGATAATGCAGGCCGTCGTCGAGGACTTTCGATTTGAAAAAGGAATTATGCCTCCGTTGCGCGCTGCATTATCGCCCGATTTCCACGCATTGTGTATATAGTTTTGATTATTTTGAAATGTAGACTTATTTGCTTTTTTGGTTATCGACAAATGTAAAACAATGTTTGATGACGACAGGGTCGTTATTGCAGCAGCCGTTGCATGAGTGTTTAAAAAAAGAAAAATGCAATCGGCGCGATAGCGTCGGCTCTGCCGAAGCCTGCTATCGCCGACCGTTGCATGAAGAAATGAATGCACAAGTGCAGCAACACTCCTGTTGTTACCTGTTTTAAATTCATAAGATTATTATAATGTAAACATTTATATACTTGATGTTTTTCAAGCAAATTTAACTAAATGAACGTTCTTTTTAAATTTCTTTCTCAACTCTACTCTCAACTACCGACTGTTGTGTGCTTCGAAATGTTTTCTCATGTTAAAAACTAATATCGCAAATGCGCATCTATCGATTGCCCGTTTCGTATCAAAAACAACCAACAATCGCACCAAAACGTACTTCAATCAAAATGCAAACTGCGCTGTGACGCTGATCGCCGACCGCCCTTCATGCACAAACATTTGTCACAAATCGCCCCCCGTCTTCTTTGCGGGGAACGTTCTTCTCGAAACAATTTCCATGTGTGTGCGAACCCTGTTCGCGCGCCACACGATGGTCGTGCTGAACTGAACACACTGTGACATGCGTGGCTTGATCCCGACATTCGCTGATCGGCGTGTTTGGCTGTGCGTTTGGTGAGTTTTTCTAAAATTCAAACAAACTAAACAAACCAATGTTGCAACCTGGTTGTACCGCACTAATCTGGATCACATTGCACCTACACCAAACCTATTCCGCAAACCAATGCACAAAACCGAAAGGTGGGCAATCGACCCGGTAATCGCAATCGTCGTGTGCAAGGAGGTTTCGTTCGTGGTGGCTCCAAAACTGGCAATAATAAGCAAGGTGGCGGCATTCGTAAACAGAATGCTTTTGATCGTGCCAAGAAACTTCTGGCTAAGAATTCTAAAAGTAAAAAGGATTCAACTCCAGGCGATAAAACTGAAAAAAAGAAATCCGAGAGGTAAGAGCCAACATACCAATTTTCTCATTCAATTTCAAAGGTAAAACAAAACAAACATTTTCAACATTTTTCAAACTTACTCAGATTGTGTCATTACGATAGCAAAATTTTGCCTTAGACAAATCAATCAAAGCAAAGCAAAGCATTTTGAAGCAAAAAAATTGAACGATACGATTTCTTCACGAGTAGTTCTAGTTCGACAAGAAGTTTTTCTCAGACATTTTGAATACAAAGTTCACTATTAGCTGTAGAGATTTAAATTTCCTTGATATTCATGAGAAAAGCGAATTGCAAAACTTCAATTTAGATTTTCAATCACTTGTATTGATCAAAGCCAAAGCTCAGAAAAACGAGTTCGATGTCAGAACATGAGGAGTTTCTGGTCTTTCTAGGCGCTTCGGCGAGTGGAATTGTCGCGCGATTTCGTGGATTTTATGAGAAAAAAAGTATTTTTATCTCAAAACACGTTGAGTGTATGCATTTGGCGACGATTTCAGACAAAGACTCGGGATGATTAATTCTACTCGGGAAGATATTTGCTAAATCTTCCCACTTTCCTATCTGAAGAGACATTGGATCATTTGATGGAAAACTGTCAAGCTCTTGCATTTATTCATTGTTCTCGAAAATTGTCTAAAGATTTTTTTGAAATTCGTGCTAGACTTTGTCTGATCGCCACCAAATGTATAAGTAAGCAAGTAATATCATCATAATTCTCATAAGGTCTGCGTCTATATAACTCTGTATTTTCTCTAACATTGCATAAAACTAAATGATTTCTTTTTCTCTTCCCATTCGCGCTCGAATGAACAGTGTGAAGGAATCGATCTACGCTGACGTGCCAAACGACATGTTCTATTGTCATCTGTGCAAGAAGCATATGTGGGACTCGAACTCATTTGAGAATCACATCAAGGGACGCACCCATTTGATGATGCGCGAAGGCATCGAGGAGAGCTATCGTCTCAAGGCCAACATGATTCGTCAAGAGGCCAAGATTGCCGAACAACTGAAACTGATCGAGCTCGACCGTCTGAAGCGCATGGGCAAATCGGGCAAGAATCACAAGACCGAATACTGTACCATGTGCGACTTGCAATTCCACGGTCACTTGTCTGCACACAGGAAGTCCGAGGGTCATTTGGCGCTCAAGAAATTCTTGCATCCTAAATGCCTCGAGTGTAGCAAGGAGTTCCCCACCCGAATCGAATTCGATTCGCATCTTTTGACCCCGGACCATTTGAAGAAGGCCGCCGAGCGTAACACGAAGGTTGGCGAACGCAAGAAGAATACTTTGACGATCCTCACCGAAGAAGACGAGTTGAAGGATCTCAAGCAACCCACCAAGAAGAAGAAGAAGGTCGAAGTTAAGAAAGAGGGCGAAGAAGGAGCTGATGGCGAAAAGAAGGAGAATGGTGAAGATGAGGGCGAAGATGGTATAAAGAAGGAAGTTGAGGAGGGTGCCGAGAAGGAAGAAGAAGAAGACGATGAAGCAAACCAGACTGTCATCGAAGATCCCGAAGATGTCATCCTGGATTTTAATGACGGCGACGAGGTCCCAATTGAGATTGACGCTCGTCTGCCGAAATACAATTGGCAGCGTGCTGTCGGCTGCAGCCTCATTACCAAACTCGAGTGTTTCGAATGCGCACTTTGCGGCCGCTTCTTCGACAACGAGAAGACCGCTGAGATTCACTCTCGCACTGCTTACCATCACCGTCAATTCCTCAAGTTCTTGAACGAGAAGGCTAGTGACACGAAGATTGCCCAGAAGCGTGCAGCCGCCGCAATTGAAGAAAACGAGCGCAAGAAGCGCAAGTTGGAAGCTGAGGCCGAGGAGAATAATGGCGAAGAAGTGAAGGAAGAGAACGGAGAGGGCGAAGTGGAAGCTGAAGCTGAGGCCGAAGGTGATGGTGAAGAGAAAGGAACTGACGAATTGTACGATCCGTCTGAGGCCACAGCAGACGACGAAGACGTTGAGATGAACGAGAACGCCGAGGAAGACAAAAAGGAAGAAGATGCCGGGGATGAAAACGGTATTCAGGACACTGAGATGAAGGAAGACGAAGTCAAGGAGGAAGTGAAAGAAGAAAAACCCGACCCGCCAACAACTCCGAAAACCGCATCTCCACAGAAAGCAGCCGCACAGAAGGGTACACCAGCGAGTCAACGGGGTGGTGCAGCCGCCAAGGGCACGCCACGCGGTCGAGGTCGCGGCCGATACAACAGATATTAACTTTAAGATTACTATTTCACCGTAACATTCATTGATTATTGTACTTCTGTAACAATAATTGTGTACACGTAACTTTATGCTTAAAAATAGTATGTCAGTTTTAAAGGATAAATAAAGAATCTTTAGATGTACGAATGTTGTTTCGTGTGTATTTTTGTGGAGCAGTTACTTAGTTTGACACAGGAAGGTAGTTTTGCACAGCCCCTGGACACGGACGGTATAACTTTCCACCATTAGCCCCTTCAATCCTCTCACGCACAAAGCATGTTAAAGCTGCCTTTACGCCATTTCGACCTCATTGTCAAATTGGAGGGGAACTACTTGGATTTGACTCGATTTGACAATGAGTTGCTAAAAAATTACTACCATCCCCTTCAATGTAAATCTTATGGGCATGTCCACTCCATTTCTACTATCTCACTGGTTTTGCATGTTGGAGGAAGTGAAGTTTGTGAAGGTTTGTTTCTGAGTAGGTAAAAAATGTTGGGGAGCTCGGAAAAGAGTTGTGGTTGGTAAAAAGTGTTGAAATAGGCAGAAAAAAATTGGTGTAGAAAGAGTAAAGTAGCAAAAAAAGGCGGAATTTGGGAAAAAAAACTGGGAGTTACTAAAAGGAAATTGGGGTTGGTAAAAAAATGGTGGAGATATGTAAAAGGACATAGTAAAAGGAGATGGAGTAGGTAAAAAAAGTTGCAGGCAAAAAAGAGTTTGAACTAGTAGAAAGAGTTGAAGAAGGGATTAGCGAGTTAGAGCTAGTAAAAAAGATTTGAGTTCGGCAGAAAGTTAGAAAAGCAGTTCTTTATAAGAGGTATGTTAAATATGATATGGTAGTGCGATTTGGCAAACGCAAGGAAATGAGTGGTAAACGTTTCAAAGATTTTCTCGTGGCCCAAACGACGCATCGAAAGTGTGCACATTGTGGAGGAAATGGCCTCGTGACTTATTTTAGGTTAGGCGAAATTCACATTGGTGCTTGATTCGCTTTAAATTCGGATTGGAGTCATACAGAACGCCACAATGGCAAGATTTAATATGAAATATTTCGCGGAAAGAAAATATAATGAAAAATATATTCAATTAATATGAGCAGTGAAGATACAGACAGTTTGTTGTGTTGATTAGATAATTTTGATATGAATTGAAAAAGAATGTTAAAATATAAATACGAAACCCATGCGTAACAACAGAACTATTTACGAGCACAGTCTAAATAAGACAATTTTTGCGAATAAGTGGTAGAACTAATGAATTTGGCGAATAAATTGTCAAATATTCAACAAGTATTTGGTGAGTCTTCAAAAATTTTCGAAAAGTATTTGCCGGTCCTTCTATCAGCTATACGATGCGGTATTGAAGAAGATGAAATGATGTGCGGAGGCTTATTATAAAACGATCGAGTTTCCCGTATCAAATATTCTCTGCTTTGATAAGCTTTAGAGATTATATACGTTGTCTATGCTGATTTATAGACAAGAAGAGAACCAAGATCACAAATTAATAACCTTTATGAGTAAATGACATCGATGGATATAAGTGGAGGATGCTAAAATGTATCACAACTAAAGCATAGTACTGAGTTCGATTTCACGTGAAATTTTCATACAACATTTCACGTGAAATCTGTTTCGGCGAAAATTTAGCTTGAAAATAAGCAAGTTTGGTACTGTGTTCTTAAGCATACTACTGAGTTCGATTTCACGTGAAACTTTCATACAAAATTTCACGTGAAATCTGTTTCGGCGAAAATTTAGCTTGAAAATAAGCAAGTTTGGTACTGTGTTCTTAGCATGAAAAGTTGCTTTCGCTTTGAAAACATAGATGGCACTGAAACATGTTGTCAATCATTTCACGCCAATTTAGTTTGTGCAGTTCATTCTTTCGAGCGAAAAAGTGACATTTAGTGTTTCAATTTGAAAATTGAGCAGTGCAAATGACTTTCCAATAAGAAAATCGATCGAAAAGTGAAATTCTTGACATTTTATCCGTCAAGAATGAGCAGTGTCTCTGCTTTTCTCCGTTGTCAAAATTTTCGCTCGAAAGAATGACCAGATAATGGAAACATGTCAAAATTTCACGTGAACTCGAACTCAGTACCAGCCTTTAGGTGCATATCTTTCAACGGCGTCAAATATTTTGTTATAAAAAGTGGAAATGGCTTCTTCAAGATCTAACATTGAAAGAGTATTCGTCCAATCTATAGAGTCAAGGTGATGGTGAATGCTTTCATAATCAGCATTCAGAAAGTCATGTACAATTGAATTATTGTACGTTCTTAAGTAAATAGAATAAGAAGTGGGAAGTTCAACTGATATTGCAGTGTGGTATAAACTGTTTGTAACAAGATGCTCTGCATCATTAGTTGGACTTACCACTACTTCGTCATAGGCGTTTGTAAATACAAGATCCAACCAATGACCGTTTTGGTTGGGAGTTGGGGAGACTTGCTGCAAATCGTTGCCATAAAAAGTACTCGCAAGGTTGAAGTCATTGGAATCTGAGAGATTAACAGGGAGAAGAAATGCGTCGTTTTCATCGGGGATTAAAACTTAACTTGGGTCGATTGAAATCTCCTAGGAATATTATTTTGTCTTTTTCTTTCAGAGACGTTGTAATGGAAGATATTAATTCACAGAAATGGTTGTAAACTGATTCGTCCGAGCTGGGATCTGGGAATTAAGCGTTTCGATCCGATCTGGGAATTAAGCGTTTCGGGGTTGGATATCTAGTACTAGACTAAAATAATGGAATTCTCTGTGCAACTAATGTCTAGTATAATAGAAGCTCTACATGACTAGGGCATTTAATCCCGAGATTTCAGGATCTCGGGATCCCGACACATTTCGGACATTTTCGGGATCCCGAATTTTTCATCGGGACTCCCGAGATTTCGGGATTGATAAAATTCAACCCATTTTGAAAATTAGAAAAGTTTTCCATTACGGTATGAGCGAACAATCCAGAACTTAATGCTAAAAGAAATATCGTTTTATGAAAACGGAGGCGCTAGGGGCTCATTATTACAACTGGCGTATGATTACATGCTTACAATCCCACCAACAAGTCTAGAACCCGAAATATGTTTTTTAGCAGCTGGATATATGTGCAGCAAAATCAGGTCTAGTTTAAATTTTGAAACTCTGGACGAATTTTGTTTATTAAGAGTACACTTTCAAAACGAATCAGCAGTTCGAACCAATCGATATTATTACTTATCACTTGTTTCATTGAAAAGCAATATTATTTTGTAATTGATATGTAAACAACTAAAAATAATAATGTATTTTTACTATATTATCGTAACATCCGTTATGCTGATTTAATTTCAATTCGTTTTTAACTAATTTTATAATTAACTATCATGACCAAATAAGGAGGAATTATTGGACCAGAAGATAAAAGGAAATTATATCATAAGATTAAATTAGATACAATTATAGATTAATGTTTCACTTGCATAAATTTAACATTATAATGAACTTAACTTCCGGTTTTATGTTTATATATGAAACAATACTGAAAAGATTATTGTGACTGGGTTAAGAGATAAGGGCAGTATCATAAGACTTGGAAGGGTAATGCAGATGCTTTGGGTCTAAATTGGAGTGGATCTTGACCGGATACCCACTTGAAAGCTGTAAGTCGTAGCTTCAAATCGATAAATCGAAGCTCCAAAAATGGTCTGTTTTATTTTTGGTTCCGAATATTTTGAGAAACGGTAAGTGCGTCAAAGTTTATCTTCAATCAGAGAAGTCAGTCTGAAATGCGTCACCGGATCTTCCTGCTATTTTCGTAACACTATTTTACAAAAGGATGCTGAAGCAGAGATAGTTGCAGACAATAAACAAAATTAGGTTTTTCACATTACAGGTTGACCTAAAGGCTGATTTAGTTTCAAAGGTTTAACAATTATCTTAACGGTCCGTCGATTGTTGGCACAAATAAATGAGTATAGAGCTGGTGCCCACTTTCAGCCATTCTTTTTTTATTTATTCCTTTCGGATCGACATATCAGTAGTGGTTAGATACGCATAATACGTAGTAGATAGCAGTACAAAAAACGCGTGCATTAAAAAGCATATCTTGCTTCTGTCATACAATTTATTTCATTACAATTTTTGTATAAATCAAATAAACTACATATATGGATCTCGAAAATAAAACATTTTCATTCACTGTAAATATATTTATATGGTATATATTATCTTCACAATTTTTTCAAAAAATAACATCGATACAAGTAAAATTGTTCGCACATTTGTTATTCTTATCTAGAAAAACGTTCATTAGTTTTGTTAAAAACTTTTTAAAACATCTACATAAACATAAATACACGTATCATCAGCTGAATGTACAACGAAACTATTCATTGTAAAATTTAGCTGATGCTCTTGTTGAAGCTCAATGCAGCCGTTAGTTTCTTTCGAATGCGAGGTGATGCCCATTTATTACTTCCTGAGCCGTGTGAACTTAACGGTCTAAGTTCGGATGGCGAAACTCCTTCGTCAACGTCATCTGCTTCGGTTCTGATTTCCATTTTCTGAACAATTAAACGTAAAAGCTGATGCTGTTGTTCCAGAACTCGTCCGATATCACGAAGTTTGCGTTTCTGTTTCGCAATTTCCGTGTCAATGTAGTCATCGTGCGAGTCGAAAGGCATATCGAGTGAAGCTGAAAAGGATTACAGGTGAGTTGTTTTGACTAAATATTGGTTTAATCTTAATATTTATAATCAGCATGAAATTGTATCAGTTTAATAAGTGATTTAGGTTAATAGTAATATTTATCGTGGAATCAGAAACATATCAAAAAATTTATCAAAAGTCAAAAGTCACGAAAATTAGTTTTTCTTAAATATCTGCGGTTTTACGAGAATATCTATTAACTTCACAACTGTTTAGTTTTGGATTTAAACTGAAGTATGGCCGTGGGGCAATGCGATTTCGAGGCGAAATAATAGAAGCTATTTCGACCTTTGCAAGAGTTATACACGCGAGAGTGTTTTAAAAGTTTGATATTAAAAAGGAAGCTTATTTACTAGCGTCATTAAACTTTTTCTATTTAATAGTGCATAGAATCACGGGTCCTTCGAAGTATGTGTTTAAATAAAAACAAAACGAAAAAGCAAAAAATAATCACTTAAAAAAATCTTACTGTCTTCACTGAAGGGGTTGTAGAACCATTTACGGAGAACCGAATCCAAGAATCCAAGTTTGCATTTTGTATGGTTCGGGTATTCAATCAATTCCATTTTATCGACCTTCTCCAGCCACATTTGTGGTAGCTTTCGCTCAAGTTCTGTATGTAACACTACCTGTAAGTCGAATTTGATTGATAGCGTTATCTAGCTATCTTTTGTAATATTATCAGTTTCTCTTACCTGCATAGCTAATCGTTTAAGTTGTGCATTTCTTCGTACCGATTCAATATCGCCTACAGCCAAACCGATGAGGAGATTCATCAACAGAATCGGCATCAGGATCATAAAAAGACCTGAAGTAGAAATATGTTTTATGGTTTAATCACCTTAAACATCAAGATTGATAGATGCTATTTTCTTTATCGAAAAAAACTCACATAAAATGATAAACGATGGTAATGCCAGTTTCAGTTGATTGCTGTAGAAAGGATTTACGTAGGTGCCGACGAAGTCAAGTTCGCCCAGCATCATAGAGAAAGTTCGAAGCAACGACATCGGTATGTTCGAGAATGATAAATGAGCTGCATTATCACTCGTTATCTGAAATTATATTTCATTCTATAATTTCAATACAGGAAAAGAATGAAAATTTTGAAACTGTACCTTTGAGAGAAGTATGAAAAACGCAAGTCCGAATGCAATTATTAAAATCGAGAATACCAGCAGTACTTTAATTAATGTTTGTAGAATTTCCAAAAACATTACAACGTATATGCCGACCTGAAAGATTAAAAGATTTTAGTTTATTGTTTTCATTAGTTTTTGTTTATCGTGCTTAAATGATGTATTGATGTATTTTTCCTGAAAAGTATTTGGTGATTTGCAAAATTTAATATGTAACAGTAACGAAGATTGATTCTCAACTAACGTAATTGGTTTTTAGAATAAATTTTTATAGAACATTTATATATTTATTAGTTCGATATAACAATGAAAGAACCACTTAAACCGTGAAGTTAAGACTGCTCATCAAATTTCTTTTCAACCGGTCAACATTCTTTGGATCCTTCGTTTCCATGAACATCCTCCGACCACAAGCGAGGTCATTGATACTGTCGCCTACGCGGAATTCCTCTTCATCGCCTGAGAATCGTTGAACCGAACGCCCAACCATTGCGCGTGGTATCCTGTCAGACAGTGGCCCATGTGAACACTTAAAACACAGCAAAAACATTGCGGGCCAAACTTGGAGGCCCAAGATTGTCTCGCGATCGTGCAGCATAATTCATCAACCTGACACTTTCTATTATCACCCGCCTATCAACATCCAGCACCGCAATTGATTCTAAAATCTCATAAGACTTGATATTAAATGCGCCTTTAATTTCTGGGAAGGTGGGGACTGTATACACCTTACGAGCAAGAAATTTTTCGATCTGCTCAATGCAGGTGTGAAGAGCAGTTTCAACAGCCTTGTCTTTGGTGTAAACATGCTGGGAGTGCGAGATTAAGTGTAAGAAGGGAGATATGATAGCCAATGGTCCTTTCCAGAATCTGTCACAAGACAACTGATATATGGGACAATAGTCCTTAGGTTTAACGTGCGGGACATTACCTGCTTTAGGAATGAGCACAACTCTTGCTTTCCACCAGCTGACGGGAACATACGAGATGCGCAAGCACGCATTAAAGATATCTTACAGCCACTTTAACCTTACTTCTATGGAGTGCGGAATGTCAATCGGAAGAACGTTACACGGCCCCAGGATTTGAGCGGCTCGAGGGAACTTATGGCCCAGCACGTAAATCGAAGACGGCGATAAGCGGATGGCCTGCTCCGCTTGATGCATCGCATATGCTGGTATATTATTAATCCCTGGTAAGTGTGAGCAAAGGGACAGTTAGAGTGTCAATGCTCGAGTTAGTCCAGATGCCATTATCGCCCTGAATGTATCCTGTCGCATTCGGCACCAAGCTTAAGATCTTACGAAGGCGATTAGACTCACTGATATAATCTATGTTGTCATAGGAGGATTTCGTCGTCTTACATACGGCATACTCAAAGGCCTTGAACTTTGATATACACCATAACCAGTCATTAAAAGCTTGAGTAGCCTAGTGGGTAGAGCACTGGCTTCTTGCGTGTGGGGTCCCTGGTTCGAATCCAGGTTCGGACGAGGGTCCGCGCACCAACCTTTGAGTTCACCTAGCTCTGATTAGGTACCTGATTTAAAATCAGGAGTAAAGTGAGTCGTGGAACTAATCACTCCACACTCGTATCCACAATGATTAAAAAAAAATTGTAATGAAGCTCTCTACCAGCTTCAACCCCTAGACCCGTACGAGGGTTGTCGTGGGATTGCTTTATAACCAGTCATTCGATATTTTTTTTTTTGGCAAGGTTGAGCTCTCCTACTCTCAGTCTATTTTTCACCATGGAGGCTTGCGGCTTGCGGTCTTGCAGTAGAATTGGGGGCGCTGGGAGGGTGTTCACTGCAAGTACCAGATTCGTGAAATAATTGCTGCTCCTCGGAAAGAGTTCCAATGAGACAGCAGACATGGGAGTTTGGTTCCGTCCGTTCTTTTTCTATTAATTAATGTTGAGTTATGGCTGCCCAAATTGAAGGCTATGTACCTCTGATCAGAGAACGATAGAGGTCCCTCGATCCATCCAGGAGATGCATGCATCGCCCACTGATTAGGGTAGCGTTGAGAACCTCCCTCCGATTGGAGATGAAGAAGAATGATTCTTTGCTGACATTAGCCATTGTCAGATAATAGGTGAAGATAAAATGAAAACAAGACGCCAAGTGGTTGGATCTTGTGAAAGGTATGTGGTGGTATTGAGAGCATAAGAATATGGTTTTCTCGGCAAAATTCATAGCTTTTAAGGGACACATGGCTTCCGTAATTGTCAAGGATTAGTAAAAAGGATCCTCCAGTGATGACTACAGTTTTCTGGAAATGTTTAAGCCAATCAAGGAAAATGTTTTCATTGGACCAACCGTTGTGAGAACCAGGTATATACTGAGCCAGCTGGTCCACCCCTTTCTAGCAATGGTGACATTTTTTTCTTCGGATATATAAACATATCCGAGGAAAACGAGCCAGAGGCACTCATACTACAAACAACATTAATATTATGCCCTCTCTCCTCTCCTATCTGGTAATTCCTCCGGCTTGATGTTTACCCTTAGGTGCTAGGATCTGGACTGGCTTTTGGACATTAGAAATTCTTGTTTCGTCTACGTTGAAAATGCGCGTTGGTCCAATGGCATGTTTATCCATTGAAGATTCTAGATTACTGGAGAAAATATCAACATGTTCTTTACTGAATCCAATCACCCTACTAATGCTGGTTGCGGAGGGCTTTCTTAGTGAAATTTGAGGGTTTCTTTTGCGAAAACCAGCTACCCAATCCTCTCCAACCATTCTTGTGGTAATATTGAAATTATGTTTGATTTTGAGGTCTTATGCCACGTCAAATACCATAGGTCTTAATTCAGTAATAGTAATGCCGTAAAAGAGGTTTGTTATTGTGAATACTTTGTTTTTTAAAACGTTTTCCTGTTCTCTGTTGAAAACAGGATTTTTACCCATTGTGGGGTTCGAAGTTTTGTTATTTTTAATCCTGTCGTGAGGAGTCGATCGTGGAATTTTAAAATTGAGAGCAATACTTTTCACTGATTTGTCTTCAGACATTTACGGTAAAGTTGTGTAATGATATATCATCACCATGCCTGAAATAAACCAAAACATAAATTACGCGATCCACTAATATCGTCAATGTAACGAGATATGAGCTAGCAGACCACACGTATTGCATAGGTCATGTACAATGCGCTATACTTGTACTCAACTGACCATATCAAATTTCCGAGAGTTGACTGTGAATATCCACGCCATATGGCATATTCAAATGCGACATAAATTCTTGTTGTTATTGACATATATTCTTGTTGTTACTATGGCTCGCGACCCAAATACATGATATATGGTTTCAGTATGAATGAGCGCACATGACAATAATTCTTGTGCATGTTGATTAAGTGGCGCTAGGAATATCGGTCGAGTGTAGCGTGAGAAAATAGGACACGTGTGAATCATGAAGAATATCGTGTCATGAGAAAATATATGTGTTGATGATTTATTTCAAGGCATGCTGAGTTTTAGCAATAAAGTAGGTTAAGTTATTATAGTAAAATCGTATATAAGGAATTGTAAAATTGATTGAAAAGAGATTCGTCAGAGTATAGTCACTGGAAACAGTTGTTTCACTCTGAATATGGCGAATATGAATACGACGCGACGCCACCATTACTGAGGAATTTTATAAATTTTGAACCGATTGTGCAATTATTTATGCATTTATGCCTTGTTAATGATTAAGTCCCCCATTTTTCGATGAAATCGTTCATTTTCCCCCTAAAAAGCGAAAGGAATTCGATGATTTTGAAAAATATCTTCACACTTCTCTCTCAAGGTTTTTTTTTTTAAAAAAATACAGGCTACATCCCAACCACAAAAACAAATGGTCAGAAAAAAAGAGAAAAATTTAGAGTCAAAAACAGTCGCAAGAGAGTAGACAGCCGTATTCCGAATAAGGAATAGTAAAACATTAGACGATGTATTTTACAAGTATAAGACATTCGATGACATTTAAATATATACAAAGTAAGATTCTTCATTTAAAACCACTCATACATAGCATAAAGATCGTATTGTTACTGCTGACAATCATTAAGCGATTCAATTGCTCTGATAATCTACAAGTCATTAGCAAATAGAAGGCCAGAAGAATGAAAGAAAGAAGGGAGATCATTGATAAATACCAAAAATAACATAGGACCTAGTATCGAACCTTTAGGATCTCCAGAACGAGAGCAGAATTCACATATACAACACAGCTACGGCCAAAAACACAGGATGAGAACCAGGACAAGAGAAGGTCAAATACCTCATACACTTCTAGCTTTGCCAAAATAAGCTTGTGGTTAACAGAGTCCGAAAGGCTTTGAGAAATCTGTGTATACCACATCAACTTGCTTTTGTTGGTCTAAGGCGGAAGCGACCAAGTTAGTGAAGATTAAGAAGTTAGAGAGAGAAGATCTGTCTTTTATAAACCCATGTTGCTTAAGAGCAAAAAGGGATGAAGGATAGGAGGTAGCCTATAGTAAGTAAATCTTTCGAGTACTCCCACATAGCGAAGAAGGAGGGAATAGCACGATAATTGTAAAATGAAACTTGGTTCACCGGATTTATGGATGGGCGAAATATGAACAGACTTCCAATAGGACGGAAAGGGGTCAGAGGAGAAACTGAGGTTGAAAATAATAGATACGGGAAAACACAGGGACGACGAAAGTGATTCGGCGAACAGGTTTGGAATGCCGTCTGAACCACAACCAGCATTGGCATCAAAACATTCAACTAAGGACCAAATTTCTAGAGATATGACGGAGAAGAACGAAGGAATTCATAAAAAGTAATCAAATTTTGAACAAAATGAAGAGAAGAATTTTGCAAAAAGATAACATATCTCGTGTGGATTAGAAGCAACATAGAATCGGGGAGACGCCGGGAGCATCCACACAGGAAGTGGATGTAAGAGCAAAAAGGCTTGTGTTGGTTAGAACGTATTCAGGACTCGACACTAGTGAAGTAATCACGCAAAGCTTGTTTGACGGCAGTTTCGGAAGCTGATCGAAGCTTTGAGAATTCGGGGTAGTCAACATGATAATCCAAGGATCGATACGTAGTACGTGCTGTATTTTTTTGCCTTGAGGATGGACGTTTTATCATGCCGAAACCAAGGAGAATCATTGGATTGGCGGGGACGCCTAGACGGAGCGAAACTGAACAGGAACCTATGAAACTGTGAGTTGATCAACAGTTAATCCGCAGCAAAGAGAATAAGAGAATATACTATACTAATAATACTTGAGAACCTTATGATTTCGAAAATCGAAAGGACTGATCTATTGGATTAGACGTGTGGATACACAAACACCTACACTTAACATTCTCACATTCACTACTCACCACACTACTGGACATCATACACACTACATCAAAATTCAGAAATCAAGTAGACTAAGTTAAAAAAAATGTCAATGAAAATAAATGAAAAATAGTGAGTTGTCAATCTATATTGTGATGAACAAAAGCTGTTCTCTGTTATTCTTTTTGAATTAAATATATCTATGCTAATAAACTTAATCAATGTTATAAAAAATGTTCATGATTAATATCAAAGCAGATATAAATATTATACGTAAAATTATTATGAAATTTCTTGTTTTAGATATTTGATTTCAAATACTAAAATTGGTGACCCCGACAGAGGCACGCAAGCCTAATTCAAGAAATTTAATTATGGAACTGGTGGAAGTGGTGACAAATTAGTAAATTCAGCGGACTGTATATCGAACACAAGCTATCGCGTCTGGCCAAAAATTCATATGGTGCTCGAACATCTTCTGCAAGTGAATTTGAATTAACGGAACGTCAACAGCGCACTCAGCAGCAACAATATCAACGACAGTTACAACAACAGTAATAACAGCCGCAATACTAGCAGCAGAAATACAGACAGGCAGCAGCGAAATCTCTTTGGAGCAATAAATAGCGCATACATTTCGAGGTACAACACTCCACTGCTATGAGGTAACCAAAACACTTTCTTCTTAGACTTGAAATATACATCAAACAAGATGTCAAAAGTGTTCAATAGTACAGTACATGTAATAGTATAAAAAGTGCCAACGATTTTGCGCTAAAATTCTCGCAAATTTATTAAAAAAGCTTTGTGAAGATCGAATTTAAATATACAACATCAAGAATTCCAAAGCATCGTGCCTTTTAAACTGCAATGGTTTATTGGCAAGTACAAGTTGCACTACTTGTCAAAATACATCGAGCTTCTTGAAAGAATTTCAACACCAAACTAGATGAGATTGTATTAGGACATCATATCAATTATGATTTTTAAGTTTCTTTTTCTAAGAAGACATCCGTTTGATTTTTAAAAAAAAAAAAGTATATGAAATTATTTCAAACATTTGAACCTCACACTTAAATCATTATTATTGTAATATTACACCTTATTAGTAATTAACAATATATATTTACACACTAATTTCAGCCACCCTATTTCCTTGCCGCGTTTCGTTTTTGTCGTCGCGTAATTCCGATAGAATGTCGTTGGACAATGAGGATGCGGTTCCCTCAGGCGCGTCATCCGGTCTCGAAATCAGTGCAACATCCGTGAAACCACCCGCGTTTTGGCAAGAAGAGCCAGCTTTGTGGTTCTCCCAGCTAGAGAGCCAATTCGCAAAAGCGGGTATTAAGGGCTCGGAGACCAAATACCACTACGTGATCTCCTCGCTGGGTTCGGCGGAGCTGAAGGTGGTCAGGGACGTGGTTGCAAGCCCGGACCCTCACACGCCTTACGAGATCCTCAAGAGGGCGCTTATATCGCGGCTTTCAGCCAGCGATTCGGCAAAGCTGAAGCACCTCTTGGGGAATCTTACCCTTGGCGATAGACAACCTTCCCAGCTGCTTCGTGATATGAAGCAGTTGGGAGGTTCCGCGGTTGAAGACGACCTTTTGAGGACCCTCTGGCTGCAGCGGCTTCCGGAGCAGACTCAGGCTATTTTAGCCTGCTCTCCGGAGGCCAGCTTGAACAAGTTAGCGGAGACGGCAGACAAAATAGCGGAGGTTTTTGTCACGCCACAAGTAAACTCAGTCGCCGTTTCCCCCCAGCAGTCAGAGGTGGGCGCTTTGACACAGCAGGTTGCTGCCCTCACGAGGCTCGTCCACCAAACACTACGATCGCGTTCGAGGTCCCAAGGGAGATCTCGCTCGCAGCCACGTCGCCGAAGCCAGTCACGAGGAACTGGTATTTGTTGGTACCACTTCAAATTCGGCTCCAAGGCTTTAAAATGCCTCTCTCCATGCGCCTTCAAGGCTGGTTCATCTGAACCAAAAAACTAAGTCGCTGTTCTCTTCAGACGGTAAGAAAACGCGACTTGTCACCTAGCCGTCGTCTAATAATTCATGACAACTTGTCTAAACGACACTACTTGATTGACACAGGCGCAGACATTTCGGTGCTTCCAGCACCTACTACCGGAAAACTTCCACCTTCTGGTATGCGACTTGCCGCGGCAAACCAGTCGACCATCAACACCTATGGACGAAAGGTGATCAAACTAGATCTGGGACTCCGTCGTGAGTTTTCATGGGATTTTATAATTGCCGATGTCTCTAGACCCATTTTAGGCGCAGACTTTCTCTGCCACTATGGGCTAGTCGTCGACTTGGCAAATGCTATCCTTGTGGATCCTCTTACTTCGCTTTCATCGAAAGGCACATTCACATCATGCAAGTGTCCAAAACTTAGTGTTTTGATTGAGAAAACCTCTGATCCACGGATGCATGCTCTTCTCACCAAATACCATGCCATCACGGTCAACACAGGGTTCTCACAACCCTGTAAACACAAGGTGACCCACCACATTTTGACCAGAGGCCCTCCGATAGTATCGAGACCACGTCGACTTGCACCAGATAAGCTCGCGGCGGCTAAGAAAGAATTCGATTTCCTGCTACAGCAGGGAATTTGCCGCCCCTCAAACAGCAGCTGGTCTTCTCCGCTTCACATGGTACGCAAGAGTAATGGGGAATGGCGTCCTTGCGGCGATTACAGACGCCTAAACGCCATAACCGTCCCGGATAGATATCCGATCCCCATTATTCAAGACTTCTGTCATGAATTACATGGGAAAAATATCTTTTCCACCATAGACCTGACTAAGGCCTACCATCAAATTCCAGTCGAGCCGAACGATATTCCAAAGACAGCCATCTGCACACCTTTTGGACTCTTTGAGTTCACCCGAATGACTTTCGGACTTTGCAATGCGGCACAATCGTTCCAACGCTTCATACATGAAGTCCTACACGGATTAAAATTCTGTTTTATCTACCTCGACGACATTTTGGTAGCTTCGACTTCCGAAGAAGAGCATCTTGTTCACTTAGAACAAATTTTCAAAAGATTAGCGGACCATGGTCTTATTATCAACATGGAGAAATGCCATTTCCTTCGACCTTCAATCAAATTCTTAGGTCATGAGGTTTCGCCGAAAGGCATTAAGCCCTCCCCAGATCGGGTTGAGGCTATATCAACAGCTAAACTCCCCAAGACGGTTAAAGACCTAAGAAGATTTTTGGGGATGGTCAACTTTTATCGTCGCTTTCTTCCTCACACAGCTGAGATGCAGCAACCACTCAACGCCTATCTTTGTGGCTCTAAAAAAGATGGTGCTAAGACAATCGACTGGTCAATGGAAGCTAGCAAAGCTTTTGACCAAGTCAAGACTGGCTTAACAGAAGCCACTCTATTGTCCTTTCCGGACTCAAACGCCGAACTTGGTCTATTCGTAGACGCTTCCGATTCCGCCATCGGGGCTGCTCTGCAGCAAAAATGTCAAGGCTCTTGGCAACCCCTTGGTTTTTACTCGGCCAAATTAAGCGACGCACAAAGAAAGTATAGTGCATACGACCGCGAACTCTTAGCGGCTTATCAGGGCATTCGTTATTTCCGATACTTTTTGGAAGCCCAAAAGTTCACTCTATACACCGACCACAAACCACTGACTTTTGCTTTTAAACAAAAGCCAGAAAAGGCCACACCTCGTCAACTTAGACATCTAAGTTATATAAGTGAGTTCACTTCTGACATTCGGCATGTCTCTGGTTGCAACAACGTTGTTGCTGACGCACTCTCTCGTCTAGAAGAAATCATTCTTCCCAGTACTCTCGACTTTGCCGCAATCGCCACGTCCCAAACATCGGACGCGGAGTTTCAGAAGATTCTAAAGGACTCTAAATTTCTTTTAAAAAAACAACCAATATTTGGCACCAACGTCGACATTTTTTGTGAAGTGTCTGGCCCAACCATACGACCTTATATTCCTCACACGTTCAGGAAACAGGTGTTCAACTCAGAACATAATATCGCTCACCCTGGTATTCGTGCTACAAGAAAGCACATTGCAACTAAATTCTTCTGGCCTTCGATGAACAAGGACATTGCCACTTGGGCCCGAGAATGTCTATCTTGTCAAAAATGCAAGATAACCAGACATGTGAGCAAACCTGTATCGACCTTTCCTACGGTCTCCGAACGTTTTAAGGTCATTCACATCGACATAGTTGGTCCCCTAACACACTCGCAGGGATACACTTACTGTCTCACCATAATCGACCGTTTCACACGTTGGCCTGAAGCAATTCCTTTAGCCAGCATTACTGCCAATGACTGTGCTACTGCTTTATTAAGCACCTGGATTGCTAGATTTGGAGTTCCCCAATACATTGTCACCGACCAGGGCAGACAATTCGAGTCAGCGCTCCATGCTGAGCTTGGTCGACTTTTGGGCTTCGAACGCAATCGTACCACAGCGTACCACCCTCAGGCCAACGGTTTCTTAGAAAGATGGCATCGTACTCTAAAATCGGCTGTCATGGCTCACAACGATGCGTCCTGGACTAGAACACTTCCACTAATTCTTCTTGGATTACGATCTCTAATCCGAGAAGAATTCACAGCATCACCGGCACAACTCCTGTACGGAGAAAACCTGCGTCTTCCTAGTGATTTTCTTCAAGAAAATCCTAGGAAGATTAGCCAATCAGACTTTGCCACAGAACTAACGGCTACAATGGCAAAACTTCGACCGGTTGATGCTAAACATCACACAACTCCGAAGATATTCATCTTCAAGCAACTCGACTCTTGCTCCCATGTCTTCGTCAGAGTCGATTCTATTCGTCCACCACTCATTCCACCGTACGACGGTCCCTTCAAAGTCCTAGCCAGACATATTAACTATTACACTCTGGAAATCAAAAACAAATCCGTCAATGTTTCCATTAACAGGCTCAAGCCTTGTTACTCGTCATCCTCTACGGAACCTGTTGACAATTCTTCCAGTAACCAGCAAGCATCAGCAACCTCGACTGCACCATTACTGCCTCCAGCTCCCGAAAAGAGACCAGCGAGGAAAGTTACATTCGCTCCGTACGTCTCTCTAGCTGGGCGAACCACAAAGGTGCCACTCTCCTACGCCTCGCGATAACGCGTAAAACGCTGGCAGGGGAGTATTGTGGATACACAAACACCTACACTTAACATTCTCACATTCACTACTCACCACACTACTGGACATCATACACACTACATCAAAATTCAGAAATCAAGTAGACTAAGTTAAAAAAAATGTCAATGAAAATAAATGAAAAATAGTGAGTTGTCAATCTATATTGTGATGAACAAAAGCTGTTCTCTGTTATTCTTTTTGAATTAAATATATCTATGCTAATAAACTTAATCAATGTTATAAAAAATGTTCATGATTAATATCAAAGCAGATATAAATATTATACGTAAAATTATTATGAAATTTCTTGTTTTAGATATTTGATTTCAAATACTAAAGACGTAATAAACATGTTCTCGTATATTGTATGGCAGTCCAGTTCGTGTTACAGTGTGTTTTCTATATTGGTTGAATGTATATCTATATTCTTATTATCTATATTGTTATCTATATTGGTTGAAAAACAAGCTACCATTAAACACTAAGGGATCGAACATCACAAAATGAGAAGAAAAGGGGTTACTTTCTGATAGCCCTACTCATATATAAATAGACAAAAAGGATAAACGGTAGAGCAGATTTTTCAAAGTAATATCTAACGAGTTTAAATATAATAAATATAAATATAATAAATATAATAAATCATTACTATTACATATTTATAAGTATGTATAAAGTTTATTTTGCATATATAATTATTAAGTTTTACCTGATCGAATCGTTGCAGAAACAATAGTAACTTGAACCATGACAGGAACACTGTTATCGATGCAGCCGAATAATGAACTGTACTTATTTCGTTATCCATACAAAAGGCTGGCATGACCATAATAAACGCCGAAATGTGTAAAATCCACGAAATGATATTGACTACTTCCAAAATGTAATGGACTTTCTGTTGGTAAATTTGAAGTCCTTCGCGTATGGAATTCAGCAATATGTAAACTATGATACCAATCGCTGAAACAACTATCGTCGTTGTCTTGTTGATGTACTCTTTCGGCTCCGGAACTATGAGGATACCAGTGTCGATGACGCTATCGGGGCAGAATTGGAAAAAAAATTATGAAAGAAACATGTCAACATGAAAAGTTGATTTTTAATTTAAGATTGATATGATATCAGTCTAACCTTGTGTCAAATAAATGTGTTGCGTTGCGCTGCTCAATGTGATTCATCATCTGCGAGGAGTAGATTGTGACGAAAATCAGAAATACGGAGTAGAAGAGTAAGTTTGCCAGGTGAAAATACTTTCCATATGAGTTCCATTTCATTTGTAGGTACTTTTGGCTGAGAGGATGTGCCAATAACTCGACTCTACCATGACTGACCATTGTCTGAAGAATATGCGATAGTTAGGTCATTTTATTTGTGGGTAATCTTTGGTTTTGAACAATGAACAGTCGAACGTGCCATTGTACTTACTGGACATTCAACAATAAAACAAATGATTATGCTAATGAAAACTCAAAATGATTGTTTTCAACAAATTGCTGTATGAAATGTCCATCTAAAAATGCGTTGGTGTTCATTATTCAAATTATTTATTATCATCATACAAACATAGTTGGCTAGCACAAACAGTTACATTCGAAACATGAAGAGTAAGCATGTAGAATATACAAGCCCATGTATATAAGCTACAGTCAATATACAATTGTTGATGTAGATATTAATTTAAAATTAATTTAAAATAATATTATGGAAGGACTCTACTAAATGATTTGTGTAAATGTAGCACACTTTTAAATATCTACTATCTTATAAATTCTTAATTGCTATTTCCACTGCTAGTGGGAACAGGATCAGACAAAACAACACGGTCTACAAAAAATATACATTGCATTTACACTTCAAATTTCACTACATATATATATACATATATCATAATAGGATTAGTTTTGGGATACTAAATTTTTAAAAAGAACTCACATTAACTACACCGAGTGGCGGAGGACGCCAATTAGGATCATTTAAGCTTAAGCGTTTCAATTCAATTTGCTCTTTGGTTTTTTGATACGGCGAAAAAGAATATTTGATCTAGGGTAGTAGGAAATTGATTTTTGTTAGAATTAAGCGAACATGCATGATAATTATTACGTATATTCTTTATGCTGTTGTTTTTTTTTGGTTAAAAAATATTTTTTACATATCGTTATAAAAGAAGAACAAGCTTAAAAAAATTGTGTATTATAACAAAACGTAACAAAGTCGAGTCAAAAAAAAAAATCACTGCAAAAGTGATCGAGAGAAAAAAAACCCTCAGATTATCGACTAGGACGATTCGATTCACGTATGGTTATCTAGGAACCAAAGTGTGACCGAAAAAAAACTTAGCAAAGTTTAAAAAGTAGACACACATTGAAGAACAATCTATGTGCTTCCAATGAGGTTATATCTTCATATATCCTTTCCGTCCTTCGATTGAAAAACGAGGCGAGTAGGGACAATAGGCTATGCTAAATTTAAAAAACAGCGAGCTAGTAAACCTACGATGAGCTGATTCAATGGCGTCAGATAAACACTGAAAGCGAGGGAACCAGATTTGGCACGCAGAATACTGTGTACTAAAGTAGCAAATAAATGAATACAGGTGGAAATGTTGAGAAACATATACGAAGATCGGAAGACAAAGCCAGCAATCCTCAACCCTGGTATTCATGTTCATGACATGTAATCCATATTTCAATTTAGAATCAGAAGCCA
The DNA here is from genome assembly GCA_963978885.1 of Nemotelus pantherinus. NCBI lineage: Eukaryota > Metazoa > Arthropoda > Insecta > Diptera > Stratiomyidae > Nemotelus > Nemotelus pantherinus. Next base: position 48,597,779 of record OZ022263.1, on the reverse strand, counting down.
CACCACGGTCTTTAAAATGCTGGACAACTGACAGGACTTTTCTTTGAAATTTCGGTAAACTGACCATACAAGGAATAAGAAAACACATGTTAAGCATTTTTATATGAAAGTCACATCTGGTGACACTTCAAGATGTTTAGTGGTATGAAATTATTTTGACACCAGTGATTAAGGGCAAACAAATCAGCTTGCAATTGGTTATAAGCGTCAAAAGACTTGATTGCGCTGTATAATTTTAAAACATCCGCATATAGAAGACAAGGAGTTGATAACAGAAGGAACGCCATTAACAAACAAGATAAAAAGTAAGAGACCTAGGATAGACCCTTCAGGAACTCCGGATGTGGGAAACGGAAATGTTTCAAGTGGCTCTGCAGGGACGACTATGGTGAATAGATGGCAAAGCAGGAGAGAAGGGATCCAAAAATGCCAAACCCTTCAAATTTATTGAATTGGTAAGGAGTTCATAGAGTTCACAAAGTCAAAAGTCTTCGAAAATTTCGTATAATTACGTTGATAATCGAAGGCAGAGGGCACAAAATTAGTAACAATCGTAAGCTTGTTCGTTGTAGAGCGGCTCTTGATAAAACCATGCAGCTGAGGAGCAAGAAAACGTATAGAAGGATAAGCTCTATCATAAACAAGGCGTTCAAGGAGTTTACTGAAACAATGGAGGTGGGATAACGGACGGTAGTTGATACATACCAGATTTGAAAATTAGAAAGATATTGGCGGCTTTCCATAATGAAGGGAGTTCACCAGATGCAAGGCTAATATTAAAAGGGGTAGCTAAAGGAACACAGAGATAGAGCATGAGAGGGATTTCAGAAGGATATTGGGAATACCGTTAGGAACGGAACTAGCATTAGAATCTAAGCTATGCAGCAGAGATTCAGCTTTCAAAGGATTGATTTGATACTAAACAAGGATAAGGCAAGCTAGGTACGGAGAAAATCAAAAGATACCGAGGTATTTAGTGCATTTTTGGAAATAGGTAGTAAATAAATCACAAATAGCCTGAAGATAAAAAGCAATAGCGATATCAGGATTTATAGAATCAGGAGCTGAGGCATTGAACTTAGGTGAATGGATGTATGATCAAAAAGATTTTGGTTGATTAAAATATATTGAAGCCTCGATGCTCAAGAAGTAATCACGCATGGTCTGCTTGAGCACTCTTAACTTCCGAACGCTTACTATGGAATTCCTGAAGATCAGTAGGCTAACCCGTATTCTTGAACTTTTTTTCTAGCTCCAAGAGCATCGGAGACTTTTAACGTGAACCAAAGTTCATCATTAGCTTTAAAGCTTAGTACTGTGTTCGATTTCACGTGAAATTTTGATACAAAATTTCACGTGTAACTTGTTTCGGCGAAAATTTACCTTGAAAATAAGCTAGAGTTGTACTCATTTTTTAGCGTGAAAAGTTGCTTCTTTCCGTCAAAAGTTACTTTCGGAGTTGAAATGCAGATGTCATTGACAAATGTCTCTAATCTTTTCACGCCAATTTAGTTTGTGCAATTCATTCTTTCGAGCTAAAAAGTTACAATTTGTGTTTGAATTTGAAAATTGAATTGTTCAAATGTCTTTCCAACAAGAAAATCGATCGAAAATTGAAATTCTTGACATTTTATCCGTCAGAAATGATAAGTGTCTCCGCTTTTCTCCATTTAGAAAATTTTCGCTCGAAAGAATGACCAGATAATGGAGACATGTCAAAAAGTTTCACGATTAACTCAGTACCAGGCTTAAGAGGACGTTTGATAGGAGTATAGCAAATGATAAGATTAGATTAGAAAGAGTCAAACTTGGAAATTGCACAACCAATATTCAGTCCTTTGAAAAAAAAAGTTTAGATCCTGCTGCGAATAATTCTTATCGTTAAAATTACCAAAATCTTTGAGAAAAGTTGCATACAGCAAAACAGAGGATGACTGCAAAATGATAATTAACAAATAAGGCAAACAGTAAAGGGCCTAGATGACTACCTTGTGGATCACCAGTAGTGGATTTGGTTTAAAAATGACAAGGAACTGCGAAAAAATACACGTTGGGTTCGATTCATCAAGTATGAGTTGACCAAATTCAAAAGCAAGAAAGGAAATTGAAAGGATTAATACTTAGTTAAGAGTATATAATGATGAAGTTTGTCAAAGGCATGCGTCAAATATGTGTAGAAACAGTCAATTTGGAGGCCAGCTTCGACTGAATTGGTCACTTGGTGAAAAAATTCAAGAAGGTTGACTGTGGTTGAACGACCTTGTAAAAAACCGAATTGGTACGTGGTCATAATGGATAATAAAGGATTTGGCTGGTAGTCGTAGGTATTATATCTAAAATACATTCTTTTAACTAAAAATAATAAAAATTCAGAATTTCGTGTTTTCCTACTCAATAAATGGATCAAGTTTTATTTTTGATTGGAAGAGACTTCGATCGTTCGTCAATAAATTATAAGTTTAAACTCAATATAAAAGGTTTAATCTGAATCGTGATATTTTTTTTCTATAAACCGTTTTATATTTAATAGTTCAGCATTAAAAAAAAATCAAAGCCTATTTTTGTCATACATTTGTAACAAAAATTTCGCAATATGAGCATTGACATCGATTGAAACCATGCAAAAGGCGCAAAAATTACAGCTGCCAGCCAAAAATGGATTGCCATCGAGTTTGATTGCTTTGTTTTTCTTACGTTAAGGGCAGGTAATGGAATTGGTTGAGTTATTGTGAGTGCCTCCCCGGTCCGCTCGTCGACTTGTGCATAGATCGATGGACATTGAAGACAAGAAAACGAGTACCGGATCTGCAGGAATTTAATAGGATATTTTTGTTGTGAATTACATTTCATGAAACCTATTGTATTAATATTTTATATGATTTTAATTCGGTAAAGCTCTGTTCAAACGGTCTGAAATTACTTAATAAATATTTGCCATGATGCAGATATATGCGTTTTATCCAAACTACATTCACAGTAAAACATAGTATACATTCTACAGCAGAACTTAAAATGTCTTTTGAACATAATAAATGGATAAAGTTGTGTGCCCACATTGGGCGCCCATATCAAAGTATCCATAATTTATAATGGAATTTAAGAAAGCATTTATAATGGTAGCGGAAATAACATTGCTACTCAAATAAAATTTAGTTAGATCATCCTACGTATTTCCGAGGTTGTCAGATCCTTCTCGTCAACGAAATGGAAGTATTGCTATAGGAGTGCTAAAAGTAATATTACATAGTATTATTGTTTTCGATTCGCTTGCAAAAAAAAGTTATGGCTACTTTTCGTTGAAAATAACATGAAAAATGAAGAAATATTTCAAATTGTGGTCTCCCTTATCATCTAAATACCTAAACATAAATCAAAAATTCGTTTGAGTTCGTTCGCATAGTGAACAAACGCACAAATCAATTTCAAATAGTCTCAGGTCAACTTACATAAAAGCTCTTCGAGTCCTTTTTACAATTCGCCTTGGTGATACATTTGTCCTGGACAGCTTCAAATACTCGAGGCATGGATGCAATCAAGGCCAATGTGACGCATGGATGCTTATCCGATTTCAGCATCATTACTTCGCTGGCACGATTCTCGTGAGTTACCATCGCTAGTGCAGCTTCGGGATATTTGTAGTAGATTGCATAGTCAATGGCACTCATGTCCATGTAATTGTAGAGTAATTTGCAGCCCATTGACAGCAGAACGGCAATAGCGTTCGGTTTGTTTTCCATGGTCGCAAGATGCAAAGCGGTGTTCTAGGGAATAAAAATTTTGATGTATATTTACGTGCAAATATGGGAGCTCAGCTCACCCCGTCTTTATCAACTTGATCCAGTAAATGCGAATGCACTGAATGCAGCAGTTCGATTGTTTGCGTGTATCCTGACATGGCAGCCAATTGAAGAGGATTGCGCCCATTGTGGTCGCGATGTAGAAGAGCTCCTCTATTCAAAAGCAACTGAACAACTCTGGTGTGCCCTTGCTGTGATGCAATGTGCAACGGTGTCAGTCCCTCGCCATCACTTTCATTAATTATAAATGTGCCTTTCTCGGAGTCCAATAGTTGCCTCACTGTATTGTAACGGCCATATCGCGCAGCAAAGTGCAAAGGACTTTCATTGTTATTGTTTTTCAAGTTTATACACGCACCGAGACGAATTAAGTTCTCTAAAGACCGAATGTGTCCCTCCCGGCTTGCATAGTGAAGCGGCGAACATCCGGTACTGTCTTTTTCATTCAGCAGCTGGACCAACTGTGTTTTGGACTGAGTTTTACTAACTTCCTCGGCGAATTCACCCAAGCGCCCTCCGTTCATTATAACAAAATGCAAAATATTACGATTATTGATGTCCTTAATATTAATGCAAGCTCCCAGGCGTATGAGACAATACACTGTTTTCCAGCCGCTTCGTGATGCCGATAATAAGAGTGGCGAGCGCTGCTCCTTATCCAAAGCATTCACGTCGGCTCCTTCTTTTACCAGGAACTCGACAATTTCCGGATGATCGAACATTGAGGCGCAGTGCAATGGCGTCATTTTCTGTACATCGGTGCAGCCGAGGCAGATTCGTTTTTCTTGCGGTTGCATGGTAAACATCAGTTTGACTATGTCAATCGCTCCCTGCAATGCATGTAAGGATATTCGCACGTGAGAATTGAATTGAACGACCCGAGATTGCAAAATGACAACATCATGTTAACTTTCAAAACCAACAACTAACCTGGGCACAAGCCAAGTGAACCGGTGTTGAGAGGTCATGCTGCTGTGTTGAAATTTTCGCTCCAGATTTCAGGCACAGTTCAACGGCTTTTATGTCCCCGCCGTGAACAGCAGAGTGTAATGGCACATTGCCTTCTGAGTCGTAAAATGATATCATTTCTTCACGAGTACAGCCACGTGACTCCCCCCACTGTACCCGGAACAAACGATAAATATTAGTATACTTTATGAAGTTAATGTCGAATATTTATAAAATTTGAAGCTATTTACAGTAGATAAATCTTTTGGTCAAACGTGTGCATGAGTTAGAGGAATGCTATAGTATAAATCGCTAAAGACTAACAGCTGAACATGGATTAATACATAAATTTGTTTCCATGTTGAGATGGTTTTGAATAAGTTTATTGTTAAGTTAATAATTGTTAAAAAAAAGAAAACATTCAAAGAAAAATTTAATTTGTCAAATGTATCAATAATTAATAATAAAATCAATAAAAGTATCAATCAAAAGTATCAATATTTATCTGTTCGTGATACTACTTCATCTGGCTTTTTCAAATGATATCACTTCTGATTCTGAAGTACATTTGTTCTCTGTAATTCCACGGATCAATGGACTCCAATCCCATGAATCTATATAACTTTTACCTGTCAATCAGCATTTATTTCGCTAAAAACAATCACACTCCTTGCAACTTGACGTTATTTCATATTCACTTCAAACACTATTAGAATAACTAAATCATATGCTTATAAACAAATGAAAAAGCGTACTCGACTCTTTTGTGTTACCAAAACTAAATCACATCTTTTCAGTTCTACGCAGTACTATTAACTGTTCGATTCTAGAATGAAAAATTATACTGTCACCGTTATCAAGTATATAACTAATGCTAATTATGGTCGTGATGTGATGAATAATTTGATAGTAAGCTAATCGTATGCAAAATCAAATCAAATGGAACAAACACAGTATCTGACAGACATATTAACACAAAGATAAAGATAAAAAACATTTAGGTATCGTTTTCCATGTTGCTGTTACTCGCCTGAAAGAACACTTCCATAGTTTTCGAGCTAGCATTTTTAGCTGCTTCGTGAATGGGATAGTAACCGTTATTACAGGGTTTTCGTGGGCATGCACCGAACTCAGTGATCTGAAACAAATTTCATGACATGTCATTTACGCTAGAATATCGACAACATTTTTAACATTGCAATCTCTTACAAAATGCTAAAAAGAGTTTATTTTTGTTGGGAAGGACTGCAATCCCATTGGGTTTGTCTAGAGGAAAATGTGAGGTATGTGGAGTGAGAGGTTATCATAGAGCGAGCAAATTCAATGCTAAATGGTTGACGAAAACATTTCATTCAAGGCTACCAAAGGAGTAGTTTGTAATCTACTGTTGATAGGACAAATCTATGTTGAGGTACTTACCAAGATACGTGCGCATTCCTCGTGGTCATAGATGGCGGCCAAATGAAGTGCTGTTCGACCATGTTCGCCACCTTGCTGGATGTCGATTGTGTTGCGATATTTGCCCATAATCTGAAGTGCTTTGACTTTGTTTAATTCGGTAGCAAGATGGATGGGTGCTTGCTTTTTATCGTTTAGGATTCCCGTGTTGACATTCCTGCAGTGAATATACGCCGTTAATTTATGTGTTTGAATCATGCAACAAAGTGTATTTATGTGGTAGTTCAAGATAACATACTTAATAAATTAATAAATCTGATCCCTTTTTTTCTAGCTTTCAAAACGAAATATTTCAATTTAAAGATCAATTTTTCCTTAAGAAGCAAGAAGTATTTCTATTTCTAGACAGATATCTATATTTTGATGGTAATCTGCTCTCTTTTCCAGTGCCTATATCTAGCTTCTAAAGAAAAAAATGGACGTAAAATTAAAATATATGGTTGCAAAGCACGGTTGTGCCGCAAAGCGATTTGGAATCAAAATTTTCAAAATTAATGCAGGTTTCGGGAGTTGCATACACCGTGTGTTATTGATAACGTACTATCTGCTTTACATCCACGTATGAAAGCGTACCAGAAATTAACTAGTATTTTTGGAATATTTCGACAGTAAAAATCAATTACAGCAGAAGAGAAGGAGGGGCTGAAGAAGGATGGGCTTACACGTGAGTGTTCGCAAAGCTTTGTAAAAAGCTGAAATCGGAATAAATATTGTTTGTTCGATGACGAAATAAAGCTGTTTGAATTCAACAACAATTCTATGTATGGTCGATTCCATATATGAAAATATGGTCATATAAAACGACACGATTATGTAGATTGACCATGAAAAATATAGCAAACGAAGTTAAAATAGCCGGATTGCTATCCAGACCGTTCAACATATTCAATGGGCTTCGACAAGGGGCTGGTCTGGCCTGCCTCCTCTTTAACCTGGCGTTGGAGAAAGCAATCCGAGACTCCGGCACGTCAACGAGAGGGACTATCGTCACCAAGTTCTGTCAGATACTGGCTAATGCAGATGATATAGACATAATTGGAGGATCGGAGCTAGCTGTTCGAGAATCCTTCAGCGGCACAAAATCTGGGGCTGCACTTAAATGAAAGAAAGACTAGGTACAAGAACACCTAGAGTTGGTGAAACCTTCAGGATAGTTCAGCATGAATTTGAAGTTGTGCCATCATTCAACTACTTTGGGCCCATTGTAGTAGCCGATAGCAACATGGAGGAAGAAATAGGCGGACGGCTGCTCAAATCCAACAAAGCCTACTGCAATCTGTCAAGGCTCTTCAAATCCCGAAATCTTACCCAAACATCAAAGCTCCTGCTGTACAAGACCATGGTCCTGCAAGTACGCACGTATGGATCCGACACTTGGGTGCTCAACAAAAGGCACTATGACCTCTTACCCGCGTTCGAGAGAAAAGTCTTGCGGAAAATCGTTGGCCCCATATGTGAAGCAGGGCGATTCCGGAGACGCTACAACGATGAGTTTTGTACGCTATCTACCTAGAAGCAGATATAATCACGAAGAAAAAGCTCCGTAGACTCCGGTGGGCAGGACACCTAGCTCCAATGAGCAAAGAGGATCCGGATCGGAAAACCCTATGCGGCAGATTTTATGGCAGACGACAGCTTGGGAGACCTTGTCTACGCTGGAGGGATGGCATTGACCAGAACGCTGGGAGTTAAGGGGTGCAAAATGGATGACATCGGCTTTCGATCGGGTCCGATGGAGAAAAAAACTGTTGGCGGAGGTCAGGACCGAACCCCGGTTGTAGTGCCGCTGATGATGATGATGATGAAAAGTGAACATAGAGTAAAGTAATCCCAAGACAACCGTCGTATGGGTCTAGGTTGAAGCTGGTAGAGAGCTTCATCATAAATTTACAACCAATGTGAATACGAGTGTGGAGTGATTAGTTTCACGACTCACTTTACCCCTGATTAACTATTCAGAGCTAGGTGAACTCAAAGCTCGGTGCACAGTCCCTCACCCGAATCTGGATTCGAACCAGGTATCCCACACTCAAGAAGCCATTGCTCTACTCACTAGGTTATTCAAGGATCGCAAAAGTGAATACAACTGGATCGAAAAATGATGAAGCATTCATTACAGGTTTAGGAAAAATATTGCGACAGTGGTTCAAAAATGGATGCTCGATTCGCTGGATATGCAACTTCCTGAAATCTCGGGTAGTGTGTAGTTTTTATTAGTTTCCGAATAAATCTACTATGGCTTTTCCGAACATAAATACATTTGGTAGATTTAAGTTGCCTGTGGATGTCATTTTTTATTATTTTTCTTTCACAATAATTTACAAAAGGAAAACTATTCGCTTATACAAAATTTCGAAAAAGAAACTGATAAAAAACTGGTTTGCGAAAGGTTGTTAAAAAACACCAATGTTTAAAAGAGCAGATTGACTCATCAACATTTGCGTGAAAAAATTGGTACATAAAAATTGAAAAAGATGATGATGATACAAACGTATGGCAAAAAGCTAATAACTGTCGAGTAAAAAGCTTCTATGGGCATTCCGCTGGTTGCTTACTTTGATCTATGTCAAGCAATCTATTATCGGAGCGAATTTCTTTCGCTAGCATAATCTTCTTGTCGGGCAAGTATTGTTCCACACGATTGATCAAAGCTGCAAATATTATTCTCTTCTGGTCAAATATAGTCACGATTCGCCAAGATAAAGTAACTAGAGCATACCTTCAAATACCGTATTTGGAATACTGAACCACCAATATGTGAAAAAATATGACAATCGTCAGGAGAAAAACTGAGAGCTTGTATCATTTAATAAGATAGGAGGGATGTTAGAGCATCTAAACTAGACGGAAGTTCAGTCGAGAATCTGGAAATACGCGTGATCGCAAACCATCAAAGAAACAAAACAATGAATATCCATGGAGCAGGATGCCCTAGAAATGGCCATGAATGCACCTAAGTCCACTTTTTTTGAGTACTCTTATATCCACACTCGATGGATGCTGATGTGCTACTTTGCTTGCTCACTGCGGCTGCGATGGGTCCATGACGTATGGGGTGGACCTTGATCCGGAGTTTCAACCTGGATGATAGTTCTCAAATGCGATACGTCTCTTGACGAGATATGAAAACATTTGAATAATTCAACTGTTTTGGGTGCAAAAAGCCTAAACTCGTATGCATTGAATGAAGTGAAAAATGGCGGGAATCTCTGCCCTACGTAGCATAAACGCTTTATCTGACATTATCTCATTTTTGAGTTAACACAGGATTTGAAAATTTCATAATATTTTTCATCATTCTACAAAATATGAAAAACCTATCTTTTGTGGAAGTATGTTAAAATTAATAGTCAAAAATGCCCTTTCCATATATTCGTACCACTTAGAAAAACACAAATCTTCAAATAACTTAACAATCACTAAAATGCACGTAGGGCGCTTATGCTACTTAGGGCAGATATATATTTTTTCGACACCGAGAACCAGATAGATCTATGTATATTTTTTTCGGTACCAAGATTTGGAAAAAAAAACGAATTTGAAGTTCTAATTTAGTTTCTCAGCGATTTATTGGCGGATTATTTTCATTGTTTGGCAAAAGACTGTTTATAAAAAGGTTTTTCGAAAGTATGCAAATCGTATAAGTTAGAATGCAAATATCGCGTTTAATGTAAGTTATCCGCACAAAATCAGAGAGAACGTCAGCATATAATCTCCAGTTTGATAGTTTTCGAGTTTCTCGTTTGACATTTCTGTCAACTCAAAAAGACATTGTGCGGACTGGTTAAAAATTGTTCCTTAATTTCGCCATTTTATTCGTTATAACTAGCTTTCCATTAGACGGCCTTGGTTGTTGGACGTGTTTCAAGCTAAACGAATACTTTGATTTCAAAGGATGGCATTCTGTTACTTGAAATAAATTAGTATTCATATAAAAAATGCATAGGGCTTGTTTATATTCAAGATGAAATACAGTCTTTTGGCCACTAAAATGATAATGAATGTTGAAGTAACTTAATACTTTTTTCTCCTTTGCTCCTTTATCAAGGCACATGGACAGTTGGTTGTCCTCCAACATTCATTACTATTATTCATCCGCTGAAAAAATCCATTAATATCACTTCAAGCGCTTTTCATTCCACAGTGTTATAGTAGGGGAGCCCAAGCGGGGATTTCTCGCGTTACTCGAGCGCGTCAGAAAATCATATGGGGAGAAGCCCTGCACCCTGCAATGTACCCTACCATATATGAGCCCTTAATATAGTGGGGTGCGTTGAGGGAAGCCCGTCAGATTAGTAAAAAAAAATTGATCCTCAGAAAAACTCGAGCGCGTCAGATTAAGACAAGGTAAGTTAAGTACATCCAGAAAAGAGTATATTTCAATAATCTGACAATTTGAGCGTGGCTTAAGGAAATGGGCGAGTCACAAAGTTGTAAAAAAAAAACCTCACCTCGAAATACTCGAGCGCGATTAATTTTTTTTTATTTTGAATGAAATCCTATCAGGATTACGAAAAACATATAATCTGACGGTTTTCATGGGGCGATGTAGCTAAAATCATCAATAAATGAAAAAAATTGCAGGATAAAAACTGATCTTATCTTGTTTAACAGTGGGCAAAAAGCAGGCAACGAGCTCATTTCTGAATATTTCAGATGGAAGCTGAGGGATACCATTTTATGGAAAGGGGGGGATAACTTTTCGGAGCACACTTTTCCATCTACCCTGGAGTGTGGTAGATAAGTTTGTTTGCATGTTTTTTTTTTGCGCTTCTTAAACATAGGAAAATAAACTCACAAACATTCCAAGTCGTATCAACATTCCGTTGAGAAAGAAGATGCTGTTAGTAGCAAATGTTTAGATCAATATATCTCCAAAACGGTTATAGTTACAAGAAAAAGTTAGCAGATATTTTTTGTTGGAAATTTGTTAAGCTACAAATTTGTCATACATTGTTTTCTGAAGACGTGACCGTTACTGTGATATTTAGGAAAGGTCACTTTTGGTGACCTTTGACCCCGTATAAAAAGTAACGCAGCACTCGGATCGATGGGCACTTTTGACATTTTGTTCAATACGCCAGTGCCAAGGTTCACACCAAAATTCAACTTTCCCCTAATTTTGCCGAAGTTTCGCCTTTTTTTATGTCGGATTTCACTTGACCAGACGCGTTGGTTTGTTTGTTGTGTTTTTTTAAATAATTTTGTGAATTAATAATGAGTGATGTAAGTGTGAAATGTGTATTTTGTGAAAAAGAAACTAGTGAAAAAACTAAAAAAGTTTACACATGAAACATTAAAATATGTATGAATATCTTGCAATATCGTAAAGTGAAACGTGTTCGAGAAAATCTAGCAACGCTTATGCTACGGTCGTAATTTCGGATGTAACATCTTTAAACAATATATATATAAATAAATAAATATATATATATATATATATATATATATATATATACATATACATATATATATATATATATATATATATACATATATATATATATATATATATATATATATATATATATATATATATATATATATATATATATATATATATATATATACATATATATATATATATATATATATATATATATATATATATATATATATTTCATCCAGTTATTTCAACCAGTAATAAAAAGAAGAAACGAATTTTTTTTTCAAATTGTCAGATTAACAATATCCCTCCATATAATTGTCAGATTATCATTTAGGACAACTAAGACATCAAGTTGAACCCTCTGTATAAAACTCTGACGCGCTCGAGTATTTCAAGGTAACATTTTTTTTTTACATTTTCAGAAATCAGTCATGTCTTTTGGTCACGTCCAAATCGTCAGTCATTTAAATAGGACACTTTTTTGAGCTCACTTAACATTCCCTCTGAATATCTGACACGCTCGAATAACTTTTTTTGTTTGTGTTTTTTACCTCTTTTTACGGCAACCCCCCACCAGTTAATCGTCAGATAAATATCTATCGGCTATCAGAAAGACAAAGCGCGTATACACTATAAATGTCTGACGCGCTCGAGTATTTCCATGTAACTGTTTTTTTTTACGTTTTTGAACATTTTTACACACTAAAATGGAAAACTTGACATAAACTTTTTTTCATTTTAGAACCTAATCTTCACAATCCAATAGGTCCCCATGACGCTTTAGTAACTGCAAATTTAGCATCCCGGGCTCCCCTACTATTAGGCAAAATTTTAATATGCTGACGATTGACCTCAGAACAAATACTATCCTTTCGATGGTTGATTTGAATTCTGGTTCTTAGCACTAGTAATTGATAGCCAGGACACTGACATCAGACTGTAGCATAACTTCCGAAAATCTAATATGGCATATATGGATTAGAATAATGTATTGATATAAAGGACCTGTATTTATTTCAATGTACGACTTTTAAAAAGAATAGGTTAAGTCATGTATCAATCTTGAATGCTCAGGTATCGAGTATATAAGCAGTACTTACATTGATAATAGGCAGTCCAAAGCATCATACGAATCATGTTCTACTGCTATGTGGAGTGTTGTGTTTCCCGCGACATCCTGAGCATTGAGATCTGTGGACGTGAATCATAAAAGATAAAAATTAAGAACATTTCATTGTGCAAATCAAAGATGATGGTAAAGTAAGGACTCTACTCTTTTCGTTGTTAATTGCAAGAACCTTAAAGTTAAAGATGCTTAAAGTTTTTTTGCATACCGCCTTGCTGACTTCGTATGAATTGTAAGATGTTGACACGGTTGCGTGCAGCTGCTTGGTGTGCAGCTGTGCGTCCTTTACCATCACGAATTGAAAGTCTGCTGTTGTCACCTTGAAAAAGTCGCACGAAATCGTCGAGATTACCAGATTCTGCAGCCTAGAAATGATAAAAGATAATATTCAATACCAATTTATTCACAAAAACAGCATTTCTTTAGTTTATGGATGGCTATAAATATCTATATTTCGATATGCCAGAGCCCATCAAAACCACGTTTTCGAACAGTTTCATTATCAATTATGTATAAAATGCAATTTTCAACCAATTACAGGAAATCAAATTGATATTCGATTTCATATTCGGGTAAGGAGTATGTGTGGCACGCTTGGTTCAACGTGACCACAAATTTATTAATTGATTTAGTGTATGAAGTGCTGAAAACAAGTTGACACAGTTCTTAATTGTACCAAAAATAGGCAAACTTGGGAATAGGCCTATGTCAATAAAGTTGATAATATAGTTGAGCTCTGACTAAACAGCTCTAAATTGGATGAAAACGTTTTACTTGTGTAATTTAGAAGTACGCTGACAACAAAGGCCATTTCTATGTAAACCACGCTGGCCAAGGCTAGTATTGCGTCCAAAAAACAACAGTTTACATTTTGATTATTTCATTGGCCGATGTACGTATATTTATAATTCAGTCAGTTTAAAGTTGTTGAACAATTAAAATGCAAATCAGTAGCTGAACTTCAAACCACCCTGTGATTTAAAAATTCAAATCAATTTACTTCCACTTTATCAACGAGATTTACCTCAATACTACCACCCACGAAGGTATCGAATGTTTGACTATTAACTAGTAACATTATCCTCATAAAAGTACTTTCCATGATTTGTCTTTAAAATCGTAACTGGTTTACTTTCACAATTACGATGGATCTAGAACTTTGTGGTGCTATTGTAAGGTTTTCTTTAAAATCTCAGGAACGTGCCACGCAACAGTTGTACTCAGACCAAAATGGTATGCATGAATAATAAGAAAGTCACTGGAGACTGTGAGCTTGATGGTGGAAAAGTTCATTTGGTCGACACTGCAACGATATTAAATTGCTTTTAATTCTATTGAAGAGTTAGAGCTCATCAGCTACAAGACCAACATCGAAGAATGTAAGAAGAGAACTTTCTATTTGGTTTTATTTACGATTGTTTAAGTTGTATCGTTCCAGGATTATTTGCGGAAAGAAGTCAATGTCGCATTTTATAATTAGATTGAAATTAAGTATTGGAGGTTCTTTTACTTATTCAGTAAAAGGAACATTATATGCAGGGTGGGTCATTTAATAGTTTTTTTTTGAAATTGCTATAAAATTAGAGGTCCAAAATAATTTTTATAAATTCTTGCTTAATTAAAAAATATGAGCCTTTCGATTATGTATAAAATACAATTTCTTTCGAATGACTCCCTTGGCTGGCTGGCCTGGCAGTAGCCCATTATCTCAACCTAATTTATTAGTACAATTTCTATCGTTATATCTCACGAATAGCTCTTTTTTTCTGCCATATTAAATTCCTCATATTCACATTCAAATAATTTACCATTGTCCAATTTAATTTTTGCGTGAACATGTACCGTGCAATTTGATACTATGCCACCTCCTGATTGGCTGCCGTTGCTAACTTAGGCGATAGAAATATACCGTAGTCGCCAGAAGTGATTTCGTTTCGGCGAGCTGTGTGTGTCGTCGAGAAGGATTTCGATTCCAAGGCCGGGATGGAGGAAAATAAAAAGGAGCGCGGGTCCTGCCGGTGGCACGACAGCCGAGTATTTGCGGGAAATTGTTTTTCTTCCGAAAATTGTAGTGGCAATACTTAGAGAAATGAAAAACAGTGAATAGCACGTTTGATTACTGGAAATAGTGGGTAATGATGACTTAAAAATCGGAAAGATAAGCTTAGCTGTGTAAGGCTAGGTGAGAAAGGTGTAAAACTTGGGGCAAAGTGATATGCAAAATTAGCAGCCTCGGCAAGAAATGTTGTCAAAGAGACGTCAAAGAGATCGCCTGCTTGACTCTAAACGATAGTATTTTCACTTAAAGTGCTTTATAAAAATTACTGTCGTATCGTAACTTTGAGGTCTCGGGAAAGCGCAGATCCTATTTTTCAATAATTCCAGATAAATATTGTTGCAACGTGTGGCTGCGACGAAAACCATACGAAATTTACTCACGTGAATAGTGACGGAACTCAAAAAAGTATCACATTTTGGACATCATATGTGTTGGATGAAGACAGTTAAAGACCGAAGCGAGAAGCGCTCACGAATTAGGTTCTTAGCAGTTGACGGATTGGTATTCGCAATATACGAATTGCAGAGAAAAATTGAGTCCTGCTGAAACTAAAGTTTGTCCAAGTCCATGTCCTGAATTTCATGGCAACATGTTTCCGATTTTCAAGAACCACACCAAACGGTCGCTCGTTGATGATGCATTAACTTCTTAAATATTTTAGCAGCCAAAATGGGATCGAACCTTAGAAAAGGTAATTTTTAGAACAAAGTCGACATTACCTTTGATATGTCCTTTGGCTCATACGTAGATGTGATATTGAAGTCTTCAATTCCTTAGACGATTGTCTGAGGGTTGAAGTTGATAGGAACTTCATTCACAATTAATGCATACGAGTTTGAAGTGTGTGATCTTGTTTTCCGGCAGCGACTACAAAAACTTTCTGTATAATAGACAGAACAAAAGAAGCTGACCTAATTTCAGAACAGAGTAAGGTCGATGACACACACGGCGGTTCAATCGAAGCGTTTAACGCGTCGGTTTTTCTCGAGGGTGACACATACAGCGGTTTTCAGAAGCGTTTATCCCATGCATTCATCAATGCCATCTGAAAATTTCAGCTCGATTGGATTTCGCAGCTATGAGAAAATCGAAAAACGCTCGAAGAACCGAGTCGGTGGGTGATTTCTCTCGTCTACCGACTCGGTTCCAAAACAGAGAGGCGGCCCAAAAAGCGATGTGTGTCATCATAAAGCTAAAATAATGCACGACTATACTGCTCTACTAACCATAAAAGGCCTATCTACATTTTCGTCATTTTTGAGCTATCACCGGATTCAAAAACTTCATACTCAATTACATCATTCTACAAAATATGAAAAACCTATCTTTTGTGGAAGTATTATCGTTTCATGCTACTACTGAAAAGTCCTATCTACATAAAACCTATCCTCTACAACTATTTTCAAGGTGAAAGCTTTTACTTGAGATATGTTTAGAAATACACAAATTTAGGAAACACAAATCATTGAATATCTCGAAAGTGCTAAAATATAGATAGGTCTTTTATGCTTAGTAGGACAGTACAGGGGGCGTCACCAAAATCCGGACAGGTTTCAAGTTGAATCTCCCCCTACATTGTGTTTGTGCCAGAGGTCGCCGTTGGCGTACGAGTAGTAAGCCGACATAAGTAAAAGGTCTTTACTTCAAAATTGTCAGTCTGTCAAAAATGAGTCAGTAGTATAACCGAAGAGCCGAGATAATCGAAAGTCTTCGCGCTGGACGGCCAGCACGGGAGATTATTAAATTTTTTCGATATTCGAAATCAACTGTATATGAGGTTGTTACTAAGTACAAAGCTCAAAAACAGTTAAGTGAAGGTTCAAGTACACCGGCAAGAAAGCGGCACTCAAAAGAACACACCGTGAGAACCCCTGAAGTCACCAAAAGGATTGAAGAGCTGATTCTGGAAGACCCGGGGTTATTTTTACGAAAACTGGCGTCTATTGTGAATGTGAGCGAGCCTACCATACGGAGAATTGTTGAGGAGGACCTTCGAAATTTCTTACCTGATCAAGGTTAGACAAATGCTTTCTAAAGCTGCAAGAACAAAGCGAGTCGCTCGCTGCAATTTGATAGTTTCTTCCTGGAAAAAGGAAGCAGTGGGACGTATCAGATTCTTTTCTGACAAAAAAATTTTCACCGTCAATGCAAAAATAAATCAGAGAAACGATCGATGGTTTGCTCACGACCCGGAAGATGTCTCTGTTGTCACTAGAAAGAAATTTCCGGCCAGTGCCCATGTCTTGAGTGTTGTGTCTAGTGAGGGGGATGCAATGCCACCACATTTCTTCAAAAAAGGAGAAACTGTGACCAAAGAAGTACATTTGAGAGTTTTGAAATATATAGTAAAGCTATCGATAGAAGATGTTGCGTCTGGAAGGTCATACGTTTTCCAGCAGGACGGGGCTCCAGCTCACACGAGCCATAGGGTTCAAAACTGGCTCTCGGACAATTTTGACATGTTCTGGTCTAAAGAATTTCGGCCTCCGAATAGTCCAGATTTAAATCCCTTGGACTATTACGTATGGAGCGTGATTGAAAGGGTTACCAGCAAGCCTCAACATCCAACTGTGACATCATTAATTACCACCATTGAGGCAGTGTTCGCCAATATTGACAGCGCAGAACTGCAGAGGGCGTGCAAGCGCTTCAGACCGCGAATGGAGGCCGTGATTGAAGCCGATGGAGGCTATATTGAATAATTACAATGTCAATAGATGCACAAAATGCCATGTAAAACGTTTTTGTACTTAAACTTCATTTTTCAATAAATAACACGATTTCAAGGATGTTCATTGATTTGTCCGGATTTTGATGACGCACCCTACCGACTCAGTTTTCCTTTCGGTAAACGCTTCCGTAGAACCGCCGTGTGTTATTGGCCTAAAGTGTGTGTGTATTGGCCTAAAAAGCACTGTTGAGGAGTTTCTTAATTCATTATTAGGTGCCTTTTTTGTATACCCGAGTAGATCAAATTTTGTTGAGTATATTGAATACAACTACAAAATCCTGCACATGTCGCGTCACTGAAGCAGAATTTGCTAGGTAGCGGTTGTTTATGGGCTTACATGTAGAGAGTGCTGATAACAGTAAGAGTGTTCTTAACGGTTCGTACCACTGCTGTTGATTATTGTGAAACTGGCAGTTTGAATTGAATGAATTTGCATAGCGCTCCCTAATTGCCAATTATTTTCCATCAAATTCTGTGGTGTGCAGACTGTTTTTCCGTGTTTCAACGCATATTACATTGTAAATTATTTCATATGCAAGTTTCATGTCTGATTTCAAATAAAACCCAGATAGATTTCATTTAGGTTTTTTATATCTGCAATTCTAATTTAACAACCAACCTAAGCGAAAGCTCAGCGAATGCAACATCATTTTCGAAAAAAGCACTTTGTTTTTGCTCGAGATCGTTTTTTTTTTGCAGCCCTACTTTAATCTGCTCTGCATAGATGCAAAAAAAAAACGCGGCTATTATTTTGGTTATCGAGCAGGTAGAAAATTTCGTTTTGAAATTATTATTAAAATTCCCTTCTTCTCGTCATTTACGTATTTTTGCTTTTCTCGTCTACCACAAAGCCATTTCAGTTGCATAATGTATGCAAATACACGCGATTTCCATGAATGGCTGTCTAAATAAAACGCAACCTTATTTCGACATCATCAGCCTATTTCGTATTGCATGTATGAGTAAATTCCAATTTGCGTTTCAGTTCAGACATCATCGCTCTCGACATAATGGAGACAGTGTAAGCCCCTTTGGAGAAACCCATGAACATACGAATTAAATATGTACGTAGGTTTTGAGGTATTCAGCTTCGGGAAAAGGAAATAATGCCATGATTTCACATGCACCATTTATTTTGATTCTATTGTAATTATAAGGACTATCGACGTCATCGATCAGTTTTCTTTTCTTGTGAACGAAATCGTATTTATTGCGCAGAAAATTGAAATCATAGAAACAGTAAATTTTACGTAGCATTTTTCTCGTTCGTTATCCAACAAAAAACATCGTTTTTGGAATTGTTGAGGCAATGTTCTAGAGGTTTTTTTGATCACAATTGGTGTTTTCAAGCAAGTCGCCACCGGTTCCAAACTCTACATTGTCGTTGCAGAATATTTTTTAAGAATTTCAGCTTAGAACAATGAATTGTATTTCAAGTTCACGGGCAACATCCCACTTTGCCTACATAATAGAAAGTTTGCCTTATGCAAAAGCCTAAACGCGAAACAATTTTTACAGAGTTTTACATAAACACATTCAGATATTCTGTCGATGTGAGGCTCAACGAACCATATCTTAGTACTTAAGAGCTGGTTTTACATTTTTTCGTTCGTCACATACTGAAAAACTTTGCGAGCTATGGTATTGTGAAAAGTTATTAATTTGTGGAATTTATGCCCGTTTCAGGAAAGTTTTTTCCTTTCCATTTTAAGATAACTTAGTTACCAACCGATATGGACGCGTGAGTGAATTCGTAGTATGCTGTCACGTGGCTTCATGAAAAAATTTTTAATTTTCATATATCGACAAAAAAGCTAGTTTTCTTCATTACTAGGCTATACGAAAAAACATATTTATACCTGATTACACGAGTTACTTTGAGTTTTTACACTGTACATGTTAAATTTTTTTGGGAAGATCGAAAGTTTATTTGAAATTTGTTCTTCCTACATTTTACTAGCAGAAAGCATTTTGACTGCTGATAGCTTACCAAAATGAAAAGCTTCTAGAGTGTTGAATACGCAAAAACTCTGGTGCGTTTGGTTTTAACATCTTAAACATCTAAAACATCAAAAAAATATTTCTTGTTTTCATATTTCCATACTCACCTCAAGAAAATCATCGGGTCGAATTTTCGGTCCGGGTGCTAAACGAAGGACTCGAGACCAATGTGGCGGCAATTTCAAAGGTGCTGAAATCGCTTCACCAGCACTACGTGCACATCCAATAATGTATGTTAGTGGTTTTTTATTTTGATTTTTCGCCATTTATTCACTCACTGACAAGCATCATAAGTACAGACAAAAGACTAAAAGTCACACGCACAGAATTTCGATTACTTTTTCGATTTATTTTTTTGTTTTTCTTTTGTTAGCGGAACACGAAAGAAATGTATGTAGAGATATGTAAAGCAGTTCCTGCGAAGAATGCGATATGGAAAGTGGATGTGAATTATGTCGAAGTTGAAAGGAACTAATAGTAAATATGATGCTGTGACACATCTTATCGTGCTCTGAGCAGAATGGTATGGACATATTTTAAAACTATGGATTGTGTGGAGGTTAAAGATACTAGAAATGATCTCCAAGAGAGTTCACTTTGAGGTGAATTACTAGTTTCAAATGGTAACGAAGTTTTTGGGAAGAACTTTGCGCAAAAAGGGATTTATTCAATAAAATGGCTGAGATTGATATAATAGCTTCTTGTTATGCAACCGTAGCCAATTTGCAGTTGAATGCATAGATACAGCCATGAGCCAGGGCGAGTCGCCAAAAAACTTGTTTTAATGATTTTACTTACTATCTGGTGAATACTCTAAGTTTCAATTGGAGGGAAATAGGATGAATCATAGCGGATATAGTTTTAGCATCTGACATTTTGGGTGGAAACGCAACTGCACTCAAAACTTCTGAGAATACGTCGATCAAAGGTACTATTTGAAAACATTTCTTCATTGACATAAAGCTTCTTATTGACAAAGCGCAGCAGCACGCGCCTCAGAAATTATTAAACAGATATAATTTCGCAAACTTCATTAATTTTTTCTACAAAAATACAGTCAGAATGAAGCAAAATTGTTTCCTTATTTTTTTCACCAGATTGATTTTTGGTGCACATATTTTTTTAATTTTATGTCAATTATTTCTCTTAGATGTATGTCTGTTAGATAAATTAACTCATTTACAGCTGGTACCAAGACATTTGGTATTACTACGTTAGTAAATGGATATCTGTTCCTAATAATGAACGAATAAGTTTATAACGGTAAATTAGTCCTAAAAAGATTGAAAGTAGAGATGGGTAACACGTGAGTGAAGCAATCGCGGTGAAGCAATCACTAGCCCCCAACACGTGTGTCGACACACTCTATACTGAGCGAGCTGCTTCACAGGTGAAGCAATCACTACAGTATGAGCGAGCTGAGCGTTTGGTGAAGCAATCACTTGCACTCAACAAGTGTGTCGTCGGCCGACACGTTTGTGTACACACAGTAGAGCTAGAGATGAACAGCACATGAACGAGGCAATCAGTTGATGTGATTATGAGTTTGTTTATGAGCTCGAACTTGATTATCAGCTCGACGGTTTTGCACAGGAGCGAGTCAATCGTTACACATAAGCAATCATTTGCGCGAAGATTTCCGTGCCGCGGAGCCTTTCACGGATCTCGTCGGAGTTGAGCGTTTGGTGAAGCAATCACTAGCCTCAACACGTGTGTTGGCCGACACGTTTGTGTACACACAGTAGAGCTAGAGATGAGCAGCACAAGAACGAGGCAATCAGTTGATGTGATTAGGAGCTTGTTTATGAGCTCGACACTTTTCAAGCAAGTCAATCGGTGCCGCGATATGAATTTCGTAAAGGCTGTAGGTAATGCCCTACAGTGCAAGCATGCCGTGGTTGGTTTTGATGATCGAAATTGACCGTCGCGGAAGAACATATGTGCACTTTATATGCGCATATGATGAAGATTTTAATTGAAACTTTCTTCCTGTAGACTTTCTCAATTTTTTTGTGATTGGATGCAGTGAGATTATCTCAGGAATGCGATGTCCGATCGAAATGAAATTTTTTAAGGATATTGATGAAGTATAAGAGGTATAGATATTGGATAGGGATATTCGAGCAAGTTTTCAGAAACAATTATATTTTGATAAAGAAAAAAACCTCAAAATACGAGAATGGGCGAAATGAAAATGGTTGGGTATGCCCGCTTTTTTTTGGATGGTTATCGCTGTGATTTTTTGTTATATCTGGGAGTTGAAGTGGGTTTATAATTCAAATAAAAAAGTTTTTGTTTTTCATTAGCTCTTGAAGTGTATATTGAAATCAGTGTACATCTCACACAATTCGATGCAGTGTATTTAGATAAGATACTTGTGAAAATTTCTTTCTAATTGATCATTAGTCTATAAATTCATTTACCATTTATAAATTTAAAATGGTAAACTTTTCAATTATATACCGTTTCAGAAAAAGTTTCTATGAGTGATTTTTTCTTCGCTGAGGTAACATTTTAGAATAATGTGAGTGGGGAGTACTTCAAAGAAAGCAACTATTTTCCACATTTATGCTGTAGGAAATGCGGCCATAAAATGTTCATGTGATTAGCATCATATATATAACAAGTAACAATGTTTATTATTCACAAATTTTGGAATTTAGACATAGTTCGGTTATAATTAGAGATTAAGTGTACATACTGGAACAGGTATTCTTTTGGGACAATCAATACTTAGAATGAAATTCAAAAATACTAGGTTCGAGTGTTTTTGTATTTGCGAGTATTTTCGTACTTGCAAGTATTTTATTCAAATATTCAAAAAGTTTCTAGGGCAAAGGTAGCTGAAATCGAACAAAATCGGCCAATTTTGGGTGAGAGTGGTTTGGGACATAACGGGCCAAGATCTATTTCTGCGATACAAAAATTTCCGTTTTGTAGGGGAATAAGGGGTTTTTTGGCCATAGTTTGGCCAAAACTGCCTTTACGGCACTTTCGATGATTGAAAATGGTCGGATAGTACAATAGTGATATTTTAAGGGCGAGAAAAAATGTTGATAGGGGAAATTGGGTGAAAACGTTCTTTTTTACCAACATTATTTTTTTGGTCTAGCATGAATTCGGGGACCTTTCTGAGTTGTTTCGGGTCAAATTGTCATACAAGTCTGTGAAAAAGCGGCCTAGTTTCGAAGATACGGCAAAATGAAATCCGCCGGAAAACTGTCTGGAAAAACTGAAAGTAGCACTTAAAGTGCTAAGGAGGAAAAGGTTGAGATCCTTTTTGGTTCGCCAGTTGGCTTTTCCGGCTGTGCTGAGGCTCTCCTCGTGACTGCAGGTCGCCACGAGGGTGTCTCCAACCCTACCGGGGTTGTAAAATTTACGAGACCGCGGGCGTTAAGATGCCCCTGGATTCATATCCAGCCTTACCGAAGAGGCTGGCCCCCTAGTGGGTGCATGTTTAATAGGCGAAACATTTTGTTTTTATCATTTCTTAATAAAATTTTCGTTTAACTTCATGCTTCAGTGAGGTGAAGTGGAAAACCGGCTGTTTTAGATTAGCCAAGAAAAGTTTGGTATCAGAGATCGATCGATGGCAACAGGATTAGTTTGTTCTATCTTAGTAAATTTTTTGACTTTGGTAATTTGAACGAATACAGGAGATGTTTTGTGCATATAATAAAATGAAAATCAAATTAAATTGATTGAATTCCATCGGTTTTCTTTAGGCGAAAAAATTTGCCAAATAAATCGCCGACCATTGGAAAGTTACGGACAAGCCGCGCTGACTAATGACTCAGTATCCTTTGAAGATTATCTTGCACCATCACCATTCTGGCTTGGGAACCTTGTGTTTGGAGGGTGGGGGAGGGCATATCAATGCAAATCGTATGTATATATATCAATGCAAATCGTATGTATAGTATATATAGCATACTTCAACAAATACTTGCTAGTATTTTTGGAACATGTATTTTTTTGTACTTGTACTAGTTATACCTAGTATGTGAAAATCCTAGTACGACCCGACTCTATTTATAATATGGACCAAAACATGCATTGAAGACCTACATACATATTTCCTCTACTTTTCTACGAAAATAGGATTTTCTGACGGACTAGAGTTTTTTAATTTGTAATTCAAATCAACTATAGTTAACTACGCTATCAGACACTTTCTTTACATTTTAAAATCTTTTTAAAATGTTCAAAACAAAAAAAAAGACACTTATTAAAATAAATACTGGGAAATTTTTTGTGCGTTTAATTTTCTTTGTCGCCTTCTCATGGCCATGTATAAGCGGTAAATAGAAAAAATACTAATCATATGCATAATCCATTTTCATAACTACATTTTACATCAATCAAAAACGAATTGACACAATTGATTGACTCACACTGATTGACTCATCCAAATGAGTGAGTCGAAGTGTGTCGACACACTAAACTGAGTCGTTTTTCCCATCTCTAATTGAAAGCTATTCAGGTATTATAAGCTTTTAATGAGATTCGCGCAGTTTTACAAATTACTAGAACAACGTTTATTTCAAACGATTTCTGTAAACTTAGAAAAATGTGCTTAAAGGTTAAATTTCCTTCTATTTATCATGTACATAAAAGCTTGCTTCAACCAGAAAATACTAACAAAAAATATGTAGACCAAGGTCAGTTGTGTTAAATAATACGAAGTGATAGCTTTCGTAATCAAAGCCTAGTTTCCGATTTCCATTGTTAGCGAAATGGTGCTTTCTCTCGAGCTTCCGTAATTATTTTTCATCAAATTACATAAGAGAATATTATCTTCGACCTTGATTCATAAGATCTTCCGTGAAACAAATAGGACTGAGGTCAAGTAAATCTATTTTTTTCTGAGAAAAACGAAATTTTCGAGGACTATCTTAATAAGAAAAGATAAGAGCCAACGTGCGCAGGTAATAAGGCAAAAAATATTAATGAAATATTTTTTTTCGATTTCTTCCCCATTATAGCGGTCTTAGATAATTTGAGTTTTTTTTTTGTACATACACTTCCATGATTTATGATAAATGTACTTGGGTAACGGATATTTTGGTTCTATATGAAGTACACTCACTATCCTTGCAAATGTGAACCCAAATCGAAAGCGGTTACATGTACTTGGGTGCATCTCATACACATCCTAATTAAATCTCTCTTGCAGGTTTTGTTAAGTACTCGCAGGGTAAGTTACAATTATTATTAGCACGATAACGACGTATTCAATGTCAGTTGAAATTTTTTAAACTGCTTCTACTCAGCACCTGAGCGATACGGGATTTGTAATAATAATAATTTTGTTGTTCATTAAACTGTACATAGATTATGATCATCTTTTTGGCGAAAAGATGTCTGATGCGCTGAAATGCGAACCTGGCTACTTTAATTCTACATCAATTCATGCAAGTTTAATCCAAGGTAGCGCAATATGGGACTAGAAGTGATTTTATGAGTTCCAAACAAGACAGCAACTTTTTTGGTCTTATTGTGGATGGTATGAGATCTCTGATACATGCAAGGTTTCCTGAATACAGTCAGTTGTGTTTTGCTACAATTTAGTTTGATGCCCCATTCACCAAAATAAAATCTAAGGTTCACCAAGTAATCTTCAAGGCTCTTCACTGTTTTGAGCGGGTCTTGGCTCGACGTGAATAAAATCGTGTAATCTGCATATTGTAAGACTTTAACTTAAGAAAACCCCAGTGGAAAAGAAAGATCAGCAGTGAAAGTGGTGTATAAAACAGGTCCAGTGACAGAATCTTGTGGCAATTCTGATATCACAGGTCCCCGGAGTGAATTTGTTCCATTAATGTTTACATGAAATTGTCTGTTGCTAAAGAAGCTTGCGACGAGTCGTATTTCCAGAAATCCCAACTTGATAAGCTTGTATAGAAGACCTTTGTGCCATACGATATCGAAGACACAAACAACCGTTTGTGCGTATCACTCATTTCACCATCTAATCGTGCAAGTACGAGATAGCGTACTGAGTCCCATGCTCAAGCATAAAGCCAAATTGATAGTCTGGTACAATATTAGCGAGCTCGCAGTAGGGAGAAATCATTTCCAACCAAATCTTCTCAAAGAGCTTTCCAAATTAGGAAGCAGAGAGATCGGGCGAAAATCGCTGGCCTAATTATTTTTTACCTTTTTTGTGAATGGGAACCATCTTAGCAACTTTTCAAAGTAACCGTTGCTCAAGGCATTATTGAAAATAATGGAAAGTAATCTTAGCATAGAGATTGCTTGACACCCCATCATGTCCAGATGACTTTTTACTTTTTGTATTGCCTTGCAAGTGGATCAAATATTGACGATATGAGATGAATTCGATTCGTACTTTGCTAAGCGTTAGCGATAAGTGTAAGTTGACCCAAGCTCTTGTAGCACGTGCGCATGTGGCCACAATAGCCATAATTTGATGCATTAATAAGCTCATTTTCTATCCAAAAATTATTATAATTCCTTTAAACGGTGCTCAGTACAGTATTATTAATTGAAAAAAACTAGGATTCTAAAATTGTTAAAGTCACAAATGCAGATATTCTAATTTAAATATCAATTTTTACTTTAGAAGCTAGATATATATGAATTTCTTGACAAATTTGTTTTTAAAATTAAAATATTTCGTTTGGAAAGCTAGAAAACATTGAATCAGAATGAATTGACTAGTAGGGGAGCCTAGAGTTCGTTGCTACAAAGGCGAATAATACAGTAGCTTCATAGAAGTGCAATCAAAGATCAAAAGAGCATCACACATTTGAATGCTGCGTCATGCATGCCAGTTGACCTGCAGTCCTTTTTGTAAGAGAACGTGCATGTAAACTGTTAAAATTGGTTTTTAACTTTTAGTTTTTATCGAAACTTTGGTCGCAAGTTGCATACATTCATTGTAAATTGATAAATTTTTGCTATATGCGTAACTTAAAGTGTCATCTGTTTAGCCCATGTATAGGAGTTTTTTTCAAGGTTTGATCTTCTGAAAGTTTTGTAGATGTGCCCTTTCTATGTCTAATGGAGCAAAAAATTTCTTGCCCCAAGCATTTTATGGTAATTCGGAAAATATGCCTGATTCAGCTAAGTTTGTTGGAGGTATTGAAACCTAATACGTTTAGCGAGGGTGATTCAAAAATACGTAAACCATCAACGAAAATAGTGTTCCTAGCAGTACGATGGTAAGACTTGAGTGAGAGAAGGCACACAGCATTGGGTTTTGGAGGCATCAAACACAACATGGTTTGCTGAGCCCCAAGCGATAATGCTTAGTAGGCCTCAGTTTAACGAGGGAAACATGCGAACAGAAGTAGTAATTAAATGGGTATGTCAAATTACAGTGCTGGCTAAATCGAATTGAAAAAGAAGGAAAGGAGATTGTTTATAAATAAAACGAAAAGAGTTTGCGAGAGAGCAGTACCTTGCGGTACCCGGGCATTTGAGTCAGACTTTGAGTCCATTCAGAACAACTTAGAAGGAACGAAAGGAGAAAGAAGTTTTCAATCCACTTAACAAGGAGGGGGATGACGAAATACATAAAGCTTGACTAATAGATTTGGGTGCGTCTCAGTGAGAAACGTTAGTAAGTTTGGGCCAGATCCTTTTAAAAATTGATTTCATATGAAGGAGATATCTCAAGCATTTTGTCAATGCCAGAAGACAGTATTAGCATCAGACATGTAGTGACTGAAATATAAAAATTGAAAAAATATGATGTGATTTCATAGTTTGATTCTGATTAAAAGGTAATTGCACCCTAGATTCTCACAATTGAACAAACAAAACGTGTGACATGTAACTCAAACTAACAGCTATACGCGATCCAAACCAGTCATAACGATCCGAACAAAATCAATAGCAGTGTTACAGTATGCCTGCAACACTCACTTTGAGCGGATCAAGCGTAACTTTCGTTTCGGTCACGGACTCACCGATAACTGGTAGAAGATGACACTTAGATTGATATTAATAATTTAGTTTCGAAACATGTGATTATGAACGGAACTAGAAATCAGTCCCGGAGCACGATTGTCACCGTTAATGTGAAAACTTCTGCCATTTCGAATTGAATTATATTTTTCGATAAATCTTGTTATGCGCAAAGTTGTCTTGTCCTTTGTCTAACCACGCCAAATTCAAAGCTCAAAAGATTACTTGATTGATAGACTACAGAGACGACTCACCACTTTTTCTTGAAATCTTTTCATAATTCAATTTTTTTTATTTTCATGATTCTAAATTCGCTATTACAGTTTTCTGCTAACCAGATGCGGTATTTGTAAAATATTGAAATTGAATCTGCATCTATTATCGATTGAGATAGACACTAGACTTACATTTCTTAAAAATAATTTGGATTCGATTTGTCCAAAGCACAGTTCCTTGAAAATTTCATAGAGAACATTTTATCTTTGCAGGTATGCTTCTGTTCAGCAAATGAAATTAAAAGTAGTTTTCCCCCCTGTGAAAGTTAGTTTGAAATTCATAATCAGTTTTTCATTGTTTGTTTAATGAGTTGAAGTAAGAGAGAAGAAGTTTTGCTAAGCGCATTTTTACCGGAACCAATGCAGTTGAAGCGCCTTCCGACCCCATTAAAAGAATGTATTATTTGGAAGATGTCTGAGAAAGAAGTATGGAAATTTTCAGATTGGCCTATATTTATCGCAATCATGCATCACTCTGCAATCTTAACAAAAATTAATTTTCTTCATTTATAAACGGCAGTCAATAGCTAATTGTGTTTTTCCATTCACGACAATTTAAGACTGATGAAATTCTTCTAATTTCCTAGCCACGCTCTGAAATACATATTTGACATTGCTAGAACTATGAAAAAAATATGCTGATTGCTTGTTCGACAAAATTTAAGCTTATCTATAAATTCTACAGCTTATTCTTGTGCGATAACTATCAGAGCGAGCACAGACTATCAGACGCCATTCATTACAATTATGATCCTATTTTATTGTGTATTTAGTTTTTCGGTGTGAATTCAAACGAATAAAGCCGAAACATATTGAAGTGCTTCATAGCAAAGTTTTTAGGCCGTGGGAAAATTAACTCTCATTTCTTTGAATGATTAGGATATATGAACATGCACTTTTAATGAGTTTCTTGGGCCGCTATTGTTTATTTACCTTATAACAATAATTCCATAATGGCAGACCATAAACTATTTGACTGAAAATGAACGCGCTAATAGCATTTAATGTGCTTTATTGATATAATGCCAGCATCATTCAAGCGTTATTCGATTTTAATGGGCTCTTGAATTAATTTGGTAATAAAATTTTGCCGATTGTATTTGGTGTTGCTGATCCATAGACATTATTTTCACCTGGAAAAATCGTTTATCTATAATCGTCATCACGTGTTTTATGTATATTCGCTATTGTTTCGAAAACATAGGATTATAGTTTATAGTCCCGACTAATGCTCTGAATGGAAGTGACAATATGTGATTACAGAAAAGTCATATTGAAACTTATAAAACCGATTTTAATTTAACGATAACAGTAAAAGAAGAAATATTTTCTAGCATAAACCTTAGATGTTTCATTGGAAAATTTAATCGCAACATCAAAGTAAAATCTAAATTACTTTGACTAGGGGACAATTTCGTACAGAACGCTCTTAAATGAAATTCTCTACACAAAGCTTATAAGTATGGTATACATTTCATGTTATCATTTCATTTCTTTACTAAACATGAATACCAAGCTTCATTCATAATAGGAAACTAGCTTTCACAAGTTTGCGCCCAGTGTGGGAAAAGCCGCTTATTTGATTCTAATTTAACTTTCAGGAAACACAATACGATTGACTTGTTTACAAGAGCATGCGAGCAATGTGCTGCGTCGACAATGTGCTGAGAAGTCATCAGTTGAAGCTTGTTGCGCTCAAGAATGGTAGTGAATATGCACTGAAATTGTTTTACGAAATACTGAGATTAATCCTTAGTATTTTTGTTGCTCAGGATATTGACTTGTGAAAGATCATGAGAAATAAATAGCACACTCATTTAATAGAATGAAATTTAAATCAAAAGTTGAAACACTTTTAAATAAAAAACGAATCTTAAAAATAAAACATTAAAACAAACAAGACACACTTTGATACAGCGTTATTAAAATGAGGTCAGATTATTTGAATTAAAAAGAAACGTATGGCGTAGTAAAAAGAAACGTAAACGCCAAATCATATTTGAAAATTTTTGATTTGGCGTCATATACGTTTCTTTTTAATTCAAATAATCTGACCTCATTTGAATAACGCTGTATCAAAGTGTGTCTTGTTTGTTTTAATGTTTTATTTTTCATTCAATGATGAAAAATTTTTATAATCAAGTGGAATTCAAATAAGATTCGTTTTTTACTTAAAAGTGTGTCAACTTTTGATTTAAATTTCATTCTAAAAAATTTTAAGTGGTGACATTTTTCTGAGTGCAGTGAATAGCAATTTCGCTTGGAATTTTCGGTACTAACTTGCTACTTACCATACTTATTACCTTACGCGTGATATTTAAAGTATGTTATTTACTGGTGTCGTAGGGTTTTCTGACGTTAGCTGAGTCACAATTGTTAGTATATTGCTGAAAAACAAATAAAAAAGGACTATAGGATAAAATATGAGTAAGAGGCCCAACCTGAGCTCATGGCTACATTGAACCTAATGTAAGGATTAAGCCGATTATTTCAAGTCAAAACAAAAAGTAATGAAAAAAAAAATCCTCAAAAATATAACGATAACTTAGAATTGTAACCATATTATACATAATAAAAACATTCAATTAAAAGAAATACAAACAGAACTGATTCAGTTTGTCAAATCAGTTTGATTGGTATAATCTGTAGCAGACAAAGTTCACGAAATTGGAGAAACCAACTAGATGAATACACTGTGCGCTCCTTATACGATTCCAAACAAAAAAAGAACTTCGTAAATACTCCACAAAATATTTATCCTCCAACTAGCTGCTTGAAAACCTTTTCCATATTTTGTTGTAATATTCCAACCAACCCAAACATCTAAAATACAAAAACCATTCGTCTTGTAATTCGATTGCCTCCGAAGACGATTGATAAAAAAACCCACTTTCAACCGCCTTTTTCGTAGGCTAGCCAGATCAGTGGAAAACGACCAAGCCTTTTGTAAGCTACGCACGACCGGTCAAAAAGTCAAACCGTCGACCTAAAATCCATGCTATGCAGCTTTGATGCAATCGTATGAACGGATATAGAACTAAATTAGTGCAATTGCATTCTTACCTTTTTTCGCATAGATACAGGTGGCGGAGAACAGTTTAACTGTCCGGCAACCGAAAGACAGGACAAACTTTCCGCAAAAAACTGTCGGTTGAAACACATCACTGGATTGCAAAATCAT
This sequence comes from Nemotelus pantherinus, assembly GCA_963978885.1. NCBI lineage: Eukaryota > Metazoa > Arthropoda > Insecta > Diptera > Stratiomyidae > Nemotelus > Nemotelus pantherinus. The sequence goes on along the minus strand of OZ022263.1, from coordinate 48,566,879 downwards.
GCCACAACCTATGGTACCTCTGCTTTACACCATTTTGTTGGTTCACGTAAAAGAAAACTGTCAGCAACTTAATATGGTGCTGTCAAAATTATGTTCCATTAAATCTTCCACTAATCTGCCAAGCTCTTGCTCATGGAATTTTTCTAAATTGAAAAGTTCTCGTCCGCTCTTATGGCTATATTTTCAAATTAATCTAAATAATATCTATAGTGCCCTAATCTCAATATTGTTAGTTTATTTTAAGGTTTATTTTATCTAAGTAAGTTTTTCCCAAATATTTTTCCTTGCATCTAACTATACAGTGATAGTTTGCATTGTAAAATTTATCACCTACGAAATGCGCCCAGCGCAGATGTAATGAAAAAATTCCAAAATAATTGAAATAACATCAATACTGAATATGTTTTACTTGAACTTGAAATTAAATATTTTATTACATAAAGTTGCCGTAAACTTTATTTGAGCTTAAGAGAAGAACTGTCAGTGGCAAAAACATTGATATCCTACAGAGATTCTAATCTAAAGTCCTTAAGCAAATTACAGATATCCCGTTGTTCGTCGAAAATGAAGGAGAAAATATGAGTCTTTCCAAGTGGTAAGAAATGAAATGAGATGCCGTAATTAAAAAGACTAAGAAAAACGGTTTAGTTATCCAATAAGCACCGATTGGATGCTTAGATCATTGAGAATTTTTCCGATACAATTGTATACAATGCAATATAGAATGTATTGTAGAATACTAAATGAGGATATGAAAATAGGCTTTGAAAAGATAAATGCCGCGACTCAGTTTTGCATTTTTATATCAATACACATGTTGATGGTGTCTTCTCTCGAATCAGACCGAAACTTAGACTGTGTAAGTCCGTGAATTGGTTCAAACAATGAAAATGTGATAGTCTAGTATGTATACGTGCATGTATTTAGATAGTTTCTCAGTGAAATGAAACTTCCTTAAACATTAACATTTTTTAATAATTTCCTTAAATTTTGTTTTAATAATTCAGTTTCTAATGCCATAATTTAACATTTATTATTTATTTTTACATTGTCATATATTTAATTTTCAGCGTTCCAGTAAAGAAAATAAAGAAAAACACATATCCTAGCTTGAATTTTTACTTTTCTGTTATATTTTCCATATAAAATCGAGAGTAGAATGAAATCATAGGCTTAACAGTTTTGAAAAAACAGTAGTCATGAGGGATAACTTTGGATACAACATAATTTTCAGTCATTGTGTGCACAGCGATAATCATGTGTTTGATTAGCGCCTAAATCAGATTTTCCAGAGCAAACTTATAAATTTGTATCTTGGTTTGAAAGCTCTAGCTGGAATGTCTTATACCATTTGTTGAATATCCTTTTTGGGGTCAGCATCTAGGGTATTTCTTTTAGATGTAGACTATTAATGGAAATGAGTTGGCATTGAATAGACAATGAAAATCTGTTGGCATGCATGTTAAGTGCCTATTAGCCAATGAGTTTTATTTAAATAATACGCAGCAAGATGTATAGTAAGCTTCCATTTGGTGGAAATAAAACGTCGACGATTGACCTCAAAGATTATAGAACATGAGTAATTTAAATTTGAAATACTGTTTGAAAATAATAACTGAATCACTTTTCATAATTTTTTTAATAAAGGGCATTGTCATCATGATTCAGGACACACTGCTGCACATAAGTTGTAAGATTTTTATTAATTTACAAGAAACTAACTTGTATCCTTTGGTGGCAATGGGAGAATGGCTCCCCCTATATATCTGGTGAAAGAAAATACTTGCAAATGACAGCATAAAAAAGAAAATTGGTAATGTTTTCAGCTTGATTTGTTCATGTTCTAGAGAGTTGTGAGTCCATGCGGGTGCTAAGCGCCTACGAGTAACCAAAAAAAAAATCGAATTGCGATAACCTCCCACGGAGTCATTAAACCACTTCGAAAATTGAAGACACCAAATTAAGTATAAGAAATACGCTTTTAAAGAATGTGCGAGCAACTTCGTAGCTTTGCCATGTACGTAAATAGAAATCCTTAAAATAATCGATATTCCTAAAAAAAATTTGTTTTTAGGAAAAAATGCCAACAGTTGCTAAAAATGACGCTTGGTCTGCACAGTCATATTGCAATTTCCGAAATTCCTCATCGAACAAGAACGGCAATCCTCTACCGAAGTTGGCTTCGTGAGAATTCACAGCTCGCTAACCATATCCAAATAAATTTGACAGAATGTTTTCGCCTTTACTAGGATCAGATCTGATAGAAGTTTAATAAATATGGCGGCGAGCCAGTGGCAGTGGTGCTATCTTGAAAAAATGTTTAACAAAAAAATGCTTTTTACTGTATAACTTTCGAACTAGTCATCAGCGTAAAGCAACATGAACGCGGTAGATGAACCTAAAAATCAGCCAAGTTTGGTAGAATTGATGCTGAAAAAATGACAACAGAGCTGCCAGCTATGGTAATTTGTATAATTTTTTTGTTACTGAGATAAGCACCCTTTTAAGTTTCGAATGATAATGATATAACGAAAATGAACAAAAAACGTTTCAATTTCAAACTTTCAAACTTGGAAGTTGCTTTCGCTTTGAAAATGCAGATTGCATTGATATATGTCTCAAATCATTTCACGCCAATTTAGTATGTGCAGTTCGTTCTTTCGGCCTAAAAAATGACATTTGGAGTTTGAATTTGAAATTGAATTGTGAAAATGTCTATCCAATAAAAAATTCGATCGAACATTGAAATTCTTCACATTTCATCTGCTAAAAATGAGCTTTTCTCCATTGCCAACATTTTCACTCGAAAGAATGACCAGATAATGGAGACATGTCAAAATTTAGCTTCACGATTAATTCAGTACCGGCCTTTAGAGGGTGGTAGCCTCTAAAGCCTATCTTCCCCTATCGCCTTCAACACAGTAACTAGATCGAAACGAAATACACGGCAAAGTGGTTCTAGCAAAGGTTTTTTCAACATTAAATTTTTATATAATAAACGTGAAAAGATCGCTAGACTCTGGTGGACTGGACACCTAGCTCGTAAGTGTGAAGTGTTAAGAGTCCTACTCGGAAAAAGATTTGGGGCAGATTTTGTGATAGACGGCAACGGGGGAGACTTAACTTATGCTGGAGAGATGACGTTGACCAGGAGATGTCGAATTGGGTGACTTCGACTCGAGTTTCGGGACCGACGGGAAAAACTAATTGAAGAAGGGCAGGACTAGACCCCCGTTAAAGTAAGTTTTCCTACTCTCATTTTGATAGAAGTAAATGATTCATACGTTTTCAAATTAAGGTTTATAGTTCATTGTATTTCACAATCCTGTATATTCAATACTTTCTCACTCAACATGGTCGAGCCATTGCTACATTGGCTATATTAATGTGACTGATTGAAATAGCTGTTTTTTTTCTATTTTTTTAAGGTTATGTGCTTGAGTTCATTGTTTTAAATTAGTTTAAATTAGGTACAATAGAAGGTATTTTTTCAGCTAACCATTTTTAACATATCCAATTGCGGCTCTGTTCCCTGCTCTTCCCATCCCTTTTTCTATTTTTGAATGACGTTCGCCATGGTACAGTTGACGTCCTCACTATTGCTGCATTTATTCTTTGAAGAAACTCTAGCAACCTATTCATTTATTTCCTTTTGAACTTCGAGAAAGTAACACCATTTTTGGAATGAGTTCTTAATCAATATCCATGTGAACAACATCCTTACTAAGGTTCTGCATGCATACCACAGTATATTACCCCTCATACACTGCTCCACATACCTCAAAAATTCCGTCAAGCTTAATTGCTATAAACAACTAATTCGTCCTATCATTTTTCATGGTTTTCCTGTTTGGTCTGATCTTTGGCTGAGAGCAACGGAGCGGAAATTACTGCGACATTGCCTCAATCTTTATCGCAAACCCAACTCCTACAAATTCCATAATAATTTCACCCTTTATAGCACAGCCAAAATTCCAAGAATAGATTTGTTCCTTATAAATCTATCTGTGAAATTCCGTGGCAAATGCTCAGACCATCCCAACAGTCTAGTAAGAAATGTACTAAGCCTTCCACAATACCTTGATCCTCTCACTCACAAGCATGTTAGCCCAACTCACATTCGTTCCTTGAATGAATCCCACACACTACTTACACCACAAATTGCTGCTACATAAAATAGGCCATATTCGAGACGCAGGACCGGTACGGGATACTCGACGGCCCAATATATTCCGACGGCCTGAGGAAATTGGACGTAATCTTTCCTCCACAGACATACGAAACTAACTACAACCTTACTTTCCCTCCCTGTCATCACACCCCTATCCCAAATTTCCTTCACTCCACTTTATTAATTCGCTCCTAGTGTTGCTCCATAAATGAAGTTTTTGAGGGGTTTTACTGGGCTTTCCCCTCTATATTATAAGTTAGGTTAAGAATTTCAGATACATAATACGTACATATTAACATTAGGCTAAGATCTTGGTATAGTTGTAAAACTGTTAGACCTAAGACACATTAAGCTAGTACATTAGGTATAAGTCATATTTATAATTTAATTTAAGCCCAATAAAATGTTTGTTTGTTAATGTTTGTTTTGTCCTTAATCAATATTAGTTTCGAGAATGCATTTAAAAGCCTTTCGTTATCGTTTTTTTCAACAGCGTAATGCTTTTTTCTTGCCATGTTACCACAACATGAACATGAGATCCCCATTTAAAGTTTGTGAAAAGCACAGATGGAAAACCATTGCATTTTCAAATGGTTTTTCCTAGTGATGTCCATGATTATTTTTTCTTAGTATAATTGATGACAAAAACCCAAGTATGCGACATCTTTTTGCATATGGTTTTTATAGAACTATTTAAATCTTTTCGCTCATTTGAATTAAATCAGCAACATAGGATGATTTTTTGAACTAAAAAAAAATCTCTTCACTTTGCGACAAATTAAAAAACGACACTTAAGTACCGTAGGTACTGTAATAAACCTTTAACACCCATTCATTTTTTTTTTCTAAAACTTTTTTCTAACTTATACAATCAATTTTTAAACTTTATTGCATTCATCGCAAAACTTAGAACCAAGTTGAAACATGAGAATCAGCCTGAGCAATGATTTCTGCTACATAAAGAAAAATGTACTAGAAAAATTTGACAAACTCCACTAACGTTACAAAGACTGGAAAGAAATTCATTGAATCTTTCGCCTCCGAAAACAAATCAGAGAAAAACTATTGAGCCAGTATTCAGTTTACTTTTTTTTCCACAATCGAGCGTTATCACTGCTCAAATAAATATAAAGTGGAGTGAATCAAAAGATATTTTCGTTGTACGAGTATACACACATATAAGTTGTAGCGGTATCATGGCTATGCAAGTGTTAATCAGGGCTCAAAGTGTTTGAATCAGAATTAAAAATGTTTTCATGACAGTAAAATGGAAAATGTATTTATCGCCTTATATTCGATGCAAGAAAATAAATTGAAAATACGAACACATTCTTTCGGTTTTTGATTCAGAGGAGAATGAGTACATTTTCTGGAGTGGGAAAAATTCTTTTTGGCCCCTCACCGAACCTGACATTATATATTTTTTTAATAAGTTTAGTTTTCCTAGTATTGATTAGTATTTATTTTTTCTACTATTGATTTGTCATCAAGGTTTTTGTTGAATTTTTCTCTTTTGGTGTTCTTTTCTTTTCCTACTTTCCTCCACTGTTTGGGCTGTTCACACTTTTCAATGTCTTTGTTCTAAATTGTCAGCTCTATGTTGTAGATAATCCATCACTAGTTTCCATTTTCTTTTATTTCGACGAATCTCATGAGAAGCACCCTTGGATATGTATGCTAAGCTTATATTCAAATTCTTCTGCAAGCATTTATATTCTACACTCGCAATGCATCACAGTTCTGATTAAGGACCAGCATTTGCAGAATTTAACTTATTTAATTCTACCAGGAGAATGTTTTTCGGTACCATTTTTGTTGGTTTTTAAATCGAATGGATTTTTAATTACATTTTGTGAAAATTCGCATAATATTTTATCATCTATACTCATCAAAAGGCTATACCCTGATCTACGCCTCCAAGAACTTTCTGATAATATGCTCTGATATCGATGACAGAAGTGCCAATTCACCACCCTAATCTATCAGATTTTGAATGAATGAATTTATCAATTCGTTCTTGACAATTGACATTCTGGTAAGTTGAAGAAATCAAAAATCCCACATCAATCTATTTTTATTTTTAGCCCTATGAGATAAACGGCTAAACGAAAATTCAATAGCTTATAGTGAACTAGTTCCTTATTCAATCCTAAAATTAATCTGAAATTTTCAGAAAACATTAGCCAACCATGGGGAATTGTTAAAATAGCTTGAACTCTTCGCTGCTTAGGAAGCTTTGTGTAAAATGCAATGTTTGAACACTATCCGATGGTGTGCAATGACCAAAAGGAATATAAGTCCTTTCGGCAAAATCTAAAAAATTTTTTTCATATAAAGCCAAAAATCGTGTGTGCGAGTAACTTCCAGAAAACTAATAAGAATCATGAGTCACTACAAATTAGTTTAAATAGCTATAATTCTTTCATTTATATGGAAAAGTTTAGGATCTTCCCGCTAGAGATTGTAAAAAATCTCAGTAGTGCGATTTTTTAAATCTTCTTACTTTCAACCCTTTGAAAAACTTAATCAAAAAAATCGGAAGCTTTCGTTGTAACACTTTTGATATAAATATTTATTCGAAATGAAATTCTTAGGAATCATTAACATATGCATGTAGTTTTCTATCAAATTGTTCTTATTTTTATGAAACTCAAGGACATGTTCGAGAGTTTCACTTGGAAAAATTCTACTTTAAATCCACGCAATGCCTTTTGGCGGTAGAGACGAACTTGAACTTCTAATTTTTTTTTCGTATTACTTTCCATTCTTTGAGTGAAAAACAAAATACATTTGAAATTGCAAATAAGAAAAGTTTAATCTAGTATTTCTGGAATAACAGACCTTTTCGGGCAGAAAAACTTTAAAAAGAAAATAAACTTTTGAAAAAAGATGAAAGTTTTAATTTCTGAATTTCAAATACTTTTTTTTAAATCTGACCGTAACATGAATTAAGCTTGGTCAAAAAATGATAAACAATTGAAAATTGCTATCACAATAGTTCAAAATTTAATCGTGGTATTAAGACAACATTTTCGAGGAAACAAGTTTTAAAGAGGAATAAATCGTTTTATTCTTTCAGACCACGCGTAAGAACAATTAATTTTAAGGGATGGTTCTGATAAATTAGTGTGAGTAATTTTGAATTTTATTTTCGAGGGTGAATACTATATTAGATAAAACCTAAGAAAACATGTATGCTACCAAGATATCTTTTTACTATAAGCGAAAAGTCTTGTAAAAGCAAAGGTATTCCGCTACAACTCATCGGGGTTTAAGAGATCTAGGGTGGCAGAGATGATAATTAATGGAGCTATGACTTTTTTAACCAGTGGCCGGGTAATAATTTATTCACTATAATTCCCGATACTATCATGTGTCATTTACCAATTAACTAGAAGGTCGATAGAAGGCCGATATTATCACTTTTTTCCGAAACATAAGACAGGTTGCTGCCCATGTTTTTTAATTTGAAAAGTTGTTTTAAAACTTGTAGTTTTAAATCAAACACTATTACTCAACTATTACACAAACACTAAATTGAAGTTGATATTCGTCAAAGACAGAAGCAGATAATAAATTTAAAAAAATAAATATAAACAAACGTAACATCTGGGACCGATATTTAATTTACCGGAAGTGTAAAATATCATGACAATATTTAGGAATAAAACATGGTCGAAATTAATATTTTGTAACATTACGTAGCCCTAATATTTTAGTTAACCGGTTTTAAAATATCTTAGCTAAAATGAATATATGACTAATATAACGTATTAATAATTTTGTTATATGCCATATATGTGTGTATTTTAGTTTTATGGTCATGGAAAAAAGAGATTAGTTGACTTTTTTGACAAGTTCATTTAGACTCGGCACCAAAATAAATATGATTTATCTGCCGTACATTCAATTTGCAGCTACAGAAGCACATTTAGTAGCGTGTTCTTTGGGATTTTTGTGATGTATCAATTGGTATCGCCCAATGTCCCTCCTGAAAGTTTTACTAATATAGTTTCTTCATTTTCGATTTCAGCATTTTATGTTGTTTAAACCTTTGATTGCTATTTATCATTAAATATGACTAAGGGTAAAGCTTTTCTTCGAAAATATTCAGATGTCAAATATTCATTTTGAAGGTATTTTCTTGTGATACAAATATCATGCTATTATTAAGTATGTTCAATATGATATTTGCTTCTCATATTGCCTTACAAATATAATTATGTTTGTAGGCAGTTTATAAATATCAATGAAAAATAGCTATAGACTAACTTTGGTAGCCTTGTTCAGAATTACTTAGCGTTATTAATTTTCTTCAAGAAATTTCATTTGGAATTTCATATAACCAGTGTTTATTGTCTTTTTAACGGAAATAACTTCGAATTACTTCATCCGATAGCTCCATAAATATCCGTTCGCATTTTAACAAAGGCTTAGCTCCTCATATAAATTAACCTAAAACGAAATTAGAAAACTTCTTAGCCATCCATGGCCGCTAGCTATATTCCCGAAAATTGAAAACGAAAACTTTATGATACTCATAGTCGAAGGACATGAAACGTATTTGCGAAAAAAAAACCTCCAACAAAGTGGCAAACGCTCTAGGATTAAGAAGCGTTATTAACTCGTAGAAAAGTATAAGCTGGTATATATTTTACAATTGGGGAATGGAAAGAAATATACGAGACTCGACACATTCATATACATGCGTTAAGTCTATTTTACGACTGAAACAGATTTCGTTGAGATTTCAATGTCAGCAATGTGTAGTTTTATTACTTTTTCGAGGAAATTTAAGATTTGCGTGCTGCTGGACATTTTCGTACCCGCAGTGTCACAGCACCAACTAACAAAAGAGGGAAGCTAGCACTCACTAGGTTATGTTTATTTGAATGCAACTCAAAACTATATTTTGGTTTACCAAACTCCAAAAAAATACTCTATACACGCAAAAATTTCTGATTGATAAAAATTTGTACTTTCTCGAATCACTTCAACACTATTTCTTCATAATTGCACATAGTAAAATTCTCAAATTGACACGGCTGATATGCGTTTGTTTGTTTTTCGAAACCACGATTTGTACTCAGCTTTCACTACTATATGAATCTTTTCTTTCCACAATTTTTTTTTATGGTCAAAACAACACTTAGGATTTGAACGATTTGAACCCGACCGCTTGAATTCGCGTTAATTCAAAGTAACTAGTCCCGAGAAAACAAACGATATCTATGATAACCGCAAAAATACTGAGCAATTTAACCGGTGATCGGTTAATTTATAAAGTTTGCGATGCTTCTCGGTTGCTCCTTGAGACTAAACACGAAGCACCAAGAAGTAGCAGACCAGAAAGGAAGCACGCAAGAAAATATTATCCCTGCGCTCAAAAAGCTTCGCGCCAGTGATGATGGTAGAATACAGTAGAGAATGATGAAATCAAGTCAGTGGATTTTTATGAAGGAGATGAAATATACATATAAATAGTGGTTGAAAATTGTTGAAGGCATTACAAGAAAAAATGTAAACTGGCGTAGTTTCATGCATTATCGAAAGTTAATAGCAGGCTCTTTTTTACGATATACCGAAATCGTTGCAAATGCTATCCAATATTGTTTAGCTGAACGAAACCGAGGAGAAATTATTGTGCCTCTAAAAATTGAGAACCTTTCGCATAAGAAAGAATAATTGATTAAAAATATATAATTTTTAATTCACCTTAAGAATGTAAAATTGTGTTTAATCTTAATCCTAATGTATCAGCAAAATATACCTCCATTATACTAATAAAAGATTTCACTAAGCACTCTTTTGACATCACCACAGCATCTACATTTTCATCTATCAATGTACGGAAACTTTGAATCTCACGTCATTGTTATATAGAGTTTCTTCATTTCATATACCATAGTCGCAACTTCACCAAGGTAATGGGATAATGTGCGTCTGCTGAGATTGCTGACGGTTTGCAAATATCTGGCGAGATGCGAAAGTGTTGATAAAAGAATGAATGTCAACGTCTTGGCGATTGATAAGAAACATCTTCGCTGCCAGGGCTCGACCTGACCTCGAAAAAGTGCGTGCAAAGGCATTCGCAACAGAAAGTCCTGTAAGATGCCAGTGACAAAAGGCCATCAGAGGATAATGCAAAAAAACTAAAAGACCCTCTTCAGAGAATGTCGTTACACTATATCCTATTTGTTTTCTGTTCTTATTACTTGTGTTGAATTGATAATTTTCCCTGCTTTAGCGGGCTTTCGAAACAGAGATCATTAAACTGTTTGCCCGTGATGAAGAGGACATTAGTTTTAAATTGAAAGTCAAGAAGAAAAACGTGTGTGTATGAGAGAAAATAAATTATTAAAGAATTAATCTACAGTATATTCAGCTTGAAACTGAGTTTTCGTTTGGCCTTCACAAAAACGAAAAGATGCGGTCACCTAGCATAATTTGCCTTGCTTCAAATTTTAATGTGGGCAAGAGTAAAAAGCCTGTAAAATAGGTGGCGCGGAGTTTCAGAGAAGCAAAGCGATTATCGATAGTTCTCCATAACTCTTCAATAGCAGTCTGTAAATTTGAGTTGTAGCTATCTTATTTTAAAAATTATGCCATATTGATATTTTCAAGAAAGTTGTGATAGTAGAAGAAATTTAAATATGATTAAAAGAAAACCCATTGTTATATTTAACTTGCTCAGTCCTCCCTATGTTCAGTTGATTTTAAGAGTTGTCAATCGAAAAGTGTTGCCGAATCAAGCACATAGGCCCGTCAACAGTTCTAAACACTATATATATAGATCAACAAGGGAATTAATAGCCGCTTGGCAATATTTAGTTGCACAAGAGCCAGTCGATAGCCTGAAAAACAGCCGCCACCTCCGCCTAAAAGGCTTATCAATGGTCCAAGAGACGAAGGGACTGACTTAGATTCAGCTCATCTGAGTATATATTGCTGCTAACTTTATTGTCCAGTTGTGGTCATAAAAAAACCCATTCTCGAGGGTGGCACTATCATTCTGTTCAAACCTATCAGGAACTAGACTGAAGCGGGAACTAAGGACGATAAGCAACATTAAAGTTGTACAAAAGCAACCGAGTAAACTTACGCTAAACTGATTCAACGGTATTAGACAGGTACACGAAACGAGGAGACCATACTTGGGAACAATATTCAACAATCCTACTAACAAGGGAAATAAAAAGACGATATCAGTTGCAAAGCGCTTGCAGCTTAGAACTTAAACAGCTACTTTCGATGATTTAGAGATGATAACAGAAACATGCAGATCAATTTTTAACTTCACATTAAAAATGATGGCAAGGCTCTTATGATGATCTACATGCTTCAAAAGACTATTAGACTACAAGTACAATTATTTAGTGAAGTAATAGCACGGAAAACTTTAAGGGCATCAGTGTACAAAACAGAATCACACTTAAAGTGACAGGGAAGGTAATTGAAATTTACGTGAAAAGGAGGGGACCAAAAATGGAACCTTAGGGAACGCCACAAGTAGGATACAAAGGAGAAGAAGAGAACCATTAAAAACAAGACAACAGGTGCAATCATGGACGTAGGAAGAAAGCCAAGATATAGGGGAACTAGAATCGCCAAAATTACAAACATTTGCTAACAGCACTGAGTGGTTGACCCTGTCAAATGCTTTCTCGAAGTGAGTGTAAATCATATCAGCTTTTAGATCTATGTCCAAAAAGTACACGTGACAAAGTTAGTGAATTCCACTTAATTAGTAGTCGTAGAACGTCCCTTAACATATTCATGTTGTTCTTCAGAAAATAAGTGGTACTATGAATTCTTTCATGAACGAGCCGCTCAAGCGACATAGGAAACAAGATAGGTGTTATTTACGAAAGTAGTTGGTAATATTACCAATGTCCTCCGACTATCAAATTTGAAAAACATTGGCAGCTTTCCAGCTGAAAGAAACAGTACCAACGGAAAGTCTCAAGTTAAATAAAACAGATAGCGGTACACATAATGAAGATGCAAGAGAATACCATACTAGGAATACCATCAGGGTTACTATTTGCAGTGAAATCCAACAAGGATATTAAGACTTCAACCGCCAGAGGATTAATTAGCAAACAAACCAAAAATGTTTATATAGGCAGTAGCTAATATAAGCAGTAGCTTCTTCCAAAAAGAACCTTTTTGACTATTGATTATAACATACTTCCACAAAATATAGGTTTTTCATATTTTGTAGAATGACGTAATAGAGTATATAGTTTTCAGATCTGGTGTTAACTCAAAATAAAACAAAAGTCAGATAAGGCGTTTATGATAAGCACAGTAGTATGGACGAAGTACCGACGTTTCGCTTCTTCAACTGTTCTTTTAGCCATTACTCAACAAGACCGATAACGCTGAAAATCCTCAAATGATGAACTATGAAGAAATTCATTTCGGACCTTATCCTTTTCGCGCAAAGATTTAGAAGCTGCCACAGAAAACTAAGGAGAACGAGCACCACGACGAGTATAAGACACAGAAATAAATCTAGATACAAGGAAATTAAGTTGAAAGTAAAATAAGAAAAAAACTTGATTGATTTCAAGCCCACGAAAGAAAGAAAACCAGTTGACAGCGAGCAGCTCAGCAGCAATTTGTTCATAATCAGCTTTAAAAAAGAAAGTCTTTGTGTATGGTCTATCCAATAAACAAAAACTGATTGAAAGAGATGAATGATGAGAGTCACGATCAACGTAAGGGAAGGATGTTAAGTAAAGAGATTGATTAGATGAAGTAAAGTAAAAAAACAAGGTCCAACAAACGATTGGTATTATTGGGAATGCAGTCAAACTGGGATAAGGAACAAAAAGAAAGATAGGATGAGAAGGACATGGAAAGTGCATTTGAAGGCAAAATGGATGCTGTGCTCGAATCAGCCCAGCAGCCATCAGGGCTCAGAGCGCATTCTACGGATTTCGGTGTTGAGCTTAAAACCTTACGAAGTCTTTTTAAATTACGCTCATAAATATTCTCTATTTTACCATGAAGGCTTTGCAGAACAAGCATGAGCAACCCCTATTGCAAAAAAAATTACGCTCGTGTCATATTAAGGTGCCAACTAGTCACCGATACCTTGGGTGAGCTAAGGGAAAGGTCGTGGGCCTAGCTTGGTAAAGCTATAATACAACGCGGACCAACACAAGAAAAAACTACCGGGAGGGGAATCAGGAGACCACATTAACGCGGTTTCACAGAACATAACGTGGTCTACCCAACGACTATTTTCCATAGGAAAAGTAAAAATAAATAAAATACTCCGAAAACAAAACGAAACAAAGGTTCTAATTTTTAAACAAATCGCAAGTGGTATATGATTTTCGATTTAAAAATTCTAAAAAAAAAACCATAAGCAAATTAAGCTTTCCCTCTAGCAATGTTTTCTGTAGTTTTCGTCTGGTTTAGCAAAATTCACACGTTTACACATGCCACCAGCCAAAATCCACACCGCCTGCTCAATAAGTGATCTTCTCTCTCTTCCGAATTCCAGCTCGACCAGCTAGATTACCCTGTCCTCCACATCACGAATCACTTTCAACAGAAAATCATCCACAAAGTTTATTGACAAATAAAAATTCAGGTTCAAAAAGCAATTGGTTTTGTGGACATTTGGCTTCCTACTGCCGTTGCTGGCTTTTGTGATTCAACAGCAGATGCATAATTGATTTTATCGTAGGCGTAGTAAGTGAACGTATCATTTGCTGCACGAGAAAACGGTGAGGTTCCCTTAATATTGCGTAAGACATATTTAAAAACCTTTAGTTTCGTTTTATATATTGACCAGTCTTCAGTTTTTTTGCTTTCATGCACTCTTTCCGACGGGTGGTAATTTCCACATTCCACCATGAGGCCTTAGGATTCTTGTCAGCTTTGGGAGGACTGCACACCGTCTCAGGGACAGAATTAAGAGTGCTAGTAAGAGGGTCAACGGTTTGATCCAGATCCGAGTAACTATTGATGAATAGTCCTTTTTTACTAATATTCGAAGAACATTAGTATTAAACTCGTTTCGCCGAAAATTCATATTTCTTTATTACTAATGTTCGAAGATATATATATATATATATATATATATATATATATATATATATATATATATATATATATATATATATATATATATATATATATATATATATATATATATATATATATATATATATATATATATCAGCAAAATGATTTTCCGAGATAATCTATGTAGTGGCCGATCCGATTGTGCTGAAATTTTCGGAGGACGTAGATGTACATAGCAAATAGGTCCATGACTTTCTCAAATTCAGATATCCTAAACCTTTTGGCGGCGGCGAGCGTTTTAGTGAATTTTGAGGTACTCCTATATTTCCAATCAGTGTAAATTTTTGTTAAAGAAAAGTATTGGGAATGAAAATTAATTATGTTCTAAGCTTGTCTATGATAAAGAATTGGAAATTTTGAGCCGTATGTGGGTGCAGGGTGCCTAAAAGTAGACAAGGATTTTTTTTTCAAATTTTGATTTGTCATTACTTGTAAGAAAAACAATGGATCATCGTGAAAATTACAGAGCGTATTGATGTTGACTAAAATTAAGCACATATCGATTTTCAACATAAAGCGGGTAACCCTGTAGCTGTGGCAGGCTTCTGAAAAAAAATTCTTCAAATCATTGACCTTCCTGAAATTTTTTTAATTTTTGACAAAAATTTCAAATCTTTGATAAATTTTATTCTTTGACCTTCATGTCAAGATAAAATTTTCAAAACTCGGATTTGCACATGAACGGCAACCCATCACCAAATTACCTCTATTTTCAGCACTCGAAAGTTCTGTTCACGAGAACTGACGACCGGATAATCCGATCATAATGAAATTTAAAGGACATGTTGGTATTAGCTAGGACCAGGTCTGATAGAAGTGATTTTGGAATGGAGGCAACCCTGTGGCAGTGGTACCATCTTGAAAAATCACTGAGAAAAAAAACCGGTTTTTGGCCTATAACTTCCGATTCAACCATCAGATTTTAACAAAATTCACACAGTACTTAGATGTTACTCTGTGTAACATTTGGTGTAACAATTAGTATAGGCCTGGCAGCTGTGGTGATTTTTGTCTCATAGATCTTGCAAATTTGCTCAGCAAAATAAAGCTTTTTTCACTATAACTTCCGGTCCAGTGTAGAAACCAAAACAAAGTTCATGCAGTAAATGAACCTTAATGCAAAGTAAATGTCGTAGGAATTTCGTACAAAAATCATGAAAGGGCTGCCAGGTATTACGGTTTTTGTAATTTTGTGGAATTTCTTTACTGAGCGATTATGTCATTAGATTTGCAATTGGGAATGATCCTGCAATGAAAATTAACAACAAATATTAACGTTTTAAAAATTTGAGAAGTTTTGAGGGTGGTAGCCCTAAAATTCTTTTCACCCGTATACCTTCCAGCGCACTGATTCAATCGAAACGAAATTTACTGGTTGGGTTTAACTTAACGTGAAGCAAATTTGGTATACTTTTTGTTTTGCTGCTGCAGCATTGGCCATTTTCGTAAATATTGCAATAACAGATGCTTCAAATTACGTACACATATGCAAAGCATTTGCGTAAAGGCGGCTTTAGATACGCGGTGTTTGTCAAACACCTCCTATTCGCCAAATACCGAACACCTAGTCAAGTAATTTGGCTTGGTGCTTGCGGAATGACAAGCACAGTGAATTAGATATTCGGGCATTGCCGAATGTTCGCCAAAACTGGACGATGAACGAGCTGCGGGGATCCGACACAGTGCTCGTCTACTTTGATGTAAGTTGAAAGTTCGACAAACTACGGGAATAGCGAGCACCCGAATGTTTGTGCTTGGCCTAGGGCAAGCACTAGGCGAGCAACCCAACCACACATGCGAAGTTTGCCAAACTAGGTGCTCGGTATTTGACAAACACCGCATATCTAAAGCCGCCTTTAAATTAAGAAACCAATTTTTCAATTTTCCGAGTTTTGAACATTTTTCGGATGGCAGCCTCAAACAACGTTTAACCGCTAAAACTTTTGATGAAATCCTCCGATGAGAACGAAATTCAAAGGATAAGTTGATTTAAGTATGAGCTTGTTAAGGTAAACTTATTGCTGCTTCATTGGGAAAGTGTTGCCAGCACTGAACATTTTCATCATTTGTGTTATAGTTGAGTTTTGTTGCTTGGAATAAGGAATGGTTGTACAAAAAAGTGTATTAGGTCTTCCCACATTTTTTTGTCACTCAAACACAATTTCTTCGAAAATGAGTTTTCTAGCGGTTCAGGTGCGCTAGAGTTTTTTATTACCTATTACTGTTTTATTACTTCTTTATTACAATTGAGGTTGAGCCATTCACATTCAGGGGTGTGTACCTTTAACACTACTTGCTGACCTTCTATTTATTCAGGAAATGTGTGTGCCTCCTGCTGGCAAAGGTAGTCTCAAAAACCTCTCTCCGATTTAAAGTGACCAAACTTTGTTAGCTGCCCATATTTTGGATGGACAGGTTTTAGGCGAAGACAAAGGCAATGAGTGCTTCACCTCGACCGTTTGTGTTGAAGCAGCTCCACACCTCATGGTCAGCTTTAGAGTTAGTACCTACAATAAGTTCTAGCCAGCCACTACATCTTTGATGGCGTCGCAGGGAAAATTGGAGTCCAACTTGAGTTTTTTAGAGTATTTCCTCATGAATAGCAATAGTAGCAAAGTAAAAGTAAAGTTTGTTGCAATGAAAATTTTAACAAATGTGGATCTTGAAACCACTGGTTTTAGACAGTGCTGACCAGACCTATGGTAATTTACGGCAAGCTAGCTTGGAAAGCTTATCTTAAAATAGCACAAAAATGTGTTTCGCCTTCATACCATCTTAGGTAATTTTTACGAAAGTTGAAAACTCGACTGTGCACGTTAAGTATCGTAAATTTATTCTATATTTATAAACTAGTTAATTAACAAAATTCACTGCACAAAATAAATCGCACCCACATACTCTATCATTTTCACTATTTTGTACTTCCAGTGAATAATAAAAAAAATAAAGCTGACTTACGCATCTTGAATTAATTATTCACTCATATTTCACCGCACTCTTTATTGTAGTTGCTACAAATACGAGAAATTTCTAGTTGATTTCCCGCACTTGGATTACATATAACTGTTGTTGTATTTGTTTATTGCGTTCTTACTGTTAAACAAGTAATTGTTTATCATAAGTTGTAAATTTTTGAAGCGTTCCAATGGCTTGCTTTTAGGTAAACACATCTGTTAACAATTAGACATATGTATATTAAGCTGGGGACTTTGAGAGCATTTTATTCTTTGCTTTTTTCCGTAAAATTGAGTGTCAAAAAACCTGCTAAAATTGTAGTGAATTATAGTATAATAAATTCTAGTAAAATTGTAGTAAAAATTATAGTACCTTCGAACACTGAGTTAAACGTAAACTTGAAAAATTTGCTAACATCTGATGAGAGATTTCCCCAAAAGTAACTTTTACATTGAACCAAAACATTTTTGGTTGAAATACGAGGTTCATAGTGAGTCTTTAATAACTTGAAACACTTATGCATCTTAAGAAACTTCAAAGAGTGAAATCGCATCATTTTTGTTTTATCTTCTGTCTGAATTTAGTGATCCGATAAACATAAGTCTTCACGCCATGTTAACTTATTTTTCAATTTTAATCAGTAATAAAAAAGACAGCACTCTTTTCATCTATTAAGTCATTTCGTGGAAAGAATTCTAAGCTATTTGAAAAGCTAATTTTCATAAATGTAAAAAATTGCTAGCACTCACAAATTCGTGAAGTGTGAAGTCTCTTAGCTGCAAAAAGTATCTTTATTACTCCTCCTCACTTTCTGAGCGATCAAGCTGTCACCTGCCAGTTCAACATCAAAGAAATCACAAAAGGCCAATGTACTCATCGTTCTAAACGATTTTCAGACTTCTTTTGAGGAAATCATTTTGTCATTCAGAGAAAAAATCAATTTTCGAACAATGTATACCGTTCAGGTCATCCTTCGAAAGAAAATGAATCCACGTGGCAATAAATTGGATGTCCCTAATGAATTCAATCATATTAAGGCGATTGCAAACTGATTGAAATTGAATCTATTGGGCATTGAGTAAATCCCTGAAGTAAAAAGCGAGTAAATGAGCGATTTGAGAAGAGTTGTAGTCTAATTAGTTAATGTAAATAAAAACTGCAATAAATAAAAATGCAATTTAGTATATTAGATGTAATAAATATGTTAGTGCGCTTCAATACTGGAATTTTTCTTTAACGATTTTTCAGTATATTATATTATGCAGCGAGCATGATGCATGTAATCATGCGGTTAAATTTCGTGCAGTGAAAATGTTCGTTTTATATTCAAACAAAATTTGATTTTATGCGATTTATAAATATGGCCGTAAAATGAATAACATGTAAATCAAGAAACTTTATCATAGCAAAAATTTCACATCACTAGGAGTTTCCATCGGTGAAGGAAACAGACCATGCATTCTCATAGTCATCATTCAAATAAATGAAGTAAATTCGCAAATGGCATTAATCATGTTAGTGTAGTGTACCTCAGAGTAGATGTAGGTCAATAGAAATCTTAAATTGGTGCAAAAAAGGGAATTTCACTCGTTCGAATTTTGATACAATAAAGGCTTTAACATACTTCTACTAAATATTTTAAACTTTACAAGACCTAAATTACAGATAAGCATTCTGTCATCAAATTACATCATATTCTATTAATATAACTAAATCAAAATACAATACTCACCCGCAAAATTCTATAAGGACTATCCTTCAGCAGGCAAACATCGGATTCTATTTTTTCATTCGCAGGAAGTATCGTTTGAAGCTCGCTGTTATCGAGTCCGGGTCCTGATTCGCAATCTTGAAGAATTTCCGGCGATGTACTTCTTCGCAACATCGGAAGCATCCATAGCTATAAGCCACGCCATAAATAAAAAACGATTTAATTTCTATTCCAGCAAAGTTTTATTTTAATTTACCCGTTTGTATCTCTTCGATTGATTGGGTAGATCATGCGATGATGCTGATCCATTTAAAGTTTTCACATGCGGAAACATTTGAAGAGTGTTACTGGCGCGTACTACGTTCACGAAATTCGGCATAAGGTCTATATCCTACGAAATGCAAATTAGATATAAATTAGTCATACAGAGTTGTGGAAACGTTGAAATCGAATATTTGATAATTTCTCTTATCTAACTATGGTTGTCCTGTCTAATCGGTCGTAATCCGCCCGATAACGCTTGTGATTAATCTACGAGATCAATCGAAAGTGATGTGCGGGAGCCATATGGTAATGCAATTTTACATGATGAAAGACTATGACAAATGTGATTAGATGAGCATGAAAGGGGCTTATTCCATAAATCATAGTAATTTCTCGAATTATGAAATGCTGCGGTTTTGATATGAGTGTTATAAAATAAGAACGTGGAAACGTATGTCACATATAATAGTGTTAGAAATTTCAATAGATATTTAAAACAACATACACGTAAAATATGGTGAATAATTGCAAAAATATTAGACGCTCAATTCATTGCACGCTATTTGGTGATTTTTAGAAAATTGAAGTTAAATTTTAGTCCAATATTGATTTCCAGAAAAAGTTTCACAGTTCTTTTAGTTCAAGATTATATTGCAATATCAGTTTCGAAAAGCACTTACTGCCACCATTATATTTTGGGGCGAATGTTACGCCAGGGATTTTAAAATTGTCAACAAGGTTAAGATGGGAGCTGGAAAACCGGGTAGGAGAAAATTAAGGTTAATGTCGTACATGGAAATAAAATGTTGCTACATTTCACAATATTCAGAGCAAGAGCCAGTATTTAAAGCGCGAATACCGCATTGTAATAACAAGCAATCTTCCTCTGACTCGATCACTCGTAACAATTTCAAATCATGAGCATACAAGAGGTATGAGGAAGGGAATGAGCTCGTTAATGAAGAGAAGAAAGAGAAGAGGACCTGAAATATACCCTTGTGGAGCCTTACATCGATGTAAGGGGCAAACCAGGATAAGAAACGAACGGTTATGCCTGCATTATTTCGTTTTTCTTGGAGCAGGTTATGGTTGAAGGAATCAAAGACTTCGGAGAAATCAGTATAAAATACATAGACCTACTTTTGATGATCAAGAGCAGATGCGAATGTAGGTGTGAAGGACTAGAGGTTAGTTGAAGTGGATTTATCTTTGAGGAAGCCTTGCTACTCATGAAGACAGTTCGAGCCTAGCACTCGAATAGTGAAGACCGACCGTCAAGCAGCAGAGCAACTTTGTCATCAAACGAGCGATAGCGAAAGCGACAAGCGATAATTACCATCTAGATAGCGATGACCGCTAATTACCAGCCAGGTGGAAGTCATTGTAATTAGCCGAGTCTTCGGTGTCGGTCATTAGCACCAGTTTCAAACGAGATAGCACGGGATTAAGGACCAGCAAGGACTTCGCAGAAAATCATCAGTTTATCAACAGTAGTTTAATTCAAATATTAGTTTTCAGTTCTCTTGATTAGTTTTATTGTGTGTGTGTGTGTGTGTGTATAAATTATCCTACATCCGGTTAAAGTAAAACATCGCAGCAAACCAAATGCATCGTAATTAATTCATAAAAGAGTCATATTTTACGAATGTTTTTGTCGTTAACGAGCTCGCAAATGAATCGAAAACGATTCATTGGTCCTACTAAAATGGCCATCCGAGAAGAATAATTTTTAACGATTCGTAAATGAGTTTGAAAAAATGTGGTTTTAACGAGTATATATCACCTATATACTCGTTAAAAGTGATACTTTTGTGAATTATTAGCGATAGTTTTAACGATTTCAAATATATTAGATTTATGAATTCAAAATAAGTTAAAATTATTTACTCATAGTAGAGTAACTTTGAAAGACTGAAAGAATGGCTGCCAAAGACGAACATAAAACATCGTTATATAAGAACACCCCAGCAAACCAAATGCATCGTAATTAATTCATAAAAGAGTCATATTTTACGAATGTTTTTGTCGTTAACGAGCTCGCAAATGAATCGAATAAGATTCATTGGTCCTACTAAAATGGCCATTCGAGAAGAATCATTTTTGACGATTCGTAAATGAGTCATAATAAATGTGGTTTTAGCGAGTATATATCACCTATATACTCGTTAAAAGTGATACTTTTATGAATTATTAGCGATAATTGAGTTAAAATTACTTAGTAGTAGAATAAATTTGGAAGATTGGAAGAATAGAGCAATATAGGATGCTAAAGACGAACATAAAACATCGTTACATAAGAACACTGTTCAGCACACACGAATTCACAGCACAGTCGAATGTCGAATTAAACTGAAATTTTGTTTGGGATACCGCGACTAGCAAACTAGGGGAAAAATCTATGTAAAATCTGCTACTGAGCCGCATAGGCCATAGGGCACATACACGTGGCTTGCATTATTTATTGCGTCGGTCATCATAAGCAAAACTATTGCTGCGTATCGTTTTACGAACAGGCTCGGTTTCGTATGAGGGATATGTCTGTTGATTGTCGAGAAACTATCGTTTTTAGTGAACGCTCACTAAATTGTTTGCTGGGACTGTTCAGCACAGACGAATTCACAGCACAGTCGAATTAAACTGAATTTTTTTTGGGATACCGCGACGAGCAAACTTGTGGAAAAATCTATGTAAAATCTGCTACTGCGCCGCATAGGCCATAGGGCACATACCCATGGCTTGAATTATTTATTGCGGCAGTCATCGTAAGCAAAATTATTGCTGCGTATCGTTTTACGAACAGGTTCGGTTTCGTATGAGGGATATGTCTGTTGATTGTCGAGAAACTATCGCTTTTAGTGAACGCTCATTAAATTGTTTGCTGGGATAATTTCTACATACGCGAAACACACTTTGGGTTTTGCAATAGGCTTGTATAGGATAGAGACGTAAGGTTCAGATGAGTTTGAACCTTGCGGCACAAGAAGTGACTCAAAAGACGGCCAGAAGTCGCCAAATGTAAACTTAACTGAGGAAATTAGCAAAAAACTCAGCAAGTTGTTAGAATAGCTTAAAAAACCCAAGAGGAAATGGCCGAGTAACGCCGTCTGAATCAAGAACTGGCAAAAATAAATGAAGATTTCCTGAAAAAACTCAGCAAAAAATTTCAAAAATATGAATTCTTCACATTGTTAAAAGTTCAGTACCATACGTATTATTTTCCTGAGCAAAAAAAAACCTGAACATCATCCTAAGAGGACTGTAGGCTCAGTCCCGATGAGGTCAAAATAGACCTAGAAAGACAAGGCTTCCACCCTAAGAAGGTCTTCTATTTGAAAACTAGAAACTCTAAGCTCACCAAAGTACTATTTCCAAGGGAAGAGAAAAATATCTGCAACATTCAGGCTATTTGTTACTTAATGTGCCAAATCGAGCCTATAAAACCTTCGAGCAGGTCAAAGGCAATGCCACAACTGCCAGCAGTATGGTCATTCAGCCAACTGTCACGCCCAGTCTTGGTGTGTCTAATGTGATGAGCTTCACCACAACAAATTCTTCACTAAGCAGCCTGAGCAAAAGCCAAAACGTGTCAAACGTAGCGGAGAACATCCAGAAATATTAAACAATCTTTTGCTTAAGTAGCGAGACCTACTCCAGTTTCATCTCCGTCCCCAACAAACATTAGCAATCCAAGAGATAAACAAATTGCTCTAAGTGTTACATCAGCAACTCCCACCAACTGCCCAAACCAAATGGGGCAGTTACTCACCATCATGCAAGAACAACTTCATGCAATAATGAAGGACATGATGGCGAAAACGGTCCAGAGTTTGATTCCCAAACAATCGTAAACAACACGGACTTCCTTTACTCAAGCGAAATGAATCGAGCAAATCGAATATCCATCCTTTCGTCGAATGCGAATTCCATGCTGCCGAAAAAAGGTGAACTAATTCAATTCCTGAGCGATTGCGGAATTTATATTGTTTTGGTCAAAGATATATTTTCGTAACCGGGACATCAGCTACAAATCCCAAACTATCATACTTACAGAGATGATAGATTAACTGGCACGGAAAGAGGCACAGCAGTGCTCGTGAGAAGACATCCCGACCCTCAATAGAATCCCGCAGTTGATTCAAGTTTCCGCAAATTTAAAGTTATTTCCGCTTACAGACTCCCCAACGTTCAACATCTTTTCGAAGGCCTTCGTGCACAATTCGACTTCAAAGGCCCTATCTTTCTAGCAGGGACCCAACGGGCAAAATAATGCTTACGGATATATTCGGTAAGCATTTCGCGTAATGCGTGTAAGCATTACCGGACCATTACATGTTGTTTCTTTTTAACATTGCATGTCCTAGGCTGGGAAGATTTATACAAGGGGAAACTCATGCTTTTAGCTCTATAGCTTTATGTATAAGAGCTTTTTGGAAAGTACGACATCGTATTCTCGCATTTATACGCATAAATACGAATTAAAGCTTTGGCCGGTGGCCGATCGTATCTCTGCATGTGTGGTTTTTGCATGCTAAGTGATTGTGACGCTCATTGGAAATTCCAATAGCGCATGCTCTTTGCTACTAGGGGGAATTGTTTTCATACATTTTACTTACCTGAGATGATTTGAAATGCTCCGAAATTTTCATCTTTCCGCTTTATATAGCAGACTACCCAGAACCGATGTATCTTTTCCCCTGGCTTCTGCGAGTGATGTTCATTGGCCAGTCTTGGACTTATAACATATGAGCTTACTCCCTTGCAGCATTCCCCATGCTCCAAGTCATGTGTACGAGTATATCTTATAATTGCTGGAAAATAGCTTTGGAAATAGAAAATTTGCATAACTAGCATTGTTTGACTGATGCATTACGCCAGAATACATTACCGCGATTCCCGTTGGGGAGATATCAATGCTCACAATCACGCATGGTACAAAATATCATCAGTAAAAAATAAGCTAGCGGGGAAAAACTTTATAGCATTACTGCAGATAGTGTTTCATGTTTGCATATTCTCAATGAGCACACTCACTTTGGCCCTATCTACAGTCATGCCTTAGACATTGGCTTATCCAAAAATATAAATCAGAGTGTGCTTAAAAATGTGTTAAATAAGCTTTGCTCAGATCACAAGCCAGTGCTTTTTTGAATTGAGGATATTTTCATTGACTCTCCAATCAAGTAAAAAAAAAACACATACTGGCAAGTCTTCCAGACTTCTCTGTTTAATGAATGCATCGAAATGCCAGAAATGGCAAGAGATTTAGAGGCAGCCATTCAGCTCCTCACCAATGAAATCACTCAGGCCAAAAATACTTCATCGCCCAAATTTTTGGTTATGAAAAATCAAGACGTCTATGAACATCTGAACTCGATCAAAATAATATAAAGAGGAGAAATCAAATTCAAAAACGAGCCAGAATTACTGGCTAGCCCAGACAAGCATGAAGCAAACTGGCTAAACAATGTCATTCGTGATCAGATTAGAAAATTTGATAATGAACAGTGGAATCACTTCTTGAGTAGTCCTGATCCTGATAGTCTGGAAAATTTCTAAATATTTAAGAATTAAGAATAAACCAAACATGCCATCTATCCACTCGTCCTCCGACCTTAAGTATAGTTATGATGATAAAGACAAAGCCTTTGCGGAATCTCCACAACTTTTTTTTGTGAGAACACTTTTGTAGACGACGATTTTGAAGAAGAAGAAGAACACACTAAGCAGGTCGCGGTACAGATATTACACACCTCAACTCCAAGGAGAGACCCAGAAACATCCTTCAGACAGTTTCAAATACCATCAATATGATTTTTCGCCTCAAAAAGATTCTTGGAAACTGCCTAAAATCAGAGTCATCCCAAAGCCCGGGAAAAAATTATTTTTCTCTCAAAACTGGCGTCCAATCAGTCTCCTTCCTTCCATCACTAACTCGTCTACAAGAGAAAGTTTTTTTTTTGTATAATTCTCTGCCAGCGGAGCAGTTTGGTTTTAAAGAAAATCACTCCACACAGCTCAGGTCTGAATAAGAGGAAATCAACAGGATTCGTCATGTTTGATGTTGCAAAGGCATTTGATAAAGTGTGACACATCGGGCTTACCGTTAAACTGGATCATCTTTATCTACCAACTGCATCCATCCAGCTGATTGAATCCTTCCTTCTCATCTAAAGGACCTATATCAGCAAAAGTCCATCAAGGGTGCCCTTTGTCACCGATTCTATACAATTTGTACTCAACAAATGTCCCTAAAACCAGCAGAGACACTTAAATTTCTCACATGTCCAGACAAGCCGTAGCCATTACCTAAAATCTAAAACATCCCATTGACTGCCTTATGGAATATTTTAAGAGATGGAAAAGTGATCGAAAAAGTGACAAGTGATCTCAAGTCAAACACGATGGAAAATCAATCCATAGATTGGTAAGAGATGACCAAATATCGAGGACCTACTTTCGACCACAAATTACAGTGGACTCCACACATAGCCAACAAAAGAATTTCCATGAATAACACAATAAACGCCCTTTATTCTCTTCTCAAAACGTCTTAGTTAAGCAACTCAAATAAGGCCCTTCTCTACAAACAAGTGGTAACACCTCAATTACTTTAGGGCTGCATAGTATTCGGATAAACCACCAATTGTCTAGGAATCCTAAAAATAGCTCACCTTCACAATAGTTCGACTTATTCAAGCCTGAGGCAACTCATAAATAAGGGCGGACTCGCCATATTTATCGATATAAAACACACACAGTGTGGCTAGTTTGGGAAGATGAGCGCAACACCACCCATTTGTTTATTTATTTATTTATTTATTTAAATCTATTTTAACAGGCTACTGTCCAATTACAAAAAAAAAAAAGATTTTAAAACATAAAAAAAAAAATTAACAAATAATTGAAAATATTAGATTAATAAATATTTGAAGCTTAAACAAATTAAAGCAATAAACAAGTTAACATGAAAGAAAACGCGAAAACGGTAAAACAAATTAAAAAAAAAATAAAACATTATAAGGAGCTTTAAGAATTAAATCTTTAATTTGCGACTTAAATTGCGAGAACGTTAGCCGAAAAGGATCAAGCTGAAGATCGTTGTGCTTCCTGGGGATACGCTCTAGCGGCGAATTAAAATAAACTTCAGATCGCGCGAAGGGAAGAGGGAACATTAATTGAGATCTATCCGATCGATTGACGTTACGTAACACAGCATATAACGAAGATCGGAGAGCATAGGGCAATGGAGTAGCTTGAAAAGCAAGCACTTGTCAAGGAAGACTCGTCGGGAATCATTGATATAAGTGGAGTAAGGAAGCAAAACCTGCAACAGCTCCAGAAAAATAACCAGTTCACAGTCAGTCAGCTGCTGATGAATAAAAGAGTAAGCTCTCCTTTAAAACACATTCTCAGCTATTTTTTCTAAAATAGGGAAGCAGTGAAATGGGACGGTAGTTTGAGACGCATGTTGAATCGCCAGCTTTAGGTAATTTCAATGTTTGTTTTAAATCTATTATTTTCCAAAGAGATGAGAAAGAGCTACATGATATATTAGGCGCGTTTTATTGGCTCCTCTATCCAGCAGAGAAGAGAAGAGACGCATTGGAAACAACAACAATCTTGTACCAGTAAATTCACTAGTACAGAAATTCTATTCCTCATAGGTAGTTCACGAGCTGAACTATAGAATGTGCTGATAGAAATAAGAAAAGCTCATGAGAAGTTGTGTTTTTTTGCCATGAGGTGGCTTTGGGTTTCTCAAGGTTATGTTGAATGTTTTGGTAGTTAGGAAATTAGAAAAACCCTCATAATGTGTAGTCTTTCACTATCCCTACGAAACGAAAGGTACATATTTAATTTAAGCTATTCATACGCCTTATAAAGTTGCCAAGCACAGAAAACTGCAAACCGCAATGTTACGCATCGGGGAAAGCATTTGGTTTTCGTGCTAACTGAATAAGTTAAAACTAGTGGCGATAGAGATCCTTTTAAATTTGGTAGATTCGTCAGTTTCTTTGGTTCACGTTCCCCTGATACGGACAGCACCGATCAAAGTTCTAAGATATGGTCTACAGTCAGGCGCAAAAATTAAGGAAACAACGCGCTGAACTATGCCCGATGAGCTCAGAAAATAGTAAGAGACTCCCGACAGCACACTCGTCACATGCATGCAATTACTTACAGTACTACAACGACCAAATGCGTCGTTCCGAACAGTTGATTTTTGCTTAATTGACTTTGGCTTCGAGGGCCCTTTCTAGCTCTGCTTCAAACGTTCCGTGGACCTTGCCTTGTATGAAGAGTTCACCTCTATGATCGTTGGATGCGTTGACCAAATCAAGAAAACAAATCAATCCATAGATGGTTTGTTTTCGAGCGTGCACAAACACTGTGGGAGAACTACGTTGCATATGTATATATGGATGGATACAGCTATAGTGCAAGCGTGCAAAAATGGACGTAATCTGAATTCGTTGTAATCCGATTATTATGCTGGGGTATCCACGGGAAAAGTGAGGAAGGAAAGCACACACGCATACACGAATGAGTGTCGATGTGCTTGGATTTTTGACGATTCTGAGAATATTTCGATCTGCACGTGGTCGCTAAGCTCATGACCGAATATTTGTTTTCACTTGCATTCTTCGATGCCCTTGCAACTTACAAAGCTTTGATTACAGTACAATCTACTGTAATATCTGTGTACTATAATTTTCTGAATCCCGTTGTTTCACATTAGCGAAAATTTCACTAAACTTTGTAACTATCGTACAAGGCGAACATATTACGCCGGTCCCGCTATCACTCACGATCCATGCGATGCTACCGGATTCATTTTCGTAACTTTCCGAACGTTTTATAATTATCGAAGAACTTGCTTTCAGCAGCAACGGCAAACTTTCATCACCGGCCCCACGCGTCCGGCTTAGGCCACGATCGTCCGGCCTCCACCACGATTTACAAACGACTGTCGCGAATTGCAATATCAGTTTCGAGACGAGCGCAAAAGATCCCTTTGGATTTTCGCTCGCCTCGAAATTGAAGTAAACACGGTCAAATCGGACTTACTGCAACCTGCTATTTTTCAAATCGAACAACAAGTTACAGCTAGTCCGATTTGAAAGAAATGTAGCAATTTCGAGCACGGTACAGTGTGCGTCGAAATATTTGGTCCATGATTTCGATTGAAACTACTGAGTGCTACAGGGCTTACATGTAAAGTTTGCTGATAACAGTAAGAGTGTTTTATACGGTTCGAACCACTGCTGTTGACTACTTTTAAACCGGCAGTTTGAACTGAATGAATTCGCATAGCACTCCGTAATTGTCAATTATTATACATCAAATCTTGTAGTGTAATTGTATATTATGCAAGTTTCATGTCTAATTTCGATTAAAACCTAGATAAGATTTCATTCCGATTGCTACTATATGTCATTTTAATTTAACAACCAACTAAGCAAGTTTTCTGCTCGGAAGCGTTTTTTTTTGCAATCCTACGTTAAGGGGTTACATGGGTTTGGAATGATGAAACAATCGATTTTTTTTTCTTTGTTTTTTCTTAAAGAACAACTAATCGAAAGTACTCTCTGAAAATTTGAAGTCAATCCGAGCTATATATTAGAAGAGAGAGCGATTTCCCCACTTTGATCTATCCCACTTGTGTAAGTAATATTTCTCATTTCACGCAACTTCTTTCACTTTCTTTTCTATCGAGGAGGGAAAATAATAATGGTAGGGTAATGAAATACTGAGTTTAGATATATTATTCTGTACAGGTTTTGGAAATAACCAATGAAGAAGGGCAATTATTGTATGAGCCTGGTATCGATGATTCTATGTAAGTTCAAAAAAAAATTGTTTTATTCTTACTTTAAACTTTAAACGCGTTTTTCTCGAAACGGTATATTTCAAGTCGGTGCCAACGATAACTCAAAAACTAATGCACCAATCTTAACCAAATTTTGCACACTTCTTTTAAATAGTATTTTCTTGTACTTGAACGAAGGATATTGTGTTTCGTTCACTGGAATTTAATACACATGGCATTATTTATTGAATTTTTGGGTCAAAAATTAAATTTTTTACTCGCGACGTTGCCAAAAGTTCAGATTTCAATATTTTTACAAATCCTTCGTTCAAGTACAAGTCAAACTCATACTCTAACAGAAACAATTTGATTTTTTTTTTCAGATGAATCCAGCTCAAGATATCGTTGGCACCGCATTTTTCGAGCCTTTTCGTAAAATAGCTGCCAGAGGGTGTATTATCAATATTTTTGTCTACAAATTTTTTTACATATAATTCAAAACTTACTTTAGTTGTTAACAATAATTTATAATAATTTAATACATTGTTTTTTATTTTTGAAACATTTAAAAATGTCGTTTTTTTTATTCTCTGAAACCCATGTAACCCCTTAATCTGTTCTGCATAGGAGTAAAAAAATATGGCTAATATTGTTATTAAAATCTTTCAGATATCAGCTCACTTAGTAGAATTCTAGAACTAATAAAATCCTTAGAATTACGATTGCTCATATGTTCCGATATATATAGAATAGAAAATGTATACACCTATTGACTTCCACCAAATAGCCAACGAGGTTACGGAGACAAACGGGTGATTTTTTTGGAAACTGTGGATTTTGGCTACTACCACAGACTCAAACAAATATTTCAACCAAAATGTGTGACTTCTAACAAATGTTGATTTTTATATAGAAATATTTTTAGAAAACCTGAGTAAATGCAAATGAAAACATCACTGGTGCAGGAAAGTCAGATTAACCGAAAACAGGCTTCTTACTTCCAAGAAATTTTGCAAATGAAGATTCTCAAAGCAGTTAATGTTGTCATCAAAAACCAAGAATTAAAAAAAAAAAACAAAATAATATTTCCGGGATTTTAACATAATTTATGGCATTCGAAAGGGGTAAAACATAAAGGCAATAAATACTAAATGAAAGTGAAAAAGAAGCGGTGATGCAATGCTATATCATTTTCCTCAGCCACAGACGAATTGAACATGCTCGATTATTAAGCAAAAAAGCTGTCTTGATAAAAAGCAAGAAAGCAAGAAACGAAAGCACACAAAAATTTGACTCAGCCAATGAGACTTGAAAATTTTAACGAATTGGCACAGAGTTTAAAAGTGAACATGAGCACCAAGCGGCATATTTCGTTATAAATTGAAATTTTGAATCTTCAGTTATGCATCTGAAATGAATTGGACTAAGTATTCAAGAAAAGAAAAAATTAAGAAAAATGTGTTTAACTATTGAAGCTCACCGAAAAAAACTTGTTTCTGTATTTCGAATATGTAGACTTAAAACCAGAGAGTTGATAATGATTTGGTAGATTTTTTTATCTTCTTATATCCTTTAATTTTACCTTCTATATTCTTAAATCCTTTAATGTTCTAAAGCACTTTCCTTTCACTTCTTCTGCAGTCACTCACTTAAATGAATTGGCCACTCGTACAGTTATCAGCTAATATGCGCAAACGTACTTGCAGCCGAGTTCACATCCTGTCTCAACAATTATACACTTTGAAATTAATACCGGCAACTTCAAATTTACGACGGCAATTTTATTTGCAATACGCTGTTGCTTTGCGATGAAATAACTTTTATTCCTTTACAACTCAAACCCCGTTCAATGTTGTTCAAATTTTAGGAAGGTTCTTGAAGCATCCTATATATTACATTTTGATAATTTTACGTATGATATCATCTTGACACATTAGCTAATTGCAAAATTCTACAAACTGAGTACGAGTAATTATATCGAACGGTTCGAATGACAATAATTCTTCTTCATTTCCTCCGAGTATCACATCAGCCGACAAAAATATTCCTAGATGTAAATATTCCACTAAAACGCGTGATAGAAGTATGAACTACCAAATCGAATGGTTCACGACGAACAGTTTATTTGAAACTAACCCGCTGCTATCAGGACACGTTTAGTTTCGAGGGAATTCAAACATTTGTTGGGGCAGTGATGACATAGGAAAATTATCATACGCTGTTCAATTGACTCAGTATGACGCATTATACGCTTGATGCGAATAAAGCTAAAGAGTTGTTGATAATGAGCTCACGCTTCGATGACCGGCACGAAAGCAATTGCGATTGGTTCGAATACATCCTTGCTGGAACGAGCCCCTTTTTTCTCAAGGCGACAATATGAAGCCTTTGAAGTGTTGCTGGGATAATTTTCATTTCATCTGTCTGTATCTACTTGGGATTATAAAAAAATCGAAAGTTGTCATATGGCTTGATTGTCAATAAATGTGAAGAAAGTTAGTCTGAATTGCAACATACGGAATTTACTTCAAAACAACTGAATGTTAAAAGCTTGATTGTGAATTACGTGCGGAAGAGTTATAGCTAACTCAGAAATTTGATTAGGTTATAATTTAAAAACAAGGAAAAAGTTATTGTTGGCGGTAAACAAAAGTTCTGATCAGAATTGAAAGTCAAGAATTTATTGCGCCCAACGTGGGTAAAGCAAATGCCACTAAAAATGTCAATCTAATTGGCCGTATAACCATTTTTGGGCATTTTCCTCGTCGAATTTTGTTGAACTCGAAGTGAAATTCTAATTTTTATTGACTCACATTTGAAATTCAAAGTATAATAAATAAACTAAAAACAAATAGCTTTTAAGCTTCTTAAAATGATAGAGCTTCATTTATTTTTCAAGCATACATTCGCTATTCACATAATATCAACTAAAAAATGGACTGTTGAACATATTAATTTAAATTTAACTTATTTTTTTAAAAACAATGTCACATACCAACAGATTTTTTCAGAAGCTCACCAGGTAATGTATAGAGTAATGCCATGACAAACATCACTATCACAACGATGATACATATGTAGCAAAGACATTTTTTAATCTGTGGCATGAGAATATGTTTGAATGATAGCAATGGATTCGAGAACCAACTGAACGATGTGTCCGGTCGTCTGAAAGAATGTAATCGGTTTTGTAGTTTGCTTTAAATGTATCTAATATTAATGAAAATATGTGAGAATAAAGTTATATAGGAATATTAATATTTGATTTTCACTAAATATTAAATTATTTATTTCCGAGAGAGAGATAATATTTAACGCTTGGTATGAAAAAAAATGTATTCGGTAAATAAGAATTTGCCATATCTCTTGAATATCTAGATATTTAGATTTATCCTACTTTTTGCAGTCAACTATTTTCGAGAGCAAGAGACTGTTATTTAACTAAGCAGATGACGTGGATTGGTTCTTACAAGCAGTCTTGCAGTAACTAATAATGTGAATCAACTAGGATAGGTAAAACTATGGGCTTTCAAGTGGTTTATGTGGTTATACAGAGATATGAGAAACCCTTTTTTGGAGTGTTGCAATATATACTTTTACTCATCAGGTTTCAATGTTTCTGTTCCTAAATCGGGCGCATATTTGCTTAGCATAGGGATACTTTTTATCAATATTACCAATATTTTTTAGAACTGATTTAGCGTCACTGCAATCCAGTCAAGAGGCAAGAATAATTTTTATTTTATTTTATTTTTATTTTCCCCAAACAAGGTATAATATTACATATAAATTAAATAAACATAAAAATAAAAAAAAAAACTCAACAAATTTAAAAACAGATTTAAAAATGGTATAAAATACAATTGAATACAACACAAATAAATAAATTAACATTCAATAAATAAATACATAATAGCTAAATCACATGTAGGGCACAATATTAAACACGCAAAACCAAATTAAACAATAAATAAATCAATTATAAAATTAATTAGTTCTAAGTCGTAAGCGGATACTAGGCCGGTAGACTAGAGAAGGGTAGGATAAGAGAGCCTTGGTAACTCTGTTTTTAAAGGACGCTTTGGATATCGTGGGACTTGCTTGAGATATCATTTTGTCGTAATGAAAATTAAAGCGGGGGTCGCACCGAGGTCTAAAATATTGTCGACCCTACTAAGTGTCATATAATGTCCGCGCATACTTTTTCGAGAAAAGCTAATCACATGACATTTTGCGATGTTGAGAGGTAGGTTGTTCACCTGCACCAATATTCGAGAGAATTTAGTTTTAGTTGAAAGAAGTTGGTATCTGATGGCGACTTTATAGTATAATAAATATTCAGGTCATCCGCATAAAGTAGATGAGGTGCATCAGATAAAACCTCTGACAAGCCTGATATAAAAATGTTAAAAACTTTAAGCAAATCTGTGGGAAAAGGTGAGAATTTAAACCGCATATTTATTCGTAAGGCACAATTAATGGACAATTAATCTTTTGGGCATGCCTCTCTGTCTCCTTGGCGATAGGTTAAGGTAAACTTCACACAAGCGGGATCACTATTCTTTAGGCCTATCAGCCTACCATTGTATATGCTGAAATAATTGGAAAGGCTTGCTGAACGACACATATGCACTAAGGCGCTTAAGGGAGGGGTAAGGGTTTCAGCGTAAAAATAAACACTTTTTACGATTTTTTTTAGAAATATGGATAGGGCGAATTTATATAAAACTTTTGTGCATTATTAACTATCATTTCAATAACATCGTGTAATTTTGTTTATGGTAAAATATCGACAAACAAACAAACCGGTGACAAAGGTTTTTCAAGAATGTCTTTGGAAAAAGACGATTTCTAGTGTTCACTGTATCTCAGCTGAAAATTATCGGAAATCAAAGAACATTAAAATTTAGTCAAAATTTCATCAAATCCTCCCCCCAACGATCTCCGATTTCATTTTTTTTTCATTT
Organism: Nemotelus pantherinus; assembly: GCA_963978885.1. Taxonomy (NCBI): domain Eukaryota; kingdom Metazoa; phylum Arthropoda; class Insecta; order Diptera; family Stratiomyidae; genus Nemotelus; species Nemotelus pantherinus. The sequence continues at coordinate 48,532,896 of OZ022263.1, read as the reverse complement.
TGAAATTGTTAGTGGTCATTTGAAGTGAAAATTGCTATTTTTCACGAAAAAATTGGTATTTTTCACATGTTTACATAGGTGGAAAACCCCTTTAATGTAAAAAAACATTCTAAAACTTATCGTTGGGGAGAAGTATTTTACATGGGAAAAGTGTGTGCCAAGTTTGAAGTGAATCGGTAATGTGGTTTTTAAATGGCAGTGAACACCGACGTTTAAAAAATTGATTTGAGAAAATGACTACTAAGCCCCGAGCTGTCGGAGCAACAATGATAGAGGAGATGGGACTAAGTATTCAATAACTTCGAGAGTATTGCTCTGATTGACTTCAAATTTTGGGACTATATTTTTGAAATAATTAGCTATAAGTGTTTGTTTTGCTTACCAGAAACAGGAAACCGGAAGGACTAGTACTTTCAAAAATTAAGAGCTGATTCTCCAGCTATCAGATGATGTTAAAAATCTTGAAACTATTTTAGACAATAAACTTCTCTGAAATAAGCATGTGGAATTAAAGTTTACTCGAGTTTTAAGTGCTTTCAAGAGAGCTTTCAAGAGAGCTTTCACCACCATATAGGATCTGAAGTTATTTGTAGTTGTAGTTATTTGGCTATTCATAACAATCATTAGGCATGTACGCATCCGTGGTGTGGTGAACTATTATGAAACTCTTGTACCCTTGCCCATATTGCAAGGGAATGTTTGCTTAGGTACCTAAGATGCCATAAGTAATACTGATTATGTGACTTTTGACGCGCTTCTGAAAAGGCCGCCTTCGGCATTCAAATTCAATGAGTTCTGCCCAACGTGGCCTATGAGTAGACAACGAACATGTGGGGTAATGCTATATTAAAGGTTCCAAGCATGAGATCTCTCCAGTTTTTGCGATGAATTCGGACGCTCGAGTGTTCCAACTGAATCTCGGGTGAAGATGCGAAATAATCTTCTTGAACAAAAGTTACTGGTAGTACCCAGATTTGCGTAAGGAAGAATACTCTACGTCCCTCTTCAGGGATGGCTCGAAGATCTGATGATCTGGTGTAAATCTGCATGTATCGAATGAAAGTTAAGACTTTTTCTCCCGAAGAGCAGGTTTTGCTTTTCAGACAAAATTGCTCACTATCTTGAGAGCGATTTGCTGGGCGATTGATGAGAGGTGGAGAGGAAATCTCATCACCATCTGCAACGACAGTCAAGCCACACTGCTGAAGCTACGTAAACCCCTGAGTACTTAGAAAATCACCCCAAAACGCAAAGCAAGGTTAAATCTGTCGCCAGGTTCAATGAGGTGGTTTATTTCTGGGTCCCGAGGCACCACAAAGTGGCAGGAAAAGCCACCTTAGGTATGCCAATCGCCTGTGAAAATGCTATTTTTCGGAAGTGGGTAGTTGATACGCACAAAGGTAGATGGCTATTTTCTGATGTGGCCAGGCATACCAATGTCTTCCTAAGGACTGCAGGGTTGCTCCTCAACAAGAGTAGAAAAGTTTGCAGAGCTATGACAGCTCATATGAGGACATATCTACATAATATGCGTGTGCAGGTTGACGTTTACTCATCCTGTTTAGAAGAAGCTGACTTTACGGAGCATTTTTTTTACGAATGCCCAACATATGCGTATGTCAGATTTCAATGTTTTGGCTGGAATGTGCCGCGTATGCAGAGAGAGATGATACCCTCTTTTCACATATGGTTCATCCTGGATTTTGCTAAGAGAACCGGAAAATAACGGTAGACTGCGGGTATGGAATACATGGGTGTTTTTGGCCAGAGTGCTTAAAGTTGCCAGGCACCTCTATTCCAACCCACACGCGCACACGCCAGTCAGCCTTATGACAGTATCATACTAATTAGCTAACTTTATGCAGTATATCATTCTGAAATAAATGTAGTATCAATATTAAGAAAACTATTGCGGATCCTCGGGCTTTCGGACTAGCATTTTTTTTTTGTGGTCGGCAAGGATCAAGCAAACAATAATAAAAATTATTTAGCAAATATTTTCGAAAATGTAAATAAAAATTTCTTCTGATGCCATCGTCGAATACTTGCTATATGCACCTGGGTCGGCATCAATCAAATTGCCATTCTATTAGTTACAAACTTATAGTCTAATGTTTCTAAAGGGAAAAACAATGTGTTGATCGATTTTGGATGGTAAGGAGGAATAGGCTCACAGTGGTAATGTTTTTTTTTGCAAGGATTGGCCACGACTGTACTTGGAGGTTTGATAAATATACACATAAAAACAAGTATTCCAGTGCCTGACTGCTGAAAATTGCCTTACAATGTCGGTACTTGTTAGACATATCACCTGCAGATCAACACATTTCGCGTTATAATGTTAGTCAAAACATTTAATAAAAAGAAGAAAAAAAATGAAATTCTATGGAATGATTCCACAAAAAAATGAATCAAAGTAAAATAACATAAGGAAAATCAAACTGAATAAATATAATGTTTCCGTTCTTACTTTGGTGCCGGAAGTGGTTCAGGTGGATTACGTCCTAAGCCCACAGGACGAGCAGAAGCTTCTTGCTCAGTGAGTAGTTGCAACATCAATTCGACCTTACCCTGTTTAAAAATTAAGTTCAATTTAGATTTATTTTGCCTAGTCAATTCAAGAAGCTTTGAAATTTAATGCAGATCAAACATTCTCGATACTGGTCAGGGTAAGTAACGCAGATGCCTACGTGTTTTGAGGCACTTATTATTATAAAAACAAAATTGCTCCACTCCAATTCATTTTGGATCGGTCTGCAGTTTGATATTAGTAACAACTAAAATCATGAATTTTAATAGGTAGTAAAATTGCTAAAAAAAAAAACACAACTAGTAAAGTAAGCAAGCCAAAAGAAGCTAGACATAAAAATTTTGACGTAGATTACGCTGCAAGATGAAGTTAGATAGTACTGGAAATTGAAAAACTAACATTGATTATTTATAAATTTGGTTGGAAAAATAATTCTTATTGTTTTCTTTTGCTTTATTTCTTCTTTTATTAGATTGAATTTGGATTTACTGGGACTAAAAAACTCATTCCCTGCTTATTTTAATTTGGGAAACGAGCAGCAGCTTATCATTCAATTGATATTCCTTTTTTACTACTGACCTTCTGTCACGCGCTTGTTTGCTCACCAAGGTAAAATATTTCATTCATTATTCAAATAATTCCCACAAAAGACTTTTACTTTCTCTTACATTTTTTTTTCATTTACACGCTAATAAAATACCAATTAAAATGACCGCTAATTAGCGAATGATATGCAACCTTATTTGACCGTAGAACTGATAACTCCTACGCCATAAACTTTTCTAATTAGACTTGAGTCCAATTTGGCTAATTACAAGTTAAGCCTTCGTCCAGAGAGTTTAACACGGAATGAAAGATAACGTAGTAAACAAACATAACGGCATCATAATACATTTAATTGCTCTCAATACAAATATTATTTCATTATAGTTACCGTAAGTCCTACTGTTCCATCGGCAAGTTTACCTCGTGCCGGAAACCATCCCTTCACCACACTCGTATTGAACAGATTTACAAATCTACTTTGATTTTTTAGCGAACATTTCTTGGCTGTTGCGAAAGGTTCTTCGAAATGCGACAGATTTATGTTGACGACTCCTAAAAAATCATCGGGTGAAAAGACATCGTTATCCCAGATTTGGATGTAGAGCATTGGTGGAACTTTTAACTCAGTATCGAATTGTTCGTAAATTGCAGCTTTTTTAGTCAGCACCATCTGCGAAAAAATGGACATGAAAAGAAGAGCCGATGATGAAATCGAACTTTAATGTATTCTCATTAGGAGGGGGTTGATATTTTTTTCACTTTTCCAAACAACTCATTAAAATTATAGTATCGCATTTTACGTTCCCTACTTTCATTTTTTCTCTAATTACCATGTCTTCGACTCGCGAGTAATCCAGACTAAAGATCATTCTCCAATTAAAATTTCCCTCGCCGTTTAATGAACGATAATGAACGTCGGTGTATTGTGCGTTGTTGATATCACCTATCCAACTAAAAGTTGAAAATGTTAGATTTCAGTGGACTGAAGGAGTTTTATGTTTGCGTTTGCCTACGCTTAAGTCGTATTTATAGATAAAAAATTTCAAGAAAATTCTACGAAACTTGAATAATTGTCTGAAAAGCTTTGTAAATATGTTGAGATATGAGCCGTACTATTTGTGTGATATTCTTTCTATTTCTTTATCGTTTCTTTAGACGATAGCCTCATCTAATCAAGCAAGATAAACTAGCATTTCATTTAATTAATTTCTAAAATGATAGCACAATATCTTACCCCTTTAAGTAAATATCACTCATCGCTTTTCCAAAGATATTCGTTTCTTCCAAGATAACCCCGGATGTATTTAGGATAACAACCCTGAGTTCATATTTTTTTGGTGGTATCGGTGTAATATCGATCGATTGTGGTACATTATCCTTTTCATAGATCTCAACCCAAAGTTGCAATTTTCCCTGATGAAACGACGACTCAATTACTAGCTAGGATATTTATAATATAGAAGTAAACTTACTTGTTCTATGCCGGGTCTGTTTGCTAAGTACAACGACCGGGTCTCCACATGCTCCGGAACAAGTTTATAGCCGATTTGTGGGATTTCATTCAATTTGTTTAAAACAGACACGCTTAAACGATTTTCGATGTTTTCGTCTGAAGTGGGAAAGACTTTTAGGTGCAGTCAATTATTTAGCTCTAATGAAGTCTGTCGCTAAGGATCTTAGTTAATATTTGGAAATAGCGTAGATGATTGTTACAATGTCTAAATACAGTGGGTAAAAAAAGCTAAGGCAAAAACACCTAGTAAGAACAAAAAACCTATTTTTAATGCGACTTTAATACTAAATGATTGTGTTTTTGCATTTAATTAAAAGTTTTGCATGTTTACTTTAAGAACAATATCAAAAAGCCAGTGACGAAGCAAATTTCAAAACATTAACGTAACATTTTTCATTGAAGTTTCAAAGAAGCGCAAATAAAGTTAAGGCATAGCGCAATTTTATCTGAAATTATTTCTATTGTTTTAGTGATCAATTTAAAAAAAAAAACTTACATAGCGCTAATACTTTGTATCTCTTCCACGCATTTTTATCAATTCTCGCAATCTATATTTCCAGAGCTAGATGCCCACATACAGTTCCACAGCATAATGTTCCCTCCGAAGTGTTTTACAGTGGCAGTAGTATGATTCCTTCTAAACTCTGTATTAGGCTTACGCCGAACATATCGCCACCCATCAGATCCAAAAACATTAATTTTTACTTCATCAACTAAAATTATGGACTTCCAGAATGATTTCGGCATTTTTACGTGCCCTTAAACAAAACGTAATTTAAAAATTTCATTTTTTTTTACAAATATAAGGTTTGCTTCCGCACATTCTGCCCTTCAAATCCGCTTTTTACTAATGTTCGAAGAACATTAGTATTAAACTCGTTTCGCCGAAAATTCATATTTCTTTATATATATATATATATATATATATATATATATATATATATATATATATATATATATATATATATATATATATATATATATATATATATGTAAGCTGTTACTGATCAACGAGGTAACTAAGCAAATATTAACCGCTAAGGGAGTAAGAACAACGCTCTTGATCGCTGAACAGATCAGTTAAGACTGACTTTATTTAATGAACAACTAAGCTATACTACAGTGGGTTACAAAAATATAAACAGAAAACAAAATTCATATGTCATTAATCTTTCCACTCTGACACGGCCATCCTACAAGTCATCAGTCCCGGATGACTCGGCTACCCATGGTTTCATGTAATCGGCTGCTGATGATGTAAGATGTGGTCCTTCACCTTTTGAAACCTTGCGGACATCGTAACGTTCGTTTCCGTTGGATCTCTCGACGACATATGGTCCCAAGTACTTTCCTTTCAGCTTAAGACCAGCACCGAATTGAGTACGCTGAATTGCGACAAGATCGCCAATTTTATAATTGATTGCTTTGCGACGCTTCTTATTGTAGTAACGTTTTTGTTGCTCCTGAACTTCTTTTATTTTATCTCTTGCCTGCTCTCTTAAGTGTTCGCGATTTTCGGAGAAACTTTCGACTAATTCTTGCCTAACCAACTCCAATACATTCGTGTCACAAGCCGTTCGAAGTTTTACACCGACTAGAGCTTCATGAGGACTCGTTCCAATAGTCTGCTGGTATGTTGAGTTTAGGCACTGCTGACATCTTCCGACAAATTGATACCACTTGGTTGGATCATCTGCAGCTAATTTGGTCAAAACTGGAATGATGATTTGATTTATTCGCTCTGCCTGCCCGTTACCTCTCGGAACTCCGGTCGTTATCTGAATGTGCTCAATATTTCTTTCATCACAGTATTTGGTGAACTCCGAAGAAGTGAACGCAGCACCACGGTCGGATATAATGCGTAATGGATTCCCAAAAGTCGTCGCCTGCTGTTCCAATTTATCTAAAACTTCCTTAGTATTTGTTGTTTTGGTTGGAGTTTCGTCTGTTAGTATTTTCTTCGTTTCAATATGTGTTGTTTTGATACTTTTATCTTCAGCATATTCAGTAATTATTTCTCGTATGAGACTCGCATAAGGTTCAGCAGCACTGATATCTGCTTCGTCGCTTACGATGTTCACACATGATATGATGCTATCATCTTCTCTTGTCTGTTGAAGTTTATTGATAAGTACACCATTCACACTTAAAGTCACTTCTGCTTGTTTGAGGACGTCATCACCGAGTAATAAGGAAACAGCCATGTCGCCTTTTGAAAGCACATAAAATTTGATGTCATACTGTTCACCTTGTATGATAACTTCCTGATTCACACTTCCAATCGGTTTAATTCTTGCTCCTCCAAGAACTGTAAAAGATCTTGTTCGATCTGGTTCAACTTTGCATCCTAAGCCATTAGCAGTGTCCATTCTCATCAAACTCACTGGACTACCGGAATCAACCAATGCTGACCATTTTTGATCTCGAACCTGTATGTTGACAAAGTTTCGTTCTTCTCTTAGACAGTTGATTTCTATTCTATTGTTGGTGCAATTGGCTGACAAATGTCCAATCTTCTGGCATTTATAACACTTTGGTCCATTAGATGCCATGGGACATGCTTTTGCCTCATGCCCCTTCTGTCCGCAGTTGAAACACCGAAATACTTTGCGAGTAATATCCTTATTATTAATGACAGTTTTGTGTTTTATTTTCACTGCCGTTTCACACACACGTTCATACTCGTCAAGCTTTGTTTTAAAATCCTCCAAATTTCGAGATCCACGCAATATAATTTTATTATACCCTGTATCTTCGATTCCATCAATTACATAGCTTATAATTGACATTTCGTCCAACTCAATGAGTTTTGCCGTAGCCATCATGTCGTACAAATACTCACGATATGATTCATCGTAACGTTTCTTTCTTTGTCTCAATGCTTCATGCACGTCTCTAGCATTTACTTTCACATAAAACTCACGTATTAGTTTCTCTTTAAATAACACCCAATTCGTAATACGTTGGCTTCTGACGAACTGTTTCGCGGCACCAGTCAAAAGTTTCTTCGCGTATATTACTAATTCCTGTTCTGTCCAACTTAGGATAATGTTCAGTTCTTCGATCTCTTCTATCCACTTTTTCACTGGAATATCACCACAACCACTAAACTTTTCAATTGAGTCTTCCACATCTCTGAAAGTTAATCTCTGTCCTCCACGTTCCCTTTCACGGCTGTAGTTACACAATTTACTATGTGTGGAAGATTTGCTTGATATGGCTGTGTGCTCCTCTTCGTCACTATCTACACAACCACTTCCATCGTTATTGTCTTCACTAATACAATCAGCATTACACGTATTTTCCGCACTTATCACTGTCATAAGGCGATGTTTTACAGTCGCCTTACTGCCTACTATTTCAAGCCCCCGCTTCTGGAGCTCATCCCGTATCTGTCCAACACTCATTTTGTCGACACTATCCAATGTCAATTTACTTCGCACATCAATATCTTTATCGTCTATTAATTGTGACATTTCGTCTTTCGCCTCCGACATTTTTCTCGCACACCACGTAAGCTAATATCTGTACTTTAGCCACCCGACGCGTAAATACACCACAAACGTACTGTTTATACACCTTTCCAGTAACGCTTCGAACACACACACGATCGGTTTTCAGCTCTAAAAGTACAGCGCCACATTCAACGACGACGTTATACACAATTTACTTGTGTCGGCACAGGTCCCACACACCTACAGCAATTGAACAACATACACAATGGCTAAATGGCGTCGTGTTTAGCACAAAGCGTCGGATCACAATTTATACATCACAATAATTCTTTTGCTTTCTTCACGACTCGAAGAAACGCGACACCATGATTAGAATTTATCGGGATGAAAATGCTTTTCCGATCTTGGCTGAGCCCCCAAAATTTGTAAGCTGTTACTGATCAACGAGGTAACTAAGCAAATATTAACCGCTAAGGGAGTAAGAACAACGCTCTTGATCGCTGAACAGATCAGTTAAGACTGACTTTATTTAATGAACAACTAAGCTATACTACAGTGGGTTACAAAAATATAAACAGAAAACAAAATTCATATGTCATTAATCTTTCCACTCTGACATATATATATATATATATCGTCGCTGTGAAATCAAACCGGCATATCTGCAAAATACACATTTTTCAGTAGAGCGCTTTAAAGTTTTCGTATGTGGGCTATTTCCACGTGAATGCAAAGCGGCAAAACACCATTAGACGGGTTTTTATTCAACTTTACGATATGCCGGTGCGACACAAAAATAGAGGGGAAAATAAGGAATTTTTTGATACCAAAAACCCAAAAACTCAATTTTTGCAGATATGCCGGTTTGATTTCACAGCGACGATATATTTAAATATATATATATATATATGTATATATATATATATATATATATATATATATATATATCAGCAAAATGATTTTCCGAGATAATCTCTGGAGTGGCCGATTCGATTAAGCTGAAATTTTCGGAGAACGTAGATACATATAGTAGGTAGGTCCAGTGTTGCCAATTTAGCATATTTTATGCTAGATTTGGCATATTATCATGTTACTTAGCATATTTTTTCGGTGTTTGGCATATAGCATATTTTTTAGCATAAATTCGCTAGAGTCTGGCCAACGAGTTTTGTCCACCTTAAATAACGCTAATTTTAAAAATCGAAATTATCGGTAGCTAATAAATAATGCGCTGAATGGCCCAATAATAATGCGCTGAATGGCCCAGTTGATACTACAATAAAGTCATTGATTATCATTCGAAAATGAAATAGTGTCTGCTCGGTTTAAATTTGGAGTTTTCGGCTGCGATTTTTTAAAATTCCCGCCCTTTCCTGTGAATAACTTTTGTTTGCATGCACAATTGAACTACAATCTAAAAGCAAACCATTAAGCTAAAAACTAAGGAAACTTTGAAACTCACTGTACGCGAGGGAAGCAAACATCCTTTCAAAATCTACTTCCCCTTCCCGTCTTTTGTTTCCAGCGAGCGACGACTTATTAATTAGTTCAACTGCAAATATCAGCGTAGAGGTGTAGATGGATTTTTTTAGGCTCACAGATGTGCGATTAGAACATAAATATATATATAATATGCGAGCTGAAATGGCACTCCTCCATGTTTCTACGCCTTTGCCACTTGTAAAACGGTCATCAAAAATATACAAGCGAAGCATCTTTCATACATTCCGGGAATTTTCCATTCATTTATCGAGAAAATTGAAATTCAAGTTCATTTAATGTTCTACCGCGTACATACCGATACGTGATTTTCATTCAAATTCAAAGTTGTTACGTAGTGAAAAGTGTTTAAAGTGTTTGATTAACCCAGCATGCCGCCCAAATACAGTCAGCATTACAGGTCGGACTGGGAAAAAGTGCCGGATTTTAAAATGTGGTTGCAACCTGTTGAAAATGATTCGACGAAAGCGTACTGTAAGTACTGCAAATGTGATATTATTGCAAAAGTGCACTGCCTAAAGTTACATACCTCATCAGCAAAACATAAAAAAGCCATACAACCAATGAAGAGTCAGAGTGTAATAAAGTTTCCCAAAAAAAGTGATGTAAATACAGAGAGAGCAAGTGCTGAAGCTTCATTAGCTATGTTTGTGTGCGCACATTGTTAAATTATGGCTGTTGACCATTTCTCCGAGCTATGTAAAAACAGATTTGGCGATAGCAAAAGCGGAGACTTGCGAGTACATCGCACAAAATGTACTAATATCATAAAAAATGTATTGCTGCCGCATTTCATTAAAGAAATAGTGTCAGATTTGGGAGATCATAATTATAGTCTCTTACTGGATGAGTCTACAAATATTTCCGTCAGTAAAATGTTGGGAGTATCGATAAGATATTTCAGTCGATCCTTGAAGACTATAATATCCACCTTCTTGGGGTTAGTCGAAATTGAAGATGGCACTGCAACGAGCATCGTCAATGGCATTCGAGGATTATTGTCTGCCCTCAACTTTGATATAAAAAAATTGATAGGCATCGGCACAGATAACGCTACGGTAATGACCGGCACTAACAATGGAGTGCATGCCTTATTAAAAAAAGCAACTGGCAATGATTTCTTGGTTTTAGTTCGCTGCGTGTGTCATTCATTACAGGTGGCTTTATCTCATGCGACAGAAGAGACACTACCTCGCACTGTTGAATTCCTCATAAGAGAAACCTACAACTGGTTCAGTCACTCTTCAAACCGTCGGCTATATTATAAAAATATATATCAAGCGATCAACTGTGGGTCCGATCCATTACTAATTCCGCAAATGTGCAACACCCGATGGATATCAGTTGAACCAGCGGTCAACCGTATTTTGGAACAATGGCTAGAATTGAAACTTCTGTTTGAAGTTTCCAGGCGCGATAATAACTGCTTTATGGCAGAAACACTTTATAAAATGTACAATGATCCTGTGAATCACTTATACTTGTTGTATTTAAAGCCGGTCTTGGATGAAGTTCAAGTAGTGAACAAGCTGTTCGAAAGCAACAATGTTGACTCAACAAAACTATATAAGGATTTGCGTGGCTTAGTTCAATCTATATGTGGACGTATCTTGAAACCAACTGCGAGAGTTGATATCTTTTCTCAAAATATAGAGAGTTATTTGGATCCTAGACCATACATGGGATATGCTTTTGAGACGAAATTACGGGAGTGCAAACTTCTTCCAGAAGTGGAAAATAATTTGCGTCAACGGTGCATTAATTTCACGCTGAAACTTGTAAGAGAACTACGTTCTAGACTACCGATTAATTTTAAAATACTAGAGAAAGTATCTTCGTTTTCTGTGCAAGAAACTTTAAAGGTAGTCAAACCTTCTATAGTTGATATTGCTAAAGAGTTCCGAATTAATGAATCTATAATAGACCGGCTCATGTCCCAATGGAGAAACATAGTGCACATTAAATGGGAATGCACATCTTCCACTGTAGAGTTTTGGAATGAAGTAGTTAATTATAAAGATGCAGCAGGCAATAACCCCTTTGCAGATTTATCATCGTTAGCAATATCATTATTATCATTACCACATTCTAATGCGGACATTGAACGTATTTTCAGCCAAATGAATATTGTCAAAACAAAAATTCGCAACCGTTTGTCGGTAAAAACTTTAAATGCCATTTTACATATCAGATTCGGCCTAAAGAGGGTAGGAAAATGCTGCTTTTCTTACACGGTTCCGGACAACGTACTGCGCTCTATAGGTAGCAAGGAGAGTTACAGTTTTGACAGTGAGCCTGGCATTTCTACTTCCATATCAGCTGCAGATGAAGAAATTGACATATTATTCCATAACATAGTCGATTAAAACATGTACTTAATCTAAATTAAGTGTGTTAATAAACAATTCAAATTAAATGGCGTTTTATTTGGCACAACGAAATTTTAGCATAATTTTTGGCATTAATTTAATAACCGTTGGCATATTTTTGGCAAATTTTCACCGCAGTTTAGCATATTTTATACTTCACTTGTTGGCAACACTGGGTAGGTCCACGACTTTCTCAAATTCAGGTATCCTAAACCTTTTGGCGGCGGCGAGCGTTTTAGTGAATTTTGAGGTACTCCTATATTTCCAAGCAGTGTAAATTTTTGTCAAAAAAAAGTATTGGGAATGAAAACTAATTATGATCTTAGCTTGCTTATGATAAAGAATTGCAATTTTTGAGCCATGTGTGGGTGCTAAGTGCCTAAAAGTAGGCAAGGATTTTTTTTCAAATTTTGATTTGTCATTACTTGTGATCAAAACATTGGATCATCTTGAATATTGCAGAGCGTATTGATGTTGACTAGGACTTAGCACATATTGGTTTTCAAGGTTGTACGGGTAACCCTGTAGCTACGGCAGGCTCCTGAAAAAAAATCCTTCAAATCATTGGCCCTCCTCATAAATTTTTGATTTTTGACAAAAATTTCAAATCATTGATAAATTTTGATTTTTGTCCATCATGTCAAATTAAAATTTTGAAAATTCCGATTTGCACAAGAACGGCAACCCATCACCAAATTACCTCTATTTTCAGCACTCGAAAGTTCTGTTCACGAGAACTGACGACCGGATAATCCGATCATAATGAAATTCACAGAACATGTTGGTATTAGCTAGGACCACGTCTGATAGAAGTGATTCTGAAATGCGGGCAACCCTGTGGCAGTGGTACCATCTTGAAGAATCACTGAGAAAAAAAACAGCATTTTGGCCTATAACTTCCGATTCAGCCATCAGATTTTAACAAAACTCTCGTACTTGAATCTTACTCTATGTAACATTTGGTGAAAATTTGGTTGAAAAATTAGAATAGAGCATTAGAATAGAGCTTTACTGAGCGATTATGTCATTAGATTTGCAAATGGGAATAATCCTGCAATGAAAATTAACAACAAATATTAACGCTTTAAAAATTTGAAAACGTTTAAGTGTGGCAACCCTAAAATTCTTTTCACCCGTACAACTTCCAGCGCAGTGATTCAATCGAAATGAAATTTACTGGTTGGGTTTAACTTAACCTGAAGCAGATTTGGTATATATTTTGCTCTGCTGCTGACACAGGGTAAATAGCATTAGCCATTTTCGTAAATATTGCATCAACAAATGCTTGAAATTACATACTCATATGCAAAGCATTTGCGATAAAAATGAGAAACCAATTTTTAAATTTTCCGAGTTTACAACATTTTTCGGGTGGTAGCCTCAAACAACGTTTAACCGCTGAAACTTTCGATGAAGTCCTTCGATGAGAACGAAATTCAAAGGATAAGTTGATTTAAGTATGAGCTTGTTATGGTAAACTTATTGCTGCTTCGTTGGGAAAGTGTTGCTAGACAACAAGTTCTTTCACCTTAATTCGTGAAATTGGGGCATTTAATTTAGGGCTTTTCCTAATTCTTCCGATAATCCACTCTTTTTCACGCTCAGATAAGATTTCGGGCCTTCTGACCGATGCTTCTTTCAAGCAATTTGGTTAATTTATATTTTGTTGTTAAATTTTTTACTGTATATCTTGATTCGCCCATTAGTATTCCAATCTCATAATACGCCATTCATGTTTTCCAACGTCGCAAAATACATTCACGGATTACTGCACCTACCGATTTCCTTTTCACACTCGTTTTTAACAATACCCTCAATAAAATTACTTTTACAAAACATTTTCCAAGCTAGACTGAATACAAATATCATATTTTCATGATTTTAAGTACATTTAACGGTATTTTTTCCCAGGAATTACAAACAATTTTAGATAAAACTGCGCTGTGCTTTAACTTTTTTTGCGCTACTTTGGCACTTCAGTGAAAAATGTTACGTTAATGTCGTGAAATTTGTTTCGTTTCCAGTTTTTTTTTATATTGTTCTTAAAGTAAACATCCAAAACTTATAATTAAATGCAAAACTACCATCATATATGATTAAGGTAGCATTAAAAATAAATTTTTTATTCTTACTAAGAGTTTGTGCTTTAACTTTTTTTACCCACTGTATATCTCAAATATATTTTATATTGATTACATTATTTTAGAAAAATGATGACAAAACGAATTGAAGCAATCACCAATTAAAATTTTAAAAAACTCTAAGGCATAAAAGTGTAGGAATCATAAATGCATAAGTAAGTACCTTTAGAAATTTTAGTTGAATCAGCAAAAGTTCGGCCTGCGAAAAACATGCGTTCTTCAATTATTTTCGGCGGATCTAAATCATGCTTTGTACCTATTTCTTTAAGAATATCCATAGGAGACCTTAAATCACGCCAAATATTGTAGCCTGATCTAAAATACAAACAATTTTTTAATAAATCAATTCAAAGGACTTTCACGTAACCTACTCGGAGTATTCATTTGGAATGCCACCATAGGCACGATGCTTCGATCTGAAACGATCTTCTAAATCTATACTGGTGCATCCAATAAGATCATCGATAAAGTCACGGTCGTATACAGATATATGCAAGATGTGTTCTCTAGAGCCAACGAAACAATTCAAAAAGGAATGTAAAACAAAAGAGGTATCATTTTAAATTGCCATTTTTTATGAGCAAAATTTGTTTACTTGTGTAAAGTATTATGTGTTAAAAAGTTTTTTCACATAACAAATACTTTGTAAAAAATGCTTTGATGAATAACTCGAAAATTAATGATTCTAAAATAAATAATTCATTTACCGAGGAATCACACATTCTAATTGAAACATTTTCCCGAAAACAGGATTTGCTTGATCCTGAATGTAGTTTGCTCGATCACTGATCACTTTATCGCCTAGCTGTAACTTTACATATGGGTCCGAGTCACTGTACATATCTTTCGCTCTAAGGCGAATCCCTTGCACAATATAAATTCTGACCAAAACTTCAACTGGGCTTACAAGCAAAGAGATTTCTTGATACCTCGTATTATGAGCATTTTTCAGGAATTTTTCATTTTGGCTACTTCTGGGCGACATTGATTTACATTTGCGTATTTCGATGTGACACTTGACAGTGCAATAAATTTCCTCTTTGGGAGGACTGTTTCTTTTGTGTTGAATTCCGCGGACAAGTGGTATAGGTTCGGCCCAATCTTGAAGGAAGTTGAACTCCAGTTGGTTTTCCAATTCGGATCCGAAAATAACTAGTCGATGCTTTCGACTGTCGATGCATGTGCTCTCATCACCCTGCTGTGTGGAAATATGATTATTCGGTTAACACATGAGAAGAGCAGTTGATTAGAGTTTCTAAAGTGATTTCGGTATATTTGGAATTAATTGCTTGGATATTTGCAAGGAGATCAATAAGTTAAAAAGCATTTGAAATATATTGGGATTAATTTCAGAGAAGGACACTATTGATTTTAAATGTGTGAATAAAGCTTTCTGTCAGCTTCAACCCCTAAAATTGGACCCATGTAAACGATGGTATTATTCCGAATTCAATTTGATTTCATGAAGGGTGTCATATGGCGGTTAGAAAATTCAATTCCGTTGTTTCATAAGGTTTTGAGTAGTAGTAGTAAAGAGAAAACTTTCATCACTATTGAAAATTGAGAGTTTCCTATGTCAATACATTTTCAATATCTAAGCTATTCTATAAATTTCGCGCAGATCGAATCACCAAATAAGTTAATTTTGATTAAGCTATAAGTTGAGCTGCAAGTGCGTGCCTGAGGCTTGTTTCACACGTACGAGGTTCCATTCGGTTCAGTTCGTTTTTGGTTGTAACCGAAAACAAACCAAACCGAATGAAACCCCTTCACAGATACACGGTTCTCACACGGTTCATATTAGGTTTTGTGTTTTCTTCCTCAACTTTGCGTAAAATTTCCACACAATCGTTTTTCCATGCCTCTTACGTCTTAAATTTATCTTCATATTTTACACTAGTCTTGTCCCACAGCGCTACTTTAGATTGCACAGCACAAATCAGCCGATTCACATCAACATCTTATAAATCGCTCATTTTATCAGAAAAACTGCGACTGATAGTTTCAAAAAAATTAAAGGTACTTATAAAACTAATTAAAACTGACTAAACTAACAAGATAAAACGTCTAAATATTTCAAATTAAGTGATCCAAACTGATAATTTATAAATTTAAAACAAAATTCAAATGATCCAATCAGTTAAAACCGAAGCTAAACCGTGCATGTGTGATCGCCTTGATTGCTTTCTGTTCCCTGGACACGAATTCACACCTTATAGAAACCTGACGAAACCTATCCGTGCTCAGGGAGTATTTGGTTTTATACGGTTTCTATTAGACACCGAATAGAAACCGAATTATCGTTTCACACTTGTCGGCAGCGACCAAAAACGAACCGAAAACGAACCGAACCGAACCGAATCGAACCTCATATGTGTGAAACGAGCCTAACTCGTCTAATATTCCACTGAAAATATAATCATTATTCTTGCTGAAAGTCTTTTTGGAATCAACAAAATTGGCTGTTCGATAAATGCTTATATCTACTTAAAAGATGTGTGCAACATTTTTATAGGTAGTAATTCCATGTAATGTAATATTTAGTCCAGTTATTTTGCGAGACCAACGACGATGTATGAGAGACAAATCGATTATTCTTATTTACTGCGGACTGACGCCCATTGACTAAGGTTTATTTCCTCAGCCATATGAGATATATATGATCAGAAAAGCAATTGCCAGCATGAGAATCTGCTAGCAGAGGAAGAAGAACATCAAATTGACTCTACGATGGCTCTAAAGCAGTGTGGAAAGATTAGGTTCTCTGATCTAAAGGCTATTTTCTAGCTTTAAACTGAACCTCTCCTGCCGTTACTTTAGGATCAAGTAACATAAACTGATCAAGGCAAGCATCAAGCATCGCCTGCCACCTTGGTTTGCCCCAGTACAGCCAGCCATCACATATATGCGAACAAACTTTGGGGCGTCATTAGCCAGCGATTGTAAAATACAGAGGTGGATAGCTTGGCCTAAGCAGTGAACAGTACCAGTAAAGCAACGAAAGCATGGGAGTGCAATGGTTTGGATACTCAGTGCAAAGGTTGCAAGGACCTGTGGCTTTTGGCAGCCTATTTCCTTGTTCGACCAGGAAAGAGTTGCCAGTATATGTTAGCTTCTTTAGTGTCAAATACTAGAAGGCCACAAACTTACGACGTGGAAACTACACGTGAGGAAGAAAACCATTCGTATATTTTACGCAATGTTTAGGAGCTATGATCACTGAACTGATGAGCTATATGGAAACTCAGAGAAATATCCATGAGCTCATCAACGAGCAGCTCAAAGGTATCAGATTGGACCTGATGTATTTATTATCATGGCTGAATTAATTTGTTACATACTGTGCCAGGCGACGAACATTCGAGCCAAGCGACTCCAATCACACAGAACTAATAGAGCAACCAGCAACATCAGCAGTTAAGAACGCCGGAACTACGAAGGGTACTCTGAAGTCGTCTTTGAAAAGGATGACCCCAAAACGCTACAGAGACTTAGAAGATGATCCAAGGCACTCGAACATCAAACAGGAAGATGGACAGAACTTTTTCAACGAAATGGTAAATACATCTGACAGTGTGCAAAGAGAGAACGACCAAACGGGATTCTTAATCTCCATTAAAAGTGAAATGATTTCAGCTGAAATTGAACGTTCAGCGAAAGCTGATCCAAGCTTAGATCAGATCATCTTGAATCTGACCGCAAAGTCAGATGCAACACTTACATCAGGAATGTAGATGATATCAAAACCTAACGCATCAGTCCGAAACAGCGATCTACTGCCCGCGGGTTCGAATCCCGCCGTGTCCATGGCTGTATTTGTTCGTCTTGTGTTGTCTTAACAGTCGGCGACTGGGCATAATACCAGCGTTCCATTAATTAAGTGCCACATCAAAGCTTTAGTAGCGACTAGGCATAACACTAGCGCTTTAGAAAATAAGAAATAAAAGTGGAACTTAAAAGAGTAATGGAATAATTGATATCCGCTTCTCCCATATGTGTTTCCCTACCGCCATCGCTAAGCGTTCACTTCAAAGGGCAATCCCCTCAGCTTTGGCATTATCATAGGAAAAAAATATACTAACCAGTAGAATAAAAAAAATATTCATTCAGATGTACAGGATGGAGCGCCACAGACAGATGGAATGCAAAATTGAATAAATCACAAACTACTGAACATTTTTCAGGTTTTTTTATTTTTCCTCTATTCTATAACAATGGAAATTTAAATTTACAAAGTTTTAAATAGTGTATCAATCAAATGTGCTCCTGCCCCCGTATACACTGTAACAGCCTTTTTCTAAAGTTTTCGTGCACTCTTTGAAGCATTCTGACAGGAATATCTGCGATATTGGTCCGGATATTGTTCTTGAAGACTTTAAATTTGAAGTTTCCCCACAGGAAAAAATCGCAAGGGGCCAAGTCAAGAGAGCTCGCTGGCCAGTTCAAATCTCCTCTTAAAGAAATGAGGCGTCCGGGGAACCTTGTTCTTAAAAAAGTTCCTGACAATCCTTGTTGAGTAGGCTACGGCTTCATCCTACTGAAACCAGACGTCTTCCAGCTCAAACTCCAGTTCAGGCAAGAAAAAATCGTGGATAATGGTCATGTAACAAGTTGAGTTGACCAAAACGGCTCGGTTGTCTTTTGCAAAAAAGTAAGTGCCGATGATCCCATTTCTTGAAAGCGTACACGATACTGAAGGCCTGTCGGAGTGCAGAGGCCTCTGGTGAAGCTCATTCACAAAAGATACAATTCAATTTCGATGGGGAACACGACCGCGGGGGGGGGGGCAATATCGAACCTCAAACGAAAGGCACGCTGTACGCGGATGATTGAGTGGGCTTTTTCATAATAGGCTTTTACACAAAACATACGCTGTTGCACAGACCACCCCATGCTGGCGACACAAACCTCCCATCCTCCCCACTCGCCACGCCCACTCCCTACCACTCAAGTATGCTACAAGAGGAATGCCCCCACTCTCAAATCCATCTGTTTACGGCGCTCCACCCTGTATAAGGTAGGTAAGGTGCTGATCAAATGTGTTCATTTTATTTTAAAAAAAGGGCCTCATTGACTTAACAAGGTCAGGCAAAATGTTCAACTTGTGTGCCTTACCGTCTTATCATTGTGCGTGTTAATTGACTTATTTCGAAAAAGAATGCTGGTAATACTTAGGTGTATGCTTTCAAGTCAATGCCAATAGAGTTAAGGAATTTTCCATTAGTGAGGTCTGGTTAACATCAAACTTGCAAAAAGATGGGAAAAATAGTCCTCCTATTACGCTAAATATTGGGGTGGCTATTGGTATTAAAATTTAATTCGCTATTGCCACATGCAGTCCTGTAATTTCCCAAGAAATGCTATTACTTTCCCAGGATAATTACTAATCAGTCTTTAAAAACAATTACGATCAAAACAGGCTTGAAAAAAACCTAGTCAGTACTTGCTGCAACAAATTGCAGTCGATACGAAGAAACTCATTGAATTTTCAAGAACAAAAACTTTCGCGCCCCAAAACCAAAATTCAGAAACTCGATCAATAAAGGAGCCTATCGTCTTGTTTCGTTTGCTATTGCGTCTAGAATTGCGTATGATTGAGAATAGCTGTAAGCTTTGCTTCCAATTGACAAGTCTTATATCTGAACTAAAAGCGAAACTTGAACTGAAACACAACAAACTTCATTGACCCCCTTGACCTGTTAATCTCACTACTTCGAACTTACATCAACCGAATTGTAAAACTTTGTCCACCAGCTGAACTCTTCTTCTTCCTTCTGATGGAATTCCTCCATGGCTACAGGTTTTTGTTTTGTGAACGGCGAGAAGAAAATCGAAAGAAAATTCCACCACGATTTCGCCGGTTCCGACGATTTCACGGTCTTTTTGGTCTGGTGTTTAGTTAAGAGAGGAGTTGTTTCTGCATGACTGTCGGAGTAAAAGGAAGTTTCCATTTCGAGATACGTAAATCTCGAACTCTCGCTTTTCCCGTCATCTTCTTCCTCGAATGTCACCGTCTTGTTGCCGGTAAACACAGCAACTGACGACATTAGATACTTATGGGGGCTGGATAGCATAGCAGCCCCAATCGTGTACTTCTGTTTGTCCTTAACGTGTTCGATGTGAGTTAAAATAATTGGTGGCCAGTATTCTTGTTGTTCGGGTAGGTGCTGTAAATGAATTTGTGGTTTGAATGTTAGCGGTTTTAATTTGAAGACAAACAACAAACTGTTGTGGACGGCAAAGTAATTATGTAAAGCAGTTTTTGATAAGGGGTAATTGATTAGATTGAATTTGTGTTGTTTAAATTACGATAGACGTGATATTTTCAGCATACCACAAGTCCAGATGCATATAGATCCACAAAATTAATACTCTCGCCGCTTTTTGGTGCTGACGGGCCACTTGTCAGCGATAGGTCTGCAAAGTTTAATTTTAGCCGATATTTTCCAGCGGGACATTTATTGAGTGATTTCTGGAAATTCCGAAAGCCGGCAAATATTACTTCGACCCTGAAAAATTAATTGAGTTTTTGGAAGTTATTGTTAGAATTTGTAATATGATATTCAGACATCTGCTGGAAACTGTATCAAATGCATGTTAAATGACATAAGTTGGAAATGCCAAATCAGAGGGCCTTCCACGTCATTAAACACAAGCTACTTAATTATTCGTCGCTTTCGAGAATTGGGCAAAAAAATGCCCGAGCTTAAGAACTAGAGCATGCAAGACTGGAAGAAATAATATTTAAAAGCCAGCCAAATTTTAGTTACGAATTCGGGGACTACAATTACGCTTTAGAGTGACTCTCAGAGTTAAACGTAACCATCTAAGGTTTTTCAACGAAATAAAGGACATTTGCGTAACTCATCTATTCTAATACATTGAGTACGCCTTTTCTAGCAAAGATATTAGCAAACGTGAATACTATATAAAATAATACAGAGCTTCAATTTTGATTTTAAAATAATCAATTTGTTTCAAATATAGTTGTTATTATATAATAAAGTTGTTATTATTACGAAGTATTTTAAAGTCACCAAATAATCTTATGCAATTAAAGTCTAGATTGGGCTTTCATTTTTTAAGAGTTAATTCCCAAATAATTTTGAGCTTATTTCAATTTTCAGCGCATAGAAACTAACGAAGGTTTGGCACTTCAAAGCTGTCGAAAATTTAAACGATAATTGACGCTAGTAACACAAACCTGTACTTACTTATATTTTTTAGTCACAGGGCATATTTCGACAGGTAAGCCCGTTGTGATCTTCACCTGATCTCCTTGCACTTTCGATTTTATTTCAAAAAGCTCACCGGATATGAGCACTTCGGCCTTTACCAGACCATCAAAAGAGATGGCTATCCATTTCAATGACGGAGGAGATACACTAGTCAACGATTTGAGCTTCTGCAGAATAACTTTCTTCTTGACCATGCCACATATCGGATTGTTTCTTCCGTGCACAGCTTGCACTTGCCCTGCGCTTTCCGAGCTGTTTGTGGACAAACGAAATATACCGCAACCTAAATAGTCTGGTTTTCCTTTCACGTCCTGACAGAGAAGCTCAACCACAGCCAACATTGCGTTGTCACTGTATGATTGGTATTTTCCAGGCAGAATAATATTATCAATAGTGATGACCTGATTCCAAATCGGAGACAACGATTGTTGTACCGATATCGTTTCCAGGCTATAGTCAAGGAAGGTAACTCTGGCTTGAGCACTGCATTCACCTATTATCTTTTGATCACCAGGACGTATTTTTGCTTGATGAATGTAAATGCGGCAGGAAAACATAGTTTCTTCGGATGGTGCGTAGAACATTGGCTCCTTCGAATCCCACCCCGATGGAAGGCAATAATCTTGATACTCTGTTTCAGTTCCAATCCAGATCCACCCATCGATTTTTCCTGCAATGCAACCACAATCACGGCATGTGTGCATACAGCTTGATGACTAGGAGAGTTGAAAAAATGAATTTGAAAAAAAATTCAAACTTCCAAACTGAACTCGAAAAAAATTACCTTGAAGACTATATTTTGCCTTTGTCCACATAAACGACCAGTACCATTCGCCCGCGTACAAAACATAAAGTCTATTGGATTCAATCTACAAGTCGCGATCTCTATCCCGCCAGATGTCACTTGAAGAATCAGATCAGGCCATAAGTCTTGCAGGCGTTGACTAACAAGTGACTCAACATCCTTCATAATAGCTGATAGCTCTCTCAATACAATTCGAACATTTGCCAGATAGTTCTTTCGGCTCGACTTTAAGATTTTACGATAATTCTCGAATGATAAGAGAAGATCATCCTGGAAATCAAAACTCAATGAAAATAATTCAATTTACAGCAATGCAGAGCCCTCTTACAAAATAATCAGAAATATAGCTAATTCTTTGTTTGTCCCAGTCAGTCAGTTGTTTGAATCCAGCGTATTGAATATTAACTTTATCGCGTAAAACTTTTTCCTTAAATATTGAGATTATTGCACGAAGACACTTTGCTTGAATGGCTTTGTTCATACTATACTTTATTTCAAACAATCTGTAGTTGCGTAACTGAGTTTTCTGGTAGAAAACAAAATATAGTATCAAATTTTCAATTCAGATGAGGTGAAGGTGAAAAATAAATATTACTATTTTTTAAAAATGTACCTCTCTATCACGGGAAAGATGTTTGAATCAATAGATAAATATAATTTAAAAAATATAAATATAAAGGAAGTTCAAAGGCCCGCTTGTGGATAGAGACAGGCTATGGTAAATAAGCCGACTGGACCGTCAACTAGTGCTGCTTTTTGCTGAGGTACTCTAATCAACCCACTAGGGTTGACGAAACTAGAAGGTCCACCTTCAAAGTTCTTAAAAATTGAAAAAAAAAATTGGCCTATGGAAGAAAAAAAGTAATTGGAGGGGACCCACACCTTCCAAAAACCTGCCGAGGGTGTGGGTTCCGAACAGCGTTGCCAGACGTCCCGATTTTGGCGGGACCTCCCGATTTTTTAATCAAAATTAAATGTCCCGCGCGGGACAGGCTCATGAAAAGCCCGTTTTGTCGTTTAACGTCCGTGCCTACTGTTAAGTTTAATCGGACGGCCCACCATTAGGGCAGGGACTAACAATGTCAGTCACCATCGTCCTGTGCACTACAGGACTACCATTTTTGATCAGACCTATGGAGAATGATTTATTAATGTTAAAATAGCGCACCTATCTTCATGCGGCTTTTATTGCCCATTGACCCGGGTCCAGGCGGAGTGTGTGCTTTCGCTCACAACACTCCTAAGCAAGCGCTGCATCCAGAAATGATTAGCCGCCACTAACCAAACATTTCTATAGCAGATAGCTTATAAACCACAGCCCCCGCGGAGCTCCCACAAAGGGGGCCACTCCCAGCGACAGGATATACCTACAAGTAGGTATGGGCTACACCTGCCCCCGCGGTACCGACTCTGAGACAAGTAAGTCGTTAAAACCTCTGCCTTCTTTCTTTCGGGTGAAACAGACATCTTTATTGTATGAAGACACGAAAAGTCTTTTCATACAGATGTACGCTGGATTACCTTTCCATAGTTGTAATACGAGGCCAGGACCTAATGTCGCAATGAAACTCTTTAATTATATATTGAAGAATATAATTTAATCAATTCATGCATATGCTAATTTACCAATGAGGGTTTACCAGATAGAGATAGATGCCCTATCTAGCGCTTGATTTCCCCCACTGGGGAGGGACAGGCTCAGTCCCGCTTTTCGGGGATAACTTGATCATGCGTGCAGCGTGCTGAGGAAACGCGGACGGCTGGCACAGACAAGTGGGGACTGGCCGCTGGCCCGGCGCGTAATAAAGATAAGCGCGCGGGAGAGAGAGGGTTGCGTCACGCAATCGGTGCGTGTGATCGCGACATCTTCTCTTTCTCTCTCGCTCTTTTTTATTTCCAGTTGTTTATAAATTTCTATTTCGCGAGAACGTACGATTACGTACGAAGAAATAACGAATACCGTTTTTTTAGTGCTTGGAAAGGAGTGAGCAAGTAGTGAGTTGCATTGCGTGTGTAATTTAGTTTAATTACATTAAGCAAATATAAGTTTAAGTCTTTTACGTGTTTTTGTTCGTAAATTACTGGAGTTTACTTATTAGAATCGTTTAAAGATGAATAAAACCGATAGTGATATTTCGGATTGCTCGGAACCGGAGAACATTGCACCCAAGAAGAAAGTCAAACTAGGAAAACATCGCCTCACGAAATACAGTAAAAATTGGCAGAATGATTATAATTGGTTGTGTATTGTGACGTCGGATGAGTATAAAGCTTACTGTAAACTGTGTAAAAAAGAGATTACTATTTCTCATGGTGGATTAAACGACGTAGTGAAGCATTCAAAAACAAGTAGTCACTCAAAGATCACGAGTTCTCGCGCTGCTAGAAACATAAATAGCTATTTTCAGGCACCAAGTACTTCCACATCTGATCGTGATCGCGATGACATTATGTACAAAACGTCAGCCGCAGAAATTACTTCTATATATCACACCGTTAAACATTCGTTAAGCTACAATAGTATGGATTGTTTTCAAAAGTTATTACCTCTCATGTACGCCGATTCTAAGATAGCTTAGAATGTTAAATGTGGTAGGACAAAGAGTGAAGCAATAGTTTGTGAAGTATTGGCAAAAGATGCTTTGAAGGACGTAATTCAAAATTTAAAAGATTTATTTTTTTCGATTTCTACGGATGCCAGCAATAAAGGAAACCGGAAAATGTTTCCAATATGTGTACGATATTTCAGTTTGGACAAAGGAATACAAAACAAATTAATAAATTTTGTGGAGAGTTATGACGAAACTGCCCACCAAATAACGAAGGTACTTTGTGAAACATTGGATAGACATAACTTAAAATTATCGCAAGTAACATCATATGGTGCTGACAATGCAAATGTAAACTTTGGTTCAAATCATTCTGTTTTCATGAATCTCGTTGCCCAAAATGAAAAAATATTAAAAGCTAACTGTTCAGCTCACATCTTGCATAACATGAGCAAATTTGCATGTGATAGATTAGACATCGATGTAGAAGCTATCATCTTAAAAATATACGGCCATTTTTCACATTCAGCTAAACGTCGTGCGGAATTGATGGAGATATTTGAAACTACGGAAATGGATTGGGTCGAATTATTACGCCACGTAAATACAAGATTTCTGTCGCTCTGTCCTGCTGTTGAGAGAGTAATCAAGGTTTGGCCTGCTTTGAAAAGCTACTTTGATAAGCGAGAATCATGTGCGAAAGCCATTGAAAAGATTTTTTACTCTGAAGCAGAGGAAACAATAACTCTAGCCTACTTGCATTTTGTTTATAATGTGATGAGTGCTTTTGGTACATTAATGAAAGAGTCTCAAGGAAATGGTATTGCCATAACAGAAATGCATGAGTCATTATGCCTCTTCCGCTCAAGGCTGACTCAAAGGCTAAAGGATGAGTTTTTCGGCTACCAGACGAAACAGATTTTAAATAAATTGGCTGAATCTGAACGGACCAAAGCCATCGAAGACTTCAAAAAATTTTACACAAATTGCCAACAATATATAGACAAACGTTATAATTTTTCAGATGAAAATATTTTTTCTAGACTTAAATTCATAAATTTGGAAAGTGAAGTTAGTTTTGACATGATTGAAAATGCTGTATCTTTAATAAAATTGACAGGCGATATTTCGCTAGATAACTTATATGAAGAATTTAACTTGTTGAAATCATCCTTGGACGTATTAGTGGGAAATTACAAAGACACCACTGCCACCATCACACAGAAATGGCACCAGCTCTTTCAACAGTTTCCAAAAAAAGATACCAGAAATATGTTTAAACTAGTGTCTTTCATATTAAGTATCCCAACATCAAACTGCTTTCCTGAACGCGTTTTTTCCCAGATGAATTTAAAATGGTCGGATGCCAGATATAAATGCTTCGTAAATTTAATGAAAGCAGAATTACTCATCCAGTTTAATCTGCAGCCATCCTGTGAAGAGTTCTTCATCTTCATTAAAGAGAAAAAGGAAACTTTAAAAGAAGTTAAATCTTCACAGAAATATAATGAATAAGTAATTCTTACAAATAATTATTCTCTTATTGTAAGTTGCAATTTGTAACACTCAATCCTCAGACTATTGTTTGAAACGCCATAGTTTTCTAATGAATAAAATTTTTTGATTTTGATTTCTGTTTTTTTTATTTTATTCATAAGACGAATGAGACTTAACTATTTAACGATAGGGTGAATCTGATTTAAAATATCATATTTTGATTACAATACATTTTCTGGGGCTATTTTTGGTATCTATTGTCACGTAAACGCAATTTGAACTCAAATAAAAAGATAAATATTTAAAAACTTCTGATTATATACGTTTTTTACTATGTCCCGCTTTCGACGAAAGAGTCCCGCTTGTTTCACTCAAAAAGTTCCAAAATCCCGACTTGGCAAAAAAAAAATCTGGCAACGCTGGTTCCGAATAAGATCAGCTGGGCATAAAAATACGAGCATAAGGTCTGTTTCCGTACTTGAATCTATTATAATATATTAAAATAGATTCGCAGCAAGTCGTTTCCGTACTTTTGCTGCAAGCCAAATGCAAGCAAATTTTGCAGCAAAAAGAAGCCAGCTGCCAAATTCTGTTACTGCTGCAGTTTGTTGAAAGTACGGAAACAGACCTATAGATATTTCATAGAACTCACTCCAGGGCTGGTTTGGTCACTGAACGAAATGGCCAAAAGTGGACTTTGATTGAAGCAAGTAAAACAGATGGAGTCATCAAGAGATGGAGTCATCAAGGCGGGATATGTTTAGGGTTTAGTGCAAGCTATAAAAAGGCAGCTCTTACTTGCACCTATGGCTAATGACGCAGGGTGGTGTAAATGGATTAGGTAGGTAGCGTGTGATGACCAATGATCAGCTGATACTGGGGACATTAGGTTCCATTTCGATGTAGAAGAAATACCAAAGATTGCCAGATTCTTCAATCCAGGGCATGAATTACAACTGATAAACGATATCGACTGTCAAAATTTTCAGTATTTGGGACTATGACTTGTGGCATGCAAGGTGTCGATATAGGTCTTTTGTGTACAAATGATAAACTATGGTAGTCTGTAGATGAAAAACTGTCAAAGTGTCAGAATGTTGCAAAATTCAACCATTGAATTTACTTTAATAGGAAAATTTCGATACATCATATCGTTCAAACTTTAATGCTTACACTGTAAATTTGACTGTCTTTACCGTTAGTCGATATCGGCTGTCGAAATGTCGTGATTTGTGTTCTGGTCTTCCTTCTGAAGATTGGAGGTTTGTCAAAGTTGGCGAGCCAGTAGAGATTCGGTGGAGGTTCTTTTCATACTAAATGAGTAGGTTACACCACTCGAGATTCAAAAAAATATGGGTTGAGAAATTGATCCTATGTTTGTATAGTAGTGATAGGGCAAAAGGCTCAGTCGGCAGATTCTGAGAACGCTTTTCAGAACCCAGAACAAGAGGCTCTAACAGAAGAACATTCTAGCAAGTGGATCATAGCTTTTTGAGGAGTTGCATATGAAACAGATTTAAAAGCGGAACTAAGTTGTGCTACCTCCGAGTCGGGAGATTTTCTAGACTTCCTCACTCTGCAAAAAGAGGATGTATTGTGCCTGAGGAGATATACTTCATATACTTCAATATACTTCAAATTAATCTTCACCATTCCAAAGCAGCAACAGCTGAACTGCTTCTTCACTAAGACGGGAAAAACTTATTCTGATCCAAGAACAATAAGTTGTATGCAACCGAGTTTGTAGGCTGCGCACCAAAGGATACAAAATGATAGCACCTGATAGCCAAGTGAACTCGCAAGTTGCTATTCTTGCTAGGAATTCAAAATTTCCGTGATAAAGATTGCAGGAGATGACTGTTTCTTCCTGCTGCATGGAACACGATCACAGTACAAATTCTCTTTGAACCATCGATAAGAATGTAGTGGCTGCAATTGACAGATTTTACGTGCATTTGACGAGCTAACTCACCTTGAAGTGCGGGACAGCTTCATTACACATGATCATGGTGAGGTACTTTTCGACCTCATCTTGGCCTATGACCATTTCATTGCTAATACCAACCATAAACCAATCTTCTTCACTTTTAATCAGAGGGAGTTTCTTGAGATTAGCGTAGTAAGTGGGCGGTAGACGTATCTCCTGGATGAATGAATATTTAAAAGAACGAAATGTATGAAACTCCAATCACAAATCCAACTCTACAGCTAGCACAGGTTACAAACCGCTCAAAGTCAAAGGGAAGCGAAAACTCTCAAGATGGAAAGTGAATATCACCACTCTGCAAAGAGAGGGCAGCAAAAAATGCATCTTTGGTAACCGTACAAATTAATTCTGAAGGCCTTTAAGAATGCCGTCTGTAACGTGAAAAAAAACCCTCTTAGCGATCCTTCGCTGGCAACATAAAAGGTATTAGTGTGCCTAAGTGCCTTTTTATGAGCTTAATCCCAGTATCGAAGGTTATAGGATGCATCTAGATCGTTAAGGGCTTCTGGAATAATTCAAATATCACCAGTTTAACATTTCTCATTGACTTACTTTCCCGGTGAATCATAGTCCCCTAACATACGAGGTGCATCAAGTGAGAAAGGCTATCAGATTATTACCACCTTTTGAAATTACGAGCTCACCATTGAGATGCTATAAGCTTCATCATGCTGTTCAAATCTCCAGGCCGGAATGGCATTCTTCGCAGCGTCTCCCATGTGTTAGGTATTAGATCAAAAAGGCAATCAAACCTACTTTAATTTCGCAATGGCAGCGTGTTTACACTAAAGGTAAGGCGAATAGAACGGTAGACTCTTCTTCGTTATAAAAACCTTTACTGATCCGAGATATTCAGTAGTGCAACTAATTAGGGTAACAGGACATAGGGGAATTTGGGGCAACTGTGTTTCCAATGAACTGGCAAGGCTCGGCACTTTGCTGCAAGAGGTTCAATGTCTCTTCTCCTTAGGAATACGGATGCATTCGTTCAAACTAGCCATGAGGCAAAAGTACTTTGAAGGCGTTAAGAATTCTGATGTATAAGAATCATCCTGTGCGATCGCAAGACAGTCGTAACCTACCATGAGTGAGCAGTATTCTTCGCTGTGCTCTGGTCGTTTTCATTGGTAATTATCTCATAGGACGGCATGCGTATACTGCAATAATTTCTGTCGGAAATGTTTCTCAGAGGAATCAACACTCTAAATCATGTACCAGAGCCAAGCTTTCGTATACCTTACGGATCTGTCGTTCGTCAATTTAAAAAAAATTGGAGCAGTTTATTAGTTTAAATCAGATGTTTAACTGATTACAGTGGCAGGGAGAGAATGATATACCTTGTACCACAATATGCCTATTTATGCAATTGCATTCGAATCTTCGGATTGAAAGTTTTTTGACCTACCAACCCACCTACCTTTACATTTATACAAAAACTAAGCTTACTACTCGCCAAACATTTACTACACACTTTCGACGACGACAGCATCTTGGAATCTCTAAATGTTCATACTTTTCACAGCACTCACCATCAATTTAAACAATTTTTTCAACACTTGATCTACTTCATATTTAAATCTACAGTCCGGGAAAAATCCGCTCAATCGAATCATTCGCTGTGGCCATTCTTGTTTGAAATATCTTCGACCCGGTGAATCGGCATAGCTTTGCAGAAAAGCCTCCACCGAATTCGAACACCATTCTAAAAGAAAAAGATCGTTTCTAATTCACTTTTCCTTAGCGAGCATAACCAACCTCCACATCTGAATCCAAACTTTAAATTACTCGAATCAGCTCGAATAAAGTCACCGGTCCAAATCAATCCGACAATCACGAAATTTTCAATAGCCCAATACGAAGACTCGGCAAGTGTGGGAACTTTTCTTGATACTATGCATCTGATGGGGCTTAAATGTTTTTGCAACTTTTCCGTTCGAATTGAGACCATTATCCGGCCCATGTAGTTGTTTGTCTGGATCGAATCGTAAATGTGAAGGAAACTGGGTCCGAACGATGAAAAACTTCCTAGAATTGAAGAAAAATCTTATAAATCCTCCAAACAGAGCTTTAGGGTAATTTTCCTCGACATTGTGGTTAAAGCCTCACCCGGAAAAGTGATGTCATCGAAACGCACTTCATAGTTGCTTATACATTTCCATTGTAGCAGTTCATTAACCAGCACTTGAATTAAAAACGTGCGACACAAGGACGGAAAGACCCAACTGAAGGAGAACTGCTCATTCCATTCGGGATGAGTACAGCCCTTCGCAACTTTCGTTTTACCCTGAAACAAACAGACCAAATATTTTCTCTAGGGACTCTCGAAATTTTGACTATTTACATGGAAACCGGCAAAAGATACTTGAACAATGTAATCGGCCTTTTTTAGGAGCATTCCCTTGAAAATCGTTATGTAGTGGCGCACATTGCTGACATCGGAGCTCCCGTAATCGGGCTGCAGAAGGTTTCTATAGTCGAATTAACGGATAAATGTTTAGAATTATTTAATAATTTTAAGTATATGATTAGCTTTATAGTTTATATATAGATTAATATCAAAGATTTTACACTGACTGATCATTTGATGTCAAGATTGCGTATAGTCCCCGGACATTAATTCAAATTACTTTATTAACAGAAGTTGACACAGATTTCAACTTAACTGTTCAATGTTGTCGTAATCGATTGCCTCGAAAACTGCAGGTGCCGGAGACTCATGTTTCGAAACGATAGACAAATCCACTTGCAGGTGTCCCCGGGGTTTCCCGTCCAACTGGCCCAGTGGGCTATCCAGCTTGCCCCATTTCTTGAAGAACATGCGTCCGGGCTGATTCCAGATCGTCGTCAAGTCAACAAACAGTTCACCCAGATTACTATCCCTTCGACATCGACTACGTCGAAAAACTTGAAACGAAATAGTTAGCCGAAGGAGTTCGTTGAGACTGCAAACACGTTCGAAGACAAAGTACTGAAATGTTACATAGATGAATGTTTTATTCGTTGGCCAAGCCAATTTTTCTAAAATCGTACCTCATTGAAGTAAGGATTCTCGGAGCTATGGGAGACTTTTGTCGATTTACTTTTCTTGTCCAGTGTTATTTTTACGTAAGTGTCTGCATTGAAAAGGCAAAGATTTCGTGCCTTGTGAACGGTTACGCAGACAAGAAATTCTTGTTGCATAAATGTAAAACAGTTAAAAAACTCACCACTCATTTTAATTGAGCGAAGCAGTAATGCGTCTTTCAAGTGACAATAAAAAAGTCTAATGTCATTGAATTCTTATGACATTGTGACGCGTGGTTGCCATTGATATAAAAGTATAGAGGATATGGGCATAGCGAAATTTTTGTTGCCATTTTTTGGATTGTTTGATAGTTGTAGTGAATACATGCATCTGGCATAAAAATACAAAGGTGTGGTGATTATACGATTTCGTATAATTAAAGGGGCCAATATATTTTAAATATATTAAAATGGTGTTTCGATTTAACTGGAAGAATTTAATAGTAAAATACATTCACAATATCTATGAACGGTTAATGATGAAATACGTGGAAAATTTATTTATTAACATTTGTGATGAATTCAAATAAAAGAAATTGAATCAATGATTTGAATAAATTTCTGAATTTTATCCCGAGAAAATGCAACACAAATCAGTGCGCGTTATTAAATTTATAAACCAATGTTATTGATAATAATAACTTCTGTTCAAATCATTTATCAACCATAAACTCAGAATATTTAAAATGCATTTTAAAATACGAATCTTACCACAGAACCAAATCTTAAGTTACCAGCCCCCCTCCTCCTTTTGCAACCGGGCTTTGGACCGGCGTTGGCGGATTTACGGCTTCCCTTGGATAATTTAATTCATAATATAATCCGGGTTATTATTTAGAAGCATAGAGAATAGTTACATTCGAAAATATGTGAGAGATTAGATCTGTTCGCGTACTGCAGCAGCAACATATTTTTGCAGCTGGCTTCTTTCTGTGGCAAAATTTGGGTGGCAGCAAGAGTGCTAAAACGACTTGCTGTGAATCTATTTTAATATAAGGTGCGTTTTTTTGCACACCCGAGCAGATCCAAATTTGTTAAGTATATTGAATACAATAACAATTTTGTTGTTGTATTCAATACACTAAACAGATATTGATCTGCTCGGGTGTGCAAAAAAACGCACCTATATTATAATAGATTCAGGTACGTGAACATACCTATTAGAATCTTCAATATGATATTCCTTCAATATGATTTCGCGTAAGTTTTTGCTAGTTAATTTCAAATACAGCAGATTGTAAAATATTTTAAAAATTCAATCGTAATTTCCATTATCTGGGAAAAAAACACAATATAACTTATTCCCCAGAACATTTATCACTTCCACTTACTAATGCAATTTGCACTTTTTATAATGATGCAATTGCGGTATCCAAGACAGTTAAGGCTACGATTTTGAATACATATTCTGCAAACAACAATTTCAAAACATTCATTTAAATATAGACCATTTATAAGAGTACTAAAGGACATTACAATACATTTACGTGTGCATGATCTTTGCATATCTATATATATATATATATATAATATAAATATATATATATATATATATATATATATATATATATATATATATATATATATACATATATATATATATATATATAAATATATATATATATATATATATATATAAATATATATATATATATATATATATATATATATATATATATATATATATAAATATATATATATATATATATATATATATATATATATATATATATATATATATATATATATATATATATATATATAAATATATATATATATATATATATATAAATATATATATATATATATATATATATATATATATAAATATATATATATATATATATATATATATATATATATATATATATGTATATCTATATACATAAAAATGTATATATACATAAATGTATATGTATATGCATATGTGTATATATATATATATATATATATATATATATATATATATATATATATATATATATATATATATATATATATATATATGTATATATATATATATATATATATATATATATATATATATATATATATATATATATATGTATATATATATATATATATATATATATATATATATATATATGTATATATATATATATTTATTTATGTATATATTTGCACATATTTGCGATAGAGGTGCAAAAACTCAGCTATTCTCACAGCTTCGCACCTCCCTCCTCTTTTCTCAACCGGGCTTGGGACCGGCTATGGCAGATTTACAATGCTCGTTACATAATTAACTGTTATTTATTGGCTTCAGAAACTACAATTTTACTATTTCATTTTCTATTTTCATGTACCTGAGCATATGCTGAAAATGCCCCCTTTCATTATTTAGTTTAGTACCCGCTTTGACCTACTTACAAAGTCAACATGTCACACTGCTTAAAATGTAAACAAACCGGGTGATGTTTTCGTTCTCGCGACAATTGCCAAGCTATCATTCACGCAAACGAAATAAACAGGCGTATTTGAAATTTAAACACTTCACGCATTCTCTAACAAAAGCTATATTTTAAAAATATTAAACCGTTCACTCATTAACTTTATTTTCTTTCACCACAACCAAACCGCACAACATAAAACCTGCTTTACCTAATTCTGTATACACATTAGCTTAATGAAATAATCACTCGACACTGCCACTCATATGCGCACGACACTAAATGCAATATTTTTTTGAATGCAGCTCCCGATCACGAATTATAAAGCGTTTTATAAATGCGCGGCTTGAAGACAATCGATTTTATGAAACGAAAATTGACAGTCCCAGTAACTGGAACGATGCTGGAACACCTGAGATTGTCAGAACACTGCATTCTCACCCATATTAATACAATTGTTTCTGGCAACAGTCACGGACAGTATACGTATATGCTATTCGCATATCCTCTATACTTTTATATCAATGGTGGTTGCTGAAAATTTGTCATAGAGAAATCATAAATTTGACTTTAAGGCGGCTTTAGATATGCGGTGTTTGTCAAACACCTCCTATTCGCCAAATACCGAACACCTAGTCAAGTCATTTGGCTTGGTGATTGCGAAATGACAAGCACATTGATTTAGACATTCGGGCTTTGCCGAATGTTTGCCAAAACTGGAACATGTACGAGCTGCTCGTCGTTGTTCACCCCCGCCATTTTCATTTGAAAATTTTTACTCGCGCCACACAGTTTGACACTTTTCAGTATTTATCAACAACCGCAACAAATACCGAATGTCTAAAGCGGGGATCCGAACATACCCCAACACAGTG
This sequence comes from Nemotelus pantherinus, assembly GCA_963978885.1. Lineage (NCBI taxonomy): Eukaryota > Metazoa > Arthropoda > Insecta > Diptera > Stratiomyidae > Nemotelus > Nemotelus pantherinus. The sequence goes on along the minus strand of OZ022263.1, from coordinate 48,498,420 downwards.
CTCGTCTACTTTGATTTGGTTGAAAGTTCCACAAACTACGGGAATAGCGAGCACCCGAATGTTTGTGCTTGGCCTAGGGCAAGCACTAGGCGAGCAACCCAACCACACATGCGAAGTTTGCCAAACTAGGTGCTCGGGATTTGACAAACACCGCATATCTAAAGCCGCCTTTAGATTCAAAAAGCACATCTACAATGGGCCTACAATATGTAAAAAAAAAAATTCAAGAAAGTTTGCATTGCATGTGATGTTTGTGTATATAATCACGTTGTAGCTCACGTTAATTACTTTTCTATTTTTTTTAAATTTCAGTTTGAAATAAGAAGGTATAATTTAGCCCAGTCATTTTAGCAATCAACCTCGGAATGAGAGATAATAAGCTGAATTTTTGTATATACCTTTATTTTGGGGTCCTCAAAGTCGCCTCAAAAGTCTCATAAAATCTCGTGTCTGCGTCCAAAGTTATTTAAGGTCAAAGGTAAGAAAAAACAGTAGTTTGCGATTATCTTGGTTTCTATTGGTCCAATGATGTTAACACATAGGATCAAAATTGTAGAGCATAAAATTTGCGACACATTTCATTTGATGGGTTTTTTTCATGCGCTCAACCGTTTTTCCGATAGAGAGCGGTAAGCGCGCAGCACTCAGCCATATGTACTGCAATGCAAGGTCAACCGTGAAACCTTCAGTTTTGAATTATTTGTGTTATTTATCAGTAAATACATTGTTTTTAATAACATTTTACTTATATTTAATTTATATATTTTACATATTTTTAATCTATCAATCTTTTATAATTTAAATAACAAAAGTATTACTTTTCTTCTTCATCGTCATCTTCTGGACGTTCGGGAATTCCTGTATCATTGTCATCATCTTCGTTGCCTTGAATTGGTGTTTCCAGACCTTCCCGAATTTCATGGTCAAAAGCACTCTCTTGTTCACAGTCACTTTGCAATGAAACAGCATTGAGGCAAGCTTGCCCATTACACTGGCCACAAGCTTAAGTGCATTGCAGCCCCGATTTTCTACATTGGCACCGTGGACCACATCCATTCTTACAATTACAAAATAGAGTATTCAGTAATTCATCGGAAGCTGGTGATAATATTGTTGGAACTCATTTTGGAGCGCCCAACCCCATTCCTGGGGTTCTAAATCATGCCCTAACCATTTTTGTACTTAGTAATAGACACGGTTTATATGCTGATGGGCCGCTGCACTTGTCGGTGGAAGATTAGATAATTGGACAGGTACATTAAGTTTAGTAGATTTAATGAACTGAGTATATCGAAGATTATTGATATTATCCTCAGATTTTGGAGCATTGTATATAGCTAGTAAGATCCGAATGCCATTATCGTATGATTGTTATTATAGGAAACCGTCTTCACAGTTATAATTATGGTACAAAAATTAGTGTTCAAAAAATTTCACATTTCAAAGATAAAATACATAATTATTTTACTACTTAAAATCTACTTTCAATAAATTTACATATACAAATAGTATTTCATTTAATTAGTTTTTAATCACACAAAGAAGGTAAATATAATTCAATGAAAATATTAAAAATAGCTAAAATGCTATTAAATACAATGTATTTACTGATAAATAATACAAATAATTCAAAACTGAAGGTAGTATTCACAGGTATTCACGGTTGACCTTGCATTATAGCCCGTTCACACTAGGCTCTAAATCAGGCGATTTCGATCAGCTGATCGCTTTAGAGCTAAATCAACTTAAATCTACCTGATTACCCATACATTTTTTTCGGCTTCCGACCGAGTTAATCAAGTAGATTTAGAGTTAATCAAGTACAAATCAGGTACTATTGTGAATTTTTCCCGGCTGAATTGTTCTCAGAGCGTGCTTAATTCCATCCGTAAGAGGGAGAGTAGATTTCAACGAAATGTCATTCGAATTTCGTTCAAAAATAGCAAAAATTGGACAAAAAAGGAAAATGTGAGTTGTACAAAATGAAAAGAAAATGCTCTTGCATGTTTCTGCACCATTTTGAACAACTTTCATGAAAAAAAAATTGTACACCCAAATTCGAATGACAGTTCGCTCTCTAAATCTCCTCATTCTAAATCACTTCGGGTAGTGTGAACGCTTACTTGATTAACTTGACAGATTCTAAATCTACCTGATTTAGAAGTGTAGTGTGAACGGCATATTACAGTACATATGGCTGAGTGCTGAGCGCTTACCGCCCTTTATCGGAAAAACGGCTGAGCGCATGAAAAAATGCTTCAAATAAAATGTGTCACAAATTTTATGCTCTACAATTTCGATCCCATGTGATAACATTATTGGAGCAATAGAAACCAAGATAATCGCAAAAAACTCTAGCGCACCTGAACCGCCAGAAACACTAATGTTCGAAGCACAGTAGAAGAATCGTCCAGGTTTTGAGTGCATATTCCACCACATGTGCTGCTTATTACGGCCAAACTGTTTCAAATGCCACGTTTTACTTTGGTCTCAAGAATGCATTATAACTCTTATGGTGGAAGGTTTCAGATATTACCACTGGCATGAATTTCAACGTTTATGAGAGCAAAACACGGGTTAATTATAGGTCTGTTCCCGTACTACGATTAATTGCAATTAATTGCAATGAAGCGTACTAAAACAGAGTTTTTTAGTCCGTTTTAGTACGTTTCATTGCAATTAATTGCAATTAATCGTAGTACGGGAACAGACCTTATATTCGGTATCAGTTGCTTATTTCACATAATTTTGAAAGCAGCATCTCATATAACATCAATGAAGAAAATGGTCAGTGCCTGCAGCACTGTAACTGAAGTTGGTGTTTGGGGCTGCGATCCGAAAAATTTGCAGAACTTTGGGAATTGAAACATTGGTTATTTATTTTCATTGTAAATGTTTCAGGTATGAATACTAACTGTAAGCATTTATTGATACAAAAGTAGCACAACCGACTCGTGCTGGCAACCTTCTGCCAGTATCAAAGCCAAGAATATATCACATCTGCTTCACGTTGTTATATTACATTCGAAGTTATAGGAGTATAAAGAAATTTAGGGTTACCTGCAGCGATTTTTTTCAAATAATCGAAAACTTAATATTTGCTGTTTATTGTCACTACAATATCATTACCATTTGAAAATTCTACGATAAAACCGCTTAATAAAGATGTTGCAATTAAACACAAAACCAACAATAGCTGGCAACCCTATCATGGCTTTTCAACCAAATTTGGCCTGAATAATGTTTATGATAGGTTCCATGAATTGTATGAAATTCGTATTGTTTCATGACTGCACTGGAAGTTATAGGGCAAAAAGTTTTATTTTCCTGAGCGAATTTTCAAAACCAAAGACACAAAAATTACCATAGCTGGCAGCACCAATAAAATTTTTCAACCAAATTTCTACCAAACAGAGATTGGAGTAAGGTTCAGCTACTGTGTCAATTTCATGAAAATCTGGTAACTAATTCACATTTCATAGGGCAAAAAGCAGTTTTTTTTCTTTGTAATTTTTCAAGATGGCACCACTGGCACAGAGTTGTCCACAATTCAAAATTGCTTCTATCAGATCTGGTCCTACTTAAGTCCAATGCATTCTGTAAATTTCAGCTGTATGTGATTATTGGTTCGTGAGTTCCCGTGAACAGAAGTTTTTGATGCTAAAAATATAGGTTAACTGGGAGAGGGTTACCGTTCTTGTCCGACATTAAATTTTCAAAGTTTTACTTTGAACGTGTAGATAAAACATAAGATTTGTATACAGATTGGTTTTATTGTAAGAAACGGACATTTTTTTGAATATTCGATGGTTTGAATGTTTTCACTTCCAAATTTTTTTTTTTAAATTTAAGACACCAAAATTATCATAGCTGGCAGCTCCAACCGAATTTTTCGATCAAATTTCTATCAAACAAGGTTGACAAGGTGACAAGGTAAGGTCCAGCTATTGTGTGAATTTCGTCAAAATCGAACGATTCAATCAGAATTTATAGGGCTAAAAGCAGTTATCTTTTTTAGTGATTTTTCAAGATGGCACCACTGGCACAGAATCGCCTGCATTTCAAAATCACTTCTATCAGACCTGGTCCTATTTAAGACCAATACATTCTGCAAATTTCAATTAATTCTGCTCATCGGATCGTGAGTTTCCGTGAACAGAAGTTTTTGATGCTAAAAATATAGGTAAATTGGGCAAGGGTTACCAGGCGTGCCCGTTATACCATATCAAATTTTATTTTTTGTCTATGTAAACAAAGCACAAAATTTACATATGAGTGGCTTTTTTTTGAAGAAGCGGCATTTTTTCAAGAGAAACGATGATTTGGAGGTTTTCATTTTCAGTGCCTGCCCTAGCTACAGGAATGCCAGCACGCTCATCAAAAGCTACACGAATCTACAACTAAATAATACCAATATGTCCTGAAAATTTCGTAATGATTGAATAGCTATGTCAAAAGTTATCGCAATTTAAAAATTTTCAAATTTTCCCGTTCTCTTTTTAGGCACCCAGCGCACACATGGGGTTAAAAAATTCCAAAGCATTATCCGATTCACATGTAAAACACGTTCGAAATTTATTTCGTCAACTTTATTTTTGCGAAAATTATTTGTGTACGAAATAATAGGTATATTAAAAATATCACTTAAATGGCCGCCGGCGCCAAAAGGTTAACAATAACTGACATTTAGTGAGACCTGGACCTATTCTGCATATACACCAATGTATCCTGAAAGTTTCAGCTCAATCGGATGGCGCGTTCCTGAGATTATCTCACTGAAATTTTTTGATGATATATATATATACATATATATATATATAGATATATATATATATATATATATATATATATATATATATATATATATATATATATATATATATATATATATATATATATATATATATATATATATATATATATATATATATATATATATATGGAAATATGAATTTTTGGCCGAATCGATTTTAATACTAATGTTCTTCGAACATTAGTAAAAACTGTTTTTTCTCACCTTTGACCTTGAATAACTTTCGACGGAGACACGAGATTTTATGAGATTTTTGAGGCAACTTTGAGGACCCCAAAATGAAGGTATATACAAAAATTCAGCTTATTATCTCCCATTCCGAGGTTGACCCCTTTTTTATGCTAAAATGACTGGGCCAATTTTGAACTCCAAGCCGAACGAAATTGTTATTTTTTGGCATATATTGACATATGTATATTTGTGTAATAAACCAAAGAGCCGCAATCTGCATTAAAAATAGTATTATTTTTAATTATTTGAACCCGAAAATCTATTTAACATTATCATAATTAACTTAGTAGGTTGTGGATTCTCTTAAAATTAATTTGAATATATTGATCTAATTTACAGTCGAAAGTTCAATGGTTAGGTTTGCTGATAAAAAATTTTGGTTTTTAGAAAAAGAGTCACATTACTTAAATATTCTCAGAATGAATAATATTTGGCTAGTTACTTGAATAGCCAACAATAATATTGAATGTATCTTCTACTCTAATCGATCATATGATATCATCTTGAGCGCCTGATGGATACACTTCAATACCAAATTTGACTGATTTAGATTTAAAGGTTTAATTCATCTGTATTAGAAATATTGCTGATCCAACCACTCCCATAAGACTGTTTGAAATGCCGATATTTAATGAAACGGTTTTCAAAAATCTGTTTCTGTTTATTTTAATCAACGTAATCTAGAGTCTACATTGTCCATGAGCTCTGCCATATGCGAGGGCAACGAATGTCAGTTTATGGCATGTCTTCCGGAGCCTGGGCAACGGCATGTCATGCCATATCATTTTGAAAATGTCGCTCAGCAGTGAACATGTGCGCGCTATCCGGTGTTTGAAAGCAATGCAAAGGTTAGAGGAAGCGGAATATGAGGAAAGGCGTAAATTGAGGAAGAGGCGAACATATATTTCCATAAGCAATCTTTTTTTGTATTCGTTTAGGGTTTGTAACACTATTTCCCTCGTCATCGCCATTTTGAAAATGAACAACTGTCAGAATATGGCCATGCTCATGGCCATGCAAATGTCTTGCCATATGGCTTGCCATATATGGCATGCCATCAAATATGGCATGCCATGTACCGTCTACATTTTCTATTTCCATGGTAAGTCGAATGTTATGCCATCTCCCATGGCCAATGTGGACGCGGCGTTAATCGTAAACTTGAATTAGAAGAGGTAATTGCAATAATGAGCGTATCCAAAAAAAATATATAAGTATATAAACTAGAAATAGCATTGGAATTGTTTTTGCGGGATGATTCAAATTGAAAAATTTTTTATTTACATTGAAAATTTTATTTTTGACAAAGTGGTTTCGAAAGTATGCACTGCTTCTCATCAGCAATTGTATTACAGAATAAGAACTGTAAAACGAGCTTTTATTAATTGTTGCAATTATGAAGCTCCTTCACAGTATAGGCAGATTAAATAGTTTTCTGTAAACTGATGAGAGTAGCTTAAGAAAAATTAAAAATCACTGTACGAGTGTGTTCAAAAAGTAAGATGACTTTGTATTTTTAGGAAAAAACATTTATTTATTCGTCAATATTTACGTTGTCTCTTTCAAAGTAATCCCCCTCAGATACAATACACTTGTGCCAACGCTTTTTCCAATCCTCGAAGCACTTCTCATAAGCACTTTTCGGTATAGCCTTGAGCTCTTCCAGCTATGCAGTCTTTATCTCCTCAATCGTTGCAAATCTCCGTCCTTTGATAGGTCTCTTCAGTTTCGGGAACAAGAAAAAGTCAAATGAGGCCAAATCCGGTGAATATGGCGGCTGAGGCATCATTGTTGTGTGGTTTTTGGCCAAAAAATCTCTCACAAGCAAGGATGAGTGAGCAGGGGCATTATCGTGATGCAAAAGCCATGAATTGTTCTTCCACAATTCCGGACGTTTTCTTCGTATTGCTTCTCGCAAGAGGCGCATAACTTCAAGATAATACTCTTTATTGACTGTACAACCATATGATAAGAACTCCTGATGCACTTTGCCACGGTAATTGAAGAAAACAGTGAGCAAAACTTAGACATTTGATCGAACTTGGCGTGCTTTTTTTGGTCTTGGTTCACCTGGGCTCTTCCATTGGGACGATTGGGCTTTGGTTTCGATATCACAACCATATATCCATGATTCGTCACTAGTTATGACCCTTTTGAGCAAATCAGGATCATCATTGACATCTGTCAGCAGCTCATGAGCGATGCTCATGCGACGATTATTTTGGTCAAAATCAAGCAGTTTCGGAACAAACTTCACTGACACACGTCTCATGCCCAAAACGTTCAAAAAATTTCATGGCACGAGCCAACCGATATGCCAACACCCTCAGCAACTTCTCTGATAGTGATTCGAAGTTTTCCAAAGCAATTTTCTTCACTGCTTGAACGTTTTCATCTGTTGTTGACGTGCTTGGGCGTCCAAAGCGAGGCTCGTCATTGGCATCTTCTCGGCCATGTTGGAAGAGTTTGTAGTACTTGTAAAATTTTTTTTTACTTAGAACAGTTTCACCGTGACATTTCAAGTGTTTTGAAGTACTTAATTTTAGTTTTTACACAAAATTTGATGCAAATTGTTTGATCTATTTTTTTCGATAGCAAAAAATCGTCGAGCACGCAAAACACTTCCAACCGTTATGCCTCTCACAAACAAACTAAACATATTATACAGCTGAAACTGTAAATATATGTTAGTGACGAGTGTACCAACATATAAAAAAAAAATTGATAATCGAATTTGTCCGCGAAATTTGAAAAGTCACCTTACTTTTTGAACACACCTCGTATAGTGGTGGTTACAATAGAAATAAAGAAGTATTCTGGACACTAAAATGAATGTTATGAAAAACATTCTCACAGCAGATACTTCAAATAAATTTTACGTTTCAGTTGGGAGCAAAATAAATAAAATATTGAACAAGCTTAATGTTTATCGAAGTAAAAATGAACAGTTATTTCTGAAGCCAACTGATGAGGATGTACTTTAAATTATTAGTAACTCGAAAAATGTTACAGAAGACTGAGAGAAAGTTAGAGCAAACAACTCAAAGGTCTTGGTTGTATTATTACATATTACCTGAGTTTAATAAATAATGATAATTTGGAAAATGGTGCTTCCCATATTGTTCCAAATGGTACTCTTATTACTCCAACCCTCAAAAGTGATGATATTAATATTCCCGACAATTACAGGCCGGTTTCACTAATAAGCGTGTTCATTAAGATCTTCGACCGAATCATAAATGGATCAGGATTCAATCAATGCCACTATTTATTTTTTGTGGATTGTAGTTATTTAGCTGTTTAGCTGAAGCTTCAATTGATGCTCAGCATTATTTTTCATCTGTTGGTCTGACCGAAAATTTGCATGCATTATCCCTGAGTGGCCTACCAGACCGCGACGTATATGACGTTTGACTCACTAAAAAAGATCATCTATAAGCCCACGAAGAACCGACCCGGGACCAGCCTAATGTACGCTCCAACTCGGTTGTGCTGACTCACTTACTCATACTTAAAGACTAACTATCCTAGCTTATGGGTCGGTTAGGCAGCCTTCCTTCAGATTCCAGTTCTTCCTCAACGTATGTTAAGACTGTGCGCCAGTTTTTCTCGTTTCGTAGCACTGTATCTACTTCTTCTACTCCAACGTTCTTCCCAAAGCTGTAGAGACTTTGTAAGTACGTACTCAGAGCCTGAGTTCTGTCCACCTCTGTGAGAGAGGAGTATCAATCAAATCAAATCAAATCTATGTGAATTACTACCGATACAACCACCTTAGCATCTTTTGCGATCGCACGATAGCAGTGTACGATTCGCAGGGCACTTTTTCGTTGAGCACTGGCAATGTGTATCCAAAACTTCTTAGTCCGAAGCGCATCTCCCCAAATTTTGGCCTCGTAAAGCGACATGGAATCAACATGGCTATCATCAGTCATCAATGTAAAACATTACCCCACTCAATGAATTAATGACTCCTAGAGCCCTATGACGTACTGGTCTGCATATCGACGGAGTCAGCTGTCATGGGTAAGACGTTTGTAATTCTCCGCTTCGTCAGAATGACGATCTGTACCTTTGGAACCGCCAGCTGAGAGCCATGCTCGATCATCCACCGCTTCACTCTCAAAATCCGAGTTGGACAAAGTTGGCAGACTTGGTAGTGATTACCGTTCCAACACCATCAATGTAACTTAATGCAGGCATTTCCAGGTGTAGCAGATCATCGTTCATGATGTTCCAGACGTCCTATTCTAAAATCGACCCTGTCCCACGCCTGACGTGACAGGCCTTTTTGTCACTCGCTCTTTGGTGTCGTACAGCAACTATTGGTCTCTTAGGTAGTCCCGCATCATGGCCAGCAAGCGACCTGGAATACAGAGTCCTCACCATACTGGCTCCTTCCTCTGCTTTATAAAGCAATCATCTTTTTATTGGTAGGCAATCGAGGAGGCAATCGAGGATCATTTCACATGATCCCAGTCATCTACGGTGGCCCAGATCAAGTCCAATAATTTTTCATCCTCCTCCGCTTTTTCCTATCCCCCTTATTAGTTTAGAGTTTCATTGGGGTAGGAACTTTGTTGGATCGTTCCCAGAACCATTCCCAGACGTGAATCTTCTCCAGAGCGATAGCAGACTTCTGTTTTCCCTTGCTTCTCCGTTTCTTCCTTTTATTGTCATTTCCTTTTCCCTCCTTATATTTTTGAGTGTTTCTAGTACCCACCGCACACTTTTTTGTATTTTGGGACTTTCTTCCTGGCCCGGATTTCCTGGGTGTTCACAGGATTTGATTCAGCTACCCGCTTTTTTCGACTTGGATGGACCCGCTCAGTTTGTCCAGCAGGCGAAGATAACCGCAACGGCTTCCCTCAGCTCTAGCATGCCGTCGTTGACGTGTTTTTGAAATGATTTCTTCGCACGCTGACAGCTTGAGTCATTTTGATGCTATACGCGAAATAATCTGTAAAATTGAATGACTTCTCCGAGCAACAAAAATGATGAGAATACTCAGTGTTGGCAAGATTGTGCTGGTGCGATTGGTTTACTTCAAGATCAAAGTTCCCTGGTAATTTCGCTTTCATCTTATTACTGCAGCAGATATTATCGGCATAGAACGATTTTTGTTCCTTCTTTAAATTTTCAAAACTTGGAAAATTTGAAATTTTTATACTTATTTTCTTTGCAAGATGTTTAAGCAAAAATGACAAAAATTTCTGGTATTGTCAACGCTTTATTTGTGCGATAGCCAAAAATATACGAACTTAGTTCACGTCGAGACCAACTCATACTGCGAATTTGGTTTTGATCCGGTGACTAGGTTGGAAATTATAAGGGTAGAAAAAATTTAAGTGTTACCGCCTAAAAAATTTTCGAAATCGAAATATTTGCTTCTTAGGTTAGGTTAGGTTGTACTGGCTGGCACATGGCCACACATAGACCTACCGGTCCGTAGTGATACCAGATAAATGGACCTCGAGAAAGGAATTCAGTCCAAGCGGCCATCAAAGGCCCCGGACTTTTTCGCGATCTGAAGGATGTCCTTCAGCTTTTGTTCTGCCACGTGCGAGAAATCCACCAGCCAGGGCTCACCGAAGTATCGAAGTCTGGTTTTCCCCAGTGCCGGGCAGTGACACAGGAGATACTGGATAGTTTCTGAGACCCCCGGCTCTTGATACCTTCTACAGGTGTCGCTCGTTAGGAGTCCCATTTTCATAGCATGTGCTGCTACAAGACAATGACCAGTAATGATACCAACGAGTCATTTGCAGTCAATCCGCGCTAACTCGAGGAGGTACTTGGTCGATGCGAGATTGTATGACTCCGACATGATTTTGGTTACCCTGCAGGTCTGAGTTGCACCCCATCTGCGCGTCGCACCCTGCATTATTTTGAAGTCGATTGAGTACTTAATCGTTTGGATAGGAGTAAGGATGTTAACCGCTTCCAAAAGGGGAAGACTAGCCCCTTACTTGGCTAACGCATCCGCCTTCTCATTTCCATCAATACCCTTATGACCGGGAACCCAGAAGATTCTGACTCTTCTGCTGTTACCCAGTCTGTTCAGGGCCTGAATGCAATCGAACACACACTTCGATTTGTATGTGTGAGACAGCAGTGCTTTTATCGCCGCTTGACTGTCCGTAAAGATGTTTAATACTTCACTAGTAGTATCCTTGGCATGTATCAGATCTGCGACTTTACGTATCGCAAACACCTCCGCCTGGAAAATACTACTGTGATTCGAAAGCCTGAAAGCTGCTTCCATAGCTGCATCTGCAGAATATACTGCAGCACCCACTCCTGCAGCTGTCTTCGAGCCGTTCTTACTTTTACTATAATATCAAGATGAGAATTTGAAGGCAGCATTTAATTTAAAATATTACGAAAATTGCCAAGGCTGGTGAACCCTATCTTAATTTTGCAATCAAACGTCTACCAAATTCAGCTCATATTAAAGTCAATCTAATGAGTGAGTTTTCTTTGAATCTGAAGACTGCATCGGAAGTTATAGGTCATACAGCTCTTATTTTGTTCAGAGTTATTTCAAGATGGCACCACTGCCACAAGGTTGCCAGCATATTCATTAATTTTTTTTAGACCTGAAAAACCTTTAATTAGAACCAATTATCGGCTTGGGAATTCTCGCGAATGCAAATTTCAGATGCTCAAAAACTAGGTAATTTGATAAAGGGTTACTGTTCTGTTGGAAACAGAACTTTGAAAATTTCAAATTGACCGGGATAACCAAGCAATAAGTTTATAAATCGTTGCTTTTTTCAAAAGCGAAAAACAAAATCATGAGGCCCGATTATTTGATGTATTTTTTTTACATGCTTCCCGTAGTTGTCGGACTATCGAAACATTCATGAAAACTATTGGTCGATATCATGAATTTCGTAGTGATCTGACGACTCGGTCGGAATTTCTTGCAATTTGAAATTTCACAAAATTTCCTTATTTTTTGTGTGCATGAAATTTTGGGCAAAGTGATTTAGCAATCAGAACACTTTGAAGATTAAAATGGCCTCTTGATCCCAATTTTTTGCGAATCCACTTTTTCCAACGCATGCTTTACAAATAAAACGTTTAAGGTTATCGCACAAATTTTGTTTTTTTTTTTCAAATTTCTCGCATAAAGCCGAAAACATACGAACACAACTTACTCCAATTTAGCTAGTACTACAAGCTTATAATAGTCCAGACACAAACCATTTACTTAGCCACCCAACTTCCCAACAATCTAATCTTCCGCCCTCAATCCATCCCAAACTCAATCTATCTTAAGTAGTAACAACTCTTCGAATGCCAGCACCATTTTGTAGAGTTTGCTCCAATCTTTGTGGAGACGTTGCACACTTCACAGCCCATTCAATTCTCATATAAACCCCCCACAAAACCAACCGGCATAGCATCATACCCCATAGTGCCGTTGTGTGTTTTACTTGCTTCTTCAATTGCTGCTTTTGGTGACTCTCGCTCCGCTCAGACTTTCAGTTGAACAGTATCTGTTTGGATTCGAACGGGTGTGAGCGTCGAAGCTTGTGAGGTGTTATTTGGCGCGAGTATCTATCTAGTACAGCTAAATTTGTTTCGTTTAGCATCTGGCGTGCGTTCTCTTACCACATCCGTCCTTCATCAAAAGATCAATTCGACCTGTGCAATCTTTTGTATCTCGTTTTTTCGAAGCAGCGCCCGAGTGCAAAAAAAATTACAACCTGTTGCCCTGCAAGGCGGAAGTGAATGCAAAACGAGTGCACTACGGATTACGAAAAACCGACGTGTGAAAGTGCCGCTTCGTTTAGTTGATAGCGAAAAAACGGTGTTAGTGTACATATTGTTTGATTTTCTGCAGTGGTTTTCGGCGGGAAATGTCCTAAATCTGAACACGAGGACTAATTTGCTGCGATCTAGTAAAAAACTTGGATTTTTGGAGTTTTTTTTTGTTTAGCTGCGAAATCAATTCAGGTGAGTGAAAAATGAATTCACTTTCCGCCGTATTTTTTTACTAGCATTCTGAATTTGACCACACACTTGACAGGACTTGGTCCAAACAGAAAGAATGTCAACGGTCAACATTTCCGAGCAACTCATTTATTGAGTGGCACACATTTGTGTGCAAACAGGTTTCACCTGAACGCAATCACATCGCAATATAATTCGTCTCGTTGCAGAGACAGGTTTTGTTTTGTTTTTCGCTTTATTTATTGCGTTAACCCTTCGGCACTAGAGTTAAGTGTTTTGCATAGTGGTTTCGATTTTTGAAGTACGAAACGTTAAAAAAAATCTGCAGATGACGGTAAAATATATCTTGGATAATGATTTCTTTAGTACAATATACCTACTTGAATTCCATGAAGAATCCTTGTGCTACAAAAGACATCGGACTGCTTCCGATATCTTGTGTATGAATTTAGTTTATGCTAACTTGATGTCTTGTAGACGTTGCAATTCTGTCCTTGGCTTTAATTATGTGCAATGTATGTGGAACGATTTCGAAAGATCCCTTTAAAAAAATGTAATATTGATTATTATTCAGAAAGGCATTGTGTTTATAGTTTCGTAAATATATGTGTATATTCCAAGGTGAGTTCGTTACGCCTATGTAATTGCACAGTGGTTACTAGTCATATGAAGTAACTTTTTGAAGATGATGATGTTTCAGTATATTTAAAATAGATTGCGCATGCATAAAAAGTTATACATAACTCATTGTCAATAACAATTGATAAAGCTAGTGTGAATCAAAAACATTCCCATTGTTTGATAGCATATTAATATTAGATAAATGCGTCTGATGTTAGTCATTTGCGTTGAATTAAAACGCCTAGCATGACTAATACGCTATATATGTGTCGTCTATGATAAGATATATGTACCTGCCTACTTGCGAATTATCTTTTTCAAGTCAATTTTTATGACTGGTGGCATGCGAATATTTCCTTTGATAATATGAGTAATAATAATAAAAATAATAATAAATAATGTGAGTATACACTTGCGGTATTTTTAACTAGTAACGGTAAGCGTCACTTAGAGATGTAATCACTACTCTGTTCAATATCAGTTGAGATAAGTTTTGTGGGCATGAATTGTGCTGACTTCTTTCTTCACACTAGAAGCTAGAGCTCTTTTAAAACAAACTGTAACAAAAGATAATAGGAAGAAGCAATTTCAAAAAGGTTCTAATAAAAGGACTAAAAATTTTAAAATGTGTTAGAAATCAAGCAGCAGTTTATGAAACTATACAAAGGGTTAAGTTTCCGAAAAAGCGTTCTCATTGCCAAAATGAAAAAAATTATTCCGGAATCTTCACTTTGATTGGGCCAAAAGTGAAAAGAACTGAAAAGAGAGTGTACTATTCAAAAAACATTTATTATATCTCTAACGTGGGCTTATGCCGATGTAATAGGTAAACATGCCTAAAAACCAGTCCAATAGCTTTAATTCTAAGAGTTGGTAGATCCATCCAGTTGTTTCTCTAAACTTTTTTTTATCATTTCTTTTTAAATTGTATATCTGAGCTTCATTTTAATGCAATAATTTGGCTAAAGTAGCCTAGCCCATGTACTAGTGAAACGTATAGGAGGAACGAAATAAATTTTCGAATGCCAATTTCGTCCTAGTGCAGAAGAGAAGAAAAAAAAATCTGCACCATAGTATTGAATAGATATCCCGACTTCATTGGCGTCTCTTTCAAAGGTTTTATGCCATGTTTCTCAAATCATCTCTTGCAACATTTGAGCTAGCGTGTGGCTGATTGCTTTTGAGCACAGGCCAGTTTCAAATTACCTGCCAAGAAATAAAAAAAAGTAAAAATAAAGTAGGATGATATTTATTACAAAATAATAATAAAAAATGTAAAGAATGATTAATGAAATACGAATTTTGATCCAACAGTAAATACGAATAAAAATAATCAGTCGATTTCAGCTATTTTATTGCTGGAAGTTCGTCCTTGTTATTGGTCATAAAAGAGTGCATTTTTGGGTCAAGCAACCGCGATGATCATCTTTGGAGGGGTCCTCACATCGTCGTAACAAAAATTTTTGCCTATATCACCAGAATGTATTTGGGCTTAGAACCAAACTGGAAAAAATCAAAATGTCCTTTATTTTATCTTCCGATGACTTCATTTGCAAACGGGTGCTATTGATGATATTTTTAGTACTAAAGTTTTTATAGACGTGATCGTAATTGTTCGTTATAAACTAAAACTGGTGGTATAACTGTGTTGGTAGTTAAATGAGTCGTATCTTGTAGAGTGTGATGTCTTTTATGTATTCGTATCATTCGTATTGATTTCTTATTACTTGTTTCTGCCAGCATTCCGTGCAATGCATCAATATCTGTACATGAATATTTTTTTCTCTGAATTATCAAATTATATTTCCACCTCTTTTCCTCATCAGGACCCCCACAAGATTCTGTTTTTGGCTCGATTTTTTTACGCTATGTTTACCGCTGACTTTCCCATTCCAGCAGACCAACCTCAAATTAAAGTCATGTCTGAAGTCTCAAAAAAATTTTTTTAGGTGTAAGAAATCAAACGTAAAGTAGCTAAAAAACACAAGGTTGCAATGTTTGGAACCATTCGAAGTAAAAATAGAAATCTCAGAAACATTCAATGAAATTTCAAGCTATATGACTTTCAGTAAGGTGCAAATTAATGCTAAAATCAACGAAATCTTCCTGAAAATATAGAGATATACCGGACAAACACTTTGCTAACCACAAAAACACAACCAAACTACTTTTCTTGATCAAACCAAACCAGAATTATTCAGTGCATACTTTGAAGTGGCTTACCATATCCGTAAGGAGGCCTGGTAGCTCTGCTCGCTAAGGCGTCCGACCGAAGAGCGGCGTTCTATGGGACCTGCGGGTTTGGATCCCGCCAGTGCCATGGCTGTAAGTGTGAATGTGTGTGATTGTCCATGAGGATGGCAAATGGGCCCAAACTGGTGGCCTAATGCTGGCCGCGTTCCCGGCAACCCTCTTCACTAAACTAACCTACCATATCCGTAAAATATGGGTAATTTAGTAAAACAACTGTCAATCGACGAACTGTTGCCAAGATCTGAAGTCCTACATAGGGCCTTTCCGAATTGATGTCTTCGCCTTCAGCTTGTTCTAACAGAATGTGACGTCAGATCAAGTCAAACCTGTTCGAATTCCGTTATTTACACCTTGTCATGTCCCTCCTGTATAACAGTTGATGAAGTCACGTTCTGATTTGACTTTTCGTTGGCTTGATAGTGTTTTGAGGCAATTTTACGAAGCAAAGCTATAGATTTCCGACACCTCGTCAGACTGTTAGAATAGCTCAGCCAATCTGCCGACGTCACAATCTGTCATAACAAGCTGAGAATGAAGGCTAAGACGTGAACTCGGAAAGGCCCATAGTGATTTTCAAAAGCCTAGGGAGTATAAAAAACCACCAGATCTTTCGAACATAAAAATCCGCAAGTATTGACGGCATTGGGAACTAAGTTTTGAAGAAGCTATCAACCAAAGGTTTAAGTTTTAAATTTACTGTACGGAGCACTAGTCTGGTGGCTAACTATACTTGAGGCTGTAAATCAAAAGTGCGTAGTCTAGTGTGAAGGTGTGTAGGCTAGTAGTCTTATTATTAATGAGGGCACTTCGTGCTACCCCAACAAAGACACTCTTAGTACTACTTCATTGGTTTCATACTGATCTACTTGTCGCGCGAAATGCGAGATGCGCAGCCGTAAGTCGACATTATGGTGACCTCTGGATAAGGACTGATCTGGGCCATGCTAAAATAGCAGATACTGTAGAAATATTTATCGATGGGCCCAAGCTGAACGACAGAGTGGGATGTGGTACATTTTGCCCTTGCCAAACTATTGCTGTGTCTTTGAAGCGGGGTTGTTGGCGATTCTTGAAGCGGCTAATTAGCTCTTATGAAGCGGCCAATTACATTTACATTTTCACTAGCATCCAAACGACTATACAGTCCGTCCCTTGCTGAAGTTTACACCACCTCAACGCTAGTTGAATGTCATACGTCTGCAAGAAGAACTAAGAAACAGTTTTTCATCTCCTGTGCGAATGCCTGGCACTCGATGGAAGAGGAATGAAGTATCTTGGCCCATACTTCTGTACTTGCCTAGTCAAAATGGCTTCGGTGGACTTTAAACTGATCATCCAGTTAATCAAGGACTCAGGGTGGCTCTTCTCTGTTTTGTTTGAAAGTACTTTACATTTTTATTTCTTTATGTGCTTAAGAGTGCCTTCTCCGGAGCCTGTTTGAAATAAGCAGCTGCGGAACATAATCTAACCTAAAGCCCTAATTTTAAATAGCTTTAATATTCAATTCATACACAGCACTGTCATATTTTACTCCAGCTTGGAAGGAAACCAAGTGTTGTGCTGATCCTTAAAGCAGATAAAACTCTTGCTAATCTCTATAATTTCAGGCCTACGAGCGTGTTCCAGTTTCTTTGGTGATTCAAACTCGAAATTGTGATTTCAGTGCTTTCGAATACGTATCTCGCTCAACAAGCTTTTTATGACACTACGGATTTAAAACGTTTACTCAATAAAAACTTCAATGGGGCGGTAGCTCTTTCTAGATCTTCTCATTGATCTATTACACTCGTAATATATAATACTATTAAAGGTGGTAAATTAATTCCAACCCAGCATTGATGTAAAGCTAGACAATAATATACTTTTGAAATGCCACATGTAAAGCACCTGTCTTAAGGGGTCAGGTACACTTGGGACGTCCAGAAAAAGCTCTTTTTCAGGATTTTTTAAGACACACATTGAAATAATTAATAACAAAACTTTTTTTTACTTGAAGGAAATATATTTGTAGAAGCTATTGTATTTTTTTAAGGCACAAGGCTGAAAATTAGTCGAAATAGAGTAAATTTTCGGGGGGTCCAGAAAAAAAAATTGTTTTGCCGTGATCACTGTAGCTTGTCACTGGACCATCCGAAATAAAAAAAATCGGGGATTATTGGTTAATAACATAGTGCTCCGGATGGACGAAGGCCTTTGGCAGATTTTGATTTGTCGAAAAATGGCGGTTGTTGAAACTTAAAATTGTATTTTCGACCAAAATTTCACTCACATTTTCAGCTATTGAAAAAAGCATATCGTCCAATCAAAAAATCCTTCGTTCATCTGGAGGGTAAATACATATCAAATAAATGAGGAAAATTTCATAGAGCCGTTTTCAAGTTACAGAGTTCACCGACTTCGAAAACATAGTTTCGAGAAAAATGCTTTTAAAGCATGCGAAAAACACTTTATGCAATAGAGACGACTTTATTCTAAATTATTTATCTCCATAACAAATTGTCCGATTCGTCTGAAATTTGCAGAGAATGCTCTTGAAATATGCTACTTTTAGCAAATGCAAAGAAGATAAAATCGATTTTCTCAAAATTCGAAGTGTACCTGCCCCCTTAAAGTGTTCAATGAATTTTCTCTCTAGCTTTTGCTTAAAGTGTAGTGATCCGTTTCAAGATGAACATTTTTATTCCAGGTCCCAAAAACTGCGTTCATCGAACTGTTTTCACATAACTTTCCACTCGCCTGAATACTTCTACAGTTCAAATGTATCTTTGTGCTAATCAAGCCAAACTACCAAGGGTCTAAGTTGTTCGATTTTTCCTTTCTGTTGCTATATTATATCCTGCTACTTTTTCTTCATCTGATTCGGATTGCCTGAGGCCAAGATGGAATTCAATTTGAATATCATGATGCTGAACGTATCCCCATGTCAATTTTTTTGGAAACAATTTATCTTCGGTGTCGAACCAAACAATCCCTTTCTATCAATTTATTAAATGCAGATAAACGGATAGTATTCTCATGTCGAGCAAAATTTTACAAAAACAAGCAGTAAGTAGTTATTTATAATGATAAATTCATAATTTCGAATAATTGATTCATGCTATTACCATTAGTCGCGCAGTAGCAATGGGTAAGCTATGTAAATAAATACTTAATTATGTCCGCCCATTTGCATGAAGTAATCGTTCGAACTCCTTCGTTCCCTCCCATGCAGTCAGAAAATTCTAATTACCATAATTTAGCTATTAAGCGAACTCCACTATTAGATGCCCTGGCTCTTTGATTTCCTACCTGGACAATCGATTGGATGGATGAATGAATGAATGCAATTCGTCTTTATATACGACGTTTGTACACATCAGAACAATCTAAACCATACACAAATATATAATAGTTCATATCAAGCTTGTATAGAAAAAAAACGGTAAAAGGATACAAATAATTAGATTCAGATTTAGTTGTTTCAATCGTTTTCATTATTAGTTAATCTTTGATCGTTCAATCATATTATGCCTATGATTTCTTATCAAAGTGATTAGCAATAAGTTTTCAGGTTTACCGTTACTTTAGTCAACATTTTGCGAAAAATAAAGTCGGTTTTCTTTTTTTTAGACTTACGAATATGATGTACGTACAGGTACAAATTTTTCGAGTCATACATATGTATATTAATGTCGTCATCATCCACTACGTAATGCTATTCAGTTAGAACTTAAGTTAAATTCGCATTTATCGCTAAGATCCATTTGCGCTCATCGCAATGTAATATTGATAAAAAGTATATTTATTCAAGTATCAGTAGCCAAAGCCAGGCATCAAAACTTAATTTTTACTCAATAATATGCGATAAAGTGTACTGAAACGAATTACTAATAAAGCTATCAATGTGCTAACATTTAAAATGAGCACCAGTACTCAGTTTTGTTTGGAGACAAATCACAAAATTAAACTGAGAATTTTTATTTCAGACACTGAAACATTCTCGAGACGATTTGAAATCATTTAT
The DNA here is from genome assembly GCA_963978885.1 of Nemotelus pantherinus. NCBI lineage: Eukaryota > Metazoa > Arthropoda > Insecta > Diptera > Stratiomyidae > Nemotelus > Nemotelus pantherinus. The sequence continues at coordinate 48,478,537 of OZ022263.1, read as the reverse complement.
ATACCCGTCTCAGTTCCTCACCAGTATCGTATACATTCCGATGCTGAAGGCCTTCCTCCAACTGATCTCTCCAACAACCTTCGTGCTTTTCTTTTCTTTTGTTAGCGCATCTTATCAGCCACATCTGTCGTCGTACCGATTCCGGATGATGACAGCATTTATAGATACACAGATACACTCATTCTTTATGTGCATCTAATATGCTGGAAGAAGCTCATGAATACCTCGCGAGATCTGCACCTTCAAGGACGATCTTTGCATAGGAGTGTGCTTGGATTGTCTCAGTGATTCTAGACTTGTGCCTATCGCCTAACTAATGCCGGGTTTCCACCAAAGAGACAAAACAAGAAACACGGACAAAAAAGGTGTTTTGTTTACTAAAACAGTTTTCAGAGACAAAAATGCTCGCGAAACTGTTCAGTTTTTACAACACATTCGTGTTTTTGTTCAGAAAAACATGTTTTGTCCGTGTTTTTTGTTTTGTCTCTTTGGTGGAAACCCGGCATAACGCAGCATGATGCCGCCGTAATGGGCAAAGCAAATATGGCACGATTGGATCGCTGTGATGCTAATTTGATATTGTTTAATGCTTTATTTTTATGCCATGAGTATTTCATGTGGGTAAGCAAAATTTCTATACATGTAGTGTATGGAACATAAACCGTGTTTGCGCAATCATCTAATTGCGTTGCGGCTGAATTAAGTTCCGCAGCCGAGCCGTTGACAAACAGAACTCGACGAGCAAGGTCTTAGTCCCACGCCCGGCTGACGCTTCGGCTCCACCACGCTTGAGTCAGCCAGGCACCATACTTGTCGTCAGTTGAGTCAATTTAATTCCGTTTAGTGGTTAATTGCAGCCATGTACTATTGGTGACCTTAGAAGAGGTGAGTGACGCTACAGCTATGTGTTTTGGCCGACTAAACTCGTTTGAACGAGCTATGTTGATGTATTATTGAGAAGCTCGTTCCGCAGGGAATCACACTGTCTGTGAGGTCGATAACATGAGCAGAATGGAATCCAGACCTCGTCACAATTAGCCGTTATGGTCTACAATTTGAAATAACAAAGAACTGGTTGTATTGCGAATAAACCGACCTAAACCTACATCAGGAGGACTACTTCTAGCAGATGTCTTTGTTTTGGAAATGAATGGGAATGTATATTATTGTATGATTCACCATCTTATTTAGCACCTTAGTGATTTTTTTGCTTAGAGCTCAGAATTTCCAATGATTAAATTTGGTAGCACATTGAGTCATTCAATGCTTATGGACACCATCTCGCATTCACTATAATTGCAATCAAATAAAAAAGATGCTAAATAGATACTGTGCTCAAAAATCTAGATTTGGCCAAACAATCAGGGTAGTGAAGCATGAATTTGAAATAGTGCAGTCTTACAGTCAGCCTTGGATCAATAGTAGCAGCTGATAATAATAGAAATAAGAATGAAGAAATACGCACGCGTCTGTGAATCCAACAAAGCCTACTGAGGTGTATCAAAGCTCTTTAAATCCGGAAATTTATCTATTATTTCAGAGCCACTACCGTCCAAGACCATGGTCTTACCAGTACTCATTTATAGATTTTAGACATGTGTTGTCGTTAAAAGGGAATCTGACCTCTTAGCCGCGCTCGAGTGTAAAGTCTAATGGGGAATCATTGGCTCCGTATGTGAGAAAGAACGATTCCGGAAACACTGTAGCCATAACTTGTACGCGATCTACGTAGAAGCAGGTATAGTTACAAAGATAAAGCTCGGTAGATTCCGTCAAGCTGGGTGCCTAGCTAGTATGAGTGAAGAGAATCATTGTGCCTGGCGACAACGAGAGTAACCTTGTTTAGCGTTTAGCCTACCTGGATAACATTGGGTTCGGTCGGAAGATTTTTTGGGAAGGCCCATGACCAGATACCGGTTGTAGCACTTTTGGAAGACTTTAATTTCTTTAAAATTTTATTATTAAAAATAAATAAACACGTGTATTCGCTTTTAAAAAATAATCTATTATCAATTTGTTTTTTCAAGAAACTTCAAAAACATTTACCTTAGCCTATTTTGTTTCCGGAAATTTTGGTGTGTGTTAAAGTGTAAAGTGTTTGTGGATTGTGGATGTGTATTAAATGTGTTTCTACACTACTCCCCCCAAAGTGTCAGGATGACGCTGAGGTCGAGGAGGCGGAGTAACGTGGTTTGTTAGCCTTGGCGACTGCCTGTACGAGCCGTGGCCATCTCGGCCCTTCCCATAAGTTTGATTACATGTTTTTTTTATGCGCCTCTTAAACATAGAAAAACAAACTCACAAACATTCCAAGTCGTAATCAAAATCGGATAATATCAACATGCCGCTGAGAATGAGGATGCTATTAGCAGCAAATGCTTAGATCAATATACCTCAAAAACGGTTATGGTTACAAGAAAAAGTTTTAAGATTTTTTTTGTTGGAAATTTTTTAAGCTACAAATTCGTCATACATTGTTTTTCTAAAGACGTGACCGTTACTGAGATATTTAGGAAAGGTCACTTTTGGTGACCTTTGGCCCCGTATAAAAAGTAGCTCAGCACTCGGATCGATGGGGACTTTTGACATTTTGTTCAACACGCCAGTACCAAAGTTCACACCAAAATTCAGTTTTCCACTAATTTTTCCGAAGATACTTCTTTTTTATGTCGAATTTCACTGGACCAATGGCCAAATTTTGCTCAGAAGTGGTCACACGCTTGCGTTTGTTGCCCTGTGAGCAATCGCGGCATCCATCTTTCACACAGCTTTCTCGTGCGTCAATGTTCATGTAAAATATTAAACACACTTTCAGTTGAAATGCGTACAGTTGAAATGCGTACATCGTCTAACACCATATCATGAATTTTATCAATCATTTCCTTTGTTGTGACCTCATTTGAAAGACCTGAGCATAGTGAGTCATACGACCGCAACGAAATTCAGTAAAACACTTGTGACTGGTTTCGCTAATCCATAAAAACGCAAAAAATAGTGTTTTACAAGACATAAAATTTACTTTTCTCCATTATAACAAAAGTATTTTGAGGCTAGTTACTTTCAAGAGCTGTAACTTGCAGGCTACTGAATGGATTTTGCTCAAATTTTGATAGCCGAGAATTGAAGGATGGAACTCTCTCTCCCTCTCTCAGATTTTTCAGTGGCATTGTTCTTACAAATTTTTCACGGACATGTCAAACGTCCTAGTATTAAGAACCAGGCCTAGTAGAAATTATTTAAAGATTTGTGTGACCCTTTGGTTGTGGCACCATCATGAAATATTGTCAATAAACATAAACACATTTCCCCCCCTATTATTTCCGATGCACTCATTAGATTAAAACAAAATTGATGAAGTAGATTAACCATGTAGACCAAATAACCATGCAGTCCAAATTTAGCAGAAATAAGAACAGGGTTGTCAAGTACAATGATTTTGGTAATTTCAGCACTAAAATATCAATAAATTTTCAATTGTAACCGCGCTTTTTAATTGTCTAAATATCTTCATTTTTGCAAACGGCAATCCTAAAAAATGTTTCTACACCTATGACTTCAGATGCAGTCCTCGATTCGAAAAGAAATCTACACATAAAGCAATTTTGATGAATGTCTGGCAAAGGACTACCAACACGAGAACTTTTGATTATTTTTTGCCAATGAAAGTTGCGAACTAATTTTGCATCTTGCGATAGAAATAAGCTACATAAATTCATTTATGCCAAATTTTATTGCTTAAAACCTTTTTATGTTTTTTTTTATACAATCATCGGATCCAAACAAATAATTCATAGAAAATTTTGTTTTTAAAGTCAAGCAGAATTTATATACTTTTGCTGTCGATGCTAGCGAAGGGCTGCTTGAACTGATCACATTGTCGTTATTGCACAAAGAGATGCTGCCATTAAATCTGCATATGATAAACACCTTAGAATTTAAACAAGTAGCAAATGTTTGAATTTCTAAAATAATTTTTGCGGGTAGTAATTCACATAGTATCTTTGCCCCTATATCTTCCGATGCATTTTCGCTATGTTTCTGATGGATTGATCCAGTCGTGAGATTAGGAAGTTGATTTAGTAAACTTTTCAACCAAATTCAATTTGAAGCGAAATTCACATAGTATTTCTTCTGTTTTTCTTTTTACTAATGTTCGAAGAACATTCCAAGTTTCACTAAGTGTCAATTATGTTTAACACTTTGGCGCCGGCGGCCATTTTAGTGTGTAATTTTTAATATACCTATTATTCCGTCCACAAATAATTTTTGCAAAAATTAAGGTAGTGGAATGAATTTCAAACGTGTTTTCAATGTGAATCGGATAATGTTTTGGAATTTTTTAACCCCATGTGTGCGCTAGGTGCCTATAAAGAAAACGGGAAAATTTTTAAAACGCGATAACTTTTGACCGAGCGAGTCAATCATTACAAAACTTTCAGAACATATTGGTATTATTTAGTTGTAAATTTGTGTAGCTTATAATGAGCATGTTGGCAACCCTGTAGCTACACTCAAAAAAATTTTGGTTGAATTTTACCCTTATAATAATAGGAAACTGGTTTCCTACTATTAAAGATGTAAATTTACAAAAGTGCGTACAAAGAATATTTTACGTCTTAAATGTGTAATTTTTTTTTACGAGCAAATCGTGTAATTTTACCCTAAAAAGACGTAAATTTAGGACGGAAACACATGAAATTTATGTATCAAAGGCTACTTTTTACGAGTCTTTTAGGGTAATAAGCGCAATTTATTCGTGAATGTCCATAAAAATGTTTAAAAAAACGATAATAAGAGGAGCGTTTTTTGCACTCTTGGGCAGGGTAAGTTAAGGTAAGTTTAGGTAACTTACCCTGCCCAAGTGTGCAAAAAACGCACACACAGAATGTTTTATCAAACAAACGACATCAAAAGGTATCTATTGCGAAGAATTTTAGGAAGTTTGCACTACTTAAGCAGGAATTTCAGCTAACCTCTAGATAAGCTTCATTTTCTATCAAATTGAAAAAATGTTATGATCCAAAAGTCAACCACTCAAGACAGGTAGCTGTCATAACATGAAATATTACCCCAAAAATAAATATCATTAGCAAAAGCCTGTAAATAGGTAACTTCAAATGTTAAAAAAGGCAAGAGTCCTATCAAATCAAGTAAGAAAAATATAAATATTTTTCTTGTCAAGTAAAAAAACTTTTTTCAAATCCTTTAAGTTTCTAATTTATTTTAATTAGATACGTACACTATATACACATTATACAAATTAACTTATATCACTTATTGTTACACTTCTAATTAACTGATAGCTACACTTCTAATTAACTTATAGCTACACTTCTACACTTATTACATGAAAAGACTGACACTTAACTACTGCTATTCAAAGCAAAGATCACGAAATATCAGACTCGTTCAGTCTAGCCAAATCACCGTCTTTCGTCACAATGTTACATCAATAATAAGTCAAATTCGAGCAAATGATACAATTTTACAGCTTTGGTGCAAATGAGAGTAGCGAAGTAGTAAATTTACACTCTTTTTGCTAAGGTTTACAAAATACTATTTATTATTCAGCTGATATGACGTAAAAGCAAAAAATACACATCCAATGTGTAAAAAAAACTGTTATTCGTTATTTTAAACAGAAAAATGAATATATTTACTATTATCAAAGTATTAATTTTAGACCCACTTTTTAGAGTGTAGGGCAGGCGCTGTAAGTGCAAATCTTCAAATCATCGACTCTCCTGAAAAAATGTTGCTTCTTGGAAAAAAGCAACTCATATATAAATCTTGAGCTTTGTCTACAAAGCCAAAGTAAAAAATTTGAAATTTTACAACGGGCACGCCTGGTAACCCTTTCCCAATTTACCTATATTTTTAGCATCAAAAACTTCTGTTCACGGAAACTCACGATTCGATAATCAGAATTAATTGAAATTTACAGAATGTATTGATCTTAGGTAGGACCAGGTCTGATAGAAGTGATTTTGAAATGCGGGCGATTCTGTGCCAGTGGTGCCATCTTGAAAAATCACTAAAAAAGATAACTGCTTTTGGCTCTATAAATGCTGATTCAGTCATTCGATTTTGAAGAAATTCACACAGTAGCTGAACCTTACTTTAAACCATGTTTGGTAGAAATTTGGTTGGAAAATTCGGTTGAAACTGCCAGCTATGGTAATTTTGGTGTCTTAAATTTTGAAAATTCCAGAGGAAAATAAAGCTCTTTGGCCTATAGCTTACAGTCATTGAATCATAACAAAATTCAAATGGCAAACTAAACTATAGGCAATATTCAGTAGAAATTTAATTTCAAAACAATGATAGGGTTGCCAGCTATGGCTGTTTTTGTATTTTTTTTTGGCATACCATACATAAGCGATTCTAGCATAGAATTCTCAAATCGTAGTGATCTCATAGTGAAAATAAACACCAAATATTAAGATCTAGAAAATTTGAAAACTTTTGCGAATGGTTACCCTAAATTTCTTTGCATCCCTATAACTTCCAATGCAGTCATCGGATCAATACGAAATTAGCAGAGCAGGTTGACTTCAACGTAAGGCAGATGCGACATATTTTTGGCTTCGGTGCTAGCAAAGGGCTGCCAGCATTAAGCCTTTTTGTTATTTTCGTTCCAATAAATGCTTGCATAAATATTTTCATCGCAAACATTTGCAATGAAAATAAGTATACAATGTTTAAATTTTGTAAGAACTGCACATTTTTCGGATGACAGCCCCAAACACCTTTCTATCGCTGTAACTTTCGATGAAGTCACCGAAATTAAAATAAGCTTAGATTCTATTATTACTTAGGGTGTATTAGTTTTAAGTAGGAAAAGTAAGTAATGGTAGAATACACCCTCAAAATCTGCACAAATCCTCTACTGCTCTTCGAACATTAGTGTTTCTAGCGGTTCTGATGCGCTATGGTTTTTTTCTTTTACTATTCAACGATGCAATTGGGGCGCTTTAGAAATATAATTAATTGTTTTCATGGTATTACAGCACTTACGAAGAATTTTATTGATTTATGTAGTCTATGATTTATGTAGTATTTTATTGATTTATCTAGCTACAGCTATCAGGTCGGTTTGTTTATATAATCTTAATAGGTATAATATAGATGACCATGTTAATGGACATATATTCCCATATAATCGATTAGATAGCGACATAAAAATGACTATTTCGACGTTACTTTTCAATCAAATGACATGTTTACGGTCATATGATTCCAGCGTCGCTATTAGAGCAAATGAAATTCGTTCGATTACAAACAAGTTTTGCGCATAATACAAAGCCGAGCAGTATAAACAAATCACCATAATATATGTACATAAATAGATACTCTGAAGATTATGCTGCAAGCATTCGGATTTAAATTTAAACTCGTTTCAATGCTCCATTGCATAATTCAAATAATTACGCGATTCATAACACCAATAAAAATTCACCAGCGATCAATTTTCGAAAACATCAATTCATCATTAATTCACACGCAAATGTTTTACATACTGGTAAACGAAGTGATAGTGATGGCGAAGATGATGCGAAAACCATATCACAAATTATAAACAGCCGATATCTTCACATCCGTCTCAGCAAAAAAACTTTCACTGATTCTCAATCACTGCGTGATTTATGCTTTTTCGCTTGTTTTTCTGCATGGATATTACCGATCTGGGCACATATCCGAAAGTAAAGTTCAGCCGAGCTAGCCCAGCTATTCCGAAATGGAGGATTTTTGAGTTCGCCTTGTCATCGCTGTACCAGCTACACCAGCCACAGTCACAACGTTTTACGTTTTCCTTGGCTACAAGTTATTACTACAAAATTACTTAGCCATCGGAAAACGTGGATGGAAAGCGATCTGCTACATAACCGCTGTTCGATGCTTAGAAAGTAATTCAGTCATTATTTCGACAACGTAACCGCTGCCGGTACAAAAAAAACCATAACATGATGAGTTTTATTATTTATATGTAACTCCCCACGATTTGTATCTACTTGTAAATTGAAAGAAAGCAGTTGGCGATGAATATCGTTTCTGCTGATGGCACAGTCGGAAGTATTTTTTTAATTACTCTGATTGTTGAGAAAAAAGCCTATCTTCGTTGAAGTTCGGAGCAGCGTGACATGTAACTGTCGTTGTTTGTGGCTTGAATCTTGTATCAGCGAAAATACGTTTGGCTTGATGCATTGTTCAAAAGGTTGTTTTTTTTTAGGTGATTTGATCGATGTTTTAAAATAATTGGTATCGTTAAAGTTGATCATGGTGGTAATGCAAGTCACAGGATAAAATATTTCTACCGTATATCGAATGTGAAAAAATGAAATATCAGTAGATGTGAGAAATTCGCACAAATTCTAAAGGAGTGTTTTACACATTACATGTATTGTATGGTACACGTAATGTGTCTATGTAGGTCTAACTCAAAACGTTCATATTTCGTGTAACATTTCAATTTAATTTTCAAGTGGTTACTTCTCCTTTTATGATTAATGCCACGAAAAATGATATGCATCTTGAAGATGACCCAAGTTTTGTACTTTCATTGAACGTAAAATAGTAGACAATATGCAGTTACTTAGGTCAACTGAAAACATGCAAAATGAAGATGTAACCTGCGCTATTTTTATCTTGAAAGTAAACATGGAAGACTTGTTTCTGCATTTTCAACTATTAATAGAATTTTTATATTTTTACATGACCACCAAATACCTTTCCCCTGTCATTTTTCTTATTCATTTTTTTTTATGAGCAACCTTGTGACTTCCAGTCATCTTTATCATAAATTTTAGATGTCACCTCAACTTCATCGCAATCTAAAATTAACACGAAACACTTTCACAATGTATCAGAACGTAAGCATGCAATGACGCTATAAAATGATCTGTTAGCGCTTGATTAGAGACTGCAAAGACCAGTCGTTTCTATAGAAAATTAGTAGTGATTTTCATGATAATGGAGCAGTGGTGACATTGTTTAAGTCTGATGAACAAAACAAACCACACTTTCACTTCTTGCTAATCAATGCTGTGATGCACACAGAATGGAGGGTGAAAAGTATTGTAAATTGCTTTTGCGGTTTTTGTAAGACATTCCTATATTATGCTTTATAGTTATTGCAGTAAGTAATCAGCTTTTGGATTCAATAATGACCATTTTTGTTTTACTGTGCAAAATTGACTGGCAGTTGACTAAGCATCATAATTATGTCTTACGAGTTTCTTCAATTCAGGTACTGACATGAAGTAATAAGTAGTAGCAGTACCTGCCCTGCTTTAAACCCGTATATTCTCGTACATAAAAATATTCAAGGAGCTCAATCGAATCAAAGGCAAAAATGTATCTGCCAAATAACAACAAATAGGTTTCATCGTTTAAAACTAAAAAGTTTTAACTTTTTTTACTATCTTAAATGAAAAGTTTCATAGGTGAATTGACACACACTGAAAGAAAAACTCTTGGTTGGTTCAACTATTTTTAATAGTATTGCAAAATCGTTAAACGAACTACGGAAAATAGTTATTTTTATTATGTTAATATAGTTAATTTAACGATATAAAAGTAGTTGGTTCTGGTTGTACAAAAAATATCGCAACGTTCATGAAATCAACTGTTTTAATTGTTTCATAACCACGAAAATTAGTTGATAAATAGAAAAATTTTCATCAATTCACTCAAAACTTCAACGTTTCGAATTATCAACTGTTTTTATGATACTTAAACTACTTCGCAATAGTTGATTTCTACAAACGTAATTCAGTGAGCAACGTCTTTGGAATTACTTTACGCAAAGTAGAATGGTTTCAACATTTGGATGTTTTTCATGCTCCGAATGAAATTGTTTATCAACCACGCGTCATGGTGCATAAAAGTAATCAACGATTTTCTTATGGTTGTTTTAACTATAGCCCTAGTTGATGCAAAAACAACTAAGGCAAACTGTTGATTTTTCATACTCCTCATACTCATACTTCTATTCTATCATAGAAGTTTCATATGCTACATGGCAAAATTGTGTTCGGTTTGCTGTTCGATATAATTCATATTCATGTTATGCAGTGAAGCCTTTATATTTCCCTTCTTCTATTCACAAAATATAAGTCTTCTGTTTGCAGATCACTGTTATAAAACAGGGAGTCCCGAAAACGATTACGATTGTCCCAATGCCAGAAATTGTTTAGCAATTTCAATGGTTTTCATAGATGCTGCAGCTTGCAGCTATGCATATGAACTCAATTTCACGTCTCACGTCCTGCTTCTATTTAAGACTTGGATGGATTATGTTGCTATGGTTTATGGCTTATTAATGCTCCTCTAATGATACAAGAGAAAAATATACCAATACATCGTTACCGCCTGAACCAGTACTTTTTTGCACCACGGACGTTGTTTATAAACCACGCGTCATGGTGCATAAAAGTAATCAACTATTTTTTTATGGTTGTTTTAACCATAGCCCGTAGTTGACGCAAAAACAACTAAGGAAAATGGTTGATTATACCAAGATTTTTCTTTCAGTGCACTGAAATTTTTTTTATGTTGCACTACTTTTCGTCAGAAAACAAATCACTGCAAAGGCGCTTCAAATGAGTAACTAACAGCAGCTGGAAGCGACACCCAGCAAAGTAGGTTACCTTTTCAATATTCACGTCTGTTTTTCGGAAAAGCTTGGCATAATAACGTTGGAACGCCTGTTTATTTGAAAAGCTGGCCGTGCCGTGACAAACTGTAGCAACTTACGAAATGAGGTCTGTTGCTTGGAGGCGCCTCGACTAGACCAAAGTCCAGAAAAGGGCCTGACAAGCAAAGAAGGGGTGATGGCGGACCATCAACAGTGGCAACTCAAAAAAAAAGTAGTGCCCCGGGAGCAGGGTATCCTAGAAGTGGCCGTGAAGGCCCCTCATCTGCACTGAAAGAAAAACTCTTGGTTGGTTCAACTATTTTTAATAGTATTGCAACGATTCATTCAAAATCGTTAAACGAACTACGGAAAATAGTTATTTTTACATGTTAATACAGTTAATTTAACGATATAAAAGTAGTTGGCTCTGGTTATACAAAAAATATCGCAGGGTTCATGAAATCAACTGTTTTAATTGTTTCATAACCACGAAAAATAGTTGATAAATAGAAAAATATTCATCAATACACTCAAAACTTTAACGTTTCGAATTATTAACAGTTTTTATGGTACTTAAACTACTTCGCAATAGTTGATTTCAACAAACGTAATTCAGTGAGCAACGTCTTTGGAATTATTCTACGCAAATTAGAATGGTTTCAACATTTGGACGCTTTTCATGCTCCGAATGAAATTTTTTTTGTTTATCAACCACGCGCCATGGTGCATAAAAGTAATCAACAATTTTCTTATAGTTGTTTTAACTGTAGCCCTAGTTGATGCAAAAACAACTAAGGAAAACTGTTGATTTTTTATACTCCTCATACTCATGCTCCTATTCTATCATAGAAGTTTCATATGATACATGGCAAAATTGTGTTCGGTTTGCTGTTCGATATAATTCATATTCATGTTATGCTGTGAAGCCTTTATATTACGTTGCATGACGCTATTTTGTTCAGAATACAGCGTTTTCCGCTGTGGCAAAACAGTGGGCTGCGGCAAAGCGCAGTCAAAAAATTAGAATGCACTGTTTTGTATGGTAACGCGCACATGGCTGCGGCCGAATTTGCGGCAGCGGCAGGATTTGCCAAATTTCTAATTTTGCCGCACCGCTAGCGGTGATACCTACCATAGCTTGGCATCACCACTAGGTTGAAGTAAATCTGATTGAATTAGGTTGAATGGTCTGGCCAACCTAATCCTCGTACAACAGGATTTAGCAATACAAAAGAAAAAAAAATGAATTTGGTTGGTGCCTTGATTGCATTGACAGCGACATTGTCGCTGCATTGTGATACACCAAATTCAACTGCGGCATTCACGCCTCCCCTGCCTATATTTCGTACTATGTATATGGTTGGAATACCATTGTTTGTGGTTGCTTACTTTTTTTGCACCACGGACGTTGTTTATCAACCACGTGTCATGGTGCATAAAAGTAATCAACTATTTTTTTATGGTTGTTTTAACTATAGCCCGTAGTTGACGCAAAAACAACTAAGGAAAATTGTTGATTTTACCAAGATTTTTCTTTCAGTGTTACAGCATTGATTGATTGATTCCGTGGAGCTAGTATTTTGCATCCTCAGTATTATTTTCGGATGTCTAGGTTTCTTATAAACTTGAATGTATCGCTGGTAAGGATTTTTCTTATGTTCCAGAACCACGAGGCTTAAACAGCCATCTCACTACTATCCTGTGGAGTTCAGCATAAAAGCTCAGCATAGGATTATTATGCCACGAAGAATCAACGATTTTAAGCTCTTTTTGTATTGAAGCTGAGGTAATCTTTTGAATTTTCTAAGCCCTAAAGACTAAGCCAGTCACTTTGGACCGTTATTTAGTCCATGTTCTAATTTCCCTGTCCGTGTCAGCCTTTACAAATCTCCAGCACAAAGTGGAAGCAATGTAGTTCAATTTAACCCCTTCTTTGGCCTTTGTATTAGCCAAGAATCTATAGCAACTCGAAGCTGTTCTGAGGCCCTTAGTTAATTAGAGTCTCTCGTGCCTTTAAGAGTATAGCTGAGTTTCTTTAACCACGATCGATAGCTTCGTAAATCGTTTGGATATCAGATAGGATCTTAATGCTGAACTTTTTAATGATTCTTATCATTATTATATGCGCGGTCCTAAGTGATCTGCTTGACAAATAGTGGCCTGCTAAAAAAAAATAAGTGCATTTTGCACCTGGATCCCACGAACTCTGTTTACACTCCAGAATCTATCTTTGAAACATCAGTATATCATATTTGCGCACCTTTATGTGAGGAGGTAGGCCATCCGCCCACTTGTTTCTTAGTGGTATTATACACTGAAAGAAAAACTCTTGGTTGATTCAACTATTTTTAATAGTATTGCAACGATTCATTCAAAATCGTTAAATGAACTAAGGAAAATAGTTATATTTACTATGTTAATATAGTTAATTTAACGATATAAAAGTAGTTGGCTCTGGTTATACAAAAAATATCGCAACGTTCATGAAATCAACTGTTTTAATTGTTTCATAACCACGAAAATTAGTTGATAAATAGAAAATATTCATCAATTCACTCAAAACTTCAACGTTTCGAATTATCAACAGTTTTTATGGTACTTAAACTACTTTGCAATAGTTGGTTTCAACAAACGTAATTCAGTGAGCAAAGTCTTTGGAATTATTCTACGCAAAGTAGAATAGTTTCAACATTTGGACGTTTTTCATGCTCCGAATGAAATTGTTTATCAACCACGCGTTATGGTGCATAAAAGTAATCAACCATTTTCTTATGGTTGTTTTAACTATAGCCCTAGTTGATGGCAAAACTAAGGAAAACTGTTGATTTTTCATACTCCTCATACTCATACTCCTATTCTATCATAGAAGTTTCATATGATACATGGCAAAATTGTGTTCGGTTTGCTGTTCGATATAATTCATATTCATGTTATGCTGTGAAGCCTTTATATTACGTTGCATGACGCTATTTTGTTCAGAATACAGCGTTTTCCGCTGTGGCAAAACAGTGGGCTGCGGCAAAGCGCAGTCAAAAAATTAGAATGCACTGTTTTGTATGGTAACGCGCACATGGCTGCGGCCGAATTTGCGGCAGCGGCAGGATTTGCCAAATTTCTAATTTTGCCGCACCGCTAGCGGTGATACCTACCATAGCTTGGCATCACCACTAGGTTGAAGTAAATCTGATTGAATTAGGTTGAATGGTCTGGCCAACCTAATCCTCGTACAACAGGATTTAGCAATACAAAAAAAAAAATGAATTTGGTTGGTGCCTTGATTGCATTGACAGCGACATTGTCGCTGCATTGTGATACACCAAATTCAACTGCGGCATTCACGCCTCCCCTGTCTATATTTCGTACTATGTATATGGTTGGAATACCATTGTTTGTGGTTGCTTACTTTTTTTGCACCACGGACGTTGTTTATCAACCACGCGTCATGGTGCATAAAAGTAATCAACTATTTTTTTATGGTTGTTTTAACTATAGCCCGTAGTTGACGCAAAAACAACTAAGGAAAATTGTTGATTTTACCAAGATTTTTCTTTCAGTGTAACTTTGATCGTTTTTTCTAAGGTTGGCTTAGTCTTTATTATTTGATCGCTAAAGCTCAGACTTTTCATTATGGCCCTGATATCTTCCAGGATACTGAGATAACTTATTGGCTTGGTTAGCTTTAGGTATATGTTGCTGATTTATAGCCTGTTTTGCCGCTTCCTCCTGAATCTTTAAAAATGACTTGCTTTGAGGTCATGAGGGATCGACCAACTTTCTTATGAAAACCAGACTCGCTAGGCGATCGTGATTGATTGAATGACGGGGAATCAATGTTTCTGCATTCTCTCGTGTCGTTTAACGTACGCCTGATTCAATTAACGTATTGATTTGGTCATTATCTCAAAATCACCTTCACCTGTATCACCTTACCAACACTTACACTTACTCATATAATAATGTTCATGTGTTTGCATCGGTGTATTCAAAGATTGTGTCTTTGTATCCTCAGACATAATTTTTGAATACACCGATGCAAACATATGAAATAAAATGAGACCAATCCACTTGTAGCAATCGCATTTCATCAGTGTATTTCCTTTCCAATGCCGTTTTAAGATTTTCGACTTATTCGAGCGATAAATTGTCCAGTAACCTTTTGATTCGCTCCAGTCCAGTTCTGTAATCTTTTTTACAGTGATCTCACTCAAGTGGTCAGCCTTCACAGTTAATTGCACTGACTGTTTTAGAGAAACGATTGCTTTTTATTGTGAAAGATAATAAAAATATGCCAGAATATAACGGACCATGACAATAACCACTTGCACAAGTACATAGATATCATTGAATATTTGGTGAAACCATAAAAAGAAAAAACCCACTACTTGACGATCTTCTAATATACATATATAACGATAAATATTATTCAACATCTCCATCGAGCCTCTGTCGATAATTGCGTTATGTTTTAATCGGATTTCCCATTGTCGCGAAGTAAGTATCTACTCTTTTTCCAAGTGAAAATAATGTCATTCACTCTAGCTCATCTACACGATAAAGCCCAACAATAACAACGGAACATAATTTGATGCGAAACAAAAATACAGAAATCCCCCAGCAAGTTCAACCGTAGCAAAAACATTTCAGAAACAAGTGAACGTACTCCATTGCAAACAGCTGTTAAATGACACTATTATTTTCGTAGTTTCCATGATTCCGTTGTTGCAGAGATCACGGGCGGGCAGATGGCTTCTTCTCAGGATGGTGCATTGTCACGAAAATCAAATTAGCGGAGGAGGATCAGATAGTTTAGGATTTCAAACAGAAACCGAAGTGGGTCAAGTTGGATTTGAGCAATTTCGATATCTCAGATTTTTGCACAATCATTTACGAGACAGCGTATAGATTGCGTGATCATGATAATGGTAGACATTGAACAGAGTGCTCGAGTTTGCGGAACCTAAGTTTCGGTATTATGTGTTTACAGAAATTCACTTCTGATTGGCGAAATTCAGATTACTTCCACTTTTCTGCATGTTTATAGCAGTCAGTTTTATACCGGGTGAAATTAATTTTACGTTGGTTTAGAGAGAGATAGAAGCAGCAACTTAAGACTAAAATTTAATAGCTCTATTACAATCTAAACTTCAATGTCGGAGTGTTGAAATATCACGAAAATATTAACGCCATGTTTATGCATCCACCATGTTTACTGCTTATTGACGCACATTATCAAGCACTTACTGACTTTTATTCACCCCGCGATATGCGAAAACACTCGTTTTTTGCACAATGCCTACACAACCACATTGACTTCCCTCAATAACTTGAATTTCCAGTAAGCATTTGATATTTCAATGCATCGTCGTTTTACATGGGTTTGATCCGAAGCTATTTGTATCCGATGACTACTGAGTGTTTTTGGTCCAGGTAATGATGCAGCGGCATCATGTTCGCTCTGAACGATGAAGTGAGGAGAGAGAAATCTGATCGGTCTATTGGACATTCGATCACTTGACAATAAAAAAAAACTTGAACTTGATAAATAGAAAACAACCAACCGCAAACTGCTTTTGTTCGTAGAAGCTTATCCAAACCTTTTGTCATCGAGGTGAAGTCGTTTGTGCTGATATTGCAGAAGTAACGATTAAAAATGGAATGATGACGGTGTGTGCACTGTTGTTAAGTTCAAGGTGTCGATAATGTTGAAACGATATGATGGTGGATTACGGTTGAGTAAAAGGTTTTAGAAAGAAATCGTAGAAAGTAACAATCATAAAAAGATAAAATACCAAAATCTAACGAATTAATTAGATGTCAAATTTTTTTATCGTCTTTAATGTTGGGTTCATTTTTTTTTTATTAATGGATCGACAAAGTGTCACCGAAATAAAACTATGGACGTTATAGCAAAGCACCGCATGCTTAAATTCATGCGAATCTTGAAATTTAGAATATTCCAATATACCTACACTCAGAAAAAAATCGCTGTATAAATAAAAAAAAAAGGTTTGAATCAAATATTTTCAAATATGATTTGGCGTCATATACGTTTCTTTTTAATTCAAATAATCTGCCTTCATTTCAATAACGCTGTATCAAAGTGGTCTTGCTTAGCACAAAATGTTTTGTTTTACATTCAATGATGAAAATTATGATATGAAAATAACATTTTTATAATAAAGTGGAATAATTTTTATTGAATGTGGGGCTTATTTAATTCAAATAAGATTCGTTTTTTATTTAAAAGTGTTTCAAATTTTGATTTAAATTTGATTCTACTAAATTTTAAATGGTGAAATTTTTCTGAGTGTATGCATCTAAAAAAGTGATAATTTCATCTATGGGCCAATCAAATCCTAGCGAAGCAGAATAATGTATAATACACAGTACATAGCTTAAATGATTAAAAAATAGGGGAAAACACAGAAGCGTTATATTATTCCCGAGTTCGGTTGGGTAGGTAACAAAGCATTAAAACAATTGATACGATACAAATTGTTCATGGGTCCGGATCAAAGATCCATATAGACCTGAATATGGTGTTCTTAAACGATAATTGGGAATTATGCGGAAGTTGTGAGAGATTGACGGCCATCCATTTAAAATAAACAAATTCAAGCTGTATCTACCGATTTGATCTGCTGGTTTAATACTGTCGAGTAATTCTAATTGGATTAGAGGACAAATGCTAAAAAAGAGTGAAGGATATGTACGATGATTTAGGCCTAATTAAATTAAATTTTCAAAGGATGAACTTCTCTTCAATTTCAGTGCCCTTGCAGATAACAAACACTTGGATCAAAGTAAACACTTAAAATTTGAGTAGTTGATATTGAATGTCAATTTTACTAGATAAAACGTTAACTTCAGCTGAAGATAGTGTGAACCAGTGGGCCCCGTTCACATCCAATTTTTTTTTTCAAGGAACAAGTTACAAACAAAAACCTAAGATAGAGTTCATTATCTCTGCGAAGCATAGTAAAAAGGGGGAGTGAAAATATACATCTGTACGAGCGAAAATACCATCAAAGACAGCTCGGTGTCTTGAGGGTTGTCCTTCATCATGCAAAAATGGAGATAAACATATACTGGAGGAAAAAAAAGCCATTTAACAGTTTGTACGAAAAATATGGGTCAAGATATGAGGGCTGTTTGAATAAGCCAGTAACTTTTTGAACTTCCCGCGCAGTATTTTTAAATGCAACACTGTTCCCGTCAACTGCCATCTATTAGTAGACTACTGTAAAATTTTGTGCAAGCTGAGCCATTTAGTTAGTGTTTGACAGCCATTGAAAGCAGACATCTCCGTGAATTTTAACGAAAATGGAAAAGAAACTGAATATCGTGTGACCATCAAAAACCATCACCGAAACCTAGAAAAGGCTTATTAAACACTGTGAGGACACTGCACCATCAATTTCAATGGTTTAGAAATAGTTTACTGAGTTCCGTTGTGGTCATATCAGCAGAAGTGACGCCGAACGTTCAGGTCGCCTAAAAGAGGTCGTCACGCCAGAAATCGTCGATAAAATCCATGGAATTATATTGAGTGATCTGAGAATTTAAGTGCGTGATGTAGCTGAGGCAGTAGGCATCTCGGTTGTACGGGAACATCACATTTTACTTGTATATTTGGACATGAAGAAGTTATCTGCGCGATACGTGCCGCGATTGCTCACATTTGACCATAAGCGGATGACCACTTCAAAGGAGTGTTTGACAATGTTCAACCGCAATCAAAACGAGTTTTTGCGCCAATTTTAAACGAAATATGGATCCATCACACCCACTAGAGACCAAGGAACAATCAAAACAGTAGGCTTATTCAACTAAACGTGCGCCAAAGAAAGTCAGAGTGGGTCGGTCTGCCAAAAAAAGTCGTGGCTACAATTTTTTTGGGATGAACGCGGTATCATTCACATTGATTACCTTGAAATGGGCAAAACGATCACCGGCAAATATTATTCAGAGCTTTTGGACAGATTCGATATTGATTTGAAGCAGAAACGACCGCATTTGGCAAAGAAAAAAAAGTGCTGTGCACACATATGTGGTCTTCATTCACAAATCCATAAATTCGACTACGAACTACATCCAGCATATTCGCCAGATTTAGCCACTTGCAACTATAGTATTTCGTGTTTCCAAACCTGAACAAATGACTGGGCGGTAACAGATTTGGGTCCAATGAAGAGGTTATCACTCAAACAAACCCCTATTTTGATGACCTTGAAGAAACCCATTATTTGGAAGGAATAAAAAATATAAAAAACGCTGGAATATGTGTATAGTGCTAAAAGGAGACTATGTTGAGAAATAAAACGCTTATTTGCCGAGATAAAATCTTTCATTTAAAAAATATTACCTATCAGGAAGTATTCAAAGGATAGAACGTTTGGTTTGATAAAAAAGGATATTACTAGACTTTCGAATACATTTAAGGCTGTGAGATCTGACTGCAATAGAGATCGATCATTGACAGACGAGATTTCACGAAACAGCTGAAGATCGTCTGTATGAAAGAGGCTCCTAGATGAAGTTACAGAGAGAAGGTAGCTCATAAAAAGAACAAATAATAGAGGTCCGAAAATGGAGCTTTGTGAAATCTAAGAATTAGAATACAAAGGAGGGGAAGAACAACAATTTCGTACAACTTTGAAAGTACCATTGAGGATGTAAGATGAAAATCAGGAAAGGAGGGAACCGGATATGACAAATCAAGTAAGCTTAACAAACAGAACATTGTCGAACGTTTTCCAAAAATTGATATATATTACATTACCTTGATGAAGAACAGAGGGCGCAAAATCGGCAAATTCGACTATATTAGTGGTAGTAGAACGACTCTTCGTAAATCTACTATACAAAGAGCGGGAGAGAGGATCGGGCACATTTTTTTCTAGCAATGTAGGAAAACATGAAAAAAGGACGATAATATGAAACGTTTTTAATGTTATCCGTCTTTAGTATCGGGAAATCTTTTTTAAGTTTCCAGTATGAAGAGAAAACACCGAACGAAAGGCTTAAGTTAGGCATAAAGAGACACATAACCAGGATAAAAGAGATTTTGCAAATATGCTGTGTATTCCATTGGGACCACTGCCACTAGAATCAAGGCGGGACAAACAGGTTTCCACTTCGATGGAGTTCACTAAATGGATGTTAATAGAAAAAGTAGGGATAAAAAGACTCACCGGTGATCTAGATCCGTAAGAGGAATCATAGAAAGGTATACCTGAGAAAGAAAAGCAATTAGTAAACAAAGTACACATTTCAAGGGCGAAGAAAGTTTTCTTATTTGTTATTTATATAACACATACCATGGAGTTGGGATATCGCTGATTTTTAAGGTTTTATAAAATTTTAATCCGATAACTTCACCGAATCTTAAAGGGCACAAAACATTGGCATGAATTCCAAAATTTATGAGAGCAAAAGAATTGTTACTTATTTTCATCATACGATGCCTATCACATAAAACGTTGATGGCAACATCTCCTATAACATTAATCATGAAAATGCTCAGTGCTTGCAATACTTTAGCAGCAATGCAACCAAAAGCTTACCACAAGTACCCAACTTTATAATCAATCCGCCCTATGAATTTGTTTTTGTTTTCGTTTTTATATGATGGATACGTTGAAAGTTACAAAGATCTAAAGTTTTCTGGATTTGCCATCCACGAAATTTCCTAAACTTACAAAATTTAAACACTAGTTACTTATTTCCAGCGTAGATGTTTATTATATGGAGATTGAATTGTAAGATTTGTTGGTTTATTGTTTGGTTTTAGCACACGGCCATCATTTGGAAATCTAATAGCAGCATCTCACAGTAGAAAAATGACGAAAATTATTATAGCTGGTAGCTCATTCCTAATTTTGCTACCAAAAGTCTGGAGGCGAATATTTTTCAGGAGACTCGATAATTTCGAGGATTCTTCAAAACCCTCAGATGCATATTTCTAATGCCCGTTGATGTGCTCTATACATTTCGTAATTATATGATCACTCTGGAAGGAAGTTTTAGCAATTCAAAATTTTATTTTCTTTGCCTACTTTTTGGCACTTAGCGCCTGCATGAGGTTGAAGATTTAGAACATACTAAAAGCATAACCAATTTGAATCGTCTTTATTTATTTTTTCCAAATATCTGGTTGCCACATATGTATTGAAGTACATACATATACATTCACTAAAATGCCAGCTATCGCCAAAGGGTTAAAGGTGTTTTACTCTAAGTAAAAAAAAATTATACGATAAAATCCCGGCTACTGTGTCAAAATATATTTTGTCAGAATTCGTGCTTAAAGGCTGAAACGTAGCTGGTTTTAGCTTGTACTGCTTGTTTTTTTCGTGCCCCATTGGGTTCAAACTTACTCACACTAACATTGTAGTGTGTCCACCTTAAAAAGCGTCTATTTTTCTGAAACAAAAATAAGATAATAAAGTGAAAATTGATTTTTTGGGCGTACTAGATGAGTTTTATTATCGAAGGCAACATATATTTATATGAAATACAGTCTAAATCTAAAAGAAAAAAATTGCGGAGAGCATTTCGATACTTAATTAGACATCAAATGTCATGTGAAATCGTCAAGTGTGCAAGTTCGGCCACACACTAATAGCTCAATCGTGGACAAATGCAGGTATTTTCTGTACTATTTATGTCCAGGTACTCATAAATTACCTCTAAAGGCTGACAATATGGTCATGGTCGTCATATTCGCTGATTAATTGTTGACCTACTCGATTTAGACAAGCATTTTCATGTTTTGGTGACACATTGAAGACAAAAAATAACTTATATGTACAAGCACGTATGTGTGTATGCTGTTATTTTATATCGATTTCTTTGCTGATATATCAATAGATAATTCCGATTATCTGTTACCCTCAATTAATTTTATTAATTCTGTTTGTGAAAAATACGAATAGTCGTAGTGCCATCGAAATCCAAGTTCGCACTAAACAATGCGTACGTTATTTGAGAAAAAAACAGTTTGAGAGAAAATAAAATTCAACACTCAAAGCTTGATAATTCATACCACTGAAATTCAATGAATGTGTTAATGATTTTTTCAGGATGGAAATTTATCTATACAGGCTCCATTAGGCACTCGAATCAAATAATTTCAAACAACATAATTACTCTACCAGAAAAAAGTCACTGGGTCATATGCCGAACATTCCAAACAGTATCTGTTCCACCTCATACATCATCGCCCCATGACAGACTTGCCACATAAAATTCAGAGCCGGCGATCAAGTAGTTTCGTAATCAAACATTAATTGCAGCCAGAATAATTTAACACTTGTATGGTTTGCATCAGTCACATCAACAGGCGGTTGTCTAGTAGTTAACACTTGAATAAACTGCACCCAGTCGTCGTCGCCCGCTCTGCATACACCAACTCGAAATAGGCGGCCAAGTTGTAAGCCCACATATTTTCCGGATTTTCTAAGCTGTGTCTTGAGACTGCGTTGAAAAACAAAGCTACTGTTCCTAGACGATGTTATGTTTTTTATAGTATGGAAGAAAAATGTTATTTCCATACCCATAATATAAAGTGTATCCAAATTAGCTTTTTCACATGACCATAATGTTTAAGGAAATGTACCTACTTATAACAAACAGTAGCTACCTATTAAACTCTGTCGAACCGATGGAATGTATCTAAAATTTTTTGTTTCCAAGCTCGTACTAAACCATTTCTTTTTTCTCTTTACAGGTGAGTTATAGTCGAGCGAAAAATTGATGCAAAGCACAGCTTGTTTTATAATGCAACGTATGGTGATGCTGATGATGATGATGCAACATCGCAAATGGGCAATTGATGGAGCACCAGTTGCTGCCTTGAAATGTTGAAAAACTAGTCCATTGCGTTGCACTACCAAATAGGTGAAAGGAGTTTTCCGATACATATGGGAGCAAGTATGTACTAGCGTTTATGGACGCATATGTACGCGAGGTAGTAAAATGTTAATTATCAAGCACTTACAGCAAGTGTTTTTTGGATGCAAAATTAAGTAATTCTTGTAACTTTAAACCAATCGGGATCATATTTGAAGTTGATTGAAGTCGCATATCTGAATTAAGACGATTATGGAGATATAATATATACACATCTATTTCTATTTACCTGTTTTGTCATATTACCCAAATGATTTTTCGTGTGGGAAGTTAAAATATAATCATGAATGGATGAATGGAAACCAAATCAAATCAAATTGAAGATTTTCTTAATGTTATTATCTTTCATTTACATATGTATTGTATATGGTGGACCTTCACAGTGCGCTGATGCTAAAGATTTAGTCATTTCTCATGAATATTCATAATTCATTTGAATGCGATTGTCATTATGCAGAATAATTACGTTTTTATCGTAATTTGTTATGATTGCTTTGTGCTTTTATGATAAAAAAAATTTCTATGGGTAATTACTCTCAGAAAACCGATGAATAGCGTGGAGTTTTTTAATATTTCAAGATATTAATAATTTTTAGTGTCGAAACATTTCAAAATAAATTTTTATAAAATAAAAGAAACCTGCGTCAAAACCTGCGTCACTCAGCTTTTCAACTTTTCACAACTGAATATAAAATCTTCCGCATGATACTGAGATGGTCTCATTCTGAATTTTATGCCAGTTTAATAACGATATTTATCCACTTTGTGCTAAACAGTAACTGTGTGTGTTGTAATTAGTGTGGGTTCTTCAAATTTTGTTTTGAATTATAAGTCTATACCAAAATATATGAACTTACTGATTTTCGAAATAAATAAGGGCTATCAGAGTGGCCGCAGCAACGGCAATAACTTAAACAACCGTTATGCTTCGTTAACAACAAAATAGCTAAGTCGTATTAGTCACATGAACCTAACTTTAACCGCAAGCATTTTGGTAAAACCTAAACCTACAGTTTATGTATTTTATAGCAAATAAGCGTGAGTTTTCACCTAGAACTTTGATGACTAGCAAATATAATTTCACAGATGATTCAAAAAAATGACGTAAAACCCATCAGATGATCACGGCTTCTTTCAAGAAACATAATTTTTGATGAGGATCGATGAGAATCCTTTAAAAAAGCTGGTCAAATATACTGACATAAAATCACTTTTGTGTAATTTTCTGAAGAAAAGAGATCTACCAAAAATGATAGTTGAATTATTTAAGGGGTTACTCCCACTTGTAACTTTGAAATTTGTCTTTTTTTGTTGCATTTTGTTTAAGTATAACTATCTGAGAATACGTCCTTCAAATTTCAAGTCGATCCGAACATAATTGACCGAGATATGAGCGTTGAAAGAGAAGAAACTGTTACTTATACAACCGTTACTTATACTTATAAACGCTTTTTTCTCGAAATGACGTTTTTGAAGTCGGTGACCAAAACTACTCAAAAACTACTGAGCCGATATTTTTGAAACTTAACAGCCTTATTCAGTACATAAAAATGTAGTGTTTGATCGTTCGGTTTTTCTTTTTGATAAAAAATGGCCGTTTTATAGCAAAAATCTGACCGTTTTTTTAAGCGAAAATCGAATCATTAACTTTGACTGTCCGCCATTTTGTAAAAAATGGATATTGTTTTAAATCCTTCGATCAAACACCAGTTTATACTGTCATTTAACTACATCTTCGATATTTTTTGCTTCAGATGATCCAGTTCGACACAATGTTGGTCACCGCAAAAAGTGAAAATTAAAATACCATTGTTTTGACGACCATTTGTAATTTAACGATGTAATGTTTTTCAATAAAAAAATTTCTGAATGGTGCTCAATGTATGTACTTTAAGATAATGTAATAGTCGTTTAAAAAAATTTCGTAGCTTTCTTAAAAAAAATTCATGAAAATGACCAATTTTTTTCCGCTACAAGTGAGGGTAACCCCTTAAGGAAGCACGATATGTTCGGTAAAAAAGGAAAAAGTTGGGTAGAAAACACAAATTGACCAACAATCTTCATGTTCGCTCGACATAGTTCTATAAGATTTGCCGAAGAAATAAGATCAATGAAGATTGGTTTTACAATCAAAATATAAGATAACTGAAAAACAATCTTGCTTAGCTATAAAACTGTCCAAACTCTTTGATGTTTTATTATTCGTAAAATTTATTGAGGATTAGTATTATTAAAGATTAGATTCTTTGGACATTATAGACTTCCAGTCATACAATTGCTTTTCTATCTTAATTAGTTTGATAAATTCACATAGCGTGGTTTATCAAGAACAATGATTTAATTGTTTATTTATTAATTCCTCCATCCAACTTTCCCTCACAATCTATTTGAGATCTTTCATTTCAAGGTGTAATTTCCTTCACGATGTAGTTGATTAACATTATCTTCTTTTAAGGAATGGATAAAACTATTAATGGGTAATATTAATGGATAATATTAATATTAATGGATAAAACTATTTTTCCAAATTCAACGGCTATAAGAAAACTTGGAGCTTAAAAGTTCTGTCCAGGTAACCCCCAAAGGTGTCAGACCTTTTTGCAAATCAAAGTATGTCTTTCAGGCTCCAGTCCATCACGTGCAGGAGATCCTCCAGCCTGCGCTCAATGAAGTAGCGTTGCCTGGTATAAGACTGGTTCCATGCTGGTTCATAGCTGCTTTCTCATTCCCATCAATGCCCTTATGTTCTGTTCAGGACCTAAACACTGTCGAAAGGGCATTTTGATTTATATGTGTCAGACATCAATTCTTTTACCGCCGCGCTGTGAAAATGTAAATCGTAGTCTTTCTAGTGTTCCTAACGTATATTAGCTCTGCAGCTTTTCCTAGCGCAAAGGCTACTTATATTTCGCAGTCTCTAGAGTAAGCTGCAGCATTCACTCCTGCTACCGTCTTGGATCCATCTATGTAGATACTAAGGACTGCTGTGCTCATTTGCCTATTAAATTTCTGCCCGTCTCCTTCGTTCGCTTAGTATTTGCTTTTGAAACAAAAACTGAGACCAAGTAGTTAGTGCATTTTGCGTGCTCCAGCCCAATACAAGGTACTATCGCCAAACGGTCTTTACTCGTAGTGTCTCAATTCCTTAAGTGTGACAGCAGCATTTACGGCAGCGACCCTTGGGTCCCGCTTTAAAAAATATTTTCGGTTTTCATAGTTGGATACACTTTTCAGATTCCAGAACTACTGCTCTTCCAGTTTCTAGGATATATATAATCTTTTTTGATTTTTCAATGAGATCCCGTTTCATGTACTTGATAATTTAAACTTTGAGGAGTATCTGCATAATAATTTTCAAGAGCAGCAACTTCTTGTACTGGTAGGGGCGACCTTCCTATGCTGATAAACGCTGTAGCTGTTGCGCGCCCACTCCCATGTTAAACACATGCATTACGTATAATTTAAATCTTCTACCGTATCTAATTCTCGTGTCATGAGGTTTTTTGAAAGCTACCATGGTTCTTCACAAGCGGAACTTCCAAAAAATTTGCAATACTTTTTTGACGTTTCATTTTTTTGACGCTTTATTCTGACGAATCTTCTAGATGTAGTCGCACCAGTTACTAAGATTTGATAATTTAGGGCAAAACTGCCGTGTTTTTCTTCTGACTAGCTTCTCAGTTTTTTGAAAGGCCAAAACATGTATTTTTTATTTTCTGAGGCGACCTCACATATGGATTTGTCAAAACTAGCATTAACAACTTGAGTTTAGGTGTGAATTTTTTCAAACCTCTTTTCCGCCCCATTATTTTCAATAGGCTAATAGTTAGATTCTATTTCAGGCACACATTTAGTTCCATTTTCCAAAATACTATCACATAAAAAGAAGATTTTTACTAACAACATGTATTTAAACGTCCACTTAGATTTTATCATCCATTAGAAAAAAACTATATATTCTACTGATAAACACTATCTGACAACTCATATAAATAACTAATAAATAACCTTACGCTGAAACTATAACCGAAAATGATAGTAAAAACTATTGCCATTCAAAATTAGGCTAACGATCGAAATAAAGTCACTCAGTCAGTCTTTTCACTATTGTTCTCTGTTCAAACTTGGTCACGATCTTCCGAAAAAAAATATGAACTTACACTATCGTTGGACAAATTCACTGGAAAATGATTATGATGATGAGTAAGGTCATTGCGATATGAATTCCGATTCATTGTTCTTCATCTGATGAGGTTCATCTTGATATTGTTGCGTCTAGTATGGCTAAAATATTTGTTTTTTATGCCTGTAAAAATTAAGTAGGTTTTTTGCTCTTCTTTTAGGCAGTTAGTCGACATACAATGCGGGCATAGGAAAGTGTGAAAGTGAAAATTTTAGCAAATAATAAAACTTTGTGCGTAGATATTTTCATTAATAAATGCGCTATGGAGCTCTGCTATGTGATTAAAGTAATGGGCTTAGTTTGAAGAGTCGCACAGAAAAGTTGCTTTGCAGATGATCAAGTTGAAATTCTCTGAACATTTTATTTTTATTGTTCTGAACATATTTACGAGCTTCATTATGTTTTTGTTCAAATTTTAATGGCCGAATTTTTCTTATTTCCTTGTCAAATTTCATTCAATTCAAATGCATAGTCGAGTATGTGCTTGCTCCGCTTTTGCGATTTTAAGATGTCTGTGTGGATTTAGTCTATACGGCCTACAAAATTCTGTCAAAAATCCTGGAGTGTAGGATTAAACCGTTCGCAGAAGAAATCATTGGCGAGTATGAAGGCGGTTTCAGATCCGGTCGCTCCACAATCGACCAGCTCTTCACGGTCAAGTTAATATTGCAAGTTGCAAAGTTAATATTGCAATATTGCAAAAGTGCTGGGAATACAACGTCGCCATATACCAAATCTTTGTCGACTTTAAACAAGCATATAACAGCATCGACCGAGGCGCACTAATAGCATCATGCTGCAATTTGGTATACCGGTCAAATTAGTGTGACTTATAAAGATGACGATGACCAACTTCGTCTCGCAAGTCCGGGTCCAGAACAGATTGACAGATCCTTATGAAACTCTGGTTAGCCTGAAGCAGGGCGATGGAATAGCGCCCATGCTCTTCAACCTGGTACTTGAGTTTGCTATTCGGGAAATGAACCTGAGCACCAGCGGCATACTAGTTTTTAAGTCGACACAACTGGCAGCGTACGTGGATGATATTAGCATCATGGCTCGAAAACTGACCGATGCATAAGAGCTTCTGCTTAGACTACAGCAAAGGAAGTTGGACTACGAATCAACGAGGACTAAACGAAAGTTATGATGCAATCTAGGACAAGAACGCCAGCGCACACGACCATCAACGTAGGGGACCTTAGCATCAAATGCGTGGACAACTTCGTTCACCTGGGTAGCAACCTATCGAGTGCCGCCAACGAAACTGTCGAAATCAAGCGATGGATACAACTAGCAAATAAGACATTCTTCTCGGTCCTCCCCAATATGAAATCGAAATATGTGCACAGAAAGACTAAGCTCCGCGTTTATAAAACTATCATAAGACCTGTGCTGTGATATGGCTGCGAAACATGGACCCTGACCAAAGCCTCCGAAAATATGATCGAAACCTTCGAACAGAAACTTCTACGGCGGATTTTCGGGGCTGTTCGCGACCGAGATAGATGGCGCATCCGGTACAACAATGAGTTGTACGAACTGTACGATGGGGTGGAAGTCTCCAAAATCGTCAAATTACAACGGATACAGTGGGCTGGGCACGTGCAACGCGTGGATGACGATCGCATGCCAAAACGTGTCGTGAACGCAAGACGAATCGACGGAGCGAGGCCAAGAGGAAGACCAAGAGCTCGTTGGGAGAGCTCAGTATATGCGAACGCCTAGCAACTATTGGGGTTCCAAGACTGGAGGACGCGATCATGTGACCGAGACAATTGGAGGAGATCGATCCAGGCGGCCAAGGTCCGAAGTTGGCCGTTGTGCCAGGTTGATGATGGTTGTGGATTTAATAGCTTCGGAAAAAGCAAAGCAAAGTTTTCCCGCTTAAACGCATTTAAGGTCTTGGGGATTTGAGTTGGTAGAGGCTCCACTTTTTTAGTTGAAAATGTAAAAAAAATGGATAAGTTTCCTATAAAAATCAGTCCACATTTGTGTGGTTTCGGCATTTACTCGTAGAACTCCAAATTAAAGATTATTCGGACAATAAACTCTTTTCACTGAAAACAGTGCCTGCATTGTCGGTCTCTTATCAATAATGCTGCGAAAAAGACTACCAGGATCATTTTCTCAGTAATAAGAGCAAGGTCCACGTCAGTTCCTTAAGTAGGGTTTAAAGATTGAAGAAGCCTTGCTAGCAGTCGATAGCTGTGTATTGATTCATTCTTGCGAGCTGCCACCCCAAATTGGTGAAAAAATTAACTTCACCTAAACTTTCTTAGGTGGGTGGTTTCTGGTGTGAGTGCTTTTGGCGCAGTGTTTTTGCGTTTGACGATTTTCGATGTTGGCGTTGCCAACACGAGCTTCATTTGTTTTTCATTTACGTGCAGTACAATGTTTTTCGTTACTTGATTAATGATGGATTGAATCATTTCGGCACATGCCAGTAATTGGAAGGAATTAATGAGGATGGCATTTGTCAAACTCAGCTTACATCTTGCATCACTTTTTCCAACGTCAGGTTGAAGAGGATCCACGAATTGACATCTCATCTTGTAGGTATCGCTTAATGTGGTTTCGCACATTCGTCATAGTCAATCTTGTAAGTTTTACCCTAGCGTAGCCAGTGGTTAAGTGGCTTCGAAGTCTATGAAAGCATGGAATAACTTCAGGTCGTATTTTAGATGCTTTTAGAGCTATTTGCATCATACTCCTGTAAAGTTTGGAAAATTATCATTTACTTAGTAATTTGTAGCGTACCGTTGCCTCTGTAATTTCTCGCTATTTTTTTTTGTATAGAATTTACTAGTCGTTTCGTTTTTACGTAGTATATTATAAAGCAAATAAAAGTTTTACGATTTCAGTTGTGTGATCAGGTCCCTATCTTGCTAGAGAGATAAATTCTATTCCTTTGTTTCAAATTCATTATCATGATGTTAAGATAATCAAATTTATTCATAGTTGTTTCAATAAAGCACACTCAGCAAAAACTACTAAAAGAAAAACACCCCCACACCATCAACCCATAATCACTATGCTTCACCATCGGTACCAAATCCATTTTCTCTTGCGCTGCAATATTTTTTTTTATTAAAATTATTTCCATATAATTTTGTTATTATTTTTCGTTCAGACATACTACTTTCTTTTCGTTTATATTTCATATTTCAAACGAAACCCAAAAATTAACCAAAAATACGTAGATTTACGTAGACTTTTTTGACACATACTTGACGATAGTACTTTCATTATTTTCGCTGTTATAGCACGTATAAAAGCGAAAGAACTCTGAAAAGTTTTTACTGATTTTCAAAGAAAATTCATATTATATATATATATATATATATATATATATATATATATATATATATATATATATATATATATATATATATATACATATATATGATCTGATTGAGCTAAAATTTTCAGAGGACATAGATGTATATGACGACTAGTGCAGTGATTAATTGAAATTACGATATCTTTAACCCTCTGGCAGCGGCGGGCATTTTAGTGAATTTTCAGGTATCCGTATATTTTTATGCAGAGTAATTATTTTTTGGGTTTTTAAGACTGCAGGCAATCCTGTAGCTACGGCAGCCAACTGAAAAAAAATCCTTCAAAACATCGAGCCTCCTGCAGATTTTTTGCTTTTTTGATAAATTTGATAAATTTTAACTTTTGTCCACCATGTCAATTTAAAATTTTCGAAATTCCGCATTGCACAGGAACGGCAAGCCATCTCAAAATTACCTCTAGTTTCAGCACTCGAAACTTTTGTTCACGAGAACTGACGACCGGATTATCCGATCAATATGAAATTCGAAAACGACCAAGTTTGGTAGATGTGATTTTGAAATGCGAGCCACCCTGTGCGAGTGGTGTCGTCTTGAAAAATCACTGAGAAAAAAAACTGATTTTTGGCCTATAACTTCCGATTGTGAACCTTACTCTAAGCCACATATGGTAGAAATTTGTTTGATAAATTTGGATAGAACTGACAGCTATGGTAATTTTTGTCTCCTAAATCTTGTAAATTTTCTCAGCAAAATAAAGTTTTTTCCCCAATTACTTCCGATCCAGTGATGAAATCAAAACGAATTTCAAGTAATCAATGGACCTTATTGTAAGTCAAATTTTGTAGAAATTTCGTAGAAAAACTATGAAAGCGCTGCCAGCTATGGTGTTTGTTGTAATTTTTTGGTATATCTTTACTAAGCTTTGTTTTCATTAAATCAACAGCAAATATTGAGGTTTTGCGGCAATCAACAACAAATATTTGAAAGCATTTGCGGGTGGTAGCCCAAAAATCTTTTCACCCCTAAACTTGCTACGCAGTCATCGAATCGAAACGAAATTCACAGGGTGGGTTTAGCTTAACGTGAAGTATATTTTTGGTATATATTTGACTATGGTAAATTTTCGTAAATATTGCACCAATAGATGCTTTCATTGTGTATTCAAAAGCAAAGCATTTACAATGAAATAAACAACCAATGCTTACATTTTCCGAGTTTTGGATATTTCGAATAGCAGCCCTAGACACAGTTTAACGGCTGAAACTTTCGATGATATCCTCGGATGAAAACGAAATTCAAAGGATAGGTTGATTTTAAACATGAGCTTAATATGGTAGACTTTGCTGGTGCGTTAAAAAAGTGTTGCCAGCACTGAACATTTTCATCATTTGTTTTATAGGAGATGCTGTCAACAAATGCTTTTTGTTGCTTTGAGTAAGAAATGGTTGATATGATAGGTACTACATTGGAGTGTATTACGTCTTTCCACATTTTCAAGTCACCCAAAGACAATTTCTTCGAAAATCAGTTTTCTAGTGGTTCTGATGCGCTAGACTTTTTTCATTTTGTTTTTTCGTTGCAAAAAGTTTATTCATACGTAAATGTAGAATTTTTCCTCTGAGTGTTCATAGATAAATCGTAGTAAGACAGCAGAAAATTCAGTAAGATGATGACCCTATAATTGATGTACTTTGTCATATTTTCCTTCTTATGCATGGTACCCATCAGCCTTAGACACCAAACTTTGAGGTATAATTGTGTTGCCTGAAACTTTCAACACTTGCTAATGAAGCCCAGGAGGCTCCTGGTGACTAGTTTTTGAGCCGCTGGATCTCACAGCCAGTTTTTTCTGTTGAATTTGGTAGCAGCTCTTTTTCT
This sequence comes from Nemotelus pantherinus, assembly GCA_963978885.1. Taxonomy (NCBI): domain Eukaryota; kingdom Metazoa; phylum Arthropoda; class Insecta; order Diptera; family Stratiomyidae; genus Nemotelus; species Nemotelus pantherinus. The sequence goes on along the minus strand of OZ022263.1, from coordinate 48,446,625 downwards.
TTATTATTTAGTAGTGCCTCTAACTGATGGCCTTCTTATTCGCTCTGCAGTTAACTAAGCTATTGATTCGCCAGGTAGCAGTCTGACACTCAGTAGCTAGTTTATAGCCATCTTCATATCAGCAGTTTTGATCTGTCCATTTCTGCAAATGGAAATTCAGATGTTTGTGGCCGTGCGAATGAGTGTCTTTCAAGTATTGCTAGATTTCATTCACTTGGGGTTTGATTCCAGGGCCACTCAGCCCATAGTATCTATGACTGACTTGTAAGCACTTCGAGCGACAGTCCTTTTCAGGCTCTCTGTATCGATTTATGGCAGGAATTTAGATTCGGAGCACGTTGGCAAAAATATAATTATTAATGTGTTAAATTTCTAAAGCAATTTTCATGAAATAGTTACAGAGGTACTCAGCTCCTATATACATCACACGGTAAGCCAGACCAGCAACTCAACAGATCCCGACAAATGAAGGAACAGCCTGTAGCACTACAACGATATGTGAAGAGCACAGTCATTCTGCAACTATTCGATTATATTTTGAGTCAAAAAGTTAAAAAAAAAACGATATATACCAATGATAATAGCTAAAGCATGCTCTTGCATATCTATGAATGCAAATATTCGTAGAGTACAGACTCGTCATGACTTGAATAGAAGATTCTACATCTCAGATTTATCTGTGTGCTTGTTTACACACAAATATACCCCAAGCAATGTGGGGAGTTTAGCCATTGAACATGTCGTTCCGATTTTTCGAATTTCTCGTGACAGTTTATAATGGCAGTTTATACTACCCATAATATTTTACTTCCTCGCCTCATTGTCCTATGTATATTTTATTCTAATCTAAATATGCTTGTGCGAAAATCGGGCTCAGTTAGAAATTCATTCATAACAGACTTTCTTATTGTCATATTTGGATGACACAAGCACTGCTGTGCAATTTAAATCAAACAATAAATTGCTCATAATTGTAAAATCGTGACTGTTTGAAACTTTTACGTCAATATTGACAAATATTTACTTTGTGGATAAATAACCAACCGCTGCATAGCATATTGACATACATATGGCGATGGCTTTTTTAGCCGAAGTACTTGCGTACTGATCCACTTTATTCCATCTGACATGGAATTGCACTTGTTTAGTATAATAACCTGCATCGAATGTGATAAATACATACAGTATGTTACCATCTGATAAAAAATTCCAAGAAGTTCTTCCTCGTCAGGGCTTAGCGGCGTTAGTATGCATTTGCATTTCTAGGGCAGTTTTGATGTAGGCGATCATAAAACCACCTACCTGTAACAACATGCAAGTTATCACACTCCACACGTGCCACTTCATACACTCATTTAATTTCATACGGCACATGCCAATTAGTTATTTCCATTGTCAGCTATTTCCACAGGCCGTTCATCCCAGGTAATCGGGCAGGTGTAGTAATTGACCCCATTGAACTTGGTGCGGTCTCATGCAAATTGAGACCTTGCAATTTGTTTCATAGCGAGTAAGCAAAATTGTATTAACTAAATATAACATGATTTCTTTTATTGAGTAAGCAATTTGGAAGTAATAATTTAGATCATAGCGAATAAGCAAAATTGTATTCTTTTATTGAATAAGCAATTTGAAGGTAATATATAGTAGTAATTATTGTACTTTAGCTTTAGTCTTTAACCAGATTCGAAAATATACATTTGTCAAAGGTAAACGTGTGTTTTTTTTGCCGTCCCTACCGCGACAAATGTTAACTGGCGCCCGAGCTAAATAACTAGTATAGTTAAAGTTACCCGGTAAACGTGGAAGAAAGTGACCGTTCCCGTGAGAACACGGTTATAAATCGATTAATTTTCCGTGAAATTGTATTTTGCAAATCGGAAATTTATAATTCTTCTCGTGAAGAACGCAAGTGATATCGATTCCTTCCATAAGTTTTATCCGGCGCAAAAAGAAGTTTAGTAGCTGTACCCGTGAGAACACGGCTAGAATCTCTTTTTAACATCCAGTAAATTGGAAACAAGCTGTTCCCGTGAGAACACAGCTTCGCGCAGCTAATCATATACCACTGTTCCTGCTATCAAAGTGCGGAAATCGAAATATTGTCCTGCCAGTTGCAGTTGTTTACGCCTAGGGTTGTGAGCCGATCGAAGCACCATTAGTAGGTGTTATCCCAGCCAAACGGAGAACGCTAAAAAGGAAGACTGCCGACGGTCCCGAATAGGAGTAACGAACAAACAGCCATGCAGCTATTCATCTATCTGTAAGTTTAAGCTTAATTACTATATGAATAATTTACTAGCAGTTTTTTACTGGAAAATATAAAGCCAGAATTTTGTTAATTAATGAAAGCAAAGAAGCAACACTCTTAATAATAATTTTTTTTAAAAAAAAAGGAAAGTTAAGAATTTTTTCAATCAATCAGCCTTTACATTGCATATATAAATATATATCAATTTAATTATACAAATATATATCAATTTTATTATCAAATATAAATCAATTTTATTATCAATTTTATTATACACATGAATTTTTCTATTATATATAAATTTGTTTGTTTGTAAGAAAAGTGAAATAATCAGTGTTGGTATAAAAGTGTAGTTGTGAAGATCATTGTGAGCCAAGTTCAGTGCGTGTGTTTTTTAAAATTCGTGATTTTTTCAAAATTTGTGATTTTTTCGTGTACTGGGTTGTTGGCTTGTCAATTCAATTTGTTCTTGACTCGTTCTTGTTCTCGATTTGTTCTTCCGAACTTGTTCTAGAGATAATTATTCCATTTCTTGTATACCAATTTCGGATCAATTATGGAAGCTATTCAAGAAGCTTTGAGGCAACTGACCGGTGCGGTCAACGCTCAAATTGAGTTTTCTAAGAAGCTCGAGCTTAGGTTGAATACGTTAGAGCAAAATGCTACAACGGTTGCCGCTTCAACTTCTCAAACGCAATTAGGTGTTCCTACATCGGAACAAGATCTCGATGAGATCAAAAAGCTTCCCGACTGTGTTAGAGATCTCCAGGTATTTGATGGAAATCCCATCCAATATATATCTTGGGTACATTCTGTCGAAACAATCCTAGAGGATTATAAAATTGTTCGACATAAACCACTTTACAGAGCTATTCTTCGCCACATTCGGCAGAAAGTTAGAGGAGCCGCAGATGCTGCCCTTATATCCTATAATATCTTCGACGAAGATTGGTCCGAAATCAAACAGTGTCTATCTCTCCATTACGCCGATAAGCGTGATGTTCGAACGCTTGAACATCAGTTACATTCGATGTTCCAGGGAAGCAGAAGTGTTGATGAATTTTACGCAGCAGTGAATCATCAACTCTCCTTGCTTGTCAATAAGATCAAATGTGATGATTATTCGAGTGAAACGGTTAACGCTCTGACTTGCAACTATCGGAACAGAGCATTAGATGTTTTTGTAAGGGGCTTGAACGGAGACCTCTCTAGAATGCTTGTGGTTCAAAAGCCTCAGACACTCCCGGAAGCTTATGCTTCTTGTTTGGAGATTCAAAATTTAAATTTTAGGAATTTCCCAATTCATAAGAGGAATTTGAACAACACAATTTCGTCTCCAGTTAACCAGATTTTTACACCGCGTCTTGACCCCGTGAAACCAAAAATATTCGTTCCCCATCAGCGATTAAATGTGAACGAGCAGAATCGCATTTACAACACTCAGCATAGAAACTCTTATCAACCTGTTCCCCAAAATCCCCCTCAAAGACCACCTAAGCCTCCGGTTCCTATGGATATTGACAGATCTATCCAAACTAGGCAAGTGGACTATATGAATAGGCCATCTAACTTCCTTCCGGGTAAACGATCGAATGAATCCGCGAATATAGCTAAAAAATCGCAGCGTTTGTATAATTTGGAGTTACAAGGCCAGCCACAAGAGAATAATCTCGATAATTCCCAAGAAGATTCCAATGTTGGAAACCCAGAAGAGGTAGAGGAGTATTTTAGCCAAACAGAGGAATTTGCAGCAGAATACGAAGAGAATCAGTTAAATTTTATGACGGACGCCTCTCTAGCGTTCCATACCTAGAGTATACCACCCGCGACGGTCGCATTCTTAAATTTCTTGTGGACACTGGAGCAAATAAAAATTTCGTTACAACTGAATTCACCAAATACGCAAAACCGGTAAAAACTCCCTTCAAAATTCAATCTGCCGCGGGGGAAATACTTATTGATATGAAAATTTCTGGAAAATTTTTCAAGTGTGCGGGAAATGATACCACTTTGGACTTTTTTATCTTACCAGGTCTTAAATCTTTTGATGGTATAATTGGCGACGACACCTTGAAAGACTTAGATGCGTTAATTGATAGGAGAAATAACGTCCTTATAATTAAACCAGGCATTAGAATTCCCTTAAAAGCTAAAGAGTCAACACAGGTAAATAACATCAACACCGCAAATGATAATCTAAGTAAGGAGACCGCGGAAAAACTACAGAAATTACTCGACGAATACTCAAATCTCTTTGGTCCTATTAGCGATAATGAGGTGGTCGATACAAATATAAAAGCTGAAATCAAAACTTCGACCACTGAGCCAATTTATACGAAATCCTACCCTTATCCCGTAAACTTAAGAAGTGAGGTTGAAAGGCAAATAGAGAAAATGCTCGAGGACGGAATTATTCGCCCTTCCAAAAGTGCCTATAACTCACCTATTTGGATTGTGCCAAAAAAGGCTAACTCCAAGGGAGAGAAACAATACCGACTTGTGGTAGATTTCAAGAGGCTCAACGCAGTAACTGTCTCGGATACATATCCGATCCCGGATATCACAAATACTCTCGCTAGTTTTGGAAATTCAAAATTTTTTACCACATTAGATTTAACTTCCGGTTTTCATCAGATTAAGATGAGAGACAGTGACATTCCCAAGACTGCCTTTTCTACCGCGAATGGTAAATACGAATTTACCAGGTTACCGTTCGGACTTAAGAACGCTCCAGCGATCTTCCAAAGGATGATTGACGATGTACTAAAACCATTCATTGGCAAGATATGCTACGTGTATATCGATGATATAATCATCCTTGGAGAAACTGAGAAGCAGCACATGGAGAATATTAGAACTGTTCTTATGCGGCTAGAAGAAGCAAATCTCAAGGTTAATCTGGAAAAATCCTCATTCTTCAATACTCGGGTGGAATTTTTGGGTTATATTATCTCCCAAGACGGAATCCTACCTGACCCCAAAAAAAATTTCAGCTATCAGCAAAATCAAGCCTCCAACTAACTTAAAGGAACTGAAAGGGTTCCTCGGCCTCGCTTCGTACTACAGGAAGTTCATAAGAGACTTCGCAAAGATTGCGAAACCACTGACCAACCTTACGAGAGGAGAAAACGCGCAGATCAGGGCTAACCAGTCGAAAAGGAAAGAAGTGAAATTTGGAGAACCAGAGCTGAAGGCATTTAACGATCTAAAAGAACTCCTCACATCTTCGGAGGTTCTGGCGTTCCCGGACTTCGATAAGCCATTTATTCTGACGACTGACGCGTCTAATCACGCGATCGGTGCGGTCTTGTCTCAGGGAGAAATTGGTGCAGATAAGCCGATCATTTACATCTCAAGGTCACTAAACAAGACTGAAGAGAGCTATGCTACTAACGAAAAGGAGCTACTCGCCATTGTTTGGGCTCTCGACAAGCTGAGGACTTATCTTTACGGAGCAAAAAAAGTCAAAATCTTAACGGACCACCAACCTCTTACCTTTGCCTTGAGTAATTGCAACTACAACGCCAAACTCAAGCGCTGGAAGGCAAGGATCGAGGAATATAATTATGAGCTGATATACAAGCCAGGAAAGGCTAACGTCGTGGCCGACGCTCTCTCAAGACTACCACTCGAAGCAAATATCTTAACTTCTAGTTCCGAAACAGCACACAGCGCAAATGAGGATAGTACTGACCTCATCCCACATTGCGAAGCACCGATTAATGTTTTTAAGAAACAAATAATTTTTTCCGAGGGCAAAGACGTAACTGCATATGAGGAGCCACATGCAAATTATCACCGGCATTATGTACGGGTTAGGGAGCTAAATCGAGATGCTTTAGTACAAGCCCTGAAAAAGTACTTAAATCCTAATGTAGTTAACGGAATCAAAATACCCGAGCAATTCATCCAGCTCCTTCAGGAAGTCTATAAGGAAAATTTTTCGCAATTTAGAATACGAATAACGCAGCGCGTTGTAGAGGATGTTGCTAACGAAGAACGTGTAGCTCAAATCATACGACAGGAGCACCGTAGAGCCCACAGAAACAGCAGGGAGAACAAGGAACAGATACTCGAGAAATATTATTTCCCCACGATGAACAAATTAATAAAAAAATATGTTGCGACCTGTGACATTTGTAACACCAGCAAATATGACCGGCACCCTTTCAAACCCAAACTTCAGGAAACTCCTATCCCTGACTATCCGACCGAGATTCTGCACATGGATATTTGGGAAATCGCAGGTGAAAGATATTTAACATCAATTGACAAATTCAGTAAATTTGCGAAGCTTTTTCGATTGAAAAACAAATCTGCCCTGTACATTCGTGGCAAAATAGTTAAAGTACTTCACTACTTCTCGACCCCGCGAGTCCTGGTAACCGATAACGAAGGAAGTTTCGTAAGCCCGACGGTGCTGAATTTACTCGAAGCACTAGGGATAACGGTTTACTTGACGCCACCACAAAAGAGCGAAGTCAATGGCACAGTCGAGCGGCTTCACTCAACTATTCTAGAAATCTTTAGGTGTCTACAAAAGGAATACCCTGACCTTTCCAAGAAAGAGCTGATAGAAATATCCGTTGACAGATATAATAACTCATTCCACTCTGCCACCGGTAGGAAACCCGCCGACGTATTCTTCGATCGATCAGAACGCATAAATTACCAAAACTTACTTGACTTTGGATCAAAATTAAGGCAAGACGTTAAACAGGAAATCATTCGGAAACAAAAAAACCAAATTAGGAATCATAACTCTAGAAGGTCGAAGCCAAAAGATTATAAACCTGGTGATATAGTTTTCAAACGCGACAAACAAATCAAGGCAAAAATTAAGCCACCTTTTAAGAAAGAGATCGTTGCACAGGACAACAGGGTCACAATTACCACAACTACAGGCAAAAGGATCCACAAAGCCCATCTTAAGAACCTTCCTTCTGTTTCAGATTAATCCTACTGGGTGCGCAAGCGTCAGTGGACATCTACGAATATAAAGGTCCGCTTATGACCATGAAACAGGGAACTGGGAAAATAATAAAAGGAAATTTCAAGATCATTCACACCATCAACCTTGGAAAATACGATGAAATTATCAGCAATATGAAAGCAGCAATACGCCATCAGGTTAATAGATCAAGTATCTTGATGCCTCAGCTTCAGCATCAACTTTCAATAGCAGAGGAGTTAATGGACCAGCTTCGGAACAAGAAACATCACAAACGTTCCATAAACTGGATAGGTTCAGCCTGGAAGTGGCTTGCAGGCAACCCAGATGCCACTGACTGGGATAAAGTTGTTAGGAATCAGAACGAAATAATTAGCAACGGTAACCAACAATATAAAATTAATAACTATATAACGAAAATATCCACCAATTTGCTCGATAATTATAATAGGATCGTTTCTGATATTAGTGATCTGAGAAGCGAAAAATTTGAACAAATGCTCTTTAACAAGATAACTATTCTCAAGGATGAAATTCAGGAAATTATTTTGGCATGTCAGCTTGCAAAAACGGGTATAGTCAATTCAAGACTTTTGGATAGTAGTGAAATAAATAATGTGCTCTCGCAAATCGAAACGCTTCCATACGAGAATGAAGTCGAAGCTCTAGAGTACGCAGAACCAATGGTACTAATTAAAGATTCATTACTCTTGTACGTAATTTGCCTCCCCAAAACCGAGGACCTTGACTTAAATCATATTATAGTGCGACCAACCATCAGAAACTGTAAAATGATCCATCTTAACTATTCCAGTTTTCTTGTCGCGCAAAAAATTCGATTCGGTATCATTGGAAAATGCCTAAAGATGCGGGAAACCCTTGTGTGCCCAAGAAATCAGTTAAAAGAATTGACCTCAAACGAATGTCTTTTTCGTATACTGGAGGGAAATGATGCCATTTGTGACTATCAGTTCCATGCTAGACCAATTATTGAGCTTGTTGACAAGAACACTCTTTACGTGACTAACTTCCATGGAAATCTTCGTTACGGGAATGTATCAAGAATTCTTAACGGTACCTACCTTGTAAACTTCCAAAACGACACAATTTGGGTTGATAATGTCGAATACATCAGTAAGGAAGTTAGAACCTTTCATTTTTTGCCCCCTGCCTTAGATAGCAATTTAACCGAGCACGAAATTAAATTAGATCTTGAATACCTACATCAACTCCATTTGGAGAATGTAAAAAAGTTACGGAATATTCCTCTTGTTAATACTGTATCAGTTGTCTCTGACACACTAATAATTCTATTCATAGGAATCCTGGTGGTGGGATTATGGATTTTCTACCCTCGAAAGAAACATGTGTTTACCGTGAGTCCTAGCGTAAGTTCGGGTTGTAATCTTTCAAATCCTATCACGCTGCCATTCTAATCAGTGAGACACTGATTTTTGAGGAGGGAGGAGTTATCACACTCCACACGTGCCACTTCATACACTCATTTAATTTCATACGGCACATGCCAATTAGTTATTTCCATTGTCAGCTATTTCCACAGGCCGTTCATCCCAGGTAATCGGGCAGGTGTAGTAATTGACCCCATTGAACTTGGTGCGGTCTCATGCAAATTGAGACCTTGCAATTTGTTTCATAGCGAGTAAGCAAAATTGTATTAACTAAATATAACATGATTTCTTTTATTGAGTAAGCAATTTGGAAGTAATAATTTAGATCATAGCGAATAAGCAAAATTGTATTCTTTTATTGAATAAGCAATTTGAAGGTAATATATAGTAGTAATTATTGTACTTTAGCTTTAGTCTTTAACCAGATTCGAAAATATACATTTGTCAAAGGTAAACGTGTGTTTTTTTTGCCGTCCCTACCGCGACAAATGTTAACTTGCATACATACTTACGCAGCACGCACGCATCACAGATCGTAGATGCTTATCTGTCTATTTACATATCCCCATATGAATGGCCGCTAAGTAGATGAGTAAATAGTAAGACACTTATTTGAAGTTGACTTCTTGTATGGGTGTACAGATTTACTCTCATAGGTGTCTACGACGATGGCATTAACTTCATCCGACTACGAACTAACGCTAATGTTAGCGCAACGACCTTATCTCGTGTAATTAATTTTAACAGAAGCTTAGTGTGTGTTACTTAGATACCGGCAGGTGAAATGTTGAGGTTGAATTAAATGGAATATCATGATGTCGATTTCGTAAAAAAAAGAGCTAATTCTTAGGTAAATTATAGTGAAGTACATTATTTCGTAAGTGATGCTTGGGGGACCAAAAAGTTTTCATGTATTTTTTTATTTAGGTTTGATTAAATAATTCTATTTTGAACCCCACCTGTCACTGATACGCTATCGCAATGTTGTATTACTGCTTGAGACAAAAAAAATGTTTCCGTCTTCATATATACAGGGTGTTTCGTAAATAGGTGCACTGCTATATGCCATCGTGTAGGCTGTGACGTTGCAAGACAAAAATTGTACAGGAACTTTGCCAGGTGGAGCTTCGTTTGGGAGGAAGAGGGGGTTAAAAGATTTTGTAAATTTTTAAGACCCTTCTGCTGATTCTATCTCGTAGCGTCTGTAATATACATTCTAAAGCGGGCACTAAGGTGTCTCTTGATAGAAAACCACTTTGCCTTTCTTATTATATGTGAACGAATTCCCCATCTTTCTTCCATCAAAAGCTACACGTTTCAAAGATTTAAAAATAAAAAATTTTTTTAGATTTTTCAAATTTCAATAAATTTCCCGCAAAAATCCCATACAATGTACATTTTCGTATTCGGATTTAGATTGCCTAAAATGATACCTTTAATTTGATACATAAATGTAACTATTTTCAAACATGCCAAGTGATTTCCTCAAAGGTAACTTATAGATAGAGAACAAAAGCGGAGCTTTTTAATTAACCCTTAACACGTGGTTCGTATTACACGTTGTAGTTTTTTTTGCCCTACCTGTTATGGGGTATTTTTTAACGAATATTCAAAAGACAAAATAAAATTACAGACATATATTCATTTGTTGTTTTATTAAGGAATAAGGTTGCATTTTCTTATCATTTTTATTATTTTTCTTTAAAATCTTAGTACTTAAGAATGTAGGACATAAATAAATAATAAGGTAATGCAAAACTGTTTGTCCGAAAAATTTCGATTCTTCCCGACTAAAGAAACATATAAATAAACCCAACAACAATACATTTCATCCTCTTGCAGATAAATTAAGCCGCAATTTTCTACCTGCTAAAATTTTTAACTTTCAGACTAATACCGGTAGGGCGGTGTTTTTAAACAATTGTAGATAGGTTTGCTGCGTAGTCGTAATCCTTTAAAAGCAAGCAAAAATCATACTGATTATCAATTACCACACAATTTAAGAGAGATAGATACATTCCAGGTTCTTATTAGAGACCGAGGAAGATCTAGACAATCAAATTATGAAAATATCTTAGATTTATTCGTGAGGGAAACAGAATTAAGCACACGAAGAGTAGCTGCAAGAATCGGAGTACGCCACGTCACTGTTTGGAGCGTTTTGCATGAGGAGGGTCTACATCCTTACCATTTTCAATCAGTCTAGCATTTAGAGGCGTCAGCTCCTTCCGCCAGGCTTGCTTTTTGCAGATTTATAAAACACAATAATCAGGTTAATCAATTAGTCTCCACGTGATGTACCCTGGGTAACGCTAAGGAGTTGGAATAAAGTGGCAATGAAATCAGGTTAATTATAAAGCTCAGCTGTTGCTCTCTGTTACATTTGCGGAAATTCCTTGACAGGTTTGAATATAGGTACAAACATTTAGGTATCAAATTAAAGATGACATTTTAGACAATCTAAATCTGAAAACAAAAATGTACCATTTTATGGGATTTTTGCGGGAAATTTATGGAAATTTGAAAAATTTCATAAAAATATATTTTTTTAAATCTTTGAAAACGTGGAAAAGCAAAATGAGTCTCTATCAAGCCACACCTTAGTGCCCGCATTAGAATGTATGTTACAGACGCTACGGGATAAAAAAGGCAGAAGGGTCTTAAAAATTTACACAATCCCCCTCTTCCTCCCAAACGAAGCTCCACCTGCCAAAGTGCCCATACAATTTTTTTCTTGCAACGTCACAATCAACACGATGGCATATAGCAGTGTACTTATTTACGAAACACCCTGTATATATATGTGTCTCTATTTCAGTAAATAATTCCAAGCTTCGAGATGCTCACACTTGCAGCGCCTTTAATATTGAATGGAAATGACTGGTTGTGTAAGCTGTTTTTTTTTTTCTTCAATAAAATAGTTGTTAATTGGCAATGATATCAAAGTCACTAAATTATCTACTCGAAGGAAATAGTAAAATCAACACCTCATCAATCATCTATAAGTACATTACAACAGCTATGATAACATTTGGGTCAAATAAATTCACATAAATTAAACTATTGCGCTTGGGCATTGCACGCACCTGTTCATAGAAAACTCAAAACTTTCAGGTGACCAAAGCTTTAATGCCTCTAAAAGGTTGTCCACCATGACAGCACCAGTATTAGTATCCAGAGAATCGGTTTATCGTCATTGACACCAACTGAGAGATTCATCGCTCATTTCCACTTCGTGCAACTTGATATCGCACTGTAATCAATCCATCATCTGCAATCTGCTACTAATACCCACCTAAGCTGCCCTTGGCCATTAAGTCACTTCCATTTGCTATCAAAATCTGGCATTTTCAGATTGCGTACTCCTACAAATCCATTACGATAAAAACGGTAAAAATAACATTACAGGTATTGTGTATCGATGGGCATAAATCGGAATATTGAGTATCTAAACATATTTTCTTCGTGCTTGGCCGGGTTGATCGAATGTCACGATCGCGAAGACGCTAAGCAAGTATTATGCACGAGGCCCCTTTCACCAGCATGACTGGGAAATTCATTGAGCCGTGTCAGCTGGAAGACCGTGGCCAACGAGATGTACCTACGGCTGACTATCAAATAGCACTTCCTCATTATCACAATCATGCATTCGACGACGCGATTTGATACTGGGTCACATTGAATTTCACCGCATTTGGACGACGTGGAAGCGATGTGACAAGCATGTGTTAATTTAATCACATCGAAGTTGAGTAATATTACTCTGTTATAGACTAGCTTCAGGGCAAAACTTTGTTTGGAAATGCTTCTATATAATTTTTTTTTGGGGTTTAATCAACATAATTGGTAATTTAGAGCCGGAGCTTATTTTGTTCAGCATAAAACCATTTGTCAGCATATTAAACATAGTTATGCAATGCATCAATTACATTATAAAAAAAACTTGCGCATAAGTCCGCTGAAAAATTGGTATTTGAATAAACTTGAATTGAACGGAAATAAAAAAAAAATGAAAAAAAAAGTATAATAAGGAAACGCAATTCTTAAATGCATCCGATACTTGAATTTCTACAACATAAAAATAATCATGGCTTCCAAAGGATTGATAATTCCAATTTTTGTGGATGTATTTTAATTTTTTAATTTTTTTTTAAATCCTCTAATTTTATTTGAGCATTGATAATGTACAATTTTAGAAAAAAACTAAGTGTTGTAGTTCCTGACTGTAAATTAGCGTTAATGCTTCCGATCTTCAGTCGAAATTTATAAAGCTTTCTGGGGGAGTCAATGCATCTTTTCACATTTTCGGTAAACCCTTATTTTTCGTGTGCTATAAAAATTGCATTTTTCGTACTATGGTGCGAAAACTTTCATATGGGCTTAGACTAGCCATAACTGCAGTGTGGAAATTTTTTTTTCTATGATAATGCCAAAGCTCAGGGATTGCCCTTTGAAGCGAATGTTTAGCGATGGCGGTAGGGAGACACATATGGGGGAAGCCGATATCAATTATTCCATTATTCTTTTTTTTTAAGTGCCACATTTATTTCTTATTTTCTAAAGCGCTAGTGTTATGCCTAGTCGCTACTAAAGCTTTAATGCGGCACTTAATTAATGGAGCGCTGGTATTATGCCAAGTCGCCGGCTGTTAAGACAACACAAGACGAACAAATACAGCCATGGGCACGGCGGGATTCGAACCCGCGGGCAGTAGATCGCTGCTTCGGACTGACGCGTTAATGCGGTTTAGTGGCTTTGTGTATGAATTTCGCGATCATTGCACATTTTTACTAATAAATTAGTATTAAACTCGCTTTGCCGAAAATTCGTCACACACATATATATATATATATATATATATATATATATATATATATATATATATATATATATATATATATATATATATATATATATATATATATATATCAGCAAAATGATTAAGGGAGCTAATCTCTGGAGTGGCCGATCCGATTGAGCTGAAATTTTTGGAGGACATAGATGTATATAACAGGTAGGTCCATGATTTGCTAGAGTTCAGATATCTTAAACAATTTGGCGGCGGCGGGCATTTTAGTGAATTTTCAGGTACTCCTATATTTCCAAGCAGTGTAAATTTTTGTTACAAAAAAGTATTGAAAATGAAAACTTATTATGTTTTTAGTTTGTTTATGATAAAGAATTGAAAATTTTGAGCCTTGTGTAGGCGCTGCGTACCTAAAAGTAAGCAAGGATTTTTTTTCAAATTTCGATTTGTCATAACTTCTAAGAAAAACAACAAATCATCGTGAAATTTTCGGAGGGTTTTGATGTAGACTAGAATTTAACACACATGGACTTTCAAAACTGTGCGGGCAACTCTGTAACAACAGCAGGCTCCTGAAAAAAAATCCTTCAAATCATCGACCTTCCTGAAAAATGTTTGATATTTGAAAATGATTTCAAACTATTGATAAATTTTGACTTTTGTCCATCAAGCCAAATAAAAATTTCGAAAATTCCGCGGTAAACAAGAACGGCAACCCGTGATCAAATTACCTCTATTTTCAGCACTCAAAACTTCTGTTTACGAGAACGGACGATCGGATAATGCGATCAATATAAAATTGGCAGGACATGTTGGTAATAACTAGGACCAAGTCTGATAGAAGTGATTTTGAAATACGGGCAACATTGTGGCAGTGGTGCCATTTGGAAAAATCGCTGAAAAAAAACAGGTTTTTGGTCTATAGCTTCCGATTTAGCCACCAGATTTTCACCAAATTCACGCAGTAGATGAACTTTCCTCTAAGATAGATTTCATAGAAATTTGGTTGAAAAATTAGTATAGGGTCGCCAGCTATGGCAATTTTTGTCTCCTAAATATTTTAAATTTGCTCAGGAAAATAAAGATTTTTCCTCTATAACTTCCGATGCAGAAAAATTCAAATGATAAGTGGATATTGCTGCATAACTAGTTCTGCAGGAATTTCCTTGAAAAATCGTGAAAGGGTTGCCAGCTATGATGAATTTCGTAATATATTGACTTTTGCTTATCGAGCGATGTTGTCACAAAATTTCCAAATGGGAATGATCCTGCAATGACAATTAACAAAAAATATTTACGTTTCAAAAATTTAAAAAGTTTGGTTGGTGGTAACCCTAAAATTATATTCACTCCTATAACCTCCAGCGCAGCCATACAATCGAAACAAAATTCATAGGGTGGGTTTGACACAACGTGAAGCAGCTATGGTGCCAGCACCAGAGAATTTCGTAAATATTGCACCAACAGATGCTTCCATTTTGTATTCATAAGCAAAGCATTCACAATAAAATAAGCAACCGATAGTTAAATTTTCCGAGTTTTGGAAATTTTTCGGATGGCAACCCCAGACTTAGTTTAATCGCTGAAACTTTCGATGATATCCTTAGATGAAAACGAAATTCAAAGGATAGGTTGATTAAGCACGAGCGTGTTATGGTAGATTTTTTGCTAATGTGTTGGACAAATGTTGCCAGCACTGAACATTTACATCATTTGTGTTATAGGAAATGCTGTCAGAAAATGATATGTGTTCTTTTGAGTAAGAAATGGTTGATATGAGACTACAAAGAAGGGTATAACGTCTTCACATATTTTAAAGATAATTTCTTTGAAAATTAGTTTTCTAGCGGTTCTGATGCGCTATTTCTTCCTTATAGTGACGAAAATGAAGCAGTTGCAGCACGACAGAAAGTGATATGAAAAATTTAATCGTAAAAATGAATCAGTGAGCATAAAATACGAAACATAAACGAATAAGTCCAAAATACATTCCAAAAAAATGCTTTGAAAGAAATATGTAGATGTTAGAAGCAAAACAAAGCTTAAACTATTCACAAGGGGTAAGCTATGGAAATAAAAGAAAATTCAACAAGAAATGTGAAGTGAAATTATTTTATATGATGGGGATATATCCTATATCAAGCCTTTGTTCAACGGTCTAACGGCAGCGATATCCGTCAACTAAGCACCCTTAGTTTTATCAAGATTTCCATTTGACCGGGTTTCTTAAGCTCGGCCTATCAGTGCTTGCTTTGCTATCATGTCGTCCTGCATGCGTTGGATATGTAAAGCTCATTTCGTGTTCTAAAATTTGATTATAGTGGGTAATGGTAGGTCGTCAAGCAGTTGAAACTATCTACGAATTCGCTTTTTTCTTCAAGATTTTAATAAATGTGTAGGTTATTATTTCTGTAGATGTTTTTCGATTTTATTGTGTGGTGGAGCACATAAAGCGACTTATTTGCAGCTGTGATTCTTTGATAAACCTTTTGATGTTAACTGGCATTTTGTCCGAGTACAGCTCCCGAGTATGCAAAATTGGTTTTGGTCGCCTATAGTTACATATATATATTCTGCTTTTTTGGAATAGTTTTTTGACCCCCAAGCACCAACCGTTGAAATACCTTTTTCTAATCGGGCCATAATAACTGTGCAGGCAATGCTACCTATTGGCCAAATTTTACGAGTAGCGTACCTGCGTTGCTCACTGCGGCAACCTTTCTAATGATATCTTTAAGCTCCAAGTGCGACTGAGAAAAATACCATATCCTTGCTTAAAATCGGACTCCATTGAAAAATACTGAGGCACCTTATTTGTGATTTTTTACCCGGATTTAACTAACCGCACTACCTTCGTTGGGACTCCAAGTTCAATTAGTATTTTGAAAAGAGCAATATGACCACCGCAATAAAAGCAGTACAATCACTACGTAACACTGATATAAATTAACTAACAGCTAATCAAACCTACGTTGTATTTCCAGATTTTCTCAAGCAACGTTTTTATACGTGTTTGCCACTATTCCTTTGACATTTCTACTTGTGTGCGTTTTTTTCTTTCCCTTGTCCATTCTATCCTTGAGTATTGCTCCGTATTGTAGGGTCCTTGTTTCTGTTATTTGTCTGAGGTGGTTGAATCTGTCCAGAGAAGGTTCACTCGCTGCCTTATTTTCAAGTACAACCTGCGATATTGTCCATAAAGTGAACGTTTATCAATCCTTAATATTCCTCGACAGGTTCGGTGCAGAATTGACCTTGATGAAAGTTTTATTTTTAAAGTTTGTTGCGGCTTTTTATCTTCATCTTTGGTGGGTTTTTTATGAACCGTAATGTTTAATGTACCTTTTGCGCCTACAGTGTTTTGTGTTTACTGTGGACACATAATAAGCTTCAGCTTGGTTTTTTCCCATAGTCTATTGGAATTTTGAAAAGTCTAGTTCGTAGTGCACTGTTTTCATATTTTTAGTCTTCATTATATTTGATTACATCCTTAATCGTTTTATTCTCTGTAAAATATATTCCACTTTCATTTGGTCGTCCTCAGCTTTTGCGTATCAATTTTGGAAATCCAGTTTCTCTTAGTTGTGCTTTTGTACATTTCTCAGAAAAGATACTTTACCTGGGCGCGAGTCACATTTGCATCACTTATGTTCTTGACATCTAAAATACGGGAAAGCATCTTTCCCTTAATGAAAACATGATCTATTTCATTGAAAATTTTTCCATCCGGTGATATTCACGTAATTTTATGAATGTTCCTATGTTCCTATGAAGCTTACGGATAAATGTTTGATGTCTGAGAAATCAACGAGTTTTCGCTCGTTGTAATTTGCTTCATTGTGATGGCTATGATCTCCTGCCATATTTCTGTGAATGAATTCTTTGCCGATTTTGGCGTTGGAGTCCCTCAAAAAAATTTGATTTCATTAGCCACCCTTGTGGGTAAAGAATTATTCTATGATAGCATCTTTCGGCTCCTCATGTCATGATAGCTAACAAACCAATCAGGCGTTAGAACGGTTAAAAGTTATGCATACAGCAGTTTAAAGGTCATACATACAACAAAACGACACCGAATTTTTTTTATTTCTTGCTTTTCACTTCAGGCAAAGACTGTATGCGAATCACAATCGAATATATCGCTTCCGAGCCATTTTGTTTTATTGGAGCATGAATATGCTTTCATTTAAAATCTTCGTTTTTGAAAGCCAGACAAAAAACAAAGTAGGTGAATTCTATAGCTTAGAATAGTTACAGAAATTTCCATTATGAATCAAGTCACTTGGTCCTTGAATATAATTAATACTGCTTCTAAATACCACCTCGACCACCTAGCGCCCAACGTGGGATAAAAGTGGGGTAATTTGCCAGGTACTTCTATATTGCGATGGAAAAAAAGAACGCGCTCAAAATAAGGTATATAGAGTGAAAACTAATAATATTTAAAGCTTGGCCATGCTAATGTTTTGAAAATGCTGCGCCTATAAAAGTAGAAAATAAACCTTTTTTTTCAAATTTCGATTGGTGATTACTTCGGACAGAAGCATCAGATCGTTACAAACTTTACAGGACATATTAATGTTGAACAGAAATATGTATGTATAGATTTCGATGAATGTGTAGACAAACCTGAATCTACGTCCGGCACGTAAAAATCTTTCACATCATCAAGTTTCCTGAAAAGTGGTCACTTTTTAGCGTTTTCTACGTTCACCTTTTCGGTTTCATATTATTAAAATTCTGTGACCCAAAGGAACGGTAATCCCTTTACCAAATTGCCTATTTTTGCTTATCCGAAATTTATGTTTGCAAAAACTCACCTCTGGATTGACAGCTCAAACCGAAACTCACAGGATATATTGGTTTTGAGAAGGAATAGATATGATCGACACTAGTTAAAAATACATCAGAAAAAAACTGTGCTATTATTTATTTCGGATGCACATAACAGATTGAAATGGATGATTTTGTCATTTTTGAAGTAAAAAATGTCACCAATAAATTTTCAAGCCACAGTCACGCTGCAATGAGCGTGAGAACCTATAATCAAAACTAAAATCACACAATGGGTTTGTAGGATTCCTCCTCAATAAGAGAAGGAGAATTTATAGAGCTATGATGTAGAGCCGATATGATATTTGTCTATCTTTCTTAGAAGAAGCAGACCCTGTGGAGCGTTTCCTTTGCAAATGCTTAGCGTTTGCGTGGATTAGATAGCTGTGGTTCGGCTGAGATTTTGTGAACGTGTAGAGGATAGCCTCTTATCCCCTATCAGTTATGCTGAACTTAATTGATGGATCAGGAAACCTCTGACAGTATGGGGGTATGAGTACAGCTAGTCGCCAGGCACCTCTCTCCCAACCAGAACTTGCCCACAGGAACACTATGTTTAAATTTGGAAATTATGAATAATTTCGGATGGCAGCCTTAAAGTTTTTTCCACCTTTATAGTTTCTGATCCAGTAATTGCATTGAAATCAATCTAATCATGAAGCAAACTCGGTAAATTTTTGGTTGTGGTAATAGCAAAGGGTTGTCAGCACGATAATTTTTTATTATTTTTGAACTAAAGATGCTGGTAAAAAATTCCCATATGATAACCACCAAATAAGCAACAAAGGCCCATTTTGGGCAGCAATCCAATCCCATAACTTCCGATCAAGTCATCGAATCAAAACGAAATTTGTAAAATAAGTTGGTTAGACGTTGGTGCTAGCAAAAGACAGCGAAAACCGATCATTATGTCCTTATTGAACCAAGATATACTGCCATTAAATTTTCATACGACAAACTCCCTAAAATTGAAACAAGGAGCAACTATTTTAATTTGTAAAGTAATTTTTGCGGGTGGTAGCTCACAAAGTCTTTGTGCTTCTAAAGCATCCAATCGCTACCAAAAATTTGTCCACTTGTGCACTGCAAAATGATATCATTAAATGATCAACATTTAAAGACATCTAGTATGATGATTTGGTATTGACTACAAGAAATTGGTTTAGTAAACCTTTCAGCGATATTCAATATGAGGCGAAATCTACACGTTTTCCCTGCTGTTCAACATTTCTCTTGTCTTTTTAGATTCTGGTTTTAAATTCAATTTATTTTTCAGATAGTATAAACCTAGTCACTACTTTGAGTGTGGTTTGAGTCGTCTCACCACCCCAGCGGTAGGTTCTTTTACGAAAATCATATCCTCCCAAACGTATCGATATGCAACAAATCACTCATGAAATTTTTCCTACCTGACATACATTTTGATTCTTATAATCAAATGTGCTATTTTTACATGTGCTTATTAGATAATGATCTACGAAAAGATAACAAACTTAGGAACTACAAAAATATTTTCAAAGCTTAATATTGTTTTTCATTCCATTTTCAACCACTTTGTTGTTGTTTTTTGTCAGTGACTGTGTACTGACTCATATCCCTATCAAATGTTTTCACCACTTTATGTACATTTATCTTATCACAAGATACCCTGATACAATCTTATACGTTCTATGCGTTGGATGTTGATTCTCATGATGATTCAGAGAAAAAAAGACGACGTCGGCGCTTATCAGGGAGCCCATTAAAATGTTATTTAATTAACCGTTGTCTGTATCTATTGATGTTGCAAGCATGACGTTTCGCCTGCGAGGGAAAAGCTAGCATCGGGAAAAAACCAGCGATATCACCACGCTAGAAATTAGATACTTTCATAGCATAAATGTGTATGCACTTTTCTACGTACGCTTTGATGCGCTGTGATATATTAGTACTTTTAGGTATATAAGTATGTATCTATTGCCTACTAAATACAATCTTCTTTCTATCTAATTGCAGTGAACGATGGCGTCTGATTGCGGAGTGTGCTCAGCAAAATATCTCTTGTGCCTGTTTAATTTTATATTCTTTGTAAGTATATTGCGATTTTCTCCACCATGTCAACGAACATACGTATCTGTACATAGTGTAATTTATCTATTGGTTGATTCAAGCGGTATTGTACACTTGACGTACAGATATAGATAAATTAGCATGTGTGCATGTATATACTCACGTATGTTTATATATATTTTTGTATGCTTTGATGTGCCTGATGGCTAATGTTACTGACTTTTATCGACTTGCAGTTACTGGGCGCAATTGTACTGGGCTTCGGCATATGGCTAGCCGTGGACAAGTCATCTCTTATCGCGCTACTCAAGACGGTAGAAAGTGAACATTTGGAGGTAAGTGTATATATTTGTACAGTACAGGTAAATACAAAGCACCTACACGCACGGGTGTTGAAATAAAATGAATATAGATAAATATTTATTCAGGTTTTATTTGCTGTTTAAGATAATGAAGTAAACTAAGAGCTCTATAATGAGAATAAGAATAAGAGATGTATATTTTTTAAAGAACCTTGGAAACTGAACAAAGTGGCAAATAGCTTTTTTTGTCATATTCGGTAGAAGTTTTTAGCTGGTCTTTTGAATTCAGATATTCATAATTGTTTTACAATATTGAAAAGTCTGTGCTCAGAAAATTGTTGTCTGGAATTTAAAAATTAATTTTGCAGGTGAAATAGTGTTATCCACACTTTTCCGCAAAAAAAACAGCTCATTATCTTAGTTACTAATATTCCTAAGCATGATAGCTCCCACAACCAACAAAAATATCGCGCTTTTAATTTGACGAAACAATTTTAGGAAAAATTTGAGTATTCAGTTATTAAGATTCTTTGGACTTTCCAAAAATTCAACTCTATTCTTGATAAAGATTCTCCGATTTCAGCACGCGTAAATTTTTATTAATCAGTAATTTCATTACTTCTGAGGTAAAATTCTACAACAGCATTTTCACATTTACGCTAAGAATGTTATCTCATGATGATATGTTGAAAAGATTCTTTCTATCTTGAGGTAAAAATCGATCTCAATTTTTTAATGGCAAGGTAACTAGCTACATGGGAGATTCATATGGCTGTAAATAGAGTTGTAACTGCACAAATAACCGTCAAAGTACAAATAGAGTATTTACTTAATTTCCTTCAGATAAGAAAAATATTAATTAACCTGGACATGCAATCCATAGCTTTTTTTTTTAAATATAATTGTATTAGAGAGGTAAATTAGTTGCACTTTTTAGTTTACCTTCGCTTGGACAAGGTCACATAGAGACAAATATCACGAGTCATACAGTTTTTGCAATTCACAAGTGTAAAAACATTTGGAATACTTGAAGATTTCTGATTTTTCACTCATTGCATATAATTTATTTTGCAATCTCAATTGCAATCAGTACTATGCAATCCACATTTGCTTATTTTATATTTTGCCAACAAAAAAAGGTTTTTGCTATTGTGCATTAAAATTTAATCGCTTTTCATTTTTTCGATAACGAATTTGAATGCACTTTAAATTTAACCTTAACAAAACTAGCTTTTACAGCCAATAACCTTCTCACACGTGAAAACTCGTTTGAAGTTTTATTCAAGATGTTTTGGTATTTTTTTTAAACCCATTTCTTTCTTCTCATTTTTAAATCCAAGTGCAGTTTAGAAATATAACTTAAAATCTATATTTTCGAGAAAAAAGTGGCCGGCTTCCAATTACTAATATGAATTGCTTTTTTTTAACGTAACCTTGAGATTAATGCTGAGTGTACTTAAATTTATCGGTGATTTCAACTATGCATAAGAAATTTATGCAGGTGCACAGCTCGAAATTTTTTCTAAAAGTGCTATCGAAGGTTGCCAGTATGACATATAAATAAGTACAATAATGTGCTTAAAAGTGTAGCAAATATTATTGCAACTGCGGAGTAAGTAGCTAAGAATGATTTTTTTGCAGCAACCTTGTATGAATTGTAAATATTTTCATAAGACAGCCGAAACATTCGTTTCTATTTCAGATAAACAATTACTTGAAAAGTTTTGAAAATACTCTCAATTGCCTTTATATGATGCATATATAGGCTTACTGGTATATAAAGTACATACTACTACGCGGTATAGTGAACGGCACTGTATTCAAATATTGTCATAGTTAAGCGGTCTAGAAATGATTTGTAGCCCTGGTAACTTAAAAAAAAACCATAATAGACAAGCAAAAGAGTATAATACAATGAAAAAACCTGTTTAATATAAAAATACGATTGCCAACAACCATATAATGGCGAAATATAATCAAAAGCACGGTTCGACAAAAAACAAAAATACTACCTAAAAACAAAAATAATACCTACTACCTTATATAAAATTATGACTAGTAAATTTTGTCCAAAAAAAACGAAGGATATATTTTGTTCAACTTCAACTTCGCAAAATCGTTTTAAAATTGAGCAGAAAAAATGTTATGATTTAACTCTTGGATTTGACAGGTATTTAATCGTATATCCACAGGATAAAAGTAAGGATAAACCAATGTATCTATTTGTTTTTTATATTCCAAATCAAAAGACGTTCAGAAAACCCCGCAATACCTGTTTCTCATCACACTTAATTTGGAGGTAAAAAATATAATTCGAATGAAAATCGTCCAATATTCAATATTCAAATGAATCAATTCGGAAAATAGCGGCCAAAGGAGCACGTAAACGCTTGAATCGTAAAGAGTTGAATCATTCAATCTCATACTGTACTAGTCCTTTCGAACAAAGAACACATGACACTCAAAAGTGTAGTGATTGTGGATGAACTTATGTCACCAACTGCAAGAGGTGCGATGTGTTTATCGAGATCGTATAAAAATCTCTTATGCAGCAAAATTTGAGTGAAAACAGCGAGCGAATTTCCTCCTTCAACGGGAATCTAGTGGGGTAAAAAATAAACGAAAAAATCTAGTGATTAGGGAATACTACAAAGACCAATTTTTCTAAGAAAAGTAGAAAAAAGCGTCGGTTTTGGATGGATGTTCTACGAAACGTGTTCCTTATTATACCAACCCAAAAACAAATTACCGTTTTGATTCGATGACTGCATCGAAAGTCATACAATAGAGATATGTCAAAATTATGAAACGTCAAGCGCTTGTTCATGTTTTCATTATAGGATGTTCTCACTTAGTATAAAAGTGAAAAAATGCTCAGAAATAGCATAGCTACTAAAAGTCTGCCAAACATTTTTCATTTGAAGATCAACGCACCCTATAATCTTCGTTGACTGCATCGGAAGCTATGGGGGTGTTGGAAAGATTTTTAGGGTTTAACATCCGTGATAATTCTAAAACTTGGAAAATTGATAAAAATCCCGGGTACTGGCAATCTTTCACTAAAAACGTTCACTGTTAAAAGTATACTAAATCTGTATCACGTTAAGATGAATCTGCCCTGTAAATTTCGTTTAAATCCGATGAGTATGTTTAAAGTTATAGGGACAGATTTTCAGTGTCCCGGTCGCAAAATTTCCGAAATTGAAACACTTATTGCTAATTTCCAATGCAAGACCATTATCAGCTATGATAATTTTAGGTTTTTTTTTGCATGTCTTTACTAAGCGACGTTGTCATTAAATTTTCAAATTGGAATGACTCTGCAATGATAATGAACAACAAATATTAACGTTTTGAATATCTGAAAAGTTTTGAGGGTGATAAGCCTAAAAAAATTTTCACCTCTTTAACTTCCAGCGTAGTTCCCAATCGAAATGAAATTCACAGAGTGGGTCTAACTTAACTTGAAGCAGATTTGCTACATTTCTGGCTGTGGTGCTAACACAGGATTACCAGCACCAGGCATTTTCGTAAACATCGCACCAACAGATGCTTCGAAAGTTTTCGAAATTTTTCGGATGGCAACTACAGACATAGTTTAATCACTGAAACTTTCGATGATATCTCTGGATGAAAACGAAATTCAAAGGATAGCTTGATTTTAGCACTAGCTTGTTATGGTAAACTTATTGCTGCTGCTTTGGAAAAATTGTTCCAGTACTGCACATTTTTATTTGAGCAGTTGTGTTATAGGAGATACTGTCAGGAAATGATTTTTGTTACTTTGAGGAAGAAATGGTTGAGATGATACTACCAAGGAGTGTATTAATTTTTTCCACATTTTTAAGTCACTCAAAGACAATTTCTTCGAAAATCAGTTTTCTAGTGATTGTGATGCGCTAGGCTTTTCACCTTTAAAGCTATATCAAGATGGCAGCACAGGCACGCCAGCACATTCATTAAACTTCTATTAACCCCAATGATTAGACCTGATCCTATTCAAGAAATTCCTGATCCTATATTTCGAGTTATCAGTCCCCGTGAACAAAAATTTCCAGTGCTAAAAAAATTGAATTTTCGTGCAGGATTACTGTTCTTGAGCGATGAGAAATGATGAAAATTATATTTAAAATGTGAATCGCATGCACTTTCTTTTGAAAAACAAAAATTTTCATGATAGACGATGGTTTGATGAATTTTTGTTTACGTACCTGCCATAGCTATAGTGTTGTTCGCCATAATCAAAATAAAAATATGACCGATGATCATGTTCCTTACTTATTTTGTTCAAATATTTTGTTCCGATAGAAGCTTTGATTAAACATATTTTTTCTCGTTACCTAAATGAATAGGCTTATCAGCATGACACAGTCTCTATTGTTTCAAAAATCTAATCCACTAGTAATACATATGAATTTAATTCCTTCGAGGTTAAAAGTATAGACAAAATCACATTGGCATATGATAAAAATGTAATTGACTACTCAATTAATCATCTAAAATCAGTCAAAGGATTATTTTTGATTTTGATTATTTTAAAAGCCGAAAGATTAAATATTGATGTGTATAAAATATAAAGTAAGTTTATGAGTAATGCTGACTCAAACCGATAATCGAAAAAAGAATGCAGAAACGTGTATGTGAAAATAATTTTCGGCGGAACTTAAATTAAGCTTATCTTAAGCGTTATGGAAACTTTTCTATTCACTTTTTACAAAGTGAATATGAAAAATGTCAGAGTGCTAGATTGTATATGAAGTGGCACTTACACGTCAACCCATTGAAATTTGCTAGTAGTATATAGTATCCATATGTTGTTTTTCATTTTTATTTTTACATAAATAATACTTCTCGCTACAATAAAAGCAGTTAAACTGATTTGAGAAAACATAAATCTAAAAAAAAGTGAAGAGGTCAGAGGTCAAATCCAAATGAACAGAATTTAAAATGTGACGTAAAATTCAGTAGTAGATTTAGAGAAACTATGTCTGCTTTTGTAATTATTTGACATCAGTATATGAAGCCAAAATCAAAGGTGCAACAATTGGCGCGTGGATCTAGGCCTACCAGTACATGAAAGTTAAATTTACTGTTCTAAGGATTTGGAATATTATTACTCGGACAAAAGCCTGGAAAATAGATTAGTTTATTTGAAAGTAATATTTATCGTGGCCAAACCTAAAATGAGCTCAATGTTTAAAATGATTCTAAATGCCAAATTTAAATCTATCTAACTAATAATAGAAAAAATAGTTTTGTCAGATACTATTCGCTTTTATTGAAATTAAGACGATATTTTGGATTTTGAGAAATTTATTTTCTAAAGCATATATTTGAAAAAAAAAACAATTGAACAAACTTGGGTTTCGTATTTAAGGCACTTTTAATAAATAATAGCATTAAAAGTAAAGTCGATAACCATTAAGTCGCTCAAAATCCATCACGTGTTATTGTAGACGTTCCCCTAGTAATAACTTTTATTTTGAGTACAAAAAAAAATCTTTTGGGCCCTATTCAGTTTTGCCAGAAAATTTTCGTTATTGTGCCCAATTTGGCTTTTAAAATAGCCCAAAAGAGCCCAACACTGCCACAAAATAGGTCGATGCCAAAAGTTTTTCTTATTAGATGCAAAAATAAATGTTTGTGTCATATAGTCGAAAATTATATATACAATATCATTTTCATTTTCTGATGTAGTAAACGTGTAAATTGAAGAATACATAAAATCTCTTCACGTTCATGTTAAAAATCCTCACTTCGTGTTTTGAATTCTAGTCTATTATTTGTTTGTCGGTCTAAGGTGGTCCGCAATAAAATTTGAATTTAAATCTGTGCTTGCAAAACTTATAAGTATGAGCAAATGGTTAAAATTCAATGAGCACCTAAAAATTCTCTTGCCAAAAGCCAATGAAGTAAAATCTGCTGGTGGATAACAAATTTTTGAAAAAATATGCGAGCTCCTTTTATTATTATTATATCTTCCTGCATCTAATGCAATAGTCAATATATGTCTAGTATGATAAATAACATAGACTAAAATTCGAAATGAAATGCAACTAAATTTTTAGACATCTTTGATGCGGATTTGAATTTTAACAAAATATGTTTCAACGGCTACAAAATACCACCCGATACGGTACCTCACCTCAAGTGACATTTTCGTTCTATCGGCTATTCCGAGAGTTATATGAAGTGATACGAGTCACGTGAAGTGAGATTTTTAGTCACTAGAGTTGAGTCACAAGTGAAGTCGACCCACTCAGACCCATTATATTCAGAATTCACATTTGATTCGGTTTATATGGTTGAAATTGATTGGCAAACGGTAATTCGAATGCTTAATTAAGCTATTAGAATTTATTCTACAATCACACTCAGACAGAAATTTTCGGTAAATAGTAAAATACGAAAGGACAATTTTGATGCACAATGCCAAAGATTTCCAGACAATTTAAATAGCTTCAAACTGCCAATAAATCCAGATTATAGGGGTAATTTAGAATTATTCTGCGGGACTGCATTCAAATAAAATATATTTTAGCTGTAGATCGATTTTAAGCTAAACATTAGAAAGAAAATTCCTTCAGTGAAAGACAACAAAAAAGAAAATTGCCCAGAACAAAAAAGAAACTTCTGTGACAGGAGGAGGACCAAATGTTGTGCTGCCGTTTTCTGCAAAGGAAAAGGTGATAATAAACTTACTATTTCAGGACAAAGTTATGCCGAAATGTTTGCGAACACAACAAATAGATAGACAAAACACAAATAAGGTGAAAACAGGAGAAGACAGAATTTCATATATAAATGAAAGCTGTCGAACTAATATGTTCATATAACCTAACCAAACCCCGCCAGAAAACTTGGACAACGAGATCTCTAGGCGATAAATCAAAGCAACGGATAACGCTAGCGAAAAAATTGATTTTTTTTCGTCTTGTTAGAAACAATTATCAAAATTATGTGAAGTAAATAATATTAAATTATTGCGCGTAATATTCCAATTTTTCTTCGTAATACATGAACTTTTTCCGTAGAAATATCTATAAACTCATTGTCCTGATTCATGCTGTATTAGCTTTTTTTTTAAAAAAAATTTCCAATCAACGTTGATTTTTGTTTAAAAGTACATGTCTTGTCTTAGATTATTTTGAAGCCACATCTCATCAATTTTTCTATTTTCATCATTTGTATATTTTCAGAAAATGGCCATTGTACGTTATTTGCTCTCACTTTTTTATTATCACCTCTAAAAACGCTATGCACTCGTTAACTAACCTAACCTCTTCCTCTTATTAATTTATTACTACGCCTTTTCACACGTTTTTATCATTTAACCGATACGGAAGTTCCCCGGAGGCTTTCAAATTTAAGTTGAAAAATAAAATTTAAATGTCAATTTTTAGGCGTTGCCATTCACAGACAAATTTGTTGATCATCTCACTCAGAGTCACTTCACGTGACCCTCAGAATACCGTTTCTTAGATGATGTGACTTTGCAAGTGACGAGAAATCTCATGTGAGGTGACTTTTAGAGCAGGGCCCTTTAACTTTTTATTCCGACAATCAATTGACACACACTTTGGACACTAGACTAAGTCTGACTACAATTTTTCTTACTTACTATTATCGAAGCTAGCTTGCGATCTGGAGCGTGATTGAGCTCGCAACTGCTCGTGAAACAGCTTAGTTAGGACGATGACCTACTTCTTTAATTCTGCCATCTCCAACTGCTGGTAAGAAATGGCAACTGAATTTACCTGCGGTTGTACAAAAACCTCTGCTATTTTGTCGGCTGTTTGTCCAGGCTGACTTCCGGAGAACGGAAGCCGTTGCAGCTAGAGGGTTCTCAGCAGATCGTCTCCAACCGTCGAGCCATCCAATTGTTTCATTTAAAGAAGCAGTTACGAATGCTGCCGATATCACAGCGCAAGATTCCCCAAGAGGTGCTTAATTTTGTAGAATCGCTGGCTAATAGCCGCGATATCAGCGCCCTCTTTAAGTTTTCATAGGGCGTCTCTGAGTTCGGGCTCGCAGGCACGTCCCTGACCACCTTCAACTTCTCCGAGCCCAGCGAGTAGACCACATAATGGTACTTCGTCTCCGAAGTTTTAATGCCAGCCTTTGCGAATTGGCTCTCGAGTTGACAAAACTAAAAAGCTGGCTCTTGTTGCCAGAACGCGGGTGGTTTGATCGATGCCGCACTTAGTTGAGGGCAGGCCGACGCGCCTGAGAGCTCAATGGCTGCCTCTTTGTCAATCGACATCTAAAAGCGAATTTACGCGACAGAACGAAATGAACGAACGTGGCAAGAGAATATAATAGATTGATTGTGGACAGGTGTGTTTTTGTGTAAGTGTATCCACAGTTCTTTGTAAATTTCAGCTCTTTTACTACTTGAAGGCTGTTCCAGGTTTGCTTTTCGTGAGTGTTTCGGAGTTGTGGAAATGTGTCACTGGTCATTATTTACTATATTTGAAGAAAATATCCGCTTTCGCTTTGGCTTCGGATAATTTCGGGATAACATTTTTCATATATTAGAAAGATTTAGAATCTTTATTCACAAATTATTTCATGACGCCTAATTTTATATGCAATTAAGACATGTATACATCCTGGGCTCTACAATTGGTTGCCATTTGAAATTTTGCTTCCGTATCTGGAACTCGGTTTGCTTGGACCATGATCTTCTATCACTGGCCAGTTATAACATACTTCAAAGATTCTAGCACATTTTTCACACTGTCATAGTTTTCTTTGAGCGTTACACCGGGGCTCGACTAGCAATTTACCCTGCAATTTCCGATGGTAGCGACTGTCAAATTTATGGTATGCAATCTGTGCATGGGCAATTTCATGGCATGCAATTTCATTTCGAAAATGACTCTGAGCGAGAAGGACGTGCGCTGTATCCGAGTGTCAAATGCTCTTAAGAAGTTATTTGAAGCGCAGAGCGAAGAAATTCTGCTACTTATGAAAAGTTCACGTGTAGGATTAGTTACTTTTTGGATAAGCGGGTGAAATTTCAGACGAAAATGTAACTATTATATGATTTGCTGGGGTACGAAGGGGAATGAGATAAAAGTAATTTGAAAAATCCACCAATCATCAACTGGGAGTCTCATAAATTTACTCATCGTCCAAAATCGAAATTATTTCATTTTTAAATCAAAAAATTATATATAATTTCACCATTCCGCATTTTTTCGCAATTTCCCACCATTTCATATTGTGTGGACTATTTTCATTGCTCAACGAGATCTAAAAATCCCTTTGAATTCAAAATCCCTATAATTTCCTATAAGAAATAAAACATTCCCACAGTTCAGCGCCATTTTGAAATCAAGAACTGTCAAAATATTGCCAGGCAGATTGCCGAGCAAATTGTATACCATATTGCCTACCATTTACGGCAGACCATAAAATATTGCATACCATAGGCTGCCTCCACTGGCAATTTCAAATTTCATGCCATGGGAAATTGCTAGTGGAGGCAGCCTGTTATACAATGAGCTAAGCTTTTAAGCTTTGTAAAGAAATGTTGACGAAAAGGTACTAGTTCTCCAAGTAACAATAACAAAGTTCGTCTTTTTTAGTGAAAAAAAACGAGAATTCCTGATGAAGATCTCTTTGATAAGTTACTTAAACTTTTTTTTCAAGCAAACTAGATTGTTTGAATCCAAAAGCTGGGATTTTTGCTT
This sequence comes from Nemotelus pantherinus, assembly GCA_963978885.1. Classification (NCBI taxonomy): domain Eukaryota; kingdom Metazoa; phylum Arthropoda; class Insecta; order Diptera; family Stratiomyidae; genus Nemotelus; species Nemotelus pantherinus. The sequence continues at coordinate 48,416,325 of OZ022263.1, read as the reverse complement.
CACTTTTAGGCAGATTTAAATCTCTATGTCGTTAAGATCTTTTGAGGTAGCGAGATGTGTATATCCTGGAGAGGTACTTTCTATTATTTGCGATTTTCATTTTCTGTATCAAAACAGCGCCCCGATGAATATGAAACATTATACAGTAGAATCTCGAAAAAGTTAACTCACGTAAAAGTTAATCGCTCGGTTAAGTTAACCGAATTTCAGCTTCCACGTGCCGCTCTAAAAAGTTAACTTTTCAGTTTTTTTCAAACCAACCGCTTTTTTAGGTCACTAAAGTGGCAATTTGGCCCCTTTTTAAAAATTCTCAATGGCTGAGCTCTAATATTGTTTATTGGGGTATTCCCCGAATCTCTTTTTTGTTTTGAGCTGTCATCGCCAAACAACATTGATTTAGTCAGTCGTGAGCGTTTTAATTTGTGAGTTCTGTATTGTTTATTTAAAAAAAAATGTCAACAAAGCAGAAGAAATCATTGCAAATCAGATTAGGTTTACAAAAGAAAGTGGAGATTTTAAAAAAGCTTGATCAAGGTATTCACGGAAAACGATTGGCGTTGGATTATGGTGTATGTAAAGTAGCCATCGCCAAAATAAAGAAAAAACGTCATGCAATTTTCGAGGCTGTGGCAAACATATATGAAAAGCACTGAAGAAAACACTACATAAACCGGAATACGCTGATCTTGAGGCAAGCTTGTATAAATGGTTCTTGAACCAACGACAGCGTAATTGTGCAATGACTGGTCCAATTTTAAAATCAAGAGCTAAGCACGAATTCGCCATACTGCACCCTGGAAAAAAATTTAATGCCAGTGATTTAATACGCCAATTCGAAGAAGTCGTGGATGAATTCACAGTTACTCTTCAACTGGTTTCATCATTCATTTATAAAACAGGTAAACTTATTTTTCGGGTTTGATTTTTAAATTTTCGCTTGTGACATAAACATTTTGCAGGTTCGCAAATTTTCTGCTGCAAATAATTTACCACCAAAGGCGTTGTTGCTGATTGATAACTAGACTGCACATAAGCCAATTGACATGCTACAGTCTGATGATGGAAACATTGTAGCAATGCTTCTACCACCTAACGTAACAGCGGCTTTGCAGCCCATGGATCAAAATCCAATAAAATTGGTCAAGTTAGGATATCGAACTAAATTGTTATGCAACATTGTCGCACAAGAAAACGTTCCGGTTGAAAATATTTTGAAGACACATTCAATTCGTGATGCTATTTTGCTACTTGAATCAGTGTGGGATGAATTGCCGCAAGCTGTTCTTATAAAAGCGTGGAATAAGATAAAAAAGTGGGATAATGATCAATACGATAGTGAAGACGACATTCCGTTGTCTAAATTGATTAAATCAAATAGTGCTTACGCGATACACTTCGAGAAGTTCAATTGTTGATGTCGAAGCTGGGTGACAATGTTGACATCAGCATTGATGACATTGAAAATTGGAAAAAGGATCAAATTGCGGAAGATAACGATGATTTCGAAGTTTCCGATAATGATAATGACCCGTCAATTATCGAGGAAGGTATTCAACAACCAAAAGTGAGCGTCTCAAAAGCAGTTGAAAGCATCAATATCTTGATAAAATGGTTTGAAATCAATAGCGAAGCAAATCAGGTGGCAGACCTTGTCCATATGCGTACGAAAATGATCAAGAGCTATTACACAAAAGAAAAGAAACAAACAAGTATCGACTGCTTCTTCAAACCACTCCACACAATTTAATTAATACCATATATCGTACGAAAATGATCAAGAGTGACTGAGAACCTTAAAGCAGCCGGTACAAATTAAATCTAAGTTTTTTTTTTGTAATGATGAAAACTAAGTCATTGAAATAAATTAAGCGTATTATTTACGAAAAATCTATGTTTATTATTGTATTTTTTTTCAATTTTGAAAACCACTTAGAAAAATTAATAGCTCGAAAAAGTTAATTACCCTTGGGACATTTCGGTTAACTTTTTCGAGATTCTACTGTACATTAATACATAAATATTATTTTGAACCCCAATAGTAAGTAGTATTTCATCATAGCAAGCATTTCAACAATCAATATTTCCTCTTATTGGAATGTTAAAATCGATTTCAATTTTCATTGTCAAAACGATCTATGAATAATTAAAAGCTTTTATGAAACAACAACATTTATCTGCTTAAAACCTTGGAAATTATCATTCATCACACGTAAAACAAACAGCTTGTCCTTCTCATGCCCTACATTTTTAAACAGCAAAACAATTGTGCTTTTAGCTTCCTAATGTACCTTCTATGAAAACTTTAATAGCGGCAGCTATCATGCCGCACACAACAATGTCTTAAACAACTTCAGGCACGAAATCAAAATCTCTCTGTCAATATTCAAATACTGTCACTTTCGATCATAGTGGACAAAACTACGAATCAAGACCTCCTCAATTGCAGTCCACCTAGCACGATGCTTAATCGAAACTAGTTAATCTCTATTTTTGGCTTGGGAAACACTCACATTTTACTGTGATTATAAACAATCGTGATCCCACCATTTCTCGCTGCAATATCAACCAAACATATAATCTAACAATTAGTCAATCACTACTTTTCGGAAAGCAAGCTGGAAACAAAAACCAGCTAGACTTGCTTGGCTGAGAGGCTGCAGTATGCATCATTGCAATCAACATTGCTTTTGTGGCATTGAAATCATTATTGTTTCACAATACCAATAGCACTCCCATAAACGACAAGTGTCTGACTGTCTTGGTTCGGCGGCTCCATTAAGGCTAGCGCGCGTTGAATTTAAATGTTTATTTACTCTAAAGTATGAATAATTTCGTTTGTTGCTAGCTCATTAGATAACAAAAGTTTCATTTCAGTACTTACTATTAATGTGACGCTATTAGTTTAAGACAGAATGTTTTTTGCGACTATATTTGTGCACAAAACCTTGTACAAATGTACAACTACGTATTAATTCCAATATGGAAACGTGAAAAAAAATTCAGAATTTTTTATACAAAAGTATATTAGCTTTATCATGTTTTTCACAATGTGAAGTATATTTTGCAATACACATGTGCAAATAAAATTTTCTAAAAAGAAAATTGTCGTAAAATTTGCTTTGACTCCGTAAAAGTGCGAAATTTTTGCATGCCACCAATTTCAAATGAATAAAAATAAAAAAATTACGCAACCTCATATCTATAGATTGACTTTTTGATTAACGTTCATGTACATATCAGGTGGTTTTCACAAGAATCATATAAATATTAGATATTGTTTTGAGGATGACGAATCTCCCCGGGGAATAACTGTAATTTAAAATTTCCCTTTTCATTGAACGAGGAGATTATCATATCGATAGATATAGTTGAAAATTTAATATACGTTTGTCTGACAAGTTAGTTAATTAGACCGTTGATAGTTGATTAAATTTAAGTCTATAGAATTACCGTATAGCTTAAGTTTTGACGTCAAGCAGTGAATAAATTTCACGCGTATGCTATGTTTGCGCATATTTTTGCACTAAAATAATACAAAGCTAAACTCGCCACACCAAGATGAAAAATAATCATGTGGAATTTCAGACAATTCAGTCTTCGTCTCTTACAAATTGGTTTACCTAAATTTAATGCAAGGACAATTGTTCGACTGACAGATAAGTTTTGGCGAAGATTCTTGAAAACTCAGTGAGTTTTGTTCGTCAAAATTGAACATAATAATCTCAGTGCGCTCTTAAGTCCAAAATCCAAACACGATTGACGGAAAAGGTTTCTCCGCTACATGAATGAGCTACTTCGTGTGATTAAGATGGATCCTTGAGTTGCACCTATTTCAATAGGGAACTCATTAGAAAAAGTTCCGTTATTGAAGACGAAGACCCAACTGTTACTGACGAAACTGACTTAGATCTTTAAGATCCAAGCTGGAAATCTGAAATCTATCTTGTTATACCGAAACAAAGGCTTTCTGAAGATCAATTAATGATCAATGGATCAGGTACTTAAAAAGTTTTTTGTTCTATACTCTGTCGCTTATTGTGTTTTCGTAGAATCATAAAGTTGTCTACAGTGGAGTGTGTGGCTTTATAGCCGAATTGTCTCATGTGTATTATATGACTTCCTACCCAAATTTAAGAGCCGGGAAAAAAATCACAGGGAAAAAAATTCTTTGGGTTTTAATACGCTCTTTGACTAGTATTACTGTTTTCAATCTAAAGCTTGTAATATAACTCATATACTTCGTTCTTGCGAAGGTGACAAAACCGACCATTTTCATTCTGGAAGCAAAATATCTATCGGAGTGCAAGTAAGAGACTATAATTTATCATACTAAGAGTCCAAGCTCGCGATGAATATAGAAGAATAACTATAAACCTTCTTTGAAGCTGTATTAGCCTATCTTTTTAGTTGGTTGAGTGCTTCTCGGTTTCCTACTTTCCGATGCAGCAAGCTCCATAGTGGCAGTAAAATATCATTTCTCGAGATGGTCATATCCTCAGCAAAATCGATACAATGTTGCGATGCTAACTGGGCCAAAAACTTCTTGAAAAACTCAAGCGCACCTGAACCGCTAGAAATACTAATGTTCGATGAACAATAGAAGAATCGTGTAGATTTTGAGTGCATATTCTACCACACGTGCTCCAACCTGTTTCGAGTGCAAAACCACTTTGATCTTAACAATGCAGTAAAACTCATAGGGTGGAAAGGATTTAAGGAATTTCAAGATTTAGGAAAGCCAAACACTACAAAACTTTGAAAGCAGCCATAACATAACATAAACAAAAAAAATGCTTAGTGCTTGCAACACTTTACCAGCACTGCAACTAAAAGTCTTCTACAATTGCCTCACGTCAAAATCAAATAACTCTATCGATCTCGATTTTATCCGATGATTTGATCGAAAATTACAGCAATAGAAAGATGTTTGGGATCAAAAAACGAAAGATGTTGAACTTAAAAAATTTAAACATTGGTGGCTTATTTTCATTGTAAATATTTGCGATATGAATACTTAATGTAAGCATTTATTGATACGAAAAAAGCAAAAAACGCCTCGCGCTGGCAACCCTTTGCTAGAATTAAAGCCAACAAATATATCACACCTGCCTCACATTGAAATCAACCTACCCTGCGAATTTCGTTTTGATCCGATGACTGCATTGGAAGTTATAGAGGTACAAAGAAATTTAGGGTTACCAGTCGCAAACGTTTTCAAATTTTCGAAAACTTTATGTTTGTTGTGTATTGTCACTGCAAGATCATTACCGTTTGAAAATGTTACGATAAAATCACTTAATAAAGATATTGCAAATAAATACAAAACCAACAATAGGTGGCAACCCTATCAAGGGTTTTTAACCAGATTCCTTCTAAATAATGCCTTTAAGAAGTTCCATTTATCATATGAAATTCGTTTTGATTTCATGACAGCACTGGATGTTATAGGGCAAAAAGCTTTATTTTCCTGAGCGAATTTTCATAGCTTTCAACCAAATTTCTACCAAACAATGCTTAGAGTAAGGTTCAGCTACTGTGTCAATTTCATGAAAATCTTGTAACTGAATTAGAATTCATATGGCAAAAAGTAGTTTTTTCTTTATAATTTTTCAAGATGGCACCACTCGCAGAGAGCTGCCCGCTTTTCCAAATGGCTTCTATCAGACCTGGTACTACTTAATATTAATGCATTCTGTGAGGAGGGTTGCCGTTCTTGTCCGATGTGAAATTTTAAAAGTTTTGTTTGGTTGTCTAACTTAATTTTTGCAAAAGTTATTTGTTGACAGAATAATAAGTATATTTATAATATCACTAAAAAAGCCGCCGGTTCCAAAGGGCTAAAGATTATTAGCTTTTTGTGAGACCTGACCATTATTCTGCATATACACCAATGTATCCTGAACTTTTCAGTTCAATCGGCTGGCGCGTTCCTGAGATTTTTTCAATGAAATTTTTTGATTATACATATATATACATATATATATATATATATATATATATATATATATATATATATATATATATATATATACATATATATATATATATACATATATATATATATATATATATATATATATATATATATATACATATATATATATATATATATATATATATATATATATATACATATATATATATATACATATATATATATATATATATATATATATATATATACTATATATATATATATATATATATACATATATATATATATATATATATATATATATATACATATATATATATATATATATATATATATATATATATATATATATATATATATATATATATATATATATATATATATATATATATATATATATATATATATATATATATATATATATATATATTTGGAAGTATGAATCTTTGGCCAAAGAGATTTTAATGCTAATGTTCTTCGAACATTAGTAAAAAACCGAATGCCGTATGCAAGTGCGAGTCAACTCGAACGGCAAACAATCTTTTGGTTCCAAACCCTTAGGTCAAATTCTTTTCTGAACGCCAACTTTTGTCGACAGCCGCACTGTCATTTAGTCGTTTGTTGGCTGCATGTGTACGCAGTTTATGACTGTAAGCTAACTTTTAAAAAAATATTTCATTAAGTGTTAACTGTGCAATTTTTCCTAGTTGATAAAAGCAAGAAAGCATGTACAATGTAAATTAAATGTTTTTAAATATGTTGATGCTGCATAGACTTAGGTTCAGTTTGGTCACTTAAATTCTTAATACAATTGCAATTATTTGTAAATAAGTTGATTCTACGAAATAAATGGTTAAGTCGGATATTCCACAAGTGTCCTGAAAATAATAACGAGTAATTTGCTGCATTTAAGGGGGTAGTACCGGTTATAATTTTGATAAAAACAGGTTTTTGTTTCTTGCATTTTTCAATTTATTATACCTTCAGAAATCACGTCTCATAATTTTATTAAAATATTCCCAAAACTAAACAAGTTACGGCAGTTTGCGGCCGACCACTGCTTTTAATTACTGCGAAAAAAAAGATGAAAAGCGCATAAGTCAGGCAGAAAAAGCGGCAAACGAAGCGCGTTTGGCCGAAAGAAAACTGCCCAACTGCGAGAGCAACTGGCTTATGTGGAATAGAATACTTATCTATGGTCCAGGGATTGCAAACTGAGCAATTGTAGGTGATAAAAACATATTTTTTAAATAATATTCAATAAATAAATGGAAAAAAACTTCAAACGCGTTTTTCTCGAAATGACGTTTTTTCAAACTGCAGACACTTATTCTCCGGATTGGAAGAACCGATTTAAGTCAAATTTGGTGCACTTTTTTATTCAAGTATCTTGTGTGGTAATCTATCACAATATAGGCCGAAATTCAACCCAAAAAAAATTGGCAAGCGAAACAAAGTGAAAAAAATACGATTTTTCGAAAAATATTTTCGAACAACCGCCATTTTTTTTTGGATCATATTTTCAAAAATATTGTGGTAGATTACCACGTAAGAAACATTCCTCTTTAAAATGCGGTTTGGTTTTTTTTCTAACCAGTACTACCCCCTTAACCGAACATTTACGTTCGTAAATTCGAACATTTACTTTCGTACAAATGACACAAATCAAAGCGAGTTGATCATGAAATATGTATGTAGGCACAAACATTTTCAATCGATCATACTACACCAACAATTGACCGTATTGGATGCATTTCACTTTTCGCTTCGGAAAACCTATTTCCCATAGTCCTCTGTAATTGCCCTAATTCACACGGGAATTATTTCTTTTTCCCAGAAGCTTCATGCACGTCGAGCAGTTGAATGCCCTCTACATGTTGTACTCGCCTAGTGCGCCATTCATAAACGTATCGATTCAGCGAATTACACTTGTAACGTCCAGGACCTTTCATTTCACTTTCCGTACTATTACTAGGGACACATAATAAGCAAACTCCATTTAGGTTGCAAGCTTTCCGGTGCATAGGCCAGCGGAAAATTCCACAAACGAGCATTTTTCATGAAAATATAGGACATTTCATCAATTAATAATAAACTAATGACAGGAATTATAGGGAAATAATCGTGCTAGGGTGAAAAACATGTACAAGTTGGTTTTCTTTGTGTTGTGGAAATGAAGTCCATCTATGTGGCTTTGTAAATAAAAATATATGTAGGTATGTTCATACTGTAGCATAATGTGACAGAAAAAACACAAAGAAATGTGAATACCCTTTGTGAAATATGATTTTTTGTTTTCCTTGCTGAAACAATTTATAGATCATTTGCCTTTTAACATTTTCTTTGTTGCTTTGCGCTTTGATTGGAGCTCTGATTTAATTTTGCATTGTTTTTTTCCCCACATAAAATATTTTACTATTTACATGCATTAAAGTATTATATGAATATATTTTAAAATATAGGTAAAAAAATCTAACCTCATCTTTTTTAGACTCCAATTTTTTGAACATATAAGTTTCATGCTAAATTTCACTGCCGCCATTTTTTGTTAATTTTTCACTACATTTTGTAAAGAAGACTTAAGACATGCTTTCTTTGAGTTGTCAGCTTATGAACTCAAACTCAGCGAACTTGTTGAATTCAATTGAAAAATAGAAGAAACTGCATCAATATTCCGAGCAAGACTAATTTATAGTCTATTCTGCTGTTCTTTGCATAAACGCTCTATCTTCATTTTTGAGTTAACACCGAATTCGAAAGCTACACACTCTATCTACTACATCATTCTACAAAATATGAAAAATCTATCTTTATGCAAAGTAATGTTATCATTGTTTCGTTCGATGCTACTACAAAAAAGTCCTTTCTGCTTAAAACCAATCTTCCACAAATATTTTCAACGTGAAAGCGTTTATTTCAGTTGAACCTGAAATAAACGTATTTGTATCCATGTTTAAACTTAAAACACAAATCATTGAATATCTCGAAAGTTACTAAAATGTAGATAGAGCGTTTATGCTACACACGGCAGTATTATTAAACCCAGCTCCTATTTCAAACAAACTATGATTGCCATTTCGAATATCTCGTTTTAAATTAATTCTAGTGAACGTTCAAAAACAACGAAATATCAGGGGTTGACCTCTTAATTGGATGCAAGTCAACTATTCGCTGGTCCATTCTTTTCACATTACGCACTCATATACGAGTGTAATAAATTGCTGAATTAGCAGAAAGTTAATGACGACATAGAGTCGTCCGGCCGGACGGTCATTTGCACTTGAAGACCTTTTGTCGTTTGTTGCTATCCATAAATTTAATTAGATAATAGTTTAGTTGTTTAGTTGTTTCACTTACGGAATTGTTGTGTTTGCATGTTCTAATCATTTCTCTCGTTACAGACATTTACACAGCCTCGGATTTATGTGCTAATAGCATGTGGAGCTGTGATGTTTTTGCTGAGTTTTCTAGGATATTGTGGAGCGTTAAGAGAAAGTACATGTTTATTGACTACGGTAAGTTGTACTTGATTATATTAATGTTTAGTTGAATTATTATAGTTTAAAAAGTGTTGCTGCCGAGAGAACTTTTTCATGTAAATTAATCAATTGGTGGTAGAAAACCATCAACGGTCATTTCTACTTTCTGCGTATGTTATCTGCAATTTTATTAGAGTCATATTTCTGCATTTTCAGCACTGTTTTCTTCATTTAGTGGTCAGTTTCTGAAATCCTATTAGAATAGAAAGCAAACCATCTTCGAAATTCACGTCCGAATAACAAACAAATTACATATTATAAATAAACATATTATTGCTGTTATCAAAGCTAGGTTGTATGCATATGATTTAGTTTTTTTTAATCCACTGATGGATTACTGATTACGTAATGAATTACATAAACATCAATCTTCATTTCTGCAGACTCGGCAGAAACTGCAAACAATTTTGCAGAAACTGTTTCACACATTACATGTAGTTTCTGCAATTTCTGCAAGTTTTTGCAATTACAGCAATTTTTGGCAATTTCTACAAAAATTTCTGCAATTTCCGTAAAAAAGTTTGCAATTTTGCAATTTTTTTTGGCAATTTCTGCACACATTTCTACAATTTTTGCAGTTTCTGCAGTCTTTGAAAAATGGTATGCAATTTTTGTAAAAGTTTTTGCAGTTTCTGCAAAAGTTTCGCAATTTCGGCAATATTTTTTCCAATTTTCGCAAAAGCTTTTGTAATTTCTGCAAAAGTTTTTGCAATTTTTGCAAAAACTTATACAAATCCTGCAAAAGTAAATACCTTGAAATGCATTTTGACAAGAAGTTAATCTGGAAACGTAACACTAAAGTAAAACATTTACAGTCGAAGGTCAAATTCATCAGCTTATACCCAAAAACTAGAGCTATTATTTGTATATTTTATGACTTATTATTCCATATTTAGCTGTCAGAGTATCTTATCATTCCTAAGTGAACATTAAGGGGTTAGCCCACTGTTAAACTGCTCAAAATAAACTTTTTTTTAAACAGCTACCAAAAAAAACTATTCAAGATATCGATTTGAAATTTTACATGCATCTTTATCAGAGTTTAAAGTTAACATTTTCATTGGGGAAAAATTATTAGGAAGTAAAATTGCGACCGCCCCAATGGATCGCCGCAGCACCGCCGAAAAAAAAGCAAATGGCGCCTCGTAAATTCCTGGACAAAATAAGCATCTGTGAACAAATTACCAAAAATATTTCATTAGTTTTGAGTATAAAGGACTGCACGGGCCTAAATTTAGAACAAAAAAAATATGTTTGACGATTTGGGAAACATTTTTTTGATTGAAAAAACGCAAAAAACTGGATAAACAATGTTCAAAAGTATACCACATTTTTTTTAATCGCTTTAGGGCTCTAAATTTAGGCAGTCCTTTATATTGAAAACTAATGAAATATTTTTGGTAGTTTGTTCACAGATGCTTATTTTGTCCAGGAATATACGAGGCGCCATTTGCTTTTTTTTTTTGGCGGTGCTGCGGCGATCCATTGGGGCGGTTTGTTTTCTAATAATTTTTTCCAACGAAAATGTTAACTTTAAACTTTAGTAAAGATGCATGTAAAATTTCAAATCGATATCTTGAATAGTTTTATTTTGGTAGCTATTTAAAAAAAAAGGTCATTTGGAGCAGTTTAACAGTGGACTAACCCCTTAATACGTTAACTTTCTATTTGATTGCTTTAGGAAAAGCGCTTGAAATTGTTCTACTATTCGCGTTTTCCAATATCCAAATATCGAGAGTTTTCCAAAGAAACCAAATAGAATCCTTTTCAATAGCACATTTTCAAAAATATCGGAGTAATTATTTTAAAAAAATCACGTCAGATGAAATTTTTAGAGATTCTGAAAATTTTAGTATTATTGCTATTATTAATGAATTCTTATATTTGAAATGCATTTTATAATGAAGCGTTTCTTTAAGTAAAGCAGGTCTGACTTTAGAGCATAAATCATTTTGAGAGCTTAGGTATTTTCGCTTTCGATTTAAATTTTTTTAGCTGCAAATAATTCAAAATGATTAGTTTTCAATGTTCATTGATTCTGAAATTACTGTTGTGCGTATTTATTTTCTGATATCGGACGTAAAAAAACGATTTTCCCCAATTGATATAAGTGAAGCTCGTGATACCGTAAGTATGCTAGCTACAAAATATTCTTTCATGCTCTTTTCAATTCATACTATACACTTATTGAACATGAAAAGAAGATTATCTAGTCACGCCAAAAGATTAAATTCAACGATAATTTTTTTTCTTGGTCGTTATTTTGAGATATGAATCACCGACCAATAAACAAACTTCTAATCCTCTATTTATAATCTACGGTACGATCTTTCGGCTGCTTTAATAATACTGCAGCATACAATAATTAGTCAGAATATGACTGACCATCTTACGTTTGGTGTATAAACTTATATTGTTCTTTGAAAATTTTAATATTTTTGATAATTAAATTTATTGTAGGAATTGTTATCAACCTTATTAGTCATACATACAAACCAATGTACTGTATTTATTAACAACTAAAATCTTTTGATCTATTTTTAAACTTGAAATATTGATAGCTGTTTTAGTTCAATTAATTGTTATCAGTCGATGTTTTCGCCTTACGCTTATTTTTCAATACGCAAATTATAATAATCATTCCTGTATATGTTCAAATGCATCTGGTAACAGTTTTGAAAAATTATAGGTGTTTGAAATTGTTTTTTAAAGAAAAAGTTTTGATTAATTAGCCTTTACAAAAACAACAAAAATTTGAATTCAGTGAAAATTTAATGATGTATTTTGAAAAAACCCTAATGTTCGAAGAACAGTGGAGGATTTGTGCAGATTTTGAGTGTGTCTACTTAAAACTAATACATCCTTAGTAATAATAGAATCCAAGCTTATTTTAATTTCGGTGACTTCATCGAAATTTACAGCGATAGAAAGGTGTTTGGGTTTGTCATCCAAGAAATGTGCAGATCTTAGAAAATTTCAACATTTTTTACTTATTTTCATTGCAAATGTTTGCAATGAAAATATTTGTGCAAGCATTTATTGGAACGAAAATAACAAAAAGGCCTAATGCTGGCAGCCCTTTGCTAGCACCGTAGCAAAAAAATATGTCGCATTTGCCTTACGTTGAAGTCTACCTGCTCTGCGAATTTTGTATTGATCCGATGACTGCATTGGAAGTTATAGGGATGCAAAGAAATTTAAGGTTAACATTCGCAAAAGTTTTCAAATTTTCTAGATTTTAATATTTGGTGTTTATTTTCACTACAAGATCACTACGATTTGAAAATTCTGTGAAAATCGCTTACTAAAGGTATGCCAAAAAATACAAAAACGACCATAGCTGGCAACCCTATCATTGTTTTGAAATTAAATTTCTACTTAATATTGCCTATAATAAGTTTTATTTGCCATTTGAATTTCGTTATGATTCAATGACTTTACTGGAAACTATAGGGCAAATAGCTTTATTTTCCTCAGAAATTTTCCAAATTTGAGACACCAAAATTACCATAGCTGGCAGCTCCAACCGAATTTTTCAACCAAATTTCTACCAAACTTGGTTTAAAGTAAGGTTCAGCTACTGTGTGAACTTCGTCAAAATCGAATGACTGAATCAGAATTTATAGGGCCAAAAACAGTTATTTTTCTTAGCGATTTTTCAAAATGGCACCACTGGCACAAAATATCCCGCATTTCAAAATCACTTCTATCAGACTTGGTCATACTTAAAACCAATACATTCTGTAAATTTCAACTAATTCTGATTATCGGATCGTGAGTTTGCGCGAACAGAAGTTTTTGGTGCTAAAACTATAGGTTGATTGGGAAAAGGTTAATAGGCGTGCCCGTTGTAAAATTTCAAATTTTTCACTATGGCTACGTAGGCAAAGCATAAGATTTATATATGAGTGGCTTTTTTTCCAAGAAACGACATTTTTTCCGGAGAGTCGATGATTTGAAGGTTTTTACTTTCAGCACCTGCCCTAACTACAGAGTTGCGAACATGCTCAATACACAAATTTACAACTAAACAATACCAATATGGTCTGAAAGATTCATAATGATTGAATAGCTCTGTCAAAAGTTATCGCAATTTAAAAATTTTCAAATTTTCCCTCTCTCTTTTTAGGCACCTAGCGCACACATGGGGTTAAACAATTCCAAAACACTATCCGATTCACATTGAGAACACGTTTGAAATTCATTTCGTTACCTTAATTTTTGCAAAAATTATTTGTGGACGGAACAATAGGTATATTAAAAATATCACTAAAATGGCCGCCGGCGCGAAAGGGTTAAAGATACATTTAACATTTTGATGATATATATATATATATATATATATATATATATATATATATATATATATATATATATATATATATATATATATATGTAATATACAAACATACATGCATATATATATATATATATATATATATATATATATATATATATATATATATATATTTTAATACTAATGTTCTTCGAACATTAGTAAAGAGTCGACAGTAGCGTATGTAGTAGAGCTATTTAATGTCAAAATATTTTTGCTGCACCCTACACTGCTTTCATTCTTGTCGTTTTGGAGCGATATTCACTTAAGTATTTCTTCTTAGAAACGATAATAAACGACATATCTTAAAGTTTAGGTAATAATATTTCTTTTCATTTTAATGCACATGTTTTCAAATGCTAACTAGTACCCCAACAACTTTTATTCACAACTAGTTCTTTTTGAAACCAGTTGCGCTTGGCAATAGATGAATATATTTTGAAAATTGCAACGCCAACCACATGATGGTCAAATTTTAATATTTAGCTTGCTTATTAACAATAAATCATCAGCAAGAGATCAGTGAAAAAAAACGGTCATGAAAAATTTCATTTTCGTTCTATATTAAACCACAATATAAACGCAAGTGGAACATTTCACTTTTTAATGAACGCTAACATTTAAACATGGCAGAAAGGTTGCGCCACTAATTTCTCATAGAATACTTCTTAATGGAAAATCTAGCGGAAATTAAACCATCTCTTTGAAACGAAATCCTATTCATGGCATTGATTGAATCATAGTTGCTCTTTAGAGTATATTTTATTTTTAGCATATGACGTACTCCTACAAGCCAGATGCAGGTAACCATTCGAATGATTTCAGTAACATTCGTTCAGATCGAGAATAATACCTTCTGCGCAAAATAACTGGTTCTGGGGTATATTCGCAAGATATACTTTGATGAGCACTGGTTCGTTAGAAATTCTTAATACCTACCTACCTTTAAACTGGAAAGAAAATCGACTTATTTTCTTTTAATCAATAACACTCCAGTTTGCACTTAGTTCAATTATTTAGTTCAAAACAACTCAGTTTAGCTAATACAGAAACTTGAATGAAGCAAATCATCAATCTGACTGCAACAAAACGTGAGCATCTGTGACCACCTTGGGCGCCGTTCCAATGTAAACAAACTTGCAAATATATACATACATGCATATTCTGAATAGCCATAGATAGCAATCGAAAGTGAAAGCACACGTCCATCCACAATAATAATATCGTATTTAGTAAATTATTCAGCATTCTACGAGCCGCGACGAATCTGAATAAAAGTATATACTGACAACATTAGATATTATCTGGCACGAAAATAAATGAAAACGTTCCGGCGTCAAAGATGAATGAGTAATTAATTCGAATGCAAATGGGAATTGCGTCAAGTATGGTGGCCGAAGTCAATAAAGGCAAGCAGACGCAATTTAATTAGCCTTCGGAATTAACACGTTCTGGATCCACTCTAGTAAGCTGGATTTTCGTAATAGTTATTCACGTGTGGCTAACTTGCGCGGGCATTCTCATCACGATACGCTCCGATGTACCAAAAGAAGTTTACAACGACGATGATGATGATAGTAGTTCTTGGTTCGGTAACCGCTAGCCAGCAATGATTTGCTGACCATTTGAAGTTACGTCATTTCGAATAGATTGTTTTGCAATGTTGCGATTAAATTATGAATGAAGCGAATTGTGTTGTGCGTCGTTTGTTTGGTCTACAAAATCACTTTTGCTAGTCGTCTCTAAGGAAATAGTAAATAGTAGATTCACTTTTTTAACTGAATCATAGCTGTTATGAGTACGGCCTGCACATAAACTAGTAAATTCAATAAAGCTTGCTAAAATATTTGTCTGGAGCAAACTAACGGCAAAACAAATACATATTAGCTGTGTTTAATGAGCTGCTCTAGGTTGGGCTAAGGTTGAGATATCTCTGCAAAATGTGTTGCAACGGCTGCTCTATCATGCCCGATGTTGCTCTGATTTGTGTTTCACGAGCCTGCTCTAAGTTGAAGTAGAGCAATTTAGAGGACGATTTCTGCTCTACCATTTTTGGTACAGTAAGTTCGGGCAAGTAACAAGCTGTTCGCCAACTGTCACGGAACAGACTTTCAACAAAAAATTGTGACTGAAATAGAGTTTGTTATCAGTTAATTGACAGGTTGAACTTCTGACAAGTAATTATTTTTGAGAATCACCTCGCAATCGCTCTAACTTGCTCGACTTTTTTGACAGCTGCTCTATTCTAATTGGTCTTGAGATGCTCTGCTATTTTTTCAGAGTCACTAATTTTGAAAATTTTTTTAAAAATTTTAGGTCTTTAGGCCTATTAAAAAAGGGTAAAGAAAACCGCGAAAATTTGCATTGTCTTACTTGTCTGACTATTCGGACTAACCAGGCCAGATGCAGGGCATGGATTCCTTACTTCTTCTCTAATTCAGCAGAAATTCTGGACATCACCAAGCTTTTCAACCCTGACCGTTCGATTCAACCCTGATCTTTCTGATTTTCTATTGGAAGGTAGCCATCAATTATTAGATGTGAATCCAGTAAGTCAGTATTTCTAAAAAAAAGCTAAATCTGGGCTTTTCTCCATCGATACCTTGGATATTGAGAAACTGCTAAATCCATTGGTCTAAAATATTGCGTTTTATTTTGAATATTATCACTTGCTAGCTTATGTTCGCGGTTCTCTAATCTCTTTTCAATCCACTTTATTGGTTCCCTATCATTATTGATAATATATTGTTTTCTTCTATGATGACAGGCATTCGCCACTTGCGTAAAAAGCAACTGAATGCTCTTTGTATCTCATCTAAAACCCTATAAAATCATATAAATCATCATAATCAAAATAACACTATTTTCCTTGATTATTTTATCATTAGGTGTTAAGCATGCTTGTACTTTAAGTCTCTCGATTTTATGTTTGCATCTATTGTCTAGCTGTAAGTCTATGCAAATGAAAGAATTATTATTATTATTATTATTATACTATCAATTTGAGAACCTGTTGAAAATTGACGGGGTGCACTCTTTATTCTAAATGAAAAGCAGTACAGATTTGGAGTGCTGGAAGGGCATCACTAATTTCAAGGTCGAGAAATTCTGCATGCGTGCTTGAAGAAGTGACAAGTCTAAGTGTTCTAGGTCGAAAGATCGTGACTCCACCAAACACAACCCGAAGCAAGAGGGTTTGACAATGGAGCAGTGAACTGACAAACGAGTCATGCCTCTTACTGGGGATACCTCTGTGCGAGAATCAGATACAGACTCCCCGTCCATTGATGGGGTCAATGTCCAGACTACTTTTGATTGTAACGCCTGCCAAGATCTCCTGAATCGAGAAACACAGGACGAAAGTAAGACAGCCCAAGTGTCCAAGGAAGACTTCGATTTGATCATGTTTTTTAATGGTGAGGGTACTTCAAGAAATTCAAATTAATATTTTTTTGCCTGTCTAGGCCAAGGGAGGAGTTAATTTTAATCCAAGACCATGCGTTGTAAACAAACGAGTTAGCGGGTTACGAGCCAATGCTTACAGAGTGATTACACTTGATAGTCTGGTGGAAACACGAGTTTGCTTGCTTGATAAGAATATCATTAATTTCCCTGTTCTTCACAAATTTTATGATAATGATAACTTGCCTGTTCCAGCGGTAATCGATCGAAAGACATGCTGGTTTCTTTCTTAATACATGAAACACGACAAAGGCGCATTCTAATTGTGTCATCGTCAAAGATGTAGTGGCTGCATGTTGTCTTTAATACTCATCATGAAGTGTGGGGTAGCATCTCCTGAATGAATGGAATGAATCATACAAGAGTGTTTGTTCTCTGATCACAGATACATATCCTTTGGTGTAGATGGCTAAAGCTAAACTGAGTAGGTAGAATTTATTAATTTGGAAAAGAACGGACTGGACGAAGTTCCAATCCCTGGTTCGATCTTCACTGAAACTTTCTCTGGGGAGCATCGATTGTTAGAAGGATCTGGGCCAAGAGGCTACAAATATTTACTACCCATCGTGGAATGTAGAAGTCACCACCCTACGGAGAGAGTGCAGGAAAGAGTGTAATAACGTAAAAAGATCTAATGACTGAAAATTGAAGATTTTTTGAAGTATGACTTCTGTGGTAACAAAGATGGTATCAATAAAGCTCTTCCTTTGCATAAGGTCATCAGTTTTATACCAAGCTGCACTTGGCGCCCTAATGGCAGCGAAACTAATTCAAGCATCTATACACTGACCCTTTTCATGGGCTCACATTTCTCGAGGAATCATAACCCCTAGGATACGCGGCGCATGAATATAAAAAGACAATCAGTTTTTCGCTGCCTTTCAGGCTCCCAATTGAGAAGAGCTTTAAACTTCTTCGAGTCGTTCAAATTTCCGGATCTTGATGGAGTTCTCCCGGCTAATGCGATAGAATTGTGTGTATTTCTAAAGCAGTAAAAGCTGTTGACCGTTAAACATAAGCACTATCGTCTGATATGTCTCAGCTCTGTTTTTGTCAAGATTTTAGAAAGAATCTTTGATTACTATGTATGTCAGAAAGTCAATTGTCTAAAATGTCACAGACACAGCAAATCTACAACAAAACTAAGTCTGTTGGTATCTTGAAATTGAAAAATCTGTTGCTCTTAAGAAATATACGCTTGCCATCTTCGCAGATTTTGAGGAGATTTACAACTACATCAGCTCTGATGCGATTGTGGAGGCACTCTTAGGAATGGATGTTGAAATACGGCTGATAGCTTTTATTGATTAGCTCCTTAATAACAGAGTGGTATCCTCTTTTATCTGGCTAACTTGCCACAATATCCAACAACCATTGTAGTAGTTTCTTTGCGGTGCAAGTGGTGGCTGTTTTTCAGATTAGCAGCTCGGAGTCAATATTAATATTTTCACAGATAGAACATTTCTTGAAATTTTAGCTCTTTGGAATTTTTCTCGCATAATTTTTAGAACGAATTTCAAGTTATAGCTACGAATTTGTTATAAATCACAGATCGAAAATTATTCCTATAACCTCTCACTTGTAAATTTATAGTAATATTTATTTATCAAAAGTACAAGTATTCATCGGCATTTTGATGATCTCGAACATTATAAACAAGGCATAGAAATGTTTATTTGACTAAAGCTCATTTGTTTTTGCAATCATGACAATCTTTTTTACGTCTGGAGCCCTAACATAATTTTGACGATTTCATACAATATCTACCAGTAACATCAAATCAAGTTTTTTTATTATTAAAATGAGGAAATTTCAAATAATATTAATATTTTGCATTTCCAATTCATTTCCTCAGACATAGGAAAAACCCTATCAATCGCTTAAAAAACATTACAGGTGCATTTAGCAGCACCACTGTTACCATCATGCATCATCTTTCATGCGCGATAGCTATGACAGTTATGCACGTAAGCGTTGTTCGTTTCTTCGACGAATCAATTAACAAAAACGATTGCCTCATTGTCTGGTGCTCATAAGTGCATGTATGCACCGTTACTGACCATTGAGCCAAAGCCTGTGCGGTAATTCTATCCATTATATAACGGTGACAAATGCAGAAAACGAGTGGGATCTCATTATTTTAGCATGCAGTATTTCAATCTGCTACTTTGTACTTTTGTTTTAGTTGGGTAACGTAGGGGTATGATGCAATGCAACAGACCGGAAACCATTTTACGAATGAAGAGACCACGCATGACACCCAAAGTAGACAAATCTGTAGTATTATTATGATTTAGCTGTTTGATTTTTTGGTGGAGTTATATTCGTTGACATTATCCTCTAATCAATCATTGTCTATCTTTGATGGTATAGTATATAACGATAATTTTTTGAAAATATACATCGCTATGAGCACGCTAGTAATTCTAATGGATCAAAACAACAAAAACTTGAAAAATTATTCTCCCAACTGTCATGTTATAGGCCTAATGGTAGTAATCACTCAATCCTTCGTACTTGAATAATAAGAAAAATACAAAACAAACTACGATGTGGCTTGAATTGCACGAAAACAACTGTTTATCTAAATTTATTAATTATCCTTTGGTAGGATAATGAACCTTATGTGACAAATAAACAACGCTAAAGACTACATCAGCTACACACCACTCAGTCTTAATGCGTAAATATATAAAAACACAATTTCATATTATTAGACATATCGTGGGGACAACAATAGGCTTAGTACACTTCCTAGACAATATATGACAATAATTTACCCGGGAATTGTTTATTCAGTTCAGTAACCTCAATAAATCCTACATAATATGTCATACTAATGGAATTTCTCTGAACAAGTTCGTATTTGGGGCAACGTATTTCTTTTTACATTGTACAACTAACGTCAAATATTATTGCCACAGATACAAAGAAATAGAATCATAATTAACTATATTTCGAAAACCTTAAATGAGTGTTCCAAAAGGATTTGATGTTAAAATTGATTTTTTCGTGTGGCAATGTAAGCTGCTCGATTTTTCGGCAGGTTTCGGTTGACATTCGGAGGTTTACCACAGATTAAGTGATACCATTACAAACAGTCAGAGCATACAAACAGTAACCTACAAGTGTGTTCATACTTTGAAACAAAACTAAATTAAAATTGATCGAATATTCATATAAAAAAAATATTTTGTTTAAAACTTAAATTGAACTTTTTTCGAAGCTTTAGCCACCTGTTGGATTCAAATACAAAAATTTGTATTTTAATTAATTTCATTCTGTCGTTACATTCTAATATTAAATTTGAACAACCATAACGGAATTCCAGGAGAATAATGAATTATTATGTATTACTAACGGTTCTCTTGCGCCTGACGATTGTCAATTAAATACTGCTGGTGATTCAGTTTTTCTCTGTGTTGATCTTGCAAGCTCGATCAAGGAGTTTTCTGGGAATTTTTCCAAGGTTTTTAAGTTCTTTGGTTCCACCATGGAACCATCTTGCTGCAGCTTATCTTGATGAGGCCTCTTCATGCCTACTTAATATAGACTATTCATTTCGGTGACTTTATACTACCACTAACACAGGCTTTGTCTACTTGAAGTCAATTGAACTTAGTCCATTCAGTGTTTCTTGTGACATATCGCGCATTTCTTTTAGGGGGTAACATAGGCGGGAGAAATCCCAGCGTTAAGAGTCATAAGCTTCGCAGAAGTTATAAAACCAAAGAGTCCGTTTCTTTTGGTGTTGGATTTGTTTCTGCCCCAATTAGTCTACGAATTCCGTCAGCTTTAGTGTTGGTGGCGGACGTAACGAGTCAAGAAGAATGTTAGCTGACGTGACAGTCGCGCGTTTCAGCCTAGTATTATCCCGCTACTGCACGATGACCGCTGGCTCTTCCCAGCTTAAAAACTGTCTAAGTGTGGTGGGATCAAGCAGATTGGAAACCAGAACACCAGTCCTCGGCGTCGTTGACCTTTCATCATAAATAGATTTTGCCCCTTTCACTAAGCTGAGTGAAAAGAAAATATGAAAAGAACATGAAAAACATGAAGACAACACCTAGCTGCTTCTTCTCCGAGAGATATTTGCGATTTATTCACAGACAATTTCCAGTTAATTTTCAATGCACCAGACCCATCCAACTCAAACCTTTATCTTTCTGACTCAGCTCCAACCGCTTTCGTCAGCTACATAAAAATATCACGTGAAGAAATACGTAAAGCTATCTTGGAACTCGATTGTAACAGAGGTCCTGGCCCTAATCTTTTTACCATTTTATCTTCGATTCCAAAACTTTTTGAAAAGTTTGTTTACAATAAACTTTCTCCACTAGTTGATTCCCGTCTTAATGAATAACAGCATGGCTTTAGAAAAGGTCGCTCAACTATTACAAACTTGACGATTCTAGTTTCGGACGTTCTCTGTCAAATGGAGAAAGGCTACTAAATTGACGCAGTCTACACAGACTTTAGTAAAGTTTTTGACAGAGTTGTCCATTCTACATTGATCCTAAAGCTGCATGAATTTTGACTAGCCGGGTCTTTATTTAGCTGGCTCAGTTCCTACCTCCACAATCGAATCGAATTCGTAAAATTTCAAGGAGTTTTATCAAAAAATATCTTTGCTAGTTCTGGTGTACCACAAGATACCATCTTGCCCCACTTCTCTTTAACATATTCATCTCCGATCTATCTCCTAATGTAGTTTTTCTTCAATCCAAGTTTGACTCACTAGTTCAGTGGTGCAATATAAACAAGCTCTCGCTTAATAGTCATAAGTATTAAATTATTAGTTTTAGCCGTAAATGCATGGTTACGCAGAACGCTTACTTTCTCGGCTACAACATATAAACTCGCGTTGATAGCGTTGTTGATCTCGGTGCTGTCTTGGATGGGAAACTTCATTTCACCTTGCACTACGCCAAAATTCTTTCCCGTGCGAATAAGCGGCTCGGCTTTATTAAGTGACAAGCCAAGGAATTTAAAAACTTGTGGGCCACAAGATCATTAAACACTGCACTTCTACGCCCTCTTCTTGAATACGCGTGTATTATCTGGAACCCAGCCAATGAAATCCATAGTAACAGATTCAAGTCCAGACATAAACAGTTTTTACTTTTCACCCTAAGAAAACTGTACAACCCTTACGAGTTCGAAAATTTACCCCCCTATGAGGTTAGACTGGCTAATTTAATCCAGAAGAATGGTGATATCGGCGTGATTCACATTTGACGTCATTTATTAGAGTTGAATTCCTGAATAGTAAAATGGAGATAAATATCCCCATAAGGAACACCAGGTCCAATTTTTTGCTAATGCAATATCCAAATTCCAACGGCTTTAGCAACCTTTGTTCACCCACAATTTCCTAACTAGTCTTCAAACCCTCCCTTATCCAAGCCATTTGTACCTCGTAACTTTTTGCAATTATTATTTTTGTTATTCATTTATTTTATTGTTATTTAAACTTATTTATTTACTTATTTATTTTTGCTTTATTTATTTGTTCCTTAGTTTTTTTTATTATTTTTAATTTTTTTTTCCTTTTCTTGCTTCAATCTGTTTTGTATTCATATGTTTATTGAATTAATGCGTTGTTTGGCAAATAAATAGAAAAATAGAAATAAGACAAGTTGACTTGAACAAGCTTTATGTCGAGATTGTCGAGAATCAACGACTTATCTAGTTGACAATGTCCAGTTAGTGTAGTTTTGCTCCCAGTCATGTATTCGACACATTTCCCTGCATTGATTGTCTTGTCCGTCTTCGACGGCTGCTTTACAGTTTTGTGCGCTTCTTACGAGCGGTCTTTCCTCCTGTACTTCATGCGGGCGTTTTGTTTGCACAAGCTGGAGTTCTCTTCTTCAGTACTTGGCTCCTCTTCTTTTGTGTGGATTTGTGAGAGGGAATCTTTTCACCCGGCCACGGTCGTAATTGGACATCCAGCTGATGATGTACTCGCCATACGATATGGGATCAGCAAGGTGAAACACTCGCTGGCCATGAGTTCTGCCACGATAGTAGCTTGCAATTTTCCGCTGTAACAAAGTTCCTCCATCGCAGTCATAGATCAGGTTGGGATCTCCAGAATCCGACACTCTACCGCACTGAGTGGCTCCAGCACGGGTGGATTTCCAGACCTCTTTTTTGGCTCGAAATTCGAAATGTTAAACGCTATGAAAAAATATGCTGTTATATACTGTCACTTCAAGTCTAATGGTGAAGCTTCACGATGAAGTTGGCTGTAGTATTGTCCGATGCAAATACGCTAATTTAACACATTCTGTAGAGAAACAGCAAAAAATTATTCAAGTCCTCAATGTACATATCATATTTCAAACTGTTACAGCCTAGCGAGGTCAATATGACAGAGAGTGATGGTTAGCGTAATAAAACTGAGACCTTGGTGGTTCAGTGGGTAATCAGTTCTGTTTAGAATAGTTTGGTTGGCTATAGTCTTAAGCAATTCAAAATATAAGATATATCAAAATAAAGCAGCGCCCATGTTTTAATTTAAACCAATTTTTTCCTTTCGAAGCTAGATTTATTTGGATTACTCGACATGTATCGATATTTCGAGGGTAATCTGCCCTCTTCTTCAGTGTCTATTGGTCTAATCTTAAAATAACTTAGGTATCTTATTTAAGGTGCTTACTTTTAAAGAATTGACTAACACTCATTATACAGACAGCTAATTACCAGCTAATTATCTATTAATTATATACTTAAGTACATTTAACTATCTATATTAATTACATTATCATCATAAAATATCTGTTCAAATTAACCTGAACAATGGTGATACACAGTTTCCTTGGCTGTGTTTAGTCGCCTATCCATCAGGGTTTTCCATATGTTCAGGCTTTCGTACGCATCCAGTTTTCGTACCTGCTGTACTTCCTTAATCACCTCCACGTTGTCCCACGTTATGCCGTGCTCCTCCTCCAGGATGTGTTTCGCTACTGCTGATCGTACTACCGTTGTGTTCTTTTTCCTTGCTGAGGCTGCTTCCCGCTTATGTTCGTTTAGTCTAACACCAACTAACCGTTTTGTTTGTCCAATGTATATTTTGTCGCATTTTGGGCAAGTAATTTTGTATATTTCACATTTTTCCTTATCTTTTTTGTCTTTCGCGTGACATATTTTTTGACATAATTTGTGACATAAGTAATTTTGTATATTCCATATTTTATCTTCTTATCTTTTTTGTCTTTCACGTGACTTAATTTTGTACTTAATTTTTTTTACCCTACTGGTTTGAACTGCTTTTATGTCAAAGCGTTCAAGAAGTTCCTGAATTTGCTTGAATATTTTTAAATGTAAAGAGTAAACTTTGAGTGTGATTTCCCCTAATTTTTTATAAAGCCTATTTACGGAATCTCTAATGAGATTCCTTTCGGCTAGCACTATTTGTTTTCCTACTCCTAACAGGTGGGACCTAATAGAAGATCCCTTACCAGACTCTATCAAACGAGTTGAAATAATCTTCAAAGAGTGCAAAGGGACGGTTGGAGAAATCAACAAGCTGCGGGTCTCAAACCCGGTGTTGCCAAGAATTAGATGCCTTCCGAAGATACACAAGGAAGGAAATGAGCTAAGAGAAATTGTAACCGCTACAAACGCTCCAACAAGGAGAATCGCATAGTGGATTGTAGACGAGTGTAGGGCCTTAGGGAAGATTAGCGATAGAACGGTTAGAAATCGTATATAGGGGGAGATGAGCTAGTTGTATCATTTGATGTCAAGGCTCTATTCTCAAGCGTGCCGGTAAAACAAGCATTCGCGTTCTTTGAGGACTGGCTATTTGAGAAGAATAGCTCACCGGAAGGGAGGAAGAGGGCTAAAGACAGTGGCGAGGCGTTCAGTCATCGGTAGATGCGCCGATGACCAAGCGATAATCGTTGCTTTCCACTAGACACTTTTTCCACTTCTTGCCATCACAACACACATTCAACGCAGTCATCGGAAAATCAAACGCATCGATTTTCGACAAACATCGGATGCCAAAGGACAAGGGAACATATCACGAGAAACTAGCGCATTCAAAATCGCTTATTTTCGTTGAGGCACTTTTTGTATTGTTTGTACCCACATTAAGTCTTTGTCGCGAGCAAGTCATCGGCAAATTAAGCGCATCGATTCGCTTCGAAGTGTGAAAGCGAGGAATTGAGTAACTCAAAAACAGCCAAATATTCATCTTCTCTTTTATGCCACCCATTCGTCTTTTCATGAGTGTCTATGACTATCAACTCATCGGGGAGTTTAGCGCATCGGTCAAAGTAGAACATGTTAGGCGAAGAGGGGTAAATGAAAAGTCGGATTGTCGTTCCTGCGCCGTTTCTTCTTCATTTTCTCCAATTTTGCAAATGATACTGTGTATGAATCCCGAGTGTAGGAAAAAGCATCGGTCTCCAATAGGAAATGGAATCAATATGCATGATTCAGCCATCAGTTCTATGCTTTCGGGAATAAACATACAAGAATAAATTGTTTGATTTTACAAGAAGCGTTATATTATATAGCAGCCGTTGACACCCCAGTTTAAAATAGATATAATTTAAAAATATAGCTGTAATGTTTCCATCCCTTACGTGAAATACAGAACACATTAATCATCATTACTTTTCCTGTTGGGTCAGTCATCGGTACCCACATCGAATCCATTCAAATAACGACTGAAAATTATCGATATATTGCTTGTGAACATTGTTCTTAAAATTCGCAGTTTTTTTTTCATTTTCGAGCTCGGTGAATTTGGTACAAATAACAGGTACAAGTGTACATACACAAATGTACATTTCCGGAAGAATTTTTTTTATTCTGAAGACTTTATAAGTAAAGGCTGGTACTGAGTTCGAGTTCACGTGAAATTTTGACATGTCTCCATTATCAGGTCATTCTTTCGAGCGAAAATTTTGGCAATGGAGAAAAGCAGAGACAATGCTCATTTCTGACGGATAAAATGTCAAGAATTTCACTTTTCGATCGATTTTCTTATTGGAAAGACATTTGCACTGCTCAATTTTCAAATTGAAACAGCAAATATCACTTTTTCGCTCGAAAGAATGAACTGCACAAACTAAATTGGCGTGAAATGATTGGAGACATGTTTCAGTGCCATCTACGTTTTCAACGCGAAAGCAACTTCAAAGCAACTTTTCATGCTAAGAACTTAGTACCACTCTTGCTTATTTTCAAGCTAAATTTTCGCCGAAACAGATTTCACGTGAAATTTTGTATGAAAATTTCACGTGAAATCGAACTCAGTACTATGCTTAAAATACTAAATTAATTAGTTCGTAGATTGCTTATAATAATTTTTCCTTATAATCACAAATAGAAGAAAAAACTGATTTGCATGTAGATCGCCATTTGATCGCTTCGTAATGCATGCATTTTATTTTGTTTGAAATTTTGGTACAATCTATGACTGTTACCTATAAATTTGGTCTAGTAAAAACAGAGTTTTTGTATTCGATTGCTACATCTGCAATAGTACGGATTACGCAACGCTTGTGATTTATATAATTGAATTAATTTCAAATTTTAATTTTGAAGTTCAGTTACGAGTGCTAGTGATTGCTTATTTAAAATAAATTTATATTGTATTTCAATAGAAGAATCTACATAGATATGGAATCTATACAGGACATTATTTTTGAATTAAAAAAAAGCACTTTGGTTCATTTACTTTTCAGGAAAAACGAATAGCCGTTGAAAGTGGCCGCCCTTGTCCTCCACTTCCAAAATTAGTTTCAAACGTGTCTGAAAGGGGGAAAACGTATGTGCGACATTTCTCAGTTTCATCAAGCTACGAAACTTATGAATGGTTGTGTGGTAGTGTAAAACTAGGGAAAATTTTCTGTTTGGCCTTGCAACAGAAAGTGCAACAAACATTTCCAAAGGCGTTATTTACTCATTGTTACGCTCACGTCTTAAATTTAATTTCGTCTCAGGGAATGAATGATGTTCCCGAATGTAATGTATTTTTTTCAACCTTAAATGGCATTGCAACTTTTTCTTCTCACTCTAGCAAAAGATCATTTGCACTCCAGGACTATTTACGGAAATCTTTTCCAGCTTTCGCTCCAACAAGGTGGTGTTTCACTTCTCGATTAGTAAACACAATTGAACATTACAGTATACAAATAATAAATTTCTTTGCTAATATAGTGGAAAATAATGATGGTATCTGGAGTGGAATTGATAAGTGCACAGCAAGAGGATTCATTTTATTTTTGGAAAATTTCGAAACATAATTTTTACTGAATGTATTTGCTCCTTTGTTTGGAAAAACTGATGTTATTTTTAATATTTTGCAAAGTGAGAATATTGACATCACTACATGTCTAAATATAGTTAGAGATTTTCTCCGTGATTTGAAAGGAAGTAGAGTGGGCTTGCAGCATTGTGTAAGCTGCGAACGAAAAATTGTCGAAGCACGTCTTGCGGCAAATGAAAGCTGTGAGTATTGTGAAAAAGTTGGTTTCGAAAAAGAGTGGCAGAAAACAGTTGGTCTAGTTGGGCTACCGTCATCTTCACGAAAGCAATTAGATTATGAAGCGTTAAAACAGAAATATAGAGATTTATACTTCTCTATCATAGATAATTTAATCGGCCATACATCAGCACGTTTTTCTTCAATTGATAAACTTCAATTTTTCGAGCTTTTGAATCCAAATCATTTCTCAAAATATTCAAATTCACATCAATTTCCAGAAAATCTACTAAACATGCTAGCAAAAATATATCCAGACACTTTTGATTTACTTGCTTTAAAGAACGAACTTTTAGTTGTTTACAGAACGGATATTTTTCAAAACAAGTCTCCACGACATATGATAAACTTTTTATTGGAACAAAATTTGAAATATGCTTTTAAAGAAACCTTTCGCTTAGCCAAACTTATTTGCACTATACCAGCTACAATTGCATCCGTTGAAAGATCTTTCTCTGCTCTAAAGCGAATTCATACTTATAAACGATCTACACAAGGAGAAGAAAGATTGAGCAATCTTTCGCTTATTTCGATCGAAAAAGAACTCCTTGAGTCTATTATAGAGAAAGACAGCTTTTATACTCTAGTAATAGAGATATTTGCCGCCAAATCAAGAAGGGTAGAGTTTTATTTAAATAGCTTACTGTTGGTTTATACAGATAATAAACAGTTTTTTCTATAGAAGAATTACTTTTCGCAGCCTTATGTATATGCGATAATCACAATTAAGTTTTGATTTTACTCCCCAATTTCAATAAATGCTCACGAAACTAAATGAATTTTCATATTTTTATCTTATGAGGAAGCTTAAGTAATTTTTCATGCCGAATTTTTAATGAGATATTTCATTTTTCACCATTTTTATCTTCTTTTTTCTTTTTCTTTAAAAATTTCTTTTCATTTTCAAACTCTCGTTACTTATTATTTTAATTACATTTAGGCAAATAATTTTGCCATTGATACATGAATGATTTTTGTTAGAAGCCCTATTTGTCTTCTCTTACACCAGTGTCGGTGACTGTCTTCTTTATTTTGTCTATATTTTTTACATGGGGTACAAATCAAAGCACCCAAGCGATGACTAGGTGAATCGTTCACGCTTCGCCTCTGGCTAAAGACTATTTAAAACTTGCCTCGGTTTGCATGAATGAAAGTTACTTTACTTGCAGGGGAAAATACTTTACAGCTACGAAAGGTGTTGCCATGGGAAATCCTTTATCCCCACTATTGAGTGAGATTTTTATGGACAGACTGGAGAAGAAACTTCATGAAGAAGGTTCGCTTCCTCGTGTCTGGATGAGATATGTGAACGACATTCCAGCCATCGTAAAAAAGAATGCTTTCGCAGAAACTTTGAAGAAGTTGAACTAAGCACATAAGGATATCCAATTTTCAATGGAAGTCGAAAACAATGGGAAACTACCATTCTTGGATTTAATGGTCATACTGAAAGAAGGTTTTCTTATATTTAATATCTACCGGAAACCCACACACACACCCAGAGAAGAACACCTTCCACGTCTGATCATTGGCATTCCCAAAAAGTGGCGCCCTTTTACTCGATGATCCACCGACTATTAACAGTACCCATGGATCAGAAAAGTTTTAACTCAGAATTCAAATATATTCAAGATACCGCGAGAAAAAATGGATTTGACGAGAAAATAATTGGAAGAAAAGACGCGCCCAGTTTATACGTTTCTCATTTCCACTAGGAATATACTTACATGTGCTTTGCCAAAGAGACCATTTTAACGAATGCAATATTGATTATGCAATATTGATTTGCTGAAAACCTGTTCTGAGTATAAAAATGGTAAGTGATAAGATAGTTAACGCGGAGTACTACTTTCGATACCATTTGGCGAGTAAAAGGAATATCTCCGATACTTTTATGCAACCCAATACAGAGAATTTCGTTTGTTGCCAGCGAATGTTCGCTGCGCTTACTGTTTCTTGATGGGATTATACGCACGCCAACACACTCTCACCTATCAGCTAGCATGGATATATCCATTCTCACCTGTCGTTTGAAAGTATGCTTTTCTCACTTTTGCATATGATAAAGTGAACTTATTTTGGTTTTGGTTCTTTTTAGGTGCCAGTTAATGGTAAATTCTTCACTCCCTGCCATTCTCTTCCGTCAAGTAAATATCACAAAATACCGTTCTTTCCATGCTATTTATTAGTTCTTATAGCTCTGCTCCTTTTTCAGAGTCATTAAACCCAGCTTATAATAAGGTAATGCATTTATGGCCTGGTTTTCAAAAGCAAATATTACAATTTATTCAATTGCATGGAAGTAATTGAACTCTTTTATTTTTTACACAAGTAAATTTGATTCCTATCAGCAGTTTGATCACTCCAACTTCCCAACTATAGCAAATATTACATACTCATAATATCTAATAGCTCATACTCACAAGATTACGTATGTTTTTGATTGGAAAAATCCAACCGGAAAGCCCAATCAGCATCATTTACGATTTGAGTTGCAATTTTTCATTCCACTCCGATATTGTTTGCAGTTTTAGATCCATAGCAAACACTTACAGTCGATAAATTTGTTGAATCAAAATGATTACTTGGCAGTGAATGTTTTTGGTAAATTAGAAGAAATAAATCTTTGAAGCGTAGCAATTTTATAATTGTTTAAGCTTCCTCAAGATGTTTCTAGTGCAATTTATTTGAACAAATATTTTATATAAAAAACGATCAACTTTCATTTTCAATATCATTAATTACATACATATATTTCGTAATCACTTTTGATGAATGAAAGTGAATCAGAGGTATTAAAATCCAATTTACTCAATTTCATTCGCATTCAACCTTCGTTTTAACTATATAATTCATTATTCTTCTGTTTCGAAAGACATTACTACTGTTTTCGGCCGGTCCTAAAGATGTCGATTGTATTTGCATCGTACACGTACGGATGAATGTTAATATCAGTGGAATAGTAACAAACTGGATCAGAAAATGAATTTTTCATCAAGGAAAACTGAAGTATTGCAAACTGAAATTTATGAACTACTAAAGTGTTGAATGTAGGGTATATGTACAGCTGGTAGACAACAGATCATGTGTTGGAATCATTGCAATTTTGATGTGGGCTCTGGAGTATTTGTGGTGACTGAGGTATTATGATAACGAAAAGTCTACGCAATTGGGTTTTGTTAGTTGCATAGCAAGAAGAAATTTCAATTGTGCTAGCAGTGTTGTTGCAAAAAAACGAAACAGAAAATGTGGCATGTATGAATAAAATCAAATATTTTTTTTCCAAAGCGATTAATTTCCATAAAAAGAAAAAAAGATTTTACTAATATTACAACTAGAGGAGTCTAGTTGCATTAAATGTGTTTCGCACCGAATTTTCTTATCAATGTGGATTCCAAATCACATAAAAACTAATCCAGTTTTAAAAGTTATGTGGGCACTTTGTTCAGGCAAGGGTGGATTTGTCACTAGGCCTAGTAGGCCCGGGCCTAGGGCGGCAAATTTTAGATTTTTTTGGGGCGGAAATTTTTTTTCTGTCATTTGCATATATCTGAGTTGAATGAGCATAACGAAGTCACCCGAATTCTCTAAAAAATCAATGCGCGAACAAATTCACCTCTGATGATTTTTTTCGGACATTGAAAAGTTTGACTTATAATAAATATCAAAATGCGATCACGGTAAAGGACCAAAGAAACTCAAAAGTACCTAGAAAGTATCTGAAAATACCTAAAAAAAAAATTATATATAAATAATAATAATAAATAATACCTCTTCAATATACGAAAAGCTTATCAGAGGTAAACGCGTGCATTGATTTTTTAGAGAAGTGAAAAAGAAGGGTATAATTGAAATGATTGATAAATGAATGATTGATGATTTGACAAATTGTTCGTATGTTTGGCATGTTTTTTTTTCTTTTCATCGAAAGTCTTCACATACAGCGACAGGCCTGCAAGGTGGAACCTTGCAAATTGGTACTTTGAGATCTTTTTTAGGTACTTTTGGGTTCTTTATCGTGTGTGTATTTTAATAACTATTTGTGTGACAAGGGCGCAATTATAAGGGATTTTTATGAACAAACCGGTATTGGTTTTATTCTGATATTCCTTTTTGTGAGCTCGAGCACAACGAAAAACAGCGAAATATTCTAGGGAATCGAAAAAATCGCGCATTATTACATATAGTATAATTCACGAAAAGGGCGGCAAATATTTCTGAAGCCTAGGGCGGCAAAATGGCAAAATCCGCATCTGTGTTCAGGGGTATTGCAAGCTCTATATTAGAACATCAACCACATTTGGTGATCCTATCTTTGTTGCGCGGTATATTATTTTTTAATAATATTTCAACTTGTACTGCCTAGACAAGAAGGATACTTCTCCTTCTATTACCGGTGCAGATTTCTGTGCGCTAATTTTTCATTGAAAATGTGTTTTCATCCCGTGCAAATGGTCTGATGTAGCTTTGAACTGTCATTCTGGTGTAAACTGGTTCTTCACCTTGTTTGTAGTGCAGAGCCTTGCGATCGCAACGAAGCGAGCTCACTACAAAGCTTTGTCAAAATCGGTTAATTCCAGTTCGCATAAAATTTAAAAAAAAAATGTTACTACCGCATATACTCACTAAGTCAGCATAAAAAAAATCATATAAATTGGCCATGATTCCAGGGAGGTACATTTATTTCAATACGAACGGTCCAAGAGAGAACATCAAAATGAAGAAAAACGAAATGAGAGCTGTCATTAAGTACCTCTGTTTGAAAAAATTGTCTACCAGCGACATACACGGTGACATGGTGGAAACATAAGCGGACTCTGCTCCTCCATATTCCACCGTTGCACGCTGGGCCAAGGAGTTTAAGCTTTGAAGAACATCCACTGAAGATGAACACCGCGAAGGACGTCCATCCACATCCTTCACTGAAGACAACGTAAAAAAAAGCCGAAGATGTCGTGTTGACAGATCGAAGAGTGACCATCAGGCATATAGCTGAAGTCACAGGGATCTCATATAGTAGTGTTTGAAAAATCTTTGCGAACAAATTACATATGAAGAAGATCTCTGCGCGTTGGGTACCGAGAATGTTAATGGACGAGCATAACAAGAAACGAGTCGACATTTCAAGGATGAAACTCGGAAAGTTCTAGGCATATCAAGAGAATTTGTTGTCACGTTTCGTGACCATGGACGAAACCCAAATGCAATCGATGACCTGGAAGCGACCCTCAAATTCAAAGTGTCAAGTTCGACAGGAAAGGTTGTGTATCCGATTTTTGGGACGCTGAAGGAATTATTGTGGTGAAATATTTGAAAAAGGGAGCCACAATATCAGGCTTTTACTACGCAGTCCAAATAAGAAGATTGCGAGAGGCAATGAAGGAAAAAAGACGCGGCAAACTGCGAGCCGGAACTCTGTTTCATTAAAATAACGCACTGATTCACAAGGCTGCAGTTGCGATAGATGCAATTAAAGAAACAGGATTTAAACTGCTTGAACACCCACCCTATTCGCCAGATCTAGCTCCCAGTGACTTCTACCTCTTTCCTACACAATTAACCATTTTACAATGTGAAAAGGCTTGATAGCGCATCCTAAACTGCACCGAAGCCCAGAAGAGACCCTGTCAAGAAGTTAGATGGGTTGGATTTGCTTAAGAAAACGGGGGACGCTGCGTACTTTCATCCGTCATCAGAGTCAAACAGTAGCCACAATAAAAAAGGGGAAGGTGACTTTCGCTCGCAAAGGACCAGAAAGTAGCTTTCAGGCATGGGCTGATAGACATACTTAGTCGAGACGTGGCAAAGCACGTAGCTAGTGAGAGTAGAACCTAAAAACGAACAAATAGGAAACCTAAATTGGGATAATTGCCTCAATCCAGGCGGTTGATGGTGCGGCCATCCAATCTTTCGGCAGGCTCACTTCTGGAGTTCGATCCAGTTGAAATGTCTTGCCTAGCCCCATCTCATTAGTAAATCGCTACACATTATCAAATGTTGATTCACACTTATCCTTCTCCTGAAAACTTCTCTGATAGAATAGTTGTTTTTTTTTTTCAAAATACCACCTTTGCTGAATACAAGGAATTATTGGGCGCCAGTTTTTGACGTGCTGGTACCTTTGCCAAAATATTCACCAAAAGACCTGGCCGAATTCCAAATTAGAAAAGAAATCACCTGTTTCAATCTAAATCCTAAAGCTTATGTGATTTTCTTTTATTTTCAAAACGTGCGTGGCTGAAGGACGAAGATTTAGCCATTTATTCTACCCTTGTTTTGTCCTAGATGGCATTATCTGCCTCACTGAAACTTACATTTCAGTTGATATTAATAGCAATAAAGCTCTTTCTATGCACCCGGTATCTCGGCAAGTGCATAGGTGTACTGATTGCCTTACTCAAACTACTTCATGCAGCACTCTGTTTGTATTTTCATCCATCGCTTCCTATTGTATGTGTTTTGTAGCAGTCCCCTAATATTCATTTGTAGCTGTTCTTGTGCTGTTTGTGAAGGTTTTTTTTTGCTTCTGAATGTATCCATTCCTTCATATTTTATTTCATATTCAGAAACTATTAGCGATGACTTCAATATGCCTTCCCTTGACTAGGATCCAGTTAAAAACTGCATTAGCTTTCGATAAAACTATCGCTGCTCCTTCGCTTTAGCTTTCTTTCGAAGCTTAACGCTACGCGCAACTAAACTGGTCGTATTCACAACCTCGACGTCATGATCTCTAATATTGCTTTTCGGGATATATCTGTATCCACCGCGCACCATCATTATATTTTAGCAGATCCTCATCACCTATCTTTTTCTCTATATGTCCTGTTGACATACCCCGCTGATATGCCTATCAAAGAGACGAATCACAGGTGCTCCGCGATATAATTTCCGTAAAGCTAATTGCCAAAGAATGACCTCTGAGTTCGAAAAAATTAACTGGTTTCCGCTCTTCTGTGTAGTAGATATCGATAATGCGCTCACATTCTCCCCCAGACCTTGCCAATTTCGTACCCTGCGTTCCTCAAATGAAACAAGCAATGTATTACTACTTTGCTAATTTGGATTCATTCATGTTTTTGATCCACAATGATCTGTTTTGGTCATCCATTCGCTCACTGTTTGAAAATACTTCCGATGTTTTCAGCTATGTTGTTTTCAACGGTTCTACCTCTTCACCACAGGATATATGCGGCTTTGTCGCAAAATTTTTTTCTCTTCCTTCAATAGTTTTCCCCTTTGTAAAACCCTTCTGATTTCCTATCGCCTTCCTCCTTCACATTCTCTAACCCGTACCATCCCGATTGAAATTGAGAACTAATTCGGATACCGGCAGTGGATCCAATTTCACTCCGCTAATTTTTTGAGTAGCCGGTCTCTTATCGTGACCCTATAGAATAGTGTTTTTATTTTTGTCTGGAAAGCTTTTAATATTTATCCACTATTCAAAACTGACGATGGTTTATGGGTTTCCAATTATCGCCCTTGTTCCATTCTCCCTTGTTACAGTAACTGCTTGAAAAATTGTCTACTCTAGAATGTATTCCATGATTCATCATATATAGGGTGATTCATTATGAGGTTTGGTTTTTAATCTCAACTAAAAGGCATAAAATTGAATTCTATAGTAAAAATGTTATTGTGAGTCAAAAGAACAATCTATAACATTTACTTTTTAAAGATTATCTCATTTAAATGTTCCAGCATAGCGAACGGTATCTCGCGAATGACACGAGTAATGTTGGCTTCTAAAGCGTCGATTGAAGGTGACTTATCCCTGGAGACCAGAGATTTCGTGTAACCCCAAAGAAAATAATCTAAATTTGTTATATCACACGATCTAGACAGTCAATTTACTTGTCCCAAACGTGAAATCAGGCTCTCACCTAATTGATTTCTCAATAAATCCATTGTTTCTCTCGCTGTATGCGAAGGAGCGTCGTTTTTTAAAACCAAAGTTCACCGATACCACGGGCTTCAATTTCATGCAGCAAAAAATTCATTATCATGGTGCGATAGCGGTCGCCATTGACGGTTACGTTCTGACTGGACTCATTTTGAAAGAAATATGGACCGATTATTTCACCGGCCCATAAACCACACCAAACTGTACATACAAACTGTGGCTGTAGTGTTAGCTGTTGAAGCTCTTCCGGTTGTTCATCAGCCCAAATACGGGAATTCTGCTTATTGACGTATCCATTGAGCCATAAATGCGCCTCATCACTGAACAAAATTTCACGATAAAACAGTGGATTTTCATTGAGCCCATTCACCAAAAATTGTTGCGCATTTTTGCGCTGTAAGTCCTTCCAGAGGTAACTTTCTATTTTGACTTACCTCATCCTCTTCACCAACACAATTGCGCTTGTCTTGGATTGACAAGAACACGTGATCGTAGTGAATGCAGAAGTTTCAAAAGCCATTGGCCAAAGCCAAAGATTATATTTTAGTATTTAGAACGCACTGTTCAAAATTATATTGTGCTTGTGAACCAAATATGTCAGTATTAGTTTCATGGATCCTGAAAATGCTGTTTCGAAAAGACAGCCCTTTATCAATGTTTTACAAACAATAGAAATATCAGAATTGCACAATATGGATTCACAGTAATGAGAGCTGAGAAATATTAAATTCACCGATTTTGAAACCGGCAATGCTGAGTTATTTTGAAAACAAGTGGTAGCAATTGAATCATGAGAACGCAAGTCTGCTTTTCCAATTTTGAGTACTTTTATTTTTCACATATTATCCTTACTCAACTCTTCCGCGTGTGTAGAAAGAACTTTCTCTCAAATTAATCTCAATAAATGAAAACAACAAACAATCGATTGCAAATATATACTCTAAGTGGCATACTTTTGTCTAAAGAATATTTCAAATCAGAAATGAAATTTATGCAGGTATAGAATTAACTGAAGCCCTTAAATCAAAAATATTTTCAGAAAATGTATATTAAAACATAATTATAGTACGCTAATAATAAGTGCTATGAATTATTTATTTTTTTCATGCATTGTTTTTTATGCTGAAATAAATGGTTTTCATTAAAATGATCTCGTTTTTACTGAAACTAAGTTACACGGAAGGCTTTCAATGCACTTTACTGCTGTAAAAGAGCCATAGGAGCGAATTGGGGATTACAGCCTCGTACTGTTGCTTGGCTTTATACTGCTGTGGTTGAGCCAATTCTATTGTTTGGGGTAGCGTTCTGGTGGCAGGCTGCTCTAAAGGCTACCTGCAAACGGCAGCTTGAAAAAGTGCGGAGGATGGCTGCACTGCTGGTAACAGGAGCGCTCCGATCCACTCCTACTAAGGCACTTTTCGTGCTGCTTCATTGGCTGCCAACCAAACTACTTATCTTACAGCAAGCCAATCTTACTGCTGTGAGACTTAATTTCATCTCGGTATGGAATAGAATAGAAGTCAGCCATGCGAGGATTTTGGCCGAGGGAGTTCCCGCTCCAGCGGGTGTTGATTACATCGCTCCGCAATGCCTACTAGATCTGGAGTTCACAACTCGCATTTCTGGTAGGGATGAATAGCGTGATGGCGTCACCCTCGAAAGTGGCCTTATCCATGTGTACACCGACGGCTCAAAGCTTAACAATAAAGTCGGGTGTGGTGTATACTCGGATGAGCTGAATCTCAACCTGTCCTTCCGTTTACTAGACCACTGAAGTGTCTTTCAGGCAGAGGTTGCGGCTATTTTTCAGGCTATCGATTGGCTTCTGTGTAATCGAATATTCGGGGTCAATATTGGTATTTTCACAGATAGCCAAGCGGCTATTAAGTCCCTTGCTGGTCCTTGTACAGTGTCCATCATTGTTGCTGAATGCCGTGCATCTCTTAGGGAGTTATCGAGACATTTGGTTGTTCAATTGATCTGGGTACCTGGACATAGGGGTTTTCAGGGCAACTGTGAGGCCGATGAGCTGGCAAGGCTTGGAACCTTGTTACCGGAGGTCTCTTGCTCCTCAATAGGAATACCGATGACATCGGTGAAATTGGCCATCAGGCAAAAATATTTTGAGGACGCTAGGAAGTCCTGGGCAGAGGAATCATCCTATGCGATAGCAAGGTAGTCCTGGTTATCCATTGATGCGCATCGCACCAGGCAGCTTTTAGGCTTAACTCGAAGCGCTCTGCGTTGCACTGTCGGCGTTTTAACTGGCCACTGCCTCATAGGGCAGCACGCGCAACGACTGGGCGTAGAGTTTAACGATTTCTGTTGGATTTGTGGATCTGAGGACGAGGAGGAACTCGTCCTCCATCTCATGTGCCAGTGCCCGGCTTTGGCAAGGAGAAGGTTGGCGGCACTTGGTGCACCCTTTCTCTCAAACCTGACGGAACTGTCCCTGGTCAATTTAAAGGCGATAGTCCGGTTTATCAAAGGCAGCAGATGGTTTCCTGATTTTAGTGAGTATGAGAGAGTCACTAATTTATTATGGCATCACAACGGGCCTCTCTTGTGCCTATGTGTGCCGGTCGTCAGGTATCTGTGGATCGGCAGCCATTTCGACCTAACCTAACCTAAGTTACGTTTTTTTATTGAAACTAAAATCCCAAGATTTTCTCCAGATTTTCTGAAAAAACTGCTCAAGACTTTGTATTTTTTCCTGGCAACGCTGGTTCCGAGTTATCAGGCCTGCAAATGAATGCAATCTTCTTCAAAATGTTCGGTGTACTATACTCAGTGTATCCGGGAAGTCCTCAATAATCTTCTCTCTCAAGTTCTCTCCTGACCCATTCTCACATTCATTTTCCAACAATCATTATTATTTTTGACTCTAAATAAATATTTAGTCTTCATGTTGCGGAAGTCACTGCTAAAACCTCCCAAACTTCTAATAGATCAATTTTGGTTATATTATTTTTCATTTTGTTGCCATGATTCAAATTTAATTCTGCTGCATCGTATTTTTGTAAATGAATAAATGAGTGCATGGATGAGTTGATAAGTCCGCATTGCCCAAGTAATTAATAAAACTAAGACTATACATACATCCCATCAATTTTTCAGATTTTCTTCTGTGGATTTTTTTTTATGATGATTTCGAATTTAAGCGTTCGAATTTGAACGAAAAGTTGCTCAGAAGTGCAACGGTTAAAAAGATGAATATAGTGCTCATTCTACTATTTGAATGTGACCATACCTACCTATAACATCGACTTCAAAATTAAATACATATTCCACCTCACTCAACTAACAAAATAATTATTTTTCTTTCTTTTCAGTATGGCGTTATCATGATTCTAATTGTACTCGGCGAAATAACGGTCGGTTCATTAGCTGCTGTGTATAAGCAACGAGTAAGAACAATGAGCCTTCAAGTGAATGAAGTTAAGCATTTATATTTGCATACATTTTCTTCCAGACCCAAGAAGAAACCATGAGTTTCCTGAAGACGTCGATTACGCGCTATTATTCGATCGGTGGCAACCAAACGGATGTAGTGACTTTGGCATGGAATGAGATTATGACCGAATTGAAGTGCTGCGGTGTGCAGAACTACGAAGATTTCAACAGTTCGCCGGCATGGGTGGCTAACAAAGGAAACAAAAAACTTCCGGACAGTTGTTGTATACAAGAGAATGGCAAACCAAAAGATCCCAACTGCCCTGTCTCACCGACTATCAACAATAGCTACATGGATAAGGTAAGATAAAGATTATTCCCTCGATTCGCTGCACTGTCATGCATTTTTGCCTAAAATTCGGAGTTAGGCTTGAAAAATGTTGGAAGCATAGTCTTATAAATTCAACTGTACATCCTACTTCTCCTGAATGCATATCGAGAATATGCAGACATTGCGCTTTGTGTGCAGCTAGAAGATGTACTGCATGCATAGTTAATGCAGCGATTAGTTCAACTTTTAATCCTCCGATCCGGAAACACGTTCCCTAGCAACGTATTTTAATAAAACATCCACATATGGCAATAATGCAGACCATTTTATGACATCTTATCAGTATACCTTCGGCTTATTGAAACATTCCCAGACCATAACGAATTAATGCATTTATTCGCTTACTGTGCAAAGTTGCATTTGCACTTTGTTAACGCTCCCTTGAACATGATCACATCCATTACAATGTATCACAACAATTTCATTAAAATTTATTTTTCTCTCTCGCCAGGGTTGCTTCGACGCAATGGTCGACTGGTTGGTCACGAATCAAAACATTATTCTGGGAGTCGGCGTTGGAATCGCAGTGGTCCAGCTATTCACAATCTTTTTGGCGTTCTGTTTGTGCAAAGCGATAGACAAATACCGGGGAATGCGCCTATAAGGCTTCAAAACAGCTGCAAATGTGTGCCTTTTCTGAAGCGAACGTTGACGATAAGTTATTGCTAAAAAGTCCGTCGAGCGGCTCCACAAGGAACCGTGCAACGTTAAATAGATTTAAACAAAAAAAATCTATATTTAAAAAGAAACAAAGCTACAAGATCTTTAAAATAACAAATCGATGTAATTTAGCGCACAATAATTATAGAAACTAGATTGATAAATTACTTTGGATTTAAATATTTTTATTCTATCATGAAGAGAGTGTATAATGAAAGTGAACTAGTACCTGTAGATACTTTTTCTAATAGAAAACTATCGATCAGGCACAATACAAACTTTTTAATAGTTGATAATTGTAGCGTTTCATGCGTTAATATGAAATTATAAATATATATACTGTAGAATAGAAGTGTTAGCACCCAAAAAAAAAAGTCGCTCAAAGGTTTTATGTAAAAATGAAGTTTTTATACATTTTTATGTAGCATCTAAGTGTTATGTATTTATATATGCGTAATGTAAGTACATATGTTTTTTAAATAAATGAAACGTATCTACCTACACAATAATTTGTTTATTTAATTTTTGCACACTCCGTGTGTTGTTCTATTATTAGATTGTGTGTGTGTGGGTTGGGAAGAGGCGCTTGGCACCTCTAAGCACTCAGGTCAAAGGATCCATTATACTCATAACCTCATTCTACCATAGCTTTCCAAATTTCTTAACAAAATTTTAGGATCAATGATAGGGGAAAAGAGGCTATCTTCTGTATACGTGCCACATTCCAGCCAAAGTATT
Organism: Nemotelus pantherinus; assembly: GCA_963978885.1. Lineage (NCBI taxonomy): Eukaryota > Metazoa > Arthropoda > Insecta > Diptera > Stratiomyidae > Nemotelus > Nemotelus pantherinus. The sequence continues at coordinate 48,375,461 of OZ022263.1, read as the reverse complement.
GATATCTAAAAGCACAACCGCTGGGCATTTACAGAAGAAATGCTCCGCAAAGTCCACCTCTTCTAGGCAGGATGAACGGAGGTCATCCTGTGCAACATTTACTCGGTACATATGTCCTCCTAGGCAGTTGTGTCTAGTCAGTATGTCTGTCATGGCTCTGCATACTTTCCTGTTCCTGTTGAGTAGGTATCCCGCGGTCGCATAGTTGGGCTCCTTATGCTGCCTCCTCGCTGTGGGCCATCATCGGCCACTGCAATGGTCGCAATGATGGCCACAATGAACCCACCACCACAAATTTGCCTCCACACACTGGGCCACTAGATGGGCCAGTCATGATTTTTCGGTTACGCATGATGGCCCGCTTTGATGTGTTTGAAAAACCGCTCCGAAAGCCATCCTCGGCCATCGCCATTTCCATGCTTCGCCACTGTCAGCCACTGCAAGCCATCTCCCGTCTACACAATGGGCCACATGATGACCCGCAATGAGGAGGCAGCATTAGTGTGCCTGGCCACATCAGAAGACATCCATTTCACTTTTTGACCATTAACTACCAGATGCGTTCAGCACATCAAGGCCCTGTAGTGGAAGCCTCGAACCTTGCTTCGCAACGGCGTCAGCAATTTCATTTCGTTCAACAGCACAGTGCCCCGGTGCCCAGAGCCGATGCACTCTATTGAATCTGGTGCCAGAGTTCAATCGTGCCCTGCACTCTTGGGCAATTTTCGAAGTAGTCAGAAGACTACACAGCGCCATCGGCGCAGCTTGACTGTCACTGCAAATAGCAATATGTTTCGCCTCCACTTTACTTTCATTGCCCAACAGGCATCTCAAGATAGCGAATATTTCTACTTGAAAAACAGAAACATGCTCTCCTACAGAAGAGGCCCACCTGTCATTCGATGAATACAGATATACACCAGCTCCAAATCTAACAGCTGTCTTCGAGCCGTCTGTTAAGATCTCGGAGTATCCCCTCGTACCGACATCTGGATCCTCCCAATTACTTCTGCTCAAGATCACTTCGTACCTTCTCCCAAAGTCGAGGAAGGGCACTCGAGCATCCGAAGAAATAGCAAACGGGGAGATCTCACGCATCGAACCCCTAATAGAGCAGTGTTCCACATCGTCGTTTCCTACCCATAGGCCAAGTTGAGTTAGTTTATTATGGGCAGAGCTCATCGGCATACTCTGAATTTGCATATTGGAGAGGAGGCAGATTGAGAAGTGCATCAAGGGCCGCACTCAGCGTAGTGCTTATGGCACCACCGATATTCAGGCACACTGTCCTTTGCAGCATGGCTAACTTCTTGCGAGCACATACAATAGCTTCTCAATAGTCCTCCACGCCACGGATGAGCACGTAATCATCGGCCTTAAGATGGTTACGTAGATCCACTTAACTACATGAGGCTTTAGACCCCATGTGGAGGCAAAAGCTCTCTTGCACTGCCCGAACGTATTTAAAGCACGAGTAAGCTTCACTTCCACATGATTCTTCCAGAGAAGTTTTTGTCCAAGATTACTCCGAAATATTTGACTTCATCTGAAAGTTAAAGAGTTACACCCTTCATATAAGGAAGCACTACTCCTTCCAGTTTTCATTTCCTATTGTACAATAGTGTTGAGTAGGACTTGTAAGAGCCAGTACATTTGTCCCGTACAAGAACGAAAATTGTCATGACGCCTCAAATTCATGAAATGTACCACTTCAAAATTTTTGTCATGCTCGTCATGCTACTCATCACTTTGCGATTTGTAAGATGAGAGACAAAGAGCCGATAGTGACGACCAACATGACATGTGAAAGAGAGGCATTACATTGTACGATGCGGGTGCAAGCTAGTGCAATGTCCCGTACAAAATACGATGTGTGTACGTTTAATCAGTTTGTACTACTGAGTAGAGACGAGTAGACACGAGTTGAGACTTTTTAACTCAAATCTTCAATTCAAGCAGTCGTGGCGAGCCGAATTCTAGAGTTCGTTCTATCGCCTCTTTTGTACTATTCGCCTCTTTTGTACTATTCGCCTCTTTTGTACTACATCGACTCTTTTGTACTACATCGCGTCATTTGTACCGCGTTCATAAAAAACGCCTCGCCTCATTTGAAGTGGGACATTGTACTGGCTCAGTACAAAAAAGAGGCGACTCTTATAAACTCTTTTTGAAACCGTGTCCTACTCAACACTATTGTACAAAACAAATTTCGTCTTAACAGAATTCACTATTAGGTCGTGCCTCGAACACCAATTGTCTATTAAATCCAATGCGCGTTGTGCACTTCTACATACCACATTCAGATTCTTACTGAATGCTAGTGTGGCCACGTTATCAGCATAAGCCTGCGCGTGCAGCCGTTCTTGTTGCAGTTCTTTTTTTTTTGCAATATCTAAACCACAGAACAAATTTGTTCGTAACGAAACCTAGCTTTGCAGAGAGTTTATTGGACACTTATTTTATGTCTACTATACTATTTACAAATTCAATTTAAAGGATATCAACAAACTCAGTTTTATTACTTGTTCGGTTCAAGCGAGTCAGCTTCCTACACTGTATATTAAGAGTACACTTTGAGCCTGATTTTGACTTTGAGTACACTTTGAGCCTAAGCAAAAAACAAATATATTTATGATTTGGACTTTATTTTATTCATATGTGCAATTCTCCTGTCCACTTCAGTTTTCGGTCGTTTCGGCTTCTCCATCAAAAATTCATCGTTCATCGGTTCGATAACAGCGCCTAATTTCGTCACAGTTTCCGGCCGCGTGAGCATCCTAAATGCCGTCTCTGGGACAAAAGTTCGGCCAACTGGTGCTCGGATGCTCGACTCATATTCTTGAACACTCTTGAAGGGGAACGGTAGATCAGCAACCAGATGACGTTTTACATTCTTGTTGGCCTTTTCATTGATATAGACATTCTGTTTGTTGTCATCTCTTCGCGGTGCGTCTGTCGGGAACTTCAATATAAGACGTTTAGTGCTTTGTTTTTTAGATATTCCACTGCCAGCCCAGGAACCCCATCCCGGCAGCGTCAGATCCACATCGCCTGTAGTTGTTTTCTTGCGATCTTCTTCCCGATCTCTTTCGAAATCCGCTACAATATCGTCATCTTCAAACGCTTCTGCAATCGTCATTTGCGGATCACTGTTAGTATCTTTGCCTTCGAAAAACTCCCCGGAATTTACCATGTCTGGCAGTGCAGTTCTCAAGCGTTTGGGTTTGACCTGCGCAACGTTTGTTGGGTCTATGCCATTTTCAGCTGGTGTCTCGTCGATAGAAGAGATCGCCAATTTTAATGTGTCTCTTTCTATATCTGGGCCTGCCGGTTTTTCGCTGGCTGGTGTTTCGAGCAGTTCTTCGTCGATGATTGGCCGTGAGGCTTGTTTCTTGAAACTTAAATCTTTGCTGTTGTTTGCGCGTTTTAGCTTTTTCCTCTGATTCTTTTTGGCTTTTTTAATAGACTTCAGACTTTGTTTGACTTCGATTAATTTGGACTGCGCCTTCTTTCGAAGTGCATTCTCAGCATCGTCAAAAATGTCGTCTATGTCGGGATTTGCTGCCTTTGATTTTGTTACATCACTCAGATCTTCGACTAACCAGCACGTACCACCGATAAAGCACTTGCTTATTGAACTCTTCCGTTTTCGCTTTGAATTCGCGTCGGGTTGCGGCGAAGGACCCAATTTCGGGGATGCTGTAGATTTTTTATTTCTTTTATCTGCAAGGTCGATTTTATTCCTTGCATTTTTAGATGCTGCATTTGGAATTATCTGGTCCTGCCAGTCATTGCCAATTTTATTTTTTCTTAAATCACAGCTCTTTGCTTTTGACTTGGCACTCCCGATTTTATTAAAACTCTGTTTAATCTGCTTATTGCTGTTTATTATTTTCGCTTCACTTTTTTCGTCGCCTGTTTCCTTCCAAACAACTAAGTCGTTTAATGACTCTAATGGATCAGACGAATCATTGACATTCTCATCTTGTAGAATTTCTTTCAATTTTTTGTTGATATTATGGTTCAATTTCGGTGTTTGAATTGCCTTCTCCTTAGAACTTTTGACCGTATTGTTTAGCAATGCTTTAAAGTCTTCAAGGTCTGCATCAGAAACACCTCCGTCGGTGTCTTCATTTTCTTCTGAACTATTATCATTGCTTTCGCTTTTTGCTTTCATTTCGGGGACTTCTGGGGAGTTGATTGTAATCGATTCAGTTTCCTGAGGAATCGTAGTATCCAATACAACATTTTTTCCACTGCCCTAAAATACAGTTCACATTAAAATTACTGATAATCATGAATATATCAGACAAAGCCAGAAATGCAATATTATCGACAAAAACTACCTTTGGTTTATCTCCGTTTTCCTCACGCAATTCTTTCAGGGCCTTCTCGTTTTTATTCCGCTCCATCCAATATTTCCTGTAGCCGCTCATATATTCAGAAACCTCTGGAGCTTGTTCTATTTTCTTGCCACTTTTAAACCATGGATTGAACGGATCAAAGTCTTCCTCAACTTTATCATCTTCTTCTCCTTCACTGTTGCTCTCTTCATCCGCTTTTTGCTTCTGTGTCAGTTCCCTACTTATTGCCAATTGTTCTGCCAGGTCCTTACGCACATCTTTATCGTATTTCGCTCGCACCTGCAAGTTCTTGGCCCACGTTCCTGTGTTTTTATGGCGTAGATTGGCCCGTTCCAGAATTCGCGTTTTCTCAATCGTTTCGAGCTTTTCCAATGCAAGTTCAGGATTCGTTTTCTGCAATAGCTCGAATTCTTTCATGCCCTCTTTTAACTTCTCGCGTTTCAAAATCTTGTGGTACTTTTTCGATTTGATTTTGTTCCGCATCCGAGCCTTGGCCGACTTCTGTGACTCTCTGACACGCAGATAAGCTAATTCTTTGCGACGTGCTTTTAATTCTTCACGTGTTAGATTTTCTTGCAATTTACGTTCGTCTTCCTCGTTTTCTGCCGCTTTTAAACCTTTTAGTGTCCTCAGCTTATTTTCGACTTCTTCCATTTCCAACATCAGGTCGGATTTGATACTTGTCGGACGAGGCTTCCGAGGTGCTGGCAGATCCGCATGTACCACTTCGTAATCCAAAGGATAAACCTATACGGAAATAGAGAAAATGAATTACTTTGATTGAATGAGATCGAAGCAAAGTGAATAAAATACTAAAATGGAAATTGTTTTGAGGAACCTCAAAGTAGGTCGATTTTATAATCATTTAATGCTTCCTTACCTGATGCTCAGATGCTCGGTTTCTTTCAACAACGGCATCCCACTTCGATAAGGACTTCTTCGTCTTCTCGTAGCCAATCGTCCTTTGGATGCGTTCGGCAACCGGCTTTTCGAGCGGCTTTTGCAACGTCTTCTTTCTGTTCTGAGACTTTGATAGCTCTTTACCCGCAGCAATATGCTTACTGGTTTGCTTCAACAACTTAACAACGTCTCCAGTCGAAACTTTGTCACTTACTATCGAGACCGGCTTAACCAAATGAAATTCATCTCGAACCAAAGCAGGCTCACTCCGTGTAGGCTTTCGAATGTGCTGATTTTTCGTCAGCTGCCCAACTGCCTGCAAAAGTTTCTTATGCGCTACTGGATTGATTTCTTCGTCGTCTTGAAGATCGTTTTCGTGTTCAGAGTCAGACATCGTTTAGACCACCAGCAATATCTGGGCATCAGCAAAATCAGGAACAACTATAACCCCACGTCGCAAATGTCAGACTTCGAATATGACAGTTCTAACATGTGCGTTTTTCCGGGCTGGTGTACACAAAAACGTGTTTTCTTCCTAATGTTCGCCGCTGATGGTGCTGTAGTCGGTAAGAACCGTCCGAACCGTCGAACGAGATGCTAGCAAGCAAATCACAGATATGTCAAATGGTTTGTTTACTAGAATGTCGGACAGCGAAGGGACGTCGAATTCACAAAGTGGGAGCACCACTATTTCGTTTAAGCGAATAAACAAGAAGAAATTAAGGCAAAGGAAAAGATCATTTGACTCGGAAAATGAAGAAGCAGAGGACGCCATCCAAACACTGTAAGCAGATAGTAGAAAAAAAGTTGGAAATAAATGAGTGACTAATATAATTACAGGGCTAAGTTGGAAGAGACCAAGGAAAGGCAAAGACTTCGTAATCGTCCAAATGGTGTAAGCATTGTGGTCTTGGCACTGGGCAAGAAATTAGCTCCAGGAGAAGAAGAGGCAATTGTAAGTAGATTTGTTATTCTCTTCACTACACAATAATTTTAGATGGGCGGGTTCCACACCATCAATAAGACTACATTAATTACTCCTTTTGCCAAATAACTGGGGGATTTTACGAACTATTTTTTATAAGATTGTGCTTATGTTGATTCTGAGTTGGGTTTATTTACCAAGCATATTTTGAATTCATTTTTTGTGAATATTTATTTAATGAGATCTCGTTAAAGAGATTTATGTGATTCTGAGACTCAATTGAATAATTCAAAAAATTTCACTCTAAGCGATACTAACGTTTACAAATGATCTTTAGGAGTTAGCCTATAATAAAAAAATAATCCTATTTTCATAAACTCAAAAGGTTTAATTTTATTTGCTCTAGTAAAAGCAGCAAATATTACTGGGACAGTCATTATTAATTGTATTTTATTAACTAAATCGACCAAATCACTTTATTTCACCTTCTATAATTTATTCTTATAAAATGTGCCACTACTATGTATATTTCTCTATAAATCATGCTTTAACAGAAAGATCCTTTCAATGTTAAATCTGGTGGCATGATCAACATGCAAGCACTCAAATCCGGCAAAATTAAAGAAGTTGAAGATCCATATGACGTCGGTATTGGCACTCAGTTTTCTGCGGAAACCAATAAGCGAGACGAAGACGAAGAAATGATGAAATACATCGAAGACCAATTACAAAAACGAAAAGGCATAAAAACCGAAGATCAGACTTCGGAAACGGAAAACGAACGGAAGTATTTGTCGCCCGAGGAAGCTGCACTTAACTCTCTACCCGATCATTTGCGACAAGGCTCGTCGAATCGATCCGAAGAAATGTTGTCGAATCAAATGTTGAATGGAATTCCAGAGGTTGATCTTGGTATCGAAGCAAAAATCAAGAACATCGAAGCCACCGAAGAGGCTAAACAGAAATTGTTACGAGATCAGAAGAATAAAAAAGATGGCCCGTCACAATTCGTGCCAACAAATATGGCAGTGAACTTCATGCAACATAACAGATGTAAGAATTCTGTGAGTATTGTTGAGACTTGATTTGATTTTTTTTTTTAAATTACCTTGCAGTTAATATTGAGGAGGTCGAAGCGAAGAGGCGGAAGAAAGAAGACGATGATGAGACGGCCAAGTCTGGTAATACAAAAAAAGCTACCGATGATTACCACTATGATAAATTCAAGAAGCAATTTAGAAGATATTAATGTGAAAATAGTTAGTTGATAAGACTTTGAAATAAAGAATAAATGTTATTCCTGAAATTATCAAATCCTAGGTATCATTAAATATGTGCGCTAACGAGCTGCATAAATTCTCTCAGGTAATGAATTGTTTATTATTCGTCAGTGAAGTGTTTCGAATGAAATATATTTATATCCCATTGCGTTAGGAAAATGCAAAAAAAAAATCCTGTCAGTAGCTAATTTCGATAATCCCATCAACTAATGAAAATTCTGCAGCAATAGAAATGTTTTCTACTTAATCAATGAAGTAAACAGATTGCCCTGACATTGGAAATTTCTCTGTTATATGTTCACATGACTGTACATGAATTTCCGTGTCCAATCAAATGACTTACTCAAACGAATTCGATAAAGAATTCATTCAGTCTCGTATTTGTCATAGTAGGTTGATAAAACAGAATAGTCTGCATAAATTTGCATGACGCTGTATGAAATTCATAATTTCGAGCCGTATCGGACATTTTCCAGTTAAGTATGAATGATGCCGCACGCACCCATAAAAGTTTATTGATGCGTCTCTTGAAATTTTGCGTATGCTTGAAGGCGGGCACTGCAATCGAATCGAAAATAGGTGATATTTACTCTTGGAATTAATCAATCAGAAGTCGTGTTCGTATGGTTAAATAGTCGACTAAAGCTAAGAGTCTAGTTCGGTTATAGATCGTTTATAAACGGTTTCAATATTGGTAATATCTTGGGAAGTAATAAATGAAATCAACTAACGATGTATAGGGATATTTAAGTTTGACATGCATCATTTCGCTATAGGCGTATTTCAATTCACTGGATGTACGTCAACATAACCATTTCTGCTGCTGTATGGTTATGTCTTGTAGTTAATTTGAAATTATTTTAAAGCATACCAAGTATCTCGAACGAACGCAATTTTCCAACCAGATTTTTATGTATGATCGATCGCTGTATCGTCTGCAGTTCATTGCATTTTTTCTGCGAAAGTAGATTGCATCAAAATCAAGAAATATACTGTCATGGTATCGATATCACGGTTTATAAAACCAGGAAGTATGATGCACAGCACAAACCTGGCATGATTTGAAATCACCTGTCAAAGTGAGTTGAGTAGCGATTTGAATAGAAAATATTGCCGAAAGAATAATCACTGAAATTTGAATTGTTTAAAAGATAGTTACACGACCAATCTAAGATATTAAATTAAAGCTTAAATTATTCTAACACCATCAGCTAACGTTCGCCAGCAAACAATTTCAGAACGTTTAGTTATTGCTCTGCGGGAAGTAAAATCTTCGCTATAGTGGATACAATTTTCCCAGTATTTATACCGAGTTGATATTACCTTAAAATTGAATGATACGCTGGGGGAATGAACGACACCATAGGATCTATACCAGCAGTAAGTATCAGAAACAAGCTCATCTGTTTTTGGTAGTAAGATTAAAAATTAAGAATGTTTTTTATCACCGAATAAACCTTAGCCTCTGTCTTGTTTTAATCAAGATACAAAAAGTAGTCAAAGCTAAATGGAAATTCATTTTGAAATGAAATGGTCGAGACAGGTAGATTCTTTATCTCAATTTAAATTTTCATCAGGATAATGATCAGGATCAGTATACATTTTGCCAATTATCTATTTTGATTCGCACTTATTAAGGGGTTACATAGGTCTTGAGAGAGAAAAAAACATCTTTTTCAAAACATTGTATTTTAAAACCCAAAAATCTATTTTATTTGAAATTTACTCATAGAAAAGTTTAGCATTTCAAAAAGTTGTAAAAAATTTTCAGCTCAAAATATTGAAAATTGTCGATTTTCCTGCAGTTTTCCTCGTCCAGCCTTTTTTTGCGGTAGGTAGGATATTTCAGTGCAGGTTCATCTGAAATCAAAAATTCAAAAATTTTCTTATAGTTTATACCCTTGGCTCGTGATTGAACGAAGGGATTTTCAATCGATCGACTCTTTCTTGTTTTATACGAATAAAATGCTTTAAAAACGATGAGAATCGGAAAAATTCTAAAAAGTATGAGACGAAAATACATTCAAACTTATTTCAAAACTTTAAATTCCATTTTTTTTCAATTCCTTCGTTCAATCACGAGCCAAGGGTATAAACTATAAGAAAATTTTGGAATTTTTGATTTCAGATGAACCTGCACCGTAATATTCTGCCTACTGCAAAAAAAAAAAGATTGGCCGAGGAAAACTGCAGGAAAATCGACAATTTTCAATATTTTTGTCTGAAATTTTTTTTTAAAACTTCTTTAAATGCTAATGTAAATTTCAAATAAAATAGATTTTCGGTTTTTAAAATACAATTTTTTGAAAAAGTTGTTTTTGTTTCCTTCAAGACCTATGTAACCCCTTAAGGCAATGAAGGGTTAATTTAAACGGAATATTGCAGAAAGATTTTGAAATTGGTTTTTCGTTCTGAGCGTTGGAAAAATCGCTGCGAGAGTTTCACACAACGGCAACTGATGGAAAGTGATCAGCCAGATATGTAGGACAAAAAACTGTGATACAAACTTTGCTGTATCATAATCGCACTATCTTAGCTAAACGGGGAATAAAATTAAAAGATCCTTTTTGTCGTTTATATTGATCTGTAATCGTACATTTTGGCAGAAATATTTTTTTTGGGTAACTGAGGAAAGAGCAATGCAACTGTCAAGTTCGTTAACGATATAAAATAATATGGCCATTATTATGTCTTTTTCGTAATGCCGAATCAAAGCTATGGTCATTTGAGCACGATAGTTAACTTTTTGGATAAAATAGGATAGTTAACTTTTTTACGGTTGATTAGCTCTTGAATAAACAAAAGATGATTATTTAAATTTAACTAAGCTGAAGTCACATCTTCACCTTTTTAATATAAACAAATTTTGAGATAAATCCTGCGATCTAGCATACGATGTTAGGAAGTTAATATCGCATAAACAGTAGCACATCTCTGTAACAGCCTTCTTTCTCACCTCCATTTAAGAACCACGAGTGGACTTCTTGTTCTTAGTTCAGTCATTATTTCAACCATATTCAAAGGGACAGAGATTTTGGAGCTATGATCTGACAAAAAGTGATGGCGATGCAGTTTGAAGAGAAGACACTCATTAAAGAACACTCTGTGCGGTTCTAAGGTTGGCATTTTTAATAAGATTAGACGTTCACTACATGCAATATAGCGGCAATTAATTTTGAAGAGCAAGGAACTACTCAGCCTCCATTGGACGGGTTCAAAGGTATCTACAAGATACCTGTAATAAAGACACCACACTTGACAACAATATTCAAAGATATTGCGAACAAAAGATAGAAAATGATGCACAGAGGTAGATATATCATTAAAAGGCTTTGAGGTTTTGGGAGCAAAACTCGATTAACAAGATGCCGTGGTGGTGTGCGTATTATGTGCTGATCAAATTGACAAGATCTTTGAATCTTTTGAACAATCAAGAGGAGATCCAGAAATATTATAAGCGACATTTTCTATAGGTATAAATCATCTGATGACATTTAGGGATATTAATAGCGAGCGAATTGGTAGTACACAGGATCCGCAGCGCACTTAATTCATGTTGCAGCTGCTCGTAATCTTGCAGTGAGTGAATTACTCTAAACATCTTGAAGCATACAAAGGGCATGATCAATTAATGGAGGAAGGGAGGACATCAATAAAAACTAGAATAAGAAGGGGATCAGAATGGAACCTTGTGAGACTCCAGAGATTGGATGGAATGGAGATGAGGAGCAGGAATTGTCAGTGACTTTGCAGACGCGATCATGAACATAGGAGGAAAACCAGGAAAGAAGCACGTCAGAGAACCCATAGTCTTCCAGCTCCAAGAGCAGTAGCTCATGGTCAACGGAGTCGAAATCAGTGTATAAAAAATATACTTGCTTTTATTGATCCTAAGCAGGTGCAACGGTGTTAATAAACAAAAGATTAGCAAGAGTAGTATTTCCCTTAACAAAGCCATGCTACTTTTGAGCTAGGAAGAGCTGGACGTGGGGATATTTGTTGGTGTACATAATTCATTGTTGCTAAAAAGAATGACCCGTTTTTTCAATACTAGGTTTATAGTCGATTACACATACTCATTAAAAAAGTCATATTTGGTCAAGAAGCAAAGAAAACTAAAACTTTATGTAATAACGACAATTTGTGGCATGATGCTCTACTTTGTGAACACATGTTCATAATAGAAGCATTCCGAGAATCTCCTATCTGACGAAAATTTTCTTTGCGAGTACCCAGTATTCGCACCCATTGTTACTTAGTGTTGAACCGACGTGCTGTGCCTATACTTTTCATATACAACTTTAAGGTTTGAAATATCTAAAGCCTCTATGGCTTGGGTACATTGATCACAAAAGATTTGTATGTGTTTTTGCTGAGAGAGGGGTTTGACAGGTAATCTCAACAGAATCGAAGTCCTGGAGAGAGTCTGCATTTGCCTTGAGTCTGCATTTGCCTTTTATTGTTATGGTTACACATCAATGATGCTGAGAAAAAAATATTTGCTCCTGGAGCAATGCTCTAGAAATGACCTTGAAGATCCATCGGCCGCATCAGCGGAACATTCTCTAATTTACAGTCGACGGAAGCTGCTGTGGCTCAACGTGGCTGTGGTGGGTTTCTCAAACAATGCGGTGGATTCATCCCTGGAAAAAAGGGACGGCACTTAGTTTTCATCCGTAATTTTTTTCGAATATTTCGATTAAATCATTCTATTGCAGCCTGTACTCACTTGATGAAATTACTTCAACAATAATAATTGCTCCTCTTTTCTATACGAACCCTGTGATTGAAAGCAAAAGATAGTCGGATATGGCAGCAGCCATTCTGCCGTCCGGGTTGCAACACGAAACATTTTTATGTCTAGAGTTGGCAACAATTTTCGACGTAACAGCTAACCCCGGTAGTTTGGGATTACGCTATCAGCGCTGGGTCAACACTTGCAATATCAATTATAACGGATTACAGAGATATCTGTTTGGTTTTTTACTTGGAAAATATTTTACCAGAAGAGGCATAATAACACATTTTAAATAATGCGTGGGTTATATTGACTATATCTACCTCGACGGTAACATTCGATTGGGGTTAGTCAGTCTACTATTGGGATATTAAAATTGGTCCTCGAAAAATGCACGTAATAAAGAAAATACTTACAAAAATAATATCAGTTCGTAAAATCACACATCACGCCCCATCTAATATATTCATATAACCTAGTTACTTCGATCAGATTCGATTCATATATTTTAGCACACTACTCCTAATCCACATACATAACAATATTGCGATTAAGTGAAATGAATTATTCGCATATTATAACATCTATTTCAAAATAGATGTAAAGAGAAAAAAAAAAACGTGATAGCCAAAGTCCGTTGTGCACGTACGATTTTTTTTGAATGTAAGTATTCTCGTCCCTACTTTTATACGTATTTTCACTTTCATTGGAAATCAAATTCTGTGCTTTTGCAAAGATTTTCGTTAAAAAGACCGCGGAGACCAGAAATTGCGTTTTTCGGTTTTCATGGTGTGGGCAATTTTTTTTTTGTATTACATGCTTATATAGGACCAGAATGTAAGAAGTGATGAATACATCGTGAGATATTCAGGGGATTGAGCATGATTTAAAGAGGAGGGATATATGATTGACGAGATGGCCTTAAAGAGCAAACGTATTCTTGGTACTTTGTGGTGAATAACCAACACTACAATCATTTCCTATTAATTTATTATTAGGTAAAAAAAGATATTTATAGTTAGATAAAAAATATGACTCAATTTTCTTACTTTCAAATTAAGGAGGTACCGAAGGGAGGAGGAATATCTTCGATCTTCAAATCACTTGAATTTAAGCATTACACAAAAGAGAAAGTAACTTGCCAGACATCTCATCCGAAATTAAGTGGCGCATTCTTTACTTCCTAGAGTATACTGACTGTGTCACCAGCTTTACCTACCATCGGTATCTTTGATGTCGTTCAGAAAAGAATGCATGTTCTGCGTCAAGAACGATGAAACTACCCGAGACTAACGCATCGAGATCAGCGCACACATAGTCGAGATGTCGGAGTGGTCAATTAGCACCTTCCCGCATCTGTTTACATATCTGTAACTGGAGAATAACCTCTGTAAATTATTCAAAGTGCCAGCCAGCTTCGCTAGTCAGTCAAATTCGGACCATTGTTAGGCGAGTATTACGAGCTGAATCTGAAGACCGCGTCCGGATTACGTGTAGAATTTAGCGCCTGTACGGTTTTACAGCGGCTTCGAGGCGATATTGAGCGGACGCAAAGAGGGTTCCGATGAAATTCTTAGAAAGAATCAAAATTAAAATGTTAGCCTTGATATTTTCATTAGTGTGGTTAGCTATTATTGGATATGCGTTGGGTAAGAATCCCGATTTTGCCGAAATTAACGAAATCCGCGATTTAAGCCATTCGAGTCCCAGACAAGCGAGATGTGAGTAATTCGAGTCCGGTCCAAGTATCTTCAATTGTTTCGAGTATATTTACAAATCACAGCCAAATGGAATTAATTATGGTTTGAGTAGCTAATTTATATAAAGATGTTCTGCTTGCTTAATTGGATGTGCACGATAAATGAGTCTAATTGAAACGGTATATAGAACTATTTTCCTTTCCTGCAGTTTTCCCGTTCTATACGATCGGTCGTTTTGTGAACAGTGTCTGTACGGGCAGCAATCAGATGCTTGGCACATGTGTTATTCGTGGTGAATGCAGCGATGGGGGTGGCGTGCCGACTGGTAGCTGTAACACTCAGACAAGTCAAGCGGTTTGTTGTGTCTGTAAGTGAACTTTTTTGTGTCGATAGTTTTAGAAGGTCTTTTTTATGAAAAATGTTCTTCATTTTTAATTAAATTTATCTGATATTATTATCATAAATAGTTTTTGTTGCTGCTGGCAACTTAATCAAGTGGATTTCTTTTTTTTTATAAAAGTATTGTAATCTTTTGACAATATTTCACATAGATATTAACATAGCTGGAGTCTAATTCTGTATGCTGGCTGAAACAAATACTAAAAAACTAACTGACGTCTTCTTTGAATATTTTCTTGAAATTCTTAATATTTTGCATCGAGCTTAAAACAAAAAATGAGGAGTGTTTCATAGGGAATAAAACAGCTTATTATTTAGTCAAATCCTGGAAATTTCAGACGAAGTGTTTACTCCTGTCGGTAATTGAAATACTAATATATTACATATTGAAAAACTCTGAAGAATATTAGAGGTCAGTTATTCATAAAAAAAACATGTGAAATAGACGTGTTCTTCATGAGTCAACGAAGAAGTGATGAAGAATGTAAAGAGAAGGAGGTGTCTAAAAGAAAGTAGTAGACGTGAAATTAATATTTTACATAATAAAAATGACGAGGAGTTTTATTAGAATTTTGTAATGCATGCTAAGAGGCATAATAAGCTTATCTAATTGTTTGTTTTGCGAGCTCGGATTGTTTGATTCTGACTATATCTCTAGAGGTTTAATTATTTTTTTTTGATTATGGCTTGTATTGACGAGTGCAGGGCAGCAATATTTGAAATAAATGCTAAAAGCTTCAACTAGCAACACTTTTTAACGGTTTTTTCACCAAATTTTCAATAATGATCTGTGAGCATAGGCTGAACACACGACACAATTGAAAACTTCATCTACAATCTGTACGTAAAAAGTCAAAAGCTTCAAGAAACCATTATCAGACTATCATCTATATTTTAACTTTGATATTGTTTATTTGTATGACTCGATCTTTTTCTTTTCGCAGTACAACTAGTCGGTTAAAATGTTCAATATTCGCGTAGGTACAAGTACAGTAGTCCCTCGACTTACGTCAGAGTTAGGTTCTGAGAATTTGCGACGTAAGTCGAAAACGACGTAATTTGAGGGTAGAAGAACCTCAGGCGATAAATGTATGAACTTTCATTTTTTGAATAGGAATGTATTTATTATTTAAGTTTGTTTTCTTTTTTCTTCGAGCAACTGCTTTGTAATCGTTGACAGAAGTGTAGACTTCGTTTGAAATTTCTGCACTTCTTAATTTTTCCGGATCATTTTCTTTGAACATTTTTATATATATGACTAGTAACGCTTTAGGAGAAAGATTATTATGGCTTCCAAATATTTCTATATTGTAGGACAAAAACATTGATCAAACCAATTCACGAAATATATTAGAAGTAACCCAGGCCTTTTTGTTGCACATCCAAATAACCGGTAGATTTTCCTTTTATACATTTTTGGATGTCCTTGGATTTTTTGATTGATAAACAACAAGAGGTTTCAGTTTCAAATCACCTGATGCATTCCCTCCAAGAAGCAAAGTAATCCTGGATTTTTCTGCCTTAAAGCGAAGAGCTCTTCTTTCTTCAATCGAAAGAAATGTTATTGAGGGCATGCGTTTCCAATACAGCCCTCTCTTGACAACATTAAACATCTGCTGTGCGCAATATCCTCCATTTTCAATAAAATCATGTAAAGTGTTTGGAAAGATCTTCGCTGCGACATAGTCCGCACTAGCCGCTTCTCCTGTTACTTTTACATTGTGAATTTTATTTATTTTCTTGAAGTTTTCAAACTATCCAGTGCTGGCAACGAATCTGTCTCCTCGATTCAAGTTTACTTGTTCGAATAAGCTTTTTGCCTTCGCCTTAATAGTTAACGTGATCACCCGCATATTTTGATGATTAAGGTCTTTGATCCAAATAATCAACATTTTTCCCAACGCAGGGGCTCCTTTTTTGGTAATTATTGTACCACTTGTGGATGCCCCTGCTTTAGTTGCTTCACTTATTATTTTTCTATTGCTGATAATGGTTCGAACAGTTAATGGGGGAAGTCCCATAACACTTGCTATAACTGTCGATTTTTCACCTTCATCGAAACGTTTTAAAATTTCTAGTTTCTTGCCAATAGTCACCGTTTTTCGCAAGTTTCTTCGGATACGGTTTCCCAGCAGAATGTTGTCGCGTAGTTCTATCCATTTGATTGTTATAAATATAAAACTCAAATTGTACATAAAACAAATCTGTTCTATGAAAACGGCGACGTAAGTCAAGGGACGGACGACGTAATTTCAAGGATTTGGTCTCAAAATAATGAACGACGTAAGTCGAAAAAACGTATAACAAGGGAGACGTAAGTCAAGGGATTACTGTAGTTAATTTTATCATTTAAAACCAAACTACGGTAAGACTATGATTTTTGTATCTTGTAGTTCTCCATATCTCCATAAGTTTTAATAATACTCCTAGTTCATTGCTTAATTACCTTTGAAGAATTTATTAAAGTTTTATCCTTATGCGCAGCAAAAAATTAAATTCATCCTTTCGCTAAAAAAAAAGAGTATGACTGCCTAATCTAAATGCATTTGCTACCAAACCCTCATTCGGCCTATCCTGCCTTACTGATTATGTCTGTGTTACCTATTCCAATACATTTTATCGCAGAGACGGAGATATTCGAAACACGAATCCTGTGCCTCTACACTGGCAGGTTTTACGAGCCAGTAGATAAGCTGTGGCCGAAAAATCTCCTCTTTTAACAGAAATTAAATTATGAATCCACTTAACGGACGTATCGTAATATTAACGATAAAATTCTGCGCACATATCCATATACGTTCATATGGAACGGACTGATTCGATCGTTTGGATGCGTAGGTGACTTTAATGAGCGATTTATACATTCTACGAAGATAATATGCAGCTCTTGCAACCCCTATTCAACTGTTTACCAATTGTGTCGGTTAGTAATTTTATTTTTTTGTAAATAAAGCAATTTTAATTTACAAAGCGATAAAAATGGTTTGTTCAATCAGTCGCCATATCTAGTAATACTTTTTGCCATCTGTACTTTAAATTGTGGACAACACATTTTGAGGTGATACAATCATCTTCGTAATTTTTGAAGTGTTTGTGGTGTCGATGAAAACAAGTGTTGATTGATTACCGATTAGTACGTTTGTTGTGCTTAAAAGTGCACAGCTACAGGCATAAATAGTGTCTCTGACATTTTTCAAAGCATGTGATGAAGCGTTTTCGCGCTGCAAAATCACTTGCTGATGCAAGGCACTTCCATGACTTGTAGACAAATCTGGGCACTTCTCGATCAATGCATGGTTTCAATTGATTATTTGTTCGTACCAGTCGCGAACGTTATTAACTATTTCACTTGGTTTCTGAGCAAATGGTACATAATATCCTTTTGATCCACCAAATGTAGAGCATTGTCTTCCTTGCGAAGCGACTGAAGCTTGCGGTTGATGTTGCTGATTCCCTGCGTGAACCCATGATTTTTTGCGTTTTGGGTTTTGAAGTATGTTCGTTTCCAGTGCAAGAAACATTTTCTTTAATGCCTAGAAAGCAGCACCCCAACAAATGTTTTTCGTTTTTCCATTTGTAGGTCAGTCATATGATGTGGTACCTATTATTCATTATTCTCAAAACTATATTTCGAAAAATAGTGGCACAAGGGAGTCTTGCATAAGAGAAAAAGATTTAGATATAACCGACGTGAGTCTTGTAGTTATAGAACAACCTTGGGATGTAATTTTTAGGCCCCTAGTTAGTTTTCATTTTATAAATTCATATACTATTTTAATATCGAATTATGCTTATTTTCATGAAATAAGAGAGCATTATTTAGTTTTATAATTTTACCAGATCTGGCATTATTTGGCATTAAATACAATCACATCTGGCATTTCCTGAAAAATAAACTAACGGAGCCCACACTTGGCCACCTCTTGACCCTTTACCACTAGAGTAGATGGCCTGGGTGTTGAGAATATAGGATTTCCTAGACCGTCTGCCTCCTGAATTGGGTTACCAATTCCAGCCGCTACCTGTACGGGCGAGTACAGTTAGGGAATTTAACTTCTATCTGCACTCTTTCAGAAATCATCTACTTATTGGAGGCAGCGATATGCAAATAAAGTAAAACAATCCCAGAATAACCCTTGTTGGGTTTAGGAGTTGAAGCTGGTAGAGAGCTTCATCACAAATTTACAATCTCCGTGAATACGAGTGTGGAGTGATTAGTTCCACGACTCACTTTACCCCTAATTGAATCAGGTACCTATGCAGGGCTAGGTAAACTCAAAGCTCGGTGCGCGGTCCTTCGTCCGATCCTGGATTCGAACAAGGGACCCCTCACACAAGAAGCCAGTGCTCTATCTACTAAGCTACTCAAGCTTTATATGCAATTAAAGATAAGACAAGATGAATCAGCACTTAACGCACTTAATGAATGAGCACTTAACTCCACTTGACGATCAAAAGCATCTGACTTTCCATAAAAAATACTACAAATTAAAGCTTTTTTATGGCTGAGCAGCAGCAGTCGATATTAAGACAGCTGTAAATTAACAGATTTGCCAAGAAATAGGCTACAGAATTTGTAATTATTATATGTATGCTTTGAAATTTATCGAAAATATATTTATTTCAAAACTTCTTCAACAGTTTTCTTAATAATTCAATTTGTTCCTGAACTTATAGATGAATTTTATCTGGTCTATCCAGTATATTCTGCGGTAATCTAGAAATAGTGAAGTTTTCATTCTCACTTCGTGCGAAATCGTTCCACAATCATTGCCAGTTGATGATGCTACTGCTATGTATTTCAGAAATAGAAACACTAATTTATTTAAAAAAGATTGATGTATAAGAACTTACAGTATAGTCGACTGGATGATCTAGTTTCAGGTAATAGTACTTGCTCAGTGGAAATTTTTTCGACAGATCCATTGTCGTCAACATTTTCCAAGTTTATGTAGCTACTGTTGCCTAAAATCTTATTCATCTCTCCTATTTGAAGTTCACAACAACTTCAAATGACTGCGAAAAATCTCTCGATTTTGTACGAAATGAGAATGAAAAATTTAATATTTCTAAAATAATACAGAAAATACTGGTTAAACAAGAGGAATATAATCAACAAGCTTTAGCTTTAATTCAGGAACAAAATGATAATATTATGAAAACTGTTGGAGAAATTTTGAAATAATATATTTTCGAAAAATTTCAAAGCATGTTAATTACAAAATCTGTAGCCTGCCAAAAATTGGGAGGAAAATACACCAAAAACAACAAAATCTGACGAGAAGAAAACATACTGAAGCCTTCGACACGCACTTGGTGTTAACATAGCGCGCAACGTAAACAGTTTCGCGCTATGAAAACGCACGCTAGATTATCGTAAATTTTTTTGATCAAAAACATAATTTAAGTGTTATTAACTGCTTACTGTACGGAAAGCAACTGATAATTTTGTGTAACGTGTTTGTTTTCAAGTAATTATAGGGTAGTGTTTTTTTTTTTTGTGAAGTAAGCAGAATCAAGATCGGAGTGAATGGGAAGCAAGAGAAACATGAAATAAAACGTGATTGTAGACGTATTTATTTGCTTCGGATGTTATGAAACGACAATCGCTTTAGGACAAATTGGAGAGTATACCTCTTGAAAATGAGCTTTATGGGAGCTGTCAGGTAAAATTAATTAAGAATTTCATGCTGGGCGTACGCTCGTGAAATGTAGAAGGATGCTTTAGCCAGGAGGTTGCGTAGCTTGATAGTTATGTACAGCACTCGTTGGTTAATTTATTGTGAAAACTTTCCAGCTAAGCACTGGAAATTAATAGCTAAATTTTAAGTGCATTGAGTAAAAGTGAAGCTTGGTGGTGTGTCCTCTACAGCTTGATTTACTTTGTTGGGGATTGTGGTTGTTTTCCCCGGTTCTTTGCCACTTGTCAAGTAAATTTTTGCTAGTTTCATGTAGGTAGTATGCATGTCGATTCGGCGTCAATTGTTATACCGACACAGAACCAGTAAATAATGAAATTCAGTTGTAATATGAATTATATCAGTCTGTGGATTGAAAGAATTACTAAGATTTTGAAAAGTGTGTGTGAATAACAAAGAATAACAGCTCGAAATTGTTGACCTAGGGTTTGACAGCATCGTGAAGGTTGAGGAGCATAATTTCAAAACGAATGGACAGTACTATCGTAATACACAGGGTGAGCATGTTTTGATGCGGGACTAAAATTAGCTCGAAAAATAGTGTGGAAGGATGCAGCCTAGTTTAGCATCAAATTTAAACTATGTTTATCTCTCGTAAGCTAAACACTATACTTTAGCAAACATCAAATAGTCGCGTTTTTTGCACTTCTGTCAAGCTGAGCTTGGAGTCTTAGTTTGGTTGCTGCATTCTCTTCGGTCATTACATTCGCTTAAATTGCTACTTAAATAGCCATTTTTTATTTATTCATTCACCAAAACAAGGTACAAAATCACATATTAAAAAAAGGACATCAAATTAAAATAAAAAAAATGGAAAAGTAAAGTAAAGGAAAAAGTAAAAACAAACAAGTTAAATAAGTAAAAAACAAACAAATTAAAAAAAAAGAGTAACAAATAAATTAATAAATAGCAATCAATAAATAAACATTGACATAAAAGCTATAGCTTAAGGTTAAGGGTACGGATGGCATGGAAAAGAGAGGACTTGAAGGATGATTTGGAAATCGTAGGGGAATATAAATTGCTTATTCTGTTGAATACTCTGCAGCATCTATTTACTGGCTCATTAGCTCCATATGTGGTCGAATGAGAATATTCTTTTAGGAAACGATTGGACCTGGTGTTCCTCACAGGGATATTTATCAAAATTTTATTATTCAGGAATTCTACATTAATAGCGCCTCCAATGACGTCGAATGTGAAGCAGGCCGATATCACCATTCTTCTGGAGGCTAGTGTCGATAGGTTTAAATGACCCAGTCGAAACTCATAAGGGGGTAGGCTATTAAAGTCATAAGGGTTGTATAGCTCTCGCAAGGCGAAAAGTAAAAATTGCTTTTGTATTGACTCGAGTCTGTCACTGTGGGTTTCAAAAGCAGGATTCCAGCTAATGCAAGCGTATTCGAGAATAGGACGTACGAGTGAAGTGTATAAAGATCTTGTGACCCACAGACTACGAAATTCTTTGGCTCGTCTTTTGATGAAGCCAAGTTGTTTGTTTGCACGAGAAAGTATTTTATCGTAGTGTAAAGTGAAGCGGAGTTTTTCATCTAAGATAACACCGAGGTCAACAATGTTATCAACTCGAGTTAGCACATTATTACCGAGGAAGTACGTATTGTGTGTGACCGTGCATTTTCTGGAAAAACTAATAACCTGGCATTTATTAATGTTGAGAGAGAGAGCTTGTTTACATTGCACCAATGATCAAGGGAATCAAGTTTGGATTGGAGAAAGAGGGCATCCGATTTGGATTCAATGGTCAGATAAAGTTTGAGGTCGTCTGCATAGAGTAAATGAGGTATGCCTGCTAGGACGTCAGATAGGTCGGAAATAAATATATTGAAGAGAAGTGGACCAAGATGGCTACCTTAGGGTACACCAGAGGTAGCACTAACGTTTTTCGATAAAAATCCTTGAAATTTTACACATTGTGTTCGATCGCAAAGGTAGGAAGTCAGCCAGCTGAGTAGAGACCCGGTAATACCGAATTTCTGTAGCTTAAGAATTAAGGTGGAATGGTCAACTCTGTCAAATGCCTTACTGAAGTCTGTGTAGACTGCGTCAATTTGGTAACCTTTTTCCATTTTGCATAGGACGTCTGAGATTAGGATTGTCAAATTCGTGGTAGTTGAGCGACCTTTTCTAAAGCCATGTTTTTGCTCGTTCAGACGGGAATCAACTAGCGGAGACAATTTGTCGTATACTATCTTTTCGAAAAGTTTCGGAATCGAAGACAAAATGGCAATGCCCCTATAATTTTCAATACAGCGTCGATCACCATTCTTGAATATGGGTGTGACATAAGAAAGCTTCCAACTGGATGGAAAAACTCCTGACGAAAGTGATCTATTAAAAAAAATATGCAAAGGAGTTATAAGCTGCTCTACACACTTGCATAAAAAGATCGGAGGAAGAAGATCGGGCCCAGGACCTTTGTTGCAGTTGAGTTCCAAAATAGTTTTACGTATTTCATCGCGGGAGATTTCTAAATGGTTGACAAAAGCCGTTGTAGTTGAATCGGAGGAAGAAAGGTGTGAGTTTGTTAGGTCTGGTGCACTAAAAACTTTTTGGAAACTATCTGCGAATAGGTCACATATCTCTTTAGGGGAAGAAGACGTTGTGTTATTCAGAAACATTGACGATGGATAGCCAGTATTTTTTCGCTTCACATTAACAAAATCGAAGAATTTTTTCGGGTCACGGACTATATTTTCGCCGGTTGACCTAATGTAAGTATCATAAGCCTCACGAGACTTTGCTGAAAATTGCTTAGCATCATAATATGTAATGCTAATTCAGCAAATAGCTGTTCAAATTTGATATATCTGTCAGTGTGTGAATTGTCAGCAGTTGATGCAACCGATATCTATAGCAATAAGGAATTTTCTTTAAAATGAGAGCTACGAGCATCAGTGACTCATTAACATTACTTGATTTACTTATATTTTTCAATTAAATTACTTTCGGAAAAGTGTTTCACCTAATTTTCAATGCTGTGCAAATTGGTTTGAAACATACCTCCATATGCAACTAGATATTAAAGTCAAATGTTATATATAACCAACTCCTGATACTTAATTAAAATTAGTTCAAAATTACAGAACTTTAATTTTACTTACTTAGAGTTAAACGAATATCCAACATAAAATTACTAGTCTGAAAACATATTTGGTCAAATTGTTTAAATGTTAAAATTAAAATTGTTTCACATGCGTTGTCTCATAACCAAACATCAATTTAAACAATATATTCTTTTATCTTCACAGATCAGTTATCATGTGGTGGAAGTACCAGTTTTAACAATACATATTTCTATAATACTGGCTACCCAGGCACATTTAGTGGGGGAACAAAGCGAGTTTATAAAAAACAATAATTTTATCATACTAAGCTAATTTCTATGATTTTTAGATGTACATTGACTGTTCTTCCGTGCAACGATGAAATTTGCCAGCTTCGAGTCGACTTTCTTGCATTCTCTCTTGCACCTCCAGATGGTGATGGAGATTGTCGAACCGATATACTAACAATAGAAGGTGGTTCGTCGCGAGTTCCGCCAATTTGCGGAGAGAATGCTGGCCAGCATGTCTATGTGGACTTTAGTGGAGTTAATCCAATTGAAATCACAGTCTTAACCACCGGGTCATACACATTCAATCGGCAGTGGCAATTCCAAGTGTCGCAAATAGCGTGTGACTCACAGTTCAGAGCGCCTTCTGGATGTCTTCAATATCACTTGGATTCATCAGGGACAATAATGAGCTATAATTACATGTCATCACCCAACTCACAGCCAAACTCAATAGGAGTCGAAGGCACGCGGCAAATAGCTAATCATCGATACGGTATTTGCATTCGAATGGGCGAACATCAATGTTCAATTACCTACAGTCAAGTATCGTCTGATCTGTACTCCTTCACAATGACCGGTGATGTGGGGGCGATAGACCCAGTTCTGTTAGCTACGACTGATGTTCAAAGTCAGCAGTGCGTAAACGACTTCATAATCATTCCCAATGCCATGCAAGGCGGAAATATTCTTGAAAGTGATCGATTCTGTGGACTGGGAATAGGTGCTACGACCACCGACACGAAGCCATTCGTGTTGTATGTAGTTCACGACGGTAATGAAAACACCGATATTTCGAATAGAGGGTTCGCACTTGATTACTCGCAAGGGCAATGTCCTGTCGTTTCTAGGTTCCCGTAGTAAAAGATTAATTTATGTACGCACAGAACTTTTTGCCACTGCTTAGAGAAATTTAAGTTATTATTTACTCTAGTTTTTAAGCAATTTTTTTTTTAGGTTTGAGATAAACTGAAGTGTTCTATCGTAGATATATTTTTTTTATGGTACTGAAGAACTGAATGAGTGTCTGCAATGTATTACATTAGGATATATTGCTATGTTTCCAAATTCCTCAGAGGACCTTCTTCTATTTTTGGTTGTCAAGTTTTGATTATGTGTATGCGTTGCATTTTATAATTGATACTCTAGTTATTTAAAATTTTACGTTTAAGTAAAGAAACAGCTTTCTAATAAAATTATTGGTATAGAATGTAAGGTAAATTTCTTTTGTCTGTAAATATGTTTGCCGAAAAGTGCTTTAAATCTGGTTGGAATCGAATACTTTATAAGTAAATTTACTATATATAGTAAAATATCTAGCCCATTCTTATAGCTACGCAAGTAAATGTGCTTTATTGCACAGCGTGATACATACAAGATTATATTTTACTCAAATTTATAGCTTTGTGGGTTTAACTGACGAACTACCTTTAGATACGCAAAATAGATACAATCGGACTATAAGTCAATAATTTAAACTCATATATAATTTGATTACCAACTTACCTTGCTAGGTTTATGCAATATAACTAGAAATATACAATTCTGCGGCAGTTTGAGAAAAACGGGAATTTTACTTTATTCTTCTTATGCTATTTATTTCAGTTTCTATTTCTTGGATCTGAAAAATATAATGAAAAATATTTCCCTTAGAATGCATTCAAACGTTAATAGTGTTTTGAAATACCTTTTCTAAATGCTTTTGTTGTACAGATTCGCTGGCCGATGTTTTATAACCCTCACTAGAAATTATGTTTAAAAGTTTCTGTAGACTAGCTTGTAATTTCTCTAACTTCTTCATGTTAACCACATTGCCTTGATTTGAACTTTTTATTTGATGATTTGTTTCTATGGCTATGAAAAAAGAAAGTAAAGAAAGAAAAGCATAAAAAAGAAAGTTATAAAGAAATTTCGAAGCATACCGAATGAACAAAGATGACTAGCTGTTGACACAAAAACAAAGTCCGATTTTCCTTTGGCATCTGGTTTCTCTAAAATTACATCATTTGATAAAGTTAAAGTTTGAATATATTCCTTATAGTGATCTAGAATTTTTCCATCATTTTCGGGAAATATATGCACAATAGGATCGTGTTTCTTGGAGATTTTATTCTGGCTCTTAAATTGACGTATAGCCGTGCAGACGTCTAAAATATCTTCGATCTCTGATTCTAAGCTTCTATTTACAAGGGCATCGTAATCGAACTCTTTATGCTCCGGAAGATACGCCAGAAGTTTTTGTGACAAAAATGGAGTGAATGGCGACATTATTTGTAGACCTAAACTCAAGGAGGCGTTTAAAACAGCGCAATGTCCGTGAGCTTCTTGGTTTCCTTTTCCGATATTAGATTTTGTGGTTTCCTGTTGGCAAAAACTGTTAACAAGTCGATTATTTATTTCAACTTACCAAATAAACGTCACAGAAGTTTTTATAGAAGAAAGTTTTTAAGGCACTGACGGCAAAATGAAAATTGTGGTTTTCAAAGCCTTTGTCACATATTCTTTTTGTGTTGCTCAAACGACTTAAAATCCATTTATCGAAATCCGTTAGTTTTATTTTTTGAATGTCCAACGCACTGGTATCTACATTCAGTTTTTCGCAAGCGTTGAGCGTGAATCTCGTGGCTTGCCAGATTTTATTGAAAAATAATTTGTTCGCATAGCATTCTGAAACATCGAAGTTGATGAAATGGTTCTTGATATTGTAGCCGCACAATGTAAAACGTAGCGCGTCAGTTCCACATTCAGGAATTCCTTGAGCGAAAGTTTGTTGCAAACTACGAATTGATTTTTCCACTTCAAGTTTGGAAAGGGTTCCAATATTGTATGATTTTTCGATCTCCGTTTTCAGGTCCTTGAAATCAAAGTGTGGAAATTAAATTTGATAGTTGATTTGGTACAGGAAAACTTACTTCGAAACTTGCTCCATGTATAACTTGTTCTGGAAGTATCACATTTCCTAGACTCTTCGACATCTTCCGACCATGTACATCACAAACTATTCCATTTAGAAGAACATTGTTAAACGGTACATTATCAGTCAATTTCATTCCCATCATAACCATACGTGCCACCCAGAAAAATAAGATATCATGGCCAGTCTCCATCAGATCCAAAGGCATACATTGTTTTTGGGGCCAATCGAATGCGGACAATGGCAACAATGATGACGAGAACCACGTATCCAACACATCTGCGTCTTGTGTAACATTAACTTGACTTTGATCGACTTTCAGGACTTCAGTGGCTTTCAGCTTTGCTTCGTCTAAGGACCTTGCTGCAACCCAGGTAGATGTTTCATTCGTTTGACAGAAATAAGCCGGTATCTGGTGACCCCACCATATCTGACGAGATATACACCATTCTGTACAATCTTTCAGCCAACGAAACCATTCGTTTTCGAAGTTTTGCGGATGTATTTTTATCTTGCCAGATTTAACGGCATGCATTGCCTTTTCAGCCATATCTTTGCAGTCTACAAACCATTGAGGTCGCAACATATATTCGATGATATCATTAGACCGGGAGCAGATTGGAAGTAGCATTTTATGCGATTTGACTCCATTGTATAATCCCATTGATTTAAGCATATTGACAATGTTTTCCCGAGCTATAAACCTAGGTTGGTTTGCGAACTCATTAAAACTCTCAGCTATAGTCCCTTTTTCGGTGAATACTTGTACCGTAGGTAATTCGTGTCGCTTTGCTAGATCGAAATCGGCCTTGTCATGTGCTGAAGTAATTTTCACTGCCCCAGTACCGAACTCACGATCGACATTTGTATCAAAAACAATTGGTATGGTTTCATTTCGAAAGGGATGAATGGCCCAAACATGACTTTGATGAAAATCTGCATAGCGTGGGTCATCTGGATGAACGGCAATAGCTACATCACCAAGGATGGTTTCCGGGCGAGTTGTCGATACAATGATTGTGCGGTTGGAGTCTTTTATTCTGTAAGTGATGTCATGAATTTCACCAAACGTTATGGGCTTTGAATAGCCGGGGACGTGTATGTTGATTGGACCATTGATTTCTTGATTATTGACTTCAATGTCTGATATTGCCGATTCTAAGACGCAAGACCAATTCACAAGACTGTTTTTTCGTTGTATGACACCATCGTCAAATAAGCGGATAAACGCTTCCGTTACAGCATTGCTTCGTTTCTGTGCAATATGAAAGACAAATAAAGGATGATCATATAATATCTACATATTTTAAATTTTAAATGAAAACAAAACAGTACGCAGTAAGTGTTTTTTTTTAAATATGAAAATTGTTAGTTTTTGTGGATGTAAAGGTGTTTGAAGAACAGCACGTGGGTTTTCTTCATTCTATATGCGACAATTTTCCACAATTACGAAGCCTTTTATTCAAAAATGAGCTTCATCGCTGAAGATTATATTTTCATAAAGTAATGGATCTGTGCCAAGTTGCTCGGAATTCCATCTGAAAAATGTCTACGCAATAAATGGTCATTTTTTTTTGAGTTCCTGAGTTAACTGAATTTGCATTGCCTTAAAATGCGAACCCTGACGAAGAATGGGAATTTGTCAAGTGCTATAAGAAAGTCCAAGTCTTTGAGTACGACATCTAATTAATTTCTCTCGATTTTTATCCGCGCCCTGGTTCACAATCTGAACGAAATTCTATATATGTAATCAAGAAATTACCAAATAAATTTCCTCCATTTAATTCATTTCAATCAAACCGCGACGTAATAGTGTCCTAATATTAATATGTACTCGTATTTCATACTAGCTACTACTTTTATACTCACGAGTATTTCGTACATAGTATTTTCGTATTAGCTAGTATTTCGTACCTAGTATTTCGTTCGCGCGAGTATTTCATACTATCGTACTTGTATTTTATAATTAAAGTAAAGTAATCCCACGACAACCCTCGTACGGGTCTAGGGATTAAGCTGATAGAGAGCTTCATCACAAAGGATCTAGCCGGTTAAGCATATGAAAACTGCACTCGCGGCTGATGAAGAGCTCTTACCTCGTTTTTATTGTTTTGCATCTAAAATAGCCATACACTTAATCTCACACCCCTAAGCACCATAGTAAGGGAATAATGGGGGTGACAACCCTTAACGTAAATTTTTTTTCTCAGTACCTATTGAAGATATCTTCATGAAATTGAAACTATACATGACTATCGATAAACTAATTATAATATATTTTTTTTTTTAGATTTTTTTGCAATATTAGAAACTGTAAAAACCGAGAAGTATATTTTTTGGGGTTGGTTTTTTATACCAACCTCCAAAGTGACACCTAGCAAAAAAATATATCTTATTTGTCAATTAGTTGGCTATTACATGTTAAAGTTACAAAAGGGTCCAATTGGTGGAACATAGCTTAAAAAATAAAAATCAATTAAGATGTGTAATTATATGAAATAGTTTATTATAATTAATTCAATCATACAAAATATAAACATAATTACGGATAACGTTATTATACTGAACATTCAGTCATCGTCACTATTTCCTTCAACAGTAGTTATTATATCAGTCGCAACAAACATGGAGGTCAATATTGCTGCTGGTTTTATAATTTTTGATTTATAACGAGCAGGTGCTAAGTAGTAAATAACAGTCGCTACATGAGCGCAACAGCCCACTGCTCTGTTTCCATTTGCACAGTCACAAACATATCTTCGAATTCCTTTATAGCTGTTCGAGTTTGGCTCATACTCGATAAAACAATTATATGTCTTTCTATTAATATGCCTTGATCGTACCCTCTTTTATAATATTTTCGAGATCTTCTAAAAATTCAAGGTTTAGTTCGCTGTCAGCTATTATTTCAGCAAGATAACATACTGCTTGTGATAATTGATAAGTGCCAGTAAATAATATTTTAAGGTCAGTTTCACTCAATTCTGGAAAATCCATTAGACAAGTTGACGATAATTTCGTAAAAAGTTTTTACGCCGATTCAAGTTCTCATTTTTAACCAGCTCTTGCATTGTATTCTGCTGATTTTGACGCTCCTTCATAAAAGCAATAATAGTATCGGCAAGTTCGACATCAGAGTTCAATCTTTTACCAAAAATTTATTTAAAAATCCAGCTATTCTGCACAAAGATTTTGCCACAGGTAAAAGCTTGTTGTCCAGAACATTATGTAATAAATGGTATTTTTTACCAATAGTGCCATGTACAGCTTCAACAGCCCAACGTACTTTAGTTACAAATCGGGATGCATTTGCCTCTTCTACTGTTAATTGTGCTCTTTTCCCCTTTAAAGCTGGCATAAGTACATGGTAGCCTTGCTTTTTCAAAAAATCGACCACGTCACGGAAACCGCGATCAACAATGCAGATATCACCTGATGGTAGAAGGGTTTTGAGTCCGTTAGGTTCCTCTAATATACTTCTCAATATACATGCGTCGTTCATCGTTCCATTGTAGGGACCTGCTATGTCAATTACATAGCCATTTGTTGTACAAATGGTAAAGGGCTTACAGAGTGGTGTTTTCTTCTGTCCACTATAAGATTTTCTTTGGTAAACATTGTTCCTACTTTTTTCATGCCTAATGTAAGTTCCGTCAAAAATTAAACCAAGAGATGTTTCTCCAAATCCGAGTAGATGTTTTGCGAGGTAAGATGTTTCATCATTAATAAGATCTTGTCTACTTTTCGCATTTATTCCAAAATGAGCTGGTAAAATATTTTTTTCGAAACTTTCGATTACCTGATGGAAATATTGTGAAACTTGTTGAGAATATTTTAATCCAAATATTTTCTGAATTATGTCGTTTGTACTACCAGTTCTGAATTTAACTAAAAACACTACCAATGCCTGTATTACTGACCGTTCATCACAGTAAGCATTCCAGCTAGCCTAATAATATTTTGCCATTCAAGACCTGTGTAGGTAAATATTTCTTCTTCAGAAACACAAAATTCGCCAACTCTATTATGCAGTGTTAGACCAGCATTATTAGCTAAAAGATTTAAAAATTGGGAGACTTCATCTTTTTCTAAGAAACTATGATTAGAATAAACTCGTAATAGTTGTAAATCATCGTCAAAGAACCGTTTTTTTATCAAATGGTTTAGGCAACATCTGTTTCCTTTTGGAATAAAAATTCTTCGTTTAATAAATGCTTGAAGGCGAGCATCTAAAGGCACAGTAGTAAGATTTTTTTTAGATTCACATACTGTGCAGTAAATGTGTGTTGTTTTAACTCTATTGATTTGGAACTCTATATATTTTTCTTGATGTGAGCTATTGCGACAAAACACTTGAAAATCTGGATCATCCAAATCACTGCTGTAACTGTCATTTTCAACACTATCAACACAGCCAGTAGACATAGTCGGTTGCGCAACTCTATATATTATCAGTCTACATTTATAACAAAACAGGGATCCAATATGTAAAGCATTTTAACAATAAGGCTGATATCTATTTAAATCTTCATTTGTAATGATACGTTTCAACTTTCCACTGATTTTTCTGACACTTATTTTACAATTAGCACATTTATTATCTTTATAACGTTCAATTATTTTTTCCATTGTTTCTGATCGCAAATGAAAAACTGAAAAAACTGAAAAACTGAACCGCACTGAATACACAATTAAAATTCACAATTAATACTCTCGCGAAATTCTTAGTAAAACGATTTAACTTTCATTAATATATTTTATTTTGGCTAAATCAACGTATTCCTACATCGCCATTATGACTCACTAGCTAACTTCTTAGAACCTGACAAAACTTGCATGAAAATGAACAGGTCACTACATGCTCATTGTAGCGCACTATAAGATAATATTGTACCGAGTCTACAACACGCTGTTCAAAATTCGTGCAGTCGAATGTCATCAAATCGCATATTGTTTATAGTTGATTGTTCATAGTTAATTTGCAGGTAAACTTACTTTGCTGACATTTACAAGTTATAAGAACGTATTTATGATGATAGATATAGAGATAGTGCACAGGTGTTAATATAATTTTTGGGAAAAATTGATATACAAGCACGTATACGTAACTGATTTTTATTTTTTTAAGCTATGTTCCACCAATTGGACCCTTTTGTAACTTTAACATGTAATAGCCAACTAATTGACAAATAAGATATATTTTTTTGCTAGGTGTCACTTTGGAGGTTGGTATAAAAAACCAACCCCAAAAAATATACTTTTCGGTTTTTACAGTTTCTAATATTGAAAAAATCTAAAAAAATATATTATAATTAGTTTATCGATAGTCATGTATAGTTTGAATTTCATGAAGATATCTTCAATAGGTACTGAGAAAAAAAAATTTACGTAAAGGGTTGTCACCCCCATTATTCCCTTACTATAGGGCTTAGGGGTGTGAGATTAAGTGTATGGCTATTTTAGATGAAAAACAATAAAAACAAGGTAAGAACTCTTCATCAGACGCGAGTGCAGTTTTCATATGCTTAACCGGCTAGATCCTTTACAATCAATGTGAATACGGGTTCTCAAGAGAGCTTATAAGAGCTTTTTTATCTGTGGAGACTGCGATGCGCGACATCGATACTGGAATTATGCCAAGACTAACAAACTGGCAAAAAAATTATTTTTCATTCAATATTTACAGCCCTCTTCTGGATTCGGTATTCTTTCAACTTTGAACCTGATTTTAGCGACATCACTGAAATGGCAATCCTTCAGGATCTGCAGTCTCCTTCTTCGAATCATTTACTTGTCTTAAGTGAAATTTTTCCGTTGCATACAATACTAAAGCCCAAACCAAATATCAGTTCCAGTAACAAAATCTTGAAACGATTTCACGAGATTCTAAGCGAAAATAGTTATCTGTTATGTATATATATCTGTTATATTAAGTATTAGGATCTTGAGGTTTGGACTCAAACGCAAGAATTTCTACTGCGTTTCTGTGTAAAGCTGTGTACTTTGGCTGTTAGAAAATATAACTATCTGATGTATAGAATGAATGGTGTGTTGTGTTTTGTAAATTTTTTGTATTAAGTCGCATAAATATAGGTTAAGGATATTAGGTCGCATAAAATCAATTAATCCGTTTTGAATTTCAAAATGTATTGCCAAATTCTTTTTCCTTGTGTAAGGAATATTTAGCGAGGGAAGCACTTCTTCCAACAAAGTCCAACGACGAACCGCTCTTGTGGTAATATTTCCCTAATCTCGTCTTTAAAAAATTGACATAGAATGCTTGCACTACCATCCCTTAGAATGGGAAGTCAATCTACCCATAAAAAAAACCATGGAAAACCTATGGAACTGTAAAGGATTTTCGATTTCTCGGTGAATATCAAAAGTAATTTTTCATTTTCCAAAGATATCCCCGCTGGAGTACCACAAGGAGCTACTTTGGGTACCATACTATTTAATATATACACTGCAGATATCCCTCTTGATTCACAACATAAGATAGCTACGTATGTAGATGACACTTGTTATAAATATCCTTCTTATTTAACTATCGAAAATAATATATTGGGTTTTCATGTGAAACCAGTTCAGTAATTGCTCATCAGTTCTTTGTTTTTTTATTTAACTTCAAGTGAATCGTTAAATTCTTTTCATTATATTCATAGCCGATTATCATCTTATGAAATTTTAGCACCAGGGGGTAGCATACCAAAAAATGCATTTTCGAAGAGCTTCAAAAATAAGAAAATATTAATTACAAAAAGTGTTCACTTTCGATATCTACATGATTCTATTTAAATTCTCAAATTATTTTTGATATAAGTGGCGGTATTCGACCAGGTTATTACGTATATTTAATCATGAAAAAAGTAGAAATTATTTTCCTATTATACCTACTTGATCATAAACGCTGCTTTTGAACCATTCAAAGGTCGTTTTAAGTTTTAAATAGTAATTCATAAATATTTTTCACTTTATTACTATCTAAAATATTTACCTCATCCATAGTAAAATACTCCTGTTCCCAGTCTAGTGTGCATCCTAGTTTCTTTAAATCTCGCATTATATTATCTTCTTTGTCATCTTTCCACTTTTTCACTTCAGCTAAAAACTTTACCCTCCCAATTTGATGTCGAGTTTGCTGTTTTTCTTTGAGTAATTTTTTCTCGACGACAACTTGCGTTGCAATTCCAGCATGATCTGTGCCAGGAACCCAAATTACGTCATATCCCTCCTGTCGTTTCCGTCTACAAATAACATCTTGTATGGTACTCATGAAGGCATGCCCTAGATGCAAATAGCCAGTCACATTCGGTGGTGGAAGAATCATCCTAAAGGTTGGTTTATTCGCATTGCTACGTGGTGGATTTGCTTCGGCGGGAACTTCAAGAATTTCTGATTCAACATCCTTTGGTTTGTAGCCGGCTGCAAGTGAGACTGTAACATAACCTCGCTTTAGAATATTATAAAATGTTGAATATGAATGAATTTTACTTTGATTTACTTTAGGATATCGTCGGTGACACTTTGAAAATAGTTTTGCACCTTGTAGTTTCTTCGAATGAGGGAAAACATACTTTGAATGAAATGTAAACATTTTATGCAACAATCATCACTACAATGGACAGTGAATAGAAGTGTGAACAGATGATATAGATATAGTTACGGTGTTGGCCATCAGACAGCAGGCTGTTTGATAAGAAGTGAAAATGCATATGCGTAGATGCGGCGCTCAAATAAATTTGGGGATTTCCCTAATGTAATTTTTACAGTTGGGAATGCTTGATTTTCATCTTCGTTTGAGTTTTTATTACTTACTGTTTAAAGATTTTATCAATTTGAAAATATACTAGAGCATTAGACACGATGACTTTCAAATTCGAAACCTACGATAGTGAAGTTGATTCCGGTTGACGGTTAATACAGTTCCGGGTATCAACTCATAAGTTTTCTATAGTTTTTTTTCCGTTTGATTTGTAGACGGAATTTAATGCTTCACATAATAATGCATTGTTTATTTTGTAATTGCTTCTTCTTCAATTCATAATATGCAAACTGTTTTGTTTTCTTTTTGTGGGATCCTAGAACATTTAATGATAGATTGTTGCATTGGAATACAGTGATTTTTTATTTATTCGCCACAAAGATATAAAATACGCACAAAAATAAATTTAAATAAAAAACAATGTATAAAATACAAATAAATAACAAAAAACATAATTTAAACCAATTTTTTTCCTTTTGAAGCTAGATTTATTTTGATTACTCGACATATATCGATATTTCGAGGGTAATTCGCCCTCTTCTTCAGTGTCTAAATATGACAAAAATTGGTACACAATAAAAACAAACAAAAAACAACTCATTTACAGTTGGCTTAAAATTACGGGTCACGAAGGGATTTGAAGGATAATTTGCAAATTATCGAGGAATAAAGATTGCCTGCGCTCTTGAATATCCTGTAGGATCTGCTTACCAGCTCATTATCTCCATATATTTTAGGCTGTGGATATTCCTTTCGCCATCGATTGAACCTTACTGGGATAGCTATCACGTAAGAGGACCTTAATAACTGGTACACTCAACCAAATTATTTGATTACCTGTTCCTTGGGGAGCGATCGCTGACTGGTGTTGGAGTCATGCGTGCTGTCACCGCTTCGGACACTTTGGAAGCCCCGACTTTTTTCGGCATCGTTGATTTTTGAAGCAGTATTTTTTTTTTATTTATTCACTTTATTAATTTCGAATCTTTTTATTTGGTTGAATTCAGTTTTAAATTATATTTTTGTTTTTAAATGCTTCATTTCCTTTTAACAAGCACTGTTTAACAAGCAAAATTCATCTAAAATAAAGTCTATAATTGAGTGGAATGTAAAGCAGAAGTATGTCACCATTACTCTGGATGCAAGTTGAACTAAGTTTAAATAACCCAACCAGAACTCACAAGGGAGTAAGATATTGAAATCGTAAGAGCTATATAGTTCTTTCAGCGCGAAAAGTAAAAAAAAAATGCTTTTCTCTAGACTCGAGTCTGGGTCTATGGGCTTCAAAAGTTGGGTTGCAGATAATACTAGCATATTCGAGAAGGAACCGTACAAGTGCAATATAACACGAACTCATGGGCTACAAGAAACGAAACTCCTTTGTATGTCGTTTAATGAAGCATAGCTATTTACTAGCGCAGAAAGGAATTTTTCACGATGCAAGTTGACGCGGAGTCCACGATAATACCGAAATTAATAACATTATCATCATCAACACGACAGTCTATATCGAGCCTTGGCCTCCTTAGTACAGCGCCTCCAGTCGTCTACACTCATCGACGGTGTCCTACAATTTGGTACTCCTTACAGCGATCTACTATCAGCATCTACTGCGTCTTCCCAATGCTTGCTCTACTTCACTCGCTCGTCCCTTGAGAGTTCGCTTGGGGATTCAATTTTCACTCATTCGTTCGATGTTGCCAATCCATAGCAAATTTTGTAACCATATTTAGGTGGAGACTTCCGCATTCCATCCTCTTCACTTACTGGGCCAAGGACTCTACGCAATACCTTCCTTTCAAACATATTCAGGGTTTTTTCCCGACACCTGAGTCCTCGTCCATTTTTCACAGAGATCTAATGATAGTTTTAGAGTTTCAGTGTAAACTTTCGAAATTTCGGACCGAAAAGTGCCCAGAATAATATTTTATTGCCTACCGTTTTATTTTGTATTAATGGCGTCATTTGCCTTGATTGAGTCATAATTTGTTTGTACTTGTTAATTTGAAGGCCAACTTATTTGGCGGTTTCGTCTAGAGTTATTGAAACTTCTTTGGTGTCGTTGATGGTACGCGACATAATATTGATGTCATCAACGAAGGCTAGCCACTTAAGTTTGAATAATAGAGTTCCTCTTGTGGCAATGGGAATTTTTTTGCTGATATACTCGAACGCTGAGTTTTTTTCCCTAGTGTAGATGGTAAAAAAAAATATCTGCTAACCAGATCCCCGGGCGACCTATCACCACGGGGTGTGTGAGGTTTGACTCACTAATAAAAATGACCATCTACAAGCCCACGAAGTTCCGAGTCGGAACCCACCTAAGCACTGCTTCGACACTGTCGTGCTTACTCACCCATTGGAAACTACGGACTTCAAGAACTACCACAGCTTATGGGTCGGTAAGGCAACCCTTCTCCCGCTTTATGCGCAGCACTTTCTCAACGTATGTTGAGACTGCGCGCCAGTTCTCTTCGTTTCGCAGCATTGCATCCACGATCGTCTCAGGCGCTACCAGGCCGATGGTGCCCCTCAAACTTACGAAGCGACTGCACATAAAGAATGTGTGCTGAGCATCATCGAGCTCAGTCACACAGTACCGGCAGTACGGTAAGACCACCTTAACTATTCTGTTCAGGTGTTTCCTGAAGTAACCGTGCCCTGTCAAAAATTGACAAAGGTAAAAGTTTACCTCTCCGTGGCTCCAGTTAAGCCAAGGCTCAATAATACCAATTAACTTAGTCGTCCAGCGTCCTTTATTACTTTCACTCCAACGCTGTTGCCAAAGTTGGAGGGTCAGTGTACGCACGTGCGTCAAAACCTCAGTTCTGTCTAGCTCTGAGCGAAAGAGGTACCGTTCCTTGCGTTCTCGCGCTAGCAGATCGATCGGGATTACTCCTGATACAACTATCACAGACTCTTCTAAGACCGTGCGGTAGCTACAGGCGATTTGCAGGGCATCCCAGCACTGGACACTGGCAATACGCTTCCGGAACTTCCTAGTTCACACAACGAACAGCGAACCAACGATACGCTCCATGGATATCGCATCCATGAGAGTGCTAGGTCGCATGCAGCCAAGTCTGAGAGTGACCAATTTGTAGCCATCTCCCAACGGGTCTGAGTTGACCTCCTCACAAAGAGCCTGCTTTTTGGCACGATTACTCCTCGTGATGGCCCTGGTCAGCTCCCTCTTTGCCGCAATGTGAGCAGCAGATGCCTCAGCCACTCCCGGCCTATTTCTGGCTCGCTGTGCCCTACGCCAGCACCCCAAAGCCATGCGTCACAGTTCGGCGATTTCTACGTTCCACCAGTACGCATGTTGCTTCTTATGAAAGGGCTTCCGTTTGGGCATTAAAGCCTCACACGCCCTGCAAATCCACCCCATAGTGCTATTAGCAGTGCCCTCTACTGTTGCACGAGTCACTGGGGTCTCAGATGCTAGAGGCTCCCCTCCCAAATTTGAAAGGAGTGATTCGACCATCTCGTTCCTGTTAAGTTTGGTGGCATTCCAGCCTAGCCATTTACAAGAAGAGCCTTGGCGTCTCTGCCTGCTCTCAGCAATTTCGAAGCTGATGTAATTATGATCACTTGCAGTGTTATCCTCCATCACCATCCAACCGCTGATGAATTAAAGAATTAAAGAGCATAGGAGCTAACCCAGCTCTTGTTTTGACTGTCATCAGCCCCACATAAACGAATATGCAATTTAAGGACCTCAATACTTAAAGTTGTCATTCATGCTCTAAAACATATTGTCAAAGTAATGTCATATCTTACGTCTACCCTCTGAAGATTGTCATATTTTTCCTTCTTGGCTCTGTTCGGCCGTTCTATGTAAGTTGAGTTCTTTTTGTCTAGTATAGCTTAAAACTTTTCATGAACTATTCGTTTCTTTACAGTTGCTACATTCAGTACGCCTTTAATGGCAGTGAAGATCACATATATAGACTTGGTGCTAGGTGTCCTCCTTTCCAACCTTTTTTTTGAAGTCGCCCATCAAAACATTCACACCACTTGATCACAAAGAGTCATAAGATATAAAATGTTGTAAAATTCATCTTTCACAGCCTTATCTTTTTCATATAACCTAACACTTATGAATGTTATGGGAAAGCTGTTTTTACATGTTTATGCCAGAGCTCAGGGGATGCCTCATGATGCAATAGCACAGCCTTGGCGGAGGAAAAGTTAACAGAATTGGTAGAGGAAAGATTGGGTTTGCAGGAGATAGTGGCGTACGTTCCGCTTAAGCAATTGTGGCTTATAGTCGGTGGAAGAAACAGGAGATGCTAAGCTATTCCAAGATAAGAGATAATCGTGAAATTTAACGGTACGACTGGCACTGGCTGAGAAGATGGGAGAATGAGAGTGTTACGAGGCTCAAGTATTGCACATTGGACGTGCTCTACAAAGGAACAAACTTGGTATTTTTTTAGAACAATGTCCTAAGTAATAGCTATAAAGAAGAGGAAGGCAACCCACAGAAGGTGGATGCTCAAGGGTTTCATCCCCAGTAACCTCAAAAGCTTTGCGTAGTACTTTGTCTAGTTTCGCTAAAGCATTGCGGCCTGTCCCAGCCTATATATGGGAATTATACTTAAATCTTGGCCTTATCAGAGTCTTGTAGATGTGCGCGAAGTAAAGAGAAAAGTATTTCTTGCCTCGCTGAAGCCAACGAAGGCATTTTATGGCATTTTTCATGATTTGAAAAATGTGGCCAGACAAGGTAAGTTTACCGGCGAGGTGATGTTAAAACCTAATAGGTTAAGCAAGGATATTCCAGAAACACCTACACTATCAACGCAAAAGGTGTGACTAACAGGAAGGGGAAAAGGCGAAAGAAGACAACATTGGGTTTTGGACACGTTAAATACTATAGGGTTCGCTTATCTCCAAGCGAAAATGCTTATTATGTCCTTTTATAATGATGTAAAGATGCGATCTCTGCAAACAGAAGTAGTATACTCACTAGAGCAGACCACTCTGTCAAAAGAGTATGCGTATTCAAGCTATGAACCGGATCGAAAGTAAAGGAAAGGAGATAGTTCATTAATAAAACGAAGAAAGTTGGTGAGAAAACAGTACCTTGCGGTACTCCGGCATTGGTAGTGTGGACGTAGGATTTAAATTCACCT
This sequence comes from Nemotelus pantherinus, assembly GCA_963978885.1. Classification (NCBI taxonomy): domain Eukaryota; kingdom Metazoa; phylum Arthropoda; class Insecta; order Diptera; family Stratiomyidae; genus Nemotelus; species Nemotelus pantherinus. The sequence continues at coordinate 48,336,287 of OZ022263.1, read as the reverse complement.
AGAACAACTTGCAAGGAACGATCTTCGAGGAAACTTTCAATCCACTAGACAAGGACGGGATGAAGTTAAAATATACGAAGCTTGGCTAATAGAGCGGGGTACCAGACTATATCAAAAGCTTTCGAATTATCAAGAATAACAAACAATGCTTCATCAAAATCAAAGAGATAATGGTTCATAGTTTTCAGTGAGAAATGTTGGTAAGTCTCTAGTGAGGCGCCCAGAACGGAAACCATACTGGCCGCCGTATATAGATCAAGACTCCTCTGGCAAGACTCAAGATATTTCATAAATTTTGAATTTACAAGAGATTCAAATACCTTAGACAGAACCGAAACGAGTGCACTTGGTCGGTAGTTAGATTGATCATAGAACTCTCCCTTTTTATGAGACGGTTGAATGTGTACAAGCTTCCATGAACAAGGGAATATTCCAGTTCTATACGACAAGTAAAATAATTAGCGCAGAACTTATCAAAGGCGGAAGCGTATCATTTAAGTACGAGGGTCGAAATGCCCGAAATTAATGGTCGAAATTAATCTATTGTATATAGATTAAATGACGTGATAAACTTTGAGATCATCAGTATAAAGGAGTTGAGCTATATTTGACAGGATGTCAGTTAGATCAGCAATGAACATATCAAAAAGAACTGGTTCAACTTACCTCCAGAGGTGACAAAACCCCCTTAAAATTTTACAAACTAGATTCGATTGTGAAATTAGAAACTAAGTCAGTTAAGTAAAACTCTGATAAGCTCAAATTTCCGCAACTTTAGAATCAAAGTATAATGGTGAACTCTGTCGAAAGCTTTGCTAAAGTTTGTTTGGATTGCGTTAGTATAGTATCATTTCTCAATTCAACACAGAATATCCGAGGCAAGAAATACCGAATTCGTGTTTGTTGAGTAAATTGTTTTTAATGCTATGAAGCAGAATTTTTGATTGAGCAGAAAAGTTAAATCAAAGTCTTGATTATGAAGCTAAAACTGCACAATTTTAGAGAATACTTTTTTTTTTAGCTCAACAGGGGCTCTCATTCTACGCTTCAGAGGGCTGATGAATTAGTATGTGTTGTAATCTATTCAGACCTATGCCACAACTTTAACAAAAACCTTCAGAGGAGTCTTGAGAAACATCATTCTCTCTTGGTACTTTAGCAACGTTAATCTGCACGAAAATTTAACGAATTAACAATCGAATTATTATGAAGCTGAATTAACAAATAATCAGCTGATTGAAGAATTGGAGAAGCGAAAGTTGAAATATTTGAGGAGGATTGATAACCTAACGCATGAGAGCTTGAATAAACGACATTCCGGATGTTTTTCTCATTCCAAATATGTTCTAATTTAGAGCTGCGTAATTGAAGTGATAACGCCATATTCGCTATCAGATTATATTCTCCTTGAAAAATGAAGGTTATAAAACAATTTACGTAGTAAGATTAGGTAAATATTGAATTGCATCCTTATCATATATTTACATTTGGCTGTTATATTAAAGATAACGTATAAATGAAATCCAAATGTGCATTTGACAAAAATTAATTATTTGGCTGATATTTAGTTTCCAGCAAAACCTCAAAATGCGGAATTGGTTCCAACAACTTTTGAATTGTGCGCTATAAGCATTCGATTCCACAACAACTTAATTTAATTTATAATAAAAGCGAAAAGAGAGACATTTAAAATAGCGTTCAAAACACAGTCATCAATAACGGTCCGATTTCTTAAAGCATCTATTAAATGAAGTGACAATTTGAATACTAATTGGATTTTGACACATTCAACGCATTTGAAATGTTTTATTGAAACCCCCGAAACTTATTATCTAATGATAATAAGTTTCTGGAATTTTACGCTCTCCCATGTTTGATATACAGAATACCGAAGAATGTGCTATTATATCAATTCAAATAAGTAACAATTCTGGACGCCGAAAATGTGCGACGCACTAAAAACATCAACACATTAACCATTTTATTTTAAGTATTTGATGTTGGCCACAACGATTTGATTATTTTTACAGTACATGAAGGACTTCACAGAATTTATTCGATCTATAAACTAAACCAGATTAAATTACATTTTCGTAAAAAAATACACTCTTGTTATAACTTGAAATATCTTAGACTATTCAAATAGTTTGGCAACCCTAAACAGTATACACTCTCACATAATCAACTAGCATTTCACCTTGTGGATAGTTAGATTTTCTCACTGAATTCCAAAACTTCAACATAGCTTGCGGATGCTTATTGGACCAGGGCTTGCTGGGCGTATCGTCTGAAAAATCACTGTGCCCGCCAATGCCAAGTCCCAGCGTTATATGAAAAGGTCGATCGAAAGGAGCCATTTTGCTCTTCGTACTTAACAGGTCTGCAGTTGGTAGTCGCTCGCCATCAGCTTCAAGATACCCAAAACCATTCTCAGGAGTAATAAAGCAGAACTGCTCCCCATCAACGGACACCATGATAAGATCGGGAGTCCACTTCAATTCATACTCATGAAAATCTAAAGAGTAGTCTTTATTCTCACAGCGTTTGTTGCACATCTTCAGATTACGGAACTGCTCAGATGAATGGAGAATAACTCCGCCCGAGAGATCGCAGGTTTCTGATCCTCTAGTCATCGCCAGTCTCATTTGACCCGAGCTCGTGTTGTATTTTCCGTATACGGTTTCAGTAGGGTCGAGAAACAGCTGCGGGAAAGCCCAGTTGATATTCGGGAGCTTAGCTCTAATTTTGACGGTACCGTACAAGAATTGGAAGTGACCTTTACTTGAGATCTGCCCAGACATAATTGGGGGAAGAATGTCCGGGGAATATTCACGTTTGCAATCGTTAGTTCCAACTTCACCTGTGCAGTCAACTCCCAGATTGAGACTCCCTCGAAGAATTCTGCTCCCGTAGATGCTGGTAAGACGCTTTGGTTTTATCACGAGGTTATTCTGCCTGGTGAATAGTACATCGTCATTCACCAAATAAGCGACAAACTCATAATCTGGCTGTGCGGCGAAACGCCGCTGCTGTGTCCATTTCGTAGCGTCCAAGTTTTGGCCTGCAAATTCTTCTTCGAATATAAGACGATCTGCACATTCTTGACGCACACCATTCATCACAGTAACTGAGCGTTTGCAATCTCCGGTTCCACCTCCGCCTGTACCACTGTTACCTCCACCTCCACCACTAATCGGTACTTTGCTTCCCCCTATATTATCGATGGTGGATTTATTAACATATTCGGTTACAATGAACTTTCCGTCATCGTAGCGGTATCCGAGACCATTGTAAATCACATATGTCCAGTAATAGATTGTATCGCCAATCTTGAGCGATGTTTCCTTGTTCGTATACGAGTATCGTCCCTCTTTAGGCTTTACAATGTCTCTGGCCCATTGCCCAGCTTCGAGCCCCTCCATTTCGGCGTTGTGATTGCCATGGAAGGCGAAGAGTGAGATTCCTTCTTCGGCAGGCATCGATACACGGAACCCGCGCGGATAAAATACTTCGAACTTTGGTTCTGGAACATCATAGTGTGGGATGCTTTGACCAAAGCCTGCTGCCAGTAGCACCACCAGGAATTTGGGAAGGAATTCACTTAACATGTTTGATGAATTAAAAAAAATTACGGCACTTAAAGTTTATCAGTTCATTTAGAGCACTTGGTACATTCGATCTGGGAAGATTGAAAACAATAATCAAACCGGTCGCGATGCTAGCTTCGATCTTGTGACTTTAGTTATGTTTACGGTCTCAGCTTATATACGCTTGATTATTAGATACTGCCTGAAAAACCGGTGTCATCAATATGAACTCGGGAATTCCCTCCGCGCGATCGCAGCGCAATCGCATAATTAATCCAAATCGAAGAAAGATGTTTACTTCAAGAAAGATCAGTTCAAACTGATACTTAATATGTTGATCGTGGCTGTACAATCGCACTTGAGCTCGTTCGGAAAAAATGCAGATTTTACTAGTTAACATTGTCATTACATATCTCGTAGATAGTAATTAGGTGGCGGGAGTTGAATAGTTTTAGTTGTGTGTAAGTACAAACTAGTATTTCTTTATTTGTTTTTGCAAATCAGGTTTGAAGATGTTTATGTATATTTTCTATTGTTTCCATTGTGTATTCTTAAAATTCAGCAGCTTTTGTATCTTTTGCAAATAAAAATCTTGCGTCATACGTTCATCGACTTTTTATTACAGGTTATTGGAAAATTCAGCTGGCAAATGGCGTATTTCATATAAACTTTACATTTTTGTATTATGCACAATTTTAGGTTTTTGCTGATAGCTGCAAGACATGTAAGGCCAAACACTTTTTGATGATATCTTGATCCTGCAGTCAAATTTACATTTATTGAAAAAAATTGTTACCTACTCTAGTTTATTAAAGAAAAATTACTACGCGTACGTAATTCATTGAAAACGGGATTTGCACTAAGCTAACTGAGTTCTCCACGACACGGGAATCGAAGTTCTTTGAATTGAACTTTAAAAATCAGGTCCTCTAAATAGGAGAAGAAATTGAATAGACACACACTTGAACGTACTGAGCTCGCCATCTCCAATCTAGGTGATCATGGAAATAGGCTGGTAATATAATTATGCATGGTGCCAGGTCGTGTTGACCAAGATTTGTGTATGTGGCTGATTTCACCATATCCATTTCAGCTCGTAGGACTCGATCTTTTTTTTGCTTGTGAAAATCAGCCAGATAAAATACTATTCCTGACTGAACCCACATATGCTATGTCTACATTATTCAATCTGAGAAACACAGTGGCACTAAACTACGGGGTGTGATAAAAAATACGTGGATTTTTTTTTTTAAATATCAGCGGCTGTGTAGGTGCAAGTCTCTAATATGTCTTGGCATTTTTAGTCATTGTGGGTTATTAGTTTATTGTGTATAGCTGTGAAAGTTACACGTATTTTTGTAACCTTGACGATATTTAAATTATGACAAAAACGGAACAAAGAATTCGCAGTAGACTTTTTTTCAGAAAAGAATAAAATGCAGCACCAAATTGAAAGTGTTGAATGTTGCTTTTGGTGAATTATTTACACTGAAAGAAAAATCTTGGTAAAATCAACAATTTTCCTTAGTTGTTTTTGCGTCAACTACGGGCTATAGTTAAAACAACTTTAAGAAAATTGTTGATTACTTTTATGTACCATGACGCGTGGTTGATAAACAACGTCCGTGGTGCAAAAAAAGCAATCACAAACAATGGTATTCCTACAATATACATAGTACGAAATAGTACATGACTATAGTCTGTGGTGTGGAATTATGTTTGTTGAATTTAACAAATGTAGAGTGGTTCGCTTACTATGAAAATTGTTGATAATTCAATATTTTGTAGTGTTAAATGAATTGATGTTCATTTATCTATAGATCAACTATTTATCGTACTTATGAACCAATTAACACAGTTGAATCCTCGAAGGTTTCGATATTTTTTGTATCAGCAAAGTCAACTACTTTTGTATGGTCAAATGAACTATTTTAGCATAGTAGAAAGAACCATTTTCCGTAGTTCATTCGACAATTTTAAATGAATTGTTGCATTACTACACTCAGAAAAATATGTTTCCGAAAATCAGAGAAAATATTTACTTGTTTACGAGATGTGAAATCTTCCACAAATCAAATAAACTTTTATTTGATTTCAGTAATTTGTATAAACATCATGTAAAAATTTCTTACATTCAACGGAATACAATTTTTACTTCACCTTATTTCAAGTAAGTAATTTTCCTCAAATCTTGTAAATTATGTCTATGAATTTAGTAAATTATATCTACAACGCGAATATGTTTTTACATGTTTCAACAACAACCACGCTTCAATATTCGACGACGAATAGTTTTGATGACTTCTATCAATATTTCCTCTACACAAATAAGGGGTCGATAGCTTAGCTCGCTTACGTGTCAGTCTAAAGCAGCGATCTACCGCTCGCGGGTTCGAATTCCGCCGGGTTCATGGTTGACTTTGTTCGTCTGCAGTTTTCCTAGCTCCATTGATTAAATGTCACATTATAGCTAATGGCGACTAGGCATAAGTAATACTAGTGCTTAAGGAAATAAAAAAAAAATGTGGCATAAAAAAAGAAAAAAAGGAAAAATGGAAAAATTGATAATGATTCTATTTTTTTTTCTTTTTTTTTCACTCCCTTTAAAGTAAGTCATTCTTATGATATGAAGGAAGGGAAAGTTTTTGCGTACCAACAACATGTCATGCTTTCAAGCGGTCCCCCATCTAAGTAGTAACCGCGCCCACCACAGCTTAACTTCGGTGATCGTACGTGAACCGATTAATGCCAGATGCCAGAAACTACATATATCAAATTATACTCAGGGCAAGTTCAATATCAGCTCTTTGAAATGAATTCGTTTCTTTGGATTGAGTAAATATTTCTTTGAAACTATACCAAGTTTTACTCAAGCCAAGTTCAATATTATATGTTTGAAATGAATAAATTCCTTTCTTTGGATTGAGTAAATATTTCTTTGGCGCAGAATCATTACCAATTTTCTTTGATAATGTGTTCATTTTTCTTCAAAAAAATAGAAGTATTTTTCTGAGTGTATCAATAATAGTTAAATCAACCACGACTTTTTCTTTCAGTGTATGACTACAACAAGCGTTCACGATTGGCACAAACGTTTCCAAGGGTTGATGACAATCACGGTGAAGATGACAATTACCCTGGACATTCTAGCACATTAGCATTCGATGACAACCTCAAAAAAAAGCAGAAAATGATAACGAAAAATCATTGAATCACTATAAGAGAAGTGGCTGATGATGGTGGCAATTTTATTTTATGTTTTGGACATGAGACAAGTAGCAGCAAAGTTTGCCCCACACTCTAAAAAGTGGGTCTAAAATTAATTCTATGATAATAGGAAATATATTCATTTTTCTGTTTAAAATAACGAATCACAATTTTTTTTACACATTAGATGTGCATTTTTTGCTTTTACGCCAAATCAACTGAATAATAAATAGTATTTTGTAAACCTTAGCAAAAAGAGTGTAAATTTACAACTTCGCTGCTCACATTTACACAAAAGCTGTAAAATTGTATCATTTGTTCGAATTTCACTTATTATTGATGTAAAATTGTGACTGCACGAGTCTGATATTTCGCGATCGTTGCTTACATTTAAATAGCAGCAGTTAAGTGCAACGTGTAGTCTTTTCTTTTCGTATAATAAGTTTAGAAGTGTAGCTATAAGCAAATTAGAAGTGTAGCTATAAGCTAATTAGGTGTAGCTATAAGTGTTATAAATTAATGTACATATGTGTATATATAAAATTAAAATAAATTATAAACTTAAAGAAATTGCAACAAGTTTTTATAAAGGTTATTGATTTGTGATCACGGTTCCCTTCTTGTCTATAATCGCATAGACAACGTATATCGTCTCTAAAGCTTATCAAAGCAGAAAATAATTGATACGGGAAACTCGATCGTTTTGCGGAATAAGCCTCCAAAAGCAGAATCAAATTGGAATTGTTTTTGCAGGATGATTAAAATTGAAAATTTTTTTATTTATCTTGAAAATGTTTATTTGCTTTCGAAACCACTTTGTCAAATAAAAATTTTCAAAAAAAAAAAAATTTCAAGATAAATAAATTTTTTTTCAATTTTAATCATCCCGCAAAAACAATTCCAAGTTTTTATATTCCACATTTAAAGTTACCTATTTACAGTCTTTTGATAATGATATTTAATATTGGAGTAGTAGTGTATGTTATAGCACTTCCCTATCCTAGGTGTGTGGCTTTTGGATCCTAAAACTTTTTCAATCGCAATTTTATTGAAATTGAAACTTAGCTAGATGCTTGCTGAAATTCCTGCTTAAGTACTGTATACTTCCTAAAATTGTTCGAAATAGTTTTTGATGTCATTTGTTTGATAAAACAATCTTTATTATAGTTTTTGTAAACAATTTTAATGATATTCACGAATAAATGGTGTAGTAAATATTATCCTAAAAGACTCGTAAAAAGTAGCCTTTGTTACATAAATTTCATGCGTATTAGTCCAAAATTTACGTCTTTTTAGGGTAAAATTACACAATTTGCTCGTAAAAAAATTACACATTTAAGACGTAAAATATTCTTTGTACGCACTTTTGTAAATTTACATCTATAATAGTAGGAAACCAGTTTCCTACTATTGTAAGGGTAAAATTCATCCAAAATTTTGTTGTGTGTAATATTATTCAATTTCAGCTAAAAACAGCACCGAATGATCACTACTCAACAGGTTGCTGAATGAAGTCAACAACGATCCATTACTGCTAAACGGATCAAAGTTGGTGATGAAGCATGCTGCCCTACTAAGCATACACGTTCTACCTACATTTCAGCACTTTTTGGTGCTGAGATTATGGACATGAGATCGTACACAATCTTCAAAAGCGGCAAGTCATCGGGAAGTCACGAATTTGGAGTGGCCTTCATAAAAGAAGATAAGGATGAGGCAGTGAAAAATAATTTTTGTAGCCTTCTGGAAAGGCTAAATGATTCTCTGCCATCAAATGATGTGAAAATCCTGCTGGGCGACTTCAACGCAAAGGTTGGAAAGGAGGAAACACATCGCGGAACCACCGGCCAATTTAGTCTTCACGACCTATGCAACGACAATGGCAACGACCTCTCGATTTTGCGAGTAGCAGAAATCTCATCGTAAGCTCCACGTGTTTCTCGCATCGCGACATTCACAAAAGGACATGGGCATCCCCGGACGGCCGCACGTTTAATCAGATTGATCATATTCTAATTCAGAAAAGGTGGGCCCCAGTATTTTAAATGTGCGAACCTTCCGTGGGGCCAACTGCGACTCCGACTACTACTTAGTCAAGAATCGATATCGATGTCGAATATCACTGTCGTATGAAGCCAGAGCAAGTTCAAAACGCAAGTTCGATGTGGACAAGCTTCGAAACAAGACGATAGAAGCGGTTGCTAGATCTGCTCTGGAAATGGAACTAGCTTCCAAGCCTAGCACCACGTCTATCAACGAAGTTTGGACTACCATAAAAAGCGCGGTGAATGCAGCAGCCGAAATAGTAGTGGAATATATGGCTGGGCAACGCAGAAATGAATGGTTCGACGAAGAATGTCAAGCCGCGTTGGACAAAAAGAATGCACCCTACCAAATTCACATTGAATAACCGACAAGAGCCAAGAAAGAAAAATATGACGATCTTCGGAGAGTAGCTAATGAATAATTAGACGTAAGATACCGCTTTTGCGCTTAGTAGGGCAGAATAGTAGTTGTTAAACAGCTAGACGGCACAAAAAGGTTAGTAACGTTGATATCAAGAATTCTATTATTCACATAAGGAACATTCTTAAACTAAAAAAATCAGCAAAAGAGATATAAGAAAGATGTAACAAATAAAATTTAACTTTTTGATATTGAATTTGAATTACTGTGAATCTTAAAGTCCCCATTCAAAAAAAGATAGGCATTTGCGAAGCTAGCATTAAAATTGAAGAAATTTTTACAAAATAGCGTTCGTAAACTACAAAAGAACTATTAGATGGAATACAACTTAAAAATAATTAAAACAGTGGATGTAGTTACAAATTTACAAACAAGAGTATATTTAACGAAAGGAGAAGGTATGTTGTCAGTACAAAAGAATTCGAATGTTCTGATGATAAACTTTTAGATAATTCATTTGTCTTAGTATCAATTTTTCTTTATAGATATCCTTTGAAGGTTTCTAGAGTTGTTGTTGACAATTTCTCTCAAAGAAAAGGAACAGCGATGGGCCAAACATTGTTTCTCAGCAGATTTGATTTTTCGGCGTAGATTTGATTTTCGTAATTCGAGACGGTTAGTTAAAATCAGGAGACATTCTGATCATCGACGCAATCACGTGTAGACTTCCTGTCCTGTAGAAAAGTAGGGGGTAGCCAAGCGTAGCTTTCACGTAAGCTAAGTTTTTATTAGCAGTACTAACGAAAGAGAACCGCGAAACAAACTTCTTTAGCTGAGGATCTATCACTATCACAAAATAGTCTTTTAGACGATTGAGAATGATTCTTTAAGTGAGTGAAACATTTATCTATCACTATTGTAGATGATGCAATAGTTATCTAAGAAGGTCCAACAGTAGTTATGTAAGACCCGAAATAAGGAGGAGGTAAACTTATTGTTTTACAGCATGCTTTTTTTGAAGAAATCGTTGCTGGCTTTGTTGTCGTTAGTAATGCCACCCACATTGATTGTGGATTAAAAGATTAAAATCTTTGTTACTTCTGAAGATAATATTTCCGTACCTGCTGTTGTTGACGTTCCTCTTGATTGTGCAGTTGAGCTGACGACAAACACTCTCTATTTCACAACAGGCCGCAACATAGGGTAGTTAAGGGGGAAAATACATGTAACTGATAAAAAAATCGATTTTTTTTATTACATCAAAATGTTTGAAATGCTCTTAAAATATACCAAAAAAAGTTTTGAAGCGATATTCGTATTAGTTCTCGAGTTATAGTCAGTTATAGGCAGCGCGGCGTTCCCCAGCAGATCGAGCATACCTGCCGGGCGTCCCTGCCTACTTTCTTTTCGGTGCAATGGGCGGTTTTCTAATTGTGTATACCTCCCACATTCTAATAAATCTGAAATTCTAAAGAAATATAGATACAGATGTACATTTACACTTGTATATTTTTATTATATACAAAGGAGCCTGTGTTCATGAACCTTGTAGTAAAAACCGTTAGATTGCCGGCTTGAAAATAGTTGAAATATCAGCTTACATAGCTGCTGGGATGTTCATCAAAGGCCATACATTCCTCTTGCACCTAATGAATGATTTAGGTATCGAAATAAGCCCCAGCCTATTTAATTATGCCAAGAGAGCCGATAGAACCATCGAAGTCTTTTCAGCTCAAAAGAAGCCCGAAATGCTTGCCGTGACCTTCTAATGCACCAAAATGATATGCATAAGGAGGCTGAAGGGCTGCTGTACGGGCCTGGAATCGCTGACTAACGAGTAAGTTATAGTAAAAAAATATAATCAATGATTTTTACCTAACGCAAACTTTAAACGCGTTTTTCTCAAAGTCGTACTTTTTCAACTTCCGTACAAAATATCTCTAAAAATATTGAACCAATCCGGCTCCAATTTATACCACATCTACGAAGCAGTATTACCCAATCGTTGAACTTTAATTTTATTGTAATTTTAGAAAAATAATTTGTTTATTAATGTTTAAAACGTTATTTTTTTGAAAAAAATCGGTTTTTTTTAAATCTAAAATTAACGTAAAAATTTAATTTTTTTAAATAAATTTCATTGGTTCACCTATGAATTATATATCTCATTAGCATATTTTTTTTTCTCTGAACGTTGCAAGTTCCTTGGAAAAGGCGTTAAGTTGTACGAGGCAGTTTTTGATGTGTTTTTTTTTCAGTTGCTCGCATCGCCGCCATTTTGTGTTAAAAAATTATTAAAAAAATATTTTCATTTACTGTAAGACATGTACTTTAAGGATTAAATATTGAAAATGTTCTGAATAAACAATGTATATATATTTTAAGTCAATCTGAAATTAGCAATTTTTTTCGATTTTACATGTATTTTACCCCTTAATTTTTATTTTATATGCGCCATAATTCTTAGTTATATAATTGAGGGGTAAATTGGTTTTTGAAGATGCAGAATTGGAGATATTACTTGTTTAAGCATCGTGTCAAACGCATGAAGAATTGGCAGTGGGGTTGGAAGTAATTCAACAAGCCTTAAAGCCGCAGAAATGATTCAGAAGCAGGAAAATTGCGTTCCGTACGAGCCTATAGATGTTGAACGACGTTTGTTTGCTTGTTAACAGCTGCCTAAAAAGCAAAGACAGAAGAGGTATCTGCATCGCAGTAAGACTGGGGATGAAAAATGAGTCAAAAACAAGGCCATGCTTCCACGTCGATGGCCAAACCGAATATTCACGACAATATTTGGTGGGGTTCATCAATCATAGTGTAGCTATAATGGACTGAAACAATTGGAGGAAATCGGAATCGAAAGCAATTGATGAGTTGGAGCCGAGCTTTGAAAGACCATCAGCGGCACTATAATGAGAGGGACGATAAAGTGATTTTGCAGCATGAACATGCTTCAATGTCAAAAAGTCGGCCAAAGTACATTTGGAAACGTAAAAGTCCAATCGCACCTGTCGTATTCTCCAACTTTTTTCCCCCAGAACATCTTTTGTTTCGGTCAATGGAACAAGGCTTGTGTGACCAGCACTTCCGTTCTTTAAAAGAAGTTAAAAATTGGATTGGTTTGTAGATAGCTTCAAAAGATGCCCAGTTTTTTCCATGCGGAGTTTGTATACTGCTCAAAAGGTTAATTTGAACCGTAAATAAGGACTCGAATTGCAGGAGAAAACGGTGCTAGCAAATTTGTACACCCAATATGTTGCTATGACAAATTCTAGAATAAATGTATACATGGATGATGAACGTATGATATGAAGTTCTTATTTATATTTTCCATTGAGTAATTAAAGAAAATAATTAATGATTAATTTATACAATTCATTGAAGCGAAACATTCTAAACTTGATGAAAAATAGTATTTAATTCCGGAAATTTGTCAATTACATGCAGTAACTGTAGTCGTCTAGCTTGTCTATTCATATTCACGGATGTTACAACATGTGAAAGATTATCTGTCGCGTATGTTCGCTTCATATGGTACGAAAATTCAATTTCGTTTCACCCTCGTCTTAGAAATTAATTATATTTTCGGAAGTAAATCTCAAACACTTAGAGTATGACGTTCGCCTTAGCAGAAATTTCAATATCATTTATTAAAGATCGCGGAAATGTGTTAATCATGCCATTACATACTCATGCAAGGAAATTAACAGTAAAGTTTCCTCGAACATTTAATTAAGACATTGGAAAATATGCCTTGTTTGGAGTTGGGTACAATATATGCTCAGTGGATTGAGCATTTTAGGTGAATCTTCATTTTAAGTACAGCGACGAATACGAGTTCAGCATATTGTTTTTTTATATTGCTCGAAAATATAGTGCAAATAATTGCATTTAGTCAAATAGAAAACAAGTTTTGGCTCTCTAAGAAGTGTATGGCAAAACACTTTTGCTCTTTTTAGACTCTTTTCGGTATTTATGAAATCTTAATTTCCCAGACGTGTACATCGTTTGTGATAAGACATTGCTTATATGTTTAACATTACTTTGGCTTTATTCTGTTAACACATTTACTTTAAAAAAATTAAAACTTTTGATGGGACAATTTATTTGAAAATAGTTTTTCAGTCGAACTAACAAAAACCTCACAAAATAATCGAAGCTCGAAATCCATATTTTTCCTAATCTCACCATCTCAAGCAGAATTCAATATCCTTGACGACGGACAATAGATACGTATTTACCGAAAACGAGAAAGAATCCTTCGACAAACCAGCTCTAATATTTACAGATAGATTTTTGGCAATATTAGATTCGAGATCAACAGCTCGTAATTCGATTAGGCCGACGAGTATATATTGCGATTGTAATCTTCGAACAGCCATAAAATATCAATAAGCTCTTGAAAGGTCGGTGCTTCGGAGAAGTGGTTGAGCACTGCCCAGTCACTGGATCAGGACAGGATAGAAGCCACCTTATCTTCGTTTGTTGTTTTCTCAACTTTGTAAACGAACACCCATAAAATGGCAACTTTATGGCCTTTTAGTAATAGTGCAAAATGGGATGGTTTTTTCCCGAAGAGCTTTCAAATGTTTGCAAGTTGCATAGATCCCGACCGATGCTGGGTTATTGGGCTAAATAGACAGCCGGAAATTTAGGCACAACTGACGAAATAATGACAACCATTCATCGGATCATTGTCGTGCGAAGCTTATTGTAATGGAAGGGACAGGAAATTAGCACCACTGTCCGACTCCTTCCGTGACAAAGGACTATCATACTACTTTTTTTGCTTCGAAGAGATATGGATAGGTCGGTGATGGGACGGGTGCGATATTGATTGAGAAAAAACCGTTGGGGTGCTAGGATTTATTGAAGTCAATTGTTGGCTAAATAATGTCATTTAGTTGATTTATTAAGGATATTATGTAAAGTGAAGTAACAGAAAATGGGAAGAATCTGGATAGTAGATAATAGACTGAGCATCAAATGGTTAGTATTCATCAGATCTAAATATTTTAGTTGGAAATGATGTGTAGCACATAGCTTTGTTTTCAATTTGCATAACAGCACGCATTTTAGTTAATTTAACTATATGACTTGGAATGATGGGTTTAAACTGTATCATTTGATGTATGCGTGAATATGCGGATAGAAAATTAATAAAGTTATGTAAAAAGAATAAAAAAAGAAATGGAATAATAATCAATAAAAAAATAACTAAAAGCCGAAAATAGTGTAATCAGTCCATAACATCTTCTAAGTGTGTTTTTATGAGTAAAGCTATGCAACGTCCATTTATATTTCCGCTGAATTACATTGTTCACATTCGCTTCGAAAATATATATTCAATGAAAGATTTAATTTATTTCCATTGTTTTAAAAGCTTTACTCATCCTATTAATCTCAGCTTTATTCACTCTAGATACTGAGCCACTGTCAAATATACTTAAATGAAGAATTTAAGCAGAAAGAAGGCAGGAAATAATGAAAGGTTGTCACTTTGTAGCTCTCAAACCAAATGGAAACATACTGCGAAACTTTTTGCATGTGTTTCGCTTTTGCTGATTTTCGGTTGTTATGTCAAACCACTAAAAACTAAATAAAACTGATATATATGTATTCTTTTGAAAATGAATTTAATTTAATCTGGAACTCTTACACATACATATGAATTTAACTTGCTGTAAAACTTCTGTATTAAAAACTAGTTCTGTAAATAATTTCTCACTAATACTTTTGAATTACAACATTTATAATTGTTACATTGTATATATGCTTAGAGTTTAATAAAGTTAGTTGCTGTATAACCGTCATTCCGTCGTGTTGTTTTTGACCGCTAATAAATATTTAACAGTGGCGACGAGGAAAAAAGTATAGTTTAGAAGTAAAACCCAGAAAAGTGGTGAAACCTGAGTAAATCCAGTGAGAGATAAATAGTAAAAGCGTGCAAGTGTAAAGGATATCAGTGAAAATAAGGTAGGCGGAATGACCGAAGGAAAATCAAAGGATATAGATTTCCTACAGCAACTCCTCAGGCAGCAACAAGAATTTGCGAAAACGATGCTGAAGCAGCAGCAAGAATGGATGGAATCCATAATGGAAAGTAGATCGAGTGAAGTGATTGGAAACAATGCCGTTCCGACGTTTCGCCCATTTAATAGGGAGCTACAGCGGTGGAGTTGTTATTTAGAACAACTAAACCAACATTTTGAAGGCTATGGAGTCACGGATCCAGTTAAGCAAAAGTCGTTTTTCTTGTCGTGGGTCGGTATCGAGATTTTTGAATTAACGAAAAAATTATTCGGAACGCAAGATTAGCAAATACAAAGTTTCAGTGAGATAACTGAGAAGTTAACGGATCATTTTAGAGAAGAAACTCATATTGTTGCCGCAAGGTACACTTTCCACAAGTGCACAATGAAACACAAGCAAACGTATAAAGAATGGGTAGCAGATTTGAGAGGATTAGCTCGACAATGTAATTTTGTGTGCGGTAACAATACATGCAAACATTCGTTTGTAGATGACATGATCAGAGACTTGATAATTTTGCATACACCACACGAAGTTGTTCGTACCTCTGCAAAAAAGAACGCAAAAAAGAATTGTAATGGAAAATTCAAGACTAATAGAAAACGGCATGGGTATGACGGCAAGAGAGATAAGGAACGAGTTGATACAATTGAAACGGTGCTCAATATTACAGGAGAAATTAAACAAGAGAAAAATAAAACGTTCATCAATTTAAAATTAATGGAAAAAGTAATCCGATTTCAAGTCGATTCGGGAGCATCAGTTTCTATTATCAATATGGAAACTTTTGAAAAATTAGGCAGACCAACTCTTCGCACTTGCTCTCGAGAGTTATTTGGGTTCGGTAAAGCCAAGATAAAAACTCTTGGTGAGTTTACTACGCAAATTGAATGTGGGGAAAAAGTAAAAAACAGCCTGCGTTAGGGACTATTAAAAACTTTGAAGCAAATATTTGTTTAAAAGCGGATTCTAAGCCGAAATTTTTTAAAAGTCGCCCGATTCCGTTTGCACAAATGTCAGAATTCAGAGCTGAAGTTGATAGACTAGTGAGCGCTGGTATATTAAAATCAATAAAGTTTAGTGACTGGGCTTCGCCTATTGTTTTAGTAAGAAAGCCTGACGGTTCAGTTCGAATTTGCGGCGATTTCAAAGTGTCAGTGAATAAACAAATTGAAGTTGAACAATTCCCTTTGCCAACACGAGAAAGTTTATTATATACTGTGCGGTTCGGTAAATATTTCTCTAAATTAGATCTCAAAGACGCATATTTGCAAATGAAACTTGATGAAGATGCAAAAAAAATCCTGGTCATAAACACTCCGTTAGGGCTTTTTCAGTACCAACGCTTACCGTATGGCATTGCTAGTGCACCAGCAATTTTTCAAAAATATGTGGAACAACTAATACAAGGTGTCGAAGGCTGTGCAAATTATTTAGACGATATAATTATTTGTGGAGAATCAATAGAAGAGCATTTATATAGATTAGAAAAAGTTTTAAAACTATTACAAATGGCCGGCATAAGGTGCAAAAGGGAAAAGTGTGAATTTTTGCAAAATTCAATAAACTATTTAGGACGTCAAATCAGTGAAAAGGGTATTCAGCCGGATAAATCTGGAGTTGAAGCAGTGAGCAAGTTACGCCAGCCAAAAAATGTGAAGGAGGTTGAAGCCTTCCTTGGTAAAGTAAATTATTACCACAATTTTATTCCGAATTTCTCTGAAGTAGCAGCACCACTTAATTGGCTTCGCCGGAAAAACATTCCATTCAAGTGGGGACCTCAACAAGAGCATGCGTTCAAAAAGCTGAAAAGTTGCATCGTTAAAGCAACAACATTAGCACATTTTCAAGAACATTTAACTGTCGTACTCGCTACCGATGCTTCATCATATGGTATTGGAGCAGTTATTTCACATCTGGATTCTAGTGGAAGAGAAAGGCCAATTGCGTTCGCTTCAAAAACCCTTAGTCGTCATCAGTTAAACTACAGTCAGATCGAGAAAGAAGGGCTTGCAATTATATTTGGAGTTCAACGTTTTCACCAATATCTTTATGGTCGGAAGTTTATCTTAATAACCGATCACAAACCATTAGTCAGCATTTTCAGTCCAGATAAACATTTACCAACAATGGCTACGCAGCGAATTCAAAGGTGGGCCATGATATTGATGGCTTACAACTTCGAAATTAAGTATCGACCTACAGCAGAGCACGGAAACGCTGATGCTTTATCTCGTTTGCCTTTGTCATCTGATGAACAATTTGATGAAGAAACATGCTTAAATGTTGACATAGTCTGTACACCTATCAACGCCGATGTTATTAGAAAACATACAGCAGAGGATCGAATCCTTCAGGAAGTCATCCAGTTGGTTCAAAATGGATGGCCAGAAAAACTAAAGGTGCAGAATAAGCTAATTACCTCATATTTTAATCGCAGTAATTCTTTGGTGTATGAGGACGGATTATTGTGTTTGCAGGCCGACACAACTCGCGTCGTTATTCCCGTCTCCCTCAGAGAGAATATCTTGAAGCTTCTTCATGAAGACCATTGGGGAATTGTAAAAATGAAGAAGCTAGCCCGTAATCATTGTTGGTGGGAAAATATTGACAGTGATATCGAAAAACTTGCCAATGAATGTGAAATATGTAAAGTGGTAGGTTCGAGGTCTGTACAAGAATTTAATAGTTGGCCTGAAGTAAATAAACCTTGGGAAAGAGTTCACATTGACTTTGCGGGACCATTTTGTGATTATATGTGGCTCATATGTGTGGATGCTTACTCTAAATTTCCATTCATACAACAGTTGAAAAATACAACAACCGAACATACTGTTGAAGCGTTATCCAGTTTATTCGCATTGGAAGGTCTACCAGAAACGCTGGTAAGTGACAACGGGCCGCAGTTAACATCAGGAGTCTTTAAGGAATTTTGCAGCCAAAATGGAATCAAACATGTTACAACAGCCCCTTTTCATCCTGCTTCCAATGGGCTAGCAGAACGTTTTGTACGTACATTCAAAGTATCCGTACAAAAGAACCTCGAAGAAGGTACAAGCCTTAAGTCAGCAGTCAATAAGTATCTAACTACTTATCGCACAATACCCAACTCAAAGGGTATAACCCCTGCAGAATTATTTCATGGACGCCCTTTCAGAACTTTGTTGACACAGATTGCTCAAAGCGCAGAGAAGAAAACATTTTGTGGTAAGACAAAGTTTGTAACTAACCAGCCTGTGTACTTCCAGAATTATGCTCGTGGGCCTAAGTGGTTGAAAGGGAAAATCCATAAACGTCTGGGAAAAATGGTCTATATAGTGAAAAGCAGTGTGGGTTATTTTAAGCGTCACCAAAATCAGCTTAAATTTCGAGCTAAGAGTGAGCTAGAACCATCATCAATTGGTGAAGGGTATATGTCTCCAAAACCGATTATTCCAGTAAATCCATCACAAGAGCCTCAACTTGAATCTCAACGTAGAGCCAGCTTTAACCCGGCTCATGATCAGAAGTCAGCAGGGATCGTGCTCCGTAGAAGTAATCGAAGCCGTACACCTGTAGTCCGATTCCAGTCCGAGGATTTCCGAAATTAAAGGGTGGATAATGATATATATGTATTCTTTTGAAAATGAATTTAATTTAATCTGGAACTCTTACACATACATATGAATTTAACTTGCTGTAAAACCTCTGTATTAAAAACTAGTTCTGTAAATAATTTCTCACTAATACTTTTGAATTACAACATTTATAATTGTTACATTGTATATATGCTTAGAGTTTAATAAAGTTAGTTGCTGTATAACCGTCATTCCGTCGTGTTGTTTTTGACCGCTAATAAATATTAATTAATATTTATCTTCCTTTTTACGAGGGTTGATCCAAAAGTAGTGATAATCGGCTATTTTCAGTTCGCATAAAAATCAAAATAAAATTTTTTTTACTACCTCATATACTCACTAAGTCAGCATCTAAAGAACATATAAATAGCCCACGATTCCAGGGTGGTATATTCATTTGACTACAAATAGTCGAAGAGAGAACATCAAAATGGAGAAAAATGAAATTAAAGTTGTCATTAACTACCGGTGTTTGGAAAAAATTTCTACCAAAGACATAGACAGCAACTTGGTAGAAACACTAGAAGACTCTGTTTCTCCATATTCCACCTTTGTATGCTGTGCCAAGGAGTTTCAGCTGAGAAGAACATCCACTGAAGATGAACACTGCGAAAGACGTCCATCCACGTACCTCACTGTAGACAACGTGGAAAAAGTCGAAGATGTCGTGTTGGCAGATTGAAAAGTGATCATCAGGCATGTAGCTGAGGTCACAGAAATCTCGTATGGTAGTCTTCAAAGAATCGTTGCCAACGAATTACATATGAAGAAGGTCTCTGCGCGTTGGGTACTGAGAATGTTAGCCGACGAGTAAAAGGAGAAACGAGTGGACATTTTGAGGGTGAATCTCGAAAGGTCCGAGGCAGATCTATTGAAGTTTTTGTCACGTTTCGTAACCATGGACGAGACCTGGATCCACTATTTTGATCCAGAAACCAAACAGTAATCGATGGCCTGGAAGCGACCCTCTTCACCGACGCCGAAGAAATTCAAGGTGTCGAGTTCGGCAGAGAAGGTTATGCATTGGTTTTTTGGGACGCTGAAGGAATTATTATGGTGGAATATTTGGAAAAAGAAGCCACTATATCGGGCTCTTACTACGCAGATTAAATAAGAAGATTGGGCTAGAAGATTGGCCGGAGTGTTGTTTCATCAATACAACGCATCGGTTCACAACGCTGCAGTTGCGATAGCTGCAATTAAAAAAACAAGAATCGAGCTGCTTGAACATCCGCCCTATTCGCAAGTTCTAGTTCCCAGTGACTTATACCTCTTTCCTCGGCTCAAGAAAAATGTTCGGGGCAAGAAATTTGAAGATGATAGCGAAGTGATGGCCGCTATTGAAGCGTTTCGGGAGAGTAGAGACAAATCATTTTTTCCTAAGCGTATCTTGGGTTTCGAAAAAAGATGAACTAAATGTATTAACTTGTTAGGAGACAATGTTTAAAAATAAATATTTTTTTAAACTTTAATCACCTTGTTTTATATTGATTATCATCACTTTTGGATCAAGCCTCGTAAATGTATTTATAAATGAGGGCATTTATGAAAAAACTATATCCAAAACAACTCATGCACTTTAAAATTAATTACGTTTTTACCATTATCTCAAAGGGTTTATCCAGAGTACTTTGAAATAATTGTGGTATCTGTTGAACTACCAGTTACAAATTATTCCTATACAAATTCACAATTTCACATCTAATCAAAAATATCTAAATTAATTTTGCAGCCGAAACATTAACGATCAGATAAAATTTCATTGCATCAATAAAAACTTCTCCAGCCACTCGCACACCCTCCAAACCACACCATCACTCATCGTACCACCGTCGAATATTCGGCAAATGTGTGCAAATTTATTTATTAGCGACGCAAACAATACTTAATATTTATTCACCATTACGAATCGACATTCGGCGCTATGATGGGATGATACAGTCCATTAAATATGAAATATCGAAACCAATAGCCAAAACCGAAGCCATCGATTAGGACGTGGCTGAGTTGCGGAAATAGCCATTACACTTTGGTTTCGTTATTGTGGCGTCTTAATCAGGAAATGGGTACGTGGAGGTCGGAATCACTCTCGAAGCATTCGCCGTCAAGGGATCTCAATTTACCTAACGTATAAACACAGCTGTTGCCAGAAGGGACCATTATGCGAAGCAATAGGAAGTCGAAACAGCCAAACATCACATCGCAAGACCAACAAATTATACCACGACGGTGTCCGGTGTTGACGAAATTGAAGGAATGTGGCGAAGACGTGGCCCCAGGACTATTAAACGATGACGGGCGATTAGTGTTGCAGACGCAGAAACTGCACTTCGATTGAATTCACGGTTGATTTCGGAACAAAAGCTTTCGAAAATTGGCTTGGGGTGTTTGAGGTCGTCTCAATTCCATACTCAAGTTTATAAAACGTTATATGCTCATGCTTGTGATATACGAGTAATCTATAACCTTTGATGAATTCCAACTTTAGCTCTAAGGACTGATCGAAATAGTTCAAGCAGACAACCCTAATGACCATCTAGTGAAATGATAACAGTCCACAAGCAACTCTACCAACGAAATTTTATTGATTTTATTGAGTTATCAAAAGGTATACAAAAATATAACGGAAGAAATTCGGAAACTATCTGATGCTTGCTCTAGCAAGATACGTTCATAACAACACATGTAGGACATCTCCATAGCAATATTGGTTTGATGGCATCGAATGTTCGTTTGCTTGGCTTCTTGCCGGGCGTTATCCTTGATATTAAAGCGAATGAGACATGATGCCATGAATTTTTATGGTAATACTTTTGTGATACCTAGCCAAGGTAGAGCGCTAGGTGGCAGTGTAGTATGAGCGACGAAATTACCAAGCAACAGCAGAGTATCCACTGACTTCTACTCGCTTTATCGTTTAAATCCAAACTTGAGTATTACAGAGGAAATCCGAAAGCTTCGTTTGGCTTAACCATGAAAAATTCGTTGACTTTCGTCTTCATTTTTTATAGATTTGGAGTTAGAGCAAGGGAAATTCACTAATGTTATGACTGGGCTGTGTACCATAAATGAACTCTTATATCTAGATGTTTCTTGAGAAAATAATCTTTTATTGCTTTGGAGAACTTAAATGAATGATACACACTGCTCTGTATGGAACTGGAACATATTTGAAGCTTATTACTTTGTAGAAAATCAAACTTCTGACCGAGTCCAAAAAAACCATTGTAATAGATGATATCAGACCTCATATTATTTTTTTGTTTAAATTAGTTTATTGAAAGATTCTTTTTGGGAGTGCGGATAAGAGTTCGAAATTGTTCTTGCTAAGAACGCAGGTTTCCGATGAATGCATGAGGACTGGTATCACCCTGGTCTCGTACAGAAAGAGCTTATACAATACTAGAGACTTTAAATGCGAATTATTTATTTCAATTTGATTATATCAGATAAAGGTAGTATCAATCACTCGAGGCTGGAGCATTAAAATGCACTCGTCGATGTAAACTGATAGGTTAAGCTTAAGTTTTCCAAGTTGCATTTATCGAACTTTTTTAATGCCTTATTTCTCGCTGCTTTTTATTCAGTTTGGAAGCGTTTGATACCGATCTTGCCATAATATATTTCATTTTACGTCGTCAACGTGGTACACATATAACAATAATTTGATTTGTAGCAATTTTAAATAATTGAGATGCTTGGCAGGGCATCTCAGCTGAATCGAAGCCCAGTCAAGAGCCTGCCAAGAGGCGGGTGCAACGAAGCAAATCAACAAAAAAGAGAAAATTGTTCCAGGAGCAGGGTACTCTAGAAATGGCTGTGAAAGCCCTTCCTCCGCATTAGCTGAGCATCTTTTAATCCAACGAATGCTGGTGGGCCGCTTTGCTAGCTCTACGAGGCTGGGGTGGGTAATTATGAAAATGGTGGACGCGACGTATTATTTATCCGTCATGAATTAATACTAGCCGCATCTAACAAGGAATTGGGAAGGGGCTATTGTCCGTAAAGGACCAGACGCAGCTTTCAGACATGGGCTGGCAAGCCTGACCCAGCCGAGACGTGTCAAAGCACCTTGCTAGCGATCTGACAAAGGGAAACTGAAAATCTTAAAAGCGAATCTAAAGTAGGGAAACATGCCTTCATTTAGCGGGCCCGAGGAGTGGTGTTGTTGAGGCAATGGCCTCAGATGTTGGCGGGGTACTAACTTCGACCTAAAAAAGAAGAAGTGAACGAAGTCCCGTCCTATATAGAAATATCAGAAGCACCAATCAAATACAAGCCAGCGAGGCCATCGCGTACCTGAAAATGAGAAGATATTTAATAAGAACGCCATAAGGGTTCAATTTACAAATTCATGATGTTATTATTATAATTTTTTTTCTTATTACAGCAAAACAAGTGAAAACTAGATTAAAACCAACTATTATGATAATAAATAGCAAGCGAAAACAAAAATGAAATAATGAGATGAGAAAATTCTGGTGCAAGGAATTGAAAACTATTTTTCTTTAGGTGGAGCGTTACGTACATGTTTAAACTAAGTAACTTTTGTGTTGCTGTTTTTTTTTAACTTCTTAAGTCTTTGACGATAATACAATGTCCGAGATCGCAAAGCGATCGTTGAAGCGTAGATTCAGTGTATGGTTTGTATTCAAAAATAATAATGGGAAGTAAACATTCGAAATTCATAGAGAATCAAATAAGTTTTGAAGGAAGTGAAGTTCAATTTGGTTAAGTTCTATCTGCTTATTAAGAGACAATATGTCGCACATTCAGCGCTTGTGTGTGGAAACGTTTCTAGGAATAAAATTGAAAATTCTATATGCCGCAAAACTATGAGTTATTTACAAATAAAGTAATGATCTAGGTATCGAACTCTTAATCAAATATCATAGGTACCAACTTTCATCATTTTCATTTGAGATTTTAAATTCTTCGTACAATCACTGCTGCGAACCAAATTCAAATATAATAATATAATATGTTACATAAAACTTTATGGAAGAGAAAGCTAAATTAAAACTATTGAAAACTATTATATCAACAACTCGATCAAACTTGGCTGTTATCAAGAGGTGCTCTTATTCAACGTCTTACCAACTAAATAACTTCCATAATTAGTCGACACTCTTGAATTTGGTGCTGGCTATGGTATTGATATGATTTCTTCGTTGATCTTTAGCGGTTTCGGCAACGAATCGCCACTGGATATGGCAGACATATTGCTGCTTCTGTACTTTCAACCCTTTTTATAGAATAGCGAATATTTCATGACTATGGTTTTCAAGATCAACACTAACTACATTTCCCATTTCACGCAGCTCAGAACATATTTGCCCTCACGTCAAAGTTTCCACGAACTCTTTATTGCCCGCATAGCCGCAAGGCCTCAGTTTCTCCATCGTTTATCGAGAATCCTTGACTCCATAGTTTTAGGAATACTGGTTCGATGTTTTGTGACGACGCCGCCCGACACCTTGATACGCTTCGCTTCGAGATGATGTCGCGCTTTGCTTTGAATCTTTGAACACGAACACTTTTTGTGATGGAACTTCTACGTTCAATGTTTTCTCGGAACTCTCAAAGTACTCGATTATTCATGTTACTTTTTTGAACGCCACCGCTGTTGCTGCGATTCAAAAACTACGACAGCCATAAAATCAGATGCCACAATCCTTTTACCAAAGCTCGAGTGCTCTGTTCTGGGGATATTGATTACGTTAGGAAATCTGTGTTCAATCACAATGGGCGAAATAAATGAAAGTTTCCCCTTGCGGGAATATATGCTCTATTCCGAACCATGACGCGTTAAATAAGTGGTCTCCTAGGAAGCAACGGCATTGATCACCACTTTACTCGCGCCCGCGATCTTCCGGTCGACCCATGCCACGTTCTCGACTCGACTCCTCGAAATTGATCATTTTCTATGTAAAGCAGATGTATACTCGAAAGTGAGCTGCCAGAAATTGAAACTTCACCGAAACTTTCAAAACGAGAGTAGTATTTGTAAAAAGAACGTATATGTTATAGGCATACTGCGGAGGATGTGTAATATATCTCGTCGATTTGTCGAGCTCATAGATATGAAAGAATATGGATACGAAATGGCTGTCCGTGGGCCCATACGTGAGTATGCCTTTTTTAATACACGCACACCATTGCTCTCTCATAAAAATTCCGCTCAGTGCATCCCTTTCTACCGCACTAACAACCGAAAAGCCTTAATGCTGTGTCTTAATGCTGTGAACACCAGATCGGTGTAAAAGCGTGCAACGGGCAACACGGAAAGAAACGTCAATGTCAGTTAGATTTGTGTCGGGGACTAAAAACATTGACTTTCAGTCAAAATTTGTCAAATAAAATTTGAAAATTTTTCGGTGTATTCGTTGGAAACATACATCTTTGTTTGTGCGCAATAATTTGTATCGGTTTCGCGAATAAATTAGCGGTCAAAAATTATGAAATAGTGCGATAATGAAGTGCCGCGTTCCAGGCTGCAATAGTAGCTACCGAAGTGCTTCGCAGGGGATGTCGTATTTCGAGTAAGCAAAATTAACCTTTGGCATCAATTTCTTTTTGTTTTTGTGTAAAATCATTATTAATTTCATTCACAAAAAGCATTTTAATCTCCGCTCGCCGGTTCGGGGAAAGAAATGTCAAACGACGTTCAAAATGGCAATCTCTCGCGGTTTTTACATGATCGTTACCATATGAACTGTGTAGGGCACACACCAGTCCCTCATTCTCACACCAGTAAGCAAAAAGTCGAAAATAAGCACATTTCTCTCGGTCGATTTCTAATCCATTCTCTCTTAAATCTTTGGTCGAGCTGCTAGAAGATCGTACCGACGTCGCAATGGACAAAACACACATGCGCATCACCGCGTAAAATAGATAGAGCCTTGTGAATTCGGAGTTTAGATAATCCAAAAATATCACTGCACAAATTGAAAATTATGAAAATTGGAAACGTGCAAAAAAATAATTCAACAAACCTCCGTATGGATTTCTCTCTGCGTAATATTATCTTACAACGCGTTTTGAAGACTGCTTCCGGCCATAACTCACCTCCACTGCGTTCTCTCAACGACTGACCATGAGGCTTGAGTCAAAATCGATCACGAGAACAAGTACTTATGGTACTTTGTTTTCGTTTTCAGTTTCAAAATTTTGGCCATGAAATCATTTTTCTCGAGGCCTTGAGATGCTGTTTTCGATGCACACTTCACAGTGTCCCTAGAAATTTTGAATGCAAAAATTTCAAATGAAATTTCCAAATGCTACTGTTTAGATCAGTGATTCTCAACCACTGTGCCGCGGCACTTTTGTGTGCCGCGAAATTCTAAAAATGTGCCACCAAATTTTAGATATATAATTATTTTAATATTATTAAATAATATGATTTTAAAAAAATCATTTTAACAGGAATATATATATATATATATAAATCCATAATAAATTTTTAAATTATTTCATTATTTTTCATTAACGCGTAAGGTCAAGATTCAACCAACGCGAAATGCGAATCGCATCATTTGACAGGAGCAGGCAATCGAATCGCATTTGAAGAACCAATCGGTGCGATTCGCATTCGAACTGGGAGACTTGTAAAGTGAGTGTGGTATTTGAGTTTGTTAGTGGTTGTAGGATACGGTGCCATTCCCGAAAATTGTGCGATTAATTGGGCTTACTTTGTTTTAAACCTGAAAATATTTTGTTTGTTGCAAACTGAAATTTTTATGAGAAAAATACATGACATCCAAAAAAATACCTGACAAAATGTTGTTGCTATTAGCAGATACAACGCTAGGGAAGCTCTCCAAATTACATATTAATAAATACAAAATAAATTTAATAGTATTCGGTAAACAAAGTAACAAAATATTAAAATTATTACATAATATAAAATTATTCAAACTCCCTGACCTGCAAAGCATATTGCAAAAATTATATGAACTGAGATATTTCCATGTTGATTGACGCGGGTATGAACTATCAGACAGCAAACTAATTTTCTTCTTTTCCTTGATGAATGTATCACAAAAATTTACAAACTACCAAATTGAAATTAAACACATATTTTCATTCGTATATTTCGACAACTACCTAACGAAACAATAGTCTTCAGAATTTTTTTCCACCTACTACTTTTAACGAACAAAATGAAACCATCTCCTGCCAGCTGCAACAGTTTTTTATTCAAATCATTCTGCGAAATTATTATAAATGGCATTTTATGGCAAGTTACTGCTCTACAAAACCTGTTGCGAACAAAATCCAAACGTGAAATCTAGTTATTTTCACATAAAAGGCAATATTCCCTTTTTTTTCTTTCAAACCAACGGCCTTTATAGTTTATTTTTACCCAAGACCCAATCTAAAACTATTTGACATTCATGATGTACATTTTCTTTTCGCGCAATTTAGGCCGGGGAAATCTAACATGGTGCTTTGGAAAAATTAGGTGAAAGCTGAAACACTTACCCTGGAGTCTGGTAGATAAGTTTGTTTATATTTTTTTATGTGCCTCTTAAACATAGAAAAACAAACTCACAAACATGCCAAGTCGTAGTCAAAATCGGATGATATCAACATGCCGTGAGAAAGAAGATGCTGTTATTAGTAAATGTTTAGATCAATACATCTCAAAAACGGTTATGGTTACAAGAAAAAGTTTTAAAACATTTTTTGTTGAAAATGTTCTAAGCTACAAATTCGTCATACTTTGTTTTTTTGAAGACGTAACCGTTACGGAGATATTAAGGAAAGATCCTTTTGGTGACCTTTGACCCCGTATAAAAAGTGACGCAGCACTCGGATCGATGGGAACTTTTGACATTTTGTTCAACACACTAGTACCAAGGTTCACACCAAAATTCAGCTTTCCCCTAATTTTTCCGAAGTTTCGCCTTTTTTGTGTCGGATTTCACTGGGCTAATTCCGATAAATCCGATAATTCGCGCGAGCAATTTGGTCTTTGCTCAAATTTTCCGCATTCGCATATTTCTGCGAATTCGCTTTCGCAGTGATTGAACTTACTCGCTGCGTCTTGCATATATTTTCCTTAGGTTCAAACCGTTCTCATTCGCATTCGCGTTGATTAAATCTTGGCCTGAATCATAAACTGATTTTTATGCCTCAATTCGGCTCACTTGTCACTAGTACTTAGAAAAATAGGTTGTTTTAATAACAGTGGGGATTCCCAACGCGTTGCATAGTAGTTACTGCACATTTTTTTTCGTTGAAATTGGCAAATGTATGTGATTTAGTTTACTATTAATTTATTTGCGTTCAGTTTCAATTTATAAAATATATAAAAACATTGGGTTTGCAGTATTGTATTCTCAAACTTGAATAAATCGTATTTAAAGGTAATATTTGATTCACCTTTTTTTGATAATGTTTCGACAATATTATTTTGATGTTAGAGGAACCTTCTGAAAAGGGATAAATGGTTAAAAAGAAGAAAGCTTAACGATAATAATAGTGATAATGATAACGTTAGCGACCAAGTTAATGAGCCCACGCCCGGTACAAGTAAAGATACTTCTTGCTCCAAGAAATACGTTGTTCATCGGAAATACAATGATGATTTTTTGAAATTTGGATTTACCTCTAAAATGGAAAATGACGAAGTTGTTCCCGAGTGTGTGATATGTGGTTGTAAATTATCAAATAGTGCTATGGTTCCGAGCAAACTCCAACGTCACTTGATGACTAATCATCCTTTGCTTTCAACAAAAGATAAAAGCTACTTTCAAAAGTCTTTATCTTCAACATCCAAGCAAGTAAAAGTTTTTGAAAAACAAATCAGTGTGTCTGAAAAGGCCAAATAGCTTCTTACGAAATAGCTGAATTGATTGCTGTTAAATTAAAACCTCACAGTTTGGCTGAAGAAATTATATTACCAGCTTGTCGCAAAATTGTAAAAATAATTATTGGTGGTTCAGCAGACATTGATATTTCTAAAATACCACTTTCGAATGACACAATCCATCGCAGAATTAAAGATATGTCGCAAAATATTGAACGAAATACGGCAAAAACTCTTCCGAATTCAAATTTTGCTCTACAAATCGACGAAACAACAGATATTACAGGAAAAGCTCAATTAATTGCATTCATTAGATTTATTCACGAAAATGATATAATTAATCAATTTTTATGTTGTCGGGAGTTACCTGATTTTACAACTGGCAAACATATTTTTGATGTAATTAGTTCGTATTTAGAAGAAATTAAAGTTTCTTGGAAGTCATGTATTGGCATTTGTACAGATGGTGCTCCAGCTATGACTGGACATCTAAAAGGATTTGTAGCACATGTTAAAGAACTGAATGGGGACATATTAGTTACCCATTGTTTTTTGCATCGAGAAGCACTTGTTACAAAATATTTGCCACCAGAATTGAAAATAGTTCTGGAACAATGTGTTAAAATGATTAATTATATAAAATCAAGACCATTAAAAAGTCGCTTATTTAGTAAATTATGCCAAGTTATGGAAGCCAAGTATGAATCCTTGTTACTACATACGGAAGTAAGGTGGTTGTCCAGAGGAAAAATTTTATATCGTGTGCTGGAATTAAAAGACGAAATGACAATGTTTTTTGAACAAGATCAAAATTATGATTTTGTTCATTTGTTGGATGATAAAATATGGTGTACTAAACTAGCTTACTTGTCAGACATTTTTGTTATTTTTAATAGCATAAATTCAAGTATACAAGGGCCTAATGAAAATATATTAAACTCAACCGATAAGCTGGTTGGATTCCAAAAACAAATAACTTTGTGGAAAAATAAAGCCCAGAAAGGCAATTTAGAAAAGTTTGAGTCAGTGCCAAAAGACTGCTATAAAGCTATTAAAATAATTGTTATTGACCATTTGACAACGTTAGAGGAGAGAATTATTCATTATTTCCCAAAATTAGATATAAAGAAATTTGATTGGGTTCGTAATCCATTTCTCATAACGGATACTTCTATATTTGACTTAACTTTGAATGAAGAGGAAGAACTCATTTTGCTTTCCAACAATCGAGATTTAATTTTAAAACATTCAGAAGAATCAATTAATTCATTTTGGATTAACATTAGATGCGATTATCCAATGATAGCCAAAAAAGCTTTAAACATACTATTACAATTTTCCACATCTTATTTGTGTGAATTCGGATTTTCAGCATTAACCAACATTAAAACTACAAAAAGATCTAGATTGTTAAACGTAGAAGACGATATGAGAGTAGCATTGTCATTTTTACGACCAAATATAAATGAAATTATCAAAAAACATCAAGCTCAAATTTCGCATTAAAAGTATTCTTGATATTAGCCTGTAATTCATCCCTTAATAAACGTACTGTTATTTTTGTAGTACATATTATTTTATTTTGCACATTTAAAATAATTAACATAAACTATTTTACGCAGGTAAGTAAATAATTTTTAAACTTATCTTTTTCTTTTTGTGCCGCCAAATTTTGAAATCGTTCAAAGTGTGCCGCAACAAAACAAAAGTTGAGAATCACTGGTTTAGATGATCATGATTAGAAGAAGATTGCACTTCGTATGCTCAGCTTAACATCCAGAATCAATCGATGGAAGACAACGCAGGATAAGGGGTGTCCCCTTGGCGTAGACCGTTGTTGATGCTAAATGCCTTTGAAAAAGATCCAGTTGTCTAAATTAGGTTTTGAAAATTAACGCGGGTTTTTGGTAATGGTGTTAATATTGACTAATTCGGAGCTGGTTCTTTGCAACTGCTCTCAAATTTGCACTTTTATCTTCATGTTATGCAGACCGACGTTCAGATAGACTCAGTTGAGCATCAAATCGACACTGGCTCCACTTGGGACAAGGTATTTGTTTACCTTGACAACTTTTTTGTTACCAGTTCAATATTTGATGATCACTTGCAGCTATTGAACACTGCTGCGGAACGGCTCAAAGACACCAATTTCGTATTTAAGCTTAGTACTGCGTTCGATTTCACGTGAAATTTTCATACAAAATTTCACGGAAATGATCAATTCTTAGAACCTACACTAGCGTAACTAGATGAGATAAGAATACGGCAAAGTCTTTATTCTGAAGTTGGAATTAAGTTGCGCCATTACCTATCTATTCACATAAAAAGATTGATAGATGAAGTTGATTTTAGAAACAAGTCAAAAATACCTTCATCTTAATCATAATTATTTTGTTTAATTAGCATGAAGAACTAAGTCCCAACAATATATTTTGTTGTTGCCCTCCGTGTGGTTTGTTATAATGGCATAGTATGCTACCATGTAGTTATGATACTGGTTTGCACTTCATATTATTTTATGAGCGTTTTAGACAGATTTGCAGTAATTTATTTTTTTGGATCACTATTATTATTATTTATTATTATTATTATGTATTATTATTATTATTAATATTATTATTATTAATATTATTATTAATTTTCATTATTTTTCGAATATGAGTTATTTGATTATAATTTGAGTTTTCTAATACAATTTGAGATAATTGATTTGATAGGTTTAACTATGTGGTTAAATTTTTAAAGTAAAATTTTTATTAACGAAATTATCTACTATTTAGTGATCCCTAGCTGGGGTGAATACCATAACACTATTACGATTGTAGAATATAATCATTACATTAAAAACGTGAAAATGCATGCTTCCTTAATTTGCATGTTCCTCACAGACAATGATAAATGATAAACGAATTTTTCTTTCATATCTAACAAACCTTTCCTCAAACGAAAACGTCGATACAAAATCATCTTTTCACGCTTGGCAGATCAAACAAAAACGAAATCTGGATTAGCGAGGGATATAAAAACCATTAAATTGATTTTAAGTACGATTATCGAACAATGTTCAATAAATCCCTTCCAAAATATCAGTAATAATTCTCATCAGATAAATAATACAGTCTGTTATACGTGTTAGATGAAATAAATACCAGAGAATTTACAGCTGGATTCTTGGATTTATTTCAAATTTTATGAAGACTGTATTCATTTGTCTTCAGGACTCGACAAATGACAACGGTGAATCTTATTCCCTTTTCGCTTCGCTAATATTGCTTGTGGAAGTTTATTTGATTGTAAATGTTTTTTTTTTGCAATGATTTACCATCGCTGGCTTTGATGGGTAGATACATATTTTTGTATATTTACACGGAAATGATTATGTTATCTTTTTTATTGAGTTGCTAAATAGCTCAATCACTTTGATGGAAGTCCAAGTAGGATTGGTAATTGTTTTTGTTTTTTTAAACGATTGAATTCAACAAAAAAGCAATACTGCAATAATTCAGCATTTTTGCAATCTAGAGGATCTCTGTGGTAAATAAAAACTCTTGGGGTTAACTATGTTTTATATTTATAAACGAATCTCGTGGCATGTTATTTGCGCATAGTTGTTAGAAATGTGACTTGTATTCTGTTTTGAATTCATATGAAACTTTCAGAGCGCAAATTAGTCAAGCGAACAAAAAACTCGGAAAATTATAGGTTGTTTTATTGGCAAAATGATTATCTTGAAAAGTGTGTGTGTTCTCAAGAGTATTTAAATTTTCACCGAATTTACTGAACAATATTATTCTGTAATCCAATTGTTTCAGTGAATAAATTCCTTTTACGAGATTCTCTAATTTTCCAACAGCGAATTTCCATTAAGCCATCAATAATACATTTTTATGGCACATCAACAATTGAAAAACTTTTGATATTGTTGGCTTTAGTGATAATCACGATAACAAGATAACAGTCAAAGTTCTCTTTTTGCAAATGATTGTTGCAGCAAAGGAACTGACTTGAATGGTATTCAGATTAGTTTGGAATATTAAATGTGCAATTATCTCGTACCTAAATAGCACGCTGAATGTTTCATCAGATTATGGATTTTGAATATTTTAGCAAAATTTAAAACTTTAGAGTGCTGGTGTAAGTCTAGGCGCTATGACTTTAAATAACTGCTTGGTTATAAAGTAGGTTCACATTATGTCCAATTTTTAACGAAAAGCAGCCGATTTAGGTCCGTCACTAGCATAATTACTGGTATTGTTAGTGATCATAGCTAGCATCTGGCCTATTTAGTGTAATTGCCGGCTGCTGACGATATAGATAAGTTGAAAAAGAAACTTGCAAACGGAACACAACAATCTATGCTACCGACGCGAAGCCAAGGCAATCAAATCTTCCATATAGAAAAGGTGACCACGATACGCTGCGATGGATTCCCTGATATGCGCTTCTTAACCAAATGACCGGCCATAAACGACATTCGTAATATTCGCATGTTCACACACACTGAAAAAGCTCATTCAGTCCTATCTCATGCACGATAGAAAACAAAACTCAACTGAACGGAATCGCGAACCGCGGTCGGAAGGTGCCATATACACAGTCGTGTCTCCAATTAGTCCTCCACGGCGGCAAGTGGAGGGAAATAAAAGAAGAAAGCATCCGCCGACGAGTTGAAAGATAGAATTGACCGCCAAGAATCGGGTCTTACCAAAAACGGAAGAAGGCTCACTTACCTTATGCCGCACACTGGGCTGAGTCCCGATTCCAGCTGGACAAAAATTAAAAAATCAATGTAAAAAAGTAAGGGTTTTCGGTGTAGGAAATTTTCCTTGAGGCTTCAATAAACTTAATTCCACAAAAAATTTGTTATTATAGCGAACAATAGTGTGTAAGAAGCTACTGTGAAAACGGTCGAATGCAAGTATAGCGTTAGACGCTCTCGCGGTACATTAATGTGACCTTCCTTTGTATTAACTGCTCGGTGACATGAATGTTTATTTTCGTTTAAGTGTTAATCTAAATTGTTTAGATAGTTTTCAAAAAAAAGTTTCCAGCACTGAAAACGCTCAATTGAAAAAGGTAAGTTCATACCATTAGAATATAAGAGAGTGTGATTTTGCTTCGTGGAAACTGAAAAATTCTTCACATTTTAACGTGCAACTTATTTTCATTAGATTTCATTGACTTCAAATTTTGAGAATTTCTTTATTATGGTATAATTAATAGCATATTCAAAAATGGAGAGCCATAATGAACCATAAATTGAGATATAACAAAAATTCTGGGTTCAGAATTATAAAATTTAAATTTTCAGTTTAAATCCTAAACGGATCCTCACCTTCTATTTATACTCTATACCTTAAAGACCTTAAAAGAAACATTTAATGCTAATTACTTTTTAATCCTAATTGTTTTTAATGATGCTTTTTTTAAATAAGTATTATTTATTGCATATTCGTAACTACCCGTCTTGATGTTATAACAGCAAGAGAGGTAGTTAGGGGAAAAAAATCATTAATATCATTAAATAGCATTAAAAAGTAATTAGCATTAAAAGTTTCTTTTAAGTATATATTTTGTTATTTATAGGTAAAAGTGTCAAGATTTATTTTAAAATGTTATTGACAATGCTCGATACAAAACTGATAAATGCTCTTACCGAAACCTCGAGTCAATCATGCTTTTTGTGTGGCTGAAAGCCTACTGAAATGAATGCGACGATGAAAAATCGACCGATTAAGACGGAAAACTTGCAATATGGGCTCAGTACTCTACATGCATGGACAAAATTCCTAGACGCATCCTGCATATAGCTTATAAATTGGAATTCAGAAAGCCAACCATGCGAGGGGCTACCTCTCATGAGAAGGATGAGGTTGACACCAGGAAAAAAAAAATATCCTGAAGGCTTTATGGGACTCGAGAGGGATAAAAGTGGACAAAGTGGTTCAAGGAAGTGGGACGTCCAATGTTGATAACTTGTCCCGCCGATTTTTTAAGCATGCAGATGAAGCCAATACAGCTACAAGAGTTGATAAGCGACTAATATCTAGATTTGGAACTATTCTTCAGGTATTTATAAAACAACTTCTTCAAATTGTTTACTATAGCAATCACTTTTTCTTATTTGTTCTTCTTTATTGTTGCAGGTAATTTCAAGCGGAAATACAATCAGGGAAACAAGTTCAACACATTTGCTTATGATACTGCCAAGCTGTTTTTGGAGCTATATGACTGGTACAGGATGCCTCCCAGCGTACATAAAATCCTTTTGCATGGCTCTTTAGCCATCAAACATGCTTTTGTTCCAATAGGGCAGTTTTTAGAGGAAGTACAGGAGGCAAGGAATAAAGACATCAGGCGATTCAGAGCCCGTTATACTAGAAAGTCTTCATATATAAAAACCTGTGAAGACTTAGTTCACATGCTTTTGGTCTCATTGGATCGTGTTATTACAGGCCTTAGAACTTTCCAGAAGGTCCCGTTGAAGGAGCTGAGTCCTGTTGCAAGGGAGCTGATCACGAATTCAGTGGAGGAGGATATGAATGATAGCGAAGCGGAGAAGGATTCTCTGAGCGAATCTGAAAATGATTCTGATTTTGAATTGTTGTAATATATGTAATAATACGTTATTTTACTAGAAAATAAAAAAAATTGTTTTAGGAACTAAAACACATACTTTTTATCTCGTATATTTTTTTCAATTATTTTTTTAAGCTATTCCAATCTTTTAATCCTTGTTAAGCCCATAAAATAATTTTGTCTAGCTAGAATCGGGATTCAGCCCAGTGTGTGCCGTTTAGCTGGAGGCCGTATACATCAACACCACCCGGCCGCTACCACCAATCACTCGCCACTGCCGAGATTCCAAAGCGGAGATACTCGCGCTAGTCCGGGCCGATACGTTAACTGCAAATTTTCACCTTTCAAGTCGAACGCCACACGGAATTCACACAATCGATGTCTCCGAGGTAAACATTCGCTCGATAGTAACTTGAGAGTCGAATTCAGTGGAACGTATCACAAATAAGAGTTACCCAATGTAGGTTCAAATCTAAGATGTGCACGCGTATACAGATCATTCAATCTGAAAAAAAAAACGACAGATTGATAAAAACCGATAGCCAGAGATTTCGTGGAAAGGAAGCCGCTACATGGGAGTACTTTTTGGAATTAATGCCTAATACTATACTCTTCCCGAAACAAATTCAATGGTCGAATCCCATACAAAAAGAGCTTTTCAATTCGTCAGTGAAGCTCTTTTTGTATGGAATTTGACCGTTGAATTCGTTTCGCGAAGAGTATAGTACTAGGCATAACTGTGAAACGTGTGACATGAGATTTATCCTATTCAGGTGCATACTTTTTGTGGAATTGGCTTTGAAAAGTGTGACACGAAATACTTTTTGGAACTGGCTGTGAAAAGTGTGGCACGAGATTTACTCGTTGTACACTGATTACAAGGTGAAGAAAAGAGCCAATCTGAGTCCAGTTTCTGGCTGCGGCAGAACCTACTGCTTTGCAGCTTTGTGCCGTATTGCGTATTTGTTTCCAAATTATTCAGCACAGTGTTAGAGTGAAATGTTAGTTTTAAGTCGAGATACAATAAGTTTTCTTTAATTTTTCCTTCGTATGTTAGAATATTGCTAAAACTGAATGGTGGGTAACGCAGCTCAAATTAAAGTTAGCGCTGTGCGCGTCGATTTGAAGTAGGGATTCGAAGAAAAAATAAATAAATAGATTGTGATGTAACGTAGTGAAAACAAATCTGGGTCTCTCTCTTTTGAAAGTGGTTTAGAGAAGAAATATCGGGAAGTTCGGAAGATATTTATATACATCAAGATATATCGGTTTATACCCAGAAACATATGTATGAATCAAGAGATTGTTGAAGACGTCTGAGGTGGGATCGCCCGCCAAGTTTATATTTTGGGATAGTTAGGATATCTTGGGATAGGATAGGAAGTGGTGAGCATTTCGGCCGGCGAAATAATCCGTTCGTACTCCAAAGGAGCAACGGGTTCATTTGATTAAAGTTTGCGGCGAGCCGAACCTAACTCAAAGGCTCAGGGCTCATTGTTTGGGAAAATGTGAGTGGCACCCATGATCTGTCTCGCTGAGTAGGACCCAATGCCCGTTTTTTAACATCATTTGTACGTAGTGTACTTGAATACTACTCCCATATACTACAAATACTACTTATTCACGGCAATACCACACTGGAATAACCGGTTCTCGTCCGATCACCGAAGTTAAGCAGTGTTGGGCCGGTTAGTACTTAGATAGAGAATCACTTGGGAACACCGCGTGTCGTTGGGACGTAAAAACTTTGTGCTATCTCTTATACCAACAAACCAGTTGTCTGGGAAGCACTATGAAAAAAAAGTCTATAAATCTTTAACCATTCTTTGTAGAGTACACACAAAGATTGATTTTGAATGAATATTTCGTATATAAACTCTTTGTTGTTTTCCTGTCATTCAATATTCCTATTTCCCTCCTTCGTATGAGTTTGTGATCGTCTTACTAGAACTCAGTGCACTTTTATGTCCTTTTCCCATACAGAGGAATTAAAAAATAAATTAATTAATGGCCAGGCCTATTCTATTACCTACCTATCAATAATTTGAACTTACTGAAGTATTGGCTCCATCACAAGAGTATGTGTATCCAGAAAAACAGTCTCTATATAATTTTTGTTGTCGAAATCAATAATTTTTTTATAAATATTTTTAACAAGTATCACTTAGTCCAAAATTATTTAATACAAAATTGTGATAAACTACAGACTTAAATTGCCTTAAAAAAACACATCAAATTTACAAAATAAGCGCGCAAGTCGGTGGTGTTACCAAAATGTCTCCAGGGACATATGTACATCTCCGCCAAAGTTTATGTAGCTTAAAGATATGAAAACATTACCATAACACATCGATAGTAACCTGAACTATATATATTTGATTAATTGATTGGATATGTTCTGGTGCATGTTATTTGCACGTTTGTTGGCTGTAGCAGATTACTGTAATATTATGATGCAATTATTCTGTCGATTGGATCAATTAAGTTGAAGTTGAGTCTTACGAGCTGATTTCTGCATCACTTCTATTGCGTTCCATGGTTTTGGATGATTTTGGCTTAAATATTCTCTGGAGTGGGAGCGAAAGCACAAAACCTAATGTTAATCTGAGGTGGCCGCAATTACATTTAATAAGGCGATGTTGTCTATCCCGAGATAGGAATGTCTATCCCGGCCTCGCAATTCAGTTATTGTGAATTGAATTTTGCTAAATAAGTTCATGCAATATATAGTTACACTCAAAGAAACTAAAGCACTAGCTTGATAAATTTACACCAAATATGCAGGTGAATTACACAGTATCCGGTAACTAATGTGCTATTCCGCCAACTGGATAGTATATGCTCCATCCCTAATTCGCAAAATGCAAGCCACAAAACTTTGCATTTTCATTTGCTTAGCTCCTTGAATTCTACTCTCTTTGTAGTTTAATCTGAACGTCCGGAAACCATATGTATTGATTACGCAATTCGTTCACGGAATTCTGAATTTCGTGCGAAGTGGCCTTGTAGTAAGCTCGTGTCGAATGGCCAAAATCACAAACCAACTGAGCACGTCGAATTGCCACGATCACGTTCAGGACTAACGACAGCGGGAGCGAGTTTAAAATTGAAGTATACTTAAATAGCATTTGAGTTTTGATTCCTGGATGCTTGCACAGGATTAAGTATTCCATCGTGGCAAATAAATTTCGCAGAGTCCAATTGTAATCGAGCTTTGTGCATAAAAACAATGAAAACGTACTGGAAAATTAAAATTTATGGCATTTTACAGGTAGGTGTAAGAGAATTCAAGTTTGTCAGGCAAGTAGTTGCGTAGCACTAGTTCACTAGGGCTCTTATTTTTTGGCAACGATTAACATACTTCAATTTTAAGAAATCGAGAAGCTTCGCATTGATATCACTTA
Organism: Nemotelus pantherinus; assembly: GCA_963978885.1. Lineage (NCBI taxonomy): Eukaryota > Metazoa > Arthropoda > Insecta > Diptera > Stratiomyidae > Nemotelus > Nemotelus pantherinus. The sequence continues at coordinate 48,297,637 of OZ022263.1, read as the reverse complement.
AAACAGAATCGCAGCATTAATCGTAGGTTATATATAAAATACCGTAACGTGAAGCTAAATTAATGTCTGTGTAGTAAATTTCTGCTTTTTCAGCTGATTTCCAATGACAAGTAATCTAACACTGTGACGGTGCAAGGAAGTTTTCTTTGCTTAAGAGATCATCTTCATCGCTTACCTCTTCCTACACTATATACAAATCTTCCTATTTCTTATATAACTCCCGTCATGATTGAGGCTATAAAAAAAAATACTAAAAGACTTCTAGCTCAGGATGGGATGGACTACCGTCCTTATTTTGAAATATGGCAAGCAGATCTTTGAGCATTCCATTATCTACCACTTAAAACAAAATTCTATCTGAAAATAATTTTCTTTCAATTGGGAAAGAAACCCTAATACATCTTATACCGAAAACAAATGATGCATCATCTGCAGAAAAGTTTCGACCTAGGTTCCTTCTTCTATCTTTTTCTAAAGTTCCTGAGCAATACCTTCATGATACAATCATGAACGATCACGGTCATCTTCACAAATGTTGTAGCTAAGGCACTAGAGACCCAGTATGAGTTTAATGCAATATATGCGGGCTTCTCGAAAGCTTCTTTGCAAACTAAGTCTTCTTAGTTTTTTTTTTACCGTTTATCATCAAATGGCTTGATTCCTAGCTATTCGATCGTTCTTGTTATATGCGTTATAGTTCCTGTTTATCAACTCGCTTCAAGGCAAAAACTTAAGTTCACCAAGGCTCCAAACTAGGTCTTTTGCTCTTCCTGTTCTAAATCAACAATTTTCCTCATCGCTTCCTTTGTGAATGTCTCTTCTCTGCCGACAATTTTAAATTATTTTTGAAAATAAAATCTTTTGAATATTGCACCCTGCTTCAATTTAACATTTCTGTTCTTTTAAACTGTTGTAAGAAGAACAAGTTAACACTCAAAGTGAAAAAATGCTATTTGATACTATTTTGCTATAAAACTTCTACTCCAAATATGCTTTATTCTTTGAATATCAATATAGATTCTTTTTCTAGATGTATTTAGGACCTTGGGTCTACGTTTGACAACAAACTCCGATTCATCTTTCATTTTTACGATATGGTCAACCAAGCCTCCAAGATGTCAGGATTCGTTCTCAGATCATCTCAAATATTTTCTTTTATTCAATAATTCTTACTATTATTTACATCCTTTTACAATCTATCCTAGAATATTGTTCCGTTGTATGGTCATCGCATTACGAATGTGACTATAATCTATTGAATCTATCCAGCGTAAATTTGAACGGTGCTCTATAAACACAAAATTCTACGCATAAACTATTCTGATCGTCTCAAGCTCTTTAAACTCTAATCTTTATTTTCTCGTTGTATTTTTTTACCAATGCTACCTCTTCCAATTAATCTTCCGAATTCCCTTATATGTGAAGACATCACGCATCAGAATCCTACTAGAGTCACTCGAAGCACAGAAACATTCGAAGTTCAGTTTTCTAGGTCTACTGTTTATTACAATTCTCCTATATCGAGACAAGCTAGGTCTAATAATTCTCTGCAACACTTCTCAGTCCAGTAATAAACTCAAAAACAGTCTGAAGTCTAATATTTATTGGAACATGTCATTGGATTGAATATCAGTATATTGTACTTTCAATAAATGTTAAAGACGAAGATGAAAAATCTTCTAATTAAAAATTCCGAAATATAATCATCGAAACATGTTTGGGATTCTTTTTTATATCATGAATGACTTTTGATCAGGTATAATAACAAACAGTTTTTTTTTATCATTTATTTATTCAACACATAAAATCTCAATCACATCTGACATAAAAAACCTGACTTTCATCCATGTGAAAAAATTGTTCACTGGTTATCGTACTTACTAACAACGTGCTTAGCGTCTTCTTGTCGATAGCCAAGTCCATTATAAACAACATAAGTCCAAAAGTAAATGACATCTCCAATTTTAATAACGTCCTCGCGGTTAACGTAGGTAAAACGACCATTTTTTGCCCGGGTAACATCTCTGGCCCAAGTTCCAGCTTCGAGACCTTCCATTTCTTCGTTCAGCTTGCCGTGGAAGGCGAACAGAGATATTCCTTTTTCTGCCGGAATCGAAACTCGAAACCCGCGAGGATGGAATACTTCTACCTTTGCTGACGGTACATCGTAGTGAGGAATAGAGATGCCGAAGTTCGATGCGATCATCAGCAGCAGGAGCGAAAAGAAAAGTTCACGTAACATTTGGGTTTTGGTGGGAAATAATAACAGCGTTCAACCGGTCTAAATAAAAGGTAGACTATACAAGAATCAGAATAGTTTTGTCTCGACTAAATGAATTCGTAGTCTGGCGTGAACAGCGATTGTCTAACTGCTTATACGTAGCCAGTGTTTTCGTGGTAACGCCTTTTATACTCTTGCGATTGTCCAGATTGCTTTAGATGAAATTTAGCAGAACTTAGGAACAAAAAATGCCAAAAAGTGAGCGGCAGACCGCAGCTTTTAATAAATATATTTAAATGAACGCAATAGTTTAAGTACGATTGTAAATGCTAGTAAGAGGCGAGCCAGTAGAAATCTCAAGCATATCATATTCTAGACAAAAATATGGGATGAGATACTGTAGAAGAAATGCCAATAAGAATAAATCGAAACAATCTAAAGAAACTAGTTTTATTTGGTTTTTAAAGCAGGTTATGCACAATGAATAGAAAATATTTTATGACTATGCATCTATATAAATGTAATCAATAAAGTCATTAATCTTTTGTACGGACTTATTTATTATGTATTTAATTTGATGTAGGAATCTATGATTAAATTAAATATGCGAACAAATTTACATTCGTGATCTGAATGATATTGAAATATAAGGCATGTTGTCAAATCAGGTATTCAACAGAATATCGGGATATGAAAAGGAGCAATTTTGATGGCAAATATATATAGAATAGTGAAGTGCGATAAAAAAGACACGCTCCATTATTTCTTAAATTTTCTGATACGAAGACTTGAAGCGGCCACTAAGCCGCCAATCTGAGAATAAAAAAAACCCTAATGAATAAATAACTCCCGTTTTTTATTAAAAAGCAACTTAAAAACGGCTACCTAACTGATTCCTCCGTCGTGAAAAAATTTCTGACAATTTGGTTTCTTAAGTATTTCACTCTGAAATCGTTTATTTTCTCCATTTACTCTTTCGTTCAAACAAAAGTCAATAAGCTTTCGAGTGATGCCAAAAGACAACTTATTCCATTATTGTCTCAATATTTACGACAACTTTAAACCGTAGCAACCCTTGCAATTAGCATTACACAAGAAATTTCTGACGACTGTAATCTTGTACCCATGATCATCTTTCAATCGTTAGCTCAGTAGTTTACCTAAAATCAAGTAATTCCAAGCATTCCTAAAAGCTACATGCCAGTAATAAACAGCTACCGACATACATTATAAACAAAAGATTTGGATAGCTCAATCCATTGTGCATTTGGATATCGCTCTTATAGTTCAGGGAAATTTAACATCGGAAAAATTAGGGGAAAGCTAGATTTTAGTGTGAACGTTGGTACTGGCGTGCTGAAAAAAATGTCAAAAGTCCTCATCGATCCAAGTGCTGCGTTACTTTTTTAACGGGGTCAAAGGTCACCAAAAGTTAAGTTTCGCAGATATCTCAGTAATGGTCACCTTTATAGAAAAACAATGTATGGCGAATTTAAAGCTATAACAATTTCCTAAAAAAACGATTTCAAATTTTTTTCTTGTAACGATAACCATTTTTGAGATATATTAATCTAAACAGTTCTAACGGTATGCACTCTCTCAACGTCATGTTGATATCATCAGATTTTGATTACGACTTGGAATATTTATATGTTTCAGAGGCCCATAAGAAACAAAAATATAAACAAACATATCTACTACACTCCAAAAATGATATAATCCTTTTTCAGAAATTCGGCGATGATAAAATTAACTGTCACAATGCTTATGAAGTTGGTCCCATCTCTATGAAAAAAGTGAAGTGGCGTTGTAAGCTCGTGTCGAATGGCCAAAACCACAAACCAACTGAGCAAGTCGAATTGCCACGATCACGTTCAGGACTAACGACAGCGGAAGCGAGTTTAAAATTGAAATATACTTAAATAGCATTTGAGTTTTGATTCCAGGATGCTTGCACAGGATTAAATATTCCATCGTGGCAAATAAATTTCGCAGAGTCCAATTGTAATCGAGCTTTGTACATGAAAACAATGAAAACGTACTGGAAAATTAAAATTTATGGCATTTTACAGGTAGATGTAAGAGAATTCAAGTTTGTCACGCAAGCAGTTGCGTAGAACTAGTTCATAACATACTTCAATTTTAAGTAATGTGGAAGCTTTACATTGATACCACTTAAAACAGAATCGCAAGATTAATCGCAGGTTATATATAAAGTATCTGCATGGCGAACCATTTCGTGAAGGCAAATTAATGTGTGCATAGTAAATTGCTGCTTGTTCAGCTGATTTCGAATGACAAGTAATCTAACACTGTGACGGTGTAAGGAAGTTTTCATCCACTTAGAGATCATCTTCATCACTTACCTCTTCCTACACTATATACGCATCTTCTTATTTATTTGATGTCTCCCGTCATGATTGAGGCTATAATAAAAACTAATAAAAGACTTCTAGCTCAGGATGGGATGGACTACCGTCCTTGTTTTGAAATTTGGCAAGCAGCTCTTTGAGCATTCCGTTGTCTACCACTTATAACAAAATTCTATCTGAAAATAATTTTCTTTCAATTGGGAAAGAAATCCTAATACATCTCATACCGAAAACAAATGATGCATCATCTGCAGAAAATTTTCGACTTAGGTTCCTTCGTCTATCTTTTTCTAAAGCTCTTAAGCGATACCTTCACCATACAATCGTGAACGATCACGGCCATCTTCACAAATTTTGTAGCTAAAGCACTAGAAACCCAGTATGAGGTTTAGACAATACATGCGGGCTTCTCGCAAGCTTTCAATCATGTTGATCACAACCTGCTTCTTAGCAAACTAAGTCTTTTGGGTTTTTTTTACCGTTTATCATCAAATGGCTTGATTCCTAGGTACTCGATTGTTCTTGTTATGTGCGTTATAGTTCCTGTTTATCAATTCCCTTCAAGGCCAAAACTAAAGTTCACCAAGGCTCTAAACTAGGTCTTTTGCTCTTCCTGCTCTATATCAACAATCTTTATCCTCGCTTCCTTTGTGAATGTCTCTTCTCTGCCGACAATTTTAAATTGTATTTGAAAATATTGTAAAATCTCTTGAATATTGCACCCTGCTTCAATTTAACCTTTCTGTTCTTTTAAACTGTTGTAAGAAGAACAAGTTAACACTCAAAGTGAAAAAATGCTATTTGATACTATTTTGCTATAAAACTTCTACTCCAAATATGCTTTATTCTTTGAATATCAATATAGATTCTTTTTCTAGATGTATTTAGGACCTTGGCTCTACGTTTGACAACAAACTCCGATTCATCTTTCATTTTTCCGATATGGTCAACCAAGCCTCCAAGATGTCAGGATTCGTTCTCAGATCATCTCAAACACTTTCTTCTATTCAATAATTCTTACTTTTATTTAAATCCCTTTACAATCTGTCCTAGAATACTGTTCCGTTGTATGGTCATCGCATTACGAATGTGACAACAATTCTTTTGAATCTGTCCAGCGTAAGTTCGTACGTTCATTGCTCTATAAACACAAAATTCCACGTATAGACTATTCTGGTCGTCTCAAGGTCTTTAAACTCTAATCTTTAATTTCTCGTTGTATTTTTTTTATCAATGCTTCCTCTTCCAATTAATCTTCCGAATTCCCTTATATGTGAAAACATCACTCATCAGAATCCTTCTAGAGTCACTCGAAGCACAGAAACATTCGAAGTTTCGTTTTCTAGGTCTACTGTTTATTACGATTCTCCTATATCGAGACAAACTAGGTCTAATAATTCTCTGCAACAATTCTCAGTTCACTAATAAATTCAAAAACGGCTTGGAGTGTAAAATGTATGGAAACACGTCATTGGATTGAATATCAGTATATTGTACTTTCAATAAATGTGAAATATGAAATAAAATAATGATAGAAAAATCTTCTGATTACACTCAAAAAAATTTTGGTTGAATTTTACCCTTATAATAGTAGGAAACTGGTTTCCTACTATTAAAGATGTAAATTTACAAAAGGCCGTAAAAATAAAAATTTTTTACGACCAAATCGTATAATTTTACCCTAAAAAATGATGCAATTTTTTGGCTTTGAATAGCAAACTAGTAAATTTACACTATTTTTGCTTAAATTTACAAAAAGCTGTGTATTATTCAGCTGATATGACGTAAAAGCAAAAAAATGCACATCGAATGTGTAAAAAAGTTTGTGATTCGTTATTTTAAACGAAAAAATGAATATATTTCCTATTATCAAAGTATTAATTATAGACACACATGACGTAAAAGCAAAAAAACCCTAGCGCATCAGAACCACTAGAAATACTAATGTTCGAAGAACGGTAGAGGATTTGTGCAGATTTTGAGTGTATTGTTATATAGTGTTGTTATATTATAGTTATTGTCTTATATATTATATATTGTATGTATTGTGATATATATTGTTATATATTGTATATTCGCGATGTGAATACTTAATGCAAGCATTTATTGGTACGAAAATAACAAAAACACCTCGTGCTAGCAGTCCTTTGCTAGCACTGAAGCCAAAAATAAGTCACATCTGCCTCACGTGGAAGTCAACCTGCTCTGCGAATTTCGTATTGATCCGATTACTGCATTGGAAGTTATAGGTATAAAAAGAAATTTAGGATTACCATTCGCAAGAGCTTTCAAACTTTCTATATCTTAGTATTTGGTGTGTATTTTCACTACAAGACCACTACGATTTGAAAACTTTATGATAAAATCGCTTACTAAAGCTATGTCAAAAAAAAAAAACAATCAAAGCTGGCAACCCTATCATTGTTTTTCAAGCTAGATTTCTACTGAATATTGTCTACAATAATTAAAATTTGCCATATGAATTTCGTTATGATACCATGACTGTACTGGAGGCTATAGGGCAAAGAGCTTTATTCAAATAAAATAACATTATATAAAGAACTTGGTGCAGTTGCACCAATTTTTGACGATTCTAAAAGCATATAGATATATAACTTAGATGCTTTGCTTTTATATAATCTTTTAGTGCTTTTATATTATCGAAGTCGTTTGTCATAAATTATGCTTACCATTAAAGGGGGATGATGCAAATGAATAAGCTAATAAACTTGGTTATAGATTCAAGTAACAAACAATAAAATTTCCAAAACTCGAAACATTTAAATATCGGTTGCTTATTTTATTGTAAATGGTTTACTTTTAAATAGAAAATGGAAGCATCTGTTGGTGCGATATTTACGAAACTGTCCGGTGCTAGCAATCATGTGCTAGCACCATAACTGCTTCACGTTGTGTTAAACCCAGCCTATGAATTTCGTTTCGATTGAATGGCTGCGCTGTAAGTTATAGGAGTGAATTAAATTTTAGGGTTACCATCGTCCAAACTTTTTAAATTTTTGAAACGTAAATATTTGTTGTTAATTGTCATGGCAGGACCATTCCCATTTGGAAATTTTATGACAACATCGCTCGATAAAGCAATGTAAATAAATTACGAAATTCATTATAGCTGGCAACCCTTTCACGGTTTTTCAACGAAATTCCTACAGAATTACAATCGCAACAAGATATGCTTTTCACATGAATTTCGTTTTGATTTCGTTACTGCATCGGAAGTTATAGGGAAAAAATCTTTATTTTCCTGAGCTAATTTACAATATTTAGGAGACCAAAATTGCCCTAGCTGGCGTCCCTATACTAATTTTTCAACCAAATTTCTATGAAATCTATTTTAGAGTAAGGTTCACCTATTGCATGAATTTCGTTAAAATCTGGTGGCTATAGGCCAAAAAAAGCTATAGGCCAAAAACCATTTTTCCCCCCCAGCGATTTTTCCAAATGGCACCACTGCCACAGTGTTGCTCGTTTTTCAAAATCACTTCTATCAGACCTGGTCCTAACTAATGTCAACATGTTCTGTAAATTTCATATTGATCGCATTATCCGATCGTCAGTTCTCGTGAACAGAAGTTTTGAGTGCTGAAAATAGAGGTAATTTCATCAGGGGTTGCCGTTCTTGTTTACCGCGGAATTTTGAAATATTTTATTTGACTTGGTGGACAAAAGTCAAAATTTATCAATAATTTGAATTTATTTTCAAAAATCAAAAATTTTTCAGGAGACTCGATGATTTGAAGGATTTTCGTTCAGGAGCCTGCTGTAGCTACAGAGTTGCCCGCACAGTCTTGAAAGTCCATGTGTGTAAAATTTTAGTCTATATCAATACGCTCTAAAAATTCCACGATGATCCATTGTTTTTCTTAGAAGTTATGACAAATCAAATTTTGAAAAAAAATCCTTGCCTACTTTTAGGCACTCAGCGCCTACAAAAGGCTCAAAATTTCGACTTCTTTGTCATAAGCAAACTTAAAACACAATAAGTTTTCATTCCTAGTACTTTTTTTGAACAAAAATGTACCCTGCTTGGAAATATAGGAGCACCTGAAATTTCACTTAAATGCCCGCCGCCGCCAATAAGTTTAAGATATCTGAATTCTAGCAAATTATGGACCTACCTGTCATATACATCTATGTTCTCCAAAAATTTCAGCTCAATCGGATCGGCCACTCCAGAGATTATCTCTATTAACCATTTTGCTGATATATATATATATATATATATATATATATATATATATATATATATATATATATATATATATATATATATATGACGAATTTTCGGCGAAGCGATTTTAATACTAATGTTCTTCGAACATAAGTAAAAAATGCACATCGAATGTGTAAAAAAAGTTTGTGATTCGTTATTTTAAACGAAAAAATGAATATATTTCCTATTATTAAAGTATTACTTATAGACCCACTTTTTAGAGTGTACAAATTCCGATATATAATCATCGAAACAGGTTTGAAATTCGTTTTTATATCGTCAATGACTTTTAATCAGGTATAATAACAAACAGTTCTTCTTTTTATCATTTATTTATTCAACACTTAAAATCTCAATCACATCTGACATAAAAAACCTGACTTTCATCCATGTGAAAAAATTGTTCACTGGTTATCGTACTTTTGAACAACGTATTTACCGTCTTCTTGTCGATAGCCAAGTCCATTATAAACAACATAAGTCCAAAAGTAAATGACATCTCCAACTTTAATAACGTCCTCGCGGTTAACGTAGGTAAAACGACCATTTTTTGCCCGGGTAACATCTCTGGCCCAAGTTCCAGCTTCGAGACCTTCCATTTCTTCGTTCAGCTTGCCGTGGAAGGCGAACAGAGATATTCCTCTTTCTGCCGGAATCGAAACTCGAAACCCGCGAGGATGGAACACTTCTATCTTTGCTCGCGGTACATCGTAATGAGGAATAGAGATGCCGAAGTTCGATGCGATCATCAGCAGCAGGAGCGAAAAGAAAAGTTCACGTAACATTTGGGTTTTCGTAGGGAATAATAACAGATTTCAACCAGTATAAATAAAAGCTAGAATATACAAGAAGCAGAATAGTTTTCTCTCGACTAAAATGAATCTGGCGTGAACAACGATTGTCTAACTGTTTATACGTAGCCACTGTTTTATTGTAACGCCTTTTATACTCGTGCGATTATTCAGATTGCTTTTAATGACATTTAGCAAAACTTGGGAATACCCTATGCAGATAAGCTGCAGACCGCAGCTTTTAATAAATATTATTAAATCAATGCAATCGTTTAAGTACAACTATAAACGCTAGTGAGAGGCGACTCAGAAGATAACTCAAGCATATCATGTTGTACAAAGATATATGGGATGAGACACTGTAGGAGAAAATACAACAAGAATAAATCGAATCTAGCAAAAAATCTAGTTTTATCTGGATTTTCAAAGCCGCTTATGCAAAATGAATAGAGAATTCTATGTGGCTATATTATGAGTGTAAATGTAACCAATAGTCATTAATTTTTTGTACGGAATTATTTATTATGTATTTAATTTGATGCAGGAATCTATGATTAAATTAAATATGCGGAAAAATTAATATTCGTGCGAATCTATGTAGGCACTTTTACTTAATTACAATATATCTTTGGTAAATATTTAGAAGTGGGGCTCCAGTCAAAACTCGCCCCAAAAAATTTTTCACCCCCTGGAGACTATTCTATAGGGTAGGAATAGATGTTCTAAGGTGGGGGAAGACATTTTCAATGATTGTTTATAATAAAAAAAATTATTATAAACAAAAAAAAATTTTTTTTTTAATTACTTTAATTTTTATTAAATGACATATTTTGACCAATTTTTTGTTCTTTCGGAGAATTTTTTTACGGTTTCACGATAAATAACGATTTCCATTTTTTACTCTGATATTGAAATTCACTAATAATTTTGATCACAAACCATCAAAATAAATACCCTTATTTCTTTGAACTATGTGAAGTAAACGAAACTTTGCTTTGTTTTGATTTTCTAATATTAGAGTATGATTTTTTTTGTATGATAACAAAGATAACAACGAGATTTCAAATACTAGGAATTATTTTCTTGTTGGGAAACCATGTCTTACGATTCGTATACATGGTTAGAAAGATAATAGTAGTATAGGTACTTAGTGATCCTCATATTTCTGAATTATGACTCTTGTTAGCGGAGTCTCTGAAGATGATAAACTCGTTTCTCAGAACGTTTTAATACCCAGCAAAGAGTAGTTTTCCCAGCAATAGCGCCTCGTAGCTTTGAGAATGAAGGAAGCACAAGTATGCATCCATACATTGTATATGATTATATGCAACTTATAATGAACTATACGTGCTTGTTCATATGTAAATTTATGAGGAAGCAATGTATAAAGAATCAAGTGGGTATTTGAAATATGGCAGTTCAAAGTTAATATGGTATTTGAAATATGGCAGTTAAAAGTTTATGAAACCATCATTTGCCAATGGCTTTTTCTCAGTAAATTTCCTGCTGGTCACAACCACCACAATTTCCATGAAAGTTAAAGCTAAGCATGATATTTTAAAAGTAATTATTTTAAATTTTGACCATTTAAAATAAATTCCAGGTTTGCACATTTCCAGCTTTGTAAATATTAAAGTATATTTATAGAACATTTGAATTCTGAAAAATGAATCAAAATTCAAAATAATTTAAGTTTACAAACATCATTCCAAACATAGGTGACCAAAAATCCGGCAAATAAATCGTTCAAAGTACGAGAGCCGAGAAATTATGCTTTTTGCGAAAGTAATCACAACGTTATTTTTCAAAAACTCGATCCAGTGAAAATTGCATTGTAAACAATGTAATTCCTGCTGTTCGTAATGTCATTCAACAAAAAATAAGCTATATACTGTATTGCGTAAACCATGATGAGAAACAAAGACAAACGCTGCGAATTCCGTAGCACTTATGTGATAAGATTTTTGGGCCATTTTTTGAATGGACATGCAAAGGTTTTTCGAATTTCCTTACCTGCGAAGAGCATTGTGAATTGACTAGTGTTTGCATTGCTATTTGGAAAAAATCATTATCAAATTTGTTTATGGCACAAATTAGATGCTTCTTAATAGATCCTTTCGCACGTCAAAGAACGTACATTGGATAATTCTTCGGCCAGTATGCACCTTTCTCAGCAATCTAGTTAGATGGTTCGTCATTCTGCAAGTCAACAATCTACTGCACCTAATCACCATGGTCCATCATCCTCTGCTTTCAGCTCTTTGAGTTCCTCTATTAGCGGTTGTGAGACCATCGTTACAAATATTTGTTTCGCGGTTTGTTTACTGAGAACAGTAAACTGTAGGTGAAGGCTGGGCTGGGCCGCGGTTTTTCGCTCCTTACGTGTACGAAATTGACAAGGGACAAACTGGATAGCCAAACTATCGTCTCGTTTCGAATCACACTGTCTCTTGGCTCGGAAAAGGTTCTCCAAATCAAATCTTGGCATCCTGGCGCCTTAGTTAAGGAGTTTATTCCAAGACCTCAGAGAAGGTTTTGCTCGAATGCATCGCAGAATTTTCGAAACTAGACTCATCAACAAACTTAACGTGTATTATCAGAATGTTCGTGATTCAAGGACCAAGCTAAGCATGTTTCATCCCTCTTCTTCTTTGTCATCTGATCAAATTATTTGCCTTACCGGAACGTGGTTAACTGGGGATATTTACCATAACGAGATCTTCTCTCTTCATACTGTTGTTTGTTGCGATCGTGATTGTACTGCTTTAGTGAAAAAAGACGGTGGTGGTGGTTTAGTTGCTTTCACAAGCCTCTTCAAGGAACACTCTGTCATGACTTCCATCCTTCTCCTCCTGTTGAATACATTGTTGTCCGTGTCATCCTTGATCGCTCTAAAAATCTGATTGTCTCTTCGGGTTATGTTCCATTTAATTCCGCTGTTAGTGTTTACGACCGATTTTTGGTTGAGCTCTCCAGTTTCCTCAACAATCGTTTCCCCTTTGCTTCATTTTTAATATGTGGCGACTTTAACATGCTGAACCTAGTCTGGAATGCTAATTTTTCTTCCATACTTTCTTCTTCTAATATTTCCTTAATTACCATTTCCTTCCTTTCCTTATGTTCACTGTCACAATTAAACACTTTTACATCAACAATAAAGATCTTGACCTTGTTCTTTCAAATATTACCTCACACAACACTACTGTGCAAGCTGATGTCATGCCTTACGTGCCACCTGACGTACAGCATCCTCCACTTTCTACAGAATTTTCTGTTGCCTTTGTGTCCAGTAAAACTTCGTCTCGGCCCTCGTGTTTTAATTACCATAAAGCGGACTTTGTTAAGATGACGAATGAAATTGACTCTACTAACTGGTACTCCTTTTGCCGTTGACTAGTTGCTGATGAGCTTACGCTCCGATTTCATAAGTTCCTTTCCAATTTCATCTCCCATTTCATTATATCCAATCATCCTCCCAATTCAAATGATGCTCTTTAGTCTCGGCATGATGTGGCGTCTGCCCTTAGGGCAAAAAATACAGATCGTACCAAGTTCCGTACTTTGGGCTGTCAGATTGACTACCTCGAATTCTCAAACCTTCGATCAGCCGACAAAACTGCCGTCAAACAGGCTATGCATGACTGTTTCAACAACGTTGAATCCTTTATTCGTTCTAACCAACACAAGCCCTTTTGGTCTTACGTCTACTCTTTGCGAAATTCTCATAGGTTCTCCGATCCTATGTTCCTTAATAGTCCGTTGCTGCTAATCCTCAGGAGATTTGTGATCTCTTTGCAGTTGACTTTTCTTTTTTCTTTTCCGAAAATAATCCGTCCACCTCTTATGAGGTCCCTTATATTTCTCCACCAACCATTCCCTATATCCAAACCAACCCCCTAAACATTGAGTTCTTACTTCAATGTCTTGATGTTAATGTTGATTGTGAATCTGGCGGCATTCCGACCCTGTTCGCCAAATCCGTTTTATCGTCCCTATATGTTTCTTTGTCCTATTATCTTCAATCTTAGTTTCTTCTCGGCATAGGCGCGCCGTAGGGGGGCCAGGGGGGGGGGGCCGGGACCCCCCTAGACCCTAGGTTGGCCCCTCCCAGAAAAATAAATATTTCCAACAGCAGACACTTAAGTTGTTGCCTCTTAGGTTTTACAGGAAGAGTTGTGTAGTGCAGTAGTGTAAGCCTATACAAAAACATACACATTACTTATAACATAGAGGCTGTGTTATTTGCGGTATTAATTACGATATTATGGGACTTATTTCGAGAAATGGACGGCAATATTTAATTTCGACAAGTTATACGTTAAGAAAAAGACGAAAAGCGCCTCCGTCCTTTTTTTATTAAGATTATCTGTTAATTCCAACTAGGCAATATACAGCTATTTAGATAAAAACACTTTTACGAAGTGTTTTTTAAATTATGTTTAAACTGTTTTTCAAATTATGTTTTTCACAAAACATAGTCTGAGTATTAAAATGGTAGGCAATAAGATAATTAACATAGAATACAATTTTCGAAGTCATTTGGAGAATAAAAATGGCATCCCTGCCACTTTTATGCTATCTATGACCTACTTGGTTTACACTCACGTTAAATGTGTGTGAATTTCATTATAATTTGATAACTGCATCGGAAGTTAAAAGGCATAACACTTCAATTTCCCCGAGCGTTGTTTCATAGTGACACAACCACCGCATGGTTTTTATCATACTCATTAAACTTTTGTCAGACCTGTATCTACTCAAGACCACTATATCTTATGAATTTTATCCGGTCGCGAGATACCATAAACGCAAGTTCTAGGTACTAAAAATATAAATAATTCGGTGCGATTTTTGTGCAATTGGGAATTTTACAGGTTTAGATTTGACTGTATAAATATATTATCTAATTCATCAATCATTTGCATTCTATTCTAAAAGCCGAAAAATATACTAGAGAGTCAATGGTGTGAAAGATTTGTGTTTACGTACTTATGGTAGCTCCAATGTTGCGCAGACATTATTTAAAAACGACAGAAACTTATTTTTTAGGCCCATTGATGAGTCTTGTAAATTTCATGATGATCTGATGACTCGGTGTGAAGTTATCATAATGCGAAATTTTCCATAGAATTTCCATTGTCGCCAAAAATACACCAAAATTTCAGCTCGACCAAACTTCGCGATCCGGATAAATTATCCGGATAGTAAAATTCATGCACAATGTGTTCAAGGACATATTGCATACAAGAATAAAAACTCGACAATAATAAAACTTTAATAGTGCTTGGAAGATAGTAAGTGATATGGTGCTTGGGCAGAACCGAAATTATTTGCAAAAGCCGACCGACCTTACGACGTGTCTCAGTCGCCAAAGACGTGCTTTCAGAGGACATGATGAAAGTGGTGCCAGTGATAATCGTGATTTTTTTTTTTTTGGAATTTTGTGCATTATTCGCGAAGCATGATTCAACTTTTGAAAATAATTTTAAAAACAAGGTTGCAAACTACTGTAGTGGCAAAACACAAAATGAATTACTAAAAATAATTGCTGAAATCGTTCGCAAGGACAATACAGCTGAAATAAAAGAGTGCGGACTTATATCCATTATGGCCGACCAAGTAATTGTCCACTAAAAGGAACAACTCTCCGTGGTTGTCAGATTTGCTAAAAAGCTAGCAGTTGAAGAAAGTTTCTTAAACTTTGTAGATTGTTCAGGAGCTAAAAATGCCTTGTATTAGCAGATATAATTTTGAGCCTGTTAGACAGCTATGAAATTAGCGAATTGCCTGTTGTTGGACATTCTTATGATGGCGCTTGTGTCTTGTAAGCACAAAAAAGTGGCGTACAAATCTAAATTAAGTTAAAACACCCTGCAGCCACATTTGTAGCTCATAAAATTATCCTTGTTATGATGGACACATTTTTCGCAATCGAAACGTGTAAATCTTTTTTCAATGCCATCGAATCGCTTTACCTACACTTTTCGAAGCCATCACAACACGAATTGTTGAAGCAGCTTGAGGAGGCAGTTGGTCTAAATACAAGGCGTGGAATAAGAAGTTTAAGCTCGACTCGTTAGTCAATGAGATTTCACAATTGCAAACATGTGATCGATACCTATGGGACTATGAAAGAGGCTTCAGAGAAAGAAATGAATGAGGAAAAATACAACGACTCAGTTTATTCATTGGGGATCTTTCATTCAATCAGTAATCTTAAGTTTGTAGTAAATCTTTTCATGCTTCACTATGTTCTTTCTATAACGAACATGTTAAGCACATATTTTCAAACTAAAACTGCAACTCTTAGGGATGGGATAGATCTTGTGAATGGAACAGTTAAAACATTACTAAGTAAGCAAGAAGACTTATACGAGTATGTAGTTTGGGGAAAAATTAAATCATTCGCAGAGAAGAACTGTCTGGATCTTACATTTTTCAGAGGATCGCGAAAACGGAAAACAGCAAAAAGCACTAGTTTCAAAGGTTTTGCTGTTTCATCTAGCATCGGACACGCAGTTAGGGCTACAAAGATATCCCTGCAAACCAAATGGCTCGAAAAGAGTAAGTTACAGCACTCTTTAGCTTGCCAAATTATTTTCCTTTTTCTAGGTTTTCTAGGCAACAAAAGTTTGAAGCAAGAGATCAATTTCTTCTTTTTAAGCTAAATATATTCCAATTTCTTCAAAGATATTTTGAAACTAAGCTATCCTCTTCTGCAAGTATAAATTGAAATATATTTAGCTTCTAAACGAAAAAATAGTCTGATATTTCTAATTATTTCCATTCTATTCCCGTATAATTAATACAAGCGTTCTTTCTTAGCGGTCATAGATAATTCATGTGTAGTTCATACCTACTATTCACATTATATGCATGTGGTAGCAGCTCATACGTATTCACGGACACGAAGTTTACTTGTTAATGCATTATGCATTAGCGAATAGTAAAGAATAAATTAACAAACATATAATGTGTTAGTAAATTATATAAGTTGTATGATCAGTACGTGTACCTTACGGAAGACAAAATCATCGCATGTTTTGAACCTTTCGGTCCCTGGCCCCTGCCAGATTTTAGGCCACGGCACGCCTATGCTTCTCGGGCTTTTTCCATCTTACTGGAAGTCTGCTCATATCGCCGATACATAAATCCGGGGACCCAAGTTGTATATCCAACTATCGTCCTATTTCACTCTTTTCTTGTTTTAGTAAAGTACTCGAAAGAGTTGTTTAGAATAGGCTACTTCCTATTGACTTTAAGATGTTAAAATTTGTTGATTCGTTTCATGATTGATGATGATGATGATCACCAGTTGCAGCATAATCTTCGTGTTTTGAGTGAGTGGTGCTCAAGAAGCTTTCTTACTGTGAACATATCTAAATGTCACCTAATGCCTTATACTTCTAAAATGTCTCGTCTAATGTTTTCATACTCCTTATGTGGATCGTTTCTTGTAGCTGTCAACAGTTTTAAGCACCTTGATGTGCTCTTCGACTGTAAAGCCAGTCCCACATATGGCCGGAAATATTTCAGAAACATTTCCGAAACATTTCTAGAAATCTTTCTGAAATATTTCCGACAATATATCTCTCCGTCGGTTCGACACATGACCAGAAAGTTCATTCATGGTTAGCGTGAAACGTAGCTGAAATCAGAGCTGCCGCTTTTGAAGCTGCATATCTCGTCAAAATCAAAAAGTAAGACGGGTCAATGAGACCATCAATACCTGTACCTAGCTATAATACTATTCTCGGTCCCTCAAAAGGTACTTTTTGGCGACTTTTTGGAACTTGCATTCACAACGGCAGCACAATGCCGAAATTACGTCACACCCTTGTGACTTTCCGAGATGAGAGATTTGTAGATGGCCAGACTGCGGGCAGCAAATAGCTGTTACTATAGCGCTATTCTGAAATCTTGGACAGCCCGACTGTCAAATAGCAAGCATAAAAAATCAGCTGTTTCGTGCCATTGGATAGCCAGATCAGCTAAATTAGCAGCTACAGCTATATCTACAGCTATATCAAGAGTATTGACTACACTCCAGATATAATCCATCTATATTATATTGCTTGTAAAATAAACAATACAGTTCTTTTTAAGGTACAATAAATATTAAGTTTAAAGTACGAGTCAGCTTTGTTCTCACTAAAACTAAACCTCCACCAAAACCCATCAATATATATTAAAATAATAGTAATTAGTGCTTTGCGACTGCTAAGTGCACATCATGCAGAAGAATATCCACCATTGTATATTTTTAATAGCAATAAAAAAGTTTTGGGAGAAATATATTCCGTTTTCACTGCAATATTGCACAGAAAATATTTTCATTCGCTCGCTGATTTGAATATATATATGCATTTCAAAACCTCGCGCCAAGCCCATCTTACTCGATTTGACAAACTGCAGCAAAATGCTCAAGCTTAGTTCGGCTGTATTTTTCTACAATTTGTTGCAAGAGGGGAAGCGATGACGTCAGCAAAATTTTACTTGCAGCAAGAGTACAAAAACGACTTGCTGCGAATCTATTTTAATATATTATAAAAGATTCAGGTACGCGAACATACCTATTTTAATCACGTTGCGTTGTTAATTGCATTCGGTTACTAGATGTTGCTGTTGTTCATTGTTTTCGATCATTGTTTACTTCCATCACATAGTTTTTATGAATGATTTGTAATGACTTCAATTTTTTTGAACAATTTTATACAAAATTATATATAAGTATGTGACATATACTTGTTTTGCTTTGTAATCATAGGCCATTTGAGAGCATTCTTCTTATTGTTTTATTGTTGCATAATACAAAATAGTATTTGATATGTATAAATTTTATGAATGAGTACATTTTTCAAACACAGGGCCGAAGAATTCTTGGGCATGTAGCACTATTTATCTCTTCATCTGAATCAAGTTGAAGCTCTAGCAGTAAGGAATGAGTTTTTAGACAAGTCAACTATAAGACTACAACTACAACTACAACTACAGTTCAAAAACACTGTTTACACGACATCTTCCGCACATTTTCATTTGTCCCCCCAGCAGGCTTAAGTATTATTAGACAAGCGCCATTTCCATCAACAATTCCCCGAAGGATTAACAAACGAACATACAAAAGAATCCAATGCCCTTCTGCAAACATGCATGGCGACTATCTAAACAAAATCCGAAAATCCAGCTAAACTACCCGGACGTCAACAAGCGGTTCTGCCACATGCATTCAGCTACCCAGGAACAGTGTGTTGTTGGTTTGGTCTCAGGGCTCCTTTAATTAAAATGTTTTCGCTTTCGTTCTCATCGTCGAGGTAATGAAGCCAGCTTCATGAATATATTGAGCCGAGAACAATTCGAATTAAATGTATTGTGCCACCGCGGATATGTAAATTTAATGGGAGTGTATGGCGAAAGAATGGCAAATGGTAAACGTTGTCGAGTATTTTGAAACTTTCTACGTTGTTTTCGAAGCCGCGTTTTCGGTACAAACGTTGTGAGAGAACATTTTCCTCGAGGGCTGGTGAAAGTATATTGAAACATATATAGTATCGGACGGGTGAAAGTGGGATGGCTTTTCACTTAGATTGTGTTCGAATTAAATATTACTTGATTGAATTTTGAGCACTTATGTTACCAACTTATTTTTAAGACTGCCCATTAGAGTAGTCTGAGGAAAACTATTTTAATGAAAACTATTTGTGTGCTATCTTTTTGGTTTAACAAGTCATCATTTGAGTACAAAAAAATATGAATTAACAAATACGGGCAATTTATGAATAAAAAACAAATGAAATATGCGTTTTTCTGATGTTTCGGTAGAGCTTGAAATTGAAAATGATATTTACTCAAACGATACTGCAACACATCCACAATTGGGATTTAAAATCCACCAAAATACGTTAATCTAAATACTTTCTCCATAAAATTCATCGGTAGTGTTTGTGTGTTTATCTGTTTTCCCAAGATTAATCCAGCGAGGTGTAAAGATCCTAAGAATTTTCGTAAAGTTTCCACTTCCATCCTCAACGTCGTCCTTATATATTCATGCATACGTTTCATTCGTCGTATCATCCAGTCCATTCTGTCATTTAGGTAGATGAAGGTATTTCAATGTCTTCCCTAGTTGCTTGTCTTATATGAACTTCGTCGAATTTGAAACGCTTTGTGTGCAAAATGACAAAGCTTACGCACGGCTATAATTAAATTATCGACGTCTTGCAGCAAATACTGCTTTTATGTAGATAGATTTTCAGAATATCTACGATGGAAAATATATTAGAGAACTTATAAATAATTAATGATTCGAGACGTAGGATTTGAACCTTTTGATGTAACCGACAGTTCATAGACGGCTCACAGGTAAAGAAATTTGAATTTTTGATAAACTTTGGATACTAAGATCTTCATCAGTCTATTCTGCTTCGATATGATTAAATTAAGCCAATTCCTTTGAAGTATAGTTTATATTAAATGATTCTGGAACAGTTGAGTTATAGGTTATAATAGAAGGCTGCTAGAAAAGCATAACATGCCCCATAAATATGAAAGGAGAAGTCACAACATGCAGCCACTACAGGCGTCCTATTGATTATTTATTTTTTTAGAGTGGATAGCCCCATATGCTAAGGTAATCTTCGGACAATATCAATGTGGCTTAATTTCAGGGAAATTAACAATTGATCAGATATTTACCTTAAAACTTCATCTATTTGCAAATTTTAAGGCCGCCTATGATAGCATAGCCTGGGTAGAACTGTATGAAACCCTAAGAGAATTCGGCATTCTATATGAACTGACATTACTATGTAAGTTGACTTTGGCCAACGTAACAGGCTAAGTAAAAATATCTGCTATGCCGACCGATAATATTTTCAACGGGTTCCAACAAGGGGATGGCCTGGCCTACCACCTCTTAAACCCGGCGCTGAAGAAAGCAATCCGAAACTGTGGCATCTCACCAACATTCGTCACCAAGTCCACCTAGATACTAGCTTATGCCGATGACACTGACTTCACCGGAACATCCAAACTAGCTGTACTAGAGTCCCTCATCGAGATCGAGCGGGTGGCATAAAAGCTGGGGCTGCCCGTGATTCAAGGGAAGGTGAAGTGCATTAGAGCATCATCTGCCGGAAAAACATTTAGAGTTGGTCAAACAATCAGAAAACTGGAGCTTAAATTTGAAATGGTGAAGTCTTTTAATTACCCTAGTCAATAATAGTAGCTAATATCAATATAGAAAAAGAAATACGAGCATGACTGTGTCAATCCAGGGAAAGTTACAACAGCCTATCAAACTTTGTAAATCCAAAAATTTAACCAGAGCCTCGAAGCTACTGCTGTACCTGACCATGTTGTCATATCCGGGTGCCCAAGTCCAAGATCCTTTAGCTGCTTTCGAGAGGAAAATCGTACGGAGAATCATTGGCGCCATATGTGGAGAAAAGCGATTCCGGAGACACGACAACAACGGCAGCGATTTAATTTACGAGGAAACAAATATAATCAATATGATACAGTTCGATAGACTCCGGTAGGGTGAGCTCCTAGCTCGTATGAAAGAAGGGGAGTCTGTTCGGAAAATCTTTTGCGGCAGATTTTATGGCAAAGAGCGAGATTTGGTTTACGCTGCAGGGTCTGGTCAGACCGCTCAGAGCAGAGAGACATCGGCGCGCAATCGATTACCATTGGAAAAACTTGTTGAAAGAGGCCAGGATCGTCATTGATGACGATGAAATCAGGAATTGATAGGCATCATGCTACATATAATTTACGTGCCTTTCGTACCATTGATGACCATTCCTGAGATTGCGCAGACGACAATAGAAAGTTTGCTTCGAAGTAAATTCAAAGGTATCAAGCAACTTCATCCTACCGCTAGTAGCACTCGTACTTTTTTCATTGACGAATCGACTGCTATAGTTCAATCTCTCTCTCTCTCTCTCTCTCTCTCTCTAGTGTCGTTCAAATATCTGCGCAAACCTTACCCATTGTTTTACCATCCAGAAAATATTGACATCACCTTAGGCTTAGATGTATACCCCGCAATCATTAAAAACTGACCAGCCAACATTCCGGTAGAACAAAACACGGCCCCAGCTTTTGTAATCGGTTTGTTTACTAATTCTTGAGACTTGCAATTTCACAGAAATTGGGAGCTCAAAGAGATAGAAATCATATCATGCGCAACTGAAG
Source organism: Nemotelus pantherinus (assembly GCA_963978885.1). Lineage (NCBI taxonomy): Eukaryota > Metazoa > Arthropoda > Insecta > Diptera > Stratiomyidae > Nemotelus > Nemotelus pantherinus. The sequence goes on along the minus strand of OZ022263.1, from coordinate 48,275,827 downwards.
ACACAATTCGATAAAAGGAACATTTGAAGGGCACGCATAAACGATATACTTAATACCGTTACATGGTCTCATCACCGTTTGAAATACCTTAAGAACATCTAGGGTCACCTTTTGCAGCATTCTGAACACTATTATATTCACTCGAGCGAAGATTAAGTAAAAATTTCAAAGTACATGCTAATTTTCACTAGGTATTCATCCAGACACTAGTGAAAATTAGTATGTACTTTGAAATTTCTGCTTAATCTTCGCTCGAGTAAATATAATAGCGTCAAAGCGCTGCAAAGGGTGACCCTAGATGTTCTTAAGATGTTTCAAACGGCGATGAGACGATGTAACGGTATTAAGTATCTCGTTTATGCGTGCCCTTCAAATGTTCCCTTAAGGGAACGAGTCTCATTACAAAGCTATGAGATGTGTTCAACGCCTCTTGCAAGATTGATAAAAGATGTTTGCTGAATTATTAGTTTTATGTCGACTCCAGACTGCAGCAGGATCTTTCAGATATCATCACGCGCTGGAGAATGCATTGAGTCGCCTTTTTAATACAAATAGGCAATTGTTAACAGCTATTTTGGTTTCAACAATCTTTCTAGACGTAACTCAAGCTTTCGGTAAAGTCTGGCATGAAGGATTGATCTTCAAAAATAAATCAATGCTGCCGAAAAGCTTACATAAAATACTATCTTCCTACCTAAATGACCGCACATTCCAGGTGAGATACAAAAACTATTCTACCACTAAGCATCGTGTACTTGCAGTTGTACCTCAAGTAAGTGTTTTGGGACCGGTGCTTTACACAGTCTTCACATCTGATCTCCCAATTAGTGACAAAACAACTACAGCTACCTTTGCGGATGATGTTGACATTCTATGTTATGGCATCCCAAATACTGCAAGCCCACATCTCACTGCTTGAAGAATAGCTAGCAAAATGGAGAATCAGAATAAACGAATCCAAAAGCATCCACATTACTTTCAAATTGTTAGAACTGATTTGTCCTCAAGTATATCTAAACAATGTACCAATATCTCAAAGTAACAAAGTGAAGTATCTCGAAATGAACCTTGACAAGAGGCTCACCTGGAAACGGCATATTGAAGCTAAAAATCAACAACTGAAGCTCAAATTCATAAACTTTAGATGGACGCTCAATAGCATGTCAAAACCTTCTCTGAACCTATGGCTTACAACTCTGTGGAGCAGCGCGCCCATCAAACATTAACATCATCCAGAGGACCCTATCAAGAATACTTCGATCTATCTACGCTAATCTCCACAAAGACCTGCGGATCGAGACGATTGCCGATGAAATTAAGAGCCACAGTGTAAGATATATTGCAACCCTCGCTAATCACTCCAACAAGCTGGCAAGAAAAATACTAACCTATCGTAAATTTCAGCGATTGAAAAGAACTGACCCGTTAGATCTTCCATCTCTTACGTAGAAGAAAACAACTTGTGTAGCCACTTTTCTGTGGTTTTTGAACTCTTTGCATTATGTAAATTGTAATTCTCGAACACCTAATTTTGCTTTTCGCTCTCTGACTCTAAGTCAATAATGTAATTTGCGATCAAAATGTACACGTCCTCAACTGTGAGGAGTGCAGATCACTTGTCTTAGCATGCAAAATTTGAACACAAACTGAAGTTTTTTAAACGAAAGTAGCATTTTAATAAAGTTATTGCAGAAAAAAAATGTTGGTTTGAAAAAAAAATATGCGTGCAACCTAAATATTAAGATATCAACATAAATAAATATTTTTTTTTTGCTCAAAAAGTACATTTGCTTGATTTTCCCTACTAATACAATATACAAAGAGCAATTCAATGATGCATTGCCAATCTTTTTTAGTAATTTTTCACCACCTCTTAGTGAACTTCATAATTCCTGCCAGCCTCATTGGAATTGAACGTTATATTATGCAAGAAATTTCGAAAGCCACAGAATATTGCAAGGTCAGGTGAGTAAGTTCCATCCAAACTCCAAACATTTTTGGCAAGTGGCCAAACTTGTGTGTGGTCTCGCGCTGCCTTGATGAGATACCACTCCTTCAAGATTGATAGGAACTAAAATTTTCTAGGTGATGAGTTCGGTGAGACTGTCTAGTGATCGAAATAGAGATGGGCAAAATGTCATAGCTCATGACGCATTGCTCTTTCTTACAGTGCAGCGCCTGAAAAAAGCACAGCATAGTCTGTGAGCGAAAGCTTTCGTTTGAATAAACTTAATGAAATGCGAAGCGAACAGTGTACTGAGAGTACGGCGCAATACTGTAAAATACTCTAAAAAAGAGCAATCAGTGATATGTCATATGTCATTTTGCCCATCTCTAGATCGAAAGCATACATCTAAATTGATGGTTTGGTTCATTTGTAGGATCTCAAAAACACGACCATTTTAAAATCCTATTAGACTGAGAACATAACCTTTCTCTGATGAATGTCTGGTTTCGGTGTAGTAAAGACCATTTACGGATCATATTGTTGCAAATAATTTTTCTGCCACCCATTATTGATCCCACTAGCTGCTTATGACTTGAATGAACTAGTATATGAAGAAACCTAGCAGCAAGCTTACTTATGAGACCCAGCTCTGTCAAGTGATCGTGAACGGTCGAATAATGGATGTTCGATGCTTTTGCAATAGCTTGTGTCATGTTAAGAAAGATTGGCTCAACAAATACACAGAGGTGGTCACTATCAACCACTTTTAATTCCTTAAAGTGTAGTACTATAGTCACAGATCGAGAGGATGTCAACCACAGCGCTATTATTTATGCTATCATATTTACTATCAAATACATTTGATTTAGTTGGAATTTTTAATTTTATGTTAGAAGTCAAACACTGTTTATGATCTGTGGACTCCTCCGATTCAAACTTTCAGCTAATTGATAAATTTTTGAATAATTAACAAAAAAATCAATACTTGCCTTAATATATTTCTATTCTATCTCCACTATAGAAATATTGATCTAATAAAATTTCAACAATCATATTTTTCTGCCTTAAGATAATCCCGTCCTTTTCTTCAGTTTCTTTCAAGTTGTTCATAGCCAATGCTATCTTAACAAGCCGCTTAGCCTTTCGCTTTGCCACAAAAGTCAAAGAACTCAAGTATATTTGCCAAATAACACCAGCAGGTGCTGACATTCAAATTGATAGCTATGCAAAAACGTTTCACCCAATACCTTTTGCTCGTTAAAATTGAGCCGCTGACAGTTAATTAAGAATTCTAGATGCGGTTTACCTTGTCTACATTATTCACCTCTTTAGCTTCGAGTCCTCCTTATATTCTCTTAGCAAAGGAATTGTCATAGCTGTTTGTCGCCGAGTAATGTGCTGCCGCGTTGGCTTACGAAGTTTTCACGAAATTTCCCGCTTTATTTGCTTTGCGTTGGCGACAGACGTTAAGATGTTTTTGTCGGTTAATTTGCGAAAAAGTTGCTCACAATTAAAATAAATTAAGAAACCCGACACTCTAAAAGCGGAATGTACACAACGGAATGCGAAGATGCGGCGGATAAAGCATGAAATTACCAGGGTGTGTTAGCGTGAGATTGTAAGATAAATAAATAACTTCGTTTAAGCTGTCGTGAACATGAGAAGAAGATATATTTTAATTAATCCAATTTGATACTGGTTTTTCGAAAGTGCCCATCAAAGTCATGGTATTTATCATTCGTTTTGCCGCTCAAGTATGTTTCATCCTGAACTAACTAACAAGGAAACCGCGAGATGCAAAACAAAACCGAGAGCTCAGCTTTGCTTTCTTGACTGCACTCGATTGACTTGCGAAATAGGAGCGTTGAAAAACCGCAGCCCTTGATACCAATTTCAAAACAGTTTTTGCATTCACAGGGAGTAAATCCAATTAAAAGACAATAAGTGTAATTCAGCACCCCACAAACAACTCGTTCTGCGAGATTTTCGTTTAAACTCTTTAAGTGGCAAAGTGTTGGCAAGAAGCTGAGGCGGAAAACTGAAATTAGGAAGTAACTCGAGAAATATACATAAAATGCAACAGACAGAAGCAGACAGTACTACTGAGGCAGAAGTAAAAGTTAACGAAGTGAAAAACTTGAAAGTTTGAAAGAATTCAGAATTGAAATTTTCGTGCTCAAGATGTAGTCACTGTAGGCTTCCGGTGAATGAGTGTCGGAGAAAAGGATGAACGAGAAGCATTCGTAATGAGAAGTGAAATTTTACATTCGTACGCTGTTCTATTCGGAGCATTGTACGCGTGAGTGGAGTTTCTCGAGGTAAGTGGTCGTTAGTCGGATGTTGTAGGAATCTGAAGTAAATTAGTGGACTTAAGCTTAGTATGTGGCAAAAATAGAAATTCACGAGTAAAAACGAGTACGGGATAGCGGCTTAATATTATGACTGAAAATATGTTTGGTGGGAAAAATTCATTGATTCAAAATAAGCCCTAAAAGCGGTTGGTGTTCATTTTGATATCAATGTAAGTTTGATATCATTTTGATATTAGTTAGTTTGATATCATTTTGATATCAAACTAAGTATGAGGTGCAGGCTGCTAAAAATGTTCCGAAAAAGGCGATTGGAGCAATTTCCCTATAAAGGAGTGTTGCAGAAACGGCAGAATCAGTTATTGAAAATCATACTGAGCATACTTACCTTTTTCGAAATTTGAAGGGGTGGCTCTTACAATCTTCAATCTCACTGGCTCGATTAGCTCGCTAACGTGCCAGTCCGAAGCAGTTATTTACTGCCCGCGGATTTATATCACCCCCTACTCATGTTTGCATTTGTTCGTATTATGTTGTCTGAACATCCGGTGACGACATAATACCAATAATGGAATAATTGATAGTAGCTTCTCTCATATGTGTCTCCCTACCGCCATAGCTAAGCATTCGCGTCAAAGGGTTATCCCCTGAGTGTTCGCATTATCATAGCAAAAAAATACGTGTGCATGTGACTAACAGCCTTTATATTATAGTCTGAATGATTTCAAATATGTGCACCTTTATAGCCTGATACCCGACTAAGTCGGAGCGACAAAAACGTCGAGTGAAGCAACGCGCTGCAATAATTGTTGTATTTCCATGTTGAAATAGCAACCAAAGCATCAAAGCGATATACCGACTTTATGACTCGATACTCTCTTTGCTCCGACTTGGGCATTAAAATGAAATTTAAGGTTTTATTTCAAGTTTTCAAAATCCAAATATATTCGTGTTTATTGTCCCCACAAGATCATTACTATTTGAAAATTTATTGACAACATCGCTTAGTAAACATATGACAAAAATTACAAAAACTACTATAACTGGCAGCCCTGTATTAATTTTTCAACCGACTTCCTATCCTACCAAACTCTTAGTACCATAAGGTTCATCTAATATAAGAATCCTGTTTTGTATTAATAGCTGCACCGAATGTTATAGAGCAGAAAACTTTTATTTTACTGAGTGTATTTTCAAGATTCAAAAGATAAAATATATCATAGCTTGATGTCAACCGTATCTATCAAATCTGGTGTAGGAAAAGATCCTGCTATTGCGTGAATGGATCGAAATTTATAGGCTAACAAATGGTTTTCTTTTACAAGATGCTACAAGATGGTACCACTGCCACAGGGTTGCTCATATTTGAAAATCACTCCCATCAGACTTGGTTAATCTTAAGTGCAAAAAGAGTCTCTGTCAATTTTATATTGATGTGACAATCAAATCGTGAGTTCTCATCAACACTAATTAATGGCGCTAAAAACAAAAGAAAACGTTGAAAGAAGAATTTCGAAAATTATTGTGGCTGTGTAGTTAAAGTAAGAGATTGTAGCGATTTAAGAAAGAGAATGATGCTTGCAGACGCCTCAACTGAACCTAAGTCCAAAAGAGGTAAAAGTGATGGCGAACCATCAACAGGGGCAAATCAACAAAAAAAAGAGAAGTGCCTCGGAAGCAGTGTACCCTAGAAACATCCGTGAAGGCCCTTCGTTCGCATAAGCGGAGCACCGTTTTGTCCAATCTTGACGGATGCTGGTAGGCCGCTTTGTTAGCTCTACGTAGCTGGGGTGGGTCATTGAAAAATGGGGCGGCCTTGCTCCCAAAACACAAAAGGGGACGCTACGTATTATTCATCCGTGAAATGAACTAAAACTAGCCGCAAATAACAAACGGAAAGGGGTTTTGGTCCGTAAAAGACCAGAAACAGCTCTTAGGCATGGACAGTAAGCCAGACCCAGCCAAGTGATGAAGCATATTGCTAGCAGTCTGCGGAAAAAGGGGCCGAAAAACACACGAAAATTTACGAAGGGAGAAAAATTGCCTTTTTTTCAACAGGTCCAAGGATGAGGCAGACAGCCTTAGACCCCTGATGTTGTTGGGAACAAGACCCCAGATGCTAGGGGGTCTGGCCGCTCTCTGACCTTGGCCATAATACACCAATTAAATCAAAGGAAAAAGAAACTAATTGGCCAAGGTCCCGAAGCACGTCTCCCCGTTTTTGACGTCTTCTCACAACTTACAGTCCATCTCCGCTTAGCTTGTTGCCAGATTAGATGTCCGCGTGTGAAGTCAAAGCTTAGTCATATGGATTATGACGAGGCGGCAAATGTGATTTGAAAAGAGAATTTGCCAAATGCAAGATTTATCAAAATTTTGCATTTCCATCCAAAAAGCAAAATGTTTTTAGTGTTTTTTGTTTACAAACCTTTTTTTAGCTACAGCTGTTGTGATCATCAATGTGTCCAGAGAATTTCGTGATAATCTGATGACTTTGCACAAAATATTTGCAATTCGAAATTTCACAAACTTTCTTTGCCTACTTTCAGGCCCTTAGCGTTCGCATGGGGCTGAAAATTTTCAAAATATCATATATAAGCGTAAAACATAATTACATTTCTTTTGCTATACTTCGTTTTAGCAAATATTTATTTTCGACAGATATACATATAGCCAGGGCCGGTGCGACTGATTCTGCGCCCGGTGCAAAAGCCAGATCTTGCGCCCATGCAATACATTCAATGAATCCTAAAAGTATACCTCATGGTCAATCAACCAATACCCGTGTGTGTGAGTACACAAAGGAATTAAGGGCATATATATATATATATATATATATATATATATATATATATATATATATATATATATATATATATATATATATATATATATATATATATATATATATATATATATATATATATATATATATATATATATATAAGTATATATATGTATATATGCTAATATCCACAACACAGGAGGTAAAACATTAGACACGTTTAGAGGTTTCCCCAGTAGGCCTAGTCCGCATAACCAATAAGGTTATACATGATATTAATATATACAAAAATAAATATTTTAACAATAAATAAAATTTATAAAACAACAACTAAAAGAATGTCTTCAATTTTTGATAAATTTACATATTTACAGATTGGTCTATGATTTTATCATAATTTAGCTCTTCCAACAAATCCTCTTGTATGGCTGTTCTTGGTAAGTACACTAATCTTTCTTGAGACATAGTTGACCTCATGTAATTCTTGATCAGCTTTAACTTAGAAAAACTACACTCACCAGTTGCGGTTGTAATAGGAAGGGTTAAAAATATTCTCATCTCTATAGCTGCATTTCGACATATTGTTTCCAAATGTCTATCAAAAATAATAGACAACACTTCTGTTGGTGAATTGTTAGGAAACATAGCTAGAGAAAACATTTCTATTTCCTCAAAAAGCTCAGATCCACTTATATCAGATTAAAAATTTAAAATCAATGTTTCCTCCAAACTGAGACAGTCTTGGGAAATAATATCTGGGCTGCATTGAATTTTGCTAATATTATATAAGCAACTGAGTATTTAATTGTGTACAATTATTTGGTCGAACCTTTCAGAAAATGATTGTATTACCTATTCCAGTATTTTAAAATGAAAATCAATTTTGAATTTTTCCTGAGGATCCAAAACCACTACGTCTCTACCTTTGTAATGAAAGAGAGGTATTTTTCACATTGATCTTAATTCAGATGAACTTTGAAATTCATAAGGAATATCCAAGTCACACGCAATTGATTTTGCATTACCTAAAAACTTTACAAATTCATTCTTTGAACGTATCTGCTTTGAAAACATCTTTGTAGAGCTTAACATTTCAACCGCTGCCTCCAAGCAGATTTCAGGACTTTGCAAACATTTACTTGTAATATTTATTTTGTTTAAAATGTCTACCAGATCAAAATGCACCACAAAAATTGGAATTCTATAATTTTATTACCTAAGCATTCAGCGGTGTGATTGAATTTTGCAACATCGCCTCGCGAAAGTTCGACAAAAGCCTCGTAAACTTTGCCTAAATTAAAAGCCAAAGGTCTAAGAGCATTTATTCTACTTTCCCATCTCGTTTCACACAACGGTTGAAAGACCAGCGAAACTATATACTTTTTAAAAACCTGCCATAGTGCTGCAGTCTTTAAAAAAGACGTGAAGATGTTCAACCGTAACAAAAAAACGAAACTGCAATTATTGTAGAGCATTGTGCAGCATCTGAAACTACCGAATTCATAGAGTGTGATTAACAAGGACAAAAAAATGCTCTGGGCTCTAATAATTTAATTTGAGTTTGCATTCCTCAGTGCTTGCCTTTTATATGGGTCTATTGTAATATCCTTGGCCTCTGCAATCAAACAAAGGTATATATAATTTTTCTAGGTTATTTAAAACTAATTCTGTCAACCTAATTCCACTGGACTTTTCAGTGTTGCTGCGTTCGCAAGAAGCTCGATTAGCTCATTTTGAATATCTTTGCTGAGATATTAACTTCGAGTTTCATTATTATGACTTCGCCGCAAATGCTGTGCGCGTACTAAGTCAAACTTTCCAATCGATTCTACAAGCTGCTAAAAGTTTGCATTAGCTTTGCTATATAAACGGTCAGACTCTCTTCTTAGAGCTAAAGATTGTGAAGCTAAAAATTTAACAAAAATTAAGAAACGTTTGAGCACATTTCGCCAATGTTCCACTTCTTTTTATATTTGATTTTGCAATTTCCTATCTACAGTAGTACATACTTTAAGAACTTTTTCAATATTTCTCCACTTTTGAAAATGTTGCATAAGCAGGAGACTACTTTCATGGTCTTTGACTAATCTGTTCAAATGACCCCAATCTTGAAATCCAGAGCTTGTCGAAGTATTAGAAAAATTGTTCGTCGAAATATGCAGCAAAAACAAAAAACAGCATCCGCTGACTTCGAATATACAAGCTATTGACGAGACACAGATTTCCCATTTTTTGAAGATCTTTTGGTAAAATTGTACGGCCAACTTCCTTTTGTTAGTTGAGGGAAAATTATAATTTTTTAATTGAATGGAACCTTTTTCAACTATAATTTGTACAACTTTATCGTTTAGTTCTATTTACTTACAAGGATCTTCAAAGTCAAGGTGTGATGCATTCAGCCCTCTGTGACTTATATCAGGGGCACTGCTAGCATTTTTGTTTGAGGTAGAAACTGCCCCAATTTCAACGTTGATGTACTTGACCAGCAGATGCACTTACCGATTCGACTGCTCGAATTAACTTACAGATTGATCCTTTATCCCGCACTATCGCTTGCTCTATTTTCACTACTCGACAATTTTCTGCTAACAATTGATGACATTCTAATAGATAATCAATATTTCATAAATATAAAATACAACAGCAAAACAACACAGCTACAAAGGCAATAATTTACCAATAAATATTGTTCAGAAAAATCAGCTAATGCAAGCACTACTCTTAACATTGTACTAATAACACTATACTCTTGGCATTGCAAAATACCGTTACTGAACTTCAGGAAAATGAAAAGCAAATTTATTACACAATTGTTGCCAGTACATACAGAAAACTTTTATAAATTTACTGCCGTTTTCATATACACTCCCCACATAGATATTTTATTTTGATCTTAATCATTGAAAAACATGCATCAATATTCAACCCCAAAATTCACTACTAAACTTACAAATCAATATGCATTTGTAAGATTTTCATTAACATTTAGCGAAACAACTCTTCATCACAAAATACTTGCTGAAATCGCCTGAATTGGCATACCATAGTAAATGGAGCAATATTGGGATCTTGCGCCATGCCCACGTATACGATCTTCATGATAGTTTCTCGCCATGTTCTACAACTTCATATAAAAAAGCTCTAGCGCACCTGAACCGCTAGAAAACTAATTTTCGAAGAAATTGTCTTTGAGTGACAAAAAAGTGTGGAAAGACGTAATACACTGTTTTGTAGAATCATATCAACCATTCCTTATCCAAAGCAACAAAACTCAACTATAACACAAATGATGTAAATGCTCAGTGCTGGCAACACTTTCCGAACGAACCAGTAATAAGTTTACCATAACAAGCTCATACTCAAACCAACTTATCCTTTGAATTCCGTTCTCATCGCAGGATTTCATCGAAAGTTTCAGCGGTTAAACGTTGTTTGAGGCTGCCATCCGAAAAATGCACAAAACTCGGAAAAGTTGAAAATTGATTCCTTATTTTTATTGCAAATGCTTTGCATATGAGAACGTAATTTGAAGCATCTGTTGGTGCAATATTTATGGAAATGGCTAATGCTGGTTAGCCTGTGTCAGCAGCAAAGCAAAATACATACCAAATCTGCTTTACGTTAAGTTAAACCCAACCAGTAAATTTCGTTTCGATTGAATCACTGCGCTGAAAGTTATACGGGTGAAAAGAATTTTGGAGTTGCCACCTTCAAAACTTTTCAAATTTTTAAAGCGTTAATATTTGTGGTTAACTTTCTTTGCAGGATCATTTCCATTTGCAAATCTAATGACATTAATCGCTCAGCAAAGAAATTTCATAGAATTACAAAAATGGTCATAGCTGGCAGCCCTTTCATGATTTTGGTACGAAATTTCTACGACATTTGGTTCACATTAAGGTCCATTTACTGCGTGAACTTCGATTTGATTTCTGCACTGGACCGCAAGTTATAGGGAAAAAAGCTTTATTTTGCTGAGCAAATTTGCAAGATTTAGGTGACAAAAATCACCATAGCTGTCAACTCTATTCTAATTTTTCAACCAAATTTTCATCAAATGTTACCTAAGGTAAGATCCAAGTACTGTATGAATCTTGTCCAAATCTCATGGCTGAATCGGAAGTTAGAGGCCTAAAACCAGTTTTTTTTCTCAGCTATTTTTCAAGATGGTACCACTGCCACAGGGTTGCCCGGATTTAAAAATCACTTCTATCAGACTTGGTCCTAGCTAATACCAACATATACTGCAAATTTCATTATGATCGAATTATCCGGTCGTCAGTTCTCGTGAACAGAACTTTTGAGTGCTGAAAATAGAGATAATTTGGTGATGGGTTGCCGTTCTTATGCAAATCGGAATTGTGAAAATTTTATCTTCAGATGAAGGACAAAGGATAAAATTTATCAAAATTTTGAAATTTTTGTCAAAAATCAAAAATTTTTCAGGAAGGTCAATGGTTTGAAGGATTTTTTTTCAGCAGCCTGCCACAGCTACAGGGTTACCCGCTTTATGCTGAAAATCTATGTGTGCTAAATTTTAGTCAAGATCAATACGCTCTGAAATTCTCACGATGATCTATTGTTGTTCTTACAAGTAATGACAAATCAACATTTGAAAAAAATTCCTTGCCTACTTTTAGGCACCCTGCACCCACACGGCTCAGAATTTCCAATTCTTTATCATAGACAAGCTAAAAGCATAATTAGTTTTCATTCCCAATACTTATTTTTAACAAAAAATTACACTGTTTGGAAATATAGGAGTTCCTCAAAATTCACTAAAACGCTCGCCGCCGCCAAAAGGTTTAAGATATCTGAATTTGAGAAAGTCGTGGACCTACTTACTATATACATCTACGTTCTCCGAAAATTTCAGCTCAATCGGATCGGCCACTCCAGAGATTATCTCCCTTAATCATTTTGCTGATATATATATATATATATATATATATATATATATATATATATATATATATATATATATATATATAAAGAAATATGAATTTTCGGCGAAACGAGTTTAATACTATTGTTCTTCGAACATTAGTAAAAACTTCTGTGGCGCAGACTTCGTCCAGTGCACCATTCGTTGCTGATCGATCGATACATATTTTTGTAGGCATAGTTCTTGTATGGAAAATGTATGGAGCAAAATGTTCTGGTGCTACTTTTAAATAGTGCACCATTGCGTACAGGTATTAATTATTAAGTAAAATCCCAACGAGAAAAGTAATGTTCAAGAATATTTTATGTAAATTTTTACGATGTAAATATTACATTAATATTATTAGTTTAATTCTTTTTTATCGAGGGATGTCATCGGCTTTTAAGGGAAATGAATTTGTGGGAAAATTAATAGTGTTTTCTTGCATTGCCTGTAATGTGTAGGCAGTTCTTATTCTTGCATGTGAAGGCAGTGTTTGCTGCAAGTAATTTACATACATATGTATATCATAAACTTTAAGCAAAACAGCTTTCAACCATTATACGACTGCATTGCAGGTAATGACTGTATCGTGTATGGTGATTTCATATATTCCTTTGCTTCCTGATGGGATTGTCGGGTAGAAGAAACTATTTTTTGAGAAGAGTTGATTTTTCAAATAGAAATAGAAATTCGAACATATTTTCTTTAAAACGGAAAAAGTTAATAAGTATGACTTAAGTGACAGATAACTTAAGATTAAATTTTAGAAGATGAGAGAGTAAATCTTTACGTTTGATTAGTTGCGCCCCCTTTTCGCCAGCGTCCGGTGCGACTGCTCCATACGCGCCTATGGAAGCCCCGGCCCTGCATATAGCCTATAAATTTACTAATATGCCAACTGTCTAGAAACGACCAAATATACTTTCTAGTAAACTAAAAAAAAAAAAATACAACTTATCACTGTCAATATTTTCTGAAACGTTTAGCTTCATCAAATGACTCAATATGGGGAAAAATTTACAGAATAAGCCTTTTAATATGCATTTATACTTACAGAAATATGAATTTTAGGGCAAAATGATTTTAATTTTACTTTTCAAATCAGTAAAAAGATATTTTGCAGAAACTGATATAAGATTCTCAGTATCATTTTCCAATCTCATTTCCACAGAAAAAAGCATGTCAAACTTTAACCAGAAAAAAATCATTAAATGTGCTTATTACAAATTAAGATTCAATCAGCCCTTCAAAAATCATTTACTATAATACATTGCCGTTTAAGTTTCTTTCTTGAAAACATGGGAGAATGCTTTCACAGTGATAAAGCCAGGTTTGCAAACCAAACTTTTAGGCTTCTATTCATATCTTCAAGGATTAACTACAAAAAAGCCAATAGGTTCGAATTTTATTCGTATTAAAATGAAGAAATTAAATTTTGCATCGCCAATTTCAAGTAATTTTCAATAAATTCATAAAATCCATTTTCTACAAAACCTGAAATAATCTGCCTATTATTTAGAATCTTTATTTTTTCTATTGGTGAGCATTAATTAAATCATATTGTTTATCGAGTGAAATATATATTCAATTTTTTACATAGTGCAATAAATTTGTTGATTTAAATATCTCCTTAGCAAATCAAGAGTGAAGGAGAGGGTCCTTCACTCTTCTCAGCTCACCTGTTTATAATTAATAGCTATTTTTTATATGTTACTTCATATTTTAATCACTATAAAAAATTAAACAATAATATTATTACAAAATTTTACAAAAGCTTCAACATATTTTGCGTCACTTCTTAGTTTTTTGTGCCCAACTGTATCTAAATTGCATTGCAACGATGATTTTCATGCAGCTATAGATCAGTTTTCTTTTTAAAAATTTACAATCTAATTAGCTTAACAGCGATGGCAAAGAAAAAAATAGTAATTATACCAGAAAGAATGTTGTTCAAAAACGCGCCCAACGTGGGCAAACCAGCTGTGCAGTGTTATATTCAACATTTCACTCAAATTTTATGCGGAAGAAGAGTTTTATTCCATTGACCTGAAAAATAATCGTGATTCAAAAAAGATCTTAGCGTAGGTGTCGCCAGCAGCGTTGTCTATGTGGCATGATCGTGGAACATTTTTGGTTAATGACAGCGTGACACTTCAAGCTGTTGATTTGTAATTTTCAGCAAGATTTTTATTTTATTTTACAAACCCTCGAGTAAAATATTTAGATCAAAAGACAATACAGGTAACCAAGAATGTTTTACCATTTACATTTAAACTTAACTTTAAGGTTTTTATGTTACGTATTAACAGCATTTACTCATCTAAATAATGTTAATTTTTTCCATGCTTTTCCATGCAAGTATAAAGGGAAGAAATAACTCAACTTCTTTAATTAGAGTGGAATGAAAGAATGTGTATATGTTTCATCAATAAATGCTTAATAATTACTCCAAGCTACTTTGATAAAAAACATGCTTTAAATGATCCTTTTCGTACTATTTTAGAGGATGGCGTATAATTATAATACAATCTATTGTAATCGAATTTTATATTTTTGAGATATATTCAAGAAAGAAAATATAATTTTATTGCTTAGAACTTGTATAGCCTAGTGCCTACAGCTTGTCTAGCCTGCTTTCTAGTGTGTAGAGGCCGTGGTTTAAATTCAGGTACAGACGAAAGACTATGCACCGAACTTTCAGTTTACCTAGCTCTGAATATAAGCTCAGGATTTAAAAAACTACGGGCAAAGCAAAGTGCGATACTTGTTATTTCACATTCGTAAATATTTCGCTAATAAAAATGGAGCTCAGCCAATTTCGAGCTGCAAGACTGGAAATGGCTTTTGATGAGACAATTTGTTGTTTGTTGCTGTCTACTTGTTACTATTTTAGCTATAGTTCAAAAGTCCTTTGAGTATTTGCAGATTAAGGGGTTACCTCCACTTGTAGCGCAAAACATAGGTCATTTTCATGAATTTTTTAAGAAAACGACGAATTTTTTTTAAACGACTATTATATTATCTTAAAGTACATACATTGAGCACTATTCAGTAATTTTTTTATTGAAAAATATTGCATTGTTAAATTGCAAATGGCCGTCAAAGCAATGATGTTTTCATTTTTACTTTTTGCGGTGACCAACATTGTGTCGAACTGGATCATCTGAAGCAAAAAATAGCGATGGATTTAGTTAAACAACAGTATAAACTAGTGTTTGATCAAAGGATTCAAAACAATATCCATTTTTGACAAAATGGCGGACAGTCAAATTTAATGGTTGGATTTTCACTTAAAATAACGGTCTCCTTTTTGCTATAAAACGGCCATTTCTTATCAACGAAAAAAAAACCGAACGATCAAACACTACATTTTTATGTATTACATAAGCCTGCCAAGTTTCAAAAAGATCGGTTCAGTAATTTTCGAGTAATTTTGGTCACCGACTTCAAAAATGTCATTTCGAGAAAAACGCATTTATAAGTATAAATAACAGTTGTATAAGTAACGGTTTCTTCTCTTTCAACGCTCATATCTCGGTCAAAACTTGAAGTACGTATTCTCAGATAGTTATACTTAAAAAAAATGCAACAAAAAAAGAGAAGTATTTCAATGTTACAAGTGGGGGTAACCCCTTAAAGGAACGCTTATTTTGAATATGGCCGTTTTTTCGAAATCAAGATGTCAACATTTTTTCCAAACGCAGCACTGTTCTTGCATTCCAATTTTTTTAAATTATTCCAATCAATCAATAACCAACCTTTACAAGTAAAAATTATATCGATGGATATAAGTCGGAGATGTTAACATTTGTCACAACTAGCGTAAATAAAAGTTAATGATTTCCAACTGCAAGTGGTCAGATCAGTCAAGTATGCACTGTGAGCTGGTGTCTGATGAGAATCAGTGCATACTTTCGAAATCACTTTGTCAAAATAAAATTTTCAATGTAAATAAAAATTTGCTCAATTTTAATCATCCCGCAAAAACAATTCCAATTTCAAAATTTAATTGTTTACAATTGAGGTAGTCTAAAAAAAAATAGTAAGAAATATGCAATTGTGCCTCGAATTTATTTCGCCAAATATTGATAGGACGATTTTATCTGTAACAATGCAAAATAATGCCTGAACATTTTCGAGTTCGAATGACACTTATTAGCTTTATTTTTCGAAATCCACGAACCATCATCGAATTCTCCTAGCTCGAACCGATATGAATATAACCTTTTCGTGGAATATTGGCCACTGAGATGGTTTGCACACATGACTATTTTTGAAAACTCTCACACGAATACCTTCAATAATTCTCGTATTTGAAATTGGTTTCATTGCAAATGGGACATAAGCATCCTTTTCAAACCCGTGTGACACTTATTGTTACAATCAAATGATGAGATCGATCGTAAGCGCCGAGAAACCACTCTAATGCGAATATTTCGATAAGCATGACATGGTTGTCTATCAATTTTCTGGGTGGAGTAGCGACTTATGTACATACATACATATGTACGTGTAAGTAGATTTTCCATTTTTCCGTCTGTTGGCTTACGCTAAAGTGAATAATACACAATTCACAGTCAATCGAAATTTTAAGGAAATTCATGAGTTGTAAAATTTCTCTTGCATTTCAAATGAACCAAAGTAGCTCGTGAATAATACATGGGGCCGCGACAAATAAGTTGTCGTTGGGATTATTGGAGCAAAACTTACATAAGTGGAACTGCTAAAAGTAGCATCTCCTTGGAGCTTGGGAATACACATATTCATAGGTGGTTTGCATAATATAGTTTTTACAGTGGTATGAATATTAAATTGCATACATTTATGAAAGTTAAATTATTAGAACTCTACAAAGTAAACGCGTTTGGCTATATACATATGTAAGTGTTATTGTTGGGTTTAGATTATTGTATTTACAGCTAAATTATAATTTTTATGCGGAAATGTTTGAATTCTAATTTTCAACATTAACTTGCAAATTAAATTCTGCACTTACACTTGCTTCGTTCGAAAAAATAGAAATTATCGAATGCGCTTATTCTATATTGTTTCATATTTATTTGATTTCATTTTTTAAGAACATTGATCATGTTTTTCTTACGAGCTTACACAACACTCCTCTTGTTTACCATTTTGTCAACAGCAACATATTAATATACGAGCAACAGTCTCCATTGTTTTAAGTCTCCATTGTTCTTCGACACACGTACGAAACTTGTTAAAGCATTACCCAGTTTCACGTCCATTAACAATCAAGGATCATTGATAGCCCTCTCTTGAATCTTGAACAAATTGATCTGAGACATATTCCACAGCAAAATCATACATTCCATCTTTCCATATCATATTGAACGAAATTCGCTTCGGATGTCTGCAATGCGTGCGTAAAATTATAATTGAGTACGATTGCGTGCAAACGTACCATTTCGCTGGCTTATACCTATATATGTAGTTGCTTACATGCTTATGTATTGTCATAAACCATTTCAGTGCGAGTCACGATATGATTTATTTTTGGTTTTCGAAAAAAAATATGACAAATCGCTCGAAATTGAATATTTATCGATACTTTATGATAATAGCTGGAATTCAATCTGCAACCGTTTCAAGAACCTTATCTATTCCGTGCAACCCTCTCACGTACTTTACTGAGCCGAAACAATCACAATGGAATCTAATAGTTTCTCGATGAAATCGCTATTAGGAAGCGGAGCCATCCAATCCGTATCGAAGTTTTCACAAAAGGAAACTTTATCTTTCACAAAGTTCAAATGAATTGTGCTCGTAGATTCGTTTTTCTCTGTCTGCTCGATTCAGTGTTTCGTTCATTTTGTCTCGGCTGTCCTTCGCTTCGAATCCTTGCAAGTGCATTGTATTCGATATGAAGTTTCTGTAAAACTTTTTCATTTGGCTGAAAGTGATTTTTGCGAAGCAAGTTCGACCAAGTAAGGATAAACTAAACTAACCGCAACAACTGTAATGAATTTATATTGAGTGTACGACAAGCTATTGGCACTCAAGAAGTCAGCTATTAACTTTGCTCTTAGTTTGTCAATATTTCTTGAATGTTGAACCACGTTGCAGATGGGTTTTTCGGTTTCACTGTTATTCGGAAACATTATTTAATCTGTGTTTGACATCTTTTTATATTGAACTCATGTTTGGTGTATTTTCCGGATTTTTTAGCCTTGGTTAAAAATTTCAAACGCCTTGCTTCGTGTAACTCGATGGTACGTCATGAGTGGAATAAATTATATATCAACACAAAGCTTCAGTGGTTCTTTCGCCAAATCACGATATCCGATCAAGCCGAAATTTTCAGGAGCTACTATATGTATATGAACATTTGAATTTCCATTGGCCTCTATATTGCTTTGAAAGCAAGATATTCTGGAAAAATAAGGGAGGGAAATTAAAACTACTTTTATTTTTAACTTGGTCATGATAATCTTTCGTATTTTTTTCAACCATATGGAAAGTTTAAGAGTGAAAATTACCATAGCTGCACTCAGAAAAAAGACGCATAGTAAAATCAAGAATTACCAATGTTAAAACAATGCTCATAATAAGCATTCACTCTCTTTGTATATTCGTTGAAGTTTCTTTCATAAATACAAACAATTTTGCAGAATTAAAACGACTGATGTAAATTCAACACGAATGTAGTAAATATAACATGTTCCTATGCAGCTATTTGAGTTACATATACAAACCAACTAATCGATTTGTTGGTTTAACAAAATGCGCGGTAATTTCTTACCCTTCAGCATTCATTCCGAGATTCATCAAATGCGCATAAAAGATCTGGTGCGTGCAGTGGAAGCAAATCATTCGGAGTGATAAATAGTTCGGTTTTGTTTTTACTGGTTCACTTCGATTTTATTCATTTAAATTGGTTATTACCGGTTCGGGATAAATCATTAATTATTATTATGAAATAATATGTGGTGGTAATGTGTGATCAAATTCATCCTGAAATAGTTACGGAAAGTATAGTGATAGTGAATGAATAATAGGTTCATGTTGGTATGACACTAGTTTTGATAAGCATTTTTTCCATGTAAACACTAAAAATTAACATTAATTTATCATGAATTAATCCTGAATCAATTTAAAAAATACTATTTATTGCTTTCCATAACTTAAGGACCTGATACTTTACTAAGCGAAACGAATGTGAACAATTTTTTTGTAATTATCTTTAAGTATGTATATGAAATAAAGTGGTAAATGCATCTTACCTTAATTTTTTTTATTTTAATTAGCATGATTATTTAACCCTACAATGGTACGGTAAATTTTTGAATGCTTATTGCTACATATGAGTAAATTTTACTCACTTGAGAATTGCCATGTTTTAAACTGATATGTTTTAAAATATAATTGTTTTTTATTAAAAAGAAGGTAACAATAGTATTATTTACATGTTTTATTTTATCATTAAACATAAAAAAAACTAGATATTAAAAACACGGTTAATCTTAATAATTTTTGGTAGGTATTTATATATGTAAAATGAATATTATTAAACTTGATTGTTGTTTTTAAACAGTATTTTTTTAGAAAAGCAACATTTAACTGCCCATAAATGTAGTATATATGAAATTAAAAGAAATATAATGTTTTATTTTATCTACATGTTTTATTTTATCATTAAACAAAAAAAATATTCACACAATTTTTTATATATTATAAATATTTTACAAAAGTAATATTTATTCACACAATTATTTAAAACCGATACAAGTATTAAGAATCAAATCACACAGTCGGTAATTGACGCGGCAGATTGATTATGCACTGAATGAGGGAAGCACTACTAGTCCCATGGCAGCGAGGGTGACCAACAGGCTGATGTACGGCAAAATATATCCCGTATGTGAGTAAAATTTACTCACGGTACCACTCTAGGGCTAATGAGTGACTATGTAGCCGAAGTGCAGGTACATTGTTTAAAATTTCAAATGTTTTAATTGGGCTATGTAGATAAAGCGTAAGATTTATATATGTAGAGTTGCTTTTTCTCCAAAAAGCGACAATGTTTCAGGAGAGTCCATGATTTGAAGGTTTTCACTTTCAGCGCCTGCTCTAGCTACAGGGTTTCCAACACGTTCATCAAAAGCAACACAAATTTAAACTTTAATAATACCAATACGTTCTGAAAGTTTCATAATGATTTGATACCTCTGTCAAAAGTTATCTCAATTTAAAAATTTTCAATTTTCCCGAACTCTTTTAAGGCATCTAGCGCACACATGGGGTTAAAAAATTCCAAAACAATATTCGATTCATATTTCAAATACGTTCAAAATTTATTTTGTTTACTTAATTTTTGCAAAAATTATTTGTGGACGGAATAATAGGTATATTAAAAATATAACTAAAATGGCCGTCGGCGCCAAAGAGTTGAATATTATTGACTTTTGGTGAGATTTGGACCTATTCTGTATATACACCAATGTATACTGAAAGTTTCAACTCAATCGAAT